>OY728128.1:1501475076-1503875076 GCA_963277665.1 Viscum album
TACTAAGAATCCAAACATACACCAATGAATATGTGTGGACTTATTCCTATCATATATAATTTTTTTTATTCTTCATTTTAGTGTAGGGTCAAAAAATTTTACTTCCTCATTCATTCTATGTTTGGTTCAAACTGAAATTGGTGTTGAAAATTGTTTTTTCTTGTGCATCCCAAACAAATTAAGGGGTTCCCTTTCATATTTTTCTTGATAAATAAATGTTTTATATTAAATTTGATTCACCTAAAGACTAATAAAATATTTTACCTCTCCAATAATAAATATAAAAAACCTTATAATCAACAACATAAAAAAATATAAATCATTATACAAGAAAATCACTTCTCAAATTTTGGTTTATTTCAACCGAAAAAGATATCTTCTGCATATATGAGTATAATAAATTTGTATTTACTGGTTGTTTTTACATAAATTTTTTAATCATAACCACCACTTTTAAATTATATCTCAGTTATTTATATGTTCAATTGAGCATACCTAGAATAAGGAAATTATTTTAGGCTATACAAAGCCTTATTCATTATTCAAACTACTATTTTTTCATTACCAACTTGAAATACCTCCATTTTTTAAATATATACATCTTCTATTATAACACTATTTTAAAATTATTTCATTCCACCAATTTTATATTACTTAATTTCTATTCAAAACAACATTGTATAGAAATTTATTATTGACTAAATTATTTCCACCCATACCCGAGTCTCTTCCAAATAAACTCTTGATATTTTTGTAAAGATTTGTCACATGAATCATGTTTTATTCTATATAATATTTCCAATATAGTAACACTTTTTATTGAACACCCACTAGGTTTTGATGAAATTATGTTTATTTGTCCCCTTCCATATCTCCCAGGTCATATTTTTATCTATTTGTTCAGACTACTCACTCATTACCTTAACCTATGATTCAAAATATTCAAATCCATAAAAAATATATGGATTTATTTGAGAATACTAGGTTATTTATATATATATTCCCCAACCTATGATATTATGTTGAAGTAATTTTTCAAATAATTATATTCAACTCATCAACATTACATCATATATTCCCATATGTGTTTATTCCTTTCTTTATTCAACAACATCATCTTCATATGATTCAACCTTAGAATCCTCATATTATAGTGGATTATGAGAGATTATATAAAGTTTTAAACTTCATCATCCCTATCAAATATTTCACTCAAATTTGGATTTATATATCTATTTATATAATTTTATGTAATAAACATTTCATTGTTATTTTCAATGATTTTTTTTCAACATATTATTGTGATATTTTTAGGCTCAACTCTTGGTAGAATACCATAACATTTATCCTTCACCTGTTTCATAATTCTACATTTCTTGATTCCCTACATTATTAATGATATAACATTTTCTCTCAAACACTCAGAGGTGTTTATATTGGATACAAACATAAACTATATTCATTTGATTCATATATCTAAAATATATGTTACTTCAAATAAATACTTATGAAGGGCCCAAAACTTTTATTGGTTACACTGATATCTAGTGTTCATGTGATGTAAACCGATACGATTTTTCACCCAACATCATGTGTTTTTAGTGCCTAGAATTTCCATATTTTATCTTAATTTTTTTTCTCTTAGTTAATTACCAATGAGATTAATCATTTAAGAATTTTTTTAATCACACATCAATGTTTTTAATGAATAACATCCCAATGTCATGAAATTTATATATTCTATGAGACTCCACCAAATACACATAATATGGTTGATTCTCTTTATTCAATGAAGAGAATAAAAATGGTGACATAATGGGATTATATCTCATCTACTGGTTGACCATGTTTAAAATCATTATTTTCAAGATATATTCCTATCAAAGAATATTTTTTTGGAAAGGTGAAGCTTCTAAATCCCCATATATGATTTAGGGTCCTCGAGATATGATAATTGATCCTTGGACGAGGTAATCCCATAGTGGTAGGAATTTAATGTTTTCTTATTTGATGATCCAAATCAACTATTATCTATCTATGAATAAGATGGTGTATACTATTACTATTTTCCAGGTATTCTTACACCCACGATGTTCTTATTTCCATGAACATTTGATTCCTTAATGGTATATTGAGTTTCATTTGTGTTATTCTATACTAAAATAGATCTTTAGATGAACCCCAAAAACCTAATAGTTTCAAAATTAGCATCTTTTAAAATCACATATCATAGTGTTACTTATCATACTTCTGGGATTATAAATTAAATTTTTGGGTGTAAATTTTCAAATATAGCCACTTTCAAATATTTTTGAGATACTCTACTCTTGATGTGAAAAAAAACAGCATTTCAACTATTTGATTTTGTTCCTCCGTGACACTATTATATTATGGGTTTATAAAAAATAAAACATTGGTTTTGATTTGATGAATCTCTAAATATTTTTTACTTTAATGGAGGAATAATCCATGTTTTTATCTAAGCTTATTATTTATTTTATTCTAACTGGTTTCACTTATAGGTCACATAATAAAAATTATTTAATCCAGACATCATCATCGGTCTATGTGGACAATATAAACCAATTCTACAATAATAATTATCATAAAAGAGAAATTATGGTCCACCTCTTGTATTCGGATGTTTCATTGGATCATAGACATTGTAATGGATTACCGTAGCAGGTACTGTAGCAAGCGGTGACACTATAGTGGTGGAGGGACTGTAGCGGTGGTTGTACTGTAGCAGGTATTGTAGCAGTGTGGGTACTGTAGTAGTACTGTTCCCTAAGGGGTCCTTTGGGCCAAAAAATGGGCTTTCAAGCCTTGTATTCAGGCTACTTGGCCTTGGGAATTCAGGCTATGTAATGGGTCACCCTCTACCCAATCTAAAGAGTTCTTTGCTTTAAATAAAAAATTCAGGCATCGACCCCATCCTTTAAAAAAATTGATAAAGAATAGCTTCTAAAAAATTTTGTCTCCAATTATCAAGTCACAATGTTCGATCACACTAATAATATTGTGTTGAAGTACATCCACATAGAGTGCCTCTATGCTTTTCCACTAATCTCTGTATATTCTCATCTTTCTACATCCTATAATTTTCATGGAACCATAATTTCTAAATATAACCCTCATATGAAAATGGAATTTTATTTTCTATAAAATATTCAAGCTTGAGGTCATTTTGTAAGGAACCCAACTATCAAGAATTTATATTCAACTGTACATTATTTATTAAATATAAATCATAGATAGGATATCATTATTATTTCTATTCTTCTACTTATATAAAATTAACTATTAGGAAAATCCATATAATGATATTCCCTTATTTAATTCAGTGTCATCATCATAGTTTTACTCCCCTTATTCCATGGATGAGAAATTATTTCCAAATAAATAAAAAAATGGGTCCCCCATATTCTTTATAATTCTATAGGATTTATTTTGACTCCATTATTACATAAAATTCTTATCATTATATAAAAAAATAAGTAAAGGAAAAAAATATCCATATAAATTATTTCTCCATTGGGGTTTGGGACATGGTCTCAACCACTTTTATTGTAAACTGTGTGCTACTCCAATCAAGTAACTTTAAAACTCCACACAATAGGTAATTTTATAATCTTGATAGAAAAAATGGAACTTAATCTAGAGGAATATTTTTAAATATTATTGAATCATATTTTCAGCCACTAAGTAATAACATAGTTTTTATAAGATCTTAATAATTAAAATTTATCAAAAAAATTTACTTCGCATTCTCTTTTATAATATATTTTATGGTCCTCAATTATTTAACCTAAAATATGGTTCTAATTTTAATCATGAATATATGTAATTGAAAACTAATCACCCTCTATGTAATTTTTATGCCTCATTTATCTCTTTTTGTTATAAATTCAACATGATCCGTCTAAATTATAGCTTATTCTTTATATCATTTGATTTTATTTTTAATAAAAATTTCTTCCTAAAAGTGGATAATTTAACATTGTGTAATTTAACCCTAAATTTAAATTCATTGATGCAATTATGAATTCTATTGGTCACATTTGATTATAATTTAACCATACATTTATAATCATCTATATATAAAGATAATTATTCAGTAAATCATTTTTCCAATATAACCTTTCCTAACTGACTGATTTAAGCTTCGAGTTATTAGACATACTTTGTTTATTCATTTAGTAAACCACAAATATTACTTCCCTTCATTAATTTATTTTCTAGATACTTAAGATAATAACATGTTCTACTAGAGGATCATCAAAAACAAACAAATATTTTCCATTTAATTTATATATTTCTCAACCATTCTTTCTATATCATCTTATAAATTAGATTTCAACTGTCAAAATTTTAAAACATGAGCCATCATTTCGTCTTTTTTATTTACTAAAATATGCTTTTCAAACCTCGTACTATAAATGTTTCTTGATTTAAAGTTATATTTATGGGAAAAAATACACTCCCATTTTTTTCAATAATACACCTTTCCAAATCATATAATTTACTCCCCAAACATATTTTAGGGATATTTATTACCTTTTGACATCTAAAATATTCAATTATTAATTTCCCCGAAATTTTTCTTCTAACAATATTGGATTTTACTTCATTGATTAATATAAATTCCTCAGTCATGTATACTAACTCTTATCATGATTCATGTATAAAAATCTTCTCTATATACATTAATACCATTTAATTTGATGCATTTTTTTATGTACTTTTATAATTCCCTTGTATATCACAAGTGATATAGTAAACAATGAAATTATAAAGAGATATTTCCATGAGATTTCCATTTTCATGATCTAATACTTTTTATTTAATTTTTTTTGAAATCTCCATATTTTTTTTTCATGAGGTCAACATAATTCATCTTATTTTCATGTCCATGAGTATCTATGATATATTTAATGAGTGGATTCAATAAATTTTAAATAATTTCTTTATAACTCATCTTCAAATCATAAATTCTTTGTGTTGAAGATATTCATTTTCCTTTTATATATATTTAATCCTCAATATATGTTAAATATTTTATCCTATGATGACTTAATATATGAAAAACTAACCACTTAAATTTATATTCGACTATAAATAGTTTTGGATAAGTTATTTTGATCCTTTTTACTGTATTTGGTTAATTTCATATATTTTTATATCAGTGACATATCTAAAACATATCTAGCATTTATTTAATGAATTGTGGATGAGTAAATATCGTGTTTGGGTGATGGTAACTATGATATAATTATACTAATAAAATATAATAATAATATCTATTTAAAAATGAAATCCATTTTAATTTATAGTTTTCCCTATGTTAAATATCTCCTCTAGACCGATTCGACAAGATTAAATTTTTTCATTTGATACCACCTTTTTATCCATAATATCCCAAACACACCTTCATGGGAATTTGAATTAGGGTTGGTATTTAATTTTTTCTAAAACATCAAATTATTATGGTCAAACATTAGTAAGAAAACAAAGAACCTTCTTTAATTAATCACACAATCTAAATATCTAAATATTTATAAGTAAATGTGATAACACTGAGAAAATTACTCATTTCACCAATAAGTGCTACTAAATGGGGTATACACTAATATTGTATTGATATAAAAAGGTATATAAGTATAAAATTAATCATATTATAGTGTATAATAAAAAATAACATTAAATACAAGGGTCAGACAGCCTTTCTTTTTCTCAATGTCTAGCTTCAATAACGATATATAAAGATAGATGACACACATTTCCCTTAGAATTAAATACAACAAGAAGATGTGATATAATATTAGTGATATATATTTAATTGGTATTTGAAATAGACTATCTAGTTTCTATCTCCAATTATGTTCTTCCACACATATTAATTCTTCTCTCAAAATTAAAAATATCTTAATTTTTCATTGTAAGTTTTGGGTATGTCTTTTTTCTTCATTAAATATTTCCCATTTAAATTCATAAAATTTTCTATTTTTAATAACCAAATATTATAATATAATTAAACCATAATTTCATTTATTTTTTATGAATTAGTTTCAATTATTTATGCAATTTAAATCCAAATATCCATAACCAATAAAAACTCTAATTTTCGTGAAATAACCATGCACTAAGGCATGGTTATCCTATCACTATAGTATTGTTAGGTCCACATCATCCATTTAAATCTAAATAATACATCATGTTAATATCTATATTCTATAAAATTAATCCATTTTTAATCTAAAATTTGACATACCTTCATTGATATTGGAATAAATAACATCTTAACATAGTATAACTATTCTACAGAAAAATAAATCTATCATCCTTTGGTATATTATTTACATTTAATCAGTCTCTACAAAACCCAATATAAGAAATGATTTTCTCAATGAAATTTCCTACACATGAACCTTATTTTGTTAAGTTAAACATGAAGTCCACAATGGATTCTATTTCACCTCCAATAAATCATCCCATTTATTACATGTATTTTGGAAGCCCAAAATACCTTTCTCTATGGACTGATATCATCAAACATATCATTTCCATTTGAACATCATTAATATGGGGGTCCTCTACATGAAAATTATTTTTTTATTCATACATCATGTTCACAATGCCTTCTATTTAAACTATAATGAATCATCTCATTTATCAATTATATTTTAAAACCCCACAATTTATTTTATTATGAAATGATAACATCCAACATTTCATTCCCTATTCAATAACATGACTCTAGGGCTCTGTAAAATTGATATAATAGAAATAATGTTGTTTAACCTTCAACCCCAAAACATCTTAAAAACTTCTTAATCTTGTAAAATTACATTCATTATAAAATAATATACCAACCTATTTTATATCAGGATTTCTTATACAAACCTCACTCGCCAAAATGATCACCTCTACAATAATGTTACCATTTTTATATTTACAATGGAATAGATAGATACTCTATGATTTATTATGATAATCAACCACCATATAATATTTTAAAATTAGTCAATGTTATTATAAACATCTAAAATACTTTTAATATGAAAAATAACATCACAAAAAAATAATTTCAAAAATAAATCTTCTTAAAAATAACAGAAAACATTCAAAATTATTCCCTAAATTAAAGAATGTTAACAATTAAAAAGAATATTTTTATCACAAATTCCATATTATCAGTCACATTAAGGCTAACACAAGTGATTATGTGAAATATAATAAATTTTCTATTAGTAAAATAATAGAGGAAAGTATCAAAATGATATTAACATTGAATGTACGGAATATATAAAGATAAATAAGGAAAAGGAAAATATTATGGAGAAGGAAAAGATATATATCGAAAAAAATTAGAGGCATATACACTGCATTTAAACCACCACTACAATTTTTAGGAGACATAATTAAGGGATAATTGATAAATGAAGGATCTAGTCTTTAAAAAATATTAAAAACATCAAATAATAGTTAATTATATATATATTTTAATAAAATTACCTTATATGAAATAATCATAAAGAAATTTATTTCAAATATTAGGAAGCTTGAAAATATAGTACAATGCCTCTCATAATATAATGTCCATTGAAAGAGTCATATTAATTAATAAATAAGTTTAAATAACCGATTATTTTTTATATAATAAATAATAATTGATATTGTAAATTTGGAAAATAATTTTTAATTTTAGTGCATGCTTTATTATCTTGTTATATTCAATATTCAAAATTTTTATACTAGAAGAGATGAATACCAGAAAAGTTTCACTTTAATTGGTATACATAACTATGATATATCCATGTGTTTATTTAATATGTTTTTGTCAAAGCGGATAAATTTTACATTATGTTGGATTTACTAATGTTTTGTATGGATGAATAGAAATTAAACCTTATACATTGAAGGTAATTTTTTTAATTGTAAATTATTTAATTGATATGAAAAGTGGGGAATTAATATTATGTGTTTGTGGTGAAAAAGTGAAATTAAATATTCATCGCATAATAAAAATATTGGATGAAATTTAGGATGGTGTAGCTATCAAGAAGAATGGAAATGAAAAAATAATGGTGGAATATATAGAGAGATGAATAATTGAGAATATAGATATTTATTGAATAGTTATTGTGAAAGATAAGATATAAAGTGATAAAAATTTTAGATAGTTAATGAATTAATGATTTATTTTTTATTATTAATTTAAAATTACTATATAAAACCTATAAAAGTAAATAAAATTTTACTTGAACAAAAAATAAATATCATATTAGAGTCATAAAATTCCTCATATATTTTCAAGACACACAATATTGTCCATTCATATATCTTGATGAGGTAACATATTTTCATTCTTCTATTACAAGATATTGTGAAGTCATTTCTACCAAAAATACACTAAAATTTTCATATAAAATGGAAACCATATTTTTATGGCTATTATATAATTTAGTTTTTAGTATTTATCTTAAAAAAAATTTTGGATTAAAAACAATCCCCCTAAATTATTTAGCCTAAATGATATGGCCCTTCTAATTTCACATGATTATTTAAATTTTATAAGTTTATTATATAGAATAATAAAATTCATGATCTATAATAGAGAATAGAATTAGTTTAATAGATAAGGGACCATTTTTAAAATAATTTATATTTTTATGTTACCTATATTTTAATTGATTTATAAAAATTTTAGAAAACGAATTTTATTACCTATACATTGATTAATATGTAATTTTTATCCATGATATAACTTTTTTAAAGAAAAACATAAATTGATTTAAGTGTTTATATTTTTGATAAGGAATGAGAAATATAATTGGAGGATATGAAAAAATATATATACATGGATATTTTATTAATGATACTATATTTGGGAGTATTGATAAACATGTGTAAATGAATTTTTAAAAAGAATAATTTATTTTGATATGAGAATTTTTTGGAGTAATTTTGCAAGGTGATATATCAAAAATTAGGATTTATTCTTCAATATTATAATACTTTTATAAAAAAAAATCAAAATATGAAATTAGAAAATAATTGAATTTCCCTTAATTTACATATAGTTCTAAAACCCCTAATTTATCTTGTTATTAAAAGTTGTGTTTTGGGGATATTCTGGGTGAGGATTATGGTGCCAGTTTTGGATAGAATTTTAGTGGTATTTTGGAAACTATAATGATCATTTTCACACATCCTAGAATCATGAATAATGTATTAAAAAGGGAATTTATAGGTCATTTAACAATTAAATATCAATGAATTTTAATTTTTCCCATGACATATTTCAAATGAAAAATGGAAAAATAGATAAATAGTGCTATTTAAGTGCAAAAGTACTATTTTGAATTTATATAAAAAGATATCATTAAGTGGATGATTAATTGGGAAATATGAAACAAAAAAAGTTTAGTTAGAAAATTTAGAGGAACAGTAAAATAAATTATTTTTTAATTTATTTTCAAAGGGATTAGTTGAAAAGGTGTTATCATGGGTTTTTTTTTCTAATTTTCTATCATTGATAGTTATTTAATTTTAATTTATAATGTTTTTTATGTTTGGATATAATGTAATTTATTTATTATAATTTGATGATTAATGCTTTACAACCTAAATTTATTTACCCCATCCATCCAAAGATACCCTTCCTAGGTCAACAATGAAAAATGAGATATAATTAACCCGGAGTCCTACCTCCTATAGGCTATGGGTTCATGACTAGCACCACGAGTGTACAAATCTCACAATATGGGAGTCATTTTAATTTATAAGGATACAAGATCAGGAGATAATATGAATCATCCATAATTCAACTCCAATTCATAATATAAATAAAATCCAAAACCATCAAACATTGCTTGTATAAATTGAATTGATATAGTAAAAGTCTCCAAAGTAAGTACCCAAAACTAAATCTATGTGGAAACATAAAATGTGTCCAATGGTTTGAGCTCGTAATTCCCAACACAGTCCATGAAATACTCCTAGAAACCTGTATGCTCTTTTATATACGTAGAGTGAGCATAAATGTATACTCAATAGGAAACCCAAAGTCATTCATGCACATGTGGAAGAAGTTTGCAAATTCTCATGTGAGAAAACAGCCCAATGAAACATCACCAGAAGAGGTATTCTATCCATTCCAACCTAACCAGGGAACACTCACCATGTAATGTATGTCGAGTAATATAATATAAGGATCATCAATGATAGGGTACCCTGCACCACTTTCCCACGGAAAAGCCTCTCTCACACCCCAACGGAAAACATCCTAGCACTCCCACCTCTCTAGATATACCACATCACAACCCATACGCACACAGTTAGGCCTCACAAAAAATCCCACCTGCATACAAATAGTCCTCCCAACATGTATATACCAGACAATCTTGGGCCACATACCATAATACACCCTGCCAGAAAACACTAGGGCCTCACAACTCTACTCATCTAATCACATCACATCTTCCAGGAACCTGAGAAACCACGTCACAAATAATCATGAAGATACCAAAGACACAATCTCTCAAATCATCCTAAAGACATGTGTGAACTCAACCGAAGAATCTTGGGCCATCATCCTCTCGAAGAGGGAGCTTGTAAGAGTGGGCGTCCATCCATCCCATCTCATATGGGGATGTTATGAAGGATACCCCTCATATGACTATTTTAGTGTTCAATACATAGTGTTAAACATGGGTGGGGTGTGTATATAAATCACAAGAGGAATAAATGTATATGTATAGTATAAAACACTTCAACCCAGGCGATGCATTCTTAAGAATACAACCAACTCACAACACTTTCACCTTTTCTACCACCTCTAAATGAAATTATTATGATCTACAATGATCATTTTTGATGGGGAAGAGTCTGATAAACAAATATGGCTTCACATTACACCGAGTTTTAATACCAATTTATTTTATTATCTAGTATCAACCATGTTTAATCACAAAAACACTATTTTAATATTTCATTAAACAATTCCATTTCTATTACCTAACTAAACCAAGTCATCCAACAATTAAAAAGAAATTATTCATTCATTCCATCGCTAACTGAGAAACTAATAAACACAGTAATAGTCAGGGTAGATTAACTCACTTCACTTTAAATACTTAGAATACCACAACTTCTAGATACAATATTTATATTTCTGCATGTTATCCAGTGTGAAGCACCCATACCAATCCCTAATATCCTTATTCAAATTCAAACCTCCTAGTAATTCATTACAACAAAAAATACCCAACTCATTTCTACATCCAATAACATATTAAACCAAAAACAGCATCGTAGACCTACTGTAAAAATATACAACACCTATATCATCATATCAATAGAACCAACTACATGTGCACAGACATCCCCATAACCTCATCCCCACACTATCCAAAGAAAAACATGTTCAATATTTAACAGAGTCCCATCATAAAGACCCCTTGTAAATTCATGGGTAATCATAGAAATAGTTTCTTCCTAGGGAATCCATTCATTGGCCAAATATACATGGTTAACAATTTTGATATATAAGTGTTCAACAAAAAACAAATGAAATTGATTGAAAAATACATTCCCTATACAAATGAGTAACCCTAATTTCCACTATTTTCAGTGGGTTTATAACCCATACAATTCCCAATATCAACAAAAAACAAATAAAAATCCATGATCTTGCGTCACATTTTCCATCCCCAAAAAATAGATTATTAAACCCATTCAGTTATATTTATTAATGTGGAATCAACTATATTCACTATGTAAAACATTTGTTTACCCATCCCACATGATTTACTATTATGACTGACAATGGAGAAACCTACCTCGAAGAAATATGATTAGAACATCCTACATTCACTAAAACAAGGGTGTGCCTACAGTAATAAATACTCCTGGGAAACAACAACCAAAAGTTGAAACAATTCATTTAAATCCTACAGGAAGAAGAATTTTGAAAGTCCCCTATCAAGAGATAGAAAGAAAGAATGGGAAAGAGGAATGACATCAAAGCTTTTGGAAAAAAATATATATATTCATGGGATTATATACATTATTTATTTCCCCTTAAAATAGGATCTAGTAAAGATACCTCTTTTTGACCAATTATAATCCTCCAGAACATTAGGAAAACAAATAGAGGATTTATGAGATTTTAAATGGTCTCAAAAACATTTAATTTTGGACTTAAACTCACTTTATGTGAAAAAGGATGTCAAAAGAAAAAACCAGAGGAAGTTAGAAACACAGTTCATGTAGCACTTTTAGATGAGGCACCACTCGGTGAAGCACCACTAGTGATCCACCATTAGCTAAGACACTGACAGGGTGACAAACCATATGAAACTAGGCAAAATTATAAACATAAAAAACTAGGAATTTTGTATACTTTGGAAAAGAGTCATCTTGAAATCCTAGTACACCTAAAAATCTATATTTATCACAATGTAATAGACTCGAAAATTCTAGGCCATTGCATCAAATACCTCTCAAATTATTCTTCCCCTCAATAATTCAAAACCAACACGAAGGAATGAGGGGAATGGTTTGAAAAACTATCCCCCAAGAAACTTATCAAGTATCTTACCACCCTTGAATAAGTTTTATCAACAAATCACATAAATGTTATACCCCATTGTGTTCCTAGAAATATATTTTTGAAACCTGTATGCCCAATGTAATGTCCCGGACCTCTCCGTCCCATTCCATTGTCAAATTAAGGCCACGAAGTGTTCTGGAGGGTAAGATGAACGTTTCCCACACTTTCCAGAATTTTGAAACTACACATAGTGTAGTTTGAGTACACGTTGTGTACCCCCTTTCCGGGTATACCCCATGTTGAAGGTTGTGTACTTTCCGTGTGAGATAAATGGGTACACGTCGTGTGTCCAATACTACACGCCGTGTAGTCTCTTCCAGCATACGCGTTACCGTGTGTTGACCAGTCAACGGACGTGTGTTGTGTTGGAGCCGTGTGAAATAAATGGGTAAACTCGATGTAGTCCTTCCCCGCGTATGCGTTACCTGTCAACGGCTGTGTGCAGTGTTTGAGCCGTGTCCTTGCCATGTGCAATAAATGGGAACACACCGTGTATCCAGTACTACACACCATGTAGTCCTTCCTCGAGTACGCGTTACCAGTCAATGGTCATGTGCTGTGTCTGAGTTGTGCCCTTACCATGTGCAAAAAATGGGTACACATTGTGTATCCAGTACTAGACGCCATGTAGTCCCTCCCCGCGTATGCATTAACCTCAAACCGTGTGTTGACCAGTCAATGGTCGCAGAGCCGTGTTGGAAGTCGCGTGGAGACTGTGTGAAATAACCAAGTACACACCCTGTACCATAAAGTACACACAGTGTACATTTTCTTTTCCCGCCTACAAAAGGAGGGGTCCCCTCCTAATTTTCAACTCACGCCTCTCATCCCCTTTCCTCTGAGAAGAGTTCTCCCATGAGACTTAAAGGCTCTTTCTTCTATAACTTCTTCACCTGAGCTCCGATTTACGATCCGTCTGCGGCCACGGGATCGTTACGACGAGGAAGAACTTTTGAGCTTCGATTCGTTGTCTTTCCTTCGGCCTTTCCGTTCTGACATCCACCTGAGGATATTTTTCCAGGACCCGACAGAAGTGACGGACGCCAACAGAGGTCTTCTAAGATTGATCCGGGGGAGTATTGCAATCGGAACATGTTAAGGTAGGGATCTTACCTTCATCTCTCTAATTTTTGCATCATGTGGGGTGGGTATTCTCTTGTTTACGTGAAACACTTTTGAACTATTTTAATAAAGATAATAACTGGCTTATATAACGAGGATTTGAAGTTTTTGAATGTAGTTACATTTTTTATATCCTTTGATATTATGTTGTGATTTGACTGAGCTTCTGCCTACTGAAAATCATGGTTGTTGGGGGCCTTTTCTTACTCAATTAAATGTTTCCCTCTCCTTGTGGATTTTATTATGGATGGAAACTTTGTGGAATGTGGAAATTAGTTAATCATGTAATGTTGGCTGTTTAAAATATGGAACCCTTGTATGATCACCCCGGTTAAAAAAAATGGAATAATGAACATGTGGGGTTTGGCTTGGTTACTGGTGTGTGAAAGGGAGGGGTGAATCATGGGTTGTTACGAATAGAATGGGAAGTAGGGCTACGGTAAATGATGTTAAAGGGGTAATGATGTGGCATGAATTTATTTTGTGGGTTGTTGTGGATTGGGTGGGAAGCGAGGTTGCGATAAATGGTATTAAAGGGATAATGATATACGGTGCAGGGATGTAGGGATGGGTTTGAATGTCAACAGACTATGGGCTATGAATAATAATTAAAAATTGGAAGAATTAATTAATGGGGGGTCATAGTAATGGAATGAGATTAATAATCAATGGGTTGGTTGGCTGATAATAAGGGACTTGGTTGGGTTGCTTGGGTTTTCCTAGCTTGATTTGTGGATGGCAGGGATATGTTTTACGAATGATCGATGAGGTTGGTTGTGGATAGTTTCCCAGTAGTTAAGGATCTAAATAAACTAATTCTGCTGAAACGTGAAAACCTAAATGGGGTTGGGGTTTCTTTGTTGTATGCATGATTCGTAGAAACAGTGTCGAGGCACGTGCTTAGTTTCTCTATTTAGAAGCCATAGGTTGGGCTATGTTTTCGGTATACAAATATATATATCTGTATCTTTTGTGTTTTATCGCACCCCACCCATGTTACGAACTTAGTGCTGAACACTCCCATTTCATGGGAGAGGTTTTCGTCCATTAGTTACTAGCTCTTTCCTGCTCCTTCTCTCATAGTATGTGATGGCATGAGGTGACCTTACACCTAAGACTCTTCGGGTAGGTTTCGATTGGGGTGGTTTTATCCCAAGACTCTTCGGGCAGGTTGTACTGTTTCCCAAGAATCTTTGGGATGAGGCCCAAGTGTGTGCAGGCGGGATACATGGGTGTGAGGAGCAGGTGTGTGCAGGCGGGAGACGTGGTTGTGAGGCCCAGGTGTGTGTGGGATAGATGTGTGGTTTGTGAGGACCAGGTGTGTGCGGGTGGGGAGAGTGTGGCAGGGTCAAGACGTTAACTGTTAGGAATAGTAGATAACTACTGGTAAATGGTGCGGGGTACCCATTAATCTTGTTTCTTATATACTAATACCTTTTGTGATTGTGTTTTTGGTTAGTGTGGCTGGTGAGGTTGGGTGAATAGATTTCTTTCTAGGTTTCTTCTGTTGTTTTCAAGGGACATTAGGATGTCTCCCCACTTGTGCACGATAGCTTTAGGTTTCCCTACTGAGTATACTTGTATGATCACCCTACGTTTACTTTTAGGTTTCCAGGAGGACTACCATGGCCGTGCGAGACCCTACTAGTCAGGCAGTTTGATTTGTTGCTGTTGTTGTACACTTGTTTCTTTTGGTATTGTACATTGAGCTTTCTTGTACATGCACCTTGTTATAAGATTTTTCAAACATGCATGTGGGAATGGTATGGGTTTATTTCTATACACTTTTTATTTTCCTTTTTGGTGGTTGACTTGTCCTATTTCTCGATATTAAAATAATAAAAGGGTAATGCCTCTCATATTTGTGAAAAAATATACCCTTGGTGCTAGTCGCCAACCCGGGGCCTACTAGAGGCGGGACTCGGGGGTCATTATCTCCCTTTCACCATTGCCAGCTCAAGAGGGGCATCTTTGGTGGGAGGGGGTCGTGACAGAATGGTATCAGAGGTGATGGTTGGGAGATAAGATGGTGTCTAGAGTTAGGCATTGTGAGGATTTCATGGGATGGTAGGGAGATAATGTTAGTTAATCTTGGTGCGTGACATAGGCCAGGGAAGACTGGTTAGGACACAAGATTTTAGGGACCCACATGATCCGATGCAAGGAATCTGAGCCTACCGAATAACCAAATGAGACTACATTGATTGCAGGTTAGAGACCCTTGGGAAGTTACATGCATCATCATGATTGTGTTTTACTTGATTTGGGTGTTCTGGGAATGAAATTGAAATAAAATGATAAAATAAAACCTTGAGTTTTTCCTTACTACTTGGGCTTAGGCGATCATTGTTTACCGTACAACTATGTCACCTGGACGTCCTCCCCGGGTGGCTCAGACGGCCGAGGCCCAGCAGATTCAGGCAGTCGATCAATTGAGGATTGACCGAGGGGAGGAAGATAGCCAGTGGCAGAAGACTCTTCATTCTTTTCAGTGGCAGACCCTCAAGAAGTACGAGGGTAGAACTTCGGATACGGAGATGGAGGGGTGGCTTGAGGAGCTAGGGATCGCTTTTACGTTAATCCATGCTCTAAGGTAGTACTGGGTTCTCCTAGCAGTCAGTTAGCTGAGAGGTACGGTGCGACATTGGTGGACGCTCTACCTCAGAGAGAGGATATAGGTAGAGGTTCCATAGGCTGACTTTGAGAAGGAATTCCGAGAGGAATTCGTTTCTTCCATGATCATGGTTGAGAAGCGGTGGGAGTTACTCTCCCTTTAGCAGGGGAGTATGTCAGTACGAGAGCTGGGGATCAAGTTGAAGGATCTCCTGCACTTTTCTCTGGATCTCTTTCTAGATGAGGAGTCTCGGGTGAGACGTTTGGAGGAGGCGCTTCGTCCTTCGCTCCAGTATTCTATCACCCACTTCATCCTTCCGACGTACATGGTGGTACAGAAGAAGGCAGAGGTTGTAGAAAGTATACAATCGTTGGTAGGTGCACCCCGAGAGGGGATCCAGTTGTGCTCATCAAAGGGGAATGCAGTTAGCAGCAGGTCTCCTATGACAGGACCTACCAGGTTCAGGCCAGTGGGGAGCAGGCCCCAGCAGTTCGAGTTCAGATGTTCGGGTCCTCGTCCCTTTTTCATGATCCCCAGACCGAAGTGTTTCTCTTGTGGAGGTTTCGGGAACATTCAAAGTCGGTGCCCAACCCGAGCTCAGTATGGGGGAGGTGGGAAGGTTCAATGCCCACCTCAGCACCACCAGTTTCCAGCGAGGCCCTTCCAGCAGCAGCAGACCATGCTCCTCTGAGGGAAGACTTTGCGGGAGGAGGCCGACCTCAGGGTGCTCCTCAGGGACCTCAACCAGGGCGTGGTCGGGGAGGTGGACGACATCAAAATGACAGAGGAGCTAGGCGTGGACAGTTGAACGCATCAGAGTTGACAGCTCTAGAAGGACCAGAGGTGGTGCGAGGTATGATTTGATTGTTCAGCACTCTCATTTATACTTTTTTTGATTCGAGATCTTCACACTCCTTTGTTTCACCTAGTCTAGCCCATGCATTGGGACTAGACGTAGAGAGACTTTCTATACCACTACTGCTGAGTACACCAGTTGGAGGCCAGACCAGTGTATCTTGTGTTTTCTGGGGATGTGGGCTGACGTTGGGACCACATCGATCTAGTGGGGACCTTCTTCTATTACAGATAATGTCATACGATGTCATCCTAGGCATTGAATAATTGTTTTATGTTAGTGCCTTTATCGACTGCTTCTAGAGAAGAGCCGTGTTCTCCGACGTGGATGGGTAGCCCGTATCATTTGTTGGCGAGAGGAGCTATCATTTAAGAAGCTGGCATGTGGAGCCTCTACTTTCCTTGTTAGGCGGGTTATCAGTGGTTCCAGCTGATACAGAGATAATGGATGTCCTGAAGGCTGTTGGGGAGTTCATCGATGTTTTTCCTGACGAGGTTGTGACTCTACCCCCCCCCCCCCCCCCCCGACGAGACGTCGAGTTTGGGATAGACTTACAGCTTGGTGCCTGTCTGATTTCGATGGCCCCTTATCGGATGGTACCTTTGGGGTTGTGGGAGTTGCGGATTCAGATTGATTATCTGGTGGAGAAAGGTTTTGTTCGACCCAGCGTATCGCCATGGGGTGCTCTAGTTTTGTTCGTGATGAAGGCAGATGGTGGTCTTAGGCTATGCATAGACAATCGAAGGTTGAACCAGGTAACAGTCAAGAAACATTACCCCCTTCCAAGGATAGATGATCTCTTCGACCAACTGAGGGGAGCAGGTTGGTTTTCTAAGATTGATCTTTGATCTGGATATCATCATCTTAGGGTAAAGGACAGTGACATCTCGAAGATGGATTTCAGGTGCAAGTATGGGCACTTTGAGTTTGTGGTGATGTCGTTTGTAGTTACGAAAGCATTGTCTGTGTTTATGGGACTTATGAAATTTGTCTTCCGAGAGTTTCTAGACCGTTTTTTCATTGTGTTTATCGATGACATCCTGATCTACTCAAGATCAGAGGAGGAGCAGGTTGAGCATCTCAGGGCAGTCTTAGAAGTCCTTCGACACCACCAGCTTTACGGGAAATTGTCGAAGTGTAAGTTCTTGACACAAGATGAACACATTCTTGGGAACCTAGTGTCTCAGCGTGGATTGTCGGTGGACCCATCGAAGGTG
Organism: Viscum album; assembly: GCA_963277665.1. Taxonomy (NCBI): domain Eukaryota; kingdom Viridiplantae; phylum Streptophyta; class Magnoliopsida; order Santalales; family Viscaceae; genus Viscum; species Viscum album. Next base: position 1,501,493,502 of record OY728128.1, read on the forward strand.
CAGTAGTTGTTTCTTGGGCAGAACCCAAGAGCATGGATGAAGTTTGTTGTTTCTTGGGGATAGCAGGGTACTATCGGAGGTTCGTTTCGGACTTATCTCAAGTTTCTACTCCATTGACAGCTTTGACTAGGAAGAACCAGGTATTCCTATGGAGCGATCAATTCCAGAAGGCTTTAGACTACCTGAAGGATAAGTTGGTCAGTGCTCCCGTACTCAGTTTGCCAGAGGAAGGGTTGTTGTATGAAGTGGTTTGTGATTCTTCTGGCCTTGGTCTGTGGTGCGTGCTGATGCAGAAGAAGGGAGTGATCTTTTATGGGTCTAGAATGTTACTCCCTCAGGAACGTAACTATGTCACCCATGACTTAGATCTTGCAGAAGTAGTGTTTGCACTGATGTTGTGGTGACATTACCTCTTTGGGGAGCGCTTTGTGGTATTCTCAGATCACAAGACCCTACGTTATATATTTTCCCAGCATGACCTGAACCAGCGGCAGTGGAGATGGGTTGAGTTTATCCAAGACTATGACTTTGAGATCTCTTACACTGAAGGTAAGGGAAACGTTGTGGCTGATACCCTGAGTAGGAAGTCACATAATAAAGTTGTTCGGGAATCTGTGGATCCTTGTAAAACAATGGGAGATTTGGCTGCCTTTCACTTGGATGCAAGGGAAGAAGGTGTTAGAGGCTGTTTGTTTCAGATGATGGTGCAATCCTCCTTGTTGTAGAAGGTGGAAGAGTCTCATTGGGGGGACTCTGAGGCGTAAGTGATGCAGGATCGTGTCGATCAGGGGAATGCTCCAGAAGGATTGCCAGAGGAAAACTGACATCAGATGCTTTTCCATGGAAAGTTGTTTGTCCTGGAGACAATGTGTGAGGGCGTTCTCCATGAGTTATATAGCTCAGCCTTATTGGTACATCCTGGAGTTTCAAAAATGTAACAAGGCCTGATGGAACAGTTTTGGTGGCCCGGGCTGAAACGGGCAGTGGTAGAGTTTGTGGCTAAATGCCTAGTGTGTCAGCATGTGAAGGCTGAACACCGTGTTCCTAGTGGTTTGTTGCATCCTTTATATGTCCCCGAGTGGAAGTGGGATGACATCTCAATGGACTTCGTCACAAGACTACCGAGAGCTCAGGGTGGTTATGATGCTATCCTTGTAGTGGTGGATCGACTAACGAAATCAGATCACTTCTTAGTAATTAAGGAGTCAGGCCTGGTGAGTACCTTAGCACATAGGTACATAGACGAGGTTGTGTGGTTTCATGGAGTCTTGAAGACTATCGTCTCAGATTGGGATACTCGGTTTACCTCACGAGTATGGGGGGGGTTACAACATGCTTTTGGAACCCAGCTATGCCTTAGCACTTATTTCCACCCCAATACTGATGGGAATACATAGCGGACTATCCAGATGTTGGAGGACATGTTGCGAGCATGCGTTCTCTATTTTGGAGGATCATGGGTACGATATTTTCCGTTAGTATAGTTTTCCTACAACAACAGCTTCCACTCTACTATTGGCGTGCCACCATTTGAGGCTTTTTATGGAAGACCATGTCGTTCAACCATTTTCTGGGTAGAGGTCGGTTAGACAGGTTCTCTTGGGCCCGAGGAATTTCAGAGCACTATAGAGAAAGTCCAACTTGTACGTGAGAGGATGAAAGTGGCTCCAGACCGACAAAAGTCTTATGCTGATCGTTAGAGGAGGCGCTTGGATTTCAAGGTGGGGTATCATGTGTTTTTTAAGGTTTCCCCTCGACGGGGGAAGCGGAGGTTTGGGAAAGGGAGAAAGCTCTCACCTAGGTTCATCGGACCTTTTTAGGTGCTGAGGAGAGTTGGCGAGGTGGCCTATCACCTGGCTCTACCACCTTAGTTGGAGAAGGTTCATGACATCTTCCACGTCTCCCAGCATCGTTGGTACTTACATGATGACTCTCACATTACCGACTGGGGAGAGTTAGATATGGGCGATGAGGCGACCTACGAGGAACGGCCAGTCAGAATCGAGGATCGTAAAGAGACGGTGCTCCATGGATGAACCGTTCCATTGGTTCGTGTGTTGTGGAGGCATGGTGGCCTCGAGGAGAGCACTTGGGAGTGAGATACCCAGATGCACGCTCAGTTACCAGAGTTTTTTTGACATTTGTTTTACCTTGATCTTCTGAGATTTATGTTAATGTTATACTATGTACCTTTGATATATGGAATTCTTGGCTTGTCGGTTGTGATACCTTTTGTTTCCTTGTTCCCTGGTAATGTGTAACATGTCTGGATGTGTGGGGAAAGGAAAAAACCTGACCCTTAATTGAGACGCATTAATGTGGATGAGATTGAACCCATGCGGGCGAGTCAGTGCCGCCTAATGTGGATAATATCTCGACATTGGAGAAGGAATTTTCCAAAACCACATGTTCGGGCAATGTGTCGGTTGGGTGGTGTTGGGGGTAATATGAGTAGAAAAATCCAAATGTATGAAAGTGGGAAGACCCAATTCTTAATCAGGACTCATTAATGAGGATGCGATTAAACCCGTGCAGGAGAGTCAGTGCGACCTAAATCGGATAATATCTCGACATAAGAGAAGGAATTCCTAACACACATGATTATGGTTGTTGGTTGGGTTCCTATTATAACGATAACCCTAAGAGGTATCTTGTTGGGTTCCTCTGGGTTGGTTTTTGAATTCTTTGGGATGAGAATGTTTTAAGAGGAATCTGATGTAATGGACTGGACCTCTCCGGCCCATTCCTTTGTAAAAAGAAGGCCACGAAGTGTTGTGGAGGGTAAGATGGTCTTTTCCCACACATTCCATAATTTTGAAACTACACGCCGTGTAGTTTGAGTAAAAGCCGTATACCCCCTTGCCAGGTATACCCTATGTTGAAGGAAGTGTCCTTGCCGTGTGAGATAAATGGGTACACGCCGTGTGTCCAATACTACACGCCGTGTAGTCTCTCCCCACGTACGTGTTACCCTGTCTTGACCAGTCAACGACCGTGTGTCGTGTTGGAGCCGTGTGAAATAAATGGGTACACACCGTGTGTCTAGTACTACATGCCATGTAGTCCTTCCCTGCGTACACGTTACCAGTCAACGAGCGTGTCCCGTGTTTGAGCTGTGTCTTTGTCGTGTGCAATAAATGGGTACACACTATGTATCACGTACTACACGCCGTGTAGTCCTTCCACGCGTACGCGTTACCAGTCAACGGATGTGTTCCGTGTTTGAGTCGTGTCCTTTCCATGTGAAATAAATGGGTACATGCCATGTATCCAAAACTACACGCTGTGTAGTCCCTCCCCACGTATGTGTTACCCTCAAACCGTGTGTTGACCAGTCAACGGTCGCGGAACCGTGTTGGAAGCCATGTGGATACCATGTGAAATAACTGAGTACACGCCGTGTACTTTGATTTTCTCTCCTATAAAAGGTAGGGTCCCCTCATCCTTTTTAACTCACCCCTATCCTCCCCTTTCCTCTGATCAGAGTTCTCCCAAGAGACTCAAAGGCTCTTTCTTCCATAACTTCTTCATCCGAGCTCCGATTTACGATCCGTCGGTGGCCATGGGATCGTAATGATGAGTCAGAACTTCCGAGAATGGACCTGTTGTCTTTCCTTTGGCCTTTCCTTTCCGAATTCCACCCGAGGAGATTTTCTAGGACCCAACATAAGTTACAGATGCCGACAGATGTCTTCTGAGGTCGATCTGGGTGAGCATTGCGATCAGAATCTGTTGAGGTATGGATCTTACCTTCATCTCTCTAATTTTTGCATCATGCGGGGTGGGTGTTCTCTTGTTTACGTGAAACACTTTTGAACCTGTTTAATATAGATAATAAATGTCTTATATAACGGGGATGGAATGTTTGTGAATTCAGTTACATTATTTATATCCTATTATATTATGTTGTGAATTGAATGAGCTTCTGCCTATTGAAAATCATGGTCGTTGGGGGCCTTTGCTTACACAATTAAATTTTTCCCTCTCCTTGTGGATTTTCTTATGGATGGATACTTTGTGGAATGTGGAAATTGGTTAATCACGTAATGCTGTCTGTTTAAAATCTGGAACCCTTGTGTGATCACCCCGGTTAAACAATATGGAATAATGAACATGTGGGTTTTGGCTTGGTTACTGGTGTGTGAAAGGGAGGGGTGAATCTTGGGTTGTTATGAATAGAATGGCTAGCAGGGCTATGGTAAATGATGTCAAAGGGGCGATGATGTGGCATGAACGTTGTTTTCTGGGTTGTTGTGGATCGGGTGGGCAGCGGGGCTACGATAAATGGTATTAAAGGGATAATGATGTATGATACAGTTGGAGTTATGGATGTTGGCAGTGGGGCTGCAAGGATGGGTTTGAATGTGAATGGACTATGGGATGTGAATAATATGTAAAAAGTGGAAGAGTTAATGAATGGTGGGTCATGGTAACAGAACGAGATTAATAATCAATGGGTTGGTTGGCTGATAAGAAGGGACTTGGTTGTGTTTCTTGTGTTTTCCTAACTTGATTTGGTGATGGCAGAGATATTTTTTACAAATGATCGATGAGGTTGGTTGTGGATAGTTTCCTAGTAGTTAAGGAACTAAATAAACTAATTCTGCTGAAACGTGAAAACCTAAATGGGGTTGGGGTTGTTTGTTGTATGCATGCTTCGTAGTAGCAATGCCGCGGCACGTGCTCAGTTTTCCTGTTTAGAAGCCATAGGTTGGGCTGTGTGTTTGGTATTCATATATATATCTTTATCTTTTGTGTTTTATCACACCCCACCCATGTTTAGAACATAGTGCCGAACACTCCCATTTCATGGGAGAAGGTGTTTTACCTTAGTTACTAGCTCCTTCCGGCACCTTCTTCAATAGGCTGTGATGGCTTGAGGCAACCTTACACCTAAGACTCTTCAGGTAGATTTCGATTGGGGTGGTTTTAGACCTAGAATCTTCGAGAACGTTCTACTGTTTCACATGAATCTTTAGGATGAGGCCCAGGTGTGTGCGGGTGGGATACGTGGTTGTGAGGCACAGGTGTGTGCGGGCGGGATACGTGGCTGTGAGGCCCAATTGTGTGTGGGCGGGATGTGTGGTTTGTGAGGCCCATGTGTGTGCGGTCGGGGAGAGTGTGGCAGCGTCAGGACATTCTCTATTAGGAAGAGAAGTTAACTTCTAGGAAATGGTGATGGGTACCCAATACTCTTGTTTCTTATATACTACTACCGGTTGTGATTGTGTTTTTGGTGACTGTGGATGGTGAGGTTGGGTGGATAGAATTCCTTGCTAGGTTTCTTCTGTTGTTCTCACGATACATTAGGATGTCTCCCCACTTGTGCATGAGATATTTAGGTTTCCCTACTGAGTATACTTTTATTCTCACCCTACATTTACTTTCAGGTTTCCAGGAGGACTACCAGGGCCATGCGGGGCCCTACTAGTCGGACAGTTGGAGTTGTTGATAATGTTGTACACTTGTTTTTTCGGTATTGTACTTTGAGCATTCTTGTACTTTCACCTTGTTATAAAATTGTTTAAACATGCATGTGGGCTTGGGTTGGGTTTATTTATATACACTTGTTATTTTACTTTTTGGTGGTTGACTTGTCCTATTTCCCGATCTTAAAATAATAAAAGTTTAATGCCTTCCATATTTGTAAAAACTCATACCCTTGGTGCTAGTTTCCATCCCAGGGCCTACTAGAGGTGGGAATCGGGGGTCATTATCTCTCTTTCACCATTTCCAGCTCAGGAGGGGAAACATTGGTGGGAGGGGGTTGTGACACCCAATAACACCTCTTGTGCATCTTCTATCGAGGCCCTATCTTGTCAACCCAAATGACCATAAAAAACACTACCCAAGAACAATGAGTTGAACCAGTCAAAAACATGAATCAGGGAATTCTATCCTCTTTGTTAATATACTTTTTAATCTAGGTGGAACGAACTCACCAACATTTATTTAATCACATAATAGTTCATGTGTCTTTATTTGGAATCAAGTCATCTATTTTTCATATATCATGAATTTATCACACATTTCACCAAAAATGTCACAAACTAAGTAAAATAGCTCATCTCATAGAACAAGGTTAAAATGTCACATTACATTTGGAAAAAGAGAGAAGTAAAACTTTAAACAACATTAGGTACTAGGAATTCATATGCATCTCTTTCTACCAAGTACTCTTCTCCAGGCCACTATGAATCTACAACACATGATCCAAAGTAATCATCTGTCCATGAAACATCGTGCCTCTATGATACTGGATCTCTAATAAAAATTCCACAAATGTTGTTTCATCCCAGATATCTAACTCTCCACATTCAATGAAAAGGGAGTCATCATGAAGATACCGATGATGCAGAGAGATGGGAATGATGTTTGGGAATCTCAATAACTATGGAGGAAATGACAACTGGTATGCCCCCTTTTCAACTCTCCCCAACACCTCAATGGTCCCAATAAACATGGGAGAATGATTTATCCCTCTTCAAAACATTGGTTTCACTCATCGAGAGAAAACCTTCAAGAACATGTGTTCCCCAGCCATGAACTCCAAGGGACTCCTTCTATGGCCGACATAAGACCTATGATAGTCCTATGATGATTTTATCCTCTCTTGGACAAGTTGAACCCTTTTTGTCACGCTCTGCACCACATCAGGAAAAGGAATAGTTGTCAACCTAACCTCTAACTAGTACAATAGAGAATGACACAGTCTCCCATAAAATGCCTCAAATGGGGCCATGTGAATGGAATATTGATGCTTATTAGTATAAGAAAACTCCCCTAAGGGCATGTGTCATACCTAAGATTAACCTACATGTAAAGACATGTAATTTCCATGTAATATTTTTTAATTAGATATAAATTTTATGAGTCTTGGAAAATTGACAGCACATGATTCGGAGGCCTGGAGTTCCCGGAATTAATTTCAGAACATTATTTATTGTACGTTCAGTAAACATGTGAGAGGGATTTTCTATCTTTTGAACTGTTGCACGGAATTGAAATCTGGGGTCACTGTTGAACTTGCAGTGCCAGTATTCACTTACGGAGACTTTTTACTCAACAACAGTTAGTCGAGAGTGAATGATAATTTTTTCATTTTTAGTGAATGAATAAAACAAAATAAATTTTTTGTAGCATTTTATTTTATTTTTCATTAGAATATCCCATGTGGATGTTGAGAGGTGGGGACCACCTCAACTAAAACCCCTCAATATAGGTTATGGTGGTGGGGAACACCCGAGCCTAACCTCCCATGTGGTTTATGGTGGTGGGGACCACCCGAGACCTAAACCTCTTGAACTCCCCTCTTAAGTGTGGGAAACCTCTTAAGCTTCCCCACATAATTCTGCCGACCCCCCCTAATTAATTAATCCAACCAAGAAATTAATTAATTAAGATAATTTTAATTTATATCAACAAATTAATAGATTGCGCAATCTATTATTTTGGCTATTCTTTTATTTTAGTTGGATTGGGAGGAAGGATCCTTGAGAGAAAATCTCTCCAATGAAGAACGCCAATGAAGAACTCCAACCATGACTTCGACTTCTTACTCGGGACATCTTCCAATGTGGGACATCTTCAATCGATGATCACCTTTCCCTCCTCATTGGTGAATAAAAATGAATAAGGCGAGTGGTTGTTTAAAATTCATCCCTTTTTGTTCTTGTCGACTCTTCCAAATTCAAGAGAGATTACTGCTGCTTTCTACCACTATAATGTGGAGAGTGCGGGCCAAAAAAACATGGCCCATCATCTCTACATTTTTTCGATGATTTTTGGCATTCTTTGTGATGGAGGAGGTTGGAAACCAACCATAAAGAGGGACGAGAATGGTGGCCAGCACCACCACCGGTCACGATGAAGGCGACGACGCACCGACACCACTTGGCGGCCTGCCACACCGCTCTGCAGCCTGCCATGCCACGCCACGGCTTCCACGCACCACTTCACTCCACACACTGCGGAGTCGGTGCCCCAAAGCACTCTGCCACCCACCGCCCTCTAAAATGCCTCGTGGCCTCGCGTTATCTGCAGTTGAGCTGCTCTGCGGTTGAGCAACCCCGCGCTCTCGTGGAACCCCCTCGGACGAGCTGCTCCGCGGCCAAGCCACCATATTACATCATGGAACCCCACAGCCGAAACACCCTCACAGAACCCCATGGACAAGCCCCCACGTGGCCTCGCACTGTCTGCGGCTCAACTGCTCTATGGCCTCTCGTAGCATGCCGGACCACTAAGCGGGTCGTGCTGCCCAACACGGGCCGGGCAGGACCCAGCAGGTCGTGCCGCCTAGCGGGTTAGGCTGAACCTGATTGTCTTGGAAGCCCAATGGGATGGGCTGGACCTAGCAGGTCAGTTTTGGTCAGCACAGTCCAGTTCGGTATGATAGGGTCGGACCAGACTCAGACCCACTGGGACCCATTTACACTCTTTTGGGCATAAATCTGGCACCGAGCGTCCATTTGATGAATTTTCATCGGTGCTAGAAACCTTTTAGTGAGACAATACCTTTGATTATACCCCATTGAAGAATCGGATTAAGATAGGGTGCGTTTGGGGTGGATCAAGCCTCAATCCAACCGGGCACCCAGGACTAACAGGCTACAAATTCACAGGTCAGGCATCCGATTGATGCACCGTCTATTGTGTTGAGACACCTATGACATGACGGTCCTTTTGGATACTTATTCATGGGACTTCATGGAAATTGGAGTACTGACTAGTGGCTAGGGGAGTGGATCCTCCTAGAGACTAGAAATCCTAGTGTGGGAACCTAGTAGTTGGTCGTGATGTGACGAATGTAGATTGATCCTGTGTGTGTTAGCACAGAGCGATACTGTGTGGGTCAGCACCTAATGATCCTGTGCGGGTCAGCACCGAGTGATCCTGTGTGGGTAAGCACCTAGCGATTCTGTGTGGATCAATACTGAGTGATCTTATGTGGTTCTGCCTCTTAATAGAGTATCATGATTCATTAGATTTATATAATTATATCTACTACTATATCTAAGTTATACCTAGTGTGAGGTAAGTCCATATCTGTGTGGTACTTTTCATCATGGTAATACCTTGAGGGTATTCTTCAGTGTGGCATACCAATGTGGTACTTGCCTATGTGTTATTCCTTCCATTGTGGATGAGTTGATCTTAGGGGGTTTGGAGTTGGACTCTGTGTGTTCTTCATGATTGAGATGGGTTTACTAGATAACTTAGGTATATGTACGGGCATATACGTAAGTGGGTTTACAGTTAATTTCATTCTTGTGGTTTATCCTTTGTGGATTTGTGATTCCTTGAGAGTCTTGGGGTCACTACTGAATATCCCTATACTCACCCCTACAAGGGCTACGCCCGCACCTCATTGGGTTTGGTACAAATGACGAACAATACTGTACGAGGATGAGAGTATCAGGATTGTATGTTGCTCAGAGGTGGACCATACAGTGTGTCAGTACGCAGAGGATATGGGTGGGCTTGGAGTGCTGAGGGGGCAATCTGTACCTACCCTTTAGGTTGGAACCTCGGAGGATGAACCAGTAGTGGTCTATCTCTTTCTTCAGTGGTATTTTATTTCAGTTGTACTTATACTTTTCATTTGGGCCTGTATTCTGGCCCCTTTTACTTACGACACTCTCTATTTTTACTGTTTAGTTTACTTGAGTACATATCTTATTTTCTACTCGGTTGTGTGTGCTTACAGGTTATAAAGGCAATTCCTTCATAGTGTAAGGGAATACGCCTTTGGTTCTAGTTTCCAGCCCCAAGCCTATGGAAGGCGGTTTTAGTGTAGTCACAGCACGGGCCCCGAGGGACGGGTTGTGACAATTTGTTATCAGAGGAGTCGGTTCTACCATAGAACATTAGACTCTGATCTTTTTAATAGAAATAGTGTCAAGTGTAGTGAGTTTTGTTATCAGTTTATGGAAGCCTGTGTTGGCGTGGTAGTCGACGTATCCATACACCAGGACCTTGACTTCTGATTTTTGACTCTGTGCATGAAAACACAGATTGCATGTGGGTTTCCAAGAGTTTTCATTTTGATCTATTGAGTCAGCTCACCGGGTATTACCTATTGATCGTGGTGCACGTGTTTCTTTTTAGGATGCCTCCATGAAGACACCCATCTAGGGTTCCGAGACATGTACACACTGATAGCCCGCCGAGCGACGAGGCCTCGCTGCAGGGCCCTCTTCCAGTGCAGGCACCAGTGGTTCTATTAACCATTGGGACACAGATTCCACCAGCCCAAGAATCAGATGGTGCATGTCGATTGAGTGCGTTGCACGAGTTATACTGCTATAGGCCTCCCAGTTTCAGGGGAGAGATGGACCGATAGGCGACTGAGGATTCGTTGGAGGTTATAGTGAGAGTCTTCTGACTAGTTGGGACACTAGCCGTTATCGTGGTGATCCTTTCCCATACCTTCTATAGGAAGAAGAAAGAATATGGTGGAGCTTGACGCTCCATGTTCATGACATTATGACGCTTCTCTTGGAAGATATCAAGAGCCTGTTTTTTGTAGAGTCTGTCCCAAAGACTCTTTGCACAGTGAGCATATATGAGCTACTTCATCTGCCGCAGGACAGTATGACTGTGGCTCAGAACAAAGCGAGATTCACCGAAATCTCACTTTACTCCACTGATATGGTGTGGGACCCATTCTCCAGGGCCTGGACCTTCGAGCAGGGGATCGGGAGGGTTATCAAGGCTTCGATGATCTCACTCATCATCTCGACACATGCAGGGTGTTAGAGAGAGCCCTCTTAGTGGAGATTTTTCCTTCTGAGTAGTCACCAGCAGCGAGACCAACCACCAGTCGTCTTGTAGTGGAGTCTTCTGCAGCTTGAAGTAGAAAGATGAAACAGTGGTCCAAGAGTACCAGACCTACCGGTGGATGACCGTAGGATTCATGGTCGGTTGTGCGGGGCACCCGAAATAGAGCTAGTCATGCCAGGAGCGGACAGTGTCACGCATGCGGCGGGTAGGGTCACATGTCTTGTGACTATCCGAACTGCCATACAGATGATTGGCATGTGGACGTGGTAGATGAGATAACTGTGCTACAGGATTTGGTCAACGATTCATGATGTTACAGCCACCCCGACCAAGAGTTACACCCCGACCGCAGGGAGTAGGTGGACAGGGGTGAGCTTAGCTCCAGGCAGCGGAGGCCTATGATCACGGTGCTCTGTAGATGATATGAGGTATGATCTGTGTCTGATACACCTTAGCTACAGTAATTATATACACAGGTTCCAGTCATTCTTTTATTTTCACTTCCCTTGTACGAATCTCAGAGATTCCGATGGAGTCGTTGGCTCGATCCTTAAGGCTAGAGACTCTTATATGAGCTGCTTCGACGATTACACACTGGTTCTGGTAGTGTGACATTACTCTAGTAGGAGGGAGCTTCAGCAAGGTTCTCCTAGTAGCTCCATCAAGTCCTTATGATTTCAACTTGAGTATGTAATGGTTATCTACAGTCCATGTTCAGATAGATTATATTAGGCTCAAAGTGTGTTGTGTCTTCCTGGATGGGAATAGGGTTACCTTCACTAGAAAAAGGGAGCCTTTGTAGTACAGGATGGACTTACCCAGAAGATAGTGTTGCAAATCACTCATCAATTGATTAGCCTTACCCACTAAGCAGTTGACATGGAGAGTATGAATTATCCTGTTGTGGTGGACCATTATGTCGATGTCCTACTTGATGATGTTCCAGGTCTACCTCCTCATAGAGAGTTGGACTTTTACATTGAATTTTACCACCTAACGACAAAAATATCTACACCAGAGTACTTGATGGCTCTTTTGGAGCTTCGTGAGCTATGGGTATAGCTAGAGTACTTGTAGGGGAAGGGATTCATTCAGCCTAGTGTTTCCACTTGGGAAGCCCCAACTTTGTTCTCCAAGACGGCGGATGGGAGCTTGAGACTTGTGTTGACTATCGGCGCCTGAACCAGATAACCGTGATGAACAGGTACCCACTCTTGAGTATTGAAGACCTCTTTGATCATATGAATGGATCACGGTGGTTCTCGAAGATAGACCTCATATTATGCTATCACCAGCTCATAGTACATGATGTGGATGTGCAGAAGACTACTTTCAGATATCGGTACGACCATTACTAGTTCTTGGTTATACAAGTTTGCATGAACAACTCTCGAGTAGTGTTCATGGGACTCCTGAATAGGATCTTTCATCCATAAATTGATTGATTTGAAATATTCTTCATTGATGACATTCTTATCTACTCGGCTACAGAGGAGGATCATGCCTAACATTTACAGGTAGTACTTGACACACTCTGAGAGCACCAGCTTTATGGTAAGCACTCTAAGTATCAGTTCTGGATCCAAGAGGTTCATTTTCTAGGAAAAGTCATCTCAGAGGATGGAGTTGTAGTAGATCCAGTGAATATTGAGGTGGTACTTTCTTGGGAGCCACCCAAGAGTGTGATGGAGATACAATGATTCCTAGGTTTGTCTAGATACTACCGGAGGTTTGTGCCAGATTTCTCCAGAGATGCGGCACATCTATCAGCATTAACGAAGAAGGGGAAACCCTTCATGTGGTCAGAGAGATGCCAACAGTGTTTTTCAGAGCCGAGGCAGAGGCTAACTAGAGACCCCATCTTCAGGATTCCAGAGGAGGGTGTAGGGTAAGTAGTCTACTGTGATGCATTAAGGACTAGGCTCGGATGTGTCTGAATGCAGGAGCGATCATTGATTGATTATGGTTCTCAACATCTGAGACATCATGAGCAGAACTATGCTACCCATGAAAAAGAGTTAGTAGGAATGGTCTTCTCCTTGATGATGTGGTGACATTACTTGATGGGAAGGAATTTTACAGTGTACTCTGATCACAAGAGTCTCTGGTATATCTTCTCTCATAAGGACCTTAACCTGATACATCGACGTTGACTTGAGTTCATCTAGGACTATGAATTCAAGATATTCTATATTCAAGGGAAGGGGAATGTTGTAGCAGATGAACTCAGTAGGAGGTCTGGTATACAGCTACTACGAGAGGCAATAGAGCAGCTGGCCATTTGGATGATATTATTTGTAGATCGGGATAGATTATCTTTTCTTCAGTATATTATAGTCACTCCCCCAATTCTTCAGTGAGGCATGGAGGCATGGAAAAGAGATGCTGACTATGAGACACGACATGCTCATATATCCACAAGACAAGCATTTGAAGGATTTTTTGAAGGTGGGGAGCACGTCATCCTCTTCACAGGACGTACCACAGTACCAGTGTCACTTCGGGAGGAATCGTTGACGGAGTTCTATGCATCAGCTAGAGAAGTACATCCAGGAGTGGTGAAGATGCACTAGTATCTCTGGTGATATCAATTGTGGGTGGGAATGAAGAAATCAGCAGCAGAGTTTGTCTCTCGATTCTAGACTTGTCAGCAAGTGAAGGCAGAGCATCAGGTACCAACAGGCTTGGTTCATCCTTTAGAGTCCCAGAGTGGAAGTGGGATGGGTTATCCATGGACTTCGTGATAGGAATTCCATGTACGTCCATAATTCATGACTCAATCTAGGTGGTCGTTGACCGACTCACTGTGTCGACCCACTTTCTACCTATCAGAGAGTACAGTTCAGTAGAGAGTTTAGGAAACCTCTATGTGTAGGATATTATGCGGCGACATGAAGTACCCTTGATAATTATCTCTGATCGTGATGGGAATTTTACTTCTCAGCTATGGAAGAGGATTCATGAGGCTTTCAGGAGGATGCTTCGTTTTAGCACCGCCTTCCATCCTGAGATGGATGGATAGACTGTGTAGACCATTCAGATCCTCGAGGACATGTTTCATGCTTCTGTCTTTGACTTTGTTCGTAGATGAGAGGATCACTTTCTTTTGGTAGAGTTTTCATACTAAAACAGTTATCACTCTACCATTGGGATGGATCGTTTTGAGGCATTGTATGACTGCCATTGCAGATCACCTTTATGCTGGACTGAACCAAGAGAGTCAGCACTTGTGGGACTAGAGATGGTATGGGCTACCATAGATAAGGTTCAGATCATCCAGGAGTGGATTAAAACTACACAGAGTGGTTGGAAGTCTTATGAGTACAGGAGACAGAGACCTCTGGAGTTCAAGAATAGTGACCATGTCTTTATACGGGTCCCACCATGATGAGGTTGGCAGAGATTTGGCCATGGTTAGAAGTTATCTTCGAGATTCATCAGAACTTTTCAGGTCCTCATTAGATTTGGCGAGGTGGCTTATTGTTTAGCCTTTCTACCACAATAGCACCGGTTGTATTATTTCTTCCACGTATCCCAACTAAGGAGATACATGAATGAACCTTCTCACATCATCGACCATGGAAAGCTGGACATCAATGATGGGAAGACTTTTAGAAAGGTCCTAGTAGAAATTGAGGATTGACAAAAGAAGGTCCTTTGTGGATATTTGATACCTCTGGTGCGCATTTGCTGGTAGCATGGGAACCTCTAGAAAATCACATGGGAGCAGGAGGCTCAGATGCGTGCTCTGTACCCCCACTTGTTCCCTTAGTTTGAGTTATGGATTAAGAGGACATAAATATCTGAGGTGGGGAGAATGTATTGACCCAGAATTTCCATGTAATTTTTTATAATAAAATGGGAATTAAACAAGTCTACAAAAATTTACGGCATGTGATTTTGAGGCACGGAGTGCTGGAAATGAATTTCTGAACTTTATTTTTGGTATGTTCAGTAAACATCCGAGTAAGATTTTATAACTTTTGAACTATTGCTCGGAATTGAAATCTGAGGGAACCGATGAACTCGCAGCACATGTATTCACATAAGCAGTCTTTCACATCGATGATAGTTGGTCAATAGTGAAGGATAGTTTTTGGGTTTTTTTGTAAATGAATAAAATAGAATAAAAATTGTGTAAAAGTTTATTTTATTTTTCTTTAGGATCTCCCTTGTGGATGTTTAGAGGTGGGGAACACCAAAACTAAAACCACTCTACATCGGTTATGGTGGTGGGGACCACCCGAGCCTAACCTCTCATGTGGGTTATGGTGGTGGGGAACACACGAGACTTCAACCTCTTGAACTCCCCTCTTATATATGAGAAACCTCTTGAGGTTCCCCGCATAATTGTGCCAAACCTCCCCTTAATAAATTAACTCTACTTATAAATTAATTAATTATGCTAATTTGAATTTATGCCAAAAATAATAATAGATATATAATCTATTATTTGTACTATCTTTTCATTTTGGTGGGACTGGGAGGAAGGAGCCTTGGGAGAAAAGATCTCCAACAAAGAATGCCAACGAAGAACGCCGACCTCAACTTCGAATTTTTCCTTGGGAAATCCTCTAACATGGGGCATCTTCAATCGACGATTGTCTTTCCCTCCTCATCGACGACAATAAAAGAATGAGGTAGGGTGGTTGTTTGAAATTATTCCCTTTTTGTTTCATATCAACTCTTCAAAATTCAAGAGAGATTGTAGCCAATTTCTACTTCTCTATTGCGAAGAGTGCGGGCCAAAAAAACATGGCTCGTCCTATCCACATTTCTTTTGATGATGGGTGGTGTTCATTCTGATGGAGGAGGTCAGCGACCAACCACAAAGGGGTATGAGAATGGATGTCCGCACAACCGCCAACCGCGATGAAGGCGATGGCGCAACGACACCACTATACGGCCTGCTAGGCTGACCTGCGGCCTCGGCCACTGGCGGCCTCTATGCCCCATATTGCTCCCCTATTCATGGCCTACATGCCCAGTAGCACTCCACCACCCATGGGATCTATGACCCGTAGCCTAGTTGCGCCACCCGCAGCCCTCTGTGCTGACGCGACCCTCGAAGCCACACCGCGGCCTCACACTGTCTACGACTGAGCCACCTCGTGCCCTCACGACACTACTGCGGTCGAACCTCTCCATGGCTGAGCCGCCCTCGCAATACCCCCATGGCCTCGTGCCGTCCGTGGCTGATCCGCTCAGTGGCCCCTCATGGCCCTCGTGGATCGCTAGACCCCCCATCGGGTCAGGCCACTCAGCGGGTAGGGTCGGGTCAGCCTAGGCTGGGTCGGTCCGACCAAGTGGGACCAGACCCATACCAACTTTGACACATTTAAGTTCTTTTGGCCAAAACTATGGCACAAAATGACCATTTGGTGAACTTTAAAGTTTTATATAAACCTTGAATCAAGATGGTCCCTTTGAGTATACCCCACTAGGGAATTGGATCAAGATGGAGTACAGTCGGGTGGGATCAAAAACGAATCCAACTAGTCTCCTAGGACTAAAAGGCTAATAACTAACCGATTTGGCATCTGATTGATGCACTGTCTGCTGCGTTGAGACCCCTATGATGTGGCAGGTCTTTGGGGTGATGATCCTCTTGGAGATTATAAATCCTAGTGCAAGAACCCAGTATCTGGATGTGATGTGAAGAATAAATAGCGATCCTATGTGGGTCAACACCGATCGATCTACTATGGGTCGGTACCTAGCAATCCTGTCTGGGTCAGCACCGAGTGATCCTATGTGGGTTAGACTTTTAACAGAGTAAGATGACTCATTAGATACTACTAATCATCTCTAATAATGTATCTATGTTATAACGGGTGTGAGATGAGTCCATACATGTGGTGTACTTTTCTTCATTGTAATACCTTGGTGGTATTCTTTGGTGTAATGTACCTTTATGGTGCTTGCCTATGTGGTAATCCATCCTTCGTGGAATAGTTGAGCTTGGGGATCTGGAGATGGACTCCATGTTATCCTCATGAATGAGATGGGATTACTTGATAACTTAGGTATCTGTATGGGAATATACCTAAGTGGGGTTGACAGATGATTTCATGCTTGTGGTTTATCCTTTATGGATTATTGAGACCTTGAGGGTCTCAGGGTACCTACTAAGTATTGTTATACTCACCCCTGCATGAGCTATGCTCGGACCTTGTTGTGTTTGGTGTAGATGAGAGACAGTGCTGATCGAGGCTAAGAGTACCAGGACTGGACGGTGCTCGGAGGTGGACCATACAACATGTCAGTACGCAGAGGAGACGAGTGTACGTAGAGTGATGAGGATGAAATATGTAACTACCCTTCAGGTAGAAACCTCCGAGGATTACCCAGTAGCTATCTTTCTCTTTATTTAGTTATATTTTATTTCAGTTGTACTTGTACATTCTAGTTGGGCTTGTATTCTGGACCCTTTTACTTCCTTCACAAACTCTATTTACTGTTTAGTTTACTTGAGTTCTAATATTGCTCTGTTCTTGGTTGCATGTGCTTAATAGTTATAAAGACAATGCCTTCCCAGTTTCAAGGAATACGCCTTTGTTGCATGTCGCCAGCCCCTAGCCTATGGACGGTGGGCTTGGGGTAGTCACGACATGGGCCCTGTGGGACAGGTCGTGATACTATTTCCAAGATACAAGCCTATAACATATCCTCCAATGGTTGGATAGTCATTTCTATCTTCCCATCTATATGAGGGTGGAATAAAGTGTTGTGGTGAAACTATGTACCAAAAGAATGCTACAATCCATTCTAGACTAGTGAGGTAAACTGTGAATCTCGATCTATGGTAATAAACCTTCAAACTCTAGTAAACTGAAAAAATTCATCCAAATACTTCTTATCCAAAGAATCTACTTCTCCAAACTCCTTGATCTCTTAGATGTCAAGTGATTTCATCAACAGATCTATGATCACCCTAATATAATAACAACATCCCCAATATCTGGGTAACCCTATGATGAAATACATTAATATTTCATTCCATTTCTACTCATGAATATCCAATGGATTTAAAAAAACCACCAAGGACACAATGTGCAGCCTTTATCTGCTGGAAAACAAATCGCTACTCCATACACTCTACCACTTCCAATTTTATCCCAAGACATGAAAACCACAACCTCAAGCTATGATACATCATGTAAACTTTGAATTGTACCACAATGGGTGAGTTATTATACTCAAAAAGTAACCATTGCACACTTCTACTAGAACAAACATCCTTCCTTAAACATCATTCTGTTTCAACAATCCTTTGATCATACCTCTAGAGCATCACCATGGTCAAACCGATCATGCATCTCCTCTTCCTATGAGTCTCTGAACCAATATTCATCAACCTGATTCATTAGATAAGAATACACCATCATCTGAAACAAGCATCCTTTACCACCATCCACTCTCTTATCCAATTACAAGTCCCCAAAATCCTTCATCGCATTCCAAGAATCCGTAGATTCCTGCACAATATTCTTTCAACGACTTTATAATCAATGAATCCTGATGACATTTCCCTTTCCCAAGGTGTAGGATATCTCAAAATTAATATACTAAAGAAACTAGATCGACCTCTCCTATCATAGATTCAGGTCACACTGTGGAAAGATATACCTCAGGCTCTTATGATCGATAAAGAACACAAAGTGCTCCCCAATGTGTTAATGCTGCCCAAACATCGTATAGTAAACAACTTATGCTTGCTCCAGATCATTAGTGGAATAGTTATACTCATTTGAATATCATTTCCTAGACCCATACAAGATTACTTTACTCTAATACATCAGCATGAATCCCAAGACATCAGGGGAAGAATTATATAACACCTTAAAAATCACCCCATCCTCAGGATAACAGAGCATTAGGACACAAACCAATCCCCTTCTAGAAAATAAACCCTGCTTGGCGCTGATTGATCCATGAAAAATCATGGTCCTATCTAGTTAAATATGTCAATGTGGATGCAACTTGAAATAAATTGAGTACAAACCTCTGATAATAGCTTGAAAGACTAATGAAATTGAAAACCTCTGCATATTATTGTGTGCTTCCCAATAAACAACAACATAACCTTTAATGGGTCTACTTCCACACCCTAATAAGAAACCAAATTCCCATGAAAATTCACCTTTTGTGTCCAAAACCTAAACTAGGACAACTTATCATAGAGCTTGTGGTGTTGAGGAGCCTATTAGATAGTTAGGAGAAGCTCAACGTGCTACTCCTCTAACTCTGAATAGACCAATATATCATTGATGAATATGATGATGAACTGGTATGGGAACTCATAGAACACAGACTTCTTAATCACCATGAACACAACTAGTGTGTTTGTAACAACAAATTGTATGTCTAAGAACTCAAAGTTCTTGTTCTTACGTTTGAAGGTAGTCTTCAGTATATCACCCTCCTTCACTCTCAACTAGTAATAATCAGACAAAATATTGATCTTAGAAAACCAACTTTCCACATTCATTTGGTTGAATAAATATTTTTTCCTCAAAATTTGGTAATGTTTCTTGACCATATCCTGATTCAACCTTTTGTAGTCTATGAAAAACCTTGGAAAATCATTTTATTTCTTTACGAACAACACTAGGGAATCCTGAGGAGACACACTAGCCCAGATAAAACCTAGTTCCTACAGATCGTCTATCTGAATACTCAACTCCAACAATTCATATGGTCACATTGGATAAGGATTAATTGAAATCAGAGAGGCACCAAGATGCAATTATATCCCAAACCCAACATCACATTTGGGGGTAGTGTCACAACCTCATCAATAAAAGAATCTATAAACTCGATAATGACCTGGAAACCTCTACTATCAAAGCATTTACTGATTCCACCAACAAATCATCCATCATAGAAATAAGGGGATTCACACATCAGCTTCCCACCAGACAACTCCTCTCACCGAACAAACCACACACTGACCATCCACATCTGAAAACCTGACTCTCCTCCAGAAGAATTTGATAACAAAATATATGGAATATGACTAGTTGATGTCGATAAAGACATCATATCACATCATCAATAGAATCATGGTATCCTCACGGAACTGATGGGGTCCCATCATCATTCTACACCCCTGACACATATCACACAAGATGGTTTGGCTTCCGACTAGTATACTCAACACCAGTGGATGCTGGAAACATAAAAGGAGTAACATTATACTTGATATAAGGAAAAAATTTATCCTCAAGAATTCTCACATGAGACTCCTCATCTAGAAAAATGACAAGTGAAAATTGCAGAAGGTCCCTGAACATGATTCCCATCTCATGCACTGACATACTACCCTATTAAAGGGAGTGTAGCTATTTCTTCTTCTCTACCTTCTGCGTCGACAAAAGTAATTATATGTTGAACTCATTTTAGAATTAAACCCAAAAAACTTATGCCTCTTTCCAATCCCCCATATATAGAGTCTGTAATTTACAAAAAAAACACCTTGCATTTCACTAACTGTAAAAGGGAACGAGTACCCCATTGGGTACTGGATCAACCTGAAGGAAATCTCGAGCTCCTCCAGCATTCTCTCTGTCTATATGTCTAAAACACATCCCTCATACTTCCTCGAGGATTGTGGCTAGAAATCCCAAAACATCTTCCGCCACATATCATCCTCCTCAACTGGATTGACCATACGGTGATCAGTTGAGTCATCCTTCTAAACATCCAATACATGAACCACATTTAGAAGATGACCCATAGAAATAGATGAAAGGTAAAAAAATATTTCCCAATATGTAATTTTCAATAAAATTTATTTTAATTTATTTTATTCACATGATCCTTCCCAATTCATCCCAATTCAAACAAGAACACAATAATTATGAAGTATGTACCTATCCAAGGTCACTAACCTTCAAGCAGGTCGATCTCACATGGTCATTCAATAAGCTCAGAGTCTATGCACTCCATCACAGGGGGCCCTAAAATATCATTTCCAAGCTAGTCTCCCTGGCCAATACCATGCACCAAGGTCAACTAGAAATATTTCCATACCACCCCATGCAATTATCATTGTGCATAACTCAAAACTCCGTCTTATCTCTCAACCATCAACCACTAATTTCATTTTTTCATGACCCCTTCCCTCCAAATATAACCGTCCTGGGACAACAATGAGTAAAGGTAGGTAATGATCCCTAATACTCGCCTCAAGTAGGACCCGAGTTAGAGACTTGCACCAATGGTGCAAAAATATCACAATATGGGTGGCATTACCCTATGTAAGAAAACATGATTAGGAGATAAGAGGAATCATCCACAATGAAATGTCAACACATAATATAAATAAATACAAAACCATCATAGAATGAATGTATAAATTGAACTGATATAGTAAATTTCTCTAATGTAAATACCCAAAAGTAAATCTATGTGGCGACACAACAACTATCTAAAGGTCTGAGCTAGTAACACATAGCATAGTCAATAAAATCCTCTTGGAACCCTGAAAGTAGGTTTATATACATTGCGTGAGTATACAAGTATACTCAATAAGAAAACCAATGTCTCTTATGAACACGTGGAAGAAGCATACAAATATTCCTGAGATAAAACAACATAACCAAAAAACACATAAACAAGTATACATACCATCCCAACCTCACCAAGGAACACTGACCAAGTAATGCCAATAAAGTAATATAATATAAATCACTTCGATGATAGGGTACGACACACCCCTTTTCCATTGATTAGACACTCTCACACCTAAATGGAAAATATTATTGTGCCCCCACTTCTTCTAAATATTACACATCATATCTCCCCCACACACACCTGGGCGTCACAACACATCCTTCATGCACACTCATGGGGATAAAAAATATCTACCAAACACACAATTGGGCCACATACCACATCACAGCCTGCTCACACACAACTATGCCTCACTACAAAACTCATCTCATCACATATCACCCAAATACACTATGGATACCACATCAGAACTCATCCCAAAGACACTCAGGACACCACAACACAACTGATCCTAAAGAAATCTGGAAAGTTTCTCAAAAAAGATTGGGCCATCATCACCTAAAAGAGGGAGTATGGAAGACTGGGTGTGCATCCATCCATACTCCCACCAGGATGTTGATAAAGACACCCCTATGTGACTATGTGGGTGTTCAACACATAGTTCTCATTGTGGGTGGGACACGTATAGGAATCACAAGAAAAATACTATTATATGTATAGTATCAAACACTCCATCCCAACCTTTGTTTTTCCAAGAAATTGACCAACACACAACACATTAACCTTTGGTTCTACCTCTAAATTAAATTATTAAGATCTACATACATCATTTTAGAAGGTAAATATCCTGAAAAGAAAATGCGTGTTCACATTACCCCTATGGTCAACACCCTTTCATTTCATTATTTGGAATCAACCTTGTTTAATCACACAACCACAGTTTTTATATTTCATTAACCACTTCCATTTTTTTACCTAAACTAACCCTATTCATTCAAACATTAAATATAAATTATTAATTCCTTTCATCGTTATCCAGAAACAATAAAATATTGTAAAAGTCATGGTAAATTAACACACATCACATTAAAGACACATCATACCATGACTTATAGATATGGGGTGAAGCTCTCTACATTTATTAATGGAGAATAACACATAAAAATCCCTACCATCCTACTTTGAAGAAATCCCTCCAAATCCCTAATTCCAACCAAAACAACCCCATACTCGGAACCACATCCTGCAACATATTAAACCACAACCAAGTTCGTAGCCCCACAGAACATACTTACCATGACCAAGTCACCGTACCAATATGACAAAACCCATATGCACAATCATTCCCACAACAATATCACAACAACAACCAAAGAAAACATATTATATATTTTAAAAATCATCCCATCTTTAATTTCCCTTTTTTAATTCATGAGTTATCAAAAAACTATTTTTTGGGAATACATTAATTAAATGAATATATGTGGAAAAAATTAATATATAAGTGTTAAACCAATGAAAAAAATATTAATTCCATAAACCATTACATGATAAAATAGGGAACCCAAATGAAAACAATTTTCATTGGATAGTTAACCCATACAATTCATAATTTCAACCAAATATAATTATAAATCCAAGATCTTGTGTCACTTTTCCAAGTCCGTAAATATTTATTATTAATGCAATTTGATTATATTTATAAATGTGAAATCAACTGTCATAAAAAAGGTAAAAACATGTATATCCATATTTCATGATGAATTATTAAGAAAGAAGGAGGAGAAACCAACCTTCAAGAATGATGATCAGAATATCCTGATTACACTAAAACAGGGGTGCACATGTATTAGGGAAAACTCTTGGGAAAAATGATCCAATGCCTAAACCGCTTCACGTAAATCATATTGGATGAACGATTCAAGGAATATCGCATCAAGAGAAAGCAATAAGGAATGTGAAAGGGGAAATATAACACATCTTTTGGAAGAATTAAATTGATTCCTGGGATTAGATAAGATTTTGATTTTTCATTAAAGGTGGGTCTAGTATAGATAAAATGTATTGACTAATTAAAATCCCCTAAATACTTAAGAAAATATTTATATGATTTATGAGCTTTGAAATGATATCAAACCCTTTTTTTTGGAGTTAAACTCACTTTACATAAAAAAGGATGCAAAAGGATGTAACTATAGGAAGCTGAAAAAACTGTTCTTGTGGCTCTGTTGGATGAGGCACCTCTCTTTGAGGTAACACTCATGATCCATTATTAGATAATACATTATAATGATGACCTACTTCAAGGAATGAGGATGTGTTGGAAAACATGAAAAATTGGTAATTTTGAAAAGTGTTGAAAAGAGACAGTTTGACTTCCTAGTACACCAAAAAATAGATTTCCCATAAAGAAATGGATTGGATGGATCTGAGCCATTACAATAAAAATTAATTAATTTTTTTACTTTTGGATATATGTAAAATAAGATAGTGTTAATATTTTTAAATATAATTTTGGAAATTTTTATTTTTTTATTTACAATATTTTTGTGTATTATATATTTAGTTAATTATGGTGTTAAAATATAATTATAATTTTAAAATTATAATTTATATATATCAAGTGTTTCAATTACCTTTGTTTTGATTATAATATTTTAACAAATTTTTTCTTTTTTATTTTATATGAATATTAAAACTTTATTTAGAGGTGATAAAACACATGGTGATTAAAGTGATAAAAGTATAAAATAGAAATTTAGAATAAAAATACAACATAAGATATTAATGATTTTATATTGATGTGAAGAAATTTTGTAAGTACATAACATAGTATGAATCCATATCATGTTGGTGTATAGTTTTGTAGAGAATAGAGACATATGGGAATAACGAAATAAGGCTACATAATTGTCAGATACTAGTGATGAACAAAGGATAATCAGATGAAAGCATAACTTAGTAAATGTTGATTTTATCATGGGTTTATTCAAGTAGAGGATATTTTACTTCAAAATAATCCCTCAAATGATTGGATCACACAAAAATTTCTAGATATTTCAAATTTAAATTGAGAAAATATGTAAAAAATTGTTTCAATAATTGAATCATGATTTTTATTGGTGTGATTTTTCCCTAAATATACCATACTACTTCTTGGGGAGAGAGAAAATAAATCCGGAAATTGATCAAAAAATATTTACATTCTAAGGATAGTTAGTTGTTAGTATATGGTATATAGAATAAAACCCTCAATATTTAATGTTACTATTTTGATGGGTTTTTTAAAACATGGTGGGGTAAACATTTTTTTATTGAGAATTATTCATTAAGGTTGACTGATATGTAAGATTAATTTTATATTAAATGAGGATTTTATTATATATATATTTCTTCTAAAATTACATATTTTAATAATTTTTATCAAAGATTATCTATTGAGATATTTCAATTTAATGAGAAAATTGGATTGTGTGAGCATGATCTTGATAAAAAAAGTGTTTGTAAAATCAAAGTTTAATCATGGATTTCAGTAACCTAATTTATTAATCAATAATAATCATTATTAGATTAATTTTTTTAGTAATTGGAGAGAAAAAATTTAAATCGTAGGTTTTTTCAAGACCTGATTCCAACAACAACAATTATTCATAATATTTTTCAACAATAATAAATTTATTACATGGGATTTAAAAAATAATATTATTATCTTTCGTTATTAGTTTATTACATTAAATTTTTTTTAATGTAATTTCATTCATTTATTTTAGTTTTAGATCAAATAGGTACTCAATGTATTATTATTTCTATGTGCGATTGACCTCATATATTCACTTTACCACTGCTTTTATAACAACCATTCTCATTATTACACACATAAATTTGATTTATTACATAAGACATCACTTAATAAAACACTGATGATCGATATGTATAGTGTGTTGGGAAATTATGAACATTATATAACAACTTAATAGAAAAAATACAAAATATTTATTGAAAAATTCTTTTCTGTGACAATAGAATTCCTTTGTACTTAGCTTTGTATGGGATAACCTGAGGACATGCATAAAACATTGGTGAGCTATAAATCCCATAAGAGTGTAAACAAGGAATAACATGAACAATATATTACTTGTTAGAAAATATTTATATAAAAGGAGAATAATATAAAATTGAACATAAACACATGCTATAGAATGATTATTATAACATGGAAATATGGAAACAACATTTAACATGATATTAGCATGAGCCAAGGATCATTGTACATATAGCCTGAGTAAATCCTTATTGCACATGAATTAGAATGATTAAACCCTCATTTCACTTGAATTATAATGATTAAATCCTCCTTTAACTTGAAGTATAATGATAATAATCTTTACCCAATGCATTGATGTGATATCTTGGTGCACCCTTTATAATCAATTCATTTCATGCATAAGTGTGCCACGTAGAATATATAACATGGAATAATTAAATATCATAAGCTATTACATTATTAAATAATGTTGAATAAATACATGTAATAAATAATGAATAAAAATATGTCTATAAAGGATAATACCCTGGATATTAAAATGGGTGTGGTATTTACTTACACGATGATTTTGGCATGGGATTTTTTTTGTAACTTCAGCAGCATAACGACGTCAAATTGAAATAGTAAAATGGGTTGGTGAGAGATAAATGGGTCCCTAATCATTTATACCTAAAAATTATAGTCAGGGGGTTATGGAACAAAATATCCCAACATAATTAATGGAATTTAGATGCAAAATATAAACGAATTTCTTGAATGTAAATGAGGAGAGAGAAATCCATTAAGGAATTTCAGCATCCTAACGGGTGTACATGGGAGAATTAATGAGAGTTAATGGGGTATATAATCCTTAAAGAATAATTCAGAAATTATGGGGGAGGTGATAAATCATAGCCCAACATTTTTAATTGAAAATAATGTTATACAACATAAATAAATTTGGACAAAATGAGAAAAGAAGAAATACCTTACTTGGAAATGTGATCCCAAAGGCTTGGGAGGGGCGTGAGAGAGGATGATTGGGATCTTCGGGCACGTTGGGACAATTCTAGAGATAGGTGGGAAGAGTATGAAAATTATAAAAGGGTTTTTAGTGAATATAAGTTGGCTATTGAGTGGGTTTATATAGGAAATGAGAGGGAATTCATTATTATTTAGGTTTTGGACACAAAACAATACACTAATCAAAACCAAAAACGATGCCATGGTTTTTATTACCATGGTCCCTCCAAAGGGGAGGGGAAAAATTATATTATAATTCCAATGGACGAACATATTAAAATATTAGGCCTGATTATGGAGAAGTGAGTCACACTCTCAAGGAAATCATTTTAAAATGTTAGAATGTTTTATCTGTCTTAGAGGGTCCACTAAGTCCTAGTAAAATAACTAGAAAAAATCTAAAATCAAATTATTTTAAATATATAACTTATATTTTCTGAAAATACTTTTTATAGTATTTTATTACATCACTATTATGTCATTATGATGTCATAAAATATATTATATATTTAAATGATATTTAATTTTTACCCAAAAATTCGACTATCTCTGAAAATTATGAAAGAATAACTATTTGATAATTTCAACATCCTGAATCCAAAAATAATATTTATTTTATCAAAATAACTTTTTAAATATGTAAATTTTTAATTTTAAAATAAAAACTGAATTTTATTGAAAATTCATCGGTTTTAACAAAAACAACATTCAACCCATTATAAAAATTTCAATTGAATTAATAATAAAATTATATAATAATTTATATCAAATAAAAATTAATTTAGTAATAATATTTTATTAAGATATTATTTATTCAAAAATCCATTATTTCATAACAATATATTTCTTAATTTAAAATTAACTAAAAATATTATTTGTTCTTTAAAAACTATTTACAAAGTAATAGTAATAAAATTAATGTATATTATTTATAAAAAATAATGAACATAATCATGGTGATAGGCTCCTATTACAAAACCCCTTATAACACCCTCATAATACCTAATGGTAAGGTGTGCGACGGTGACAGACTCTTGGAGAGACTTGGATAATATCGCTCTGGTGATAATCTCTATTAACTTCTAGTTCTCCGGTAGGAAGTTTCGTTCAAGCTTAATGTGTTGAAGCTTAGTGTGGTATTGTCCAAGAGATAAACCTAGTGAATATACTTCCTTTCCAACCTATGAAAAATTTGGTTCATAATTATCAATTCTACTTTATGAGGCCATCACTTCCTTTTTCCAAGTAAATTAGATTTGTTAAAGCTGTATATCTAAACTAATCAATTGATCACTATTCAATAGCTATATTAGTAACGGTAAAAATTCATAATGGTATTTTAAAATCTAAATAAAAAAACCAAGCATTTGAATATGTATTAAATAAACATATCACATTATAATAAATTTAATCAGATCAATTGGAATTTTTGTTAATAAAATTTTGGGTCGTTACTGCTTTGTAGTTTCTGTTTTGAATATTCAATAAAAAATTATTTGTTTGATACTTATAATTATTGAGGTCTCACATGTAATCAATTGAGGATGTAAAGGATGAATATTAAATGTAAGGATTTTATTGTGTTAAAATTAATAATTTATTCAAATCCATCATTTAATTTGAAAATTACATACCCCCATGTAGAAATTTGAATTATATTTTGTTTGGATTAAATATTTTTATAAGGAATAAAATAATACCCTATTTTAAATATGATATTCAACAAAATTAAATGATTGATATTATAGGTATATAAATAATGATAACACATATTTATTGGATTAAGGAGCCATTATTTAGAAAATTTCATTAAATTATATAATTATAACTTTTAAAAACATTATATTATTCAATTTATTATATGATAATTAATCATGAAAAATATATATATCTGATAAGAGTGTTTTGAAATTTTAAATTAACAGTTGTAAAAAGTTTTTATGTTGTGAAATTTGTTTGATAAAAAATTTGAAATAATAGGGTGAAAAGTAAATGATAACCTTTTAAGAACCTATCACATGAAATACATTCCAAATCACTTATCAACTATAAAAAAAAGTATTTTGTGGTGATTTAAAAGGGGAAATATTTTCTTATCGTTCATATACTTTTATAGATAAAAGGAAATTTCTTAATTCACTATATTCTTTAGAAAAAATTCTATGAAAAATAAAAGATAAAAAATAATTGGAATGTTTCATTTGATTCATACTAAAAAAAATAAAAAAAATTGATGAATCATTTTTAAATAATAATTATATATATTAATTTTATATCAATATTGATGTCGGGAAAAAATAATATTCCGTGATTTATTGTTTTACCTATAAATTGATGATATATAAAGTTTTTTTGATTTGATTATTTAAATTTCACTCATAATTGATAATTATTTAACTTAATTAGATATGGTATTTAATAAATGTTTTGATAAATTGTTGTTATGATGATTTAATGGTAAAATAATGAAGAATATAAATGATTTTTGTGTCGGGTTTTGATAGAAAATTTATAAATAGATTTTAATTATTTATTTAAATTACTAAAATTTTCTAATTCTATTTATCTAGGTATTTTATACTTTATATAAGACATATAGTGGAAATAATAAACATTGGATGAATTTAGAGAAAAATTAATATAAATGGAAAAAATAATGGAATGGTGGATTTATAAAATGTAATGGTTCATGCTTTATTATTGATAAATGAAAGGGAGAACCTCATTGTTTCCAATATCAAGGGTATTTTTAGGAATTAATTTATTTTAAGAGGTGATAATGTATTATTTAATGGTTACCGCATTGATTCCACTGTTAAATATTTTTGGTTCTAAATATAATAACATTTTTATAATGGATTTTTATAGTGCTTGTGGAAAATTATTACTGGTGACGTAATTGTGGTTTTAACACTTAGTCTCAGGTTGTTTGGTTCGAGTCAGAGTACCTCTTGATCTTGGGAGTTCCACCCATTATACTAGAGGTTTACAACATTTGTTTAGGGTATATTCCATACAATAGGTACTTTATAAACTTGTAATCATGTAAATATAATTGTATATAAAATAAACATAAACAAAATCACAAAATTATAAAGAATAATAGCTAAATGGTAATGATATAAATAGAATCATGGGGTGATAACAATGTTATAACCCATTTCCTGACCATACATACAAAGGAAGGAAATAATTTTTCATTGGCAGTCAATCCAGTATATATAATAATATAAAAAATATACAATAATTATTGTAATAAACATGCCCCCAGATAGGTCCTGAAATTTCCTTTATCATCCTATAGATACATCCATAATTAGTCATTGACCATAAAGGTATTTCCTCTACCTGCAACTTGAATAATTAATTCTTCACCTCCACCTGGAGGCACATTCATGGTGTGATTATAAAATATAGTAGGATAATAAAACATGACATTAACACAGATCTGATTCTATATTTCTTTGTTTCTAAAAATAATCAATATGAATAAATCATCATAAAAACTCACATTTGATCATATTGCACTCGCCAAACTACCATTTTTTCTAACCATACCTACATAGACCAAGTCCAGTAGAATTCATTTTAGTGCTCCTAATAAAACCAATAAAATGCATTATTGATTGAATATAGAATCTAAGACTGCATATCTGACCAAAAGGGTAACATCTATATGATGAAGGTGTAATATTGAAAAACTCTTGGGAATGAACAACACAGTCACACCATGGGATATGATACTAATAGAAAACCCAGTGATATTTATGAATGGGAATGTGAATATAAATCATGAGGTGGGAATGATAGATACATCCTTCCATGAATATTGAATCAGACTATTGAACGTAGCGAAGCATTTCCATCCTCATGAGAATAGTGCATTTCAATAATGATGAATGAAATATATATATCTATATATAACATCTTGAAAATAGTGTAACCCAATAATGTCGTTGTAACATAGAACACCTATTGGGATGGTAACTACACTAGGGAAACATGAATCAAATTTTCATTCCCCCATAACCACTATAATGAGAAGAGAATCAAAATAATGAGGAGAGAACAATATAGAACAAATCTTAATATAATTTAGGCACATTATCTCGAAATTACTATCACCATCATTAAATCAAAGGAATTAAATGTCTAACATTAATAATATATAACATCAATACATCCCAAGGACCAATGGTGCTCAATTCCTATACTCATGAAATAGGGCCTAGCCACCCAGAACACAACCCATACAACCGAATTATATTACAAGAGTCCATAATAAAGAAAAATATATATGAAATCCTCATGTTTCACATCATCAAGATCATACCATGAAAAACAAACTCATGCACCCCCAATTCCATTTATCAATTCTACAACATCAAAACATCCTTAGTTTCCACATATTTCTATCACTTCTATATTATTCCAATGATTCATCCATCCATGTTGTGTGTCATTACACAGATATCCTACACTACAAAATCATCCCAATCATAAACAAAAAATTCTTATTATATACCTTCCTAGAAAAAATATGTTGTCTTTTTAGACATCACATCCACACATAAGTAAAAATATATAACTCAATACAATATATTCCCTTTAGGTTCTCTACTAATAATTAAAATACCTAGATACCCAATATTTTGTCCACTTATACAACCATTTAATATGATTAACCCCCATATCATCATATATAAACTTTTCCCCTGAGATCCCAATCCAATATGTTAATATTAATCCTAAAACATCTATTATATAAACATGTTATTCAATAAATATTACCATTCCATAAATTAAATAAAGTCACACTTGATTCCATTTGGAAAACTATACAGGAAAATGGTCATTCCTATAATTGGACACTAACATTGTGTCTATTAAAACATAAGAGGATAGTCAAAACCCTTGTCATTGTCTCACCATTAATAATTCTAATATAAATTATAGAATATTACCAATTATCTAGTTAGAAGTAAATCCTACTTTATAAATCCAATAAGTTCTCTAGAGTGATTGTTAGAGTTATAACCCCCACCCGAAGGCCCATGAACTCAAATAATTATATATATACACATGTATATATAGAATAATTTTGAGGACCACATACCTTAAACCAAAATTATACCATCATTACAGTAATACCATTATCTTTATGATCTCATTAAATACAATTTAACAACCTTCATCCCATAACTCATCTTAAAAACCCTTTTATTTAATTATAAAAATATAAATTATTTATAGATTTTACACAAATTGATATAACAAGATAATTTATCATCATATGGTGTAAACTCATTGAAATTATATGTGAAAAATTATACAAAAATCATAGAAAACATTCAATCCCTCCATATGATTTAGTCCCAAATTCATTTTCCCTATTTAGTCAAAAATTTTACCTTAAACTAGTAAATTCCCATCAATAATTCATAAGGATTACATACCTTTATCCAAAAAACATGTAACCACGTGTGATTATTCTTCCAAGTCCTCTATTAGTCCCCCTCAGAAAAATACACATCGGTTTGGTATGATTCCACCATGAACCAACTGATTCAATACCCAATATGTATCTTAGAATTCCATGAACAAAAGGATAATAAAGGATAAGAGTGATAGAGAAATAATTGGTTGATTTTTTAATCAAATGGAGATTAAAATCCCATCTAAATCCATGTAGCCAAATGATTGAAGAAGATAAGGAAGAAGAAATAAGGGGAAATCTCACCCATCATATTTGAAATATATAAGAAAACAAAAACTAAATATGGAATAATAAAGAGGATGAAATGGACCATTCATACCAAATTAAAAATGTAACCACATGAGTTATTGAGAAATTAATGGGCCTCCAAATGTCCAGTGGACAAGAAAATGGTACAATACCACTAGCCTCCTTGTCAATTACTTAGTATTACCTTATCGAGTATGCATAAAAACCTAATGCCACCTTATGATTCATTTAAATATATTAAAACTTCCAAAATAATCTTTGATTCTTTTCCAAAAACATTTGAACCTCAAAAACATCCATTTAATGTTGAAATGGGAGTGATTTCTTTTCATTCCACCATCTGAATACTGCAATAATTTCTCAGTATCTAGTACATGATTATCATCCATGAAACTAGGATATTTGTATCAATTTTTTTTTCAAATATAAATATTTTTTATATAAAAAACAATCTCATAATATTTTTGTGTTAGTGGAATGATCTCGATTACATTATCACTAACAAAGGCATTGTGTGTACTTCTGTCAACTTCTAATTGATAGTCTTGAACTGCATGAAAAGTAAAAAACATATTTTTTTATTAATTTTCGTTATGAAATTTTATTGAAATTATACTTATATTAAATATTAATTCTCATATAATTATCTATTGTATTATTTTTTATTATTTGAATCCCATATCATGGATCATTTTTGGAATTTTATCCACCATATTTCACAACTGTGATTAGTGATCATAGAGTGGTCGGGATACTAATTCACTTCCACATCATTGATTGAAATATAACCAATTCATTGATATGGTAGTTTTAATACATTCAATATATTTATACTAACCTATAACAAATAGAGGGTTTACACATCATTAAGCTCATAGGGATTGATGAGTTCAATTTAGTGCATCATCATGCTTTCTATATCATGTACAATGATAGACCTTCTAATTACAATATATTCCAATTTAGAGAACCAAAATTCTAGTTGCATGTCTCTAATCGATTTGATTACATATATTAGTATGTAAAACATGATTTTATATACCATATAAGTATAGGATTGGCCTCTATTACTTGTAATTTTTACTGTATGTCATCAAATATTTCTTTATTGTTGGTATAAAATTAAATCTTAATCATTTTATTGTATTAGGAGACATATCATATTATACAAATCTTTAATCTCTAGGGAGATAAAGTGTTTAGTGAGAAATAAATTATAAATCGGTATTGGCCCTTAAAGATAATCATCATTCCTTATATGATAGTTTGTACTATCATAAGTCAATGACATATCATGATCCGCATGATCATGCATCCCACATTGTCAATCCCACTTAAAGGGATACACAACAGTCATCAACCACAACAAAAAATTAATGAAAGGACACCAACATCATAGAGAAGTTCCCCTGTCTATAAAGTTTACACATACAACAAATATATCATAAATATCTCAGAAACACCCTATCATGGATATAGGTTCATTGTTTCATTCTTATCTAGATAATTATGGGCTCTGGAGGACTGGATTTTTATTTTATAAAAAAGTAGTCTCAATACCCAAATGGGGATCAAATGGATAACTTTTTTGCAATTTAAATTCCTTTTTTAATCAGACTACTATAGAATCTGGATGAACGAGTGGTGGATTTTCTCAACATTTTTAGTAGACATTAATAAATAACTCATTTATTAGCATTAAAACATAATGTTGATAAAAATAAACCTTTATCAATTTGTTTTTAATACTATTAAAATTCCATAAAAATATATTTTATTATTAAATATAATAAATAAATTATCTTATGAAATAATTAATTATAGAATACACACAGACATACCATTATAGGGACTCTTTGTTTTCCCTTAAGTAATTATCCTTCGTATATAGTTGTATATATATATTTGTAAATATATGTACATATATATGTATATATATATGTATATATATATATGTGTGTGTATATATGCTTATATACATATTATATATATATATATTATATTTACTATATTACTATACAATCTATATCAATTTATGAAATTATATTGATTCAAAATATTAATTTAAAATTTGTTAAAATAAATATTATATATCTAGACATATGTTTAAATATTCCCTTCAGTATATATATATATGATAATATATCATTAATTCAAGAAATTTAACTTAACCATTTAAATTAATGAATAAACTATACTAAGATATATATTTTTGAAATATTCATAATCAAGAATATTTTATTTAAGAGTAATAATAATATATTATATTAGAAAAATCCAGGGAGGGGGAATATAAATAATAATGGTTTTAAATATAATTAATCGTTAATAATTTATAAATATATTTAATATTAATATATATAGAAATTATAATCTATAATAATATTATATATACATATGTTTAAATATATCTTTTATATTTAGTGATATATTTTAAAATTTTAATAATAATATTTTTATATAATTAGTAATTATAAAATTTTCTTAGAAATATATAAAATTTTCTAAAATACATGTAATAATATAATGATATATAATAAATAATAATAGTTATAAAAATATACTTGATTTTAAATTTATTATTCATATTTAATTAATAAAATATTTCAAATATTTTTTTACTTAAATGTAATTATTCAAAGTAATATGTTGTAAATAGATTTGTAATTAAATTAAATTTTTATTATTTTTTAGAGATAAGCATACTATTATATAATTAATAATTTATTGTAAAAATATATATAAATATATATATTTACTAATATTTAAATATAATTTTTCTTTTTTCCTTTTTAAATATATAATTACTAATATATACATATTTTTGATATAATTAATAATTTATAAAAATTCAGGATATAAATAATTTTATGTTAATTTATTTAGTGTGACTTTTATATATAATTAATTAATGAAAATGTATATAAAGTGGGAATGAGTGTTTTGGGTTCATTGGCACTCTATTTCTTCCCCATGCTCAAGGGTGAACTTTGAATCCACTATGTATCCCATGACCTATCATTTTTACATGCATTGAGAAATTATGAGTGCTAATTTTAGCACTCACAAAATGATCATTTTTCAAATTATTATAGAAAGCATTTATAGAAGTATTTTTCCATTATTAATGAACCCAAATCTCTACACCGCTCCTCCTATATCCCTATGATCTCTCAAATACTGCCCCATGTAGATTTCTTTAGAATCAGTCTGATTAACTAACTTTAAAAACTGAATTAATGTAATTTAAAACACAGTTTGAGGGATTTATTTTCTGATCGAATATTTTTTTAATGTTGTTATCCATTATCATCATTACATATAAACATATACACAAAATAAACATTTACATTTAGTCTAAAAATACTAAATTTATAGATTTTCAAACTTGACATATCTATTTGAGTATATAGATTTACCTCTGTATAGAATAGTATCGGTGAATTGTTCTATTTCACATATACTATCACAGTATCATAAATAATGTAGAATAGGGTAGTGTAACGGATAAATTGTATTGGTATATTCCTTATTGGTCTGTTACATTGCATGTTTGGTCATTTGAAGTCTTTTGAGGAGGCTCATAATGTGTTTAGAGACGTTCGATTGTTAAAATCTATAATCATGGGGGTTACAGATCGTGTAACTAGATTTCATGGAATAATGTTTGGTTTCACAGCTTATCTTGGAAATCCTCACGACATGTATATTTTAACAAACTGTTAAATGTTTTTTTGGAATATAAAAATTACACCGATTGGTGATGCATTTTTCTGTGGAAGCAGACCTTGATGGATTTCATGATGTCAAACAGGAATACCTATCATGTAATCCCACGATGTTATATTGTTTTAAAACATTCCATCCTCTCTTGTTTTCACAAATCCTACTGTTTCACTAGTATATCTTGGTCTAAACACACCCAAGGTTCCCTGAAGAGTTCTTTAATCTCTCTTCCTCCGTGTTCGATGTGATTATCTTGGTTATCATTCATTGGAAATTAATGGTATTATAAGGTACATTACACCTTTGTTTTCTACTAGTTTACCTCAGTTTGGTCTCATTCTCTTCCATAATTTCTCATCCTAATATAGCATGTTCTTATCCATGATTCCACATAGGGTCTTTCCTTATTTTCGTTGGTGTGGTGGTTCCCTGGAGTCCCCAAAAGGATTCAAGTCTATAATGATTAGTGATTAGAAAACAATTACTTGATCTATTATCTTACTAAGAACATTGAAACCCCTTTGAAATAGGGATTCTTGTGTCTCTCTATTTTTTCCATCATATGTGAAGGGGTTTTATTTTGTTATAATTACATTATGGATATGTATTCATAATCAAAGATAGAAAACTAGATAATTGATTTGAATGTTTAGCGGGGTTTATTTAATGCTTTTCAAATCTTTGCATACTGTTTGTGATATTGTCATTATATGAGATGAACACCCAACTGAAAATCATGGTCGTTGGTGTCTTTTTGTGATGGTTATATCTATTGTGTGTGGTTCTTTTGTTGTGACTATTATGGTATCACCCTAAATGGAAATTGATAAATCATATACACTTGGATAATAAATGGATGACCTAGGATTACACTGTTTTGATGAAAACCATTGAATTAATAAGTTGTATTTAATAATGGATTCCATATTTAATCTGAACATTATGCTTTGTCTTCCATGTGTGTTGATATGATTATGAGTGAGTTTGTATGTTGTGGGGGTGGTTTGGAAGATGTGATGGAATCTCAGGATCAAATATTGATTGATTATGGTAGGGATGAGTATTATTGTGCCATGATTCTACAATATGGTTTTCATTTGGTTGTGTATCTGGATGTGGGTGAGAGTTAGGGACTTGTTTTGGTTAGTATGGTTAATTCAACTAGAGTTCCCTCACTTTTTTCCTTGGTTGTGTTTCTTGTTATGTGTTGTTCTTAGTAGTTGCTCAGACAGTAATATAATAGATGAATAAATAATTAACTAATAATGTTTTTCACAAGCTTGGGTAGGTATGATTAACAGAATGAATAAATGATTTGTTAATTAAGAATGGTAATGGTTTAAAAAACTGGTTGGGAATTGGAATGATGTTTTGGCTTGTTGTGTGGGGATTTCATTTAGAGGTAGCAAAAAAGTTGGAAGGTTTTTGAGTTTGTTGTTTTTTTGATAACCCAAAGTTTGGGAGGATTTTTTGTTATTATATCTATATATACATTAATTTCCTTGGTTATGTCTATACACACCCCACCCATGTTGAGAATTAAGTTTTAAACACCCCCATCATCACAGGGGTGGGTGTCTTTCCCAAACATCCACGTGGGAGGATAGATGGGTAACCACCTTTTATTCCTTTCTCCATCATTCAAAGGTGGTAGCCCAAGATTCATTGGGAAGGTTGTGTTTTTGGGGCCCAGGTGTGTTCAGGTATGTTTTATTTCCCCAGATGACTTTAGGTTGATATGTGTTCAATTTTCCCAGGTGTCTTTGGGATGAGATGAGTTGAGCTTTCCTAGGGGTCTTTTGGATGATATGTGTTGTTCATTCCTATGTGTTTTCAAGATGTGATGTAGTATGTAGCCTAGGTATAGTTGGAATTTTATGTGGTATGCGTCCTATTTGTCTATGGGCGGGATATTGCTGTGAGGCTCTAGTGTGTGCGGGTGAGTTGTTATGTGGTGTGTCCAGAAGAGGTGGGAGGGACGTGATGTCTAATGTTAGGGTGTGAGATTTGATAATTAGTGGGAAATTGGTGTGTCTCTCTCTATTCTATATTGGAATAATATTAATTTTCTTGACGTGTGTTATTTGGAGAGCCTTCCTTGGTGAGGTTGGGGTGGTTAGTATACCAGCTTTGGTGTTTTTTGGTTCCACTATTTTTCATTGGTGAATTAGTATTCTCATTTCACAACGGCATGAGAGAATTTTGTTTTCATACTTAGTATACATGTATTCTCACCCTACATATATAAAACCACTTTTAGGTTTCCAAGAGGACTTATTGGATCATTCCAGACTTTACTAGCTCGGATCTTGATAGTTTTTGTGTCGCTACATAGTTATACTTTTGGAACAAACCTTAGAGACTTTTGTTTTGAATCATTTCTATTTTAAATATACGTGTGGAATGAATTTGGATTTATTATATATATATATATATATATATTAGTGTTGTTTTGGGATTATATATCTTATCACCTGATCTTGATTATTTCAAAGGGTAAATGCATCCCGTTTGGAGGTACTTGTATACCATTGGTGCTGGTGACCACCCTGGGGCCCACTGGAGGTCGTACTCGAGTGTTATTCCACCCATTTCAACATTTCTATCCCTATAGGGGCATATTTGTAGGGAGGGGATGTGAAAAAAAGGTTTCAAATGTCATGGTTTAGACATTGGATTGAGTTTGTAGTTAGGAACATTTAGGATTGCGTGGGTTGGAAGGAAAATAATGTTTAGCGATCTTGGTGCATGATATAGGCTAGGGAAGACTGAGTAGGACACCATATTTTATGGCCCCCCATGATCTGATTCAAGTATTATTATCCTACTAGATGACCAAGTGAGGAGAAACCATTTGCAGGGTGGGGACCTATGAAAGGTACATGAATCATAAGGACTTGTGTTCTTATTTGATTTGGGTGTTTTGTTAAATTTTAAATGGAAAAAGAAATGATTTAAATGAGTTAAAATAAATCTAAAATAAAATTTCATACTAATCAGTATTAGGAATTCATTGTTTTCCTTTCAGTTATGGCACCCAGTCATCATCCACATGTGGATCAGGTGGCTTAGCCTTAGAAAGCTGATTTAGTTGATTGGTAGAGGTTTGATCTAGTGGAGTAGAATGACTAGTGGTAGAGAACATTATGTTTCTTCTATTTTTAGGCATTGGAAAAGTAGAAGGGAAGTGTTTTGGACATGGATACGGAGGTCAAGATCATAGATCTTGAGATCACCTTTAGTTTTATTAAGGCTTCGGCAGAGTACTGGGTTCCTTTGGTAGTTAGTCAGATGTAGGGAGCTATGCATCAATTGTGGATACATTATTTGGTGTATAGGAAGGAGGAATAAATGTTGTGGTTCAACATTAGGAATTAGTTCTCTAAGGTGTTCCCTTCATCAACCATGAAGGATAAGAAAATTCAAGAGTTACTCTACCATCAGAAGAGGAGTATGTTAGTGTGGGAAAATGGGATAAAGTTTAAGGATTGTCTTTACTTCACCCCATATATCTTTCTAGATGAAGAGTCTCATGTGAGATGGCCTGAGGATATCCTCAAATCATCTATCCAATATTTTTTTACTCCCTTTACATTTTCAACATATCTAGAGGTCCATAAGAAGTATATGGTAATTCAGAGGATGAAATAATGAGGAGGTCTATCGCGAGAGGGGATCTAACAGAGTTCATTGAGAAGCAGGGACATCGTTTCTAGATCTCAGGCCTCGGGACCTTAAAGGATTGAACCAAAAGGTAGGAAACCTAAGATCTTTCCTTTCTGACCTTCTTGTGCCAGTGGTTTCTGTTCTTTTAGTATGGGATTGTGGACCAAGTTTTTCTTTTTTAGGGTTCACATCCATCATTATAATCAACGCTCTGTGGCTTTTTGATCTCAATATGGTGTAGGTGGACAGGTTCAGTGCCATCCTATACAGACGTTTCAAACTATATTGTTTATTCAGTAGGATCATGCTCCACTAAGGGGATATGGAGAAGGTATGGTCCGACCTCAGGGTGTTCCTCAAGGACCTCTACCTGGGAATAGTTATTGACGTGGTCATCCGCATAGGGGAAGAAGATCTTTGATTGGTCCGTTACACACAGTAGAAGTAGCTGTTTTAGTAGGGTCATAGATCATCATAGGTATGATCAATTTGATTAGTACCCTTTACTGTTCTTTTCTTCATTCACGAGCATCACTCTCATTTTTTAAACATGCTATTTCCCATGTTCTGGGACAAGGCTTAGAGAGGCTTTACAAGCCCCTAATGTTAAGTACACTAGTTGGATGTCAGACCATCTTGTTTTATGAGTGCAAGGGATGTAGAATGATGATGGGAATGGAAAACTATCTTAGGGATATTTTCTTTCTACATATGTATCCATATGATGTCATTATCGGTATATACTGGTTGTGTTCCATTCAGGATGTTATTGACTTCTTACAAAGAAGAGTTGTGTTTACGGATGTGGATGGTTACTATGTTGATTTCATTGGGAAGTGAGGATTTTAAGTGGGAAGTCAGCATATAGAGCCTCTTATTTACCTATTGGATGATTTGTTAGTGGAATCAGTGGAAACATAGATGGTGAAAGTCCCTAGGGTTGTTGGAGAGTACTTGGATGTTTTTTAGGAGGTTGTGACTCTACCTCATCGATGTGACATGGAATTCGGGATATACTTACATCCATGTGATTCTCTGATTTTGATGGATCCTTATTAGATAGCATGTTCCGAGTTGCGAGAGTTGAGGATGAAAATAGATTATATAATAAATAAGGGATTTATCAAGCCTAGTGTGTCGTCGTG
Organism: Viscum album; assembly: GCA_963277665.1. NCBI lineage: Eukaryota > Viridiplantae > Streptophyta > Magnoliopsida > Santalales > Viscaceae > Viscum > Viscum album. The sequence continues at coordinate 1,501,534,135 of OY728128.1, forward strand.
GTGAGCTCCAGTGTTGTTCACAAAGAACGTGAATGGTGGTATGAGGTTGTGAATAGACTATTGGATGTTGAATCAGGAGATTTCCGTGAACTGTTACCCTCTTCAAAGTATATATGATCTTTTTGACCAGCTGATAGGGGAATATTAGTTTTCTAAGATTGATCATCGGTATGTATATAACCAGTTGAGGGTGATGATGATCTATATCCTGAAGTCTAGTTTGAGATGAAGGTATGGGCACATCATGTTCACAATCATGCCATTTGTTGTTAAGAAAACACAATTCGTGATCATGAGTATCATGAACTCTCTATTTCACGAGGTCATAGACAGGTTCATCATCGTATTAATTGATGATATCCTAATCTACTCAAAGTAAGAGGTGGAGCATGTTGAGCATCTCAGAACTATCTTGTAGTTTCTTCGATGCCACCGTCTGTACATAATGTAATTCAACTGTATGTTCTGGACTTGAGAGTTGTTTTTCCTTGGGGATATGGTGTCTAATAAGGGTGTGCATGTTGACCTGTCAAAAGATGATGTGGCTATTTCTTGGACAGAACCCAATAATGTGACATAAGTTCATAGGTTTCTTGGTCTCATGGGCTATTATTAATGGTTTGTTCCATATTTCTCTCTAGTTTTATCTCTGGTGATAGCTCTAACTAGAAAGGACCAGCTTTTATGTATAGTGAGCAGTGTTTGGTAGTTTTCAGTTATATGAATTGGATGTTGGTTAGTGCCATAGTGCTTCAGTTTCTATAGGAAGGTATGATGTTTGAGGTGTTTTGTGATGCTTCCTATTTGGTATTGGGATGAATGGTGATGCAGTAGTAAGAATTGTTATCTTGTGGGTATGTGAAGTTAAGCCATCATGAGCATAACTATGCCTCCCATGATCTGAAGTTAGAATCGGTCATGTTTTCACTGATGTTGTGTAGGAATTACCTCATTGGAGAGATCAATATGGTCATCATAGAGCACAAGAGCTTTAGGTATATCATTTCCCAACATGATACGAATCGGTGGTACTTGAGGTTGATGGAGTTTCTTCAGGAGATCAATTTTGAGAAATTCTGTACCTTAAGAAAATGGAATATTTTGGTCCATGATTAGAGGATAAATTTATGTAAGGAGTTTGTTCAGGAATATATAAATCCTTTAAAACTGATGGAGGGGTTGGAAAACATTCACATAGATATAAGAATAGATGGTGGTAGAGGTTTTTGGTTCAATATTACAATGTTTTCTTACCTAATGTAGCTAGTGAAAGAGTCTAGGTGTGGAGACTTGAAGGTAGAGGTGTTGTGAGATCTTGTTGGTCTTGGTGATGCGATATAGGGATGTTTGGAAGATGGTTAAAATAGATGTTGTTCTGTTGGAGGTGTTTTTTTGGTAGCAATGCGCTAGGGAGTTATTCATGAGTTTCATAACTCACCTTTAATGGTACACCCAAGAATTTCTAAAATTTACTGACTGAGAATTATTATTTTTATTAATAAAGTCACTTTTGAGGGAAACGTGAGAAACCATAAAGTACAAAAAACACCAAACAGCCCGAAACAGAAAACCAGAAATAGCATCTTCCAAGCATAAGCAGCAACCATCAACTACATTGAAGGAACACTCAGCGATCCCACGCAAGCATGGTCCCTCCCAATGGCTTGCCATCCCTATAAGTCAACCACATCCCAAATGAACTGCAGAGGAAATAGAAGTGTGCTCTAGCCCATCTGACCCTCAATCATTTCAACACACAACAAGGGTGATAGCGCAACCAAGCATTAGTTAGAAAAGGAGTAAGCAGAATCATTGAAAACCAATTGAATTCTGCCAGAGTCTGTATCCCTAAACAACTTCCTAGATATGATAAATACCTGAGAATGTGGACCTCCCCTTATCAGGTCCTCAAAAGAAGAAGTCAGTTTATTCCAGACCTGAATGTACTTTTGGAGCCTGATCATCCCCTTATTGATGCCCCCAACCAGGATCGTTTCCTGTTTTTCAACCCAAATATATTTCTATTCATGAAGATCCAATTCGAGATTATGACCCATAATCTTGGATGCATCCTCTTCTGAGGAATTGACAAATAACACGTTCTCTATCACCACATCATCTGAAATCAAAATCAAATCCAATGATAGTTCAGGCTGACCAGGTGGTTTTATATGACACCTAACCTCGTTGTCCAACTTCTCATCCATTAACTTCTTTGATAACCGAGTCTTTATAGGTGGAGGCAAGGAGGAGTAGTCCTTCCTACCCCTCCTCCTACTATTACTTCTGTTTCTCCTCAAACCGGGATCCTCTTCAGAAAAAACCTTATCGACCTCAATGACTTCTTCCTCCCCGCCTCCATTAGCACACTCTTGGTAATCATGCCACATGATCCAACCTTCCAAATCAGAGCCATCGAGGTTCTTCCTGTTGGATTTACCTTCCTCAACCAGAATAGATGGTTCATCTCTTGATTCTACATAATCAAGTCCTTCAAACCTATTTCTCAAGACTAATGGGGTCCGAGTTAAAGAGTCTGCACCCCGTGGAAGATTTGCAAGGCCCAAACCCCCTGCTTCTCCAAAACTGGTATGGAACCGCACCTCCAAGACATTCCCAGGAAGTTAAAAAGGGTATCTACCCAGAGCTAGCGCCACCCCACTGACCCTTTCCTTTCCCTTAACCACTATTTCCTCTTCCCCTATCTCCTCCTGAGATGCAGATTGATAAAAACCCCTTCCCATGTATTGAGGATGAGGATTCTGATCTTCCCAGCCCCTAGTCGAATGACAGGTGGCCTCAGGTCTGGAAGGATCACCTGTTGAGAGTGAATTCCTCGCCAAAGCACCATCTTCATGGCCCTGCTTCTTTTTCCCCATACTTCCGGTCACCTGGAATCCACCTAAGTCTCTCTTAAGATGATCAAAAAATGCCTCCACCTGAGGTCCTGAGACCTTTGATGAATCCTTTAAGACTGGGCCTACAGGCCTCGCCCTCCCCGAGCCAGTAGGATACACCGCAGAAGAATTAGAAAGACGAGGCATCCCTACCACATGTTGACTAGAAGGCCCCTGATCCAGAACACCCCGAGGATTCTCAACATTATCAAGGGTATCCGGAGACATCTCCCATGACCCATGTTTGCGTGTATCAGGTTCAGTTCCATGGATAGGACAGGCTCCATCCCCCTCAACCTGATTTGAATCATCCTTATTCGCCGATGAAGTGTCAACCAAAACTACCGAAGGCCTTTTGCGACACTCGTCAAAACAATGGCCCTATCTATAGAAGAAGGAATTGAACGACGTCCATGATTCATAGAAAATACTTTTCATGTACCTGTATTGCCCATCAATAACGATCCAAACCTTCTCGGGAGGAGGTCGGGAGAGCTCCATTTCAACACAAATGTGTGCAATGATCGGGTGCACCATAGAATCAGTTTTCCATTCCACACAAAGGAAACGGCCCAATGAATTACCTATTGAACAAAGTAGAGCTGTATTCTGAAAGGGAAGTGGTACCCCCAGAAGTTGGATCCAGATTTCCCAAGATTAAGAATCATGATTCTTGTGCAAATCAAACTTCCAACAATGTAAATGAAACGTAAACACTCTAACGGATCTTCCTGATTCACACACCTATCGAACACCTCAACTAGAGGCCTACGACGAGAAAACATTGCGACTGAGGTTGTGGAATGAAGCGAATAATCTTCGGAGAATTCCTTGGAAGAAACCAGAATGACTGACTGTAAGTGGGATGACATATCGATGGATTTCGTCATAGGGTTACCTAGGACTCACAGAGGCTATAATTCTATCTGGGTAATAATATATTGGATGATGAAATCAACTCAATTCTTGTCGATAAATGAGTTGGGGCCAATGGATTCCTTATCCAAGGGGTAATTGGATAATGTAGTATAGTTTCATTGAGTTCTGGCGTCAATTCTATCTGATCAGGATGAGCGGTTTACATCACAAATCTAGAGGGGATTATAGTACGATTTTGGCTCCCACTAACACCTCAGAATTAATTTTTACCCACAAAAATATGGGGATATAAAGAATATTATAAAAACATTAGAAGATATGTATTGGTTTTGAATCAGACACTTTGGTAGATCTTCAGTACAACACATTACTTTGGTCAAGTTTTCTTATAATAATAGTTATCACTCTTCTATTGGTATGTATCTATTTGACACATCGTATGGTATATCACGTCGTGCTCTGTTGTGCAGGACAAAGGATAGGGAGACAGCTGTTCTGGGTCCATATTTGGTGAAAATCCCAACAGAGAAGGTTTGTCATGTTATTGAGTGGATGAAGTCAGTATAAGACTTTAAGAATTCTACTTCTGATTGTAGGAGGAGGACCTTGGAGTTTGAATTTGGGGACCATGTATTCTTGAAGGTTTCTATTCGACATATGATGCAGAGATTTATTAGAGGGAGTAATATTTCTCCAATGTTTTTGCAACTATTTGAGGTTTCAGAGTGAGTATGTGAGGTGGCATATCATTTGGAACTACCACCATTGTTGTAGAGGGTCCATGATGCCTTTCACATCTCTCAGATTCATCAGTATCTGTAGGATGACTCCCATCTTATTGACTTTGGTGATTGGGATATCGAGGATGACACATCATTTCTAGAGAAAAAATTGGGATCAAATATCATCAAGATAAGATGATGCATGGATGAACCATTCCTTTGGTTCATGTTTTGTGGATGCATTGTGGACAAGAGGAGAGTATTTGGGAGTTATAAACACATTTTCATTCCCAGTTCCCATAGTTTTTTCAAAGTATTTTCTTGTTCTATTTTGTTTTCAAACAAAATGATTGAACCTTATTTTATGAATTATTTATTTTCCCATGATTTGAAATGTACATGGTAGTCTTGATGTGGGGAGAGGGTAGGAACAGATTTCTAATCGTGATGCATTAATTTGGATGTGATTAAACATGTGTAGGTGAGTTCTGATTCTCAGAGTGGATAATATTTTTTCCTTTAAAAGGGAATTCCCATGTAGGTCCTTTTTGAACACTCCACTCATGGTAACCCCCTCCCCCAAAAAGAGGTCACAGCCCTGAGGTAGATCCCTAGCTAGGGAAGGATCCATTGCCAGTCAAGACGTCAGAGTGCCCTGGAGGCTGACAACCCGATCAATGATGGTTCATCAATGAAATCCGTCACCACATTGGGTCACACCTCATTTTTCCCACCTAGTTGAGACCGAGAGACCCGACAATATGGGTGGAACCCAAGGGAGTGGCTCACCCCAAAAGAGTAATCCCAGGATTTGAACTCTAAACCTCCCAAACAATAGTGTTTTTGTAACACTCTCCTTTACCACCACACCACCACCGAAGTGGCTCCCAGAGTGGATAATATCTCCACATGGAAGATAGAATTAACGAGTTTATGTATTCAGATAGTGTGGTCATTGTTCTTGTGTGGTTTTTCATGTGGTCATTTGGGTTGATGTGATAAGTCTTGGTTATAGGTGTCGGAGGAGGTGTTCTTGGATGTGGGGGATTTCACTCTAGCTTTCATACAACACATGGTGTTTTTCGTCAAACGTTGATGTTTTTGTTTGTTAGCAGTGTTTCAAGTGTAGTGAGTTCCTTGAGAGGTATATCACGATGTGGTTGTTTTTACACCCTTTTCTCCTAGTCTTGGTTTTTTATTATCTAGGTTGATAATCATTTGATAGGTATCTAATGTAAGGTAAGTTTCCTTCTCAATCCATTACATTGTGATTTTGGTCATTGTATGTTATTAGGTGAGGATCAAAGAGAGTTTGGATATGTTAAGTTGTTTAAAGTTGGAATCATGGAGTTTACACATCATGTAACATGATTTCACAGTGTGAAGTTTGGTTACATGGCATGTACTTAAAAGATTCACGATGTCCATACTTTTTCATAGGATGAAAGAGGGATTCACATTTTGAAATGTTTTTGGGTTTGAAAGACAAAAAATAAACCAATAGGTGATGCATTTTTTAGTATAAGTGGACCCTAATGGATTTCATTGCATGAAAGGGGATTACACATCATGTAATCCCTCAATGTTGTTAATATTAAAAACATTCTATCCACTTTTATTTTAAAAAATTTTATAGTTTCAGTTGTCTCTTTTATTCTAGATGAACCTTAGGAACCCTGAGGAGTTCTTTAAACCCTCTTCCACCCTCTTTGATCAATTTATTTCAGTGATCATTCTTTGTATATCAGTGGTGATACATGTTACATTCCCCCTTCATTTTCAAGTATTTTACCTTATTTCTTTATCGTTACCTTACATACCTCCTCATCGTGCTATGGTGTGTTATTATCTATGATTCCTAATCTTGTATATCTTTGTTTTGGTTTGTGTGGTGGTTCCACATCATCCTCAGTTGGAGGTAAATCTTATAGGATAAGTTATTGGAGGACCTTTACCTGATCTGTTATCATTCGAAGAATCTTAAAAGCCCTTCGGGATAGGGATTGCCTTGTCTCCCTTTATTTGTACATCATGTCAGTGTGGTTTTTCATTTGTTACCCTTGGATTATAGTTTCTATGTCGTAATCGAACATAGAGAACTAGATGATTGAATTCAAAGTTTAGAGTGGTTTATTTAACTCTATTCATAGCTTTTCTTATCATTTGTGATATTTTGATTATACAGGATGAACACCCTATGAATAATGGTGTTCATTGGTGGCTTTATTTGTGCTGGTAATATCTTTTGTGTGCGATGATTTGGTTGAGGTTGTTGTGGTATCACCCTAAATTCAAACTGGTAAATCATATACACTTGGATAATAAACATATTCCCCATGATAAAAAAGATTCTATAATAACCCTTTAGTTAACATGTGTGATTTAATAAGGGTTTCCTTCTTTAATATGTAGTTTATGATTTGTTTTCATTGCATGGTGGTATGGTTGTGAGTGTGGTTGTGTGTTGTTTGGGTGGTTTAGATTGTTTGATGGAGTCTTAGTTTGAGAGATTGATTTATTTTGGAATAGATTATTAGTGTTGTGAAATAGGACTTCAATTAGTTTTTGAATTGGGTGTGTTCTTAGATGAAGTTGAGAGTTGGGGATTGTTTTGGATGGTTTGGGTAATTCACCTGTATTTTTTACATGTTCGGAATTGGTTGTGTTTCTTAATATGTAATGTGCTTGTTAGTTTCCCCAGTAGTAGTGGAATAGATGAATAAATATTTAGTTAATAAATTTTGGGACTGTCATGGGATTGTTGGGTTAATAGAATAAATAAACTATTTGTGAATGAAAAGTGGTAACAATTTAACAAAATTGGTCAGGAGTAGGGATTAAGTTATTGCTTGTCGTTTGGGGATTTCATTTATAGGTAGTAACAAATTTTTATGTTTTGTGAACTGGTTGTTTATTGAAAACCCATAGGTTGGGTAGGAGTGTTTGGTGTTATATCTATATATACATGTATTTCCTTTTTTTATTTCTCAATGCATCCCATCCTAGTAGAGAGATATGTGCTAAACACGACCATAATCATGGAGGATGGTTTATTTACCAAACATCTCAGTGGGGGATGGATGGCTAGACACCCACTCTTCCTTTCTCAATCTTCCAAGATGCAGCAGACCGTGATTCTTCTGGAAGGTTCTAGTTTTTTGTGCCTAGGTGTGTGTGAGCGAGTTGTTCGTTCCAAGGCATCTTCAGGATGTGATTAGATGTGTTCTCCGAGGTTTCATCAAGATGATATGAGTTTTATATTCCTCGGGTTCATTCGGATGTGATTTGTTTTAATTTCCCACGTGTTTTCAGGATGTGATGGGGTATGTGGCCTAGGTGTTTTGGGGTGGAATGTGATGTGGTATGTGGCCTAGGTGTCTATGGAAAGGGTGTGGTTATGGGGCCCAGGTGTGTGCGGGCGGGTTGTGATGTGGTTTTTTAGGAAGAGGTGGGAGCACCAAGATGTTTTACATTAGGGTGTGAGAGTGGATAATAATAAAAAAAGTGGTTTGGGGTACCGCACTATCAATGTGGAATATACTACTTTACTTTACCTTTGTTATTTGGTGAGAATGCCTTTGTGAGGTTTGGGAGGTTTGTATACCTACTTAGGTGTTGTTTGGTTCTACTATTTATTAAAAGGGGAATTAGTGTGCTTCATTCACATGTGCAGGAGAGACTTTTTTTTCTTATTGAGTATACTTTTATGCTCACCCTACGTATATAAAATTGATTTCAAATTACTAGGTGGGATTCGTAGACAATGGTAGTCTTTACTAGCCCTGATCTTGGTAGTTATTGTGTCGATGCCTAGCTATATTTTAGTACATACATTTGAGAATGTTTTTTGTATCAGTTATATTTTAAACATTCATGTGGGATATATTTGGATCTATTATATAAATATAAATGTATATAGGAGTTTTTTTGGGATGAAACATCTTATCTCCCAAGCTTGTTTCGTTAAAAGGAGAAATTCATCACATTTTGGGAAGGTTGTATACGCATGGTACTAGTCTCCACCCCAAGGCATACTTAAGTCAGGACCTGGGGTAAATTATATCCCTTTAGTAATTTCCATTACAAGAGGGGAAACTTTAGATAGAAAGGTTCACCACACAAATAGATTTGTTTTTTCACAAAAAACTGTAGGATAATTTTTTTTGCCTAAACCTTGACTAAAATTATTCGTCGATTATTTCTCTTTATTTAATAAGTACCATAATTTCACTTTATTTATTTCATCTATTTATATTTTTTTGTGAGTACTGTTATATGAGTTAGAGACCATGTTTTATTTATCCTTAATCATGATTATGGACTGTTACATTTTTATTCATGTTATAAGGTGTTGTTCGGTACATCTTTGGTATGATGACCTTCAATAATTATTATTGTATTTTTGGAATGATTTTTATTGATGATAAGGAAATGACTTTAATGGATAGTCATATTAGTTATTATTATACCATGATTAAGGATTCTATTTTTGGGCATTGAGATTATTCCATGTTAATTTTTTTGTACAAATTCTTTGATATATTAACATGGTTTAGGACTGCATCATTTACGGTAAAGTTGTGATGCCTCCTCTTTTTTTCAAACATTATATTTGATATAATATATATTGGGTGTTCCAATTTCATCCATCTAGAGAATTTTTAGGATTTAAAACCATTATAATCAAGGTTTCACATCTTTATATTGACATTATTAATATGTTTATAGGTTTTCTTTATTATATTTCACATGTGTAATCATAGTTCTCTATTTATTTCATATATATGTGTTGAATTTTATTTATGATCAAATTTAAGATATGGGAACTAAGAAAACTTGGGTATATATATATATATATTATGTCTAGTCTATGAGTAAAGAGGCCTCATATAGAAGAGGTTCATATATATTTATATGATTATGAATGTGTGTGTGTGTTTGTGTTCCTTCTTATGAGAAGATGAGTTGCTTCCATTAAGGGAAATATTTTATATGAATAAATACAATTCATGCCTATTAAAATATGAGTAGCCTCATTAGAGGGAATTATTATTCATATTTATAATGATATGACTACCCTAATATGAAGGATTATTAAAGCTATATACATATATATGTCGATACTTTTATATATTTGAAGTGAGTTTGTGTCTGTGTTCCCAACCTCCAATAGAAGATTTTTTTTGATATAAAAATAATATTTGGTGGACAAGAATTATGTCTTAGATTTTCAACATGGATCGAAGTAGACTTGGTGGATACCAATGGAAATTAATAGTATCTATTCAATAATGATATATGTTTACCATGTTGGTAGAAAATAATTTTTAAGGTTATATCTAAATCATTTTTTTGTGTATACTTCTTGTTGATTACTTACTTCATATCTACTTCATACTTTTTCATTTAAAAAGTGTTTTTATGATAAGATGTCATAGGTTGGGTGGTTATTTACAAATGATACATTGTACTCACAACCTATGTGTGTTTCTATGAAACATGTCAAGACCTTGTTTTTAATGACTCAAGTGATTGAAATTCACCCTTTTATGAGGGTTATGGGCATGAAAGAATTGGTGTTGATTAATTTTTTTTTAAAAAATAAGGGTTGGGAACTTCTGAAAAAATAGTTGGTGGTGTGGATGAGGATATAAGGGCTACCCAAAATTGTTCATAGAAGATATTCTACCGACATGACTCTCTATTTTATTCTCATTTGGATATATTCTAATAATACACTATTTTTTATTGTTTTACGTAGTTACAATTTTATGGTTTTATTTTTACTATTTTTTATAAAATTTCATTTTATATAGAGATTCTATATTATTGATATTCCTTGTAACCATGACCGATGGGTAATTTAGTGATAACCATGTGTAGGTGTTCATTTATTCTATGTAGCCTATGTTTGTGTTGTAATTTTTGTGTTGTTGAATGGTTATTTTATAAGAATCAAAATATGTTCAATCCTCCCCCACAATAATTTAATTTGCAAAAAATTCTTTGATAAAATTTTTTAAGATCATTAATTTAACTCAACATCTTTCAATTTCATCTTTAATAAATATCATTGAAACCATTATACAAAACATTCAATTATGATGAAAATTCAATATTTAAATGTCTGTATTATTTTCTCATACATCCAAAACTTTATTCTCAACATTTTATTTGAGTTTTAGGTAATTTTATAATATATGTATGAAAATTTTGATATTATTAAATGAACATGGAAGAGGTTTAACGGGTTTTAAGAGTTAAAATTGTTTGTACGTTAGAAATAATTTTCCACTGGTCTCTTATTCTTATGTGCCCTATGGATAAACAAGTAGGACTATTCCAACTAATATATCACTATATATGAAGAAAACTCTTTTATATTACTTTAATGGTAATGTTTAGGTAGTTCATTTTACCTCATTTATATTGAAACTGGGTATTTTTTTCCGACCCATCCTTTTCCAATAAAGGATTGAATGGGATAAGGTTTTCCATTCGTAAATATTGTTTATCTCATGTTATTATTCAATCATGGTTTCAAAATTGGTTTTCAACTCCTAGAGCTAAGTTAAAACGTTTTATACCATTTCATCCCTCTTGGGTATTCATTTTAATATAAATTTCATCTCAATTAGATAATTCTATTTATAGTATCTCTATAGAATATAAAAACCACCTTTTATCTTTGGGATATTCCTATTTTGGTTAAATGGTAACACTATGGTCTAAATGTAGAATCTATCATTAAATATTCATAGGCTTATTTAGGAAATCATCTAATTGATAACATAGTTATAATTCATACATATTGGAATTTTGGATCTCATGAATGAAATATTGGTATTTATTATTTGAAGGATAGTTTTAATAATGACAAGTTCATTATTGATACTATTTTGAATTTTTGTTATAGGACATCATTACATTGATATAGTGGTTTTTTAATTGGTGTAATAATTCCCAAAATCTATTTTATGTGATTATTTTTTGAAATTAAAAATAGTATAGTGTAAATAAGATACATTTTTGAATACATTTCATTTATTTTTGAATGATATAACCTAGTGAAAAATATTTTTTTAGTTTGGAGGTATATTAATAAAATGGGTTTTCAATAATAATTAAATTGAATGTTGTTTTATAATGGGGAGTTTTACATACATTTCATAGTGCTACAAATATTGTTTTTATTTAAAAATTCTAGAAATGTTTATTGGGAAATATATGCACACTCTTTTTTAAAAGCTGAGATGAATTTATTTGATACTTTTCAATAAAATCTATTTTAAGAAATTTTAATATTTATACTAGGTATATAAGTGTAATTTTTAATCTATTATTTCAATATTGTTTTGAAATGGTAATGAATTGTTTAGGTATGTAAATATAAAAGTGGTAGGTTTCCAAAACGTTAATTTTTATTTTTATAGTTTTAAACCAAAAAAATATTTTTTATTTTTGAAAGATTTCAACCATTTCATGAGTGAAATAGTTAAATACATTTATAACTAAAATAAAATTGTGTTTTAATTAATATGGGACATATTTATAATAGTTATTTAAAATTAATTGTTTTTTGTAAAATGGAGTTAGTTTAAAAGTATCTCAACATTCTGATTTTGGGAAAGAATGTTGAATTTGAATTATGGATCAAAAGAGAAAGGAAATTTCATTCCACAAGAATATATTCATCTATGAATTATATAAAAATCATTCAATACAATAACTCATCCTTGGATGAGCTTTCATTGTTTCAAAGAAATTTTATTTTAATATTACATACTTATATAAAATGTTGTATACTCTTTGTTATTATTAATCAATTTATCAAAATTTATTTTTAATGAGGTCACAAAATTTTTGTGTGAGTAGTTTAACTTTTACTAATATTAAATGTCCGTTTTATTCTATTATAATGTTTTTAGTGGTGTAATAACAATACATCAGAATTATTCAGATTATTTAAATTATTTAAAACCCTATTTTTTGTATCAAACTACATTAAATTCATTTATGGTACTGTTTTTCTTATATTTGATTAGACTAATAAATAATAAATAATTTTATAGCGTTCTTAGTCATACATAAATGATTTTTAGAGGAAGTATATTTAATGAGTAGATAATTATAGATTTATTGTAGTTGATGAATGGTAAATAATGCTTCTACTGGTGCTGATATTATTGAATTATTTTTTGATAAAACATGATAATCATTCGCACGATTGTACTATTTCACTCCAATATTTTATGAAATGTTTTTTTAAAAAAAAAAATTAATTTCTTCGATAGCTTGTGTTACACACAACACTCGGTTTAAAGGAATCAAGACATACTATTAAGATATGATTATTTAATATGATAGATATAACTTAGAAATTTTAATGGCGGGTATGAATAGGATCTACTAAATTATGTAAATATTTTTTTACACATACATGTACAATGAATTATTTGGTTTCCAATTAGTTAGAATTAAAAATAAAAACCATATTAAAATAAAGAATATATGGTCTTCAAAAAACTATTTGAAAGTGAAAAATGTTATTATATCTAAATAAATTAAATAAATATTTTTAGTGAATTATTTAATTGTAATATATATATTATATATTAAATAAAATATTTTAAATTTAAATTTTATTTCTAGGTATGAGGTAAGAAAATATCTAACTTTATGATTAAAAATTAAAATTATTTTCAAAACTATTTTGTCGCATTTTACATGAATATTTATAAAAGTTAACTTTCCCACAATTAGAAAATTATTTTAAAAAATGAAATTAAAATTTTAAATTTAAATTTACAAATTATTTTTGAGATAATTTTTTGTAATATTAGGAAAATAATAAATTTTTCGATGAATTGAAAAAAATTTTTTTTATTAAATTCAACATTTTCATTTAAATCATCTACAAGTTCATTTTATTTGAATATGGTTTTAAAATTTAAATTAGTTCAATTATATATTTCTTAATAAAAATTATTTCTCTATAATTAATTTCATATTTAATTTCTATATTAATCCTTATTATACATATGATGATTCTCTCTTTGAAACACCACTTTTTCATCATGTATGTGGGTTTAACTTTAAATTACATTCTATAAATTATTATAATTTAATTAATAAAAATGGATTACATATTTGGAATAATATTAATTAATATTTTATAATATTTTCAACTTATCTTTTCTCCATAATTAAAATTAAAATAGTTAGAGTTAATTTCTGCGAGTAAAGCTAATTCAAGTTTATCGGGTTCATAAACTAAGCAGAGAAGGAGTAAAATAACCGAAAAACTTATAAAACTCCAATTTCATGCCATAATTATATCTTTTAACATATAAGGTAGTGTAATTAAAACTTTTGGATTCTTTTTTCTTGTGAAAAAAGTGAGTACACATTATTCTTTTCAAAGCATCCATATGTGACCTCTCCCTCACTTATAAAAGGCCACCCCATCTCCTCCCCTCATCAAACATCAAAAAACCATTTTTTTGGAATCAAATGACAAATTATATTACTTAATTAAATCTCCAAATATTAGAGGCCATATTTTTATTATTAATCCCTCCTATAAAGGATTTATGTATAATTGTAAATAGGATATCTGAAGAAGACTTAAAATTATAAACCTTTCATTTTGTTTTATTTCTTCCTCAAACTCCATAATAACAACTTCAAATATGATAATATAATAAAAATATATATCCCAAATAATAAGATGTTATTTTGATAATAAAATAACCTATATCATTCCCCTCTTCTATCAAATGGGAAAAAAACGCGTTGATTATGTGCTCGGTGGAGTACTGTCTCAAGAACAGATGTTATTTTATTTCCATCACCACCTATTACAGATGGATGTAATGAAGGATTCAATGTTAATATTTGATATTTAAGATATTATTATACCTATATATTTATAATTTCACAAATATCTATTTACTTTCCATTTCATAATAATATGATAATTTTGTGTATGTATACAGTGGACTACCGCATCGACAAGTGTTGTGATTTATTTTTCACTTATATTGTACATGGAAGGTAACAAGGATAAATTAAATTTCAAAAAATGATATTTATGAAATCATAATTAATATTTAAATATTTAAATGTATTTTTATTTCTTTCATTCTCTGCTATGAGAAAATGGAGACATTGTTCAAGTGTGTGTACATCCCACCATGTCCATGAAATGTGTAATTCGATTTGTATATCAAATTTTTTTTATTACACTAAATACATATAATATTAATATATATGATATTTATATAATGGTTAAAATTAATTATATTATTTCTACACTATAAAAATATAATTTAAAATATACCAAACCAAAACATTCATGAAATACAAAGAACATAGTACACAAAATGTGATTTTAACAAATATTTGTTAATAAACGGGTACTAAAAGATAATAAGTAAATCATATATGGTTTGTGAAATATAAATACATATTTATTTATTTATGGTTCTATATTAGATATATAATAAATATATATTTGTTATATAGGTGATCCTAATGTGTGAAAAGAAATGAAAGACTTAAGGTAGTAGTTTTTTATTTCAATTTTATTTATATGGACATATGCCATATTCAAAAATTGTTTCTTTTTTGTGGTGTATATAATAACCATGAATTTATTTTATAATTATTTTTATAAAATAATGTTATCTTCATATCCATATAATGTTTTATCATTTAGGGGGAATACGATTCAAAATATATCAATTTTGTTTATAATAGAATTGTTTATCGCAATTATTTATCCCTAAGTTTCCAATTATGAAATATCATGACGTATATCTACATAAAATCTTGGATATTATTCTCGTTTTTTAATTCATTAAATTTAATTTTTTTCTATTTATTTTTCTCGAGTTATGTATTAAAAATTGTAAAATTTTTTTTAATGAAAACTAGAATTATTTCTATCTTTGGTCAAATACTGATTTTATTCCACATTTTTTATAAAAATGTTATAAATAATTTTTTTAATAATATAAATTTATTTCTTAATTATATTTTAACTCATGTTTTATTTTTTACAAAATCTTTTTCAAGGAATCTTCATGTCTCTTGGAAAATATGACTGGTTTTTATTTTACTAAAAATATAAAATGATTTTTTATAATTTACAACATGAACAAAATTTCTCACTTTTAAAATTGCTAAATGTTTTATAGATTACATTATAAGTCTCGATGGTTATTTTTAATGAAAATTATTTTCACAAATTTTTTGGGATTTTTTGTTTTAAAAAGGTGATTTTCATTGAAAGGTTACTTTCCTCCTTAGATATTCCAGGTGAACTTTCAACATAATTTTCAATATAAGATTAAGTATTTTGATGTTACTTTAGATTTTATAGGAATATTAACCAATTATATAATCCTCACTATTTCTCTTGATGGTTTATTATTGTTGATGATGATATGTTTTTTATACCCACTCCACTTCCACTGGTTATTCCATAATGAATTGATGAATATTTTATGAAACCCATTTCTTTTCATGGGTAATATTATCAATAATTTTTGACCTTTATGAAAAAAAATTATTGTATTCCTTAATTTATGGTGGTTATATTATAACAATGTATAGATTTCAAGCCATATCCATAAAAAGTGGTTATATTATAACTAAGGATGGTGGTACTGTTATAACCAGTAATGGGGGAACATATATATCCCAACTATACATTTGGTATTGATTGATATATTATGATATGAAAGTACTAGAATATGTAGTGAAATAAATTTAATTATGGATTGTGTCCCCTATGATATTTTGGACGTGAACAGTGACTCTTACGATAGTTTGGAGAGTGAAATCATTCCACTATTATTTCCTTGTAAAAGAGCCTCAGATAATAAGGAAATGAATTTTTTATTCTTATGTTTATAAAATAAATCTATTTATTATGCCTATAATATAACCTCAAGTCTTATATTCTATGATTCCTTTATGATTCATGTCATATAAACCACCAATATTTGTTCCATGAATCAATTTTATGATCCATGACAAGTAGGGTATATTTCTAAATTATTTATATCATGTTCTCATACCCTTATTATCATGTTATGCTTATGTGATCATTGATATATCATTTTTTACCCTTACTGATAATCTGAGATAACCACCTGTTATGGTTCATTTCCCTAAGTTATGAAAAGAATATTATGAGTGATATGTCTTAGAAGGGTGAAAATTTTGATGAATTTTGTATGAAATTTTGTATAAGTCCTATAAAATATTTTTTATTTCGATGATTATAAAGAAACTAAACCTAAATTGTTATGGAATTGTTCATTATGATAAGAAATTATTATATTTATATTATGATGTAGTATCTATGTATGAGAAGTGTCAGTCATTGTTGTTCATATCAGATAAATCATTAATTGTCCATTAGATAATAGGATGAGAAATCCTTAATGATATCCCTAAGTGTATATCAAAATATAAATCAAATTATTATTATAAGTATATATAAATATATTAGAATATTTTTGAAGGATAGATTTAGTAGGCTCCAAGAAATTACATACCTTTCTAGAAACTACAAGTAGCCATGGTTCTGGAACATATATACCTATAGGTAATAACTCCAATATTTCTCCTCAGTATTTACCCAAGAATTACCTAAAAAATGAAAATGGGTACTACTATGGACCTAGTTTGACACCCTCAGGGGATATTAGTTCAATATTCATAAAGGCTTTGCGAACCATCATGAAGGACTTTAATAATGTCCATGAATTACTTAAGATAAGCCTAAGGTTTCTTATAATGAAAATAAGGTTTCTTGATTTATACATATTATAAGTGATTTTTCAGAACAATGAGGTTTTCCAATGTGATTATTGTTTCTTACACTATGATTTTGGTTTTAGTCACTGACAGGGACAATAAATAATTCTGTTAACATTAAATGTGATAGACAATGGGTTGATGAGGAACCAAATGCAATTATAGATGTAGTAAAGGATATTATGATATGATTAATTATTTATTAGGATGTATGATTAAATAATTTCCCCTTAACCAACTGTTGGACTCCTGAAGGAAGAGAAAGATAGTGTTCATTAAGAGTTTAGGTTGTGAATATCATTGAGGAAATAATATTCAGTTTTCAATATGTCTTGAATATTGGAAGTACCCCCTAAGTAAATTTCATAAAATAATGAGAATACGGTTTATAGGTGTAGAATAATGGAACAATGTTTGCAATTTATAATGAAAAATGAAAATTTTAGTCATTTCCATGGATGATAATAATGTCTTTCCTAATTAATAATAAATTTTTGAATGTTTTAAATGTTTAATTTATTGGAATTATTCAAATTGATGTCCTTGGGGTAAATCTTAGGATGTGGATCAAAAATGTTGTATAAGTAATTGTCATTTTAATAATTATGTAGTGTTTACAAATGATATACTAAATGGAAAATTTATTAGAGAATAAGATAATGAAGCATAGTTAATTTTTTTAAAATGAAATGGAATGATTTCTTTTTTTGTATTGGAATTCATGATAATTGAAATATAGAGTTATTTTTTATGTGGAAGTTTTTCATCATGGATTTGTATGAATATATTAATTGGTATTGTTTACCTTAATAATGATTTAATGGTAAAGTGATATTTTAAATAAAACTCATGATTAAGGGAAATATAACCCTTAATAGATTCCTAATATTGATATATTGATGTTTGGATAATGGGATGATTGATATTGATAATATAAATTGTATAGTGTTGATTATATTGGATATAATTGTTGATTTGATTAAAAACAGTTTTTTTATTATTGAAGTATTTTAAAACATTTTTGGATTTATGGAATATATTAAATAACACGTAATTATATTTAAGGATTGTGGAAAGAGTTATTTTTTAAAAGAATGTATTTTTTCATTGAAGGAATGTCTGTTATCAGGTGAATATATGGTCTACACATTCATATATTTTATATATGAAATTAATATCTAAATAATTTCGTTTGGGGGAATAATGATGATTTGATTTTGTAAATATGGGGTCCTTCATTCTAAATTGTTGGATTTAAATTTTTTCCATATATGGAGGATCCTTATTTTAAACAAGTCATGTAATGGATTAAGTTGAACATTGTGTGTTATTAGATAAATTGTGCTGACCATTTTTTTGGAAAATATTTTGAGGCTGAATGAATATCTTACGGAGCATATAATTATTTTATATATTTTTGCATGATAAATTTATCATGATAATTCATTTCATAAATGAAATTGGTATCGATCAAAGCATAACCAAAGGATGAAATTTTTCTTCTGATAAAAAAGTGAGTTGATCCCAAAATATTAGAGTCCCTTTATAATTATTTTTTCAAAAGGTTATATAGCTTATCATTTGGCACTTCCAAAGAATCTATCAAAACCCCACTATATGTTCCATGTATCTCTCATAAGAAAGTACGTACTTGATCTTTCACATGTAAACAACTCATAGGTTCTACCAATGGAGCATGACTATATTTATTAGGAACAATTTGTGGATATTCTAGATCATGGATATATAGTGAAACAAAACAATATCTCTTATATGTTCAAAGTTTCTTTTGTGAAACCACCATCTTGAAGAAGCTATGTGGGAATCTGGTGAAGTAGTGTGGTAGAATTATCTTTAGTATTTTGTATAAAATTGACTTAATTTTAATGAAAAAAACAATTTTATAGGGGTAGAATGAAACGACCATATATTTTTGATATAGTTAATTTTAAATTTAAATAAATTTCTTATATAGGTTTGTGTTACATGGAAGACTGAGTTTAATAAAAATATGACATAACATTAAAATATTATCATTTAATAGATAGTTATTTCCTAGATATTGGAATAGTGGGTTTGAATATATTTACCTAAATTATGAAAATATATGTTTTACATATTCACAAACACATATATATACATATATAATAAATTTTCTTATTACAAATTATTTTAAAATTAAAATAAAAACCATTTGAAAATAAAGGAAATCTTTTTATGAAAATAAAATTTTCATTACAACGAACACATTTTATCTCAATAAATTAAATAAATTATTTTCGGTGAATCATTTATAGGAAATTTATATATTATTCTTTCAATAAATTTTTTTAAAATTAAAAAAATGTTCTTTTAGGTATATGATAAGAATATATATATATACTTATGCTTAATATTTATTTATTTCTAAAAATTGTTTTTATCCCATTTTCATATTTATTATTAAAAATAATTCTTTCCAAGTTCATAAAATTTATTTCAAAAAATTAATATCATTTTTAAATCTATATTTTAAAATTAACTAAGAATTAGATATTAATAATTTATAGAGAAGATAATTTTTATCTAATGAATAGTAAAAAATATTGATTTTTATTAAAAACTGTATTTTTGTTTCAATAATTTACAATCTCAATTTAATTTCTAATATAAGTATAAATGTAATTTATTTGAATTATATATTTATTTTTCCAATTTATGTCATTTTAATAAATCTTTTATTGTACTTTTCTTTTAAAACATATTATACTGAAGAGTTTCTTCCCTTTGGAATACTACTTTTCTATCACATCTAGGGGTTTAATTTAAAATCAAATTCATACAGTTATATTAATTGAATTTAAAAAATATATATTCAATATTTTAAAGAATAATAATTACTATCATATAATCTTTCCAAGATAATTTTTTACCGTAATTAATAAAAAATAGTAACAGTTAATTACTACAGTTAAGTACAAAATTGATACTAAAAAGATAAGGGATAAATTACCTAAAACTTTTAAAAACTCATTTTATGGAAATATTTTGACCTCATAACATATAATGTTCTATAATTTCCTATTTAATATCCTTCGGGAAGGTAAAATATGTTGGTACACTTTATTCTCTTCAAATATTCCATGTGTGTTCTCCCCACCAAAAAAAGGCCACCCACTCTCCTCCCCTCTACACAATTCCAAAACCCTTTGGTTCAGAAAATAACTTCCCTTATATCATTTAAAATTAAATCCCACATATTATAGGCCTTATTTTTATTAGTATATCCTCTAAAAAAGGCTATAGGTCCAATACTAAAATGGTTATCCAAAGAAGCAGTAAAATTAATTACATTTAATTTAATATTATTTATTCCTCCACCTTAATAAAATATTCATAAAATGTTATGTTTTAATAAAGATAATATATATAATTAAATAAGACTTTATTATTTTAATTTCACAACCTATATACCTATCTTCTAACATCAAATGAGAGGTAAAACTGTGGATTTTGTGAACGATGTACTACTACCTCACAAATCAATGTTATTTATTTTACATCACCTACATTAACAGTTGGATATAATGATGGTTTAAATTTTTAAAAGTGATATTATTATACTATTATACTAAATAATTATAATATCACAACATACATCTTACATTTCATTTTTTTGAGAATACGGTAACATCATTTGTGTGTGTGAGTATACGGAGGACTACCACCTCACAAAGCAATGTGATTAGATTTTCACATACAATTTACATGGAAGGTGAGGAGGATAAATTAAAGAAATTTATATAACATATATGATTTAATAATTATTATTTCATAGTTATATATTATTTATCTTCTTATATTTCTATCTGTCGATAAAATCGAAACAACGTTCATGCGTACGTATAACTTGACATCACCACGAACTGCATAATTCATTTTCTATCTCTAGATTTAATGGATTACTATAAATAAAAATATAATTAATATATATGATATTTATATCATGTATAAAATTATTATTATGATTTAACTATGATAAAAATATAAATACCTATAATAAAAAATCAAAACATACACAAAAAAGAAGAAGTTTTTACCTGAAATGTGGTTTTATAGGGAATTGATAATAAATTGGTAATAAAAGGACATAAGTAAATAATATTTTGTATTTATTATATATTTATGGTTATGGAATATTTTTTTAATAATCCTATATTTATTATATTGGATATTTAAATTTGTTTGAATAAATTCAAGTCTTATATTAAAGGATTTTCATCGCACTGTTATTTCTTTGGGACACATGAAATATTCCACAATAAATTATTTGGTTTAGTGTATATTATTAAAGTGAATTCATTTAAAGATTAGTATCATAAAATTATGGTATCTACATATCCATATTATTCAATTTATTTCAAGGGTAATTAGATTCAAATATTTTCCATGTTGTAAAAGTTTTATATTACAATCACATTGTTTATCGAGATTGTTTATAATTATGTTTCTAATTATGAAAAACTATAAGATATATATCAAGAATAATATGAATTTTATTCTAATATATTTATTTCTTTAAAATTCATGTGATCCTTTCATTTTCAACTTTTTATGTTCTAATTATTCCAAAATAATTTTTCAAAATTCTCCCAACTTTATTTCTCTCTTAGGTCAAAACCTATTTTTCTTCCTTGTCAATGTTTCCTAAAAAAATCAAAGAATTTTTTAATAATATCCAGTTCTTGATTAAATAAATTTTTACCCATTTTTTAATATTAAAAAAAATTAAAAATAATCTTAATGCCATTTTTCATATAATTCATGTTTTTATTTAATCGTGAATATGAATGGATTTTTTATATCATGTAAATTATGAATATAATTTATTGAAGTCATGAACAATAAATTTTTTAAAGATTCATTTATATTTATCAAGTTCCATTTTCAATGAAAATAATTTTTAAAATATTTTATGAATTTTTATTATTAAAAAGGCGATTTTAATGAAATTTTATTTTCTCAAGTGAGGATTCAAGTGATATTTCAGAATCATTTTCAATATAAGTTGAAATCCATTGATGTTAAATATGATTTAAGGGAGATATGATCCAAAGATATGATAATTTTTTTTATATATTTTTATGATTATAAAGAAGGTTTGTTTATAAAACCTACTTTTTACCATGGGTTATGGAATGATGAATTAATTAATGTTTATGAAAATTGTTTCATTTCAAGGGTAATATTATGATGAATGTTTTATCATCTTCTTGAACACATATGTATGGTTTTAGTTATGTGAAGTTGGTTATGTTATAAATAATTATTGTGGTTATGTTATAACAAGTTATAGATGTTATGTAATAACCATGAACGGTGGTAACATTATAAAAAAGGATGGGTTGGAAATGTATATCTCTCCAAGCATTAGATAAATAATTATATCTCATAATAGAAAAAGTCTATAATGGGGAGTAAAATAAACTCAGTAATAGACTATGGAAAACTATGATATAATTTGGAGGGAACAATGACTATTATGATGGTTTGGGGAGTGAGTTCATTTAACTAGGAAAGCCTCAGAAAAGAGACTTTACTACTATAAATTTTTTTATACTTATTTGAATGCCACAAACCTATGTATTAGGTATATGATATGATCTCATGGGTTATGTTCTTTATTTTCATTCTGATTTATTATTTATGAAAATCCATGATATGTTCCTTAAAAAAATGGTTCTATTATATGTAGGGTATGGGTTTCAAATGATAATATAATGCTCACATACCATTCTTCTCAATTTATATTTATTTGATCATTGATATCTACCTTATTTACCTTTATTGATTGTATAATATATCCCCTTCTTATGATTTTTCCCTAGGTTAAGGAGAAGTGTATATTGTATTATATATCTATAAAGGCTTATATTTATGAGGAACTATGTGGGAGAAAATATATAACACTTATTAACTAGATTTTTATGTTTCTATGTTCCCAAAGGCACTATACCTAAATGATATTTACATGGATCATTATATTATGAAATGAATATTCATATATTAAATTGTAATATCTAGGTATAAGAAGTGTGGGTCATTATATATATATAATTATTTATTTAAATTGTATAATAACCTTGAAAAACACCTAAAAATAGAATTTAAGAAATATTATAGGTTAATTAAGATGAAAAAAATCTAATTAATTGATGTTTCTTTTCCTTTTTTTCATTCTAGATCATTTTTTTACCATAGGGATTGAATGAATCATAACTCATTCTAAAAAATATAACCCTTCATCAAAATTTGAATGATTTGTGAGAGGATGGTCGTGTTATAATGGATTCTATACCAGATATTTGTTATGTTTTCCCATATTTTTCTCCCAAATAATATTTAGAATTATTGTTTTAAAAGATTAATGTTCATATTAATCTAAAAACTGACAATTTGGATCACTCCTTTACATTTATTTTTTCCTTATGGGACTAGTAGATATATTATTTTAGTATTATATAAATGATTCATTAATTTAGGGGATTCATTATCTCATTGTATTAGAAAGGTAATGTTTTTTATAGATAAAGATGGAGGTACGCCTCTAATTGTTAATTTTTTTGCAAGTCCTGGGATGTTTCTCGAAAACATGAAACCAAAATATGAGGAGGAAATAATGAATCTGATTTTCAATTTTATTTATTTCTATCCACCCCAATATTAACATGTATTTGGATTGAGTCTGTTTAGTGGGTTAAGATATGGTATCTTATGGAGGAATAGGGGAGGAAGATAATCTAGGTAAAGAATAAAAAGAGGAACTAGGTACCTAATGGATTTGTTCCAGACACCTAGTTGAAGCAAGGAGATACAAGTGTCTTTGTTAGATCAATTTGTTTCCTAATGGAGTTTTAATTGATACTTATTAATATATTGGTAACATTTCCATTAAATAAGTGTAATGTTTTCCATTTTCAAAATTAAATATTATCCTTAAAAGTCCTTGTCATGAGATTTTATCTCCATTTCATCCATGAATTTTCTATCTAAAACTCTCTTTCCATACTCTGATTCTTATGTGATATCATCTTCTATCATATTTCAAGTATTCTCCAAGAGGTTTTAGACTCTAATATTCTACAAGGTGGTTCTAGGAGATTCAAATAATCTATTTCTTAAGAAAAACTATGGATGTGACTAAATATTTTGTCCTTCAATCCCCCGTCACAAAGAAATACCTAATTTCTTCTAATTATCTTCTTCCAAGACATGTAAGAGGTAAATTCTTGTTAATGTTAAGGTATTTCCATTTTTTATTTTTATATAATTTTTTCTTAAGGCCCCATGATTCCATAAGAAAGTTAAATTCAAGTGTTTTTGTGGTGGAATATATAGATTTTTAGGTTTCTGGTTTTTCCTCCACATTGGATAGGGTGGGTGACCTCTTCTCTTTCTCTCATTCTTTTTAGTGTACTAAATATAGTTTCATGAGATATATTGATGGGGTACATGATAAATATTTTCATAAAAAACTCTATAATATAAATTTTTTTCCCAAAACCTAATGAGAATTGGTTATCCCTTATATCTATTTATTAAATTCTTGAGTTATTCATTCTGATTTATTGCATCCAAGCATATTTCTTATAGTCATTCCAATACATGAATAAAAACACATGTTTCTAAATTTCAGAAAAATATTTATCGAATATGATTTTTGTAATTCATAGTTCACAAAAGTGTTGTGTGTTTCATTAGTTCAATCACCTTCAGACATAAATTATTAGTTACTAGAATGTCTAATAGTGTTGATATGGCCATATAGTTAGTAAATAAATATGTTCTTAACTATTATCCCATTCATGGTGATTCCATGTATTACCATTGACAATATGTAGTGTAAAATTATTTATAAATGGTCAATGATTTTGTAAGGTACCTAGGACTGCTTTATATAAGTTAATTATGTCGCTCTTCCTCTTGATTCCAAACATTATATTTGATATATTAAATTTTTTCCATGACTATGCTATGTATATTTGCTAGGATTATGATTTTGACACCTATGTACTCATGCATATAGATCATGATATTGAAATAATTACCAAGCATATAGGTTTCATTTTATATTTTTTCATTTATATTTCATTAGTCTTTCTTGGTATTTTACATGCCTGTGTTATTCCATGTTTTATATCTTTGAGTTTATGAAATGTTCAAAAACAATACAAGAGGATATATATATATATATATAATTTATCCACCTATGAAGAGAGTGAACACATATAAATGATGGTAATGTATATGAATATATATATATATATATGATCATACATATGTACATGTATATTTATTTATATGCATTCCATTATATGAGAAGTTGAGTGGCCTCCTAGGTGAGAAATAATTTAGAGTCATATGTATAATTCCTCACTATAAAGAAATTAGTGGCCTTCCAAGTAAAGATGATCTCATATATGTATATATAGTTTCTCTATATGAGGATATCAATGTCCTCTTAAGGGGTGATCATATATATACATATATATACTTCCTCTTATAGAGTATGGGTTTCTATAGACTTCCTGAACAGATAAGTCCCTTATAGTGGAAATGTATTGTGACTTGATGTCTGAGAATGGATTGATTCATGTTTCATGGAGGCCACCATAAATTAATAGTTTATATTAATGAATGATATTACTTTACCCGGTAAAGAGAAAAGAATGTATAATATTATATCTAGTTCATTATATTACTACTCTTATTATTAATTATTTACCACAAACCTATATTAAAAATTCTATATTAAACACTTGGTTTTCAGATAGAATGGCTATGGATGGAATGAGGGTTACAAGTATAATATTGTAATAATTCCCCACAAATGTTCTTACAAAAAATTTATAGGCCATGTTTTCATGAACCAATAAAATTAAAGAAATCTTTTCAAGAGGGTTGAGGACACATGATCCAAGGTGGTTATCATTTATTGTTTTTAGTATTGGGTTAGACACTTTTAGATATTATTATGGATGACTATTTTTCATATTGTAAAAGATAGTTCCCTCAGTAAATATTTAACAATACCTTTTTGTTACCATAGAATGTATTTAGAGACATATAGAATATAATTTTCATATTATAATACTATTTTTTCTTCTAAGTACACTATTTGAATGATAATATCCTTATATAATTTGTCCTTCCAAAATATTATAATATTTAATAGCTCTAATTTGAACCTATATATATTAAAATTATAATCTTAATCATATTTATTAAGTTATGGATACATCATATTGATGTAAAATCGATGATGTATAACTGAAGGTGACTAGGACTCATAATCATGGATACTTCTTCACATGAAGTTCTAACATGGTGTCTCGAGTAGAGGAAATACAGAGGAATAACCCACCAATAGGAACACCACAGGTTTAGGATATCATTAAATGTTCTTATCTATGAACATGTTTATATATCTCATCACCTAAGATCATAATAAATTTGTATCATTTTAAAATGTACACTGATTCATGATAAAAACAATAAACTTTTATGTATGTGAAAGTATACAAGGAGTTAGGTGTGTCACTGGTTGTCTGGAATTGATTGGATGGAAAGGGAAATACATTAAACATATATGTAAGAAGAACATACTTTTGTATATTTGATTAGGATGGTAGTTCCTTGACTAAATCCATTATGGTCATTGTTGAAGGAAATTCTATCCATTACAATCAATAAAATATAAATAAATAATAAAAGGATGATAACACAAAGTATGAATCCTTCTTAAAAATATGGCATGTATAATGGTGATTATATTACACATTAGTTGTTTTTATTAGATAGCCATAGCTTGGATATATCCATAACTATTTAGGGGATATATTGTGATTATATATACTACTCTTGGTTTTTGACTATGAATCACTACTATTGGGATATGGGCCTTGAGGATTTCATATAGTATTAATACAAAAGATACAAAATTTAGATGAAATTGAATTTTGGATGATGCAGACCCCATGTATAAGGGTTAATGAACATTTCAGTGTGAATGATATAAAATAAATTAATTAAATAATGAATTTTAAAAATATAATAATAAAAATTTTAATTTATTTTTTATGGTATTCACGAATTGCATAAGATAAAATTGTAGGATTTTGAGTTCATATTTTTTTAAATAGAATTTTTCATATTCATGGTTTATTAAAAAAATACGAGAAGAACAATATGGTTTAATGTCTTCTAATTCATAACATTGAATTCAATGGACTCAAAATATTTTGGTGAAATTTTAATGCAATTTATGATACAATTACTAAGTCATTCGTGTCATTTTTAGCCTATTTATGAGGATTAAATTGTCTAAGGGATTAAGTAAAATTTTAAGTAATTAAACAAAATAATTATATGTCATTTTTTATCCATAATAGGTACTAAAAACATTTTCTTTAATTGTTTCTCACTATCTCTCTCTAATTTACTTTCAAGTTCAAGATAGAGAAATAGAATAAACAACAGTTTTGGATTGATTAAATTTCATGAATTGATCACTCAAAATTCAAAAGATCAAAGGGACATCCTGAAGAAAATATTTATTACATTATAGAATGTAGGAATTTCATAATAATGATAAAAGTGATTTTCATATATGTGTGGATGATTTAGAGGGGGGTTCAAGGTTACTTCGATCTATGAGAATTCAGAGATGAGTTCAGTACATAGGGATCACATTGTACCGTCAAAGAACAATTTTATTTTTATCTTTAATAAAAATTAATTTCACAATATCTATGGATGAACCCAGACAAGGTATACCAGATCAAAATATATGATTCTAATCATGGTTTAAATTTTTTTGAAAATAATATTTATGAATGATTTATTCATTCTAATGTTTTGAGTTTATTTTTAAATTAACATATTCCATGCTATATTTTTTAGGAATAAAATATACACTCTATATTCAAATTGTACATGGAATTTTTGTAAGTAGTATTTTTATACTAATTTTATCTTTTGATTCACAAGTTATGAACTTTATAATTCTAAAAGATCAAATTTTTAAAATATATTTATGTCACCCAAATATTATGTACAAATAATAGAATTTCTAGTGACTTAAAAGTATTTATGATGATATGTAGTGATTTTTGGTGATTCAAAAATCCAAGAGATGTAGTTACACCATTCATCTATAAATGGGGGTTGAAATATTAAAGACTATATGATGAATAATTTACTACAGAGCCAACATTAGAGAGATATGAATAGATTTATGTTTGAATTATTTTATTTGTATGTGTTTTTACTATGATCATAGAGATTTTTATTATAATAAAATTATTATAAAAGAACTATGTATCTTATTTTTAATTTTTTTTAATAATTATCCTATGTAATTGAAGAGATTTTGGGATAGGAACCTCTACTTTTAAATTTTTGTGATCAAATAATTTTTGGGGATAAGGACTTGCTGTCAATGTATGCCCTGCCAGAGAAATCCATACATCACATGGATCCCATATGGGAGGATCACACATTGGATGAGAAATATCCAAAATTAGAGGAGACTATACAATCCTCCCAAACTAGTCCTAAGTCCTTCCTGATATAATCATCCATAAACAAACTAGCATATTGAGACAACTATCATGGGAATAAATACATTCCCTATTATTGAAATCTATTACCAAATAGTGATATCTACTTTGGTACTTATGTTCCTTGACAGCCATAGAATGGTGTTAATAAAACATAGCATGACATCACCAACAACATCCCTTAAATAACATGTCTGATATATAAGTGTGTTTGAATGTTCTAAAGATTAACTATTTGATATTTATAAAACAAAATATAAAATAAATAAAAAAAAAAACATTTATGCATTATGTTTATGAGGTAACATGATATCTATTACCATTTTTGATCCTTGGGTATGTGGCGTTGATCGACCTTATCCACTTTGCCCAGTTTTGGGGTATCTTTGAGCATGTCATGATGACCATATAAACCATAAATAAACACATTTAATATATGATTTAGAATGGATTTCCTGATATCAAAAAGTATCATATCAAAAATTATAACAAGGATTTAATGATCTCGTATCAGAATTCCCATGGTGTCTGGTATATCATCACATTATTCCCATTCATAGGTTATCACGTGGAATCTAGGTTCTCATAATTTCATTCCATTGGAATATAATTACTCATCCTAGTATTCATTGTCACAATAACAATAGGAATATACCTTCCAAATAAAACATTTATCACATGGAATTTGAGTCTACATCTTGGAATCCCCCACTATTGAGAATCATATAGAACCATGTGCTCATCCAGGTATTCCATAGAAATATATGTCATATAGATTTTGGGTTGTCATACCATAATTCCTTTAAATGTTTCATGTTTTAATCAATAATTTATCTAACTATTTAATCTATTTAATTCCATTAGGCCCCTATACACCAATACCCATAATCACCCCTTTCCCTTTTAAAACCACATTCCCAAATACAAACTTCATTTACCATTTTTCAAAATCAACACATATCATCAACCCCACATAATTTACAAATTTACGTATAAATTTCCTATTAAAATTAAATAAATAACTCTTTTTATCATTTTTATAAAACAATGTAATTTTATATAAGATGATCTCTAACCATACATCGACTTAGGAATTATAAAACATAGGGCGTAGGACTATATTAGTAAAGAGATTTAGAAAATTCACTATCCTAACCATAATTTTTCAACATAATTAACCAAACACTAATTTTCCATTATAAGGTCATAAATTATTATGAAATTTCCTTTCAAAGTTTATGATTTAAAACATTGACACTCACTAATATATTATCAGAACAAGATACTCAATTTATGTCACCACATTATTCAAAGGATCCTAAAAAGTTTAATTACATGGTTGGTGTTAAAATTCACATTTCGTTTCTAAATTTATAATTTTAAAATAGGTTATTTAAGATTTCGTGGAAAAATTTAAAACATATAGTAAAAATTCTTCCAATGTGTGGTGAGGTTTTCAAGACTACATAATACAACACTTAATAAAAGTAATACTATGGGATGAGTATATAGAACAAAAACCATATACATAGTGGATTAAACTAATCATGTATCATCCATCAGCTCAATGTAAAATTGAAGATGATAAAAACTAGTACAATTCCCTAAAAATAGGTCAAATGATCCAAAACCAATAGAACACTACTTTACAATAGAATATGAAATTTTTCAAGATGAGTGATAGACTCAATAAAGGGTCTCTAATGAATCTAGATGCATTTGATTCTAATAGGGAATACGGGATATCCCTAGAAAATGGGTAGGGTGGGGGGAGTTTGAACAGGGGTATGGTTGAAAAATAGGAGAAAAGGGGGTAAAACATAAGGGGGTTGGAGGGGAAATATTTTTAATTTGACACATTTAAAGAGGTTTATTTTTTTCCACATGATTTCCAAATCCTTGCACCAACATTGGGGACATCTCTATGTGGGTCACTCCTTTTGGAATGGTTACTGCACATGTTCTAATAGACAGTTTACAAAAAATTAAAAAAACATTGTAATTTTCTTTAGAGATCACATGGTCTCCAAGAGCCCCACACATAGTCTAAAAAAATCCAGAACCTATATAATCCAATATTCACAATTAGAGAATATAGATATCACTAATTCTGAAATAAACATGTAACCTATGTAGTTCCCCTCATAACTAAAATACCAAACCCCAAAGCTCATAGTTCTCAACCAATAAACTAAAAAACCTATCAGTCTTGAAATCCATGAAAAAAATAAAAATAAAATGTTACAAGTGTATAATTTCTTCTCTGGAAGTCAGTTTTTAAAATGGTACATCCATCAAGATCAAAATTCCAAATTTCTTCAAACCATAATTATTGTACATACACTAAATCCTTAAAAACCCCACAATGTAACAATTATCTTCCATAAGAAGTCATGTTGGTATTCCAAACACATTACCCATCCCACATTGGATTTAAGATTTTTTTGAAGTGGTTATGTTCTGCACCTGATCTCCCAATGCGGCTTCAATTGAAGCTCCCAACAAAAGAACCAAGACTGCTATATCTTATGCTATTTCTAATGACCAATACTAAATCACCAAAATTGTACTATACAGCTTTCTTAAATCCCAATACACCCTTGTGTAATCAATTGTCCAACTACTTAGAATCTGATTCTCTCTACTATTGGACTTAGCTGGCATGGCCAATTTCGAAATGCGACACCTTCTCCCATCATAATTTACATACTAAAGCCTGATCTTAGTGGTCCATCGACCTACATAATATAGTTCATAGGGAATAATACCAACACACTTGAGAGAACTAGTAAACATTGTTATTACTATAACTCTCCATCTCTAAATAAAAATTATTATACCACCACCATCCTTTTACAACATTACCACACCATCTATTTCTTGAAAATCCCCCTAAAATTTTATAAAACCTAGCATTCAGGTCCAATAAGAAATAAATGAGGATTTCATCAACTAACCACATCCAAATATCTTATTTTCCCACACTAAGGTATAACCTGACCACAAATCTGATTCCATGGTTAGAGCACCAACCAATTACATTATTCTTCATGGATTCTAGATTTGGAAGAATTTTCATATGTAATAGAAACTAATGTCATCATGACTGTCAAATGACTATTCCTATATAATATCAACCCTGCCAGCATGAGGGTCTCACACCCCTTAATTTCTTGAGGCTCCCCACAATAGTAGTGTCCTTTTTTAGTTGAGTGGGTCAAAAACAAGATCTCACAACCACTATTCTATTATTGAACATAATAGAAGAGGATATAGGGATATGTTATTCCAGAAAAATAACATCTAATTATATGGTATATACTTTTGTTATTATATCTGAATTATTAAGTCAAAATTTAATTTAGTAAGAGAATAAGTGAAATAATATCTTAGAGAATACAATTACATTCGCTTAGAAAAAACTCTTTTAGAACTATTATTCAGGACCTAATAGTTTTCCCTCTAGAAAAAAAATGATCTAAAGCATGTATAAGTATTTTTGAGAAATATTTTTCTATATTTTATTCAATCAAAATGGATTAATAGGTTTGAATAAGTAAGGGGCGTGTGCCCTTTAATAATTGAGGAGGAGTGTCTTTTTTGTAATTACCCAAAACTATTAAATAATGGGAAGTCACTCTCAACCCATGTTCCAAAAAATTGATAAATATAGGATCTTGGGGAATTTATGGTTTATATAGAACTCCACATAAAATAATAAACACGTTTCAAACATGTTATTCCATTATCATATATGATTTCTTACTTTTACCATTTTAGTTTTCACCACAGTAACTAGTTTATTAATTAATTTTCCTAGTTAATCTAACGTTCTTAAGAAAAAATATATATGATTCTTATTATAAAATTTGGACCCAATAATTACAAATATTAAATATAATTTATCAAATAAAAATTGTATATGTGTGTATAGTTAATTTTATCACAGGTTCATGTAACACAAAAACCCTATTTTAACCTTAACCATGTTAATTATTTTTTGTTTTAAACTATTAATTATGAAAAAAATTATTATTAAATTATTATTTCAAATTAATAATTTTTATTCATAATATATAATAAATTTTTAAAAATTCAAATCACTGATGTCATAGAACATAATTTAAAATTAAACATGCTGACGTGATGAAAAAGCAGGATTTTAAAGAAAAATATTTCATAAGTATAAAAAAATCATATGAAAAAAACGTGAAATTTATTCAAATAAACTAAATTAGATTAATTATATTTAAATTGAAATAATTTTAATTTTAAAAAAACTTTAAAAAAATGTAATTTTATTAATTTTTTAAACATGATTAATTTTTTTAACAAAAAACAGTAGTTTTCACTATTCATTAAAAATGATATTTTTAGAAAATTTTCAAAACATCGCGCTAGGTAAATTTAAAGTGTTTTATTTCATAAATCGTGTTATGTTGGTAAAATAAATTTTATAAAATTGGATAAAATTTATTTCAAAATAATTTTGAAAAACATGAAGAAATTATTTTTAGAGAAAATATATTTTATGCGCAAAAATATATTTATTCATATCCCATGTATATAAAATAATTAATAGATGAATCATTAAATAATTATAGAATATATATTTTATATGTTTCATTAAAATAATTCACTAATAGTGATTAATTTATCTTATTATGATCAAAATACATTGCACTCATAAAACAGTGTTTGAGAAAAACATTTCTATTAAATTAAAATTATTTATATTTTCATCTATAAAAAATTGATAACTAATGAGTTAATTTTATTAATTTTTAAACCATATAATGTTTTATATTTAATTAGTATTATTCATACCCACTATATTAACAATTATTTTATAACTGTCAAATTAAATAATATTTTTTAATAGTATATTAAGGTTCGTTTAAACTCGGTATTTCATATAATTCAAGCAATTGAATAAATTAAATTTATTTGGGAAAAAAAATTTCATGACATTTTTGTGAGTTAGAAAAAAAATTATAAATCAAATCAGAAAAAAAATTATATATAGGATAACTAAATATAAAAAAATAACTAAAATACCAAAATTTTATAATAATTTGAAGGAAATACATGTCAAGGATCCCCCATAGAAGAATCACATAGATCAAAAGAAATACCCAAAATAAAAGGGAACAAATAAATCATCCCAATGTAATCATGAGTTCTTCCTAGACCCATTCTATATACCCAAACTATAACACCGAGATAACTATCATAACATTTAGGCCTTATCATATAATAGATACTGAAAACAAAATTGTGAATCACTATGGGTAACTATGTTCTATGGATTCTCGAGGAGCATGTATGTAAAACTCAGTAGTACACCAACAATATTGTCTTTAAAATAAAAATTCTAAAATATATGTTCATTAAAATAATCTCAAGGTAGAAATTTTAACTTTTATAATACAATATATGTAAAATAAAAAAATGAATTCCCATGATCATGATGGAACATAAGGTCAATTAAAATTTTTGATCCTAAGGTTTGTAGCCTCGATAAACCCTGTCTACTTTTTCCAATGTTGGGGTGTCTTTGTGAATTTCTTGACAACTGTATTGATAATAAATAACCTAATAGAACTAAATTTTATCCTATATTTCTTAGTATCAAAAAGTATTACATGGAAACTAAGCACTCATCCCAGCATTCCAATGGAATTTGAGATCTCATCCCTGAATTCCGCAATCGTAAGTAATCACATGAAATCCAGACGCACATCGTAAAATTACCATTCAATTTGAGAACTCATTAAATAATTTCCAATCATTGAGAATCATGTGGGTTAAATAAATAATTCAAGATTTACGACTACATAATCAATTATGTGGAATCTAATCACTCATCCCAATATTCCCCATGATCGATCATTATGTAGAATCAAGGTTCTCATTCCAGCATTCCCAAATTAATATGTTGTACGGAATATAGGTGGTCATCTAGGGATTAATACAAATTTTTAATCATTCAATCATTAATTTATCTAACAATTTTTTCTTTTTAATTACCTTAGGCCAAGTTCCACCATAATCTATATGCATCTTTTTCCTTTTAAAAACTCATTTACAATTACAATTATCCTATATAATTTTGGAAAACCAAACCATTTCAAAAAAAAAACACACTTTATTTCATAATTTATTTATCTCCTTCCATTTAAAAATTTCAAAAAATTAATTCTAATAATTTTTTAAATTTAGTAAATTTCATTGAAAATGAGTTCCAACTATGTATTCCCTCTAAATTTATAAAACATAAGTTTCAAGATCGTATTAGTAAAGATATTTCCAAAACTCAAAATACAACTCATTTT
Organism: Viscum album; assembly: GCA_963277665.1. Classification (NCBI taxonomy): domain Eukaryota; kingdom Viridiplantae; phylum Streptophyta; class Magnoliopsida; order Santalales; family Viscaceae; genus Viscum; species Viscum album. The sequence continues at coordinate 1,501,569,399 of OY728128.1, forward strand.
TAATTAATCTAATTAACATAGATCTAAATTAATATATCAATATCATAAATTTTTATGAAATTACATTTCACATTAATTTATAGAAAACATAGACACTCAAATAAATTTATCAAGCCAAGATATTTTAATTTAACTCACTACTTTATTCACTGGAATACATATTGTTTAAATACTATATAATGGCTCAAATTCATAACCTTCTAATTTCAATGGGAATCACATTTAATTTGGTCATATAAAATTTTAATCTAGTTTATGTAATATTACATGAAATAATTTAAAACTATTAGTTTAAATTAGTTCAATTCATGTTGATGCTTACCTGAACACATGGCACATCACTTGAAAAACAAAGTGCGGCTATAAGATGATTCTTCAAACTACCATCATTATAATTTATTTAGTATACTCTTTATGTATCAGCAACTAGTTCATCCTAAAAAGGGAGAAAATAAGAAACCACTCAAATTCACTAAGAATATGTCATTTTTGAAAAAACTAGTTTAACACCGCTTGATAGTGTAAAATATGAAGAATGGGAGAGTAGTAATTTACTGACCAATATCTCTCAAACACATCTATTGTAAAATTATACATTAAAAATAAGGGATATACCACCATGGGAAGTGTAGACAAAATAGAGGGAGGGTGGGGTTTTAAAAACATGGAAACAAAATACGGTTAAAACATTAGATGGTCGGTGGTGAATATTTTTTGTAATGTGAAACAAATAAAGAGGATCATGGGTTTTCCACATAGTTTTCTAAATTGTGTGACAACCATTCTGACCTTACTATCAGGTACATACTTTTTCATATGGTTACAACTCAGAGTATGAAAACCCATGCACAAATAGTGTGAAATTCAAATAACATTTTCTATAGAAATTTACAAGGCCAACAAGTGCCCCTCACATGGCTTACAAAATGAATGTGCCTGCAAAAACTATGTTACATGCCTGGGGATCATGGTCAGAACTAAACATGTTCCATGGCCTATTTCACTGGAAAATATAATTTCAAATCCCAAATCTCCTAATACTCATGTGATCACCCAAGGATCCTCTTAGGCCTTAAACACCTTCCAAAACATAACATTAAAATGTTCTTAAACTTTAATTTTTTATCGGAAACATATTTTAAAAAATATCCAATCCACCAACCTTAAAAATAAAAAATATCACCAAACCTAAAGACATATCCATACACCCAGGTTTTATAGTTAATCACTTGATTGAATTGGATCTCTAGTGTTAGAGATTTCTCATCCTAAATACTATTCCAAAAAATTATAAGTATGAGACTTTCTTCTGACCATTTTCGAAATCATTTTGGTTAAGATTTTATTCTTCTAAATATTTTTCAAAGTGGTTTCGTTATATTGATTTTTTATTATCATTTTGATTAAGGTATTGATCCTTCTATCTCTTTAGATCAAAAGAAAATAATTTCAATTATAGAAATTCTAACACCCCGTTAACATTCAATCAGATATTCTTTAACCTTTTCATGTGGTTTCCATTTTATGAATGATTAATGAAAAAAATAAATTGGGAATAAACATGTAATGTTTATGGTATGGATTTTTTGAGTTTATCATCTTTAAACTACAAGTTTTATGGATCATTGAGAGATTGTATTCACTTTAATGGGTATACATGCCATGTAATGTTCATCAAGAAGAATACATGAACTAGAAACACATCATGATAAGTTTAAACACTATGTAAGGGGTTTATTTTGAGTAATGAAAACTATTTGGTTTTTAATAAAAATGTGGTAGTATTTTTAGTGTATTTTATCTTTGTATATTACATAACTTGTAAGGAAAATACACACCTTATAATAGTCATGAACTCGGATCTTAGGGTGTTTTAAAAAAAATTTTATTATTTTATTCATTATGTTATTCCTTTATCAAGACCTAGAGGCTCTCCCTATGCAATTTTAGATGATTAACTTTTATCCAAGACACTTTTTTCATGGATTTATTACCTTTTGGTTGGATTTATTCTCTATGTGTATGTAATTATATTGGTTTTTCATTGGATTTGGGTATGGATGTTGTTTTTTCTATTTTTGTGTTTAAATTTGTTACAAGATTGTTTTTTCAATCAATAATTTTATGTTTCTTGGAATTCCTTGTATTTATAAGGTCATTCTCTTAGTTTCCATACAGAGTGGTCGAATAGAGAATGGTTTTTACCATGTTGTGGTACATAATTCTATACAATGGGATAATTTGATGAATTGAATGTTTTTCATGATAACTATATTTTTCCTATTAATTTATAGAGATAAGTGGTTTCACATTATATCTTGGAAGGGAAATTTTATTCAAAAATGGTTTTTCATTGAAAAATAATTTTTTTGAAATGGAAAATGGGGTTTCAAACTCTAAAGCAAATAATATTTGACTTGAAAAAGTTTTATAAAATTATGGTCATGGTTTTGAAATTAATTTGTAAAATTTAACATTTGTATCCTTGGCCCTATAAGGGAAGGGACATGGGTAGCCTTATTATATTTATGGAACCACTAGAAGAAATACATTTTTGATGTCAACTGGAAAAAAATTATATTGGTTTGATCCAACATTATACCTTTTTATAATTGTTAGTATGTATTATTCAGTTTCCAAAGGGATAGAGTCCAGATATGTGAGGTAATATTCCATTTTTTTTATTTATCACATGATCATTTTTATCATGATTTTTTTCTAATATGTTTTTTATGAGGTTGTATCACATAACATAGAATGATATCTTATTTCATGGATATGTATTTACCTCTTTAACTCTTCATGTATATATATGATTTTGTATTTTATCACATCTACTTTTCATATTTCTAGTTTGATATTTTGAAGGGATATTATGAAAACCAAATGGAAAATGATTTACAAGTGGATTTAATTTCTGAAATAGATTTCAAAAACTATTTTTTTTAAATATATAATTATTTCCTTCTTGGTATTTTAGCTTCTATATAAACTTTAGTAATCTGCTATTGGGATTTTTATCACACCGTGCATGATCCTTTGGTTGATTTTATATGTTGTATTTTAGGAATTAGGTAAAGGGGAGACAACTCTATATCATGTTGTCTTCAATTGTTGATGTAAAAATCGGTTAATGTTAGTTAGGAGGGGACTGTTGGTGACGTGGGGTGTTGACATACCTTTTGATTCAGACTATTTTGGACTTGATTTTTTTCCATATCGTTATCTCATTTTTTACATTTTATTGATGTTTTATGTCTTGATTTTATAATATTAAAGACTATTTAATTTTATAATATTTTTCCTATATTACATTATGGGCTAGTTCGAATGGATTATCTATTTGACCTAGGTAGGTTCATCCCAATTTGGTAACATAAGGATGCAGAGCCTGAAGTGTGTGAAAACTACCTGACATTGGTTTTGTGTCTTGGGTATACAGGGGTAAGGAAAATTATATTTTGGACATTAATTGTGGAGAAGGGTCTGGTATACTAACATCCATGAATAAAATGGACTTACCAGGGGTGGCCATGGACTTGTGTGACATGTGAGACTTTGAGCTCATTTTAATTTAAATGAACTATATTAAAAGTTTATTTAAATTGACCAATTCCTTTTTATGTAAGGTATTTCATGGTTACATTAAATTCGTAATTTTTTAGAGCATTTATATCAAATACTAATTTTGTTCCAATTATATTGGACTTTTCTAATGAATAATTGGTTTGTGTATTCTGTGAGACTATACATCAATGAAAATATCTTCCAAATATGATTTGCGAATCTATAAGATAGGTTCGATAGGTGAATCCTCCAGTGGACCCTACTATGGTATAATCTGTTTTTTTTATTATCTATACTATTGGTCAAGTGGGTGTCAGTAACCGATAACGCATGGTAGGTCATTGGTCTAAATTTATAATACCACATCCACCAAACATTGGTGCTGAAAAATATCAAAAGAATATAAGGAGTGGCATGAGAGGATAGATATGACCTTAAACTTCGTGAAGACTCATGAGGAATCCAAGACGGGTTTTTTTTTGAGTATATGCTTGGTGGACCGAGAAGGAGATGGTTGGACTTTGTTGTGCATGCTGTGATGCAAGAAGATCTTATATGGGATGTCTTCAAGAAAATATTTAATTAGTAGTTTTACCCTGAGAAAAATCTTGTGTCAATAAACTAGGAGTTACTAACCTAATATTGGTGAAATCATACCTTCATGGAGTATTGTACCCTTTTTTTATTTGGTTCATCTGGCATCATAGATTTTCAATAATGTGTACCTGATGGATTATAGGTTTTAGTCATGATTGAGGCATGACACTCAGTTGATGTTTATAATCATGTTTCTTCTAAACAATGAGGTGGTAGTTGATAGGGAATCTTTCGAAGAGGCATAAATATATGTAGATACAGTTTGTATTAAAGATACAGTTGGTTTAGTAGTTACCTAGGATTTTTATTCTGGATAGAAAAGTAAGTTTAAATGTGGAAAATTTTCTTCGAGACCAGTTTTAGTTTCATCAATAGGGTAGCATTATCTTATATGCTACCCATGTAATAGGATAGGTCATACCAAGACTAAAAGTGTGAATACTCCCTAGAATTTTCATGATTCTAAATGATCAATCAATACATAGAACATGTTTTAAAAAATATATCATACGGTAGTGGTGGATGATCCACTATTAATAATGGTTTATGGTTCGTGAATATTCTACCAAGGGTGGTGGGTCTCATAATCGGGCCAAGAGATATTTTCCTATAACTAAGATATGATGAATTTATACAGTGGAGGATGCACTAGAGGATTCTGAAGTAGGGCGAGCAACTATTAGAGGTACAGTTCCTAACTTGTCTTCTATGGCGCTAGATTTATTATATAGATGTTGTAATCATCCATTTATGTAATAATAGAAACATTATGTACTGTTTTTTAATTTTTCACTTATGACATACTTTTTGGGTCTTTACATGGCATTGGTAAGGAGCTCTGAATGAGGTTTTCGATTTCCCGCATGTTGGGTGATTATAGATGAATTTGAGGTGGAGTGGGAATTTTTTAAAAAATAACTTTACATATTGTTATTGATTATTGGCTTGTGTTGTATAGTCACTGTTAACAAAATAATGGATTATTATCACCATCAAGATCCGTAATTATCAACTAAGGGGGTGAATCATGTTCTCAAGGGTGAGTGGGAAGCTAGTTAGGTAAGGGTATGTCATGTCTATCCTTATACTAGAATAATCTTGTGACATTTTTCAGAGATGATTCTATATGTATTTAAACATTTTTTTGGTGGTCAATATTCAATAGTTGTGTTTGAATATTATGAGGAGTTTCACAATAATTTTTTCTATTTTACCACCCCGGAGAAAGTTCATGTTTACTATAGACCTTCTCCCAATTATGATTCCCATTTAAGTTCTATCTCACCAAATATAATCTATTGAGATGGTGGAAATTAATTTTCAACATGAGTAAATAGAGGCTATAAGATTAATTCTTCCTATCATTTCACTACATTCTTCACTAGTCCTCATTTCTATGAAATATTATGGGAGCCTCGTGCTTTTTATTTATAATCAAATGTTGAATCATGTGACCATTAAGAAAAAATATAATTTTCCAAGTATTGATGATATATTTGATTATATTATATGGTTTTGTTGGTTTTCTATTATTAACATCTCATTAGGGTATCACCATTTGAGAGTTGGAGAAGATGATATACCTAAGACAACATTTATGAGTCGCTATGGGCATTTCAAGTTTATAGTTATTCCTTTCGGTATCACTAATTATCATGTGCTGTTTATGGATTTCATAAACATGATATATCATTGGTCTTTTTACTCTTTATTTGTTTCATTCATGCTTTATATTTGGGTGTACTCCAATTCAGACAAGGATAAAATGAACCGTTCGGATATCATTCAAAAAACCTTCAAAAAACAACATCTATGTATGAAGATTTAGAAATGTGTGTTTTGGATTTGGAGAGTGAGGTCTCTAGGCCCTATGATATTTGATTTGGTCGTCTTAGTATATCTTAAAATGGAATGAGTAGTTATTTCCTTGAAAAATCCTAGAAATGTGTTTAAGGTCTGGAGCTTCTTGGTTTTTTTTGGAAACTATAGGTGGTTTCATAAGGACTTCTCCAAGATTGTATCATCAATGACATATTAAACCCATTAGGGTCTAAATTTTGAATGGAAAGAAAATAGCAAGAGTTCACTTTTAGAGATAAATGTGATGTTGACTTCATCACCATTTTTTATTATTCTAGAACTAAGATTAGGTTATGAATCTTTTTATGCTTTTTGTATAGCTTTTGGATGTTTCATGATATAGAGAGAACAGGAGGTGGCTTATGGATCTCGCATGTTATGCCCTCATTAGAATAACTACCCTACCCATGATCTTGAGTTGGAATCTACTATTAATGTACTAAAAACATGGCATCACTATCTCTTTGGGGTGAGGTTTATGGAATATTCTAATCCTAATAACCTTAAATATATTTTTATTTAGAGGGATCTATATTTATGATAAAGATGTTGGGTCGAGAATGTTCGTAATTTAGATTTTGATATTGTTTGTACCCATAGGAAAGAAAATATTGTTGTTATTATGTTGAGTAGAGAATTATAGACACAATTTATGAAGGAATAAGATGATTACTAGTCTCTAATGAGTTTGTTTATTGAGATGAAAATTGTAGTGGAATAGGTTGGTGGAAAAGTATTCTTGGCTTTGATTAAAGATGAATCATATTTTAATGAGTGAGTTAAGATTGATAAGGTGATAGACATTGAGTACCAAGACAAGGGTAAAATCCTTTTTTGTTAGGAGACCTTAGGTGAGTGACCTCATTCTCTAAGTGGGAATATGCTCTTATATAGCCGGTTGGTATTTCCATTTTCCTAGTGGAATGAAATATTGGATAGTGGACACCATTTTTAATGGTCTGTGCACCTAGGTACTAATTATATGCATCATTATTTAAGATGCTGGTATTGGTGGAAGGGAATGAGATGATTTATTACACAGTTTTTTTTTATTTTTCCTCACTTTTGATAAAATTAATGTGGAACACCATATGCATGTAGGGTTGTTACAGCCCTTACCCATTACAGTATAGAAGATAGATGAGTTTTCTATGAATTTAACCATTATTTTTTCACAAAATCCTAATGGGAAGGTGCTCATTTGGGTGATAATTGATTGACTCATGAAATCTACTCATTTCAAACCTATATTTAGACAATTAAAGAGTAACTACTTGTAGACACGTTTTCCTAAGTGATATTGACACTTCACGAGTTTCCATCTATTGTTTTTTCTAATACGGATCTTAGGGTCACATATAGGTTCTAGAAAAATTTATAATAGGGTATGGCTTATCATAAAAAATAAATCATAGATTCTCATCAATATATGTTTGGAAAGGTAAAAAGGATTTTCTAGGTTATAAGCCATATGATCCAGGAATGTGTGCTTGATTTTGGAGGATCATTGGAAAATCATCTTCATTTTATTGAGTTTCGAAAATAATAATAGTTATCATGATTCGATAGAGATGGTTCCATTCGAGTATTTTTATGGGATGACATTTAGACATTTTTTATGCTCGGTAGAGTTGGGAGTGAAATCCTTTGTTGGATCAATTTTTATTCAAGAAACAACATAGATGCTGGAGTTTATGTCCATGAGATTGATCATACAACAAATTCATCATAATTATTATGTGTACCATCATCATCTACCACAAGGGAATTAGTTTTGTAACTTGTCCATTATTAGAGTGTCACCTCACTTGTTACATCATTATTTGGTTATGTAGGGAAACTTAGATTTTAGATTTTGGGGGCCATTTAATATAATTGGATGACTAGAGAGGGTGTTCTATTATTTTAAATTCTCATCTATCTTGAAATATATCCATTACATGTGTCATGTTTCCCATTTATGTGTGGTATATATTAGGTCCTTCCCATGTGATTATATTGGAAGATGTCATTTGGGATCCTGAAACCACTTTTTCTGAGCAGCTAGTTCAGCTAACAGATCATAGAAATAAGTTATTATATAGTGAAATGATTCCCATAGTCTTGGTTATGTGGAAGTGTATGAAGGATAACAATGAGATGTGGGGGTGGGATATGTTTATGAGGCATTAGCTTCCTTATCTTTTTTTAGATCTTGGATTTTGAGGGTGTTCTGGGGGTATAAAGAGTTTATGGTGGGGAGATTGTAAAACCATGTTACCTTTATACAAATTATCTATTTACCTTTTCTTTTTGATTTTTAATGAATAATACCAAAAATAGATTTGTAGGATACCTGTAATGGTTATGTTGTGGATTTTTGGAGTTTCTCAGCTAAAACATACATTTTTTTCATAGATTATTTTTTACGGTGTGATGGGCATATATGCTATGTAATTTCTTTAGGGAAGAATCTCTTATATGGATACAAGGTGTGAGATTATTACGCACTTTGTAAATGATTCACATTATTTAAAGAAATATATCGTTATTTTATTAAAATTGTGATGAGTTTTTAATGTATTTAATCTTCATGGATTATATGACATGTAAGTGGATTACACACCTTGTAATAGTCGTAAACTGAACTTCTAGGGTAATGTATGATTGGTTTCATATTTAACTAATTATATGATTACATTATATCAATCTAAATGTTCTACTTAGGCAATTGTGGGTGATTACATCCCATATGGGATGCTTCATTCATTGATTGATCACCTTTTTGGTTGGTTCCTCATCTTTCCATATGTAATCCTTCCTTTTTTATTTGAGTTTGGTTAATGTTCTTGTTTGGTCTAGCATTCTATTTGAATTTGTGATCAAATAGTGTTTTATATCGATCATTTTATGTTTATTGAATAGCCTTGTATTTTGAAGGAAATTGACTAGGTTTTCAGAAACATTGGTCAATGTCGATTATGTTTCAACTGTGTTGAGGTTGGTGTTTCAATAAAATAAGTAAAATTGATGAATCAAATGTTATTATTGATGTATAGCTGTGGTTTTTTAATTTATTCTAAGTGATAAGTGGTTCCTAATGATTTATTAGAAAGTAAAATTTTTCCAAAATGGGGTTTTTTTTCTTTTAAAACTTATATTCATGGTTTGAAAAATTGGTTTTCTAACTCTTCAGTAGATTATCTTGTATTTGAAAACATTTTATGAAATTGTGGGCATATATTGTAAAGGAGTTTGGAAAATTTCACATTTGGAACCTTGGGGGTGTGAAAAAAGAGATATGGGTATCCTTAGTGTGTTTATGTCACCACTAGGAGGTAACCTTATGTGATATCGACAGGAAGCACTCATCATTAGTTAGATTTAGTATTATTCTTATTTAGGATTATTAGTTTCTAATAAATTTTTTTAAATCAGATAGAGACAAAATATGTGAGGTGATTTTTTATTTATTGTTATTTATCACATTATCATTTTTATCATGTATTTTTCCTCCCATGTTTTTATATAATGTTGTGTTGCAAAATGTTTCATGACAGGTTTTTTTCATGGATATGTGTTTACCTATATATATCTTGATGTATCAATATGATTTCCTGTTTCATCACTAATTATTTTTATATTTATGGTTTAAGAATATGAATGGATTTTATAAAAACTAATGGTAAAATGATTTACATCTAGATTTAATTACTCAAAATTATTTGTAAATATATTTTATTTTAAAAGATATAATTGTTGCATTCTTGATATTGGACCTTTTATAGAAATTGTGGTGGTGTCCTACTAGGATTTGGATCACACAGTACTTCTTCCTTTGTGTGTTTATAGATGTTGTGTTACATGATTCAGGAAAAGGAAATTGTATCTTATATCATTATAGGTTATCTTATTACATCTCATTGCAAATTAGGTTGGTCTATAGGTGACTATTAGTCCTATGGGGTTTTAAAATAACTTTAGGTTAAGTATTTCTAGATTGTATTGTTCTCCTTTTTGGTGTCTTAGATTTTTCTTTGTACTGTGGTTGTATGTATGGTTTTTATTATATTCATGACTAGTTTCTGTAATCCTATTTTTCCTATATTATTTGATGGTATGATTCAGGAAGACTATCTATTTGAATTGTTATGGTTTATTACATGAACTATGATATACTTTAAAAATATATTTATAGAATAATATATTTTTTTTAGATATCAATTTATTTTTTCACTATTTTTTGTTCTTGATCCATTTGTCTTTAAGATAATTAGAGAAGTTTTAACTTTTGAATAGTTTTCTTCTTGTTAAATTAATTTCTATTTTTATTTCTCCGATTTATCATAATTGCTACATTTTTTTTAATTTTTTTCGTAAATTTATAAAAAGATGTCATTTTAATAAATTTATAAAAATTGAAATTCACCCCCCACCACTATTGAAGCAAACTTTTTTGGATGTTATTTGATTTCAAAGTGGTTCTATTGTTTCTTATATTAATATTATGATAAACCCCAATGATACTCAGATGGTTCTGCATCTGAAGATAAGAGAAACCATCAAATCCTACAACCAATTTCCAATAAATTGGTGACTAGAACCTAGGTTTCTCATATATTTTTTAGGGAATTGATGAGTTTTTAATACTCAAAATGATTATAAAAGTGACTGGGTTTTTGACACATTAGACTTAATAATATGTTTAGGAATATATTTGAAGCATGGCGTAGAGTTGGAATAGTATTCTTGGGCATGAAGAGCCTTGGTGTGGTGATATGATAAATATTAAATGTATTTTATCACACCCTTGTAGTTTATTTGAAAAAATGGAATAACTCCCATTTTGGAGTCCCAAATCAAATTCAGAGCCTGTAGTTGAGTTGAGAACATTGGTTTTTTTCCTTCGGTGTGACACAAAATTTGTTGACATTGGGAGTTCAGTCAAAGGTGAGTTGGAAGGGGTTTTAGAGGGAGTATAATTGATTTATTAGAACTAAATCAATTAAACCCTCACCCTTTTACAATTTGGTGTGAACAACACATAGGATATTCTATACCCTCTCTCCATTTTTAGTAACAGATGAAACCTAGGAAAATTATAAAATAATAGGTGTCGCCAAACTCTAATATTGACAGCAATCACTCCCGGATCAGGGCACAGTAGCTTCAAAGAATGGATTTACAACTAAAGTAGTGAATTTTCTTCATGAGGTAGGATTAATTAATTTTTACATCCAATCCCAATTTTTCCATCACATTATGGTTGTAGATCCCATAGAATCTGGCAAGATACTCCTTGAGGGTTGATCTGTAGGTTTCTGGGAAATTCAGGGAAATTCTTATTTCACATAAGAAATTCACCATCAGAAATTTAGATCACATGATGTGTTGTGAAGGGTCACATTTCTTGGGTTATTCCTATTAAGAAGATTGAGTATCAAGGTCAACATGTCAATTCCTATTGTTACACCTCGTTTAGTGACCCATGATCATGTGTCCATGTGACATTTCTAGGGAAGTCATGTGAGGATACATGGTCATATAGAAATTTAGAGAGAAACTAAATGGACACTGGGTGATGGAAATAAGCTCAAGAATAGACATGGACATATGGGGCATTTTTCTTGGACACAATGTCTTTCATGGGTACAAGCCATGTGTCAGACATGACTGGATGAACTGTGTGAGGGAAGACACGTCCAGGGTGGTAGGGGAGGAATGAGAAGTCATGTGAAACCTATAAACACCACACACGCCCACATTCCTAGCGAGGCTATGCATTTAGATGACATGGTCAAGTGTTTTGGTGGGGTTTTATGTCCTGTGGTCTCCCTTACATGTTATGTAGTCCTTTTTGGTGGATCCTCCACCTTTCGTAACTACTTCTCTAGGGCTTGGATTTAGGCATACGGGTAGCCTATCCTGAGTAGTTTTTCATATTGAGAATGATGGTGGAATTCGTAGTAGAATACATGATATGATGTTTTATGGTCAACGAACGACATTATAGTAGCAGCGATGGACCTTGGTTAGTTCTCTAGGTAGATCATTGGGTTGAAATTACAGTTGTTTCCATTACCTAAAATCTTATTGTATGGGTACCATGGACTCTTTATGATGGTAGAGTGGGGATCCCTTATCATAACAAGGAATGTTTCTCTTACCTGTGGTTGGGTTTGGATATAAGCCATGATTTTTGAGATTTTCCTTTGAGAAGAACATGATCAATACAGGAGATTGTTGTGGATATTTTGTAGAGACGATGGGACTAGTACTCCCATGTCGTATTGAGGTGCGAGTTTCCCTTAACTATCATTTTAGTAGATATAGGACTCCCTTTTATGGGGAGTGTGTCCTCTACTTAACAAGTAGTTTTCCGGGGACATAACTCCTCTGTCATACCAAGGTGCAGGTCCCCCATATCACTCATGTTGTTTGATCAAGATCTCATATATCATTGTTGGGTATGGAAACTCCATACTATTTGTATAGATAAAGTGGTTACTCCCCAATCATTCCAGGGAGTGGGTCCTTTATCCATGGATTTGGGACTCCCCTATCTTTCTAGGGTGTTGGTCCTCTATCCTGGGGTTAGTGCTCTCCTTTCTTGTTAGCATGTTGGTTCCCCATAATGATTATACTAGTATATTGGTACTACCCTATTGTACTAAAGTGTTGGTCCTCTAGCTATAGAGTGGTACTCCTCCATCATACGAGGGTGGGGGTCCTCCATTTATAGACTAGTACTCTGCCATCATTGTGTAGCGATGGGGAGTGGGTCCTCCATTAGGGTAGAAGATCAATCAGCTGAGGTGAAAAGTTATAAAGAGATGGCCCCTCCACTTATAGATTGTGATAATGGATTAAGATTAATTTATACCTAAACATAGTGTGGTGTAGGTCTCTTAATACGAGAATGTCTGTCTTTTCATGGATTTATTATGAGCTAGTACTCCCTCGATAGTAGGGAATCAGCAATATGTGGTTCCCTTGTATCTCTCTTTAAATATGATTCTTGTGGTTTCTGTTTCTTAGTATTTCTCCATTAAATGTATGCATTGGTAAGGGGAGGGACTCTTCACATGGGTTCATATGATCTTGAACATGGTGCTAGACATAGGTAATAGGACCACTAGTTTCAGGAACTATATTTGAACCTATAGAGTTTTGGTCAATGGAATGTGTTCTCTCTTACATACCATCAAGTATTTTAGAGAAGTTCCCAATGGAGTGCCTCATGATGATAGGTTCTGTTAGGGATGGTTGAGAATATATAGTGTGTTCTCATGGGTTTGTGTTACCATGGAGCCCCAAGAAGATGCTTATTGTTGTCTATGATTTTGGAACCTCATGAGAATTAAAGTATGAGAAGATTATATCTTGTTTTTTTGGATTCGTTTATAAGTTTTCATAGATCATTGTTGAAACCCATGGGGGAATATCTGAATAAGTAATGTATTGATGAGGATGTATTGAGATGGAGTTTCTATCTCAATGAGTTTCCCTCTAGATGGGTTGAGCGCATTGTTTCCAATCAGTTTCTCTATTTTTATTTGGGTTTTGGGGCCCTTACTCAGTACTATTTTATTCACCACTCCTTGGTATTTTCCCACATAATTTATTTCTTATGAAAACTGAAGTCATGTTGATGGAGTCCCCAAGGGACCCAGAGTATGCAGATCTTAGTGGACTAGAAAAACTGAGGTGTTTATTTGATATTTTATTAGGATAATTGTGGATATTTCTTTTTACTGTGATCCCCTCCTTCAGAGTGGGTTGGATGCTTTTAAAATTTTTGGTGGGTGTTTATTTTTTCATTTTTATTTTTTTATTACTATGGTTGTGGGATACATGTGTGCATGAATTTTATTTGAGATTAATATTATCTCATCATTGTTTTCATTGATATTATTTTTATTGCATGTGTATAGGCATCATAGACTAATGCCTACTATTTAAGTGGTGATCCTACTTGGTGCTAGACTCCAGCCATTGGCCTATTGGTTGCAGGATTGGGGTGGTAATCTATCAAGCCATGTTGGGTTGGGTCCTGAAAGGGTGGTACTAGATTAGGATCCACATTATGACTGTAGTGTTTTGATTTTGGTTTAGGATTCAAATCAATAATGTTAATGTGTTTCGAGTTATTCACTCATGCTAGTGACTCCATTGTAGGTGTGTCAGATGATGTATCTATTCACAATGACTCTAAAGACCTACTTGTTGAATTATTACATTTGGGCATTGGTCACAAGGAAATTTTTTTACACGCATCATATAGGACTAGTTTTTTGTTTTTTATATCCTTCTTCAGTAAGCAGCAAAGATATACTCTTTGATTATAGAGTTTCTTGATTCTATTTTTGGATGTATCAAAAAAGGATTTCAGATAGGGTTTAGTTGTGGAATGATTATGAAGATCCACCTAGAAATGGGGATTTAGTTCATGACACAAGTCCCAAGGTTAGACCATTAGGTGGTATTCCATCTATGACACCAGCCATTGTGTATCAGTTTTTGCTGGGAGTGTAGGACGAGGATGTGTGCAGGCTGAGTGAACTGAACTACATTCAGAGGCAGTGACCTCTGAGGTATCAGGAAGATCTAGTCCCCCCGCGCAGCTAATGATTTGATATACATAGTCATTTTCATTTTCTTCCTTCTGTAAAAACATTCGGATCTGTTTTTGGACCTAGCTGTGAGCCTTCTGTAGGTTTTTCCTAGGCGATGGTGGATTATTGTGATGCAGACTCATGAAAAGGTGGCATTCACTTAGGTGGAGTTTGAGAAACTCTCAGGGAGTAGTTCTATCATTCTACGTTGAGAACATTCTATAATGAGGATCTTCTATAGCTTCTTCGTGGTTTCATGACCATGGAAGAGTACATCTACAAGTTCACTTAACTTTTATAGAACATTATATATATGGTTTGAGAGATATTCATCAGATATTGAAATATTGATCAAGGCCTCTATAGAGACATTTTTTCAGTTATGGCCTCTTTGTGCTTTCCCCCTTACGCAACAGTACTAGAGTAAGCTTTGTTAGTTGATAGATTCCAAGTAGAGGGACTCGAAAATATGGAAGGTAGTGTTCATCTACTGGATGAGTTGTTTGTAGGAGCTAGTAGACGATTTTCAATAGGATCATGGTGCAGGAGGCATAGCAATTCAAAAACTCGGGAACAATGGTTTGTAGTGAATGTTTTGTGTGGGTATCTAATCAGCCACAGGATAGGTGGTGTTACACTTTTTATTATTGTGGGAATATTTCTTGACACTATTTTTCATTTCATACTACTGAGAGTGATCTGGTTGATGTACCACCTTAGTAGAGGAATCATTTGATGGCTGGTGTTTTTTAAGAAGTTATATATGGCGATGGAACATAGATATTAGTATGAGTTGGAAGACGGTTCTTATCATCACAACCACCCCTAGTTGGTCCATGCCACACTTAGGGATTTAGAGGATGGGGTGAGGACAGCTGAATTCCAGAGATAATTCTAACCTAAAGGCTCTGAGGATGATTAGATGTACAATATTTGTCATTTCAAATTTATTATTTAGTATTGGAAGAAATTGTTGAATGGAACTCTATTCTTGCAAATTCTTGATCACAGTTTGTTCAGGGTGAAGTAGGGTATTGGTATAACATTCTATTGGTGTTTTTCGATGTATCTTCTAATGCATAAGGAAGAGAAATTCTTCCCCCATAGATACTTGTTTTTTTACATGGGTAAAGCCATGTCAATGATTTAGTTCCACCCATGTTTGATACAGTCAAGGTGTGGTGGAAAGTTCCCTCTTACTTGTGTGTTAATGATGGGGTTGTGTCTTGGGAGTCCATAGATGCAAGGACTAGTAAGAAGTAATAGTTACACATAGACATCCTTGTGCTGTTTGTTGGTTTCCTCACGTGTTTGGCACCAGCTTTGTATAAAATACTCTGGAGGATGATGTGGTGTGGTTTTACATAGAATCAAACTCACAAGACATAGGGATTCATTACTAGCTAAAAATTTATCTTGTTATGTGAAGAAAAACTATGTGGTAGAGTCAGTTCCACCCAATGTGGATTGTATTGATGTGTTATGTATTTCTCCCTTATCTTGTGTTTTGGTTAGTGGGGTGTTGTGAACCAAGTCCCTTTGGTGAGAATTAGGCGGTTACTTGGATTTTTCCCACCATTCATAGCTTAGAGATATGTTCCTACCTTATTTTTAAATGTCTACATGATTGATTTATACATGGGTGTGGTTTATCCTTTTTTCCCCTAGGTCGGTGCTAGTAAGTATCATGTGAACCGCTTGGAGACCTCACTCGTGTGGGTGTCCAAGTGGGGAGCTCTAATTTTATCCTTCTACCCAATCTTTATTCTAGGATAAAAATAATTATGGTGGGAGGATGCAGTCATTGAGGTTATGAATTGTATAACTTTGGAATATTTCTATAAATATTTCCTAATCCAAGTGCATAGTCAGCATGGGATTCTGAGGTTCAGAGAGCCTCAGTGCAGTAATATGAAGAAAATGAAATATAATTTATAACACCATTGTATTTTTGTAGGAAACATGCAATAAATCTAATGTGGAGTCTCGGACTGGAAATCTATGATGATAGTTGAGTTCCCAATGCCATGTTTTCCCAAGGCAGAACATAAAATGTTTTGACACAGGGAGTTTGGTGAGAGGAGAGTTGGTGGGGGTTAAATGGGAGTTTAATTGATTTAATAGAATTAGAAGATTTAAACACCCCCACCTAGAAAAAAACATAGAATAGAGGAGAATCCATCATCTCATTTATAGTGACTAATGAAACTGAGGCATATATATGGAGAAGAGGCATCCCCAATCTATATTCCTGATGGTTTTCACTCCCATATCGTGGTGTAGAGGCTTCAGAGGGTGGATCTACACTAGTTGATTCGATGTTTTCCAAGATTTATTTATATTTTAGTTTTATTTCCTAATCACCTTTTTCTCATAATTTGTTTATTAAAGATCTCTTAGACTCTTGATAGAGATCCCTTGAGGGTCGATATATAGGTTTCAGGGGAAACCATGGTGACTCAGGTGGCTCTCATGGAAATTCTCATTGTAATTTCTAATGTCGTGGTTTGTAGTGATAGGGAACAAATCATTTATTATTCTCATTTAGGGAATATGGGTTTTGGGTTCAACACTTAATGTACTGGGGATACACATCGTGTAGTGACCCCAGGTCGTGTGGCCATGTGACATGGTCTTGGACACCATGTTAGGGGACACATCCCTATAGAACTACTTGGAAAAAGTAAATGCACATGGGGTTCCATACTTAGGCACATGAAACAGAAAAATCCAATGGGGATGTTTTCTAGTTCATGACACATAGTGCGTGAAACACAATTGGTCGAGATGTGTGATGGAATACATGGTTGGGGCCAGTGAGGTAGGACACACCATGTAAAGCCAATAAAATTTGAGTACATGCACATGGCCTACCATTATGGTCATTCATATGACACATATAGGTGTTTTAGAAGCATAAAATGCTGTGTGGACCCCCTTTTATGTCGTGTAATAATTTTTGGAGGATCTCTAACCATTAATAAATCCATATCTACAGCTCAGATTGAGGCTTTCAAGTAGCCTATCCTGACCAGTTTTCCACATCGATCATAATGGTGGAATCTTTAGTGTCCTATGAGAGATGATGTGTTGTGATCCAACAATGAAACATTAATATTGATGTCGGACCTTGGTCCTCGATCAGGTTGGATCATTGGGTTGACATTGCGTTCAGTACCCATCCCTAACATCTCTTTTTGTGGGTCCCCTAGTCTATTAAGGCTGGTAGAGCAGTGATCCCCTGTCCTAATAGGGTTCAGGTCCCCTGCATGTGGTTTCATTATGATGTAAGGTGTTATGAGTGTGATGTATCTTTTAGAGGGACTTGACCGATGTCGGAGATCATGGTGGATGTTCTAAAGAGGCGTTATGAGTAGTACTCTCATGTTCTGTCTATGTGTGGGTTTCCCTTAATTCTTGGATCAATAGAGATGGGACTCCAATTTATCTAAGGAGTGGATCCTCTACTTTAAGAGTATGCCTTCTAGGGTTGGAACTCCACTATTGGACCAGGTAATAGGTCCCCCGTATAATTCGTGTTTTTGGAGCCAAATCTCACCTATCATAACAATGTGCAGGCCCTCCATAAACTTGGATAGATAGATTCGGTACTCCCATGTCATACCAGGCTGTGGGTACACTATACTAATGGTCATAAATCCCCTATCATTCTTGGGTTTTGTTCCTCCATACAAAAAGTTTAGGAAAAGCGGTACTCCACTATCATACAAGGGTGTGGGTTCTCTAGCCAGGGGTCGGTACTCCAATTTCGTGTCAAGGTATGTGTCCCCCATAGTTATCATATTTGTAGAGCGGTACTCCCATACCGTATCAGGGTGTGGGTCTTATATCCAAGGAGTGGTACTCCCATTCCATATTAATTTGTGGTTACTATTTTTAAGGAGTATAACTCCTTGGTCTATGTGTAGAGATGGAGATAAGGTCATCAATTTGATTAGGATCTCCATCAGCTTTGGGGCACAGTTACAAGGAGCATTCCCCAATACATAAAGAGTGTGATTCAAGGTTAATAGTTAGTCCTAACTTAGTGTGGAGAGGTGAAACATTCTCCCTATGGGTATGTCAGTGGTTTCAATGGTTGGTTAGAAGCTAGTAATCCATTAGTAGCAGGGCAGTAATGAGGCGTGGGTACCTTATATCACAATTTATTGAGGATGCACATGGTGAATGTTCTTTAGAAGTGATCCTTAAACTTTATGAAGTTGTGAGGGCATTCTAGTCTATAAAGACCCAAAGCATGACATACATGGATATTACATTATTTCTGCGGAATACTTAATACATAACAATAACCAACACTCAAGTATCATAATAATTTAGTGTCTTTGGAAACTCGGAACATAATCTTCTAATTGTGGTGAAAGATCATCAACATCTCCTATAAAGATCTTGCCCTTGTTTTCTTACCTAAAACCTTTCATTAAATTCTGGGGAAAAGAAAACATAAAAAGGGTGAGCTAAAATTCTCTGTAAGGGTAATTATGGATAAAGTAAAACAAATCATATACATTTGAACTTAAAAACATGAACATAATTTTTAAACATCAAAATCTTGAGCAATGACATAAAAATGGCAGTACGTAAGGCATAGATCATAAAGAAACATCAACCATGATAAAATAGCATGGGAATAAAACATGTAATTGCGGTAAACCATTAATCACATGATATGATTTCCATAGTAGCCAAGGAATTGTTCCCAAGACTATCTTAGTGGACAATGTCCCTTTCTGAATCGAGTCCACTCCTCGTTCCAGTCCTGTAACACTGAACCAGATTAACTTACCATTCCAACCATGATTATCTCATGAGATATAACTATTTACCGAAAGCATTGGAGGGATATATAGGTCCCACCCATCTCATAATTAAATCATTCTTTTGTTTTCCACAAAATAAAAATACATCATTCATAATATCCCAACGAATAAAATGGGTTTCCTAAACATCATCTCATCATAACATAGTCCATATAAAAGATATGTATATCATTTCATCATAAGAAAAATCTAGCCACATAAATAATAGATAAATTATACTTGAAACATAGACATACTTAATAATTTCATCATAGATGGAAAATAGTTATGATAAAACACTTGAAAAGAATTCTTGTGGAAAATATCCTTTTTTCTTCAAAATCATTTTCTTTTCTAAAAATTCCATGAAATTTTAAAATAAAAGGATTTTGTTGAAAATAATCATGAAAACATGTAGAAGAAAATTCAGAAAAATTAGGCGTTATGGAACCGTAAAAATCTGTTCATGCCGTATAATTTAAAAAAACATTATTCTCGTACTTTTGCCACAAAAGTCAAAAAGTAACATGTACGGTGAAAAAAAGAAAGATTCCTTACACACCATGTAGTAAAAGTAAAAAATGTGTACAATGTACTTTAAACATATATGAAACCATTTTTATAAAACAGGGACATGGATGATAAATATAATCCTAGTAAATACATACGAATAAATAATCTCATATAAAATCTAGATTGGAAAAGGTATCCCTTACCTTATGTCCAATTTCTTTCGTACATGTCTGAGACTCCTGTATAGTGGGATTAAACATATTATTAACTTGTAACAGAACTATAATAATATTTATGATATCATATATGATTCACTTACGACTTTATATTATCTGTTCATTTGTCAATTCCATGTCAAAGCAGTGTTTTGGGTAGAATCATATCATTTATCATCATTGTTTTTACTTGTAATTATTAATATGATTACTTAGATCATGGTTACTTAATTCCAAAATATAAAACAAGATTTATATATAATATATATTCCGAATATACATATATATAATAGGTCGATAAATGGAAATAAATACACCGTTCATGGAGACGGTATGTCGTACGTATGAATGAAAGTTGTTTTTCGTTTCCTTATTGAATTGAATGGAATTAAGTAGATTCCATATATATATACATAAATACAGTAGCATTATTATTTCATATATTTAATGATTATTTATTATATATACATTATAATCATTCTTTAATTGTTAACATGGAAAATGAATCTCATCGCGTCGTGGAGACGGTAATCTGTACATACGCATGAGCAATGATATCATTCCCATATTTAATGAATCGAATTGGAGTGAATGATATAATATATTAGAATAAGTATGATTTTATAATAATCAGATACACTTATTCTTTAAACCATTATACCCATCCATGTAAGGTGGTGGTGGAAAAACTAATTACACCATGGCGTGGAGACGGTATTCCGAATGTACGCACGCGCGGTGATTTCGTTCTCCGTAGTGTGGATAGAAGGTGAAATAGGGTTTTTTAATATTTATAATAACATATCATTATATAATTAATACTAATGATATTACTTTATTATGAAACAACTAATGAAGATAAAGTAGAAGAAGAAAGAAACTCGAAAGAGTCGGTAGAAGAGATTACCTCTTCCTCGATGCACCTTCTTTAGACTTCTTCGTAGGGCACTAGATTTGGGATTTTGAGAAAAACTGAACATTAATGATATAAATAGAGAGTTTCATAAGAGGAATTGGTAGGGTTTAGTAGAGCTTAAAGGCTCAAAAGGGTGTGAAGAGAAGAGGGAAGGCGCTCCCTTCTTATAAGAGAGGAGAGGGGCACCTTTGGAAAAACTTAAAATATTATTTTATAATAAAGTCATATTAGGTTTATAATAACTATAAATTGATTTATTTAGAATCTAAAGTGGTGATGGGTTTAAATACTCTCAACCAATAGGTTTTAGACAACTTTTGGTTACTATTTTAACCTTATCATTTAGATTTAACTCTGTTAAATAATTTAACTCATACCGTGTCTTCTTGTTTTCTAACACTATATGGTTAATAAACATACTATAACAAGTCAAAAGAACCCCAAGTGGTTCATTATTAATATATATAACCTTATCTAAGTCATTTTTCCGAGCCTTAGATTTTTATAAATAAAATAACAATTAATAATATAATATTTGTTTTAAGAACTATTTTATGTCAACTTTGACACTATTTTGTCATTGATTTTTGTGAAAATCATAACAACATGATTAGTTCGAAAAAATTTAATTAAATCAATACTTACATGTCATATTAACCTAAATAATTATTTTGATTCATAAAAAGTCTCATATTACATTTATTTGGGAATTTATAACATCAATTATGTTAATATTTCATTAATAAGGTAATTACTGCATCATCATTGTGTCATAAATAAATTAAATTATTTAATGTCTAAAAATTATAAATAAAATAACATTATGTATAAAATCTTTTTAGCTTTCTAATGAATATTTATAGTCGAATTTATCTTATGTATAACCCTGTATTAAAAATATTTTAATTATTAAACATTGATTTTATATATTTTAACTCTTCTTTAAATAAAATAATAATAAGTGTCATAATATAATCCAAGTGGTCCTAAAGGGTAATATTTTATTCCTAAGATTTTTTTGGTTCTAATTACACTTATCTAATTGAATTAAGACTTCTGTTAGGTTAATAATAATATCATTTTTACCCTTAACTACCCTATTTACTTTTAACCGTGGTAAATAAAAGTAAAAAGTTACTATTCACAAATAATTATTTTTATCTTATTGAACCAAATTTTACTCCATGATATTATCCATGTCTCTAAGATTTTATAAATTCCATTCACAGAAGCGGTAAAATTATGTTTTATGTAAATTTTCAAATTCTCTTAGGAGGTGGGTAAAAGACTGTGAATAGTTCAATAAAAATTATATATATATAAAATAATTATAAAATGACTCCAATTATTTATGTTGAACTTATATAGGTATTATGTATCAATTTTTAACTAAAATAAATTTAAATAAAATAAATAATTAATTAAATAAAAAGTCGGTTTATAAGTAGTAACCATGTGTTTTCACTATTCATCAAAATTGAATGTTTTCAAAAAACTACCAAAAATTCACCCTAGGATAATTTCGATATTCCGAATCCAATAATGAAGTCCATTTTGAATTACAAAATTTATAAAATTTCAAAAATTGGTTATTACTATTCATAATGGCTTGTTCATAATAATATTATAATAATATCTCATTTAGGGAAACTTGGTATTGCGTACTACACACGCTATCGAAGAAAGTCTTGATTGCTTGTAAGGAAATCCAAGTCAGGGCAGCCTATAGGTGAAAGCTCCTTTTGGTGTTGTATATAACATAATCATAAAATATTTCATTTATACATTAAAAAAAATATATACTTAATGTTGTGTAGAATAATTTCCACAAAACTAACTTGAATTTGTGTGTAACACGAGCCAAGAATAGTGTTGCGTATACTGCATGCTAATACGATGTTTCGTATCGTACAAGATAATTTTGGTGTAGCGTACAACAGAAGACATCAATGAAATTAAAAAAAATAGTTCTCATAAAATATCGGGTTGTTACATGGTCTACTTGGTTTTTTATGAGCATGAAAAAGGCACAAGACAACCAAAATAGGACCTATGTGCATGGAACTAGAGTTAGACCTAGAGATTTGTCCATGATAGCGTGTATTCTCTTAGATGTACCATTAAGGATGGTAGTGTGGTTTCCAATGGAGTGTATCTATCATAACAGTACTATCAGGGACGGATGAGTTCACGTGGTGTGTTCTACTGGGTGTGTGTTACCTTCCAACCCTGAGTATAATCATGTTGCTGGCTATGAGGTCAGAACCTCAAGAGACGTGGAGTCTGAGATGATTATATCTTGTTTCTTTCTATAGGTCCTTCCAGGATTATCACACATATCAGTTGACACCCCATGTAAATTGATATTACAAATTCATGTATATCCAATGATGCATTGAGGTAGACATTCTCTGTATTTGGTGATCCCTCTGGATGGGTCGAGCAGACTATTTAATTTCAGTTTCTCCCCTTTATTTTGGGTATTTGGGGTTCCAAATGAGTATTTTTTTACTCACCCCGGAATGTGAATTTTCTATGCATGTTGTTTCTTGTGTATACCATCAGCCTAAGGATGAATTCCATAGAGAACTCAAAGCAGCTGCATCTTAATAAACTAAAACAACTGAGGATTTTAACTGAGCGTGTCTTAGGAGCTTTCTGGAAGTAGCTATTGAATGAAAACCCCTCTTTCTTATAATGTTGAATTCTTTTATAGTTTTTTGGGTATTTATTTTTACCTTTTTATTATTTCAGTACTATGTTTGTGGGATAGATGTATGCATGCATTTCATTTCTATTTACTATACTATTTTCATTGTTTTTATAGAGATTATTGTGGGGTAGTGAATATAGGTACTATAGCCTAATTTATCCCATTTTTATGATAAGACTATTCTGTGATAGATTCCATCCCATAGATAATTGGAGGTAGCCTTGGGGTGTTCATGTATTTATCCCCATTAGGTCGGTTCATGATAAATAATTCCTGAATATTTAAAAAATTGTAGTGAAAATGAAATTATTTTAATATTTTGATAAAAAAGAGGTTTATTATGTTAAAATGATAAAATGTTCATGTATTCAATTTTCATATTTTTAATGATTGGGTATTTTAATTTATGATGGAGTTATTTTACATTAAACAAATGTTTTTCAAAAATAAATTGATTTTGAATTTATTGAATGAATTTATTCATATTTTCCATTTTATATTATAAATAATACGTATAATTTATTGATAATTTTGGGGTGTTTATTTTAATCTGTATATTATTTTTCACTAAATAATTAATTCTGGGGATTTTTTTAGGACCCATAAAAAGGGGTTCTGGGCATTCGTAAAAGGGGAAAAGTGACTTCTTGTGGGGTCCAACTTCCATGGGAATAGTTATATGACAAAAATGGAAAATAAATTACTTACAACATAATGAAAATGTTGGTAATAAATGATGGAATGATGAGACCATTCGGGTCAATATACCATGCTTGGAAATTAGAAAATAGAAGAACTATCTTTAAGTGGAAATGAAGCTAATTTTCATTGATAATTAGTTTTCCCAGTGTAACCATGATAATATAATGAAATATACCATAAGATAATTACAACCTTCTAAATTTTGTTTACAAACTAATCATGTATGATCAAACCTACCATGAACTAATGAAATTTTCATAATAAATTAAAATTGGATCTCATTTGAAGAGATATTGAAGAATATCCATGAATAATTAAATATGGTAAAAATCAATTCAATTTCTAGGGATTTTGGATGATTTAGACAAATGAATCAAGGAATAGAGGGATGATTATGCTGGAAGGGGGAAAACTCAAAACAAATCTCATGAACTAATTTATGTTTTACGATGAATAAATTTGATAGATCATATGAAATTAATAAATGAAAACCAAATCTATAGGTCTGTGGTTGGATGAATAAGACATGAAATATGATGTTGATTCTAAGATAAGTTAGTGAATTCTACTGACCTATTATTGATTAAATATGTTGATGATTTGATCGCATCTTGCCAAAAAATGTTATGACACTGGAAGGGGAATTAAGAATTTGGTTTGTTGTTTCCAAGATATTTTTTATCATATTTGAATAATTTAAGAAAAGTTATTTATGGAAAAATTTATGATTTTTAGAGAATATTATAAAAAATTTCATTCTGAAAGTGCTCAAAAAACTAGAAAGGCATGACCGATTGATTTTTTAGGAAACGTGTTTTAATGATGTTGTGGAACAATGTTTCCTTGCGTGTTGTGGATTTGGAATTGAATTTTCATACCAAAAAATTGTTTTCTGAATATTCTAAATTATTTATGTTGATGACCACTATCCATGTTGGGAGAATATTTATTCTTTAATGTAAAATCATAACCAAGGGGTTGGTTTAATGCAGTTATATGAATATTGTAGTGTGATAACTCTACTATGTTGGATATATTTTAACTATTTATAATATGAGTGATGATCATGTTTACTTTAACCTTAGAGATTAATATTTAAAAATTATTGGGATCGAAAAAAATTCTTATTTGAAGAAGGTTAATAATGTAGATTTGATTATGAATTTATATCAACAGGATTGTATGATTGATTGGATTTATTTATGATCACCATGGAATGGTATTTTATCTCCACTAAAGAAATATAACTGAGGATATATTTCACTGGGTTTTGAAAGAATTATTAATAAGGTAACAAATATATATCAATGAAATAAATATAATTTGAATGATTTTTTGATATAAATTCAAAAATAAATATATTGAAGTAAATGATGTTGAACTAAAGCCCAAAAAATTGTAATAAAATTATAAAATTTATTAGAGATAGCTAAATATACTCGATTCCTCTATAGAATAACTAATCCCATATGAGTGTAGTAGAATTTACTGAGAGATATCTATTAGGATCACTACAAACGAGATTCTCAATTGTGTAGGCACACCACATGGAAGATAATTTATGATAACGCTATCTTTGAAGGATATTATTTGAGAATGAAATATTATTAAAGATAAATTTTATTTACTATGATTTTAAATGGAAAATAATGATGATCACTTGGGAGTATTCCATGTGGATGTCACTACCTATTTGTTTGGATGTTTGTGTGTTTGTTTCTAGAATAAAATGAGGGTTTAATCTCTTCTTTCACTATTCCTATATATATGATCATATTACAAATATCCATAAATAATTAATATTCTCATTTTTTCCTTACATATAATTATATAATTATAACTATAAATATAAATATTAAGTTTTTTTCATTCTTATTACCTTTGGGTTTCTTCTCAAACCATTTATACTGGAGGGATAATTTTAAATTGTAGATTATGTAAGTGAAACCTGATGATTCCTTGATATTTGAACATTTTATATATCATAATTATTCATCCCCACTCTAAGTAGATACTGATGGTGTAGTGGATATTTGGCATCAAATATTTTATAAAGATGTTTTTAATAACATTTAATAAATTTACATTTTCTCATTTCCCATCTATTTTACTAACTTTTTAAAATTTTATGACTGTTGAACTCTAGAAGATCACTTTATCAAAGAGAAATCCTTGTCTAGGGTGATTTCATTGAGTAGTTATTTCAATTTTGGGATAACTCTAATGTAATGAGAGTCATTCTATTCATTAGAGTTTTATTTTTTTGTGTGAGGGTTGTGTGTGTTGAGGAATCAACTAAAAAATGGTTTAATATTAGTGTTGACGATCTTTTTTCTTATTATATCTATGATAGGTTGTTGAGAATGGATCAACCATGATTAATACTTATTATTTTTTTAATCTCTATTTCTATCCTATGAATTCTATTTACATTGTTTCACCCCATCTCATTTAATCTAGGCTTATAAATTACAGTTTCAAACCCTGTTTTCGTGTCTATTTTTACTATTTAAAAATTCTCAAAAACACAAAATGATATTTGTAGAATTACTTGGATATTTGACACTATTTCATTTATATTAAACCCTTGGGTACAAAATGTGATTTATATTATGAGATTATAAATGTACCTCTAACTAATATGCTTATATGGGTACACTAGATTTTGGAACTATTTCAATGTTGAAAAAAATTTCTTAGTGATTCTTTGATTTTATTTATTTATTACCCATATCAATAGAAATGGACTCATACATTGAATAAAATTTTATACTCTTTGAAAAATATTAGGTTCAAAAATATTCCAAAGAACATGAATATTTGGTGAACAAAAAATATGTAAAAATTATTAAGGTGTGTAATATGATGAACCTATAGGTTATTGAGTGATTGATGGACTTCCTTTGAGATTACTATATAGCCTAATTTAACCCTAAGAAAATGGAAGATCTTTATAACTATTTTGCGAGATGAATCTAAAGATAAAATTAAATAATATATGCATGTTCCAATATTTGAACATAAAGTACCCACTGATGATAATCCAAAACAAAAAATTCAACTTTGCTAGTATCATTTTGATGGCTACCAATAAGAAGGACAAATTGAATATGGGAATGTTATATCTATATTTGAAGATCAATTGATGTTGAAATTTATTTGAAATTTATTTTTGAATACCAATTTTATTAAATATTTTCTTAAAATATGGATATTTTTTACTAGCTCAAGAAAACCTCTCTTATCCTTTAGAATACACCAGTAATAAAGTAGTTAACATTTAAAAGTGGTCAAAGGGGGGATATTCCTTACACCAGCTGAGGGAATACTTCCATGAGCTCTAATTAAACTTAATGAACATAAATCAAACATATTCATGGATATTGTTACTTAATGGAAACATTTTTTTTATTTCATCATGATGTTATAGAAAATTATATTTTTTTGTTCCTCCCTTTATAGATATTGAAGAACCAAGTGAACTTTTAATCTCCTAGAATGTCTTGATGGAGCTAAACTATCAGCTATAGTAGAACTTTTTAAACTCCTTGTTTCTATTGAAAATTCAAAACTGGGAACTACTGATGTGATAGAGGAGGTGTCAGATCTATTCACTGGTGTTAAAGATGATATTAGAATATATATTTTGACAAATATTGAATATCATATTTTCAATTAACTAGAAGATAAGTCACTTCAAAAATCAATATTTTCCCAACTATTTTACTCTATGCATAAAAGTAAAAAAGGTAAGTGTACATATTTCTTGTCAACCTCTTCAGTACTCCATAAAATCTAAAATTTTGAGTAGGTGGGTATCATGGAAGGGGTACTCCACAGTTTGAATTGTTTTGAATTAGGAATGAAGCATGTATGGTGGTAATTAAGGAAGAACCTACTCCCTCATTCAAATGGAGGATAACCCAACGAATGTTGTGTTTTGTAAATTATATATAAAGGAACCAATGAGGGGTTTCCCATAGTTTCAACTACTTTAAATTCATTTTTCATTTTTAAAAATTAATTGATATTTAAAAAAAATTAAAGATATGGTTGATTCTGTGTGGAAGGAAATATACAACATCATGTTTCAACTATTATTTAGAACATAGAGGTGTAGGATTAAAATAGTATATGTAGATTCTCAATTATAATACAGGTGAATTTTTTTTGAAAACATTCATTTTTAACCTTATAGAAAAAACTATGTTTAAAAAAGTTAAAAAATGTAAATTCACAAAACCTATTTTGTTCTTAATTAAAGAACAAACATGCTTAGGGTCCGGAAATATTGATCCAAAAAAAGTAACTTAAGAAATGTTTTCTTAGAGAACGATTCTACATTAAAGCAAATAGATTATTGTATATTATAGTATATAAGTATAAAAAAGTATATGAAAAAAAATATTTTCTAGCTTTAATAAAATTACAGCAAAAATAACACATGTAACAACAAAAAAGTAAAAAAGTAGGAAATATTTTAACCCCAAGAGTTTGGTATCCAAGAACCTTGGATAAAGGTCCCTTTAATTATTCATTAAAGAATGTCGATCTTAATCACCCAGGGTAATCACTCAATAAGAATATCATATTCTATATTTATATTCCCTAAAGCCATAAAATATTAAGATAATCGAAACATATGTCTTTTTATCCTCAAAATCCTTAGATTTCACTCAGCAGTAATTAAAATCTCACAATGAAAATTGAACAAGATGTTCATAGTTGGAGAAGGTGTTAATAAAATGGATAAGGCATGAGATTATTTCTCTCTCTTTGAGTCACTTCACAGCATGTAATCCCTATGATCATCAGTCTATTGATTGATCTCAACCTCATTCAAATGAGATATTATTTATAGGAAAAACATCAATGGTCGGCTCCCTCCTCCAATGGTTATATTTTTTCCAAAAATCTTATAGGGACCAGTTCACGTGTCTCTCAACCAATAGTTACATTGAAACCAATTGTACGACATCTTCTTATAAAAAAATATGTGTAAGTAAAATAATGTTGATTAAATAAATATAAATATCCAAAATCTAGGGAAAAATATAATTTTGATCCTAAACATATAAATAATTTCATTGTAAAACATGTGTATTTTTATTGTGTTTTTTGAAGAATTTTGATACTGAATTCTATTGAATTTATTATATGAATTACGTGGAATTCGGAATCTGAATTCTAAGAAATTCAGAGTCTGAATTATGAGGTACTTGTAGTCTCAATTCTAAAGAATTTGGATTCCGAATTCTGGGGAATTTTGAATCATAATTCTAAGGTATTTTGAGTCAAAATTCTAATGAATTTGGAGACTTAATTTCAGAGAATTCAGATTCTGAATTTCATAGAATTAGGGGTCCTACTTTTAGGGAATTTAGAGTCTGAATTTCAGGGAATTGGATTATGGATTCTGATGAATTCGGAGTCTAAAAAATATAAGACTCGATATCAATGGAACAATAAGATTTATAGATTTTAGATAAGGATCTAAATATTTTACTTAGTAAAAAATGAACTTGGTTTTGAGATTCCATAAAAATAAGAAAACATGGTACAGATAAAACTTTCATTAGAGAAAGGAAATTTTCCTTAAGAAAATAATCCTTAGAGAAAGATAATATTCCTTAAGAAAACGTTTTTGTGATTTTCAAAACATAAAGGAATAGAAAAGTCATAAGGAAACCTTATACACTCAACCAATATTGTGTTGTTGATAGTCTATATAAATGAACTAATGAGAGTTTACCCACAGATTCAATGGGGGGTTACCCAATGAGGGGTTACCCCTAGATTCAATATATATATGAATTAAATTAGGAATAAATCATGTCTATTGGTTATTAAAGAAGAAGCTAATCCCTCCTTTAGATGTGGGATAACCAAATAAATATTGAGTTTCAGATAGTCTATATATAGGACCCAATGAGAGCTTACCCACAGATTCAACTGTTTTTAATTCAATTTCATTTTTTAAAAATTAATTTATATTTTCTGTTTTTTTTCAAAAAATTGAACATGAGGTAGATTATTCATGGATGGAAGCCTACCACATGATGTTTCAACTATTTTTTTGAACATAGAGGGAGTTTAAAACTATAATGAATTAGATTAAACTCCTTCAATCAAGCATTACTTGACAATTACATTGATATTAATTTGATGTATTATAATGTGGATTTTTGTAACATCTTATAGGGACTTGAATGTAGTTGCATGAGATCTTTCACATAGAAAACAAGGGTAGATACATTTTAATGATCTAAAATTCAAAAATCCCCTACATATATAGTATTCATGTATCAATACACATAAATGAAAATAAATCATTTTTTAGGTTTTGTGCTAATTGTTTTATCTATTGTTATTCTTGGGGGTCACTACTACTACCTTGATCTCACTCTGTAATGAAAATTTTGTTTTTTATTTATTTTTATTAATCAATTTTGAAAATAATCTCTGAACCCTTTTGATTTAATAAAACATTTCTAAAAAATATATTTCAATAATAAATATATAATTTGTGGTTAGTAAAACATTTTTTGCATTAAATGGAATTAAATTTTTTTGTGGTTAATTGATTTATTACCTTAATTAAAACATGTAAAAAAAATCCTTACACTGTACTTCCAAATCTATTTTGAACCACATTATTTTAAAATGTTTCCTCAACTTTAGGATTCTACATTAGATAAAATATTGATTTTTATAGATAGTGTAAAGGGTCTTAAATTTTTTTATACAACACTTAAATACTATATGTATCATACCCCACCCCCCTTAAAACACAAATAATGAAAAAAAATCAAGATCGGTAAATAAAAAACTCTAAATATATTCTTTGATATTTTTATGTATTTTTGTGTGCTTTATTATTAGAAAAATTGAACTTCATTATTCGTCTACCTACGGAAACATTACATGATTATTTTGATGGATTCCACTTTTTCGGATATTGTATTATTATTATGATTATCAATTGATGTTTTCAACTAATTTTATAAATATACTGTAATGAAACAAGAAATGGAGTGTTTCTGAAAAGTTTAATATGGAATCCCTTTTATTCATTAATGGAAATAAAGTTTGAAATTGTACCTAGTATCTTGAAATTTGAGAAATAGAACAAGTATGAGATCCATGTCAAAATTTTCATTTAAATCCTTTGAAAATAATATAAAATGGGTTATTTGAATCCCATAATGAACCTCTACGATATTAGAAAATATGTGTGTGAGTATATTGAAAAAATAATTAAATAAAATATATTTTGGGATCTAATAAGTATCCTCCACATCTAATGATGGTAAAAATTTAAATAAAGTGACAAAATAAAAAAAATCAATAAATTAAATTGAGGTAAATATTGAACCAAAATAAAGCTGGAGGAAATTGACTTATAAAAAATTAGTTAAGTTGTATCAATTAAGTGGGGAATGGATTTTTGGTTTGAGGGATCTGAGAATGATTGATAATTTTATGTTCTTCTACTTATTATTTTAATTCCACAAATATTATATATCTCTAAATTCTTAGAACAATATCATGAATTTTAATTAGATTAAGGGAGTGAAGATTAATTTATATAGAATTTATATCATTGAAAATAATTAATGGTTATTTTCATTCATCCGTTTCTGATGTGAATATGATGTTGGGAAGGTTGGTCATATTTTTAAGAGCCTTTTTAATTTAATGAAATTCATTGTATTTCTTAGGAGTGGTGAAATTCCCTAAGAATTTTCGAAGGCTTCCTTTTAGTTGTCAACCTTGGATCTCAGTGTGATGATCGATGTTTTTCTATTCAATGAAATCAATGAAATTTTTTTTCTGGGTGTATAGACATTTTCTACATCGTATTGTATGTTTTATTTGAGTTTTTTGAGATGGTATAGATTTTATTTGATAGAGACCAATTTTTTTTTAATTTTTAGATTTTATTAAAAAAATAGTTCTAAGTCAATGTCGGCAGAAAAAAAATGAATTTACCTTATGTTGAGTTACATATTTAAATTCATTTACCCATGTAGGATATTTAATATATGTGATAATAGTTGTGTGTTAATCCCACTTTGAAAAAGGTATTTATCTTGAAAAGTCTATCATTTAAGATAATTCTCATACATAGAAAATCCTATAAGCTAACTGAGAGCACATAGAATAATGATCTTACACAGACCATCTTGTATGATGACATGGGTTTTTAAGATAAATTTATCTTTTGTGAAAAATATATTATATGGGAAATATCCTATGAATTTGTAGAAAGTATTCAGATGAGTTCTACATTGTTTGATGGGATGCCACTTGGAAAAGACAGACAATTACATACATGTGATAGTTTCAAATGATTTTAATGAATCGTTATTTATAGATTATTTTTAGTAAGGTAATGCCATATTAAATTGTAGAATCCAAAAAATATTTATTTACAAG
Source organism: Viscum album (assembly GCA_963277665.1). Taxonomy (NCBI): domain Eukaryota; kingdom Viridiplantae; phylum Streptophyta; class Magnoliopsida; order Santalales; family Viscaceae; genus Viscum; species Viscum album. Next base: position 1,501,602,335 of record OY728128.1, read on the forward strand.
TCCTACAAGAATTTAAATGAGAATGTCAGTATTCAGATATATTGTGATATATGTAAATATAAGAATATCCAGGATATTAATGAATATTTCAACAATCATTCAAATATGTTTGAATATGTTTAAGAAAGATGACATAACACTATTTAAGATTGTGGAGTTTCAAAATTATATTATTAATTTTTTCTTATAATTAATTTGTGAGAATAGTGTGATAAAGAGTCCCCAATACTCTTTTGTATCAAAGAATGATCGGTTGAGGAAGATTGAAATGTGCATTAATTGTTTTTATGAGAAGGTTAGGCATGGTGATCTGGTTTATTATCATCACGATGATTGTCACTGAGAATGGAGAACACTAGTTCTTCATTGAGGACTTTTATTGAAACAACCCATAATTTTATCAACGGAATTTCTCTTCTTATAATTATTTCATGTAGTATAAATCACATAATTATCATAGAGAAACCATCAAAACATTATTCTCATAATTGAATATTGATAAATTATTCATCAAATAATCCAATTATAATTCCAAATAATATATTAGGTTAATAAATAAAAAATATAAGAATATGAATTTGAAACGTTGTATATTCTAGATTCACCAGAATAACTGCACTCACAAACAATGATTATGAAATAAAAAATAAGGTTAACAATAAAATATTCATTTTGAATATGGAAGTATATATGAAAGATATAGAAAATAAAATTGAATAATGCATTAATGGAATAATAGGTATTTATAGAAATTATAGAACCCATATGACCATTATAAATCTAACTTTTAGAATAGTTATCTGACTATTAGAATAGTAAATTGATCAACGGAATAGTAATCCGACTGTTAGGAATAGTAATCTGACTATTGAAATAGTAAACTTGCCTATATAATTGTAAATTAATAATTATTTGGATAAATATTTAATTTATTATATATTTATATCATGGTACAAGTAAATAAATTCGTTAAAATGGTAAATTAAGTGTTGGTTTACTTGTAAAACATAAAAAAAAAATTCAATTTTATAAGGAATAAATAGATTTAATATAAAATTTATTTTTATAAAATTGATTTATAAATTAATATTATTTTGTATAACAATTACAGAAAAAATTATGTGGCCATATGTATAATTTCGAAGAGTTATACAGTTAACTATAATATTAAAAATCAGTATTTTTCTAAAATATAGAGATTTTTTGAAATTATATTTTTCAAATTATGAATGTAATATGAATAAAATGTATTTTAGTTTTTAAATCTACACATCAAAATAAAATTAGGTCGATTTTTTTTATTTCTCTAAAAAAGATGAACTTTTGGTAAATTATGAGAGATAGTAATTAATGGTTTTTACCATCATAAGACCAATAGAACAAAATAATTAATGGATCATGTAAGAACCCATTAGTTCAAACTCACATGAACTATTTACTATACATATATTTATATATTCACAAGAATAAATATTATTGATATTCTTGATCCAATGATAATAAACTAATGCATATAATAATAAAAACCCTCCCCTCCACCCTTGATAAATATCACACCTCACCACCCCTTCTCTCCACACCTTATAAGACTTGAAGATTTCCATATATCTATAAAATCCTATCTTCCCAACTCTACCCACTTCCATGTTATTATACTCTTGACAAAAGACCAATTCCACGTTTCTCAGGGGGTCCTTCAAGGAGGTGATATTAAAGAGGTAACATTCTCAAACTACTTATTTTAATTTCTTTTTTTCTTCTAACATCCACTGAACTAATTGATCAATAAAATAATAATAAATATAGAATCATGTATATATTGTAATTTTTTAGTTCTAATTACGTATCTTCATCCATCCCTTTACTTATATCCTATTAGTAAAGGAAAACAACTCATTGTCTAAATTATAACAATTAGTATTCAATGTCGATATCAATTTTTCATTCTACATTACCATCTTTAAGGAATTTCATAAAACTATTATTATGTTAAAATAATATTTTTACCTTTATATTACATCTGAATTATTGTTCTATAACTAATATATATCCATAATATTAAATAAAAGAAAACTAGGTTGAGATGGTCAAAAACCTGCCAAAATAAACTAACCATTTATCATTTATGTTTTATTAAATTAATCATCCTCAAGTCAAAAAAAAAAGAAAAGTATATATAGATCAATTTAAACTTATAATATTTCTTGATTTCCATTTCATTTCACTTATGGTGATTTATTTACATTTGGCATGAACTTCTTTAATTACACACCAGTGAACCGACCATGGAACCATTAAACAAACATTCTCAGAACAATGAAATTGATCCTTAAAGATAATAAAAATGATAGAAATTGAACTTAATATAATTATAATAAATAATATATTTGTTAAATATGTTCTAAATTAATCAATTAATTAATATAATTTGATTATTCTTGATATTAATTGCATGTTTAGAATGCATTGAGACATAAGGAAAGGGGTCTCTTTGAACATCCAAATTTCTTTTAGGAAACACTTTTTCTCTCTTTCCCCCAATTTATATCATAAATATTATTATATTTTTATCCTATATTATGTATATATAATCCATGTATATATATATATCAATTTATCTTTTTTATGGGGAGATACTTGTTTTAAAAGGATCCCATATCAATTCCTCTCGATATGAAAATCCGATTAAATGGAACCTCATTGTTTCTTGCCTCTTTTCAATTAAACTCCAAAATATATTTTAATCCACCAATATTATATAAAATCAATAATTATATCAAATAAAACTATTTTAGTTCATTTAAAGTTATATGGTAATAATTATTTCTTTATCCTCTTTAAAATCCATTCATTATTTTCCAATAAACTATGCCTCCGTGGAACATTTATAAAGTTTACTTTTCACTCTATCATATATTTTCACTTTAGTTAGATTTCATTATTCACAATATATTATTATTTTTAATTTATTAATGGCAAAGAATATTTGAAATAACTTATTTCTTTGATACCATTATGATACACCTTTTGGTTTTGTCTTATGGAATGATTACAAACCCCATTTCATTCCACGAGAAACCCTTTTGTTTATTCCTTATGTTTGATTTATTTATATAGCACACATATTCATGTACACGTTATAAGGGGTTCTCCCAAATAGCCCTCAAATTCATTACGTAAGATTTTAGTCTCATGAGATGTTATGCAAGGGATTATGGAGTAAACCTAATCCATTATGTGACTATATCCACCATGTAATATCGTCTTGGTAGTGAAAATTGACCCATGTTTATGCCCTGATTTATTTTTCTTCTACATTCCTATTTTTATATAATCATATGATTGAATGTTCTAAATTCTATTCCACTATAATTTTGTTCATTATCCATGCTTTTATGTTGTAAATTTATTCCTTTTGACTCATGGTTTATCCTTCTTTTCCAAGTTTATAATATTACTGGTCTTTTTATCTCATACATTTTGGATTTGTTTTACCCAAGTTATCCTATATTGTTATTGGATCTCAAAGGAATTTAAGAGTTCATTATTGATATTAATAAAAATAGTTGTTATTATAATTTTATGTTTTCTTATTACGTACCACATCTTATAAATACACATGGGTTTTTGATTTGTGGATTTTATTTAAAGGTTAATTATGCTTAAATACATGTAATAATATGTGAAAAAGGATTGGTATATATGGTTGGTATCAATGGTTGGACTGGTTTTTTTTGGGAATTCTGACTAGAAAACTCTAGTATGGACCCTGGGGATAATTCTATCACCATGGATCGCCTAGGTTGAAACCTAAGAAACCATATGTTAGGATATACTCTTAATTTATAATTTCATCCTTCTAAATTAATATTTTCATTTTTATATGCTCATTAGTTAGTTATTCAATACCCCTTGATTTTTTTTTATTTTTTAGTTAATTTCTAGAAATAAAAGAACATCTGCTAACATCAAATTTGATAGGCAATGTAATTATTTCCCTAATGATAGCTCAAACCTAATAGAAATGGGATCTCGAAACATAAGGAATGTATTAGCTCAACTAGCTTCAATTGTGAATAATAACATAAATCATGTGGAGAACCCACTTTATTCAAATAAATATCAAGTTGAGGTTTAATCCATTTTAAGTAAAAGACATCCTACCTTTAGTGTATCTTTTAATTCAATCATTTTGGAATAATAGATTAACTCCATTGAAAAGATATTTATCAATCCTGTTGTGATTTGAAGAAGAGAATATCTGGATGGAAGTATATTATTTTGATAAGGAATCAGATCAGTGGTAGAAACTGGTAAAAAAATAGTACAAATACCCAATTTATTCTAGTGAATGGGAAGAATTCTATAAAATACATTTGAAAAAATATTTTCTGTAAACAATTTATATTAAGACATTTTTGGAGTTCCTTAGACTGAAGCAATATGAAGATGAGTCTATCAGGGTGTACAATGAAAATTCCACATGGGTTTCTTGATATGCATCAGTATTTTCATTAATACTTAAATGAAGTTCAATTGCTTATTTATTTGAGTAATGTTGGGTCTATGAAAATCCTTATTGATTTGAGACTTTGAATGCTATGAGGATATTGGTCATTGTTCCCTCATGGATGAGATGGATATAGGAGACTCTCAGTGATATCATGGTCTTAGAGTCAAAAATTTTAAAGTTTAATATGGTAGGATCAAAAGATAATTACTATGGATGACAGAAAACCTAGCATCCAATGTGTAAAGAGAATATGAATAACCATATGGAAAACTATATAATGGGAATCAGGTGATGCCTAAATTGTGAAAAAAGAGGGGCACCGTGCTAATCATTTAATATGAGATATGAATAATAAAACTAATGAGGAACATGAATGGAAGGTTCATATATGAAATCATTTTATAGTATAGTTCTTCAACTAAACGGAACATTGACATTATACAAGATAATTCCCTCATACATTTCATGTCTGTCACAATAAACAACAACAACCATTATGTTATGAGGAATGACATATATTATCTCTTCTAGTAATGTGGATCTTGATAATGATGTGGTGATATGTACATTTTTTATTCATTTAATAATAAAAAACATAATATTTAACTCTGGTTTAACACATTATTTCATTTATTTCATGTTTAGTAGAACTATTCAAACAACATATCAAAATATAAAGGTCGAATTGTTAGTGATTATAGAAAATGGATCTATTTTTATTTTAATGTATATAACCCCTTCCCTATCAATTTTTTTTGTGGGAGAAAATCCATAAACATCTTCTTAATTACTTTTTTAGAGTTTTATTATATATTTTAAATATATTGGATATCTTTATAAAAACAAAAAGTCTTCTTTCAAGAGGGGGAGATAACTATTCACATGCTGAGGCATCCTCCAATTCCGAAAATATTCAAGTATAAGGATGAATATAATTTTTAATATCCTTCTCAATAATGGATACTATTCCCTATGAGGAATCATATATATCTCAATTCATTGATAAAGAGGATAGGATTATGCCTGAAAACAAGCTCATTGTAAGGGACTACAGGAATGTTTTCCTTAAAGGATTGTCTATTATTATGATCGAGAGGTTGAGATTTCAATTGAACAAAATCCTAGATAACTATCCATATCAATAAATCCTTGAATTATGGCCAGTATTGAGTTAAAACAAATGAGGATTCAGTTAAAATATAACATGGATAAGGGTTTTATATTCTTGAGTGCTTCCCCATGTCGTGTTTTGGTCCTCTTTGTAAAAAATTAGATTGGTTCAATGAACATCTACACTGATTGTTGTGAGCTCAAAAAATCATTATAATGAAAAAGTATCCCCTGTTGGAACCATGGTTGTTCTATGCTTGAATTGGAGTATGGTTTGTGTTTGTTGTCAATACTCGATGGAAATTCAGAAGGTGTGCCAGTAAAGTGATCATAACGTTCATGCAGAAATAGCGGAGTGAGGCTTTTCTTGCAAATAGTGTTTCAGAATCAGAACGTCGAAATTAGGAAAAGGCATGGGCTGTGCTAAAAACTTGGAGATGTGCGTGAAAAACGGTACCTGTGTGAAATATTACCTGCTGAATGAGTGTTTTTTTGTACCATTGGGGGTTTTGTGCATGGGGGTATGAGACTCATATAAATAAGAGGTTCCCCCCTCATTATGTATAGTTTAAGACTTGGAGAAGATATGAGGTCTGATGCATCTAAAAAGTTCGCGTAAATGGAGTTGCGTGAAAAATTATGAGTTGCGCGAAAAAGTTCGAGCTATGCAAAAAAGACCAAGTTGCACAAAAAAGTTTGAGTTTCATATAAAAAGGTTATGTTGCACGAAAACACATACATTGCATGAGATATTTGAGGTCGCGTGAAAAACGTCAAGTTGTGCGAGAAAGTTCGAGTGGCGTGGAATAAGGTTACACTGTGCAAAAAAATAGACATTGCACGAAAAATTTGAGGTTGTGTGAAAAACTTTGAGCAGCCTGAATAAGACCAAGCTGCAAAAAAGGTGTTTCACATAAAGATTCCCGTAAAATAGGTTGTTGCGAAAAATATTTTCTGTGCGAAAATCAAGTATTTCACGCAAAGTGTAGGAGTTCCGTGAAATCTTCAGTATAACCTGTTTGTGCATTTTTTATTATTTGGTTCAGTGGTTCAGTGTGTTCGAGTGCATCAATTTTGGTCTTCTATGAAAGCATAGTCTCATGCTAAGCAGAGGCAAATACTTCAATGCGAATCTATTGAAGAGACCTTCATGTCTATAAACTGGCTAAGACATCACTTAGCATAGTGCGCTAGAGGTAGTCAACGGGAGTGGCCCGATCGATGTAGTGGGCTATCCCGGAAAATTCGTAAATGTAGTGAACCTAGGATAGAGTGATTGTTCTCCAACCATTGTAATCCGCAACTAGTGAAGAATAATAGAATTAGTTACAACCAACAACCTGTCGGCGTGTGATCCTCGGACGTAGCCCTTACTGGAGAACCAAGTAAAAAGTGTTGTGTCATCTCTTTGCCTGTGAATGTTTGATTGCTGATCATATCCATCATAAAGGTTTGACTAGTTCATACCAACATGGGAACAAGATCCATCAGTTTAAAAGAATAGTTCACACCCTGATTCCCCCGTCCCCTCTCAGGGTGTCCCGGGGTCCTACAAGTTGTATCAGAGGGTTAAGGTTGATGGTGATAGTTCTGTCCTTTATCATCATGGAGAATGTAGTAAATATTGGGGAATACCTCTCTTCAATGTAAGTAATTATTTGATTTGGAAAAACAGAATGAAATCTCATTTATTATCCCTGGGAATGGAAGTCGTCTTTCCTACTATGCAAGGAATATAGGTTACTGATCCAACAGGGCTTGCTATGACTGATACAGAAAGGAAATTTTTTGATGCAGATGCTAAAGCTTAGAATTCTATCATTGCGGCTTGTTCAGATCAGATATATCTAAAGTGATGAGTTTCACCACAGAAAAGTCTATGTCGTATTAACTTGAAAACATTTATTAAGGAGACAACAAAGTGAAGGAGGTGAAACTTCTAGTCTTACACAATCGGTATGACGATGTAACGATGCATCCTAATGAGAATGTAGAGTCATTCTTCAATCGAAGTACTAAAGTAGTGGGAGAAATTCGAGGTCTTGGAGAGGAAATCAAAAAAATTGATATCGTAAAAAATTCTTGAGAAGACTTCCTCTTATGTACAATGAAAATGTGTCAGCCCATGAAGAAAAAGATCAATCTAAACTATCTCTGGATAATCTATTAAGTCGTCTAGTGTCTTATGAGATGAGATTCAAACCTGAAGATTCCACAACTCGTGTAAGCAAGGAAATTGCATTCAAAGCCAAGGAAAAACTACAAATTTCAGAAGATAGTGGTGGAGGAAATGATGAGGACAAATAAATTTTTTCTATCATCACCAAGAAGCTGAAGAATGGAAAAGGTAAATTTAAAGGTAAGCTACATGTGGCATGTTTTCATTGTGGAGGAGTAGGGCACATTGCCTCTCAGTGCCAAAGAAAGTTTGGTGATGATGAGAGTGAAGCAGAATACATCAAGAAGCCTCAGAGAAGGTTTTTCAAAAAAGGGAGACATCAAATCTGGAAAGATAATATATGGGAGGAGTTTTTTTCTATGAAGATGAATATGATGATATTGAATTTTTTGAAGAATAAGAACCATAATTTGAACTAGAAACCATGATTCCATGATGGCTACCATTGAAAAGACCGAACCCTCGATCAGTAAAGGTAGTGATAATCAGATTAATCTTAATGGTGATCCAAAGATTCAAATTAACGATGTCTTTTCCAACCATTTGAATAAATGTAATAGATGCAATAAGTGGAAGGAAATGGTGGAAGAATCATCGGAATATGTTGATGAGCTTGAAATACAAATTGATTGACTAGAAGAACTAGTGAGAGCTTAGTCTTCAATCCTTGAAAGTACAGATGACGTTATAGAACTAAAGCTTAGAATTGAATAAAAAGAAAAGGTCATAAATGACCATTCATCCATACTGGAAGATAAGTCCATGACTTTTGAGGTTCTTGAGGAAGAAGTTGTTACTATTAGGAGTAAAATCGAATTTCAATCAACCACAAATGAGGGTAAGAAGAAAATTCATTTTGGTAGTTTCTCATATGAAAAATTACTGTCAAGATCCAAGTGCGGGTTGGATGGGGTTAGAAAAATCTTGAGTGATCAAAGACTAGCTTGCATAAGAAAAAGTAGAATTGGATGTGAAGCTGAGACGTCAACTGTTGGAAGTGAAGAGAGACAAAAGAAAGACAAGATGAAAGTTGGACAAGTTGAAATGTTTCCTGAAGTGAAGAAAAAGAAACCCTCAATTAAAACTAAAAGATGTGAAAATTGTCCTCAAACTTTAATAAATGATAGGTAGTCCAACTATTCTCCCAAGGAAGAAGGCTTGAGGAGGAATTCAAGTGAGAAGACATTTCCTATCATGAAGTGCCAATGCTGTGGCTATCTAGGGCATAACCTATCATATTGCAAAGAGGCAAGGAGCTACTTGGACGGTGAAGATCAGGGACTTCAACAAAGGAGACTGACTTTATATCCTTCATCTTATAAAAGAAATAGTTTCTATAGATACTGTTTTCATTTTCCTAACTTTTTCCATAAAGATAAGTATTGCATGTAGAGATTCAATATAAGAGATTCATACAACTCTCAGAGAAGGGTCAATATTCACCCTCCTGATGGTGTTGATCTCACAAATAGGTTTTCTACTCTAGAATAATATTATGGGTATTCATAATCTGATTATGTGGAAGAAATAATTAGAAGTCCATGAATATATTATACTCAAACCAATATCTCTTGGAATGAAGAGAAGAAGATCAAGAAATCCAATCTTGCCGAAGTAGTCTTCAAAGCTACAATGAGTCGAAACACCTGGTTTATTGGTAGTGGATTCTATTCACATATGACAGGAAATGTTGAACTTTTGAAGAACAATAAAACGAAGGCTGATGTATCAATGATGTTCGGTAATGATGGTGCTTTGAATATTAAACGTAGTGAGAATACTGATCTCTCAAATGGAGAGCTGTAGAAGACTTATGTTCTTTATGTGGACAGTCTATGCCATAATCTCATCAGTGTGAGTTAATTCTGTGACTCAAGGATCATATTAACTTTCAATGAAAAAGGCTCCACTATAAAGGGAAAATAGGTAATTCTCCTATGAAATGTTGTAGAACATATGGAAACTTATATCAGGTTGACAACAAAGTAAACTCTTGCTCTCTATCTATTGAAGAAGAAGAAAAACTATGGCATCGAATTATAGGGAACATTATCCAACAAGACATGGAAAAGATATCTAGGATGATGAGTGTCTGGATATCCCCATTCTGAAATTTGAACGGGAAAAGGCGTTTGATTCTTGAATATAGGGGAAGATAGTCTTTAATTCATATCAACCAATGAAGAAAAGGGCATCACACCTGCTTGATCTCATCCATACAGATGTATGTGGCCCAATAAATGTCGCAGGAAGTCAAGGAGAGAGATACTTCATCCTTTTTGTTGATGATTATAGTAAAATGGATTCTGTAATGGTTATTCACAAGAAGCAACAAGTACTTGATTGTAGGAAAACTTATCTCTATATCGCCGAGAATGATACTGGACAGACAATAAAAGTCATGCGATATTACAATGGAGGGTAATACACATCCATTGAGTTTATGAATTACCTAGAAAACATGGAATAAAGAATGTGGTAGCTGATGTGAGAACTCCACAGCAAAACAGAGTTGTTGAGCGCCAGAGTCGGTAGGTCAACAATATGTCCAGGTCAATACTAATTGAGAGTTGTATCTCTCACCATTACTTGAAAAATATTTTTGAAGCTGTAGTGCACATTCAGAATCAAATGGTGCTTTATATGGGAGAAACAAAGACACAATATGAATTGTGGAATGGAAGGAAGCCTTCGTTGAAATACTTTCATGTTTTAGGAAACAAATGTTTCATCTGAAATAAAGAAGGAAATCTAGGGATGGTTTATGACAATACTGATGAAGGAATTTTTCTTGGGTATCCAATGAACAACAAATCCTACAAGTGTTTTAATAAATGCTTGGGGAGGATTGTGGAAGGAAATGTTGTTAAGATCATTGAATTAAAAACCCCAAATGCTTCAAATAATTCCTATGATGATGAGATAGAATATGAGGATGAATTTGAACATGGAGTAAATAAAAATATAGAAATAAATGAAGGTTTAAAAAACTCAGGAGTCACATCATGATGATGACTCAAAAGAAGAATCTGAAGAGGAAATCTTGGCTGGAGAGAATGAGACTAAACCTCACAGGAGAAATCGAAGTGCATAGATTGATCAATCTAACATAATTGGGTATAGAAGTGCACCATCATAAACAAGAATAATGAGGAACAACACACAATCTGTATTTTTGTCAGTTGTGGAGCCATCCTCATTTGAAGAAGATGAAAATGATGAATCTTGGGTGAAATCTATGAATGAAGAGTTATATCAGATTGAAAAGAACCAAACATGGGATCTAGGCATCAGACCCGAAGGTCACAATGTGATTAGTAAAAAATGGTTCTTAAAGAACATGTTTGATGAGAAGGGAAGCATTATTAGAAACAAGTCATGACTGGTATGTAAAGGATTCTCCTAGATTGAAGGAGTTTATGTTGAATAAACCTTTTCTCCAGTGGCTAGACTAGAGTAAATCAGGATTTTCCTTGCCATGTCACTCCAAAGAGGATATAAAGTATATCATATGGATGTCAAGATAGCATTCTTGAATTGTTTACTCGAAGAATTAATCTACATTGAACAACTAGTGGGTTTTCTTCTTGGTACTGATGAAACAAAGGTTTTCAAATTAGATAAAGCTCTATATGGTTTGAAGTAGGCACCACGAGCATGGTATTCCCTAATAGACTCTTATCTCAAGAAGATAGAATTCCAAATAAGAGGAGTATATCATAATCAATATGTAATAAATTCTCTAAAATATCATTTCATGGTTCTATTCTACGTTGATGAAATTATATTTGGTGGCAGCAGGCATAAATCAGGGGTTGAATTTTCCAATCACATGAAATCAGAATTTGAAATGTCTATGATTATGGAGTTCACATATTTTTTTTGGGCTGCAGGTGATTAAAAAGTAGTATTACACTTTGATTTATCAGGAAAAGAATGCAAGAGAGCTACTAAAGATGTTTAATATGCAGAAATCCAAACTAATGTCAACTTCGATTGCAGTTGGAACCAAACTTGGAAGGCATGAGGATGTGACATCTGTAGAACCCACCATGTACAAGAGGATAATTGGGAGCCTATTATACCTAATAGCGAAACAGCCAAATATTGTCTTTACAACATGACTAGCAGCCTGCTTTCATAGTAATCCAAAGGATGAATATATGGAAGCAGTGAAAAGAATCATGAGGTATATTCAAGGTACTCACAATTATGGATTATACTTTGCTGTAGGAAGGGAGAGTGAATTATCAACATTTTTGGATGTTGACTGGACCAGAGATGTAGTGGATATAAATTTCACTAGTAGTGGAGCATTCTATATTTGGAAAAAAATGTGTCAGATGGTTGAGCAAGAAACAAGAATGTATATCTCTTAGTATTGTTGATGTTGTGTATATCTCTTCCACAAAGGCATGCACTCAACTGATATGGATGAAGCAACAACTAAAAAATATTGGTGATGAGTTGAATCACCCAATGGTAATTTACTGGGATGACAAGAGCGCAATTGATCATATGAAGAATCCTATTCATCATTCTCGTACCAAACATATTGAAATCAGGTCTCACTTTATCAAAGATAATGTTGAGAAAGGCATGATTAGAATGGATCATGTGGGAACTGATGAGAAAGTGGCTGATATCCTAACCAAGACACTGTTAGTGGTTGTGTTTGAGAAGAATACGATGAACCTCGGTGTTCTGCCACATCCCAGTGCATAAGGAGGTAACAAAATACCCCTCCCCCCAGTTATGTTAACAGTTTTTAATCTTTTTCTGGATATGATGCAGGTTTATGGGTGTGATACTATCCAGGTGGTTTGTTGTGATGTTTAATGAGAAAATACCAATCTCTGCATTTATTTCCATTGGGGGAGAAGGAATAAATCTAGGACATGTATGGTATCATGATTAGATTTCGGTAATAGGATAAGAACGAATACATTGGACATGTAATGCTTCTGGGAAAATTTAAGAGAATTTCTTGGGCGACATTGAGAATTACAAAACATAGTATCCTAGTTCATGCATCCCCTCTTGTTATCTACACTAAGCATTGATCATGCTGACTTAGAGTGTTGGATTATTTGATTCTTTAATTTTTGGGTTTTCATGTGGCTGGTACTCTATTGAATTTATTTACTGATTTCCAACAAACCCAAAGGGGGAGATTTTTGGAACCATGATCGTTATATTCTTGAATTGGAGTGTTGTTTGGGTTTCCTATCAATCATCAGTGGATGTTCCGAATGTGTGCTTGTAAAGTGATCATATAGTTCACACAAATAGTGTTTCAGAATCCGAACTTTGAAATATGGAAAATGCATGGCCTGCGCTAAAAACATGGAGATGTGAGCGAAAGATGGTACCTACGTGAAAAATTACGCACCGAATAAGAGGTTTTTCGCACCATAGGGGGTTTTCCGCGTGGGGGTCGGAGACGCCTATAAATAAGAGGTGACCCCCCTCATTATGTACGGTAGAAGACTTATAGAAGATCTGATGTCTGATGCACGTAAAAGGTTCACGTAAAGGAAGTTGTCCGAAAAAGTCCGAGCTGCGTAAAAAAATATGAGTTGCAAGAAATTGTTCGAGTTATGCAGAAAAATGTTAAGCTGCATGAAAACACAGACACTGTGCTAAAAAATGAGGTTATGAGAAAAACTCCGAGTTGCACAAAAAATTTAAGGAGGGCGGAAAAAGGTTAAAATAAGGAAAAATGTCGACATTGCACGAAAAAGTTGATGTTGCTTGATAAACTCAGAGTAGCACGAAAAAGGCCAAGTTGTGAAAAAAAATGTGTTGCGCATAAAGCTACGCATAAAGGAGGATTCTGGGAGAAATATCTTCCATTCGAAAATCAATTATTTCGTGAAAAAGTGAGATATTTCACGCAAAGGGTAAGAGTTTCACGAAATCTTCAGTATAACCTATTTGCGCATTTCTGATTATCCGGTTCAGTATTTTAGTGTGTTCAAGTGCATCTATTCTAGTCTTTGATACAAGAATAGTCTCGTAATAAGCAGAGAAAAAGACTTCAATGTGAATCTATTGAAGATACCTTCACTTCTATAATATGACTGAGACTTCACTGAAGGCAGTGAGACATAGGAAGTCAATGGGAGTGACCTGAGGGATGTAGTGGGATATCCCTGAACATTTGTAAAGGTAGTGAGCCTGGGACAAAGTGACAGTTCCCCAACTATTGTAATCCACAACTAGTGAAGAATAGTGGAATTAGGTATGAAAGACAACCTGCCAGTGTATTCTCCTTGGACATAACCCTTAGTGGTGAACCAAGTAAAAATTGTTTTGTAATCTCTTTGCATGTGAATGTTTGATTGCTGATCATATCCATCATTCAGTTTTGACTAGTCCATACCAACGTGGGAACAAGATCCACAAGTTTAAATGAAAAGTTGACACCCTAATTCACCCCTCCCCTCTCAGGGTGTCCCGGGGTCCTACATCCCCTTCGGTGGATATATAACATGGTTGATCTACTAAATGGGGCCATCTATTTCTCAAAGGAGGAACTTCAGTTGGAAAATCACCAATAAAAGTTGAAGAAGGAAGATATTACCCTTACTTCATTTCTATCATGGTTTGGACACTCTGATTTCATAGTGATTACCTTCAGATTGAATAATTCTTCAATAATGTTCATGTACCTAATTAATAGAGTCTTTAGATATTACCTCAACAAATTTTTGGTATGCTTTATAGATTATACTTTAATATACTCAAAGGGGAATGAGGATCATGAGGATCATTTGAATACTATGATAAAGGATTTTTGAAGGGACAAACTATGTGTAACATGTAGTAAATCTATCATATTAATCGAGGAAGTATGTTTATTAGGACATCTAATCACCATTAATTGAATATAATAGGACACTTATATGATAAATTCAATGGATAAGTTTCATAGAATAACATCAGTAATGGAGATCCATAGATTCCTTGGTCTAGTTATATATTAGATATGATTTATGAGAAAATTCTCACAATTTTCAATCCCTAATACCCGGATGAATTTAAATTTAGTAATTTATTTCTGAAGAAATTAATTTAATACTACTTAAATGAATAAAAAATGCGTGTTATCAATGCACTAGTACTTAGACTACCCATTATTCAGTTACTCTTTGTGGTATATAGTGATGCATCAAATAAGATTTTAGTTTTTGTACAAGTTGAATTTGAAAAAGTGGTAGCCTAATATTCCTGGAATCAAAAATTTCATGAGAAATACTATCACATGCATTATTTATATATGAATACTAGTATCTGTGAGAACAAAATATGGGGAAATTATAGGAATAGTTATCTATGAGAATGGAAGATGGGGAAATTATTGCATTCATGGTTTATAACTCTTCCCCAATTAACTCTTGTGGATTGAACCTCCCATCAAATCTCATCATAATTTCATTAGCGTAGTTTGATTATATCTTGGTCATGGATTTTCTATCTCTATAATGGTCCAACATTAACTATTGGGAGAGTGGGATCACACTTCACATCCCAAAGTATCCTATAATTCTTTACAAGTGTATGGAGGAAAATGATTCTACTTTAGAATCGTCATCTCAAGTGTGGATATTTCAACCTTGTGAGCAGTCATATCTAGCTCAAATTATTGAGACAATGAATAGAATAATTCACGAAGACATGCCCATCATAATGGATTTCACTTATGTTTTCCCTGAAGTTTTATCTAGTCTTCCTCCTAACCAAGAGGTTGAGTTCTCAATGGAATTTCCCTTTTTATAAATATGTATTAAAATCACATGAAATAACAACATAATGTACTAATAAGTTCTAAGTGACCTTTAAACATAATATTTTCACTTTTTTGTTTGGAATTTTGAAAATATGACATACACGGTTGCAATCAGCAAGTTATTTGGATTTGGATAAGAAAAACCTTGTTTTTGGTGAATATTAACCTACCCTTTGAATAGTAACATACACTTATAAACAGTGATATATCCTAATAAATAGCAACCTTACCTATGATAATATATAAATAATATGGATTTTGAAATTATGATATACGAATATTTTTGAATAAGTAAATGAATGTTTTAAAATAGGATTTTGATAATAAATTTTCATTTTAATTAAATATTAAAATAATCATATTTAGAAAATTATTTTAGAAAAATTGATTTCATTTTTGGATTCTACACATTGAAAAATTGTATTTGTAAATTTTGGAGATTTTTATTGAACAATTGAATTTTTGATGAATAGTAAAATATGACAATTTACAAAAATGCTAAATAATGTATTTATTGAGTCATTGATGATGCTCTGCTAATTTAAGCACAATTGGTTAGAAGTCACAAGAATTTGTTATTATTCTTGGAGATATAATACTAACTATTCCTTTACTTGTGATGAAATAATAAATTAATCATTATAATATTATAAAATCCCTCCTCTCCTCTACTATACCCCCCATTCTCTTTGCCCTTCACTACTCACAATACTTGTGCCTTGGCAATATTCTACCCAAATATCTCGCCATTCTCCTTCCCCACATCCAAAATCCCCTTGCCTTTCAAAATAAAAAATCATATCCACTTAATTGGTTCTAAAAGGAAGAAGTCTCAAGAGGTCTTTAATAATAAGTGGAGAACACCAATGGATTTTAGGTAAGGGATACTCTCAGTTTCACTCTTAATCAAGATTTTCTACTATGATATGCCCTTTTATGTGTAATAAGAAATGATTTGGCATTATTTCACACCTCCCCCATACTGCCCTTCTATTTTGTAAGTGATGATACACCCTTCTCTCTCTCACCAAGCCCTCTTACGTGCATCTGACACCATGCTGATAATCTGCAATGATATCTACCCGAACCTCCATTGTTCTTTCGGGTTGCTTTTTATTTATTTATATAAAAATGGAGTTATCTTATCTATTTTTGAGAATCATCTAAAATCTGTTTAGTTGTAAAAAATTCATTTATGAAGACCCTTTCATCACTCCATTTTGGGGATATATATGTTTTTACAAGATTCCATCCGTAGAATATTCCGTTAATCAGACCTGTTTCAAGGGAAATTCTCAAATTGTTTACCCAATTTCAAGTGCACTATATCCCTTATTTTAAGCTACCATATTCTTTATAAAATCAGTATTTTTATTATTAAAACCTTTTTGGATCAATTTTGGTTTCATATAAAAGATTGACTTCTTTTCTATTTCAAATGCTCTAAAGTATTTTCATTAAAACCACAAAACAATGTTTTAATTATAATGTCTCTAAAAAACTTTTATTGTATGTTCTCACTTCTCTTTGACACCACATACCATTTTATATGCCTTTTTTACATTATGAACATCCATGTATGTTCTAAAGCATTTCATTCATGGACACTTTCATGATACACCCATTGGTTAAGCTTTATGTCATGATTGTGGTACCTAATTCATTCCATGGCACCATTATGTTAATGTATGGTTTATTATGTGTGATTATTTATGTGGAAGGAATATTATTGAAAATTTTGATATGGGTGTGCCCAAATAGTGCTAAAATGCATTGGGTAAAGATAAGTCTCATGAGATGCGATGTGAAACGGGATTGGCGATTAGCATTGACTCGTACTAAAATGGGAAATGGGATTGCCAGTTAGCCTTGACCCGTACTAAAATGGGAAATGGAATTGTAGTTTAACCTTGACCCATACTAAATGCATGCTTTATAATTATTCCACATTTATATGATAACATGTTTATATGATTCCATGATTATATGATACGATTTTTTATGATACATGCTTTGGATTCATTATGTCATCCCTCTTAACTAATGTTCTCAAGATGTATCCTTATGTTCATTCCCTTACTTATCTTTTTAGATCATCCCTTTGTTCATGTGTTCCCCAGTGTACCCTATGCATATGTAAGGGCTCAAAATAATTTAGGATCTCTTTTTGGAGATTAAATAAAGAATGTTTTTTAGAACCATGTATTATGTTTTATGTACCTAGCCTTCCAAAACACTAGACATAATGATCCTTGGCTTGTACTCTAATGTATAATTATGATTAAATTAATCTAATGTTATATGTAAAAGCCTTGGGTTTATATATACAATATTTATTTTGATTATGAAATTGAAAATAAACATGAGAAAAGATAAAATTTAATCAAGAATTATAAGAATAAGAGGTATATGTATGGAGTAGGTAACCCATATGACCATTATAAACATAGCTATTGGAATAGTAATCTTACTGTTGAAATAATAACCAGACCATTGGAATAGTTAAACGGCCATTACGAATAGTAGTATAATTATTAAAATAGTAAACATACCTGAAATGTAAAATAATATATACATATATTGTAAATTTAATATATGATATATTTCTTATAAATAAAAAGTAAATAATTTTTTTAAATATGATTAGTTAAGTGTTGGTATTTTTTGTAAAATATAATTGATTTATTTAAAATTTTATATTGAATATAATGATTTAAATTAAAAAAAATCATAAAATGGATACATAAATTAATATTATATTTTATTATACCTATAATATACTTTTTTTGATATCAGAAGTAATTTTTCTCGGGTAATAAAATTTATTATAAAATTAAAGTCAATATTTTTTAAATAAATGGGGATTTAAAAAATAAATATCTAATATTTATATAAAGATTTTAAAAAAATGGTTTTCATTTTCTAAATATTGATATTGAAAAAGTGTTAGGGTAAATGTTTTTTATTTTACAAAAAGAGTTGACTTTCACGTAAATTCCAAAATTTGGTAATTTACTGTATTTAATATTATAATCCAAATACACAAAATATTGAGTCAGGGATAGTGTATTAAACCATTAATTAGGTATCACATGAAAAATTTACTCTATATATTCTCAATAATCATTTCTATTGATTTTATTTTTTCAAAATAAATAATTAATTAATATAATAATAAATTACTCCGCTCTTCTCCCATTATAAATAATACCCCTGATAGCCACCTCTTCACATAAATTTTAAGCATTGAAACATTCCAAATATATTCCAAAAACATTCCTCCCCACTATACCCATGTACATTTTCTTATGGACTCACCAAAATACCAATTATGTGTTTCTCATGTGGTTAATCAAGGAGGTGATATTTAATAGGTTAGATTCTCAAACAACCACTTTAAATTTCTTTTATTCTTATATATTCTCTTCACCTCATGAATCCATAGAAATATAATAAATAAAATATTATGTATATAATATAATTTGTTACTATTAGTTTAATATATTCTATCCATCCCTTTTCTCATCCCATCTTATACAAATAAAAAACCATTGTCGAAATTATGGTGGTTAATCGTCCTTATGGATAATAAGGTGTGTTTAACACTACCTCCTCCAAGGAAGTTCATAAAACTATTATTATGGTTAGATATGATTTTAAGAAAAATATTATAAATTATTTCATGTTTTGAAACAAATATATATACATAAAACTAAAAAAGAAAAACTAGATTGAGATGGTTAGAAAAAACTACCAAAATTAAATAATCATTTATCATTAACATTTTTTTAAATGAATAATGATATATGTGGATATTTAACCTTATAGAACTGCATTAATAAAATTTTATATAAATTTTTGGGGTTTATTTCCATTTTAAAATAAATTTCATAATTTTATCCAAGTGAACCGAACTTGAACCCATGAAACCAATGCTCTATAAACAACGATATTGAACATTATAACTCATTGAAATGGTTATAAATGGAATTGATAAAATTATAATAAATAAAATATATGGGGAATAGGTTATCAATTAAGTAATAATATAATCTCATTTTATTAACTATAAAATTACCTCTATGTGTAGAACTCATTTGGGCATAAGTTAAGGGATCTCTCTAGACCTCTGTATTTTCATTAGGAAACACTTTATCTCCTTTTTCAAAAATTTATCTCTTCATTATTATTATATTAATATATTATATTCCATATATATATATGTTTAATATATATATATATAGAGCTAAAATCATATTTTTTATGTGGAAATGCATGTCTATAATGTCTTACTTCTCAATTCCTCTATATAAGAGAAACCGATTAAAGGTAACTACTTTATTTCGTACCACTTTTAAAGTACACTACAAAAAATTTTAATCCACCCACATATTCTAAAATAAATAATTTTACCTTGAAAAACTATTTCATTTCATTTTTGGTCTTCTGTAAATAATTATTCTTTTCTCAACATTAAAGGCCCTAAATTATTTTCCCTAAAACTATGCTCAACTGGAACATGTATAAAGTTACCTTTCCAATCAATTTCACATTTTCAATTCATTTTGATTCTATAATTAATGATCTCTTCTAAAATTTACTTATTAATTTTTTATAATAATAAATTTCCCTTCTTTTAGAGATACTATTCTGATACACCCATTGATTTTTTTCTTACGACATGATTACAAAACCCATTTCATTCCATGGGTAACCCTTATGTTTATTCCACTTGTTTTATATATTATTTATTAAAAATATGATTGTATATTTTATTATAGGTGTATCAAAATATTGTTCTGATGCATTGGGAAATATTTTACTCTCATGATATGTTTTGTAAGGGATTAGGGAGTAAACATAATCAATTATGGGACTATATATGCCATATGATATCATCTTGGATGTTATTCCTAACTCATGTAAATGTAATGATATATGTTTCAACCTAATTTCAATATTCCCATGGTCATGATATTACATGATCTATATGTTATATCTCTATATGTTCATTTGTGATTGATTTTTTTTATTTTTTTCATGTTATTCCTTTATGAATCATGTGTTATGCTTGTGTTCCATGTTTATTTACTTAATTGGAATTATTAGATCATCCCTTTCTCATATATATTCCCCAAGTAATCCTCTATATCTGTAGGACCTAAAATAGAGTTAGGTTCTTATTATGTTGATTAAAACAAAGAATTTTTATTCTAGTTTCATTTTTTTTACTTATATATCAATCCTTCCAAATTAACAAGGCAATTTGATTTTCAGTTTTTATTTGAATATTAAATAATCATAAGTTCATTTATGTTTTTTTAAATTATTGGTTCCCTATATTCAAAAATAATACCTACATTTTATAAATAATTATAAATATGGTTGGTGAAAATATTATTCATCAAATTGTGAAGGGAAAACATTTGAATAGAAGGTGGTTATTGTCTAAACAAAGCCAATATTTCTTAAAAAGTAAATTTTATAATTCATTCTCTAACTTTGGGTACCAATTTTAGGTATTTGTAATCACTACAACTTAATAGTGATAAGAAAATCTTTTTAGTCAACAATAGTTGAACACATAATGGCATAGGGTCTTGCATCAAGGAAAACATTTTAAAATTTCCAATGTGTTTATTGTTTTCTTATTTTTCAATATGGCTAGTAAGATATTCTTAAAAGTAAAATAAATAACATAATTGGTCACATATTTTTATTTCAAAAAAACATTAAAATGAAATAGGTATTTCTAATTCACCCCCCTAACTCACATCACATGTGATTTGGCCTCCATAACTGGTATTAAAGGAATGGTTTCTCATAACAAGTTAATATAATAATAATTCATGTAGAACCTAAAATTTGTAAAGAGTAGAGGTGTTCATTTTTATGGAATGAATTTCCATTGGTGGAATCATCATATTCAATTATTTATACTATCATTGGTGATTAAATTTAATGATTTTTTCGTTATAATTTATCAATAAATATTTACTGAAGGTTCAATGGAATATATAAATAAGAGAAATATTGATATATATGAGATAAAATGAAATAAAATTTTATTAGAAAAATTAGAAAAAGTTTATAACAAGGTTATGGAACTATAATCAGCTAAGGATACCTGTGATAATATTACAAACATGTATGAGTGGAACATTAAGATATATGTAGATATTCTGAAAATCTGGTGAGAAAATTTTAATACTGGTGGAAAGGATAAAGAATAGAATATTGATGACTTTTTCACAAGGGTGATTGAGATAGTTATTCAAATGAAATGGTTCTAGGAAAATATTGATGATTTAACTATGGTTAAAACATTAATACATAATTTTCAAAATAAATTTGATCTAAAGATATCATAATAAGAATAGATTAATAATAAATACTTGATAAGCTACACAATACCCTCATGAACTTTGATATGATTGAGGGAAATATTTTCAAGAATAAATAAAAGTGGTTAATTGTTTTTAAATACTTGAATTAGTTAAAGAAAAAGGAAAAGTAAGATAGGCCTTCAAGTGATTTAGATAAATATGATGAGAGTGATTAGAATAATGAGAATATTATAGCCATTATCAACAAAAATATGAAAAGGGTAAAATGTATATATAAAGTAACCCTTACACTTATGTTTTTTAAATGTGGTGGACTTATTCACATTGATACCAATTTCTTAAATAAATATAAAGCTATGTAATTAGAGTATGAAGAATAAGAATTTCCAAATAGAAAGTAAAAAAAATCAAAAAAATATCAATATCATAAAAGGGATGCATGTTAAGAAAAGAAAAATAAGAACTATCATCCTCATGTTTTCAGTTACGTGGTCATGTTGATAGAATGTTTTATAGATTTATATAACCTGTTAAAGGTGACACAATGACAGTTGCGGATAAAAAGAGTAAAGCGACGGCTTCTTGATTCATATTTTAGAAATAGAACGTGAAGTATATCCTAAAAAGAACCATGAGCTAAAAAGGATGAAAATAGACTCAATAAAATATTTACAAGATGAAATTAGTTAAATATGAGTTCATTTAAATATAAAAATAATGCATTTAATAGATTAAACTACTCAAGGTGAATAAGACTGAGAAAGATAGAGTTTTATAGGAAACTAAGAAGTATATTGTGGCTCAAAAAATATAACTTGATAAGGCTAAATCAAGATCTACTAAATCTAAGAATAAACTTGTAAAATTAAAGGACGACATTAAATAATAATATTATATAAATTATTATTCATCCATGTAGAATAATTATAAGGTACTATATGTACTAGAAAAAATAAAAAAAATCTAAAAATCATCAACCTGATTGTGTATGTTCCATAAAAACTTATCGAAAAACATGGTTTGAAATAAATATATAGAAAAGTTATACTATTGTTGTAATAATAAAGAGAGACCATAATAATCTAGTTACTTTAATATCTATACAAAATAGACCTATCATTATGTGATGGAAACAATATGATTTTTAGGGGTATACTCAAGAATTTGCAAAAAGGATAAGATTCATAAGATTCTATTATGGATACAAAGACAATGTAAAAAAATACTATGATTATTGGTATAAAATTTATTTTCCATATAATCACTATATTTCAGAGTTTACTGGATGTTATTTAGAATATATAAGCAACAAACATTTCAAGAGATGATTTGAAAATGAAAATATTCATATGGTACCTCTCCAAAATAGGTTTGAAGGGATTAAGTAAGTGTTCAAATGGTATGATAGAAAATACCTTTATAAAGAAATTTCTTTTCACATTATTATATAGAATAAAATATTAAAATATTAAAGAAGATTCAATAGTTAACTAATGAAGAAAAACCATCAATTGTTAAGGTTTCCTCAAAATCTAAAAATTGGAAAAACCATATATTATTGTTAGTGGATTCTCCTAAAACATGGAATAAGATACTAGGATATTTAAACATGTTAAAGATATTGATTATTTTTTATTTTTATTTGTAAATTAATTCTCATTACAAATAAAAGGAATTAGTTCTGTTGTTATCGAACCAAAGCGGATAAATTCCTAGTAGGTTTTAATTATTTATGGGATCAAACACAGTCTTATAGGTGTAAGTAATTTTTGTTATTATGAAAATGAGTTGATAACACATAAGTTTTTTTTCAATAAAATATTTTAATATTTAATTATTTAAATTACATGAGAATGTAATATTGAAAAAAAAATTAAATTGAAGATTCCTATAATTTATGTTTTCATTGTAATAGAAAAGTAAAAAATATATGGAATTAAAGAATTTGACACATTAGTCAAAGTAATTTGATCAATATATAAAATTAAATTGTGGTAATGGATATACATCATTTATTTATAAATTGATATTATATTCGTATCACTTTTCAAAAGGAAAAAATGGTTAATAAGAGACACAGAAAATTAAAACAAAATAAAAACATACTAAATTAATTCACATAATTTTTTTTGGGCCCATGAGACACAGACACAGAATTGGTGGCTCATATTATATCACATTCATTGTTGAATATAAAATATAAAAAGTGATTTATTCATGATACAAAAGTCATAGGTAGTGGAAATGTTCAATATCTATTGAAGAGAAGTTAATAGAGAACATAAGATAAGCATCAAGAAACGAAGAACATGCCATGGGAAATGATACACTAAAAATATAATTAAATCCTATAATGAAAATTATCGGATTGAAAAACAATAAATTACCCATTAAACACCTCATCATATTGAAGTTTCTGTAAGAATGAGTAGGACCATTTCAGAAATGAGGTGAACGATGCATACAGAATCTAAATGATCAATGTTGTTTAGGTGGGAGGAGGTTTGCACAGCTATACATATTCAAATTCAAAGATCCTTGAAAAAAATATTAAAATATAACTTCATATGATATTTTGTATAATAAGAATCTAATATTTAACTACTTTATATAATTTTTTATTCCTTATCTCATTATAATAAAAAGATTAAACAAAATAATGTTTGATGAAAGATTTGAGGATGATAAATTTCATAGATATTTGCCGATTGTGAAGGTCTATAGTTGTTGATATATAAAAAATCATAAAAATTCTTGAGATATGTGATGTAAAAATTAAGAAAAATAAGAACATGAATAATGAATATGATATAATTTATTGGAAAAATATATTTGAAACCACAATCCTATTTCTAGATAGATTAGTGAATGTCATCCAGAAGCTGAAACCAGATTTAGATGTGTTGAATCATTCAAAACCAATGATGAAGGAGATATTTCTAATAATTCGAAGTATAAATATCATAATAGGAGGAAACATTAGAGGCATAAAATTTTATGCAGAGTTAATAAAGAATTTCCAAACTATAACAAGGAATCATGTCAACAATCATATTACCTTAATTTATAATATTGAGACACTTTTAGTGACTAAAACAATTCAACATAAAGAATAAATTGAATCTACATATGAGGATCTAAATCAGATCCAGAATAATTACAACTCCTAAAAACAAAAAAACATTTGAACTAAGTTTTTATTAATAAATAAGTAATATTATTGAATAAATATAATCAAAAACAAATCCAATCTTGTGTGAAAAGGCTATTATCAAGTTGAAGGGGTTAATTTTGAAGATACATATTCTTCATTTGCAATGTTAGGTAGCATAATAATGTTTTTTTGTGAAACTTATATAAAACTATATCATTTATAAAATGCATTCCAAATATTTCTTATTTAATGGGGACCTCGAATAGTATGTTTATATAGTGGAAACAAATGGATTTTTAATTGAAACTAATGGAATATGAGTGTGTAAATTCAATAAAGATTGTTATGGTTTTTAAAAAATCCACATTTAATGGGGTTCAACAATAAAATATTACGTTATTATCCCAAGAAAAGTACTCTAAGGAACTATTTAAGAATTTGGTGTTAGAGGAGTCGAATATGGAATCTACACCAATTCATGTGGTATTGAAGTTATCTATATAGGTGAATGGGTTGAGTTCCTATAAAAGTGACTTTATAAGATTTATTAAAATATTTATTTATATAATATCCTCTAGAATAAATATATATTTCTTGTGATTCATTCTACAATGTAACAAATTGACCTGAAAGAGTCGCATCCTATGGCAAGTAAAATGGTTCTGTGTTATATCAAATGGAATGTGAGATATGGGTTTCTTTATATTAAGAGTAATAATTTAAATATTTATATGTTTTTAAATGTTTATATGGTGGAGGTTTTTGATTATATAAGATCCACCTTAGGTTGTATTTTCATCTTTGATGATAGCTTAGTAAGTTAACACAACATGAACTATAACTCAATCACACTGAGTACTATTGAAGTTGAATATGTTATTAATACCAGTTATTGTACTCAATCACATAGTATGAGGTATAATTTTGATAATTTAGTGGTGATAATTTTGAATCCTATTATAATTCACTATGATAACAAAAGTGTTGTATATGTCTTGAAAATTATTTTTCAAAACTCAAGGTCCATTTAACTCATGATCAAATATGATTTAATGGTAGAGAAGGTGCCAAATGGAGATGTCGAGATGGAATTTGTCCCAATTCATGAGAATCAATACAAAATTTTCATAATGGTGTTCCTTAAGTACATATTTGTTCTCTTGAGGATGAACATGGATGTTTATCCCCTACCACATCATTAAGAAGCATTAGGAGGGTCCCCCATATATCCTTTGATTATGTTTTAAAATGGGGAAAAAATGCTACCACAACCCTTATGAAGAATAGTTTATATTATCTTTATATTTTACTTCTATAGGTTCTTATCATATCCTATAGGGGAAGATATTTAGAAGAGTGAGGGGCCTTATTAATGGAGATAAAATTAAGAGGAATAGATCATCATTTCACATGAATTTTTTTTCATATCACCATGGGATGGAGTTATCTATTAATATACTACTCAATCCAATCATATAGGGTTATGATGTTTGTATTTTGAAAAAATTTGTGATTTGGTGACTATTGAATGAGTGGTTGAAGATGATTTTCATTGTTTTGAAGAAAATACAAATGGGGGATTAAATTGTCATGTAATAGTTAAAGGTGTTTTCTTTATTAACATCCTTGAATTTTAACGTCATGAGTAATGTTTTTTTTGTTCTAACATTTCAGTAAAAAGATTCATTGGAAATATATATACTATATGAATCATGTTAGATTTGTTATTTTAGTTTTTTTTAAAAGGATTAAAGTATACTTGAGAAATATTATAATTGTTTTCATCATGCTGGAAGATTATTAGGAAAAATTATGATAGTATTATGGAAAATATGATAGATAATAAACTAATTTATCTTACATGGATAAATATAAGTAAATTTAGGTATTCATGTAAAATAATTCACCTACACAAGAATATTTGGGCATTGACCCATATTTTAAAATGTAATTTATCTTGCGTAGAATTTCTTGTAAGATAATTCCCTTGTATAGAATGTCCTGAAATATAACTGAGAGATAAATGGATAATTATCATACATATACAAGATCATAAAATGATTGAGGTTCATAAGATAAATTTATCTTACACAAGAAATATCTTATGTAGTACATATCTAATAGAGATAAAGAAAGTAAAAAATATGAGTTCCACACCATAGAATGAGATTCCACGTGCCAAATATGCATAATTCCAAGTATGTAAGGATATTAAATGGGTTTAATGAAAATGTATTTGTAGAGGATTTTAAATAATTAAATACCCAAGATAAGTGAAAAATAAAAAAATTATTTTTTAGTTCGTAAAATATTTAAATTAGATTGTGAGTACATGGATATCGCGGGAGCGATAGCATTAAACTACGTCTAAAGAGGGAATTAATAAAGTTTTAAACTCATACTAAAAATAATTTTAATGAATTTAATATGGAGTGAATATCACTATTTATGATTACAGAGTTCTCAAATTTTGATATCAATTTTGAATCAGTTCAGTTGTTTATAGTTGTTTGAGAGAGAGTTCTCAAAATGTTATTTTATCATAGAAATAAAAAATGGGGAATATTGGGATGAAAATTAATTATATTCTGATAAGTTTTTAGAAAGCTTATAATTTTGTTGTTTATCTTGAAACTCATTTTCTAGGAGGGGGAAGACTAGTTTTACAACATGGGCCTTATATAATAATATAAAAATTTTGTAAAAAAGCATCCACAAGATTATTTAAGATCATATTCACCAAGTAGTGAAGGGAATATCATTGCAAAATTTGTGGTTTTGATCTTAACAAAAATAATAATTCTTTTAAATAAATGTGAATAATTTTTTCATTAACCTTATGCATTAATTTTAGGTGTTCATAATCACTTAAATTTTTTATTATCAAGAAAAATCTATGTAATTGAAAATAGTCAAACACAAAAATGACAAGACTCTCATATTAACGCTAAACATTGCAAATTTTCCTGTGTTACTCTAGTATTTTATATTTTTTATAACAAGATGAATATAATATTATGATTAATGTCATGAAATTAATCCATTTTTTGGATTTTTTTATAAATAAATAATTTACAAAAATATAGGTGCTACTAATTCACCCCCTCACCTTCCCAGTTGTATCCAAAAGTGATCTACGATCTACAAGTTCATTTGATTATGTGTTGGTTAATTTTTTGTTTCTATATTTTGTTACAATTTTATCATGTCATCCTAAGAGTTGATTATTTTTTAATACTAAAAAAGATATTTAAATAGGTAATTATTTAATATATCATAAATTATGAAATAAATGGATATTTTGATAAAAATAATGATTTTCTGTGGTAAAATATTATTTATTTTAATCTGAATAATTTTAAATATAAATTATTTTAATATATATTTGTTTTATTTTTTATTTAATTTATAGAATTCTTTTAATTTCTTGACAAAATTAATTGATTAATTCCATTATTTATAACAAAAATTATTTTTTGGAAATAATTGATAATCTTTTGTTGGACATTTTAGTTCTTATCGTGAATTTCTTTTTTAAAATAATAATTAATTCTTTGGATTTTGGGGACCTTTAGATATGAGTTTCAAGATTCTATTAAAGGTAGATAGTTACCACATTATGATTCTCCCTACAATGGAATGTCATAATAAGGAAAAAATATAAAGGTATGACTTACTGCATGAAGAATATGAATCTACCACATGACATAATAAAGTGAATGTTCCTACCTAGAAACAGTGTAGGAAAATAAATAAAGAGAATAGATGAATGAAATTTGAAATAAAGTTATCATTTATAAAGATTTCGCATTCCCTATGATACAACCAAAATTGAGTGCAAGATATCAATAGACCGTCGTAACCTTCTACATATTTTTCACCAACATATTGTGTTTTCACAAAAAGTAAATGAAGATATCGAGTTTCAATGTTAAATCAACTATGGGACTAAAATATGAAATATTTAAGCATACCCAACCATGATTGAAAATTGGAACAACCATTTATGGATCTAGGTTTTGTGGCTGAGATCAATGAATTTTTGCAAATAATATAGGAAGAGTTTATATTAAATAAGGAACTTCAATAATAAATATAAAGTATAAATTTATATTTGAGAATTAATGGCTATGTCCAATCATCAAAAATAGATTAATGAAAATAGATGTGGTGTATCTGAGTTTGTTTGAAGAAGACATCAAAAATAATGTCTCTATCACACTAAATCAGTGAAGGTAATTGGGAAATGATTTACTGAAGCTATTGATTCTTTGACCATATATTTTTGAAGAAAAAAATGAAACTAGGAATGTATTAAATAGTTTGATATATTTTTTTTTCAGCTCTATATTATCATCCTTGATGATTCAAAGAAGTAATATTTGGGTAACATTCATAGATTTTCAAGGAATAGTATATACATTGAGTGTCTAAAATATTTACAACGAATTGTAAATTCAGGTATGGTTGATACTTATTTTCTGGACAATTATTTTTATTATGGGGACATCTATTTTCCCAAGTAATAATGTTTTGGAAATAATTATGTTCATTCAAATTTTTGGTGAATGTAATCTATATTGTTTATTAATGAGATTATCCCAAGTTGGGTGAATGTTAAAGCTTCAATATAATATGAATCCTAAGTGGTTTGTTCAATTCTGAGACATCAATATAAAAGTGTGATATACTTTTTGGAATAACCAATTCATTTCCACTGAAGTAATGAGTACTATCCATCTATGACCAATCCTTTGGAATTGGTCAATATGAATTACAAATATTGAATGAGAATTAATATTTTAAAAATACTAATGAAAAATATTTGATAGGGAATTTTTCTTAAGATTACGAAAGGATACATTAGATTTTTGTGATGAATATCATGGAAGTGTAGTACACCTATTCTATGAATGTTTTACTTGGTTTTTATTTCACTAAGCTTCAAAAGGATACATCATATGGGCATGAACCAATGTTAAGGTCATAAGTGAAATTTTTAATTCTTAGGTGTGATAAATTATAAAATAAAGAAATAAAATTCGAGCAAACTGAGCTCATGAAATTGAAGTTGTGGGGAAATTACAGAAGATTCAAGATATAGTTCGAGATGTTTGATACTTCTATTAGGTTATTAATACCATGTGCACAGAACATAGTTTTTTTGTGGGATTTATATTTGGAAAAATAAAAAAGATGATTCTGAATAGTGATGGAATTTCTATTAGAAGATACGTAATGAAAATTCCAGTGGTGTTGGATGTGATTTTAGAATCATTTCATGAATGAAGTGGATTTTGTTGTTGTCACTATGAATTTCACTAAAAGTGTTTTGGATTAGATCAGTTCCTTTTTATTTTAATGATCCCGAACAATATACATATTTTGAATTGAATATGAAGTTAAAGTGATTGGTCATAACCTACCGCATGGTTTACTCCAACGGAGCACATGAACAAACTACCTACTAAGCATGAGATGAGAAAATTCTATCCAAGTAATGAACATAATGTTCATTTAAGAACCAATATTGCATTTATAATTAATTGACCATAAGAAAAACCATACAACTATATGATGTGTTTGTTAATTTTCTATAAGTTCTATATTGGTAGTGTGTCTCCATTTTAGTAGTTATGACAATTAAAATTCTATATCACATGAAATATGTACCTTCCATGATTTCAAACAAACCTATCATGTGATAGAGTCAAGTGAACACATAAAGTAATGAATCTACTGTATAAAGTAATAAACCAACAACATGATCAAATGAACTCACCAAACGAAGGAATAAACTGACCATTCCTTATTTTCGTGGATAAGATTCATTACAACTAATCATTTCAAACTATGATTTGATTGTGTAACTATTTCTTAGTTGAAGATAACCTATCATTTCTAAATTAGTTGTGGAGATTTTTCAAATCTCTAATGAGTAGTTCTCAGTGAATTAATTTCATCATCCAAATAAGTAATGTTGCATTGATTATTCTCCAATGGTTACTTTTTAATGGATTTATTTTTAAAGAAGAAACAATCATTTGTATACATATGTGCAGTGAAATATATAGATAATAATTGATGAATATGATTTTGAATCTATGTTACATATTCTACAATGAGTACTTCTTCAGAATTATCCATGACACTATGTTTTTTTAACCTACTTTGAAACATCATTGTGCTTATTTCAAAAAAAACTCAAGGAATCCTATACAATTGAAGCTATATTGATTGAAAATCATCTCATATATCATCTATTTCTCATTTTGATTATTATAGAAATTTGAGATTTGTTTTTATTGGTTTATTTATCAGTAAACATAGTCATCTACACTAAACTAGAGTGTTCTTGTCACCCTCTTAAATTAATTTCTTTTTCAATACCACACATAACTATGGAATAAGTCATGTGTTCCCTAAAATATTTTTCCTCAATTTGAAATAATAAAATATGACTTTGTCATATAATTTTAAATATAGTTATTTTAAATACTTAACCCAAGTTACATATTAGTAAATTTATTAATAAACTACATGCATAAGGTAATTTCCAAGTAAAGGGGATTATATCTTGTCTTAAGACTGAACCCATTATTTAAAATCTCAATGCGGTTTATCTGTTTTTTCATTATTATTTGAAAAAACTAACCAATATCATCTTTAAAAGTAACAAGAAAACATTAATTTGATATTTTTCTTTAACTTTTTCTTTATATAAAATGATTGTTTCAAAAAAAATTGTTTCAAAAGATAGAAATATTTTTCAAATGTGCATTTAACTAAGTTCTAATCAAGCATAAAAAATTTTATTAAAAGAAAAAATTATACAATTCTTTAGTTTTAGTTAACTTTGAATATTTTATAATATTATGGGTTTTAATTTTTAATATTTTTAATAGAAATTTTTATTTTTAAACAAAATTCTTCCCCCTCATTATATTTTCTCTCAAATCAACATTTGGTATTGTAGAATTTTAAAATATATTATTATTATGGTTATGTTTTATTTAAATATCATAAATCTATATTAGAGATAAATTTATGTCTTTATGGATAATTCTTGATAAAAATAATTTCCACTAATTAGCCTCATTATTTTCATGGAACATTCTATGTTAAATTTAAAATTATGTTGAAAACCCATTTAGAAAGTATTAGAACTGATATCTTGATTGTTATTGAAGATAAATACGAAAAACATGAGGCTATGAAGACTAATTATAGTTAGTAAAATAAAGCTAAATATGATTGAAAATATAAATAAATGAATTAATTATGTTTTGATTTAAGAGAAGATGAATTTAATTGAATATATGAATATTCAACTACTTTTCATATTTTGGATACTCTTTTTATATCTCACAATGGAACCTCAAATTTTAAATAAATACATTTAAATACCAATACTTTTAAATATGATACATTAATGATAAAGCCTAAAAATTCAATCTATAATATTTATCATAGCTTTAATGAAATTGTGAACATGATGCATTCACTGAGAATAAAAATTATTGATAAATATCAAGTAATAAGACTTCTCAAATTCTTACAAAAAAGATAGTGAGGAAATTTAGTTTCAATCAAAGAACCATAAAACATTAATGCATTACCAGTAATGGAAAATATTGGATAAATAATGATGTATGAGTAGGAATTACTAGTTGAAAAAAAAATATTATGGATTAATTAGGAAGTCGGTAGCCTTTAAGTCTTCTAACTCAAAACTGAAAGAAAATATTAGAGATGAATGTTTTGAGGATGAGGAATCACCGACTGAAATTTTTAATAAAATTGTTTGTTTATCCAGATTATTCAAAAAAATATATAAAAAAATAAATTCTTCAGGAAATACATTTATATAGGTAAATATGATAATATGGTAAATTTCAAAAAAGGGTTGGATAATAATGATTCAAAAATTGAGA
The DNA here is from genome assembly GCA_963277665.1 of Viscum album. NCBI lineage: Eukaryota > Viridiplantae > Streptophyta > Magnoliopsida > Santalales > Viscaceae > Viscum > Viscum album. Next base: position 1,501,635,364 of record OY728128.1, read on the forward strand.
TAATCTATTATGAGGGTAAAATAGAAGGACACATTAAATTATAATATCCAAATCAAATGTATATGAAAAATTATCAGGAAAAATATAAAAATTATAAAAAATCCACTGAGAGTGCTTATGAGGACAACTCAAGTGATCAGAATCAAGCAGATATAGAAAAATGATAGATCCAATATGTGTTTCCTGATAAGCGCGTATGAGGTGTCAAATATTTTTTTGAATTTAAAATACTTACTTATATTCTATTTGATACTAAAATAGTGATTGAAAAATATACAATGAAGATTTATTCAAATATTTTAATATACTGGATTAAACCTTTATTGAACATAAGGATAAAATAAATGATTAATAAGTATAATGTCATATTTGGTCACTTTAAAATTGGTTTTCATATAGAAAAGGAAATGAGTTATCAACTATCAAAGGAAAATAGATAACATAAAATGTATAATTAAAAGAATAATAAGTATATATAGATATTCAATTATGGTTAAAAATATCTAACATAGATTCTTTTTAATAAAACTACAGTAATATTGACTATATGAATTTTTTATGATCCTAGACCATGAAAAATTTATAAGAATAAATTTTTATATAGTTTCAGTTCTTCTATATATAAATCCTATTATTATGGACCCAATAAGGTGTTATTTCGAGAAGTTTAAATTCTACTTATTAGAAACCAATTAAAAAAATTTATATTCCTAAACCTCTTATTAATAATATTTTTGGACCCTTGTAAATATGGGTACAAAAATCATTTCCTATTTTATATTTTTTAATAAACATGAATGAAGAGTACCTGTAAGAACATATGGTATCTGGATAGTGAATTTTCAAGACATGTGATTGCGTTCCACTTGAGCTTTTTGAACCTTTTCAAAGTTAATGGTGTATCTGTCTCCTTTAGTGACAATGCCAAAAGAAAAATAATTGGACTCAGACAAATCTGTAACTCTAGTACAATTTTAATTTCTAAAGTATTATTTGTATATCGATTAAATTATAATCTTTATAAAATCTCACAAGTATGTGATGATGGTTATCATATTATATGTAATAATAATTATGATAAATTTTTTGATTCTAATAATGTTTAAGTCTTTACTCTTATGTCAAATTACAATGTATTTTTTATTGATTGAAATTCATTATTTTCTCATAATATTTAAAATTTTGGTTTTTTTCGCAAGGAATATTAGATTTTGAATCATAGACTCGGCCTTTGAAACATTCAGTAACATAAAAAGATATCTAAAAATGGATTATTCTAGGATATACCTAAAAAATAATTCTCAAAAGAAAAAAACTATAACCCATGTAAACAAGTTAAGTAGTATAAAATCTCTTTCCCACAAAATAAATAAGGTTCAAATTTTTAACCCCTTGGGAAAGAGCATATGTATTTGTTGAGAGATTATATAATTTCATGCATTAATAAAATTCACTATTCTTATGTTCTTGAAGATATATTTTCTATATACACATTGGTAATATTTATAGCACACAAAATTGAATCTTGTTCTTTCTTTTCCATGTATGCTTGATTGGAAAATCATTTTGGTCTTAAAATTAATACCATATGAAGTGAACAAGGACATTAATTTTAAAATAATGATAATGAATCTCATTGATCACAACATGGAAATAGACAAAAATTATTTTCTCCTAGGACCCCACATCTGAACAGTGTATTGGAAAGGTGAAATAGAACCCTTTAAGAAATCTCACAGACCATGTTCAATGAGTATGATTTACCTATCTATTTTTGAGAAGATTCTATGAATAGAACATACTATATTATTAATAAAGTTTTAGTTAGACAACCATTAAATAAAACACCATATTAATTATGGAATTGTAGATAATAAAAATTTGGTTACATTTTATTTTTTAGTTATACAGTCTTTATACTCAGAAAATAATAGAATTAAGAGAAATTTTCATCCAAAAGTAATGATTTAATTTTATTTAGATATTATTACATAATTAAATCATTCAAGATATATGAAAAAAATAACCAAAATTTTGGATAATTCAATACATTTTAAATTTTATTTGACAGGTCCACATGATCCTAAAACCCCTTAAAAAAATATTGAGTATTCTTTTTTCAACCATGATATCAATTCCAAATCCAGTGTTAAATCTATTAAACATATATAAAAATACTATAGTTTTGAATAAAAAAATGAACCTATACCTATAGAATACAATGAGATATCAATTGCTTCTAATACCTAAGATATTTGTCCTAATAAGGACCGTTGTTTAGATTATTTTGTAGCATACATAAATAGAGGATACAGAATAGATATTCACTTAGAAATTTATTTGAACATCAAGCTTTATTATAAAATATTTAACCTAGTAAATTCACAGAATAAATGGTTACTGAGTTTTGAGTAATAAAATTGAAATAATATATAAATTTGTTTAAATGAAATAGAGTCTACTATCTTATTTAAATACATATTAACATCCTTACCATTATCACTAAATGGGCTTTTAGGAACAAGGATGATGAGTGAGAAATAATAATTAAAAAAAATTAAATAAGGGTATATTCAAGAGTAATTCATTGACTATGGGGAAACCATTACACTGGTATCTAGACATGAATTCATTAAAAAGTTGCTTCCCTATGAAGCACATTTGGATATAAAATTTTACCAAAGTGATTTTAATAGTGAAATCCAAAATGGTTATATATTTAAGGTTGTTTTTATAGAACAACCCATCTATATTACCATACCCTTACTTTCCAAATCATATCTTAATTTAGAAAAAAAATATTTATATGGTTTGAAAGAATCTCCAATAGATTGGTATGACAAGAGAAATAAATTTTTTATTTATAATGGTTTTTCAAAATGAATATTTGATCCTATATAATTTATTAAAATAATTTTAAAATGTGATTTATGAGTAAAAATATATGCTAAAGATGTTATTTATTTTGTCATCAAAAAATTATTTTCTTATTAAATTTGAAAAAATGATGCTAAATTAATTTGAAATGATTTAATGGGTGATATAAAATTCTTCATTGGTATTCAATTTTTCTAAAAGAAGGAATTATTTCTAATTAAAGAATGTACTCTATATATATATATATATAAATCTTTTGGTATATATATTACAAAATTTAGTTTTAATTTCAGGAGTACAATATATAAATTTTATCTTGAATAAATTGGGAAAGTAATTTCTTGACACGCTTATAGAGGTATGATTGGATGTTACTATACATAACTATTATATTACCAGATATAATGCTTTGTGCAAGTTTACATGAATGTTTTCAATCAAATCCAAAGGAATCAAATTTATTATATGTGAAATAGAAATTCAAATACCTAAAAATTATAACCGACATAATTCTTGTTTATTTTGTAAGACATTAATTTTATCTAATGAGTTATTAAAATGAATATTTCAATGTTTATACGTTAAATAGAAATAGAATTTATGGAACATGTCAATTTTTTGGAAATTTCCATGTCCAATTGTGTAAAAAGATATATAACTAAATTTCAGTATACACTACTAAAGTTTAGTAAAAGGTTTCAGGTAGTTTTTGTGAACAAATTATATAGATAGAACAAAATTTACTAGACTGTGGATATTAATTTTGAAAATTCCTTATTAATTTTGATGATACAAGTTCATTAAATATATCTATGAATCTTGTATAAAATTCATGAACAAAACTTATTGGTATAATAAATCACTTTTTTAGGGATCATTTTTAAAAAGGATATATAACTCTTGAATTCATTTTTTCTGAAAATTATCTTACTGATATATTTAAAAATTCATTGAATGTAGAGAGAATCAATTATATAAGACAATAATTAGGTATGAAAAAATATTCCTAGTACATTCAATTGATTTTTATCCTCCATAATTATTTTACATTCTTTATTTAATTTCCTAGGTTATATTTAAAAAAAAATCTAAAAGTAACCAATAAGTATGGATCAAATGGCCAATGAAATGAAACTATGTTTTTATTTATATGGTTACTATACCTACCATGAATAGTTAATCATGTGGTTACAATACATACTGTGGAAATTAACTCACACTGTCATTATACTTATCATGAGTACTTACCCACATGATCACTTATTACCTTCCATGGATATTTAATTCATAAATTTAATTTACCAATTGTGATTTCATGGTCAGCTTGTCAACCATGCCATTTTTATCAAAGTATATATGGTCAATTTACCTATATTTTCTATTTTTACATAATGTTTTACATTAATTTATTTTGTAGGTATTTAAATTTAGTTTATTATTATTTTAATCCATAAATGACAGAAAATAAAATTCCAATTGGAGTGAAAATTGATATAATATTTTTTATTAAAATATCATCCATCGTTTTGAATCATTTAATGGAAATTGATACCTAAATTTATTGACCCCTTTCTCTTATAAACCTATAAATATCGACAAACTAAAAAAAATTGAAAATTCCCTGGATGAAGCGCCATGTCAGTTCCACTCCTCCTATTTCACTTCCTCCAACTACAATATCAAATAAAATATAATTTAGTTCGAGCGAAATTATGAATTTGGGGAATCTTCATTTAGTCAATTTTACAGTATCTACAAAAAAGGATGTCGATGTATAGTGGTTTTAATTGATAAAATAATTTTTAAATTGATTTAAAAATTTGAAAGAGCTTCTTTAATATAAGGATAATAGTATTCCATTAATCCCAAATCCAGATAAATAGTTTTATGCACACCAAGAATTCAATCCTTGAAATAAAAAAGACGCTACTAATATGATGAATGGTGGTGATGTTTTGGGGTTCTCATCAAACCACTAGGTAATGTTATTGGGTGTCTGGTATAAAGAAATATTTGTGGATTAATAAATATATTATCATGTTAATAATGTTTATTTCTAGTTTTAAATTTATTTAAACTGCCTTACTAGGTTTTTAACCCCTGTGATACACACTTTTGTTGAGATAACTGAATAATATATGATACAATTAATATTTACCCAACACCTAATTATTCTAAGAAAAAGTGATATATTCATCTTGAGTAACCCAGATATTTTTTACATATTTTTTATGTAAAATTAATTTCAAATAAAATTATGTAGATATATCATGATATATATGTTTGAGTTTTGTATTTCTACTTTAATTTTTATTTCTTTACTCTACCTGAAGCATATAATATTATTTTTGAATTGAAATGGATCAGTTTCTTAGGGATAGGAAATAATAAACTCACCATATGTATTTTGACTTTCGTAAAAAAATATATACTAAAATGAAGGTAAATTAGAACCCATCGAAAAGAATGTGTGTGGTTGATCCAAGAAATTTATATTAAAGGTATTATTAGGTGAAGTTTACTATTAGGCCAAGTGTTCTTGTTGATCTAGGTATTCTACCTCATGATGTGGTACATTATTTAGATGATGAGGTAGAAACTAGTGAGAAATTAGTATAAGAAATAGAGGAGGATGTAATGGTTTATCTAGATGAGTAAGATATAGCTACTTATTAGAGCTAAATGATAGTCTCTCCTGCTATATATTTTTGACCACATTCTGCTCCAATTCCTTTACCATCACATGAGGAAGAGATTGATTTAGAGGATCTAGTTGAAATTGAGGTTTCTGTAAGTAATTATAAGGATGAACTAGATTGGGGTGAGTTTGAAGACTATGAAGATATTTTAGGAAAACAAGGTGGACCTCATATTATTTGGATTACTATCAGATTACTTGTACTTGGTTCACCTGTATATCAAGAGTAGTCTACTGGATCTATTTTTAGGGGTTATATTTTCAAGAATATGATATTGAAAATGGAGGAATTCCACCTAGACATGGTGTAACCTCCACTAAAACTTCTTAGAGAGTGTTATAGGGATCTCTTATTATGATCGTAGACTCTGATGAAATACTTGAGGTATCCCCTTTGAGAAATTTGTTTGATCAAATAGTCAATGAAATATTTGGCCCTAATACAACCAAAAAATGTGAAGAAACTGAGCATGTAGGTTCACCAAGAGAATATGTTTCTAACGATGTTCCCATTATTCTTGAGGAATAATTTGATATATATTTCAGAGTTGATGATTATTTTCTTAGAATTTGATTAGGGGAGGATTTAGCTCAGATAGATGATATGTCTCTAGCTCTCGATCCATCAATGAATATTATTTTTATAACATATGTTATATAGGATGATTTGAATGAATACAAATTGGATATAATGGGTGTGTTTGAGGAATTATTTCTTGGTTTTTAAAATTACATAGAGCCTTCTAGAAAATACAATATTATGTGTAGTGTTTTTTATTTATCATATCCAACCAATGTTTTATCTTGAGTTGAATTTTTTGAAACATGATATTGAAGATATGAAGGCATAATATGGAGAATTTGAAATAGATCAATCTATTATAGTGTTTTAGTTGGATCAGAGGTTCGTGAATGGAGTGTTTTACCCTCCTCCTACTCCTATTCTAGAGCCTCCTCTTTCTCCTCCTATTCAATTAGTTTTTGATAAAGTGAAAATTAGATAACTCATAAGGTATGAGTTTGAAGTTTTAGTCGATTATTTTAGACAAGCTAGGGAATCTATGTTTGACAGCTTTTTTAAAAAAAACTATTTTAAAACCTTCTCTCTAGTTATATAAGGTGTCAAAAAGCTAAAAAATATAGAGACACCATAAAGAGGGCTGTTGATTTATACGATTTCAAAATATTTACATTGACGGATTTAGATGGTATATTTATAATGCATGAATAAGATCTAAACATGAATCCATTGACTCAATATTTCAAGTTACATGTTGAGAAACTCAAGGGGATTAATTTAGTTCTAGAATATTTTAGGGGTCAAAAGAGATGATTTTATTCAGGATTTGGAGCACAGTTCCTAGGTAGCTGGTGATTTCAACAGATTAGTGAAACCATATATCTACACAACCTATAATGCTATGTTAGCATATCCAGCTACCCTTATATCTCTAGATCCATCATATACATCATCTATCATCAATCCTTTTTCCTTATCTCTTGGAAAATAAATTAAAAAACTATATTCTGTTTTGATGTGTATAGTTATTTGTGATACCAGGAAGTTCATGTGGCCATGTAGAATCTAATACATGTTTTAATCCAAATGAATTCATGAAACAGCTACCAACTGTGTGTGAGAAGATATTTTTTTTCAAATTATATAACAGACCGAGTGTTGAAGGATCTACCTTGCATTTAGAATCAATTTACCACATTAACAACCTACCAATCATGTTTTACGTAAGAGAAATTTATCTAAGTCGAGTATTGACTATGTGTATTTTTATTTTTAATTTCCACAAGTACAAATCACTATCGCATGAAAGGATGTACATATCATGAGTTCAAAAAAACCTACCATGTGATATATTAAGGTGACCAAATGAATGGAAAAAGAAGTTTTATAAAATCATGAACCTAACAAATCATTCAATGGACTAACCTAATAAAGAAATAAACAAATTGTCCCTAGTTTTCGTGGCTAGTTTCTATACCACCAGATATTTCCAACATACTATGAGATCAAGTAAATGTGTATAAAGTACAGATATCATACCATGTCTAACATAGTTCTATAAAAATTTCAAAGTTCTAATATATTGATTTTAAGGAATTAATTACATCACTAGTACAATAATGGATATATTTATTTTTCTCCAGTGGATACTTTTGGATTGAGTTAATTTTAAAGAAGAACTAATCATGGGTAAAAAAAATTTAGTTAAATATATAAATAATGATAAAGGAAAATATGTGTTAATATGTGTTATATTTTCTACACATAGGACTTGTTCTAAATTATTTTAGAAACTTGGTTTTTCTAAATCTATTATTAAACATGTTCATGCTCCTATCAAAGAAATATTAAATAAATATTTGAAAATTGAAGCGATTTTGATTGTGTTTCATCTCATATCTCATATTTATCTCTTTCTATTTGTTCTTAATATTCGAGATATGTTTTTTTATGGATCAAATTATTTATAAACACATTATTTTACACTAATATGAAGAATATTTTATACTATCTTAATTTATTTTCATCTGTAATCACACCCATAAATGTGGAAGAGGTCATGTGGGACCAAGAATATTTATATACACCATCAAACTATCTAAGAGTATTTTACCCAGGACTATATAGTATATCTAGGATTTGGATTGCTTTGATTATTAAAAAACTATGTGGAAAAGGGTGACTTCCATGTGAATGGAATTAAGTAATATCATTAGAATGAAACCCTTATTTTCAATTCGATTAAGATTTAGATATTTTTTCTAGTTTAAAATGACTAAAAAATCAGATTTAAAATTAATAAAAAAAACATTACTATGATATATTTTATTACCTTTTGTTTTAAATATGGTTTTTGCTTCAAGAAAAATTGTTTGAAAAATTAGAAGGAGTTTTGAAAGTTGTTTTAATTGAGTTCTCATAAAACTGATAAGCATACTTTTGAAAGTAAATATTAAATAATTCTAATGACTTATTTAAATGGTATTATTTTATTAATTATGTTATTCAAGTATTAAATATTTTAAATTGAAATTTTATATTAGTAAACACAATTCATGCAAATTTATTATTACATTGGGACTAATAAATATGATAACAACCACCTGAGATCATCCACATGGATTTTTATACATTTTAGTTATAATGCCACTATGTTTCATTATATAATAAGAGTAGGGGTTACCCTATATGTTCCCTATTACTATATATAGAATTATATTATAGATAGTTGTAATTAACTATGATTCTATTGCATTTCTTCATATCATTCAGCGATTTTGGGTTATAACTATAAATACATTATTTTGTTCATTTTAAACCACAATATTTTGTTATCATACCATCAAAAGTCAATGCATAATTTGAAATTTCATATCTAGGAAGTGAATATTTATGCTTCCTAGAGATTTGATCATCATGTCGATCATCATTCCTCTTCTTCACTCATAGATGTTAAATGTGGTTAAGTGGAGATGCAATATCAAATCCACTCACATGAAGTGTTATCTACTCTTTCTATAATGAAATTTACCTCCTTATTTTTATATTTTTCAAAATATGTGAGGTTTTGTGATTTTCCAACTCATGATGACCACACTAGATAGTGGAAATTTCTATATAAGGTCGTTAGTTATTCCTTCACTAATGGGATTGTTCTAGTGTACTGTAATTCATTTTCTACTATTAGAATCAATGTTTTAGGTGGGAGAGGTGTGTGTTTGGTTATAGAAATAAACCATGAATTGTGTGAGGTTCAGTGTTGATGGTAATTTCCATAAATATATCTATGATAGGAAATTTAGAGTGTATCATCCTTGACCTAGAATTTTTCTTACTATCCCTATATTCAACTACCTTGACTACTATTTCCCTTTTTTCTCCATATCACATTTCATTTATTCTTTGAAACAACTATTTCAAACCATGTTTTTATGTCAGTTTTTACAACCATAAAATATACAAAAATCATAAAAATATATTAATAGAAATTCTAGGAAAAGACACACTACTTCCTTCAGACTTTCCCTACAGTTTTTTATTATGTTTTAGCTTAGTATATTGTAAATGTATCTATGACTACTATGATGATAAGGGTGTATAATTATAAATGATTAAAATATGGGATGCATTACCATCAATATATATCCCATTAAATAAATAAGTAATCAACCTATAAAAATTATAATAATAAATAACTAATCCAAATATATAAAAACACATACAATGTGGAATCAAAAGACAATACTAGGAATAATTCCTTGGTAGTGTTCATAAAAAATAGTAGCAACTAAACAACCTAGATGAGAAAGGAATTCCAAAATAAATCTCACACTACCACATAAAGACCTGAAAAATATACTTAGATTTATATGTTTTAGTATACTTGTATACTCTTTAGGGTCCACCACAAAACCAGTCTTGTAAATGTAGTAGGACCATACTAAAACCCTAGTAAATTAATAGTGGAAATTAATTTGATAAATAAATAAGGTGGACTATATTTACAACCACACAAAGGCCTGATCACTATGTAATGAATATAAATATGTGACATGAAAATGGAAACACACACACACAAAGATATATATAACTATGTTAGCCCACTACCACTTTCCCACTAAACTAGTCACCTTAAAATCTAATTTATTTTGTCCTGCTAGTATCATCCACTCTATAAGTAATAATACAGATCCTTGAAAACATATAATAGCCACATCATCATTAATAACTACACATCCATATACACACATCCCAACAACATCATCATCAAATTTCCATAATCTCATAGTAAAACAGAGAGCTATAACAACCCAAGAAAATAAACACTACACCGTTATCAATTCTAGACCATGCATGAATAAACATGAAATAATTATAATGAATTATATCTTGGATATGAGAATATTATATAACCTTAAGTCACCACAACATAATTATATATGTATATCATAATGCAGAGCCATTATATCTTGTATGAGAGCACAACCTATACCATAAGCCACCACAACATAGATATTCCAAAAAACCATACTAATTTAGAAGAGAGTGAGGTAGGGGAGAATTAATTCATTTGAATCCATGAAAACAGTGATATTGGGAGGAACACCACGAACCAAAGGCCAAATATGGTCATCAATTTCCCCAACAGACATGGGTGGTAAATCATAATAAATAACATATAATAATTATAGCATAGAATACAACCAATATCTCTAGGAAAGTACATTACCCTAGACTCAAACAAGATAAAACAACCAATAAGAAAAATCGGAGGCCATTGTAATGAACAAGAAAGATAAAATAATCTATAATAAAATAATCAATATCTAAAATCAAAATTAATCATCTAATAATGATTAATTACTATTAATTTTACATAATAAATTATCAATTCTACTTCAATTAATTAATAATAAAATACAAAATTCTTTTATATTCAATCATTCAATTTATATTCACAAACTATGATTTAGATAATTTTTATAAAACAATTCATGGTTCCAATTTAATATACCAGTACCATAATCAACACACCTTTTTATTTATTTATTTGAAATAAAATATCTCTCTGTAATTATAGTTATATTTTCACTCAACCAATACCATAACAAGGAAGAGATACATCCACAGTGTAAAAATCGATCTACCAAAAATAGAAAATATACACAATAGAAAAAAAATAAGAAAACCATCCACCAAAAAAGACCCCCAACTCAAGCCTACCATATTGAAATCATCATTGACACATATATGTATCATCAATACCATCCCATCATCAATCACAATAATACACTACCATAATCTAAGAAAATTATCCCAACTGTGGATAAACAATACAATTGTACCACGTTTTATTTAATTTCATAGAAATGACTATATCATTTTAATAAAACAATGGACTAAAAATATTTTCATTAATATAAAATTTTAATAGGTATTAAAAAATTCTTCAATCAATCATACAAGAATTTTTAATAAAATATATCGATGTATCTTGGAATTATATTTCAATTCCAACAACCATTATCATTCATAACCAACTAAATTTATCATTTTATTATGTTCATTTCTCAGAAACAAAAATTTTAATTAATAAATATCTAAAAAACTTATATTCAACCCATAAACATAAAAAAATAAAAACTTCATCATGTCAATAAATTTCAAGGTAGGATTATTCAATTTAGTAAATGCATAATTCATTTATCTCCATTTCACAACATACAATATGAATCTTGTTTAAATAATTTTACACATTTTCAATATGATTTGTAAAATTAAAAATTATTTCAAAAACAATTTTCACTATCTCATAAATCACATGAGACAATAATACTGAATAAACAAATAATCACATGTGAATAAAAACTCCTTATCAAGAACTCTAAATCCTTAAAATTAATAAAATTATCATCATTATATAAACCATATCCATTTACTCATCAAAAATAAAAAATGACAGTGACACAGAAAACATATACCAAATAAAAGTCTTGAATACCATACCTCAATATCGAGCTTCAACGATCACTGAATTAGAATTGAAAAATGTATGGATAAAAATATCATAGACCTTCACAACATATCCCAAAATATAAAAGATATCCTAAACATATAATAATGTATCAATATTCATATAAAACCCCCAAAACCAAGTGTTTATAATATACATAAGTTTTAAAAGATAAAAAAGACAATAACATCAATCTAAAAAGAAGAAAAAAAGAGATAACATGGTTTGAGGATCAACATCACCAAAAGCAAAGTCCTATGAATCGATCACAAGGCCTTAGATCATCTAAAACACATCCATAACATCCTATAGTTTTATAGAATATTGATTAAATATAGATAATTCATGAATTACCTTTAATTTATATAAAAATTTAGAAAACACTATGACATAGTGGGATAACTCTCTATCATTTAAAGATATCCAATATTAAAAAATAAGAATGTGAAATCTCCTAGTATATCCCATATTTCTCATGTTCATTTGAAATTTCCTTGATTAAAAAAATGATAATATTTTGGTTATGAGTTTCAAATCACGACATTCCAATGCCCAAAATTCATTATGTGTTTCCTAAAACATCATCCTCATCGTAAATTTCAACATTATTATCCACATATCATGGAATTAATGCCACATTTCAATGACCTCAAATATTAAATAGGAAAGTATCTCAACCTCGAAACAATTATTTAATGACAAAGAGGATTCATATTGAGACTGTAAAATTTTCGAAGGAAAATAATAAGATAAATTTCATATATAATATGATTATTATATACATAAGAGTATTAAAAAACAATTTTACAAAAAAACACTCAATAATTACCAAAACATTATGAAATACATTCACATGATGATCATACTCCAATCCCAAAACAATTTGGTGCTTAACTCTCACATCTTACACCCCCATGTTGTAACCAATTTCAATTTAAAAACAAACTTTACTGGAAATAAATTATGACCACAACACACACTCTCCCGCAAATGAATATATATTCCAATATAAATCTATAACAATGGTATCTTTATTACAACCTATGTTTTTTTGAAATATTTTTTTTGAATAAATTTAATTTTTTTGATAACATGTATTACATGCAATACTGAGTTTTGACAGACAGCAATACACTAATAATATTATAATTTGAACAAGATCATTATGAAATAAATGTTAAAATTGGAAGCATGAATAAGAATATCATAATTATAAAAATTAATTATGAATATTTTAGACAAATACAATATATTGATACTAGACATCCAAAGTGTGTCTTCTCCCAAAGTGTGTCTTCTCCCATACTTATAAAAGGAAACCCTAATTCCTCTTCTCTATAATGATACTAGACATTTTTAATTCACCAATACCTACCAAAATATACTTATTAATTTTCTTCTGATATCCTAGAGGTCTTATTTTAATTATTAAACCCTCCAAGTATGCATTTTATGGAAAACCTACGGATGTTTTCTAAAGAAGAGGTATCGTTTTTAACAGCCATTTTTTTCTATCATATTCAACCTCCTTTAAATAGAGTTAAAATATGATGATATATTTAAATAAATATATTCCATATGCTGAGATATTCTTATGTTAATTTCATAACCTATATCCATTTAATCCTCCATAAAATGGGAAAGGAAACTATCTATCACATGGATGGAGGACTACGACCTTGAGAAATATTGTAATTGGTTATCCATCACCCACTCTCATGACAAGAGATAATAATAGATTTAATGTTTATATATAATTTTTATTACATATTTACACTCATATAAATATATTTTTACATAAAAAATAAGGCTCTTGGGGTAGCGGAAGCATGGTTGGGCTGGCACCCAACTTTGATTTTTACCATGATCAATGATTATTCCCAGATGAATACGACAATGAATGCCGATGTCCACATAATATAATCAAAGAATTATATAAATAAAGAAGAGGCCTGAAACCTTCAGATAGGATCCTTACCATCATGTTTATAATTAATTTAATTAATTTCATAAAGAAAATAATACCTGGATCTGCGGTATTTTCTTTATTGATGATTTCGATCATTCGGAATGACCCTTCCAGATTATCTTGTTGCATTTGCAAGGAACAACACTAGAATCTTTCTAGAGGTGATTCACATGTGCTCTTATGGCCTCCAATCGACACCACTTGTTCTTCGGGTGCCAGTGCAGCGAAGTGAGTGTCTTGTGTTGGTCGTTCATGATATCTTGTTCTTCGACCTCAAATAACATCTCTCACTATTGTGAGGGGCAGGAAGAGGATTCAAGAGATAAATTTTTTTTCACCACAACTCTCAATTCACCAGGTGTGCAGTTCGGTACATGGCACACTAGAAGTATGTGTTTTTATTTGAAATGGGGCTTCAGTTACAAAATTTAACTGCACAATACCAATTAAATACATTCATAACTATAGAGAAAACCCATGATATTAATAATAATATAGATTCATTATTTATGGTGTGCCAACATGTGCAAAAAAATAATTATAAATAAAATTCTATGTCAAAAAATAGTAGCAATGTTACTTTAATTTATGCCAACTTGTTAAATAATTATTTATCATCTTGAAAATAATTATTTTACTACAAGACCGACCTTGGTCCTCTTGAACTTCACTTCCATTTATTGAACACCCGGATAAATAAATAAATAATTTATTCTTTTAGACAAAAAATTTATTTACAAAATAGTATGTAAATATTTATTAAATGTTAAATAAATTAAATAAAAATATTTTAACCACAATCCTGTGAATAAATATTTATTTAATTTATTCAATCATTTTAACATGAATAATATTACTCCATTTTCTTGAGAACAATATTTATTAATTAAATTTAAATAGAATTTAACTGATACTACCATAAACACATAGTGTTTAACCCTATAAGATTCTTTCTCATTGCATTAGGAGGGTTTGCCTGAAGTCTAAGAGTACTATCTAGCAATGGTTCAAGGAACCCAAGATAAATAACTTAATTTCACAACAATGAAATCCACATACAAACTCTAATTGTGTAATATAATCTCTCTATCTCAATATCTCATCAATCAGGTCTCATGATAGTGTCATCAACTTTTATGCTTGATACATCATTCTTTAACTACCTGAAATTAAATATTTGTTACACCATGGACAAGAAATTTTGCGTGATGTTTATTTTCCAATAAAAGGTCCAAGATATCATCTTCCATAAATGGAAGGGAAGATTCTTCCTTGACTTATCCATTAATAACATGCCACTCGTAATGAACCAAACGTTCCCTACTTCTTTCCAACTGTCCATGTCACGGTTTTCATCAGTAAAGGAAAGTGTGCGAGTCATGACATGTATTAATGATAATATTAAATTCCAAGGATCATTACACATGATCATAGATAGAAATATCTAATTACAGAAAATCTTGTGGAATTCTTACTGTCAAGTCTGTTCTCATAATCTCTTTTCTTCGAGATTACCAAGTGGAAACATCATGAGAGGAAGTCGCATCTACTTACGATTACTCACACCAGATGGTCTACATTCTATGTGTACCAAAATATTATTTCATCCAACTATAGAATTAAATTTAATAATATTATTATAGAATTTCAAGGTTCTCATCATAGTGGGTAACTTCCATGACCTTATCAATGAAACAAATACTCTAGGACATTATTACATCATAATCATGAAAAATAATGAACAATATGAAATAATATATTTAATATTTATATACATTCAATATACATGTAATAAAAGTATAACCATTTGGTTATAGGACACCAAATTTTAAAAAAAAAAATTTACCATCCAATCTGTTGGCAAATGATAACACAGACTACCGCCTCTAAGAATAGTTGTGATTCATTTTTCAGTTCTTTTTTACATGGATCATAATAAGGATATATTTAATGGATATATATGATATATAAAAATTAAAATGATTCTATAAATGTGATATATTATTTAACATTATTTTTTCATCATTTTTTAAAATGGAATCAACGGTCAAGCATATGTATAGCTTATCGTCTCCTTGAATTTTGTAATTCATTAACCTATCCCTAAATTTTTTGGATGACTCAAAAAACAAATAAAATGAATGTATATGATATTTATTTAATGTTTAAAATTATAAAGATTATTTAACGATGACCAAATTAAAAGGACCAAAAATACTGAACCAAAACATACATGAATAATGGATTAGTTATTACACGAAACATGATTTTAACAAGGAATTATTAATAAATAAGTAATAAAATTTCATTAGAAAATAATATATTATATTTTCATAAATATTGATAGATTAATGATATAAAAAGTAATTCACATGTTTCAAATATTATTTTAAATGAAATATTTTTCTTCAATAATTGTGAAATTTTTAGATTTTAATGAAGTGATTTCAAAATAGAATGGACATTGTCCTCAATAACTGTTCTATATGATTATTCAAAATAATTTTCCATCTAAGATTCCATAATTTTATGTTTCATAAAATTTAATGTGGATATAATAAATTGATATAATCCATATTGTTTCTATGTATGGTTTATATTTATGATGAAAAGTTATTTATGAAACTCATTAATTTTCCACTAGTAGTGATATGATGAAATAATGAAATGTTTATGAAACTAGTTTCTTTTCTATAGGTTATTTTATGATTAAATGTTTAAGAAACTCATTTATTTTCCTAATTTAGAATATAATATGTTTTTATGGTATTTTGAGTCACTCTTATATGATTTTCATTATGTTATGGGTGGAATTGGAATTATACACCTCTCTAGTGCATATCTCATGCGATAAATAGGGTTGTGGTTAGGAGTGAACACTGTTCAGTAAGGAACTATGCACACTATGATGTTCTTGGTAACGAAAATTTACTACTATGTTGGTTTAGTGAGTGAAATAATCCCACTATGTTATTCTTGGATATTAACCTTAAATTCTAATTAAATAGTTTTCTATGATATTGTAAATACCATAATTTCTTGTACTATAAATATGTTATTATTCTAGTGATCATGTTCTTTGATTCCATTATGGTTAATGCAATATAAATGATAAAACATTATTCGATGAATCAAAATTAAAATATTTGAAATTTAGGGTATGATTTTCAAAATTTTAATATCTTGTTCCCAACCCATTAGGATCATATTATGCTTATCTGATCACTAATACCTTCCTTTATTACCCTTTTTCAGCATCTGAGCTCACCCTTTCTTACATTTTCTTTCACTAGGTTATAAATAAATTTATTAAGTATAATATATCTTGAAATGATTCTATTTATGATGAAATTATTTTGAGAGAATGTAGTTTATTAATTTACCAGTTTTCCATATATTCTATTTTCCAAAGACAATTGAACTAAATGATTTTTGTCTAGATCAATATGTTATACAATGAATATTCATCTTAAAATATGTAATATTTATGGATGAAAAGTGCTGGTTACTATAGTTGATATCATAGAAATATACCTTTAGAATCTAGGATTTTAAAATATTAGTGATAACCCTAGTAATAAGTCTAAGGTTAAGTCTATGTATTGTAAAATATCATGGCATTTTGGTGAAGGATATAGTTAGTGGTTTCGAAGGAATTACATCCATATATGTGTACGATAAATGGATTTGGCTCTACAATAATTGTAACTATCGGTAATAAATATAAAAAGCGTGCATTGGGATTTGAATTGATCATCACCTAGTGTACAATAATTTTCCTTGTTGTAGACCATGTTGGAAACTCCCTGATGATATGTTTTTTAAGTAACAAAATTATTTATGAATAATCATGAATGATATGATTAGTTGATGACCATTAATGACCTAGTTTAAAATTAGGGTTTCATTAGTTGAAATTATGGTTTCATGATTTAGATATGCAATAATTGATTTTTGATGATTATATGGTTTCCTAGTATAATTATTATTTCTCATATTATGATTTATAGTTTTAATCAAATGAATGTAATTAAGAGGAATCTTGTTAATATTTAATGTGATGGAAATTAGAATATTATGAGAAACCAAATTGGATGATGACTAGAGAGAAGGATAATGTGATCATGCCTAATCATTTTACATTATATATTTTTATCAAGATGAACATTGGTAAGATTCTCAATGCATAGAATACTAGAAAGTTATGAATCTCCATGTGGTAGTTAACATATAGGAAAGAATATTAGGCTTCTTATATGTCAATAAGATTGGGTGAATCACGTAAAAAATATCTAAAATATAGGGGAATATTTTATCTATGTTTAAATCAAGGTCATAATAAAATATATTTATAATGAATTCAATGTATTTTATGTGGGGGACTTTGTAATTATCCAAGATAGTTCCTTAAACTAAGGGTTATCTTCAAGACTAAATAAGTACCAATGTTATACCAAATAATCTAAGTAAAAGGGTTGTGGTATTTATTTATTTGGATAGAATTATAATATTGTAGAAGTATTTTTGTAAATGTCATTTTTTTATAAGAATACAAAAACGTCAAAGGATTGAGTTAATTTTAAAAGCATATATGACTTCATGAAATATTAACTTAAGAGTTATGGATAACATCATGGGTTTTTGATTTTGAGATTTATCATATTTCAATGTCCTAAATATCCATTTTTAGGTTCTATTGGATTTGGTTTTAATGTAATTATTTACATTTTGAGAGACATGTTATTGGAATACATTATATTTAATTGTTACATTAAACATGAAGTGTTATTTGGTGAAGAATAATTTTTTCATATGTTTAAAAGAACTAAAAAAATAATTGATTATATTTACTACCATGATTAATGTTATTTTTAAGGATGTTATACATATTTATAGGGATGTTATAATAATTTTATAAATATATTTTTAGTAAAATGTAAAACATATCGAAACTAGAAAGGTTGTGGGACTTAAAACAACAACAGAAATGCAATAAGGGTGAAACACCTTCCACGTGACTACATAATGTCTTGGATAGTATTAATTGTGTTTAAATGTTGTGAAACATGATGTTCAATTCGATTTTGGGAACATATATATTTTTTACAGACAACCAGATGATTTAAAAATAATATAATGTTAGTTTACGTATCAAGACAATAGATGGTTCATGAAAAAAAATACCAAACTCATGATTTTGGGTTAGCTATGTTAATTTATCATTAATGATATTTAGTAAATAACAATATGGGTAAATGTGAGACATATATACTAATAAAAATAATTGTTTAAGGTAAATATTCACACAAAAATAGATAAACATGTTCAAGAGAAGATAGTTGGAGCTCGTTAATGATTAAGATTGGACAATAAATTACCACCTTGTGAAAGTGAAAAAGGTATATGATGCTTTGAGTCAAAATAACTAGGATAATTTATTTTTAATTATTATAAAAAAGGTACAATATTTTTGGAATTTAAAAATATGCATCAATAAATCATGATGTATGGGTGGAAATAATATCTTTCTCAAATGAGTGTTCAGACAACTATTGAATTAATGATTAAATTCATGCATAAGGAAGATATAGAGCTGTAGAATAAGGTTATAAATGTTCAAAAGTTTAAATTGGATCAGGATAGAATCATATATTTCATGAATAATGTAAGTGTTTCATCCATTTTTTATTTGAATGAGTTGTTATTGGAATCTCATAGTTATTTATTCTCTATTAATAATTGAATAACAAAGATAGATAAAAATTTTAAGGAGTATTTATAGTGGGATGGAATGAAGATAAATATTGTAGAGTTTGTATATTGTACCTTGGTATGTTAGAAAGTTATGGATGAGAGATAAAAGTATTAGGGGTTTTTACAACCATTACACATATCATAATGAAAATTCTAAAACATCACCACAGATGTTTTTTTCGAATCCTCAAAAATTTTAAATCAAATAATGCTATTTGGTTTGTAGTCGATAACCTTATAAAGTCATCACACTTCATCGCTGTTAGAGAATGAATCAATTTGGAACATAATATCAGGATATACATTAAGGAAGTGGTAAGGTTTCTTGGAGTATCACATTATTTTACATATAATAGGGATATATAGTTTACCAAGAAGATATTTTCAAGACGTCAGCAGGATATGGATACAGAGATGGGATTCGTCACTATTTATCATCCATATAAAGATGATAAATATTGAAGAAAAATTAAAACCTAGGAGGTTATTTTTGAGATATTATTTTATGTATTTCAAAGGTGTTTGGGGCCATCATATTCCTCTTGGTGATTTTTCTTACTACAATTTATTTCACCCATCATTATGATATATCCATATGAAACACTCTTCAAAAGGAAGTGTAGAACTCCAATTTGATTGGATGATATTAAATAAAGAATCCAGAGTATCTGTGCCTGGTTGAGAAAATGGAAATGAAAGTTAGAAAAATTAAACAACACATCAAGGCAGCACAAATCCAATTGAAAATGTATTCTCACAATCATCAATGTTATATATTGTTTGAATATGGTGAGAAGTTTTTCCTATGAATTTATCCATTTAAGAATGATATGAGATTTATAGGAAATTAAATTTGAACCCATTATATATTTTCTATTTTTAGATTCTACTTCAAGTAGGGATGGTTTCATATCTCTTGGTGATTCCACAAAATCTATGTTGATTCCATGATGTGTTCCATGTATCTCCCCTACGAACTCATATACATGATCATTCACTTTTACTAAAATCTAAGGTCATTAAATTGTATCATGATCTTTCCTATAAAATCTAACCTATTGAGATTTTCTATCATTGAGAGAAATTTCTACAAAATAAGACCACTCACTGAGTCTAAGTTTTTTGCTCAAACCACCAATTAAAAGAAACTATGTGAGAACCTAAAGATGTGATTAGCAAAAAGTATCCTTATTTGGTTTTATTATAATGACAAGATTTTGAGGGAATAATCATTTTATTGTCGGTGGAATATAACACCTCAAGTTTTAATGATATATTTTTTTGAAATAAATTTAACTTCATCTAAAGGTTGTTTTAAATGAAATATCATGTTTTAACAATCCACAATATACTATCAATATTATTATTTATACATGGCTCTTATTACCTAGCCTTTAGACTTGGAGGATTGAATAAGAGTAAAAAAATTTATTTAGGTTCCAAAGTTTTAGTTAAATAAAATATATTGATAAATAATTGCCTAATTTTTTTGTACACTCATTGTATGCTTTGAAAAATCATTTCTCTCAAAATAACCACAATTTCATTGGTTTTTGTGAAAAAATAATAAAATTAATTTTTTTGAACATTTATAAAATTTATTTAAAAAAATTAAATTATTTCTTTAATTCATGACCTGAAAATTATCATAGAGTTAATATTTTATAATATACTGAAAATATTAATTTTTTGATGAATATTGAATAGTATGGATTTTTATTAAAGACTATATTTTTGTATATAGCATTTACAAAGAAAAATATAGTTTAAAAATATTTAAAAGTAAAATAAGTTCAATTATACTCTGATTATTCCAATTTATAACATTTTAATCAAATTATTTTTTATTTTGGTATAATGTCCTTTTATAGGTTTAATTTCTTTTTTTGGAAAACTGTTTTTTCATCATGATTGTAAGTCTAATTTTAAATATAAAATTTGAAATTGTTTTATATATAATTGAAAAAAATAGAAAAAATATTTATAATGATGGTAATTAATATTATATAATAATTTAAAAATGATTTATATTTGAAATTAATAGAAAAAATAGTGATAATTAGTTATCGCATTTAAGGATAAAACCGGTTTACCAGGGTGTAAAACTAAAATGACAAGGGTTTAAATGGCCTATAAAATTTAAAATTTAGATTTTATAGACATATTTAATCATTATATCATCCAAGGTTCTATAATTATCTATTTTTATTCCTTTTTGATTTGGTAAAACGTGGATATAAATTATTCTTTTTAAAAATTCCAAGTGTGTTCTCTCCCCCCACATATAAATAGGCACCCCCTCTCATCTCCCCTTCACACAACCAAAGGATTATTGTTCATAAACTACCTAACCAAATATCTTTAATATTTACCCCCACCATACCCATGTCCTATAGTCCTCATTTTAATTATTAAATCTTTCTATGAAAGATTTTGGTGCTAATCTATTGAGGTTGTCTAAAGTAGAGGTATCGTTCCTAACTGAGCATTATCATTTTATTTTTTCTTCCACCTATTTCAAATACTCTAAAAATATGATTATATATTAAAATATGTATCTTAAATATAATTATATATTATTATGTTTATTTAATAACTGATATCCATATCTTCCTCCATCAAATGGGAAATGAAACTATTGATCGTGTGTATAGTGGACTATCACCTGAGGAACCAATGTAATTCAATTTCCATATCTATCTATCATTTATAGATATAACGATTAATTTAATTTCTGTATATTATATTTATTAAATTTTATACTCCATTTTTATGATATCACATCAACCTTATTTCCTTTTAATATAATGGGAAAAAATAATACTGCTTCTGCATACGTGAGGACTACTACCTCCACGAAGCGGTGTAATTTTTTTCTTTTTATTTGGAAATGGATAATAATACGGATATATTAAATTAATATATATTATATTTTAGAAAAAAACTTTATTATATAAAGTTTATATATTATTTATCTTACTTTCTCTCTATCCATTGGGAAAATGAAAGGATCCTTCAAGCGTACATATGGCTTACCATCTCCATGAATAGTGTAATTCATTTTATTATACCCAACATTTATAGGGGAATCTAAATACATATATAATTAATATATATGATATTTATATCATTTTTAAAATCATGGAGACTGTTTTTCTATAACTAAAGTAAAAGTACCTAAAATACTTAAACAAAATATACATGACAATTGAAGTAGTTATTGCCCTAAATGTGATTTTAACAACAAATTATTAACAAATAGGTAATAAAAGATCACAATTAAATAATATATGCTTTGAAATATATTATAATGGTTCTGAAATAGATATATAATAAATTATTATTCGTTAAATAGAAGGTTTGAACCTATATGAATGAATTCAATACTTAAGGTAGGGTATTTTTGTCACACATTTATTGTTATGGGACACATGCTATATTGACCACTTGTTTCATTTTTGCAATGTAGATAATACCCTTGAATGAATTTTATTAATATTAATATGAAAATTATGTTATATACAAATCGATATAATTTTATTTCATTAATAGGACTTATGATTCAAAAAGTTACAAAAATGGAAGGGGTTAAATGATACAATATCATTGTTTATCTAGATTATTTAAGATTATTATTTGATATAAAATATTTTGATTAATATATTTAAAAAATAATATCAATTATTATCAAAAGTTAATTTCATGAAAATATAAATTTACATTTCATTTTTCAATTTTTATGTAATCAATAGACAAAAAGAATGTTTTAAAGGAAAACTGTATTTATTTCTATATTCGGTAAAAAATAATTTCTATTCAATATCCATGTCTTCTAAAGATTTTTTCAAGAATGTTTTTACTATTCTAAAAATAATTTTTTAATTTAATTTTCACCATTTTTTGAATTTTTTTATAAAAAAAGTAATTCAATCTTTCTGTTCTTTCAGATGATGGACTTCTGGATTTTCTATGATAATGTGAAAGGAATCATTGTTTTAAGATGTATATAATAAATGGAATTTTCGCAAATCATGACTACTAAATTATATAAAAATTCATTTAAAAATTTTCAACTTTATTTCTGAATAAAAACTTTCCATATAATTTTGTACATTTTGAGATTTTAATGAAGTGATATTAAAATAGAAAGATGTTATCCATAAGATTTTTTTTGGTTTTCCTTCAAAATAGTTTTCAATCTAAGATGACGTAATTTCAGGTTACTTAGGAATTTCAATGGAGATGATCTAATGAAACTACATTTACCTTTATCTAAATGGTTTATATTCAAGATAATAATACTTTTATAAAACCCATTCCTTTTCCATGTGTTATTCTATAATTAAATGATACAATGTTTTTGAAACCCATTTCTTTTACAACGGTTAGGCTCTGATGAAAAGTGTATGAAAAATGTTTCTTCTTATAGGTTATCATATGATTACTATTTTCTTATCTTGTGAGACACATTTTTATAACATTAATTATCTAATGGGTGGGATAGAAATTGTATACCATATAATTAAATGGGTAAAGAATGATATCTAATGAGATAAACAATACTAGAATAACACAGAGTCTAATTAATAAGATAATTTTTTCTTTATGATAGCCTTAGGATTGAGCCATGACTACTACATCAGCCTATCAAGTTAACCCATTCTACAATGATAATCTATAAAATAATCCTTAACTACTAAGGAAATAAATTTATAAACTAATTTTTATGCCCAATTCCATATCTTATGATAATTTTATGCTTTTATACAACATGTTTTTTGTTTACTTTATGATTCAAGTATTATTAACTTCCAAACATTTTTTCTTGACTCATGATCCTGATCATTGATATGTAAGGTTATCTTTTAAAATAATAATATATTGTTTTAATTCCCATGTATTCATGTTATTCTTATGTGATCATTGATATCTAAAAATTTTACCCTTACTGAGCATATTATCTTACACTTATTTGGTTTCCTTTCCCCAGGTTATGGAGAACTATATTAATTATTCTTTTCCAATGTTATGTTCCTAATATTTTTTTGGATTTTAATCCCTTTACATGGTCTTGGAATGATTGGAAGAACATATAAGGTTTTTTTATAAAGGATTGTTTTGTTTGATGATATTTGAAATAAAGGTGACATCACCAGGTTATCCAATTTTTTTGAAACTACTATAGATATTTTCGGGGAATATAAAAATGGAAGGTATACTCAAGAAAGGATAATTTTAATTTTTCATGGTATGAGGGATGTGTCCCAACCACACCAAAGTTAAATTAAGAACATGGAATGGTAAAAAAATGGGGATATGAATTCAACAATAAGAAGTTCAATTATAATTTTAATTTAAATTCATTCTTATTCGGGAGAGTGAGGATAAAACATTTCGTGGTGGTATCTATAAGAAATATAGGTTTTACATTGATCATTTCTAGGAATCAAAATTAAAGAGACCCCTATATAGTTCATTTGTGGTGGATATTTAGATAAATTCATGAATTATCAAGGGAGAATATTTCCATGGTGTGAAATGGATCAATTATTATCTAAAATTATAAACTAGGATATCTACCTTGTAGTACATTCTGTGGTGTGAAGAAAGAGTTATTATTTGAAACAATGAGTAGACAAGTTCTCATGGAACTAGCTATTTGGGAAGAGTTTAAATGTAGTTTAAAATGACTGTATTGGAATAGTATAAAACATGTAATTGAAAAATATATGGTTTGTAAATTTTTTTGGAAACATCATACTACATTCTGTGGTTAATAGGGATAAATTTTTAGTCATAAAAATCTCATTTTTTTTAATCAATTCAACGATATTTCTCAATTGATTTCCTAAGGTCTAATTACAACTAATAAATTATTTATTTATTCTTATAATTTGTCACTAATATATCATCAATGATATAAAGGATAAATAGAATGTAGGGAAGTTTAAAAATAATTGAAGTTGCTTATTCGTTTGAATTAAAATGTGATTTTGAAGAAAAATGATATTTCTTGGAAATGGTATGAGTGAACTAAAAATAGAAAATATCTAGAGAAATAATAAAAAAATAAGAAATAGTTATTAAATATCATTGTGAAATAATAATAAGATGATTAATAATAGAAATAAATATAAATAAAACTTGATGAAATTCTGATATAAACAATGACTCCAATTTTATTGTAAAAGACAACTTCAATATGTTTAATGTTTTTAGAATCACCATAAATAGTAAGGAGACATATTTTTGAATTGATTTATAGGATATTCCCTACTTTTTTTATTCAATTGATAATTTTAATATATTTTATTTCCTTGTGTGATTAATGAATAATTCGGGGGGTCTAACTTCTCATTTTGATTAGTGAACAATGAAAAAATATATTGATCCTAGTTTTTGTACTTGAATTAATTGAAAAATAATAATGTTAATCATGTTAATTGGGGGCGAATTTTATTTAATTATTAAACATAAAATGTAATTCAATTTTATGATTAATCCCTCCTGTTACTAAATTTCCATTCATTGTTTGTTCATATATTTTATTGGAAATGATAAAATTAATTACTTTAACCGGTTGTGATGGTTGTTTCAGTATGAAACATAAAAATAAATTAAAAATAAATTATTAAAACCTCCACCCCACCCCACCCCAGGTGATTTTCAGTGATTATATGGGTTGTTTTAACTAATAGCAAAGCCTTATTTCCATTAATGTCCATTAGTTTTTTTTATAGTATGAAGGAAAAGAATTCCTCTATCATCAGATTTTTGGAACTAAAATTTTATTTTTAACCAGATAAAAATAAATTATTAGTAAGGGGATTTCCAATTTTTATTTTAAAACCTATTGTATATGGAAATATTTAATGTTTTTATATTTATTGATAAATAGTTTGTTTATTTTGGATGTTGAAATAGATGGATTTATACAACATACAAAAGATTATTCTATGAAAAATTTTGAGATAAAGATTATATATAATGAAGAGGGTTATTAGAATTATAAATTTTCATATCTATTATAAAATAAATTTCTCAAGGTAAATGGTACAAAGATAACTAAGGGAATATATGATAAGTTATAAAAAATATATGAAGGAAATAAAAAGTTGAAATAATAAAAACTATAAGTTTGGTGGTTTAAGTATGAAGACCTAAAAAATAGATGATGAAATTGTAAATCAATTACACACTTGATTTAAGGAAATAATGATCATTATTGGATGGTTGGATAAAAAGATGGAGGATATAATGGTTTTCGAGAAGATACTATGCATTTTGTATAATATTTTTTATTAATGAAATATCTAAAATTAAAAAATGTAATCTAGGTACAATTACATTAGTTTATTTTGTGTTAGTCTTAGGAATTGTAAGGTTCACTTATAGTCGGTTAGAATAGTGAATAGTTAGCTATTATTATTTTTAATGATATATATTGAAATCATCCTTTTTTAATTATTAGATTCATTGATATCACTAAATTATATGAATACAATCAAAATAAAAAGGAAATTTTTATATTAAGGTTCACTAATCAGAAGGAATAATTATTTCATGGGATTATATATCCTCACTGGAGACTATACAATACACTGTAATCACTATCATGGATATACATAAGTAGGTAATATCCAATATTTATGATACAAGATTATAGTACTGATATCTTTTGATAATAATCCATTAAAAAGGCACCACTATCTTGTATTATTGAATTAAGGATTATCTGGGTCATATAGTGATTATCTCTTAACAATATTATAATTCTCACACACTTCTTCTTTGTTATAAACATATGTGACTTATACTTCTTCACTAAACCCCAAGGTTGTGATGATCATAGAAAAAACCAGTCATGTGAACTATTTATCTATGTCTTATACTACTTACACAATTAAAATCTACTACATAATGAGTGTAATGAACATCATAGTACACTTATGCACTCTCTATATTAATCTATTAAATAATTATATATACTATACCAAACAATATTTCATAATTATAGTAATAAATCTCCCCATATATACACTACCATTCTTATAATTCCCTATTCAATTTACCTCTTGTAGAAGAAATATAATTTTCATGTTTGAATTGGAATTTCAACTTCCAATTCAAACTAATAACCTCTCCCAATTTCTCAAACATCTTTTTATAACTACACTTATCCTTCTTGATTATTTATTCTTATTTTATTTTGGTAATTGGATCTATCCAAGTAGCCTCAAGAACTACTTTTAGTGTCTTTGGATACAATATAGTGAGGCCAACTAGTTTTCTCAAAATATGATTAAAACTTATTCTTCTTTCATGCGCACCAACTTTCATCACAATATTATCGAACTTATTCAATATCAGAAATCAAAAACTACCTTTTTGATATGTATAAAATGATATAAATGAACCAATATTATGTAATTAAATTTCCATTGAATATTTATATTTAAATATCTCTTATATTTAATCATTTAGAAAACTCATAATTTTTATTAAGTATTAAAAAATCATTTTTCAACATAATTCTTACACATCACAGTGATCAACTTTTTCCATTTCCAAATTCTCAACTAGTAGAAAATTTTTCATTAGACTCGGTAAATCTTTCAAAATCCATATTGTTCCATGGCTTTTTTGCATTTTTTAACTTGAGTTTATATTTCACAATATTTGGAATGTTTTAATAATTCATGGTGAATGATTTATGTAATGATATTTTTCTATGTTTATGACTCTAGATAAGTCTTATAAACTCTTCTAAGAGTCTTGCAGTCTCATAACTTTTCTAAATTGTAACACACAGAAAAGTGTTATGCATTTTCAAACAATGTATTATTTATTTTATAAATATTATTCCGCATCTCATAAAAGGAATTATTCACCACATACAAAATATTACTCTATAGAGATGAAGAACTACACTCCATAGAAATTTAATTACATTTTTTATAATATCTCATGAAATATAACAATTATTTATATTTACCTCTTCTAGACATATGTATTTAATCTTATGTATTATGAATTAATATGATGCCTAAACAAAATACCAAATAAGAATTATAAATTAATTAAGACTCTTACTAAATTAGCAGTGATAACTTTCTTTGGATAATCTTCACTATTGTCCAAAAAAATATCATATGTAGCACTGGGAAATCAAAAACCTGTCCAAATTTTAGCCTCA
This sequence comes from Viscum album, assembly GCA_963277665.1. Taxonomy (NCBI): domain Eukaryota; kingdom Viridiplantae; phylum Streptophyta; class Magnoliopsida; order Santalales; family Viscaceae; genus Viscum; species Viscum album. The sequence continues at coordinate 1,501,664,391 of OY728128.1, forward strand.
AATAGTAATTCTATAACTTGTGAAAAAATTCTCAAAACATCATTATATATTTCTTGAACATATTAAAACTAATTTCAAACATAATAAAATATATGAAAAACCTTAACCTCACCTAATAGACTTTATTTTATGGGTGATTAAATATGATTTATCTATTGAAAAAAATTATGACACATTATAAATTTCCACTAAAAGATTAAAAGAATATACTTATTTTTCTTTAATTATTCTTACCTAGAAAAATTCCTCAATGTTGGGGGATTATACTTCAGTAAAGACCATAAAACCATCAAATTTGTGCTCAAAAGTCCTCCTAAAGTCTCAAAATTTCCAAAAACACCTATTAGGATTAGTAATATCATCTATTGGAATTTTTTGTTTACTAACATACATAAATCACATTAAAATTTAGTATTCTTAAAAATAATCATCACTCAGTAATTCTAAGATTATGAGATAAAACTTAATTTAAGGGAAAATAAAAATGACCAAGAATGTAATTTTTATAATAAAATAACTACATACATAGAATACTTCATAACACATGATCTTCTTGATACCAATTGAAAAATATTTTTTTCGTATCCCCTAATACCACTTGATTCTAACCTCGAATAAGTTTTCAATATCTCAAATCAAATATTTTATCATATAATTAACAAGTTTCTAAATAAAGAATCACCAAATGTGTTATAATAGTTCAAAAATCCTAAAATGCACAAGCCTGAAAAATGACCAAACAACTTTCTACTATTAATATCACTCCTTAATTATATTCTACCACTTAAATAAGATATAAATACACTATTATATTAAACACACATATTTAGATTCTACCCATTTTTAGTTTTCTCCCACTATGTATAAACCCCAAATATATTAACCTAGAGTCAATATCTATATTAATACATTGGAATAAGATACAAGGTGTCTTGTCCCAAAGGATCGATTAGTTTAGTAGTCTTGATAAACTATGTACATACATGTTTCTCATATTAAATTGGAAATATAAAATAGATAGTATAAAATTTATTCTTATATCCTTGGTATTATTCTTAAAATCTTTATTTAAACCATGGGGAAAGGATAAAAATAAAGGGTTAGATAAAATTCTTATGATTTGTTACAAAAATTAGATTCTATCATGAGTAAATAAGGAATCATCAATAGGGAAATTTGAATAACTAAAACACATTTTATTTAATCAATTACTTGAGAAAAAATTCTTTCATAGATAATATCAATGCACTTATCTAAAGCATAGTAATAACTAAATTCATAATAAATAAAATACAAAATTTTGGATGTCATGATATCACATATCATGATATCTTTACCATTAAGTCCTTGTTATAATAAATATAAATTTATGGGGTGGTATGTACCAAAATCCCATTTAATAATTTTGTCTAGTTGATTTGTCATATTGGATCCTTTCATGAATAAAGAGGCTTAATATAACCAATCCCAACCCATCACTGTGTATCCAATGAATTATACATATATTTAATAGCCAATTTCATTCATAAATAGTATTCAATATCAATAAATATCCATATTTTGTAAAAAATAAAATATTAATATTTCCCCAATCAATAAAAAACATTTATAGTAAATCACCATATGTAGAAATGGTATTGGGTTTAGAAAATAACCAAACCCATTGTAAAAATATTATAGATATTCATGTGACATATATTATCTAATTTTAAATGATCACATGAAAATGAACGTTTCCAGATAATGTTAATGGAAAAATAATAACCGATAAAGGATGAAAATCAATTCTTCAAAAATAAAGGATTTTTAATAAAATCATGTCCTTTGGAGAAATAAATAAAACGAATGAAAATAATTATAACAAAAATTCATTAAATAGTTTTATAATTAAATTGATTGAAATTCTATAAAAATATATAAATAGTATAAAATGGATATAATGGGGGAAAATATATTAACACCATATATGTGATAAAAACATTACTTTTGATTTTTGTAAAGAAAATCGAAAATGAATTTTTCAAAAAACATTTGAAATATTCATTCAAAACATTTTAAAAATTCAAGGATGACATAAAATGTCATTAATAAATCATTTAATTAAATAAAAAATAATTTTGTAAAACAATTTTGTTATATATAGAGGTGAAAAAAATATACGTAATCAAAAAGAGAAATAAGATCAATTTTTTTTAAAAAAATGATTTTCATGATTACAATTCCAATTAAGATGAAATATATAAGAAAATATGGAAAATAATTAAATATTCTTATGATAAGAAAATAGATTCAACTAATGACAGATAGAATATAATATTCCTTTAGTGAAAATAAGAGAAATACTAAAAAACGAGTTTGTTAAATAAATTCTTGTAACACCCCAAGCTTCTATGGTACGTTTCCCTTCGAATAATGCGATAGCGTGTGTGGTACGCAACCTCGAGTTCTAACACACACCACAACTAATTAAACTAGCCATTGTGAATAGTAATACCTACTTTTTGAAATTATATATATTTTATATTTTAAAATGGACTTCATTTTTGGATTCGGAATATCGAATTTAGCCTAAGGTGAAATTTTGGTACTTTTCGGATAACTTTCATATTTTGATGAATAGTGAAAATTACTAAATTTTAATTAAAAACAACTTTTTTAATCAAAATAATTAATAGTGATAAATTATGAATTTTAGTAGTTTTAAATTATATTTAGAATATATTTTTACCATTTAATATAATGTTGGTCATTGGACATAATTTTACAATTAAACTGAACATAAACAAGTGTCAATCTTTTGGTAGTTATTATCTCTTAAAAACACGCTTTTTGTTTTGACAGCGGGAATTAATTTTAAATTAATTTCTTCCACTTCTGTGTTTTGAATTTAGAAAAATGGATTCCATATTTGGAATCAGAATGTTCAAATTTTGTAAATAGATAACTTTTATTTTTAGACATTTTGAATAATTACTGCGGTAAATATTTTATTTACCATGGTTAAGGGTAAATCCGGTAAATAAGGGTTAAACAAAATAATATTATAATAATACTAAATTAACCTAAAACGTGTCTTAACCCTATTGGTTGATACATATTCGACCATGGGCATCTTTGGGTCTATTTTGGGACCCCATGGATCCACTTGTAAGTGATAATGACACTTTATTTTAATTAAGTCAAAATGAATACAAAAATGACACAAGCATATATCTTTTAGAAAAACAATTGTTACATAGGGTTATACATGTTGGATTTTCTATTATAAATATTCATTAGAAAGCTAAAACGATTTCCTACATAATGATATTTTATTTATAATTTTTAGACATTAAATAAGTTATTTTATTTATGACACAATGATGATGCAGTAATTACTATAATAGTGAAAAATTAAAATAATTGATATTATAAATACCCAAATAAATATAATATGAAACATTTAATGAATTAAACTAATTTTCTAGGATAATATGATATATTAGTATTGATTTAATTGACTTTTTTCGAAGTAATCAATCTGTTATGAGTTTCACAAAAATCAACTATTGAATAGTGTCAAAATTGACATAAAAGAGTTCTTAAAACAAATATTATATTATTAATTGATATTAAATTCCTAAAAATCTAAGGTTCGGCCAAGAGACTTATATTATGATAGGTTAATCATTAATGGACCAATTGGGGGTCTCTTGGATGTATATAGTAATTTTATTAACCATATTATATAAAAATACAAAGAGACATTGTAAAAGTGAAACTAATTAACTTAGAGTTAATACTTAAAGATAAGGTTAATATAAGTACCCAAACCTGTCTAAATTCTATTGGATGAGTTGTTTTCGACCTATACCTACCTCATACTTTGAATAGTCAACTTTTGAGCCTTTGGAAACCGAATATGAATTTATTATAAATTAATATTTCTAGCTTTTCCAAAGGTGCCCCTCACCCCTCTTATAAAAGGGCACTCCTCCTTCTCATTTCTTCACACCTTCAAAGCCTTTTGGTTCGGCCAAACTCTGCCCAAATAATCTCCCAACATCCCTCACTACAACCTAGAGGCCTTAGTTTGATCAGAAAGCCAACCTAAGGAGCCCTTTTGATCAAATCAAAAGGAAGAACCCGAAGAAGAGGTAATGATTTCACCACCCTTTTCTAAGTTCATTTCTTCTTCCACTTCTTCTTCCTTTGTTCTTACCATTCTAAAATAATAACTCCAGTATCTCACATATACTGTGATTTTATTATAAGTATGGTACAACCATATTCAGTATTCTATCCACCCTTTGAATAACATGTCACCATACGTGCGTACGTACGGCTTACCGTCTCCACGTCGTGGTGTAATTGTTATTCAATATAATATTATTTGGATGGGTATAATAATGATGTGTAACTCATGTAAATAATAAATATAACATGTTAATGATTCTGTATATATGATATACGATTAATTTATATATTATTTAAATATCAAAAGAATGATATTGTCGCTCGTGCGTACGTACGGACTACCGTCTCCACGAACGCGATGAGATTCATTCTCCATCGTATCCATTCAAGTATAATTATCATTTTATGATTTAAAAATGATGTTTAAGGACTTGATATCATTCTGGATAGGAATAAGATACAACAAACATGGATTATGTAACAAAACATATAAAAGAAAATGAGTAAGTTAACACCCGAAACGATGATAATTCTAAGATATTATTAATAAATCAATGTTAAAAGATCATATATGATATCATATTAATATATATGATTCTTGTATAATTTAATAACAATTATTTCACCATTATACAGGTGGTTAACCTACCCCAACCAAGGAAAAGTACAAGGTAAGGGTTATTTCACAATCTCTTCTTTATCCGAGGTTTTTTATACGTAATAATCTACTGGGATCTCGTTATCATCCACATCCATGTTTCTTCAAAATGTATTTCAAAACATTTTTACTATTTACAAGAATATGGGTTAATGTCATTTATACCCTTGTTTGACTTTTTATAAGAGGTTTATAAAGGAATCTTTCCGTCGTTTTCAAAACAAGGTCCTTTTTAACCTTTTCGACAGAATTGAGGTAAGAATGTTTTTTTTACTTATACGGCGTGTGCGGTTATTTTCCGCCGTTATAAAATCGTCGAAGCTTTCCTTACAAGCTTATAAGAATATTTTCAAAGAAAAGGTTTCTTTTATATTTATGTGATTTTTAAATGATTTCAAAAGAGATATATTTCCCTCAAATATATGAAAATCCAGTGTAAATGTATACGTATTTAACGCAAGCTTAAAAATGTTTTCAGAAAACCTGACTCTCGAGTTTGGTAGACAGGAAGGGATTGGGAGTGGACCCATCATGGCCTGTAATTAATCGAGAAGTCTCAGAATTTGTTATTTTGTTTTCAGAAGCTTGCATATTGCTTTCAGAAAAACACTGGAGTATATTTTATCAATTTTAAACATAAGTATCTTCTAAAAAAATTGCATCGGTAGGTCTCATGAGACAAACTAGTGTCTTGGCACAAGGCCTTGACAAAATCTTATTTGTAGTCTTGGCACGAGGCCTTGGCTATGTGGTTATGATAGTCTGGCATTATGCATTCCAACATTATGAAAGTGGTTATTGATATTGCATGTGATTATTCGATTAGTAGAATATCCATGTGAACAATTAAATGGCATTATTTCATTTTACTTTTGCCATACTATGTTGAAGTTCAATTTTAAAAGGCTTTTGTTTTAGTAATTCATTGCCTTAAATGTTTATGCTTATTTTGAATGTTCCGCTATATTGTTATCCTTACTGGGCATTTGAGCTCACCCCTTTTTTTATGTTTTATTTTTCCCAGGTAGTGAAGAAGTAAATTATGAATGACTTGCAGGGATATTATGAGGGGTTAATAGTGTGGATATGAAGACTTTGTTGTTGTAGTAGTTTTTCACTTTGAAATGTAATGTAAAACTTTATGATTATATCTAGTGTTTCCAAGGCTACTAAACCAATCGGTCTTTCGAGATTTGATCTTCTTGTGATAATGCCAATGTTACGAAGTAATGCACCGACCCTGGGTAGCTGGGGTCGGGGCATTACAGTTGGTATCAGAGGATGTTTAGTACAAACCTTGGAAGCTAGATTTAGATAAACTCTGATTAGAGCACGTAGACTTAAGATGAACTTTGAGGATTAGTATAGAAGAACTTCCTAGAATTTTGGTATTGTAGAGATTTTGTGAGTTTTCCGAGCAATACATCCATGTCTGGATACGAGCAGGTAGAGGCGGCTCTGGCACAGATGTACCTAGGGGTAAAACCCGAAAACACCGCTTTGAGCTAGACTCGAACTGGAACTGGTGCACGACAACGGGCCTTGCTGCACTCTTGGTTACGACACTCCCGGGGGATATGCTTAGGATAACTCTCATTTTCTTTACAAATCATTATGAAGGGTTTATGAGTATATAATTCCTCAATGAAAACATTTTTATGATTATGGATTATATCCATAAATAGTTCAATTTATGTTAAGTGTTTTATAAGTATGGGATTATGTATTTTGATTCATAAACTAATCTAGTTTATGCCATTGTTTAGAAATGGCGCCTAGTGGAAGAAATGGAAACTGTATCAATGCACGCACTCCATGTAGGGATTTCCCTCCTGCTCAAGATAATTATAGTGGGGCTGGTGATGCAACTGGTGCTGATCAGCTAATCACCGTACTGGGACAACTTACTCAGGTTATGAATAATAACCTTACCCGTATGGAGCACCCTGATCCGCAGCATGGATGATCAATGTTAGATCGATTCATGAGACAACAACCACCAACGTTCAATGGGAGTACAAATCCCTTAGTAGCTGAGCAATGGATATTTTCCCTAGAGAAAATATTTCAGGCTTTGGGGAGTAGTGAAAGGGAAAAAGTTACCATGGAAATTTACCGCCTCACTGGAGATGCTGATCAATGGTGGTCATTGATTCAAAACATGAAGGAAGATGATGAAGTATCAAACATGGAATGGAGGGAGTTCAAAGATCTGTTTTTAGAAAAATACTTTCCTCGCGACCATCGAGCAGATATGGAAAGGCAATTTCTGAGTCTGAGACAAAAGGAGGATGATAATGTCACAAAGTATGAGGCTAACTTTACAAGGTTAGCGAGGTATGCTGGAGATTATATTCGCAACCCAAGAAGTAAGATTGATCGTTTCTTTGATGGGTTAAAACCCTTTCTCCGTCGAGCATTAGTCTCACAATCCTTTTCATCGTACGAAGACATTGTCTCATGTGCTATCAAGACCGAAAAGTAATTCTCTAAGTCTTATGACTTTAAAGCAAAGCAAGAGAAGAAGAGACCTGCTGATCAATCTGGGAATGGAAATAAGGGGAAGAAGGGAAAGGTTGAATATCCATCTTGTGGTAAGTGCGGGAAGAAACACCCCGGTGCTTGCCTGAAGGGAATGGGAGTCTGTTACAAGTGTGGTGAAAAAGGCCCCCAAGCTCATGATTGCAAGGGGAAGAAGGAAGCTACCAACGTTCAGTGCTACAATTGCAGGGAGATGGGGCATTATGCAAATTCATGTCCTAAGCGTCAGGAGAACTTACCTCAGAAAAGGCCAAGGGATCAAGGCCAGGCTTATGCTATCACTACTGCTGAGGTAGAAGCTCCGAAAGACGTGGTGGCAGGTAATTTAATGGTTTCCTCATGTTTAGAAAATGCATTATTTGATTCTGGATCATCGCATTGTTTCATATCTTCCCAGTTTGCTAAGAAAATTAGATATTTCCAATTTTATTTAATAAGGGAGTTGTCAGTTAAAACTCCTAAGGGAAGTATCGTTGCAACAATGTTTTGTGAATCAGTCCCCATTAGAGCACATAAATTTTCTTTATCTGCTGATTTCATCGTCATACCTATGATTGAGTTTGATATAATCCTCGGTATGGACTGGCTTTCGGACTATGATGCAAAGATTTATTGTAAGAAGAAAGAGGTTACGATTCTTGATGATAATGATAAGGAGCACCTTATTTTTAGAGCAGAATCGTCACCACCTAATTCTTATTTAGATCCACCCCCAGTAGCTCAACTTAATTCAATTATTGGGGAGGAAGAGAATGAAGTAACTATCGGTGAGGAAAGGAATGTTCAAATAGAGGATGTACCTGTTGTGAAAGAATTTGTAGATGTATTTCCGGAAGATTTACCTGGACATCCTCCAGAACGAGAAGTTGAGTTTTCCATTGATTTGATTCCTGGATCAAGGCCTATATCGAAGACCCCTTATAGAATGGCCACTGTAGAATTAGTTGAACTAAAGAAACAACTAGAGGAATTGAGTAATAAGGGATTTATTCGCCCTAGTGTTTCTCCATGGGGAGCCCCTGTTCTTTTTGTTAAAAAGAAAGATGGATCTATGAGGTTATGTATCGACTACAGGGAGATCAATGCTATAACGATAAAGAACAAGTATCCCCTACCTCGTATTGATGATTTATTTGACCAACTGCATGGAGCTCAATACTTTTCAAAGATTGACCTTCGATCTGGATACCATCAGTTGTGTGTAAAGAAGGAAGACATTCCGAAAACAGCATTTCGAACCAGGTACGGGCATTACGAGTTTACTGTAATGCCGTTTGGATTGACTAATGCACCCTCTGTATTCATGGATCTGATGAATAGAGTTTTCAAGGAGTATCTCGATGAATTTGTGGTGGTATTTATTGATGATATCTTGGTATACTCCAAAACCTACAAAGATCATGAAAATCACTTGCGCATTATCTTGAAGACTCTGAGGAGGCATGAATTATATGGAAAGTTTAGCAAGTGTGAATTCTGGATTCAGGAGATTTCTTTTCTTGGCCATATTGTCTCTAAATATGGAATCTCTGTTGATCCTTCTAAGACCAAGGCAATCCATGAATGGCCAGCACCTACGAGTATAACTGAGGTACGTAGTTTTATTGGCTTGGCAGGTTATTATCGACGTTTCGTCCAGAATTTTGCCCGATTGGATAACCCATTAACGAAGCTCACACGTAAAGGGGTTAAATTTGTTTGGACAAAAGAGTGTGAAGAATGTTTCGAAGAACTGAAGAGAAGATTAGTCAATGCTCCTATATTGACTCTACCATCGGGGAATGATGGGTTCGTTATTTATAGTGATGCATCAAAGAAAGGACTTGGCTGTGTCCTTATGCAGAATGATAGAGTTATTGCCTATGCATAACGACAATTGAAAATTCATGAACAAAACTATCCTACTCATGATCTCGAGTTAGCAGCAGTGATCTTTGCTTTGAAAATATGGAGGCACTACCTCTATGGTGAAAAATGTGAGATTTATACTGATCACAAGAGTTTGAAATATATTTTCTCACAAAAAGAACTCAACATGAGGCAAAGGAGATGGCTTGAATTACTCAAGGATTATGATTGTACGATACACTACCACCCAGGGAAGGCAAACAAGGTGGCAGATGCTTTGAGTAGAAAAGACCATGGAGTTTTGAACAATATGAGAATTGAAAGGGATCCAATTTTCATGGAGCTAGTGAAGATGGACATGGGAATAACCAGGGAAGGTGAAACATCAATGCTTTTTCAAATGGTTGCCAAACCATCTTTACTAGACAGGATTAAGAGTTCTCAGACTGATGATGAAGAATTCCAAAAGAAGATTAAAGCTGTGAATGATGGGAGATTGAGAGACTTTGCGTATGAAGGTGGAATTTTGAAATTCGGGAAGAGACTTTGTGTTCCCAATATACCTGATCTAAAAAGGGAATTGCTGGATGATGCTCATAGTTCCAATTTCTCTATACACCCTGGGAGCACCAAAATGTATAGAGATTTGAAGGAACATTTTTGGTGGGACAACATGAAGAGGGAGATTACTGATTTTGTGTCAAGATGTATGGTTTGTCAACAAGTGAAAGCTGGAAGGCAACAGCCTGGAGGAGTCATGCAACCTCTTCCCATACCAGAGTGGAAATGGGACAATATTACGATGGACTTTGTCATGGGGCTACCAAAGACTCCTAGAAGGAACGACGCAATATGGGTTATTGTTGATCGTCTTACCAAGTCAGCACATTTTCTTGCTATAAGAGAAGATCTACCCCTGGAACGTCTAGCAAGACTATACATTAATGAAGTTGTGAGACTTCATGGAGTACCCCTATCGATTGTTTCTGATCGTGATCCCCGTTTTACTTCAAGATTTTGGAAAAGTCTTCAGAAATCCCTGGATACTGAACTTCATTTGAGCACTGCTTACCACCCTCAGACAGACGGACAATCAGAACGGACTATTCAGACCTTAGAAGACATGTTGAGATCTTGCTCACTTGATTTTCAGGGTATGTGGGATCAATATTTACCACTAGTAGAATTTTCCTATAACAATAGCTTCCATTCGAGTATTCAGATGGCACCATATGAAGCGTTATACGGAAAGAGATGTCGTACACCAACCTGTTGGGATGACGTTGGTGAAAGAAAACTTGTAGGCCCAGAACTGGTGGAGGAAACGGTGGAAAAGGTGAAGGTAATCCAAAATCACATTAAAGCAGCTCAAAGTAGGCAGAAGAGCTATGCCGATAATCGAAGGAAGGATTTGGAATTTCAAGTCGGTGATCATGTTTTCCTGAAGGTATCTCCGTGGAAGGGAGTCATACGTTTTGGTAAGAAAGGTAAATTGAGTCCCAGGTACATCGGACCTTTCGAAATTCTAGAACGAATTGGGGCTGTAGCTTACCGATTGGCAATGCCGCCAAGTCTCTCCAAAGTTCACGATGTGTTCCACGTATCTCTGTTGAGGAAATACATGCCTGACCCAACGCATGTACTCACCTATGAAGATTTAGAACTGGAACCCGATATGTCTTATTGCGAAGAGCCCATCAAGATTCTTGATACGAGAGAACAAGTGCTGAGAAACCGGACGACGCGTCTGGTAAAAGTTTTGTGGAGAAATCATAAGATGGAAGAGGCAACGTGGGAACCCAAGGAACTTATGATGAAGAACCACCCGAGTCTTTTTATACAGTAATACCCTAGAAATTGCGAGGACGCAATTATTTGAAGGAGGGGAGAATGTAACACCCCAAGCTTCTATGGTACGTTTCCCTTCGAATAATGCGATAGCGTGTGTGGTACGCAACCTCGAGTTCTAACACACACCACAACTAATTAAACTAGCCATTGTGAATAGTAATACCTACTTTTTGAAATTATATATATTTTATATTTTATAATGGACTTCATTTTTGGATTCGGAATATCAAATTTAGCCTAAGGTGAAATTTTGGTACTTTTCGGATAACTTTCATATTTTGATGAATAGTGAAAATTACTAAATTATAATTAAAAACAACTTTTTTAATCAAAATAATTAATAGTGATAAATTATGAATTTTAGTAGTTTTAAAGTATATTTAGAATATATTTTTACCATTTAATATAATGTTGGTCATTGGACATAATTTTACAATTAAACTGAACATAAACAAGTGTCAATCTTTTGGTAGTTATTATCTCTTAAAAACACGCTTTTTATTTTGACAGCGGGAATTAATTTTAAATTAATTTCTGCCACTTCTGTGTTTTGAATTTAGAAAAATGGATTCCATATTTGGAATCAGGATGTTCAAATTGTGTAAATAGGTAACTTTTATTTTTAGACATTTTGAATAATTACTGCGGTAAATATTTTATTTACCATGGTTAAGGGTAAATCCGGTAAATAAGGGTTAAAAAAATAATATTATAATAATACTAAATTACCCTAAAACGTGTCTTAACCCTATTTGTTGATACATAGTCGACCATGGGCATCTTTGGGTCTATTTTGGGACCCCATGGATCCACTTGTAAGTGATAATGACACTTTATTTTAATTAAGTCAAAATGAATACAAAAATGACACAAGCATATATCTTTTAGCAAAACAATTGTTACATAGGGTTATACATGTTGGATTTTCTATTATAAATATTCATTAGAAAGCTAAAAGGATTTCCTACATAATGATATTTTATTTATAATTTTTATACATTAAATAAGTTATTTTATTTATGACACAATGATGATGCAGTAATTACTATAATAGTGAAAAATTAAAATAATTGATATTATAAATACCCAAATAAATATAATATGAAACTTTTAATGAATTAAACTAATTTTCTAGGATAATATGATATATTAGGATTGATTTAATTGACTTTGTTCGAAGTAATCAATCTGTTATGAGTTTCACAAAAATCAACTACTGAATAGTGTCAAAATTGACATAAAAGAGTTCTTAAAACAAATATTATATTATTAATTGATATTAAATTCCTAAAAATCTAAGGTTCGGCCAAGAGACTTATATTATGATAGGTTAATCATTAATGGACCACTTGGGGGTCGCTTGGATGTATATAGTAATTTTATTAACCATATTATATAAAAATACAAAGAGACATTGTAAAAGTGAAACTAATTAACTTAGAGTTAATACTTAAAGATAAGTTTAATATAAGTACCCAAACCTGTCTAAATTCTATTGGATGAGTTGTTTTCGACCTATACCTACCTCATACTTTGAATAGTCAACTTTGGAGCCTTTGGAAACCGAATATGAATTTATTATAAATTAATATTTCTAGCTTTTCCAAAGGTGCCCCTCACCCCTCTTATAAAAGGGCACTCCTCCTTCTCATTTCTTCACACCTTCAATGCCTTTTGGATCGGCCAAACTCTGCCCAAATAATCTCCCAACATCCCTAACTACGACCTAGAGGCCTTAGTTTGATAAGAAAGCCAACCTAAGGAGCCCTTTTGATCAAATAAAAAGGAAGAACCCGAAGAAGAGGTAATGATTTCACCACCCTTTTCTAAGTTCATTTCTTCTTCCACTTCTTCTTCCTTTGTTCTTACCATTCTAAAATAATAACTCCAGTATCTCACATATACTGTGATGTTATTATAAGTATGGTACAACCATATTCAGTATTCTATCCACCCTTTGAATAACATGTCACCATACGTGCGTACGTACGGCTTACCGTCTCCACGTCGTGGTGTAATTGTTATTCAATATAATATTATTTGGATGGGTATAATAATGATGTGTAACTCATGTAAATAATAAATATAACATGTTAATGATTCTGTATATATGATATACCATTAATTTATATATTATTTTAATATCAAAAGAATGATATTGTCGCTCGTGCGTACGTACGGACTACCGTCTCCACGAACGCGATGAGATTCATTCTCCATCGTATCCATTCAAGTATAATTATCATTTTATGATTAAAAAATGATGTTTAAGGACTTGATATCATTCTGGATATGAATAAGATACAACAAACATGGCTTATGTAACAAAACATATAAAAGAAAATGAGTAAGTTAACACCCGAAACGATGATAATTCTAAGATATTATTAATAAATCAATGTTAAAAGATCATATATGATATCATATTAATATATATGATTCTTGTATAATTTAATAACAATTATTTAACCATTATACAGGAGGTTAACCTACCCCAACCATGGAAAAGTACAAGGTAAGGGTTATTTCACAATCTCTTCTTTATCCGAGGTTGTTTATACGTAATAATCTACTGGGATCTCGTTATCATCCACATCCATGTTTCTTCAAAATGTATTTCAAAACATTTTTACTATTTACAAGAATATGGGTTAAAGTCATTTATACCCTTGTTTGACTTTTTATAAGAGGTTTATAAAGGAATCTTTCCGTCGTTTTCAAAACAAGGTCCTTTTTAACCTTTTCGACAGAATTGAGGTAATAATGTTTTTTTTACTTATACGGCGGGTGCGGTTATTTTCCGTCGTTATAAAATCGTCGAAGCTTTCCTTACAAGCTTATAAGAATATTTTCAAAGAAAAGGTTTCTTTTATATTTATGTGATTTTTAAATGATTTGAAAAGAGATATATTTCCCTCAAATATATGAAAATCCAGTGTAAATGTATACGTATTTAACGCAAGCTTAAAAATGTTTTCAGAAAACCTGACTCTCGAGTTTGGTAGACAGGAAGGGATTGGGAGTGGACCCATCATGGCCTGTAATTAATCGAGAAGTCTCAGAATTAGTTATTTTGTTTTCAGAAGCTTGCATATTGCTTTCAGAAAAACACTGGAGTATATTTTATCAATTTTAAACATAAGTATCTTCTAAAAAAATTGCATCGGTAGGTCTCATGAGACAAACTAGTGTCTTGGCACAAGGCCTTGACAAAATCTTATTTGTAGTCTTGGCACGAGGCCTTGGCTATGTGGTTATGATAGTCTGGCATTATGCATTCCAACATTATGAAAGTGGTTATTGATATTGCATGTGATTATTCGATTAGTAGAATATCCATGTGTACAAGTAAATGGCATTATTTCATTTTACTTTTGCCATACTATGTTGAAGTTCAATTTTAAAAGGCTTTTGTTTTAGTAATTCATTGCCTTAAATGTTTATGATTATTTTGAATGTTCCGCTATATTGTTATCCTTACTGAGCATTTGAGATCACCCCTTTTTTTATGTTTTATTTTTCCCAGGTAGTGAAGAAGTAAATTATGAATGACTTGCAGGGATATTATGAGGGGTTAATAGTGTGGATATGAAGACTTTGTTGTTGTAGTAGTTTTTCACTTTGAAATGTAATGTAAAACTTTATGATTATATCTAGTGTTTCCAAGGCTACTAAACCAATCGGTCTTTCGAGATTTGATCTTCTTGTGATCATGCCAATGTTACGAAGTAATGCACCGACTCTGGGTAGCTGGGGTCGGGGCGTTACAATTCTAACCACTTTTGTAACCTTTATATTTTAAAAACATGAAATAATAAACTTGATTTAAAACCTTAGTTAAAATAAATAAGTAAATATTCCTATAAAATACAAAAAAACATAATTATAAACACAAAAATAAAATAATTATGTTTCTAATACCAAATATGTATCAATGGTGTAAAAATAGTGACAAAATACCTTACCACAAGTTCATTATTCCACATAGGTGCTCTAATAGTAATGACCCATTATTTTCATAGAGAGATATTATGTAATATTAGATAAATATTCATAAATTTATATAACAAACACCTGATTACTGTAATTATTTAGTTTCACTGGAGGCTTGATATACAATATTCATATTTCATGAATTATATTCAACACCACCCATGAGGATATTACCACATAGTTTACTTCATATACATACCCTACTAAAAAACATTCTTCACAATCTCAAGAAAGTAAATATAATAATAATTGAGATCATATGCTCAGTAAGGTTTAACATTTTGTGTATCAACATAACATGGGCATAAGGTTATAAGAACATGAGAATAACAATTGGTAACCATACCCTATATATCATAGATCATAAACACGAGTCTTGGAATAAATCTTTAATGTTCATAATACATGAATCAAAAATGAATTGAATATCATTATATTTGAAAATATATAATTGGAATAATATATGTATTTTTTTCATGAACAAATGAAGAGTAAATAATTTCATTAGAAATAAATTCTTATTTTCTAAGCTATTATATTTGATTGGGTTCACTCACTAAACTATTATTGTATTCATGTTTCACTCCTAATAATATCATAGGAGACAAAGTCCCTTACTAAAATTGGTTCACTCCCCATTACATTATTGTTTATCTCATAAGGTATCCATCTTTACTCGAAGTACTGGAATGAGATATACGACCCACCATTACTTGGTTATAATGTGGCCACCATCCTTGGTTATAATGTTACCAATATCCTTTGTTATAACGTAGCCAACCTATTTGGTTATATCAATACCAACTTACATGGTAATAATATAACAACCATTTTATAATGGAAACCATATAGGTGAGCTATAATATCATAAAAATTTTATCATATCAGAACCTATGAAAAGGAAATAGTTTCATAATCATTTTATTATAGCATAACCAGTGGAAAAGAAACATGTTTCATAAAAATTTTGTCATTTCATTATAGAAAATCCAAAGGAAGGAAACAATAATTGGATAATATCCCTTTTAAATACTATGTATCATCAAACTATATTATCTTATATTAAAAAGTATTTAAAAATATCACTTAGACCATTTTTTAATGAAAATATCCTTTTCACTTTGAATATAAACTTTAAAAAACTAAAAGAAAAAAAATAATTTTGAAGGTAATTTTCATTGAAAATAAACTTTGATACATATAACGTAATACTGAAAACATTTAATGGTTATGAAGGTGTAAAATAATATTCATGTGGTAAATGTTAAAATAAATATTCTATCACATTTTTATTAAAACATAAAAGTAAATAATTCGTAAATTGACAAAAAGATTCACTTAAAACAATTTTTAATAAAGAAAACCTGTGTAAAATTATATTTAAATAATTTAATGAAAATTTCTGTAACAAAAACTTTAAACAAATTTTAAAAAACAATTTCATGGTATAAAAATGAGTTTTGACCGAAGAGAGAAATAAAATATGTCTTCCTTTAAAAAATTCTTCTAGACCATGTATTATACAAAGAGTGGAAAATGAAATGAATATTTGTATTTTCATGAAATAACCATAGAATAAAAAAATAAATTATGTTGTTTAAATATGGATTGTAATATTTAATCATCAAAATCATAATAATAAATAATCCCTATAAATAATGTGATTGTATCATAAAACCCTAACAACTTTGGTAACTTTTAAATCATTAGTCCAATTAAATAATGACATAAAATCAAACATTAAATTTCCATAAAATTACTATTTTAATTATATAACAATTAAATGTTTAATTAAATATATCTCACTAAATAAATGATTGGTGAATGTGGTATATATCTCCAAGGACTATAATAGATACTATAAAACAATTTCCTTTAGTCTCAACATTATTAAAACACATTCAAAACTCCTATATAATAAATATTGGTTTATTATAAATTTTTTTTCAAAACAAAAATCATATATATCATAACATATATAAATTATTTAAAACTTTTATCACCCAATTTTATCAACACTTTATTAAAATCATGTTTTAGGAACTAATTTCTTTGTTTTTCATGTATTTTTTTTAGTATGGTAACTTTATCCATTTTACATGGATCATGGTTCCATAATATCTATAATGCTAAAAATTATATAAATATAATAAATATACATTTTTTGTTCATTTTATATTTGATTTTTTATTCTATAAACATTAGATAAAGAAATTGAATTACACTTTTCATAGATGTGGTAGGTCGTACGTACGCATGAATGATGTTTCCATTTTTTCAATGGATGGAATGAAAGAAAATTAATAAATAATTACCTTTGTAGAATATTTATTTATTTATATATATAATTTATATTAATCAAATACATATTTATTATCATCTATGAAAAAATAAAATAAAACACATTTCACATCGCTTTGTGGCAGTGATAGTCCACACATACGCTCAAGAAAATTTAACATTTTTAAAAGAACTATATATTAAAAAGTAATATGCGATATTACAATTAAAAGGTATAATAATTTCATAAATATAATATATAAAAATTAAATTCATCAGCATTTTCAATTTTGAGTGTTGTTGATGGAAAATGAATTACATAGGTTCACAAGCCAATAGTCTTCGATACACATGATACATGGTTGTTTCCTACATTTGATAAAAAAAATATTTATATAGGTTATTAAATTACCATAATAATATATCTTTATAAGGGATATTTGTGATAATATATTAAAATATATGAATAATATTTCAAGGAGTTCAAAGATGAATTAAAAAAATGAAAGGTTAATAATTTTACCTATTCTTTAGAGAGCCTATTTATATTTGATGATTGGGCCATATTAAGAGTGATTCCAAATAAAAATAAAGAATATAGGTTGTGGTCAGTGAATAATGGATGTAATTTGTTTATTTATCATTTGAAACAAATGGCCATGTATTTTTGGAAAGGATAGTAGAGTTGGTGGCCTTTTATAAGTGGGGGATAAGACACACTTGAATTTTTTTTAAAAACATACACTCACATTTTCACCTGCCGCGTTACACTAAAATTGAACATTCTGGGACATTATAAGACTTAAGGTGAAAATATATATAAATATAATCATAAATGGATATGTTTTTATATTATTTTGACCATTATATTTTTATTTTAATCCACACCCACCCACCCTTGATAAAGCAATTTTAACCTAAATTATGTCAATTAGTTATATCTTTTTTACTATTCATTTTGGAAAAAAATTATGTGCACGTTATTAGAAAAAATTAATTATTATTATTCAAAATATACTACCAATTTTTCAGAATTCCAAACAAAAAAGTTTTATAATTTAATTTATGATGAAACCCACATATGAGATGAAAAAGAAGTTTTCTAGCGAAACATTCTTATTAAGTAGATAAATGTTTAGTATGTAAATTAAATATAAAATTTATTAAAATGAACTAAATTGGATTAATTATAATATAATTGATCAAATATTACATTTATGACTATTTAAAAAAATAGATCCTTTTAATTTTTTTACTGTAAAAGGAAGTTTTCAATTAAAACTAACACATTTGAAAGAACTCCAAAATCATAACCCAATGATAATTTTGAAATTTTGATTCAAATAATAATTTTTATTTTTTAAAATAAATTTTCAAAAAATGGGAAATTATTTTATTATTTATTTCCAAAATATAATAAAAACATATTTGGGAAAATGTATTTTGAAATCATTTTGAAGACATTACTAAAAAATAATTATTTCTATATAAATATATGTTATTTACATAAACCATTTATAATCAATTTCAAATTGTTTTTATTAATTTTTATAACTCGAAGTTTAATTTCTAGGTTGTAATGGTAATGTTTCTATAACAGTATATTGTGGTTCCTTAAAACTTGGTGTTCCATGTAACGTAAGTTATCAAATAAATTAAATCTTTTTGAAACAAAATATTTCATAAAATCTTAGTATATTAAATTAAAAACCCTTAAAATGAATTTAACCCTAAAAATATTATCAATATGGTATAAAAAATGAATATAATTCTACTTTAGTACATCCTTATGTTCCTGGGTCTCTTTCTCAAGAAGGATGTTTCACCTAAAACATTGACAAGGTGAGTGGTATTATTTCATAGAACTTTAACTGTATAATGTTGAATCTCCTATATATAATAATAATAATAAGGAACATTATCCATAATATACCCTCTAAGTTTAATACATGTTATTTATATGTTATGTACTTCCCCGTGACATATACATGGAAAACATTGGGAACATGAGAGAAGATCAGTGGAAGAATGGATCAATAAAAAACAATCTATATTCGATCAAGAATATCAAAAGGTTAAATATAACGAGGGAAAATTTTAATTTCTTCCCAGATATAATAAAAAAATTCAATGTATAAATTCATAGAAACACTATCTCAACTACATTAAATTTTAGATCATAATAATAATGGTCATCTTGGATTTTCTATAAACCCCGATCTGCCTTGATGTGATTTTGAATGGATCTAACATTACCTTAAATTTATTCAGATAGATCAAGAGCCAATAACTTCATTAAACTAATGTCATCATGGCATGTTATATTTCTACATGGATTTCGATAGAGGTGTCTATATAGACCTATCTGAATGCTTAAGTGATATTTTTTATTGTAATAAAACTCAACTAGAAAAATGTGTTCATCCCAACCAACTTTAAAACCCATAGAACAAGATATTGATATATCCTATAGGGTTTTAATTTTTATCTCAGATTGACCATTTTCCCAAATATTATAAGTTATGTTGAAAATTAAATTTATATCCAAAGCATAATGAATGATTATTTATAACATTTAAGTAAACTTGGGATCCCAATCAGATACAATAGAGTGTATTACTCCATAAAACCAAACCGCTATTTTAATTTATATTATTGAAAGATAATCCAGATATAAATAATATCTACTATTGATATTGTGTGGTTACATTTAAATGAAATTAGCTGCCAACCAAATAACAATTTTCTCTTTAAGCATTTTGGGGAGAAAATAATAAAATTCATGGTGATGCTATTCTATTTCCATTATGGAATTTTTAAATTCCTCTTATAATTTTTTATTAGACTTAACTTGCTGACATAACATATAGTAAGATACAATGTCTGCAATATATCTCTTTATTCTAGCCCCCCAAAAATACTTTTTCAAATATCTATACATATTTATACTTCTAGGATGAATAAAGTATTAATAACTATGATCTTCCTTTAAAAGAACATTCCTCAAATATAGAATGGATATAACACTAATATGGTTCTTTGAAATTATAATTCCATTATAATCATGTTTAAACTTAAAATAATTTCTAACCTTATTCTACATCTCTCCATCATCTTCCTTCACCTCTTAAATCTTCACTTAGATATATGGATGAAGACTTATTTGATAGAGATTATAATTTCCCACTTCCTTCATAATTCCTAGATCTATCATTTTAAATTATATAAATATTATATCCTTTTTTATCCTTGATATAAATAAGCATGCATGATCTCTTTTAACAAAAATAAATTTACACCTTGTTTTCTTTCCCATGGTGGTAACGTATCGAGTTATTACAATCATTAATTATTTCCAACCATCTTCTATAGAAAAAATTTGACTTCTTCTATGTGAATATATACATTAAAATTTTATGATTAGTATATATATAACAAATTTCTAAATAAATATAATGATTCTATATATTTAATGAAAAAAATATTGAATCTAACTCTAAATCATGAGCAGGGTAATTTTTCTCATTAAACATCAATTTTCATGAGGAAAAATCCATAACTATATCACTTTTAAATCACATGGTTATCTCTATGTTAAAATTTATATTCTTAATATCAACTTAATATTTATGTTTAACATCATTTGTACTGACCAAAACACCACATATTCTAGTTATAGGTGTTTCACCCTTATCACCATTCAGTTCTGGGTTCATGCTTAATTGAATTTTTAAATTTGGAAGGTTGTCCTTTAAAAAAAATTATTATTATTCTTATAATGTCCCCATAAATATGATGAAAATATCTAAAATTACCCTTAATCCTAAAATTTAATATAAACCCAGAATTTTATCAATATATTTAAACTTATGAAAATGTAGTTCTTCCTCAAATAATACTTCATGGTAAAACTATTATTTACATATACCATTTTCCAATAAAACAACTTCAAAAATATCATCAATCGTATTAAAATCCCATCCCTTATAATATTAAAATAAGTTACTAATAAATTGAACTTATGACAAACATTAAACCTATAAACCCATGATGGTATTAATAA
This sequence comes from Viscum album, assembly GCA_963277665.1. Lineage (NCBI taxonomy): Eukaryota > Viridiplantae > Streptophyta > Magnoliopsida > Santalales > Viscaceae > Viscum > Viscum album. The sequence goes on from OY728128.1 coordinate 1,501,685,801, forward strand.
CTATTTTTTTAATATTCCATGAAGATATATATGCACTCAAAATTAACAATCCTTTGATTGTCATGATTCTTATACACAAACTGCAACTGGTAAAATTATTGTACAACACAATTCATAAGAATATAAATACTACAACACTTTTAATTTAATTATTTTTTATTTCATAGGTACTCCCTTAGTCTAGGGTATAACAACTAGTTTAGGTCATTGATTCTGACAATTCAAACATTACTCAAATATAATCAATCAAAATACATTAATTTTTTTTCTCTAGGACCATCATTTTTACATAAAAAACAGATTCCCCTCCATTTTATATACTCTATTAGGTGATTTTCCCTCTTCATGACATGTAAGAGGATTAATATTCTTCTATTTATGTTCATTACCACAAAAACATTCATAATATTTCTTGTTCCATATATTTGATTCAACAATAATCCCACCTAACTTCACATAGTTAATCATATATCAAGATATTTGATTACAAAAAATAACAATATCTTTATATCTGTTCATAATCATATTTGGTTTCTAATAATCACCAATTTTTCCATCACATTTAGGGTTAACATTATTCCACCTAGTTCTATCCGGTCACTAAGACCTAAAATCTTAGTATGAGAAACAATAATCATTGTGATAAATCAAAAAATAATGAAAAATAATTTATCAAATTTCTAAATCATGACACATTTTTATCAATCTATAGTACCTTATGTTAAATTCTAGTTATTCAGGGTTATTATTTATTAAAATAATTTATGATGATTCATAAAGATTTGGTGAATTTTCCAATCATATCCCCCGGGAGAATCAAACCAAGTGAAAAAAAGACCATTTTCATATACCAGGTGATGATCGAGTCAATGACCAATATTCCAATTTCTATTTTATAACCCCTATGGGCCAAAATTCTAGATCATAATCTAATTTAATAATCCTAATACGGATGTAATTTATTGAAAAAAAATGTCTATATCCTTCACCAAAATCATTGACATTTTCCTTTTCCCTAACAAATCCTTTGACTTTTCCTTATACATATCCTTAGACATATACGCGGGGATGTTATTAAATTATTCTTATCCATGTTTAAAAAGGATAATTAATCTTTTTATATGAGACCAATAGTAACAAACAATGATTTCCAAACATAGATATTATATAAAAATATATGTATCTTCAATTCATTTCACAAATAAATTCTTAAGGACCGTAATGGTTTACTGTATTTGGATGATAGATATGAAGTATTTTTTTAATGAAGTAACTTCAATATTTCCCATAAATATCATCCCATATAGTTCACATAGTAGACATAAACTACTTAAAACTACTCTTCATAACCTTGGTAATGTAAACCTAAGAATGTATGAGATCAGATGCTTAGTAAGGTTAAAAATGCGGGATATCAAAACAACATGAGCATAAAGGTATAAAAATTTTAGAATAATATTTGGAAAAAATACCTATTATATAATAGATCAGAAACATGAGTCATGGTGTAAATCATGGAAGTTTATAAGACATAAATCATAAAGGTATCAAAGAAAATGATTCATTAGATAATAAAATGTTCAAATGATATAGCTTTGTGGCAAACAAACAAGAATAAAAAATCATTTTCTTAGTATTCAAGGCTCATTTACAATTCCATAATAGTGGGTTGGGATCACTATTCAAAACATCATAGTAGTCAAGGATCATTCCCAAGACTATCATAGTTTAAAGGGTCCATTGTTGAATTTGTTTCACTCCCCATTCCATTCATTTTTACTACATGAGATATTCATCATTACACAAAAAGTTGAAGTTAGATCTTGGTCCGGCCCATCCTTGGTTATAATTTTCCCACCATTCATGGTTATAACATCGCCATCTTCCTTGGTTATATCATAACCACTATCCATAGTCAAAATATAACCACCAACCTTGGTTATAACATAACCACTATAATATAATGAAAACCCCACATATGTCTTCCAACATATAATAAAATATTCACCATATCAAAACACATTAAAAGAACTTGGTTTCACAAACAATACATCATACCATAACCAATGGAAAAGAAATGATTTTTAAAAAAATTCATTATTTCCTCATAGAAAATACCATTAAAAAGAATGAGTTTCATGAACATATTTTAATCATAATAATAAACCACCTGGGGAAATAAAAAGAATGGAATAATTAGATAATATCCATGGAAAACATAACTAACATAATATTATGTCATATTAGATGGATAGTGATCTTGAAGTGTCACATGGAACATTTCTTGAGAAATATAAACTTTTCACTTTATAAATAAACTTTCCTAAAATAAAAGTTCACAAATAATTTTGAATTTATTTTTCATTTAAACTAATCTTTAAGACATATAAATTAATCTTTAAAATTTTGATTTCTAAAAATAGTGGAAAATATAGTTCATAAAACAAACAATAAAACAATGATTCCTTCAGCATTTTCAGTAAAAGTTAAAATTAACTCATTCCAAAATAGAAAAGGTGATTCCTTAAAATATATTTCTTAAAAAATAAAATTATTTATAAATTACTATAATAAATATTATTAGAATAGTTAAAACTATCTTCAATTATTTTTATAAAAAATGGGCATGGAAGATAAAGGATATTTTGACTAAAGAGATAAATAAAAGTGGTTTTCCTTAAAAAAGTTATTCTAGACTGTTGAGTAGATGAATGTAGTAAAATGAAAATGAAAAATATAATTTAATAAAATAAATAATAATAATAAAATAAAATAATATATTGAGTGATTTATTATATTATTTCATCATAAAAATCATAATCCTAAACAATCATGATAAATAGTTAGATTGCATCATAAAACCCTTACAACTTCGGTAACTTTTCAATCGTAAGCCCCCATTAAATAGAAATATATAATAAAACAGTAAATATTATAAAAATAATTATATTCATGGGATAAAATTTTAAAATAGCATTACATAAACCACACAGAATAAATAAATGGTGAATAAGGCATTCGTCTCCCAAAATTAGAAGTGATACTAGAAATATCATCTCATATGTCTCGAATTAATTCACACATGTTTAAAAATCCTATATAATAAATATAGGTTTATTAAAAATATTTTTTAGAACCATATTCAAGTATATATATAAATATATATATCATTCCATATAGTATTTACATATAACAATTCATCACCTTTTTATTTATAATTCCTTGTTAAAATCACATTTTGGGAAATAATTGGTTAGTTTTTCATTTATTTTTTTGTTTCGTACCATTAGTACTTTTCTATTGATCATGGTTCCTTAATCTCCATAATTTTAATCATGACATAAATATTATATATATTAAATATATATAGAGATATTAATAGATAAAATTTAGAGATATAATATGAATTACAAGGTTCATGGAGACGGTAGGCCATAGGTATGCACGAATGGTGTATCGATTTTATCAATGGATGGAATAATATAATTATAAAAATTAAATAAAAATTACAGAATCACTATTACTTCATATATATCATTTATATTAATCAAATCCATCATTATTACCATCCAAATATAAATAAGAAGAAAATTTGCTCGCATCGCTTTGTTGAGCTGGTAGTCTACACATACACATGAGCGGCATTACTATTTCTAATAAAATGAAAGGTATGAAGGTATATATGATATAATAATTAAATAAGTATAATAATTTCATAAATATAATATATATAAACCTTAAATAAATAATTATTTTGATATTTTATAGGTGGTGATCGAAAATGAATTGAATCGGTTCATGAGACGGTAGTCCACCGTACACACAATTGACGATTTTGTTTTCAATTTGATGGAAGAGAAGATTGATATAGTTTATTTAATTTAAATAATAAAATATAATTATATTTGAGATAATTTGGATGTTTTATTATCATATTTGAATAATATTAGGGGATGTGTAACCGGAAATAAAACAAAAATGCATGGTCAAGAATTTTACATCTTCTTTAGAGAACCTCTTTAGGTGTATACCTAAAGCCTTTATTGAAGGGTATCTTAAAAAATAAGGCCTATAGTATGTGAGTACAGAAGTATGTAATTTATTTTCTTTAGGTATTTAATGAACTAACGGGATTTTTAATTGTCTATAAGATTGGATAGGAGGTGGCATTTTATTAGTGGTGGAGAGAACACACTTGCAATATTTCAAAATAAATAGTTATACCTATGTCTTTCACATGGAAAAGGGTCCAAAATGGATCATAATTGAATATTAAAAGTGATAAAGTCAATATTTGACAATAAAATAGTAATTACACAATATTTTAGTATTATTTAATCGTTATCCTTTTAGTTTAACCCACCCCATATATAATATCGTTTTAACCTTAATAGAGGTCATTAATTTTTATGGTTTTACTATTCATTATGGAAAAAAATTAAGATTACCTTTTTATATAATATTAATTTTTATTATTTCAAATATTAAATACTATTTATAAAAACAAAATCACATAATTGGCATAATTTAGTTTAAAATTAAACCCATTTACATGATAAAAATATGTTTTTCCAAGGAAGTATTTTTTTCATAGGCAGAGAATGTTTTAATATCTAAATTGAACATGAAATTGATTCAAATGACTAAAATTGGATTACTTATTATATAATATCACTATTTTTTCTTCAAAAATCATTTAAAAAAAATTACAAATTCTTCTAAAGAAAAGGAAGCTTTTAATAAAAAATAGTATTTACATTATTCATCAAAAATTTAAAAAGTTTAGTAAAACCCCAAAAATTCACACTAAGATAATTATGAATTATGGATTCAAAAATTATGTTTATTTTTTCAAATTAAAATTCAAAATTTTAAAAAAAAATAATTTTATTATTTTTTTCAAAAAAATCAATTAAAATCATTTTTAAAAAGTATTATGGAAGCAAAGTATTGACATTACTAAAAATTAAGTGATTATTTATTAGTATATTTTATTTATATAAAAAATTAGAAATAGTTTTTAATATTTGGTTATTACTATTCATACCATAAAGTATAATAGGTAGGAAAACATTACTTGTTTATATCATAGTATATAGTGTTTTATTACAACCCGATGTTGCGTGTAATGCAATATATAATACAAATTAAAATTTTATTAAGAAAAATATTTTCAAAAATATCATGGTGTCACACTAACGGCATATATAATAAGATTCAATTTATAATTTTAATATAAAAATCATTTTTATATATATAATATCATATATGACCCAATTATAACAATTTAACAGTCGTTTATATATAATACCTTATTAAAATTATCATTTCCATCTATTAACTAATTCATTTTTAATCAGAATTTAAATTTGGTCACTCCAATCCTTGAACTTTTATAATAGCTATCATATATTTAAATTTTTTTTAATGATATTAATATCATATATATTCAGTATATATATATTCATCCATAATAGATAGAGATAGAAAAAATATTTACACCATTCATGGAGCTTGGAGGACGTACGTACGCATGATAGCTATTTTTATACTTTTCTATTGATGAAACAAATAAATGTTAAAAAAACTATTTTCATTTATATAATCCTTATTATATCATATATTCCATAAATATTTCCTCATTACCATCTATTTAAATTAGAAATTAAAAAATGTATCATATTACTTCGTGGAGGTGGCAGTCTACATGTATAAACAAGAATCATTTTCATTTTGCAACAAATAGTAGGGTAATAAGTTATATATGATATCATTATCTAATAATTATTATTATTTCAAAAATATCATATATATTTATTATATATATCATTATAAACATTCATGAAAATTGAGGATGACAAAATAATTACACCACTCATAGAGACAGTAAGTTGTATGTACGCATGAGTGATGTTTTCATTTTAAATAGGATTGAAAAGAGAGGAAAAATGGTTATACCATGATTATAATAACATATAATTATATTAATTATACTGTATTTATTTTTTTGGATGGATTCAATATATTTTTACAAATTAGAATAAGAAATAAAATTAAGTGTATGTAAATACGAGTACCTCTTCTTCAGTATATTTCGAATAGATTACTACCTAAAGACGCTTTGAAAGGTATTTTAAGAATAATAAAACAACTCATTTGTGGTTAATAAACATAATAAGGTAATTGGTTTGGGTTATGTTAACTTATATTGTAGAATATAGTGTAATTAAAAGAGATAAGGGTTGTCTTTTTATAAGTGAGGGAAGGGAAATGTTTAGAAATTCATGAACTATTATAATATGATATGTGTCTAACTCATATCATGTGGTCCCAAAATGTAATATAAAACAATATAAAGAGAATATGGTCTTAATATAATCATATATTAAAATATTAATATGTTTATATATCATCTAAAACCTTAAACATTTCATTATCTCTCTGGTCAACAAATATTAATCTTAACCGTGGTAATTACTTTTAAATAATAAAGGGTTATAATTTTAATTATAAGGTGAAAATTGGCACATAAATGGAAAATTGATTACATTGTAAACCATATTGTATTCCAATTTTCTTATTAAATTATTTTAATTATTTTAAAATAATTTATAATATATTATTTTAAATAAAATATCCTTAATGTCTCTTTTGAGACAATTAATTTAATTTTACATTGAAGAACCCAAGAAAAATATTTACTTTGAATATATTTATTTCACACATATATAATATTATATATTCATCTATAAATTTTTAATTACATAATAACACATCCAAATTTTATTACTTTTAATATTTTACAAATTAATGATTTTATTTTTATTATAATTTAATAATTATTGTGTCGTCATTGCGTATGAATTTCCGTTAATTATTTAATCACAAAACGTTTAAAAATGACCATAATAAAAAAATTCATGTTTCAAATTAACATTTTAAACCACACAAAACCAATTTTTTCCCCAACAAAAAAATATAATAGATATTGAATACAATAGTGTGGCAATTTTAGTTATTAGTTTCTTAATGAAAAATTAATGTCCATATCAAAGATAAATGGCACCAGGATTACATATTTTCTGGATTTATATATACATGGATGAAATAAATTTATCTAATAGTATTAAGGAAACTTTAAGAGAAATTTTAAAAGCCTTCTCCAAAATTGTTAATTCCATTTTACCTGTTTTATCCTTAACAAGGGGACATACATCCACCAAGGATATGATTCATATGACAAAAAATAAAATGGAGAATTTTGATAATTTTGAACCACGCGATTCTAAATATTAAATCTATTTTTTAAAATTCAATCCAAAAAACTCGAAGAAACTTATTTAAGATAAAAAAAAATAACACAATGAAAACTTTTTTGTAGAAAAATGTACATTTAATTTCAAAAATAAAATTATACAAAAATCAGATATAATGATGATTGAAATGTAAATAACTATATTTTTTATAACTAAAGGAGTATTATTTTAATTTTTTATTAAATTTAAATCACTATATATATTTTTTCAATTATAATAAAATATAGTTTCAAAAAATCAGTATTTTTCATGATACACTAAAAATTAATTCCTTTTAGAAAAATAAAAAAACACCAAAGATAATATTGACATGATGAATTGAAAAATGATATAATTATCACATAATTTTATTTTATTCATTTTTTAAAGTTATTCTGAACTCGGTGTTACAGGAAAATAACGTTGCCGATAAAATTTAATTAAAGATATATATATCCTAAAATCATGGGTTGTAACATTATACCAACCTTATAAGAACTTCACCTTCAAAATTAAATTTTCTATAATACAAAAAATTATGGATAATTATACTCATATCGTCCATATTTTCTCATGTATCTATATCAATATTATGATTTCACCCCAAAACATAAACTATATTCATGATCTTGTTTCATGGTGCTTTCTCTCTATGATCTGATGTCTCCATTGGTTTCTCTTCATAAATAATATTTTACTCTATTAGTATATCATTTGTGTTTAGTACATGTTGTCTCCGAAGATATACATGGAATAAATCATGAACATTAGATAGATTTTGTGGAATATCCAAGAATTTAGTTACAATACATTTATGATCAAAAATTTATAAGCGAATGATATATCTTGAGCTCATACATCTCTTATTTTAAAATATGATAACCTTATTCCAATGACATATTCATAGGAATAACTTATCACCAACATCAAACATTAGATGATTTAAATTATTATAAACAAAATATTTTTATCATCTCTATGATTCCCTTATATATTGATGAATGTGTCTAACCTTCTCCACCATTTCACCACATAGATCTGGTCCCAATAAATTCATTTCCATAAATTAATCCTAAAAATTTAGAGTTCTAAACTTCCTTCCACAGAGGTCTTCATATGGATCAATCTGAATGATTTTGAGAAATTTAATATTATAATAAAATTCTACATGAGGATGTTATTTATAAAAAAACACATTTGAGATCAAGAGATGAATCTCTTAACATTTCTTCTAGAGCTATAATGGTCTTCTAGGGTTGGGCATATATTTAGGATGATAAGTATTATTGAAATTCAACATTGAATCTAGAGCCTTCTAAAGGGTTCAACAAAAAAATGAAGAAAATATCAAATATAGGTTTTATATGATTGAGAGTGGTACTCCATGATATATCACTACTTTATTAATGTAAAAATATACATATTATCAATATAGAAATATAATCTATTAGTGATATGTTTCACTTATTTTGTAAGGTGTTCGATTATAACCCAAACAGAATTGTTCCCATTAAATGTTTTGGGGTATATGATGAGAAAATTCTTCGAAATGGTTTCCCATTTCCATTATTGTATGGGTAACGGTCCTAACAGCCACTTGTACATCATTTTCTTAGTATAAACTTATGGGCACACCTGTAAAAAATATACATAATCAAAAGTGTATTGTTTCATGTGTCCCTCCATAAACATTGTTTCAGATCTCTATGAATATTTTTACATCTGGTATGAATTGAAAATGATGTACAATTAGCTTATTCCAAAATATACTTCTCCAAATATGGAATTTATGGGACACATAATTGATTCCTGAAACATGTATTTCTAGCATGATCATGACTGGACTCAAGAAAATTAATAACCTTCATTAATTCTATATTTTTTTTCTTTATTAAACATCCCACGGATGGATGGTTAAACATTCTTCTAAGAAAGATAATATTTATTCCCTTTATTCAATTTTTAATGATCAAAATTTTGAAAATACATTAATTTTTGATCTATTTCAATCCACATCCTGAAAAAACTAGTATGATCATTCTAAATCGGAGCATCATCCACCTCGTTCACCTATAAAATATTGTAATTTATTAAGAAGTAAAAATATTTAATCAACTCTAACTATCTTATCTGGAATATAGTAAATTATTTATTTGTAAATATATTCTTTTTGATATTATGATAATTATATATATCACACCTTTCACCATAAAGATAATTCTTCCCAATATTCAATGGAAAAATTACCACTTCTGTAACACCCCAAGCTTCTACGGTACATTTCCCTTTGAATAATGCGATAGCGTGTGTTGTACGCAACCTCGAGTTCTAACACACACCACAACTAATTAAACTAGCCGTTGTGAATAGTAATACCTAATTTTTGAAATTATATATATTTTATATTTGAAAATGGACTTCATTTTTGGACTCGGAATATCGAATTTATCCTAAGGTGAAATTTTGGTACTTTTCGGATAACTTTCATATTTTGATGAATAGTGAAAATTACTAAATTTTAATTAAAAACAACTTTTTTAATCAAAATAATTAATAGTGATAAATTGTGAATTTGAGTGGTTTTAAAGTATATTTAGAATATATTTTTACCATTTAATATAATGTTGGTCATTGGACATAATTTTACAATTAAACCAAACATAAACAAGTGTCAATCTTTTGATAGTTATTACCTCTTAAAAACACGCATTTTGTTTTGACAGCGGGAATTAATTTTAAATTAATTTCTGCCACTTCTGTGTTTTGAATTTAGGAAAATGGATTCCATATTTGGAATCAGGATGTTCAAATTGTGTAAATAGGTAACTTTTATTTTTAGACATTTTGAATAGTTACTGTGGTAAATATTTTATTTACCATGGTTAAAGGGTAAATCCGGTAAATAAGGGTTAACAAAATAATATTATAATAATACAAAATTACCCTAAAACGTGTCCTAACCTTATTGGTGGACACATACCCTACCATGGGCATCCTTGGGTCAATTTGGGGACCCCTTGGAGACACTTGTAAGTGATAATGACACATTATATTAATAAAGTTAAAATAAAAATAAAAATGGCATAAGCTTACATCTTTTAGAAGAACAATTTTTACATAGGGTTATACATGTTGGATTTTCGATTATAAATATTCATTAGAAATCTAAAAAAATTTCCTACATAATGATATTTTATATATAATTTTTAGACATTAAATAATTTATTTAATATATGACACAATGATGATGCAGTAATTACTATAATAGTGAAAAATTAAAATAATTGATATTATAAATACCCAAATAAATATAATATGAAACTTTTAATGAATTAAACTAATTTTCTAGGATAATATGATATATTAGGATTGATATAATTGACTTTGTTCGAAGTAATCAATCTGTTATGAGTTTCAAAAAAATCAACTATTGAATAATGTCAAAATTGACATAAAAGAGTTCTTAAAACAAATATTATATTATTAATTGATATTAAATTCCTAAAAATCTAAGGATCGGCCAAGAGACTTATATCATGATAGGTTCATCATTAATGTACCACTTGGGGGTCTCTTGGATGTATATAGTATATTTATTAACCATATTATATAAAAATACAAAGAGACATTGTAAAAGTGAAACTAATTAACTTAGAGTTAATACTTAAAGATAAGGTTAATATAAGTACCCAAACCTGTCTAAATTCTATTGGTTGAGTGGTTTTCGACTTATCCCCACCTTAACCTTTGAATAATAAGCTTTGGCGAAATTAGAAACCGAATATGAATTTATTATAAATTAATATTTCTAACTTTTCCAAAGGTGCCCCTCACCCCTCTTATAAAAGGGCACTCCTCCTTGTCATTTCTTCACACCTTCAAAGCCTTTTGGTTCGGCCAAACTCTGACCGAATACTCTCCCAACATCCCTCACTACAACCTAGAGGCCTTAGTTTGATCAGAAAGCCAACCTAAGGAGCCCTTTTGATCAAATCAAAAGGAAGAACCCGAAGAAGAGGTAATGATTTCACCACCCTTTTCTAAGTTCATTTCTTCTTCCACTTCTTCTTCCTTTGTTCTTACCATTATGAAATAATAACTCCAGTATCTCACATATACTGTGATGTTATTATAAATATGGTACAATCATATTCAGTATTCTATCCACCCTTTGAATAACATGTCACCATACGTGCGTACGTACGGCTTACCGTCTCCACGTCGTGGTGTAATTGTTATTCAATATAATATTATTTGGATGGGTATAATAATGATGTGTAACTCATGTAAATAATAAATATAACATGTTAATGATTCTGTATATATGATATACCATCCATTTATATATTATTTTAATATCAAAAGAATGATATTGTCGCTCGTGCGTACGTACGGACTACCGTCTCCACGAACGCGATGAGATTCATTCTCCATCGTATCCATTCAAGTATAATTATCATTTGATGATTTAAAAATGATGTTTAAGGACTGTATATCATTCTGGATATGAATAAGATACAACAACCATGGCTTATGTAACAAAACATATAAAAGAAAATGAGTAAGTTAACTCCCGAAACGACGATAATTCTAAGATATTATTAACAAATCAATGTTAAAAGATCATATATGATATCATATTAATATATATGATTCTTGTATAATTTAATAACAACTATTTCACCATTATACAGGAGGTTAACCTACCCCAACCAAGGAAAAGTACAAGGTAAGGGTTATTTCACAATCTCTTCATTATCCGAGGTTGTTTATATGTAATAATCTACTGGGATCTCTTTATCATCCACATCCACGTTTCTTAAAAATGTATTTCAAAACATTTTTACTATTTACAAGAATATGGGTTAAAGTCATTTATACCTTTTTTTGACTTTTTATAAGAGGTTTATAAAGGAATCTTTCCGTCGTTTTCAAAACAAGGTCCTTTTTAACCATTTCAACAGAATTGAGGTAAGAATGTTTTTTTTAACTTATACGGCGGGTGCGGTTATTTTACGCCGTTATAAAATCTTCAAAGCTTTCCTTACAAGATTATAAGACTATTTTCAAAGAAAATGTTTTATTTTATATGGATCTTAAAAGATTTCAAAATAAAAGGAGATATTTCTTTAAAAAAGAATTTTGATTTCATCTATGTCAACATCCTTTGATGGATTTTAAGATTATTTGAAGTTGATTTATTATGATAAAAAACTTCTATATTGTATTGAAGGTTTTGTGATATGTTTGAATATGGATGTGCTATTTTTATACCATTCATAGTTTATGGTGAAATTATTGACATTTCGTATGCTAGTTTTAATACGAATGTTTATGTTATGTTTAAACCTTTTCATATGGGAATGCATTGGACTTAATAAGTGACGGGTGGAGCCCGCTATAGCTCCTCGATGCATCGGTAGGTCTCATGAGACAAACTAGTGTCTTGGCACAAGGCCTTGACAAAATCTTATTTGTAGTCTTGGCACGAGGCCTTGGCTATGTGGTTATGATAGTCTGGCATTATGCATTCCAACATTATGAAAGTGGTTATTGATATTGCATGTGATTATTCGATTAGTAGAATATCCATGTGAATAAGTAAATGGCATTATTTCATTTTAATTTTGCCATACTATGTTGAAGTTCAATTTTAAAAGGCTTTTGTTTTAGTAATTCATTGCCTTAAATGTTTATGATTATTTTGAATGTTCCGCTATATTTTTATCCTTACTGGGCATTTGAGCTCACCCCTTTTCTATGTTTTATTTTTCCCAGGTAGTGAAGAAGTAAATTATGAATGACTTGCAGGGATATTATGAGGGGTTAATAGTGTGGATATGAAGACTTTGTTGTTGTAGTAGTTTTTCACTTTGAAATGTAATGTAAAACTTTATGATTATATCTAGTGTTTCCAAGGCTACTAAACCAATCGGTCTTTCGGGATTTGATCTTTCTTGTGATCATGCCAATGTTACGAAGTAATGCACCGAATCTGGGTAGCTGGGGTCGGGGCGTTACAGTTGGTATCAGAGGAAGTTTAGTACAAACCTTGGAAGCTAGATTTAGATAAACTCTGATTAGAGCACATAGACCTAAGATGAACTTTGAGGATTAGTATAGAAGAACTTCCTAGAATTTTGGTGTTGTAGAGACTTTGTGAGTTTTCCAAGCAATACATCCCTGTCTGGATACGAGCAGGTAGAGGCGGCTCTGGCACAGATGTACCTAGGGGTAAAACCCAAAAACACCGCTTTGAGCTAGACTCGAACGGGAACTGGTGCACGACAACGGGCCTTGCTGCACTCTTGGTTACGACACTCCCGGGGGATATGCTTAGGATAACTCTCACTTTCTTTACAAATCATTATGAAGGGTTTATTAGTATATACTTCCTCAAAGAAAACATATTTATGATTATGGATTATATCCATAGATAGTTCAATTTATGTTTAGTGTTTTATAAGTATGGGATTATGTATTTTGATGCATAAACTGATCTAGTTTAGGACATTTTTTAGAAATGGCGCCTAGTGGAAGAAATGGAAACTGTATCAATGCACGCACTCCATGTAGGGATTGCCCTCCTGCTCAAGATAATTATAGTGGGGCTGGTGATGCAACTGGTGCTGATCAGCTAATCACCGTACTGGGACAACTTACTCAGGTTATGAATAATAACCTTACCTGTATGGAGCACCCTGATCCGCAACGTGGAGGATCAATGTTAGATCGATTCATGAGGCAACAACCACCAATGTTCAATGGGAGTACAAATCCCTTAGTAGCTGAGCAATGGATATTTTCCCTAGAGAAAATATTTCAGGCTTTGGGGAGCAGTGAAAGGGAAAAAGTTATCATGGCAGTTTACCGCCTCACTGGAGATGCTGATCAATGGTTTTCATCGATTCAGAACATGAAGGAAGATGATGAAGTATCAAATATGGAATGGAGGGAGTTCAAAGATCTGTTTTTAGAAAAATACTTCCCTCGCGACCATCGAGCGGATATGGAAAGGCAATTTCTGAGTCTGAGACAGAAGGAGGATGAGAATGTCACAAAGTATGAGGCTAACTTTACAAGGTTAGCGAGGTATGCTGGAGATTATATTCGCAACCCAAGAAATAAGATTGTTCGTTTCTTTGATGGGTTAAAACCATTTCTCCGTTGAGCGTTAGTCTCACAATCCTTTTCATCATACGAAGACATTGTCTCATGTGCTATCAAGACCGAAAATGAATTCTCTAAGTATTATGACTTTAAAGCAATGCAAGAGAAGAAGAGACCTGCTGATCAATCTGGGAATGGAAATAAGGGGAAGAAAGGAAAGGTTGAATATCCATCTTGTGGTAAATGCGGGAAGAAACATCCTGGTACTTGCTTGAAGGGAATGGGAGTATGTTACAAGTGTGGTGAAAAAGGCCACTAAGCTCATGATTGCAAGGGGAAGATGGAAGCTACCAACGTTCAGTGCTACAATTGCAGGGAGATGGGGCATTATGCAAATGCATGTCCTAAGAGTCAGGATAACTTACCTCAGAAAAGGCCAAGGGATCAAGGCCAGGCTTATGCTATCACTACTGCTGAGGTAGAAGCTCCGAAAGACGTGGTGGCAGGTAATTTAATGGTTTCCTCAAGTTTAGCAAATGCATTATTTGATTCTGGATCATCGCATTGTTTCATATCTTCCCAGTTTGCTAAGAAAATTAGATATTTCCAATTTGATTTAATAAGGGAGTTGTCGGTTAAAACTCCTAAGGGAAGTATCGTTGCAACAAAGTTTTGTGAATCAGTCCCCATTAGAGCACATAAATTTTCTTTATCTGCTGATCTCATCGTCATACCTATGATTGAGTTTGATATAATCCTCGGTATGGACTGGCTTTCGGACTATGATGCGAAGATTTATTGTAAGAAGAAAGAGGTTACGATTCTTGATGATAATGATAAGGAACACCTTATTTTTAGAGCAGAATCGTCACCACCTAATTCTTATTTAGACCCACCCCCAGTAGCTCAACTTAATTCAATTATTAGGGAGGAAGAGAATGAAGTAACTCTCGGTGAGGAAAGGAATGTTCAAATAGAGGATGTACCTGTTGTGAAAGAATTTGTAGATGTATTTCCGGAAGATTTACCTGGACATCCTCCAGAACGAGAAGTTGAGTTTTCCATTGATTTGATTCCTGGATCAAGGCCTATATCGAAGACCCCTTATAGAATGGCCACTGTAGAGTTAGTCGAACTAAAGAAACAACTAGAGGAATTGAGTAATAAGGGATTTATTCGCCCTAGTGTTTCTCCATGGGGAGCCCCTGTTCTTTTTGTTAAAAAGAAAGATGGATCTATGAGGTTATGTATCGACTACAGGGAGATCAATGCTATAACGATAAAGAACAAGTATCCCCTACCTCGTATTGATGATTTATTTGACCAACTGCATGGAGCTCAATACTTTTCAAAGATTGACCTTCGATCTGGATACCATCAGTTGTGTGTGAAGAAGGAAGACATTCCAAAAATAGCATTTCGAACCAGGTACGGGCATTACGAGTTTACTGTAATGCCGTTTGGATTGACTAATGCACCCTCTGTATTCATGGATCTGATGAATAGAGTCTTCAAGGAGTATCTTGATGAATTTGTGGTGGTATTTATTTATGATATCTTGGTATACTCCAAAACCTATGAAGATCATGAAAATCACTTGCGCATTATCTTGAAAACTCTGAGGAGGCATGAATTATATGGGAAGTTTAGCAAGTGTGAATTCTGGCTTCAGGAGATTTCTTTTCTTGGCCATATTGTCTCTAAAGATGGAATCTCTGTTGATCCTTCTAAGACCAATGCAATCCAAGAATGGCCAGCACCTACGAGTATAACTGAGGTACGTAGTTTTATTGGTTTGGCAGGTTATTATCGACGTTTCGTCCAGAATTTTGCCCGATTAGCTAACCCATTAACGAAGCTCACACGTAAAGGGGTTAAATTTGTTTGGAAAAAAGAGTGTGAAGAATGTTTCGAAGAACTGAAGAGAAGATTAGTCAATGCTCCTATATTGACTCTACCATCGGGGAATGATGGGTTCGTTATTTATAGTGATGCATCAAAGAAAGGACTTGGCTGTGTCCTTATGCAGAATGATAGAGTTATTTCCTATGCATCACGACAGTTGAAAATTCATGAACAAAACTATCCTACTCATGATCTTGAGTTAGCAGCTGTGATCCTTGTTTTGAAGATATGGAGGCACTACCTCTATGGTGAAAAATGTGAGATTTATACTGATCACAAGAGTTTGAAGTATATTTTCTCACAAAAAGAACTCAACATGAGGAAAAGGAGATGGCTTGAATTACTCAAGGATTATGATTGTACGATACACTACCACCCAGGGAAGGCAAACAAGGTGGCAGATGCTTTGAGTAGAAAAGACCATGGAGTTTTGAACAATATGAGAATTGAAAGGGATCCAATTTTCATGGAGCTAGTAAAGATGGACATGGGAATAACCAGGGAAGGTGAAACATCAATGCTTTTTCAAATGGTTGCCAAACCATCTTTACTAGAAAGGATTAAGAGTTCTCAGACTGATGATGAAGAATTCCAAAAGAAGATTAAAGCTGTGAATGATGGGTGATTGAGAGACTTTGCGTATGAAGGTGGAATTTTGAAATTCGGGAAGAGACTTTGTGTTTCCAATATACCTGATCTAAAAAGGGAATTGCTGGATGATGCTCATAGTTCCAATTTCTCTATACACCCTGGGAGCACCAAAATGTATAGAGATTTGAAGGAACATTTTTGGTGGGACAACATGAAGAGGGAGATTGCTGATTTTGTGTCAAGATGTATGGTTTGTCAACAAGTGAAAGCTGGAAGGCAACAGCCTGGAGGAGTCATGCAACCTCTTCCCATACCGAAGTGGAAATGGGACAATATTACGATGGACTTTGTCATGGGGCTACCAAAGACTCCTAGAAGGAACGATGCAATATGGGTTATTGTTGATCGTCTTACCAAGTCAGCACATTTTCTTGCTATAAGAGAAGATCTACCCCTGGAACGTCTAGCAAGACTATACATTAATGAAGTTGTGAGACTTCATGGAGTACCCCTATTGATTGTTTCTGATCGTGATCCCCGTTTTACATCAAGATTTTGGAAATGTCTTCAGAAATCCCTGGATACTGAACTTCATTTGAGCACTGCTTACCACCCTCAGACAGACGGACAATCAGAACAGACTATTCAGACCTTAGAAGACATGTTGAGATCTTGCTCACTTGATTTTCAGGGTATGTGGGATCAATATTTACCACTAGTAGAATTTTCCTATAACAATAGCTTCCATTCGAGTATTCAGATGGCACCATATGAAGCGTTATACGGAAAGAGATGTCGTACACCAACCTGTTGGGATGATGTTGGTGAAAGAAAACTTGTAGGCCCAGAACTGGTGGAGGAAACGGTGGAAAAGGTGAAGGTAATCCAAAATCACATTAAAGCAGCTCAAAGTAGGCAGAAGAGCTATGCCGATAATCGAAGGAAGGATTTGGAATTTCAAGTCGGTGATCATGTTTTCCTGAAGGTATCTCCGTGGAAGGGAGTCATACGTTTTGGTAAGAAAGGTAAATTGAGTCCCAGGTACATCGGACCTTTCGAAATTCTAGAACGAATTGGGGCTGTAGCTTACCGATTGGCAATGCCGCCAAGTCTCTCCAAAGTTCACGATGTGTTCCACGTATCTCTGTTGAGGAAATACATGCCTGACCCAACGCATGTACTCACCTATGAAGATTTAGAACTGGAACCCGATCTGTCTTATTGCGAAGAGCCCATCAAGATTCTTGATACGAGAGAACAAGTGCTGAGAAACCGGACGACGCGTCTGGTAAAAGTTTTGTGGAGGAATCATAAGATGGAAGAGGCAACGTGGGAACCCGAGGAACTTATGATGAAGAACCACCCGAGTCTTTTTATGCAGTAATACCCTAGAAATTGCGAGGACGCAATTATTTGAAGGAGGGGAGAATGTAACACCCCAAGCTTCTACGGTACGTTTCCCTTTGAATAACGCGATAGCGTGTGTTGTACGCAACCTCGAGTTCTAACACACACCACAACTAATTAAACTAGCCGTTGTGAATAGTAATAACTAATTTTTGAAATTATATATATTTTATATTTGAAAATGGACTTCATTTTTGGACTCGGAATATCGAATTTAGCCTAAGGTGAAATTTTGGTACTTTTTGGATAACTTTCATATTTTGATGAATAGTGAAAATTACTAAATTTTAATTAAAAACAACTTTTTTAATCAAAATAATTAATAGTGATAAATTGTGAATTTGAGTGGTTTTAAAGTATATTTAGAATATATTTTTACCATTTAATATAATGTTGGTCATTGGACATAATTTTACAATTAAACCAAACATAAACAAGTGTCAATCTTTTGATAGTTATTACCTCTTAAAAACACGCTTTTTGTTTTGACAGCGGGAATTAATTTTAAATTAATTTCTGCCACTTCTGTGTTTTGAATTTAGGAAAATGGATTCCATATTTGGAATCAGGATGTTCAAATTGTGTAAATAGGTAACTTTTATTTTTAGACATTTTGAATAGTTACTGTGGTAAATATTTTATTTACCATGTTTAAAGGGTAAATCCGGTAAATAAGGGTTAAAAAAATAATATTATAATAATACAAAATTTCCCTAAAACGTGTCCTAACTTTATTTGTGGACACATACCAGACCATGGGCATCCTTGGGTCAATTTGGGGACCCCTTGGAGCCACTTGTAAGTGATAATGACACATTATATTAATAAAGTTAAAATAAAAATAAAAATGGCATAAGCTTACATCTTTTAGAAGAACAATTTTTACATAGGGTTATACATGTTGGATTTTCGATTATAAATATTCATTAGAAATATAAAAAGATTTCCTACATAATGATATTTTATATATAATTTTTAGACATTAAATAATTTATTTTATATATGACACAATGATGATGCAGTAATTACTATAATAGTGAAAAATTAAAATAATTGATATTATAAATACCCAAATAAATATAATATTAGACTTTTAATGAATTAAACTAATTTTCTAGGATAATATGATATATTAGGAGTGATATAATTGACTTTGTTCGAAGTAATCAATCTGTTATGAGTTTCAAAAAAATCAACTATTGAATAGTGTCAAAATTGACATAAAAGAGTTCTTAAAACAAATATTATATTATTAATTGATATTAAATTCCTAAAAATCTAAGGTTCGTCCAAGAGACTTATATAATGATAGGTTCATCATTTATGTACCACTTGGGGGTCTCTTGGATGTATATAGTAAGTTTATTAACCATATTATATAAAAATACAAAGAGACATTGTAAAAGTGAAACTAATTAACTTAGAGTTAATACTTAAAGATAAGGTTAATATAAGTACCCAAACCTGTCTAAATTCTATTGGTTGAGTGGTTTTCTACTTATCCCCACTTTAACCTTTGAATAATAAGCTTTGGATCCATTAGAAACCGAATATGAATTTATTATAAATTAGTATTTCTAACTTTTCCAAAGGTGCCCCTCACCCCTCTTATAAAAGGGAACTCCTCCTTCTCATTTCTTCACACCTTCAAAGCATTTTGGTTCGGCCAAACTCTGCCCAAATACTCTCCCAACATCCCTCACTACAACCTAGAGGCCTTAGTTTGATCAGAAAGCCAACCTAAGGAGCCCTTTTGATCAAATCAAAAGGAAGAACCCGAAGAAGAGGTAATGATTTCACCACCCTTTTCTAAGTTCATTTTTTCTTCCACTTCTTCTTCCTTTGTTCTTACCATTCTGAAATAATAACTCCAGTATCTCACATATACTGTGATGTTATTATAAATATGGTACAATCATATTCAGTATTCTATCCACCCTTTGAATAACATGTCACCATACATGCGTACGTACGGCTTACCGTCTCCACGTCGTGGTGTAATTGTTATTCAATATAATATTATTTGGATGGGTATAATAATGATGTGTAACTCATGTAAATAATAAATATAACATGTTAATGATTCTGTATATATGATATACCATCCATTTATATATTATTTTAATATCAAAAGAATGATATTGTCGCTCGTGCGTACGTACGGACTACCGTCTCCACGAACGCGATGAGATTCATTCTCCATCGTATCCATTCAAGTATAATTATCATTTGATGATTTAAAAATGATGTTTAAGGACTGTATATCATTCTGGATATGAATAAGATACAACAACCATGGCTTATGTAACAAAACATATAAAAGAAAATGAGTAAGTTAACTCCCGAAACGACGATAATTCTAAGATATTATTAACAAATCAATGTTAAAAGATCATATATGATATCATATTAATATATATGATTCTTGTATAATTTAATAACAACTATTTCACCATTATACAGGAGGTTAACCTACCCCAACCAAGGAAAAGTACAAGGTAAGGGTTATTTCACAATCTCTTCATTATCCGAGGTTGTTTATATGTAATAATCTACTGGGATCTCTTTATCATCCACATCCATGTTTCTTAAAAATGTATTTCAAAACATTTTTACTATTTACAAGAATATGGGTTAAAGTCATTTATACCTTTTTTTGACTTTTTATAACAGGTTTATAAAGGAATCTTTCCCTCGTTTTCAAAACAAGGTCCTTTTTAACCTTTTCGACAGAATTGAGGTAAGAATGTTTTTTTAACTTATACGGCGGGTGCGGTTATTTTACGCCGTTATAAAATCTTCAAAGCTTTCCTTACAAGATTATAAGAATATTTTCAAATAAAATGTTTTATTTTATATGGATCTTAAATGATTTCAAAATAAAAGGAGATATTTCTTTAAAAAAGAATTTTGATTTCATCTATGTCAACATCCTTTGATGGATTTTAAGATTATTTGAAATTGATTTATTATGATAAAAAACTTCTATATTGTATTGAAGGTTTTGTGATATGTTTGACTATGGATGTTTTATTTTTATACCATTCATAGTTTATGGTGAAATTATTGACATTTCGTATGCTAGTTTTAATACGAATGTTTATGTTATGTTTAAACCTTTTCATATGGGAATGCATTGGACTTAATAAGTGACGGGTGGAGCCCGCTATAGCTCCTCGATGCATCGGTAGGTCTCATGAGACAAACTAGTGTCTTGGCACAAGGCCTTGAAAAAATCTTATTTGTAGTCTTGGCACGAGGCCTTGGCTATGTGGTTATGATAGTCTGGCATTATGCATTCCAACATTATGAAAGTGGTTATTGATATTGCATGTGATTATTCGATTAGTAGAATATCCATGTGAATAAGTAAATGGCATTATTTCATTTTACTTTTGCCATACTATGTTGAAGTTCAATTTTAAAAGGCTTTTGTTTTAGTAATTCATTGCCTTAAATGTTTATGATTATTTTGAATGTTTCGCTATATTTTTATCCTTACTGGGCATTTGAGCTCACCCCTTTTCTCTGTTTTATTTTTCCCAGGTAGTGAAGAAGTAAATTATGAATGACTTGCAGGGATATTATGAGGGGTTAATAGTGTGGATATGAAGACTTTGTTGTTGTAGTAGTTTTTCACTTTTAAATGTAATGTAAAACTTTATGATTATATCTAGTGTTTCCAAAGCTACTAAACCAATCGGTCTTTCGGGATTTGATCTTTCTTGTGATCATGCCAATGTTACGAAGTAATGCACCGACTCTGGGTAGCTGGGGTCGGGGTGTTACAACTTCAAACTCCAAATTGTTGATTTAGTAAATACTCTCATCGATTTCCATGGAAGGAGGCATGAGGTATCATAATATCATTCTCTATGAGGAATTATCTTTTTTTTCTTTGATGAATCGCTATAGATCATAAACCCTTCTCTACTATAGGGTAACGTAAGCATTCGTGCATTAACCAACCATCTCGTTAGTTATTTGAAATTCTACTCATATTAATATATCCACAATAACATATACCCATTATCAATCAATATGGTGAGTGCCTTATGTAGTCATGATAAGTCTATCAAAAATCATTAGTAGTATCTATCCAACATAAGAAAACTATGGATCTCAGTTACTGTGGATCGTCTATTCATTTATCAATAACTTTTGGCTTTGAAGGATCTATAGATAATCCTTCACTTAAATGTTATAGGACCCATGAATGAGATTTTTTATATCCAAAATTCACAATTAGTAAATTTTGAATATAACTGCTTCTTCCTCAAGGCCTTCAAAATAATTCTAAAATGTTCCTGATGCTCAACCTTTCTATTTTAATATATCAGAATATATTCTTTCAAGATGAACATAAAATGATCAAGATAATTTCTAAATAATATATTCATTAAATCCATAAAGTTAGTCGGTATATTGGAAAGTCCAAACAGAATTACTATAAATTTGTATTGATCATTCCTCATACAGAAGGTCTGTCTAGTGTATATTCATCTGCTTGACCCATAACATGTGATATCATATCCTATGATAATTCTTTTAAAAATATTAGATCGTAATAATTAATCAAAAATATCATCGATACTAGGTAGAGGTTACTTGTTCTTAATAGTAATTTGGTTATGTTTGTAATAATTAATGTAAATTATCATTAACCCATATTTATTATTAAAAAAGAATAGGTTGACTCTATGGAAAAGCACTAGGCTAAAGGAATAACTTATAAATATTATACTAGAATTTCTTCTTCAATTCCTATAACTCAACTGGGGTCATTATATATAGTTTATCTGAAATAATTATAGTTATGTGCATGAATTCGATTGAAAAATCAAATTCACGATTCAGGGGAAGGGAAAAAAATTATGAGATGGCATTAAAAAACACCGAAAAAATATATATCTCTTAAATGTTGAGTTTGTCCCCAACCATCATTTATAAATATATATCATGACTAGGTATTAATACCATATGATGGAATAAAATTCCATTGGGATTTTTATTTCATCCTCACACTGAAATACTATGATGATTTGATTCAGAATATCTAATGTAACATCACTTCCTTAACAATTGATATGTGATTTACACTGAGAGATCCAATCCATGACCAAAATTATATCATATTCCACTAGAGGTATAATAAAAATATTTTCATAAATATAATTCCACAAAACAACTATTTGATTAGATATATATACTTGAGATGTGCCCATTCTTCCATTATGATTTATTACTACCATCTTAACATTTAATATTTGAGGTGGTGATATGGTACCCCTAGAAATATTTTTATATATAAAAGAATGAGTATTACCATAATTAAATAAAACAATGGAATAGATAATTTATATTATAATTGAAACATTAACCACATCTCTTGGAAATTCACTTTGGCGATAGTATTTCCTTATGTTTGGCCTTCTCCTATTATCTTCTTTTATGGTATATTTCTGATAAATATAGGTAACTTGTATAAATAATTCCAAAATATATAAATTATAACTATTATATAGTGGTGTATTATTTATTTTCCTTGTAGCCATTAGTTATATGTCCCTTTTCTCCACACTTGTAATAATCTCCCATTCCTTTCATTCATTTACCAAGATGTTTTTTTCTATAATGTTTACATGAATGAAATTATATCATTAAGATTTTATTCATTGAAGAGTTTAGTTTTTATTATTTCTCATATGTCATCTTCTTATCTTGATTTACCCTTAAGATATTGGGTCTTGAAGTTTATTTATATTTCTTAATGGAACTTCATACTATTCTATCGTACAATGAAAAATTTTGAGAAACTAATTACATTCATAGAATAAAATTAAGATCATCATTAAAAAATTCAACATTTATTTCCATATTACATATGTAGTATGAAGTATTCAATTATAATCTTATAAATTTATCCTCATACTCTTACACAATGGTTTACTTCCATTTGATTAATAGTGAGGAACTTCCTCTCAATTTCAGAATGCAGTTCTCGGGTGGTGTATTTATAAAAGAAATTAAAGTGAAAAGTCATCCAATCGTTTATTTATATTTCTTTATCCTTTTAGTGTTATATATCATTGAAAAACATTGGTCATAATCTCCTTTTAAATAATACACTAAAATAATAACCTTTCCATGTTCATTACATTCCAAATCCATGAATATATTTTTTTATAAACATCATCTATTATTCATCTACTAATGATTTAGTTATTCAATAAATTATGGTGGATTAAATCACATGAACCCATCCCAAATAGGTGAATCACAATATGTAAAAATATGTTACTCAATTTGAACATGTTTATTCACCATAACCAAAGTCATATTCTATAATATCTGAATAATATTCTTAGTTTTAACACCATCTGTATTGGTTTTCTTTGATTGAAAACAACTACA
This sequence comes from Viscum album, assembly GCA_963277665.1. Classification (NCBI taxonomy): domain Eukaryota; kingdom Viridiplantae; phylum Streptophyta; class Magnoliopsida; order Santalales; family Viscaceae; genus Viscum; species Viscum album. Next base: position 1,501,710,523 of record OY728128.1, read on the forward strand.
TTATCTATTGGTGTTGATTTCTTTTCTTCAATTATGTCACATACCAAAAATAACATCACACATGGATTTAGATCATAATAATTAAAAATATTTATCTATCAACTAAAAATCAATGTAATGGTAAAATTTCTCAAATACTTTAATAGATTTTCATAACTCTTATTTAAGATATATTCATTTAAAATTGACTTCCAATGTTTTCTTCAGAAATTACTCTAGGTCCAATTGTAGAAACCAAATATAAAATAATATTTAACTTTTGTATAAAATATTACATTAATATAAGATATATTGGATACCATCATGAAGGACCAATTGGTTCTGTATTAATGATGAACTAGATGCCTAAAATATTCCTACATTAGAATGGAAATATAAACAACATTGAATAAAATAATTATTTCTTCTTTAATGTTATTCACAATATATTCACTCATATCATAAAAATGGGAAGACAAAAAAATGGTGAACTCTTATTATCAGTAATATTTATTTATAGGAGAATCAATTGTGTCTAAATAAAGCATAATCAATTTGCCATTGTAAATAACTTAAACAACATGTTATTTAATCAATTACATGACAAAAAAATGCATCCATAGATAATATCAGTATATAAATATCATGGGGAAAAATAACTAAATTCTCAATGAATTATATTTCTAATGTTTCCCATCATGATATCTTTACAATCAACACCTTGTTTCAAGATATTTTAATTGATAAGTAGACATATACCAAAAACTCATTTAATAATTTTGTCCACCTGATTTCTCTAATGAGATCTATCGATGCATTGAAGGGGATATCTATAACAGTGACCTATATATCACTATTTTCAATGCATTTCTCATATTTTTAATGATAAAAATATATCATAAATAATATTTCTTGTCAACAAAAATATATATTGAAAAAGAAAATTCAGAATATAAATATTCCCTAAGTCAATTAGATAATTTTCATAGTAAAAAAATTATATTTAGAAATGGTGTAGTGTTTAGGAAATAATGATATCCCTTATATAAATAATATGCATATTTAAGATATATATAATCTCTAATGAAAAATGATCAAAAAAATTAATATTTCAAGAGAATGTTATTAAAAAAAATTAGAAAGAGATAAAATATGACTATTAATTTATCATAAATATGGGATTTGTAATGAAATAGTTTCCTTGAGTGAAATAAATTTAATCATAGAAAATTATTAAAAGAAACATTAAATAAATATTGTTATTTATTAAGACCATAAAAAACCTTGATAATAAGTTGAATATAAAAAAAATTATACCCTAAATTAAATAAATTAACGTCGTATACATTTAAGTGATATTATGTTTGACAACTTTAATGAATATTGAAAATGAAACTTTTATAAAACACTATAAATTTTTCATTAAAAACAATTTAAAAATAAAATCATAATATAAAATTTCCCCAATAAATAATTGGGCTAAATATGAATTACTTTTATTCAATAATTAAAAAAATATGGAAATGGAAGAAAAATGTACTCTATCAAAAAGAAAAATGAGATCATATTTTATTTCAAATATTTCATTTATTGATTAAAAATATAAAGAGGGGGAATTTGTAAATAAATATGGAATCTCCTTAAACATTCAAATTATAAATAAATATATGTATTTTATGAATTATTTATTATAATATTCATTTAATTAAAATAAGAGCAATGAAAAATAAATGAGTTTATTAAATAAATTCTTACCACTTTGGAAACCTTTAATTTATAAACCATTTAAAGAGTAAACTTGAATTAAAAATATAATAATAATAAATATATATATATATATTCAATATTAAAATCCTAAAATGGTCAGTATATAAAGAATATAAAAATAATTAAGCACATAATACTAAATATTTCTCAAATGAGTTCAAATTGAGACAAAATATCTAACCTCAAATTTGACGAGCCTCATTGGTAATCTAAAATACATTATAATAAATTTAAATTCACTATAATTATATAATTTATTCAATTTCATACTTATAATTTCATACATGGTACACCTATAATATTTAAACATAAATTTATTAATAATTCCTTATTGAAATTATTTTTTCTAGGTGTTAACTCCTCCATTTTTTCATGGAAATTTTTTGTTTGGTACATTCATTACTTGTACATTAATTTTTGTAGTATCAAATAATTATTTTAAATAATGATATAAATATCATATATATTCATTATATAAATATATATATTCATCCATGAAATTTGGATACAAAAAAATGAATTACACCATTCATGGAGACGGTAGGTCATACGTACGCATGAACACTATTTTCCCTTTACGATGGATGGAAATAAAGAATGGTAAATAATAATTCACCATTTAATAATAATTTATATATCGAATATATTCATTAAACCAATCATTATTTCCATCCATTTATAGTGGATATAAAAAATAGATTGCATCGCTTTTTAGAGGTGGTAGTCCACACATACACATAAGTATCGTATTTAATTACCAAAAGATTGTAAGGAAAGAAGTTATATATAATATTATAATTATATAAGCATAACTATTTCATAAATATAATATATTTTCATTATTTATATCATGATAACCATCCACAAAAATTGGTGATGAAAAAAATAATACCGGTATGTGGAGAGGGTATGTTGTATCTACACAAAAGCGATGTTTTTGATTTTTATATAATCGATAATAGATGGGAAATGGTTTTTCCATAATCATAAAAAAATCATTTTGAATTTATGATACTCGATTTATTTAGATTTTTTGATGTTTATAATAGATTTATAGTAAGTATAAGAATAAATAAACTTGAAAGAGTCAGTAAAAATGATTACCACTTTTTTAATAGACATCCTTTATATTCCTTTTTAAGGACCCTTGGCATGGTATTTTAAATTAGTTGAACATCTAATTTCCGTATAGGTAGGTTTATATGATAATATTTCAGTGTTTGATTGAGATAGAAGGCTCAATGTGGTGTAATTAAAAGAGGGAAGGGGTTTCCTTTTATAAGAGTGGGGATGTGAACATTTTAAAATTTTTGAAATATCCTAATATATTATGGGTCTAACTCATTTAAAATGGTACCAAAATAAATTATCTTCAAATATAATTATTATATTATATTTATAAGAGAAAGAATAAAATATAGACAATTGTAGATATAATTATAACCCTTATCCTTTGAATTAACCCATTGGCTAACCAAATTCATCTTAGCTATTGTAAGGACCTTAAATATATTAAATAGTTATAATTTTACTTATAAGGAGGAAATTGTATAATAAATTTACAATGGATGAAATTATCTGTCATATTCTATACCCTATTCCTTATTTCGTGATTTCTATGATTTTCAAAAAATTTAACAAAATATTGTTTTCATAAAGAATCATTAATATCATTTTAATAAAATTCATTTATTTGATATTGACTACACCAAGAGAAAGTTAAATTTATAATATAATCCTTTCAGAAATAACTAATATGATATATTCATCTAAAAAATTATTAAAAAACAAAAAATCATCAAAATTACATAAATTTTAATATTTTTTAAAAAAATTATTTTATTTTTTATTTTTTGAATATATATTGTGTCAATATTGTGTAAACATTTAAGGTAATTATTTAACCACTTAAGAATTAAATAAATAAATGATAAAATAATTATTTAATATTTACAATGAAAATTTCAAACATAACATTACCTAATTTTATCCATATGTAAAAATATTATAGACATTACAGTCAATAGTTTGATATTTTGTTTTTGTTATGTTCCTAAATTGAAATTAGGGTGAATATCAAAAAAAATAGAACCAAATTACTGTATTTTAGATATATGCTTGGAAATTACCAAAATCCTTTAATCCAATAGGATAAAGTCTATTTTTATAGAAATTTAAAATCCATATCGCAATGTATTAGCAATGTATTACCATAACCAAGGTGACAAATATCCACGAAGGATAGTATTTTTAATAAAAAAATTAAAGGATATATTTTAAAAAACAATTGATCCTTCAAATTTCAAGTATGAAACCAATTTTTTCAAATTAAATTTACATATGTGAGAGAATTAATTTAAGATAAAAACACAAAACTCAATGAAATACAATTTTTTGAAAATATATTATTTTATCTCAAAAGATGAACTTATATCCAAATAAGGTATAATTAATATAAATATTTAATTAATAAGAATATTTATATATAGATGAGGATTATATTAATTAGGAATAAAATTAAAACAATTATGGAGCCTTTCAATTAAAATAAATGTCAGTTTATAAAAAAACTGTATTTTTTTATTCACTAAAAAATAAAAATTTCCAGGAAAATCCCAAAATTTCAACCTAAGATAATGCTGACATTATGAATTAAAAAATGACATACTTATCTGTAATAATATTTTAATAGGTTGTAATGGTTCAATTAAACTCAGTGGTACATGAAATGTAAGCTATTAAAAAAATATATTTAAAGATAAATATATCATAAAATTTTGGATTGTTACACCCTATGTAAAAACACTATGAACATGAAAATAAAGATATATATCTTTTATTTTTCCCTTTGAAAAAAATATCTAAGGAAAAATTTAATGTGAAGATAAAATTTTCGTACATTTTATTTTCAAGAACGAATTTTGGGAATAATTCTTCAACCTCCATAACTAGGTATTAAACTGTTGCTTTGACTAAAAATTTAGTAATATCGTCTAAGCTATTATTTTACTCTTTTTTATAATTTATTAAAATCATATTTTGTATATTCATCTAATTCACATGGAAAATATTATTTTTTATTATTTTTCTTTAATTTTTATTTTTAGGAAATTGACACTATTATCCTAAAATAGTAGAACAATATTCTTCACCCTTTCATGGATCTATTATTTTTGAGTTCATCCCTTTAATATTATTCTATAAGTACAACCATTATGGATTAAAAAATATCTATATAATTCAAAAATTATTTTCTTCTTACTAGGCATCTTCTTCTTCATAGTTTCACTAATGTGAAATATGCTTCCTCAATCAAATTGTCCTCTCATCAGAACAGATCCATCATTAAATTTATTCACAACACATTTATTATTATTAAATACCACTTTATGGTATTCATCACTGAGTTTATACACATTTTTTAAATTATGTTTCTACCTATCTACAAATAATGTGTTCATCAATTCTGTTTTGTCTTATTAAATTATTTTCAAACCAATTCCTCATATCTTTTAGTGTTAAAAAATTATAAAACATAATCAATGGAATTTGGAATGTATTGAATACATTGTGGGATTTAAATATCCTATTATGTGATGTCATCATCCACTGTTAAAAAACTAAGGTTGTTTCATTTGTTATGTGTTTTGTGCAACATCGCAAATCAAGGACTTCCTTTTTTTTCAATTCATTTTTTTATTCTGATATTTTTCAACATTATTATTCATATTCAACTATAAAAGTAGAATGGTAAGAAATTATTCATAAAAAGTTACCCATCAATTCAAACCTTCAACAAAACTCTTCCAATGGTTTGAATTTAATACCAACCTTCAAACCAAAATTTAAATATTTCTTCTAAATATTTTAAATTTTATTGGGATGAATCCCCATCAATATTTTTATTTTATTCCCTATATACCCACTATGATATATTTAATTAAATGAAAAAATTATTTCTATTTTTATCAAATCTCCATAGTTACAACTATATATATAAAATAAATACCTACCTTTGAATAAATATTGTTTTCTAGATACTCACACATTATCTTATTCCAACATATAACCACTAATAATGGATTTTATATACAAACATGAAGTATATTAAACACCTGGTACATTCATTTTTAAAATTAATTTCTTTATATCCATTTCATAATCACCATTAGTATTATTATTTTTTCAAATCAGTTCTCCTTAAATTTCTAAATTTCTAAGAATCGGTTCATTTTTTCATAAACCTGAATTCCCACTCTCGTTAATTTCAATGTGAACTTTAATTAATAAATTCAAAATATTTCTAATTATTTGAATTTGTTAATTTTTTAAATACTATAATATTTCCATTCTATGATGTTTCAATATTTATCTCGGACTTCTTCCATGATATTTCTCCAACTTCATGAATATAATTATGAAAGTTCAATTCAAACTTTTATGGTTCCATTTTAGAATTGATCAATTTTTATTGTACAGTCTAAAAATTATTCTTATTTACTCTAACCTACTATTCTATTTTAACAGGATGTTTATTATCTTCTCTAATAAGCATGTTAAATCATTCAATCTCATTAGTAAATTTTAACTCTCTTTTATTATGTATATGGTCATTATTAATAGATAATTAACACTTATTCATCAAGAAATTGTTTTCTTTTCCCATGTAAGATATATTTAAGGGATTGTTTTGAGATTTAACTTAAACAGTAACTCTTTAACTATCAATTTATCACATTCATCGCTACTCCTCTCATGAAATTAAATTTCTTCTCCATTCACATCTATAATAAGTTTAATTTAAATAACCTCATAGGATGTCTACTCTACTTGGACATCCTCACATCTATCAATTTAATCATGATTAGATAATAAATTATTATTCTTGAATTTATAGATATTGTTACCTTTTACATTTAATGAATGTTTTGATTCTTTTTCTTGAAGGAACTACATTGTTTCTCATATTTATCCCCACTCACTTCATTTTCACATTCTTCTACCCATGGATAGTTAGAAAAAAATATAATACACACATAGTTAAATCAATTAAAAGGTATTTTACCCAAAATATTTTCCTTTTCCACATCAAACAATTCCAAGGATCATTAACTTCAATTTATCAAATTTCATGTTGATATATAAATTTGAATCTAAACTTACAGATTCATACTCAACTTATTTCATGATACATTATCATTAAAAATACTTTAAGTAAATTTACATATCAACCATGGATGTATTCTTGAGAATAATCACCTTTCACATTTTATAGGCTATAATAATTCAACAAATGTCAAAAATAGAAGTGTTCCTAGATTATAATATTTTAGTGTCAAAACCATTTCATAAAACTATTTAAAAATAAATGTAGCATCGTCTCAAAAATAATAGTGTCTTACAGCATCGCACCAAAACCACTATAAGTGACCACAATTTCATTTACTATTAGGAATAATTCATCCACTAATTCATCATATTTTACCATGAGATCCTAATAAATCAATCTCGAAACCAAGATCATGTCTTTCTTCACTTTTGAAATACCTTTATAGATATTATCTAATTTATTGCAAATGAATTTTTTACTTAGTACATTTGAAATAGAGATAAAAATTATTCAAAATATATGAAAAAATGGAATCTAGGGCATGAACATCATTCTCAAGATTCTTCCTATATACCATTTTCATAGTATTACATTCATCATGAAGAATTAACCCATTGGTGGAAACATCCTAAACATTAAAAAAAATATTTGTGATATGGTTTCATAATATATTTTAGAATGTAATAATTATTTCATACCATTGGGAATCATGAACTAAATTTATGTTTTATTTATTAATAATAAAAACCTAAAGAAAAACTCTTCAACCATTAAAAGATTGTTTCCTGAACAAACTAAAACAAAAACTTAGTTCAATTTATATAAAGTAGTAAATTAAAACTTTTAATCTTTAGTGGTAAACATAATTCTTTGATACCAATTTTATTGGTCCCAAACATTGGGAAATTCACTAATATAGGGTGAATCTGTGACAAGTAATACTAATTTCATTTTTATGATTTTTTCGAAATAAACCAATATCACTTGTTAGAGTGAAATACCTCAATTCATTACACACATACACCAAGGTAGAAATAAAAAAATTACATTAGATGCACATGGATCACTATTCAATATGAGGATCGAATACATGGATTGATTTAGACTCACCTAAGACCATAAAATCAACAAAAATCAACATCATCAAGGAAAATGGTCAGGTAATAGACATTACTCACAATAAAAAAAATATATTAGTGTTATGTCCTGATAATTGACCATAAAATGAACCAATATCATATATTTTGGAGGAAGGAATTATCATTATTCTTTTGATGATTATATCCCACATATAATATAGTTGTCACACACTTATAATATATTAATAACTGGTTTAACTCATTCCTCATTTCCACATAACATAGACATGATTATCACATAAAGACCATTCATGTGATATATTTCACTTCTTCTTCTTCTTATACTACTAGAATAGTTATAATTATTATTCTTTATATATGAACAGAACTGCATATTACACATATTCTCGATCCACGATAATTTAATTGAATATTCCTTTATAATATATTTAACAATGTTTTATTTTCTATATCACATATCTCTCTTATAATCTCTACACTACAATGCATACAATACCATATTTAATTTATCTTCAAAATAAGTGGAACCATCTTCATGTTTTAATTTAAATTTAAATTTCAAATTAGAACTAATAAATAACATAAACTACTTAAACTTATTTTATTTACTACTGTTATTCATACCAATTATTTATTAATATTATTTTTTAATCATTGGATATTCCCAGGTGAAAATAAAAGTAACTCATATCATAACCATATTCTTCACAATGAGGAAAAATTGTTTTACAAAAACGGAACAAAAATATCTTCTTCCATTGTAGCACAAAAACCTTATACAAAGCAAGATTAATTTTTATTATATTGAATAATGAACTCATTTTTTATATTCAAATATTTATATATAATAGTATTCAATATCAAATTTAATATAATTATAATATTTATTCTATAATTTCCCATATATTTCATCCTTCATAATACTCACATTTCTTATAAGTATAAGAACATATGTTTTTACTATAATTCATACACAGAATAAAATATATATTTTCACAAGGACCCTATCACTTCAATGATATAATGGAATAAAATATTATTTTCACCAATAAATAATATCAAGGGGAAATTAACAATTCTTTAATCAATCATACAATAATTTTGAAAATGAGGTCTGGATGTATTCATCAACTAGTTATCAATTTCAGAAAATATTATAAATCTTCAATAAATTTATTTAAGAATTATTTAGGAGTAGGTTCCACAAAAAATAAATCTATTAATAAATAGAAAATAATAGGTATATTCAGCCAGTAAAAATGCAAAAAAAAAACTCATCGAATCACTAATCAATTGCAGGGAATGATTAAAAATCAATAAATTCATAGTTAATTAATATATATTTCTTATCCAATCATATTTAAGTTGTTTAGATAATATTAGGAAAGATAAAAACATTTAAGAACATAATTAATCACAGTAGAAAACATAACAACTATATGGTAAATAACCTATGGAAACCATTATGAATAAAACCATAATTACATATGAATCACAAAATCCTTTTATGAAATCCAAATACTTTAACATTGTTTTATTTTATTCATTTGGTAAACCTAAAACATATAATCATTGAAGATAAATAATATTAGTCCCACAGTTTACAAAAAAAATAAAGGTCTAAAATCCCATTCCTCTATACGGAGATTCAAAATCTACCAAATAATAATAGAATTATGGATTAAGAACACAAAAATTGACACTCACAATGAACCCATGAATCCTAATGATATAAAAAACTAGTAATTACCCATAAATATTGAGATGAAACCAACAAATAAAAAGGAATAAATTTATATATCTTGGAAATAAGGAAAAATAAAAGAAGACAAAGCATGAAGAGTAAAAGAGATATGTCTTGATTTGAGGCTCATAGTCACAAAAAGAAAAGGAATAGGAAATACTCAAATGCCCCAGGACCAACCTAAACACTCCCACTAAAACCTATGTTTGAGATAATATGGATTAAATAGAAAAAATATTATTGGAATCGTGCTTTTTTTAATTCGATGTGAAATATAGTTTCATGGTATGACAACTATCTATCACATTCTGATGTACATGATCGTAAAATCTTATCATAAATATCTAAATGGATTCTACTTTCTCAATGTCAATAATTGTATCTCTGATAAAAACATTTGTGCTTAAATAATATTGAATAATACAATTCCATTATGTTTAAATACTCAATTATGACACTGAATTTCTTCATCCTTCTTACATATTCTGATAAACGACTAGAAAAATATCATTGTGTATCCTAATTTCAATGGATAAATTACCTTTAATAATTCCAAAGAATTTATATATACCTCAATACCATCATTGGGTGATAAAAATACTTCCCTTTGAGACCATATAAATGGAAAATGATATGGTTAAGATTAATTTCATATATAAGTATATTAAATCCATGTGTAAGAGTATTTTACAAAACAACCTACCAAAAATAAAAATTAAGAATCATAAATCCATGATTAAATACATTCATATCATAAGCTAAATCCCAAAACAAACTACACATTTCATTACTCCCATAACCTACACACCTAGTTTGTGACTCATCCAGGCATTGTGATACATCTTCCCATTAAAAATACACAACCATGAAAAATACTGTTACACCACCCTTCCAACAAATATATTTTAACTCCAGAAGATCCCTCATTCCCTAAACCACATAGATACCTCCAAGAACCTTATAACTCCCTCAATTCTAAAAAATTATAAAAAGTTACGGTTTTTCAAAATCTAATTCTATTAGACTAACTTATATAATAGAAAGGATTATTTTCATTTAGATGATAGTGTGCCTTTGATATCATTAGAGATTCTAATCCATATTTGGGATCTTTTTTTTATGGAGATGATTATGATTATTGAAAAGAGAGAATAAATACATTATTTTTTAATATTAGATTTCATAAAAATTAGATTACGGTTAGATCAAACAAGATTCTTGAGAAGGTGATTCTAAACATTAATAATAATGAAAATGTTGAATATACAGTTAATTATAATGTCAGGAAAAAAATATTTGATGAATCAAAACATATTAAGTCAGATATGTTTCTAATAAATAGAAAATAGAATTTATAATAAGTTTTATATTACACAATTTGGATCTCAAAAACTGTTAGACGCTTTTTGGGTGATGTTTTATGGGGATTGTCAATATTTTCATTTCTTTTTGAAAGAATCAGTTTCTCATATTGATTAATGATTTATGATAGAAATTAATGGTTTAAGGTATCTCTTTGAGAAGGTAATTAATGACGACAATTCTAATGAAAATATTATTGATGTACATTTTAAATATTGGGAATTGAATGTAATATTTATCGATGAAAAGAAGATTTGTATGAAGTTTAGTTTCTATGAACTCATTAGTACTTTTGTGAAATAATATAATCAAATGGTGCAATGTATTTAGAAATAAATATAAATAACAATTTTTCTTTTTATAATACAACTTCTAAAGATACTGGTTAGAAGGATACTAATTCAAAGAGTTATAAGAATAATTTTGAGAATATAAATATAGGGATTAATAATGTAGAACATTCTTAACAGGTGATATGTGTTAACGAAATAATTTTTAAGAATGATTATAGGAACCATAACCAGAAGGATAGAAAAGATCAGTGTGAGAAGTCCTATAGGATGAATAATAAAAAGGAATCCAATGATGTGATATGTCATTAATGTAGGAATCCTAGATATTTCAATCCAGGTAGTCTGGTATTTTAAAAGAAATAGAACGATATTGGCCACTAAGGGTAAAGGAAATTACTATTTTAAGGATATATATTCATAGTGTTTAAATGAAAATCCATCTTCTGATTTTTCATTGAATAGTGATGATGACCAAAATATTACCAGTTTTTATGATTTAGTAAAAATTAATTATAAATATTTTTTAAAGAAAATAAAATATGAATATCTTACTAATAATAATTTTATTCTTTTTATTATTTTCTATAGATATTGAATATGATACACCACCATTTTAGAAGTTGCATGAATTATTGATAATCTTAAAAAATGATATAAAAATATAATGAAATTTTATTATCAAGACAATGATGAAATTTATAAATATAATGATAGTATTTAAAGGATTACTTTTGAAAAAAATGTATAATTAGTTTCTATTCATACACATATTGATCGAAACAAAGTTGTTAAAAATAATTCTTAAAATTAATTCCTAAATAATTTTAATTATAATTTTTCTTCTCTAGTGGATATTTTTGATAAACTTCTAGAACAATTGAAACCATTAGAGTTTTATTTTTAGAGATGGTAAAAATATTAAATCAAGTCACATCTCTATACTAAATATTTTAATCTAGATAGTGCATCATTTTGTATAAAATTTCTAAAATGAGGTCATTGCACAATTAGATGTTTCTTGATTAAGGTTAAATAATTAAAAACATGTAAACATTATACTTGTAAATAAATTTATTCTATAAAAATAAAAGATTTTAAAAAATAAAGGTATAGATTTTTTGGGTTATATTTCAATACCCGCACAAACATGGGTACAAAATTTTTAGATTCAATATTTTTAAGAGAATGGGATAAGTATTAGTAGATCAAAATCTTGGTATAGGGATAATGACTTATATGAAAATATTATAAAGATAAATTCTAACTTCATAATCATATAAAAAGTTAAGGGTGGATCATGTAACTTTTAGAGACAATGTGCGAGGTTAAAAAAATTCAATAGGTGATGTATAATTCTATAGAGAGACATTAATTTAAAATTTAAATTCTATTTTAGGTTTTACGTATACACTTATTAGAATAATTCAATTATGTTATGAATTTGACTCCATTAACATTGGTAATGAATAATGTACTGTCAGTAGTTTAGAATGGGTTTATATTTAATCTACTGATAGGCATGATTTTGATTACACTATTGACCTAGAGGACCTATCTTTTTGTAAGTTTCTATTCCTTATAGTAATAAAGGATAAGGATTGGATTCATCATAAAATTTTAAAACATTAACATTTTTATAATTTAGATAATCTAAATAAGGACACGTAAAGAAACTTTTAGAACTTAAGAAAAACACATCTTGAGATTATGAACCATGCTAATATAATAATAATATTCCTATATTAAGAACTTTTAGTGGGTTGTTATCTTCTAAACCCCTAAATTAACTGAAAATAGAAATTTTAGACCAAGAAAAATTATGGGTATCAATGAAAAACAGTATTTGAATATATTAGTTGATTATTACAGTATATATAATTGGTTTTACTTTATTTATCTTAAATCAGAAACATTCATGTTCATTTAAATATTTTTTACACTAGTTTAGAATGAGGAAAAAAATCCATTATCACAATCAATATTGGACTTGGTATAGAGATTTTGAATTATTATTGTATTAAAAAAAATTAAAACATATTAAACATAAAATATCATCTCAAAGAGCTCCAAAAATAAAATATAGTACTTTAATGGAGCAACAAAACACTACAAAAAAATCACAATTTATAAAGTGTTAGTATGTGTTGCTATGTATTTTTTATTTGAATCAATTAATATTTTCCATTACATAACAAATAGAGTTATACTTTTCATAGTTTTAAAGAAATAGCTTTTTGAATTCCTGAATGGAATTCGAAACATGACTACTTCAGGTTTTTTGGAATCAAGGTATTAACCCTAAATACTAAGGATAATCATCATAAATTTTATCTGAAATATTATAAATTAATATTTATTGGTTAACCCATAACAAATAATTGATATTGTTTGTTTATAATAAATACATATTCCATTCAATAAATTATATGGATAAGCATGAAAACGATGATCCTTTTTATGAAGTTAAAACATCTTTATAATAAGTGTACTGTATATTTTATTTTTGAAACTCCCTCAAATTTATTTCTAAATGTTAAAACACATCCTAAAGATACTATATTTATTGATGAAATTATTATAGGAGATAATCATTTCCTATATATAAAACTACCATCCTTTTTAATGAGAAACTACACTTTGTTTATGAATCATCCGACATATAATATCATTAATAGTGTTGATCTACTAGATAGAACCCAAAAATCTCTACAAACTGAATATGTAAATATTACATTATTATTACAATTTGAACCTAAAATATAATAGGATTCATTCGGTGGTGAGAGTTGGGTAATTTATATATAATAATATCATAATATTTTTAAGTGGAAAGAGGCTTGGACCTCAGTCAAAAATCCTAAAAACAATCTAGTTATAGGAGTTAAATATATCTTATTAAATAAGTGTCATAAAAATAGAACCACTATTCGTGATAAGTTCTGGATTTTTGATAAGGGTTATTATTAGAAATAGGTCATAGAATATGAGGAAACTTTTTCTCAAGAAACTAGACTCGAGTCCATTAAAATATTTTTAGTCTTTGTAACAAAAATTTATTTTTTAATATTTCAAATGGATATAAAGAGTTACATCCTTAACAGATAGGTATAGAATGAATTTTATGTGGAAAATATTCCTTTTTTTAGAGATAATAACTTTTTCATACATGTTTATATACATACTGAGTAACTTTCTGGAATTAAACTATCCTTACGACCCTCGAATAATATATTTTCTAAATTCTAACAACAAAACAAGTTAGTTAAAAATTGAAAATATGAATCTTTTTATAAATAAATCCTCTAAGGAAACTATAATCATATAAATCTATGTTGATGATTATATTTTCATTTTCAATCAATAATGACTTACAGATAATTATTCAAAAATTATTAAAATTGAATTAATGATGAGTATGATGGGTGAAATTACCTTCTTTCTTATCATAAATAAACATAGAAATTAAAAGGAACATTTGTAACTCCATATAAGAACATCAATGCTATAATTAATGGATTCAGTTTTGAAAATACTTCTAGTATTATTTTTACAATTGGTACCACTTGATAACATGAACATGATGAATCTGTGAAAATGGCGGAACAAAAAATTTATAGTGGTGTGATTGGAAACGTTATTGACATTTTATAAATTAAATCATTTATTAGATAATAATATTTATTATGTGTGATACTATAATGAAACTATATAGAATCATAACTTATTTTTGTAAAATTGATGATTGATTTCCTTAAAGTTGTTGGAATGGTATAACCCAATACATTGGATAAATTCTGGACATATTATCATAGAAAGTATTGCACACTTTTCCACAACTCTAGTGGTCCTGACCAACTATAATAGATCTGAACTATTATAGCTGAGATGATTATACAAATTGAAAACTTGTAATGTATCACATTTAAAGTTATCCACATGGAATTGTCAATGAATGAAAATTATTAACAACACTAATGAGATCAATGAAATTTATTGTCATGGGTACTAGACCACGGTTTTCCAATAGTGCAGATATTAGTATTATAGAAAGGTAGTTTACTGTAGCACCATGTAATTTATGATCACAATTTTTATCAAGGGTTTTATTTTACGATCCATATAATTTAGCTACAAAATTTATTGTACTTTTTTGTATATTTTAATGGGTTAAGGGATTATTCCCACACCACATAAATCATTATGTTCACATTATTATGATACTTATTTATTGTTCCCCCTTTTACTCTTAATTATATAATATTATTTCATTAGAGATTTGGGAATTTTGGTAATATCTAGTATCAAATCTCAACTTCAGTAGATCATGGTTGGATTTCTCATATTAATAAATTTATATGAAAAAAATAAATTTGAAGATCAATCCTTTTGACTGATCTTAATTTAGCTACTATGGGATATAGATTTTGGATTATCTTTATTCTATAAATATACACTATTTAATTATTGGATTTGAACCATCATATATGAATGATATTGAATGGTATATACTATATTAGTAGATTATAGGATTTTTTATATTTATGTTAACATATAATGTACTGTTAAATATCAAAGAGGATAAGATGATGGATGCGTTAATGAACCCACCCATAGAAATTACAGAAAACAATAAAAATTGAAAAGGTATAAATGATTTAATGGTTATTCAATCTAAAGATGATTTGTGGAAATCTTGTTGATGATTATGTTAATGAATTCAACCCCATCCCAAGTCAATTAATATTCCTTTGAATTATGTAAGATAATGATGTATGTACACCAGTTTTATTGTATTTATTACGTAATAGTTTGGAAGAAAATATAATATTTATGAGTGGTTCATTAGGAATTATAAATTTGAATTTGAATGATTTATGATATTTAATCCTTAGTGATAATATTAAAAGAAGAGATTTGTGAAGATTATCTAGTTCTTATACGCACAAGTATTGATTAAGGAGAAGCATGTAGTGATATAATTACATAAGATGGTCAAAATCATGAGGAAAGAGTTGAAACAGGGAAACGGTTCATGCTCTTATAGACCAATGTTTTTTGGAGAAAGGGAATATAAAAATGTAGCGTAGAGAATATCAAAAGATATCTAAAACCAATGCGGTAAGAACAATAGCTGGAGGAACTGATGATGATTTTCTATTGAGTGTGGAAATCCCAATGGATTATTTTATTTTAGATTCTAAGGTATCCTTATATTCGACATAAAAGAAGGGATTAATAAATATTTAATTTTTAGGGAATTTTTTAATTAACCATATTATAAAATATGACCCCTTTAAATAGTTTGGGAAGGGTGATTCATGAAACAAAACTGAATGTTAGGATTTTCTAATTTTTGTGAATGTGGGGATATATTCAAGGATTGAGAAGGAATATCATTTCTATCAGGTAGCTTGATTATTAATATTTTTGGACTATGTTTCCTAGGGGTGCAAGTAAAACTATTAAAGGGGATATGGCGATATAATTTCGAATAAATAATCGAACCCGAAACAATATGATAGAATATTTTATGTAAATAGTTTTCATGACTGACTCCACCAAAGGTACCCTACCTATGACAGGAAATTATGAATATATGTAATGATGTCAGATTCCAACCACCAATTGACAAGGTCAGTGATTAGATCTAAGGGTGTATCCATCACACAAATGAGTGGAATTACCCTATATATTATTTAAGGAGTAAGATATAAAAAATAAAAAACCACTAAAAGAACTATTCATAACAAAATTAAGTAATCCTAATACATGTAATATCATACATAAACTAAAACATTAAAATGAAAAACTAAAGGTATAAAAAAACTAGGAAAAATAATGACCTCTAACAACTCTTGATAGATTGCAATTTAAATCTTGATCACCAACTAGTTATAACTAACGTGAAAACAATTTTTATATATTTTTGGCGACTATAACATGTATACTCGATAGGATCCTCCCACAAACCAAAAATTTAAAATTTTAAATAGGAATACTAAATATCATTGAATAATAATATAAAACAAACCCATCACCTAAATGGGTAATACTATTTTCTCATCCCCACATACCTCTATCACCAAATAATTCATTTAAGTATCCTGTTATATATCAAATGAACGTATATCAATTATGGTATCTCACTTAAAATAATCTAAAAGTTTTCATTACTCATTCCCCAATTCCAAACATCATCTAGTTATACCTTACAAAATTTATTCATCCTTGATGTGATTCATTCCTCAACCCTACTTAAGTTTGTCAGACATATATCCCAACCTCGCATGTTGGCATCAGTCCGCATATCCATCTGACCATCAACATCACTTCATTTATAACCAAGTGTATTTCTAGAATCCACTATAACCTGTCTAAAGGAATTACACCTCAAGAAACCACAACCCATTCATGTATACTCAAGGGAGGCTGGATACACCATGAAAAGATACATGTATGGTACATACCTTTTACCATTATAGTCAAACATAAATGTATAGTGAACTATGATCCATTAAATCTAAGGTAAAAATTCACCCTATACACCAATCTATTATTTTTTGTGATAATCCTAATCAAAGATACATCCCACTAGAGAGTGGGTAGTGGCATAAGTTTGATATCTATTCCCTATCTATCTTGGATATTGTAGAAAACACCCAGCAAAAACATTTGGGTGTCACTTTCCCTACAAAAGTAAGTGGGCATTGTGTATGAAATTAGAAAATAGAAAAAATATCAAGGAAAAATCACACTATGGAAACAACATAGCCTTAGAATTAGCTACAAATATTATGATAAATGATCCCCATCAACCAATTCTAAGGACTGGATATCAAACATGAACACACACCTAAGATCCTTATTAATTAATTAATTGACTATAAATTAATTAATTAAATTTTAATTAATTAATTTACTATTAATTAATTCACAACAACATTTCCAAATATTTATATTTTAATCATTTATGACAGGTTCCCATGGAACAATTAATTATATTTTTTATATTCTTAAGTACATCATCTTAATTAAAAAATAACAATTTCCATATTTAATCACATGCTCCTAGGAGTGTCCATTTCAACCATTCCATGGCTTCCATTATGTAATATATCTGCTTAACACCACATCAATCAACAAAACCCCATGTCATGAATAATTTATTTAATCATCTATCAATAATATATTATCTAGGTACTCTATGACTCTACCTAGGCTACTATATAAAAGATAAACTCATATTTCATATATTCAAATTACGTCAAGAAGTGGGATCCCAATAATAAGGAACATCCTAACACCGTGCCAAAAAATAAGAACCAAGAATGAAGTAAACATAAATGAATAATCTTCACTCTGAACTCTTCCTAACCACCATAGTTTCCCACATCATTTCACAAAAAACCAATATTTATCCCACCTTCATGGTCATCAACCATCACTATAGTCTGGGCATCAAGCCTATTCTCATACAAGGTCCCCAATCACATATGGCTATCAAACAAACAAAAAAGGATCTATGATTATTATAGCACAAATACATTTCCAATGTATCTTCCACACATAGGAAAATGATCTAAGTCCATATAACCAAGGAATGAAATCCTACCACATCACAAATGGGAACACAAAACCATAATGCATTTATCTTTATAAAAAACCAATTTAATTCCCATCATAAATTAACTATTTTATTAGGCCTATGTTTTTAGAAATGGTTAACCTAAAAATTAACAGTTATCAAAATATTTGAATTAACTAGAACATGATTTACAGTAAAATTCATTTATCAACTAGAAAAGGGAAGAACAGATATCAAATTAAATTCCTCTTTCTTTAATAAGTTTATGTTGTTTATCAAATATCCTAAATAACTAACCATGTTAAGAACAAAAACTTCCACATCATATATATAGAACACTATATTAGAAAAACACAAGGCATCAGGAGGAATAAAATAAAAAATGATCACAAACCCAAACCATAAATTCATTCATCCTTTAAATTCTATGTTCTAATGTTTATTCGGTTAATTATACCATTACCCAAAGGATTAAATCATGATAACCCAAACATTTGACATCAAATAAAGATAAATGTAATAGATACTCTTCCTCAATATGAATATATCAACATTTTCCATGAAAGAACTAGACATCAAGTTCCAAAATAAGATTACAAATTATGTGGTGAGCTACGATCAAGAAAACCTCACCCTAAATAAGATTAATATATCATTCATTGATAAAAGATGGAATAAACAGGATATAAGAAACATCCATATCATGGTAGAGAAAGAATGGAAGAGAATGAGACTATCAACGATGGAAAAAATAACATATAATCACAAATACATGATCTCTAGAAGTTATCGGCATAATCCTAGAAAGGGAGCCTCAGGGGATTCTTAAAAAAGTCCTCAGGTAACCTAGGGTTCATAAGAGAAAGGATAAATTAGGAATATTTTAGATTCACCAAATAATTCACACATGGATGTTAAAATAAAAGGCCATAGTATATCCTACTTGGATATTCCATAATAAAAAGGGTTTCCCATTATTTTACAAAATAATAACTTTGGCCACCCCACAAGAATATCAGTCAATGTGGCCCTCAAAAATCATATATAAGGTCCATGTTTATCTCTCCTTTCCAAAACCGGGGTCAAACCTGATCCTAAAACCTCACATTGACACCATAGAATATCCCCATGCTTCACACCTAATCCACACTAAAAAAGAAATATAAATAGAAACTAAGACACCGAGACTCCATGGTGAAATCACATTCCACACCACAACTACCACTTAGGAGGCAAAGACACCAAAACACATCCTCTAGGATGCGGCACCACATCATACCTCCACCCCAATTCTGCCTATAAGGATATAGAGACACCAAAACCCTATCCATGAACTATTATTCCACAACATACCTCCACACTAAAGCTACCACTCATGAGGTATAAACATAAAAAATACCCCTTCTCTAGACCCTCATACCATAGTGTCCAATTCTACCCCATAATCCAACCCCAAGGGTGCATCCCAAGATCCATACTGTGAAAAACACCCTATAGTTGAAATTTGAGCTTTAATACACTTAAACTCTTCTTTCTTTCACCCAAGAACCTCTAATGATCGAAAAAATGAAGTAAGGGATCAGGAATAAATTTTAACATACATAATATACATATAAAAAAAGTCTCGCCCATGAGAATTTAAAAACATAAGAAAAAAAGTGAAATTAATCCCAAATAGCCACCCCATGAGATTTCCCTTAAGGATCACACTCCCCAAAGAACATAGTTGTCCAAACTGAAGAATAAAGTAAAAAAACTCACATAATCACCAACAAATTTCCATATACACTCTCATGGGAGATACCTATTAAGGGAAATGCTGGAACAAGAGAAAATATAAGGAATAGATAAAATCTTATAAAATAACAAAGGGTTTACATGAAACATGAAAAAGATGTAACAATGTATAAAAATAAGGGTTTCTAATTGTGAATTTTTGACTCCTACTCCCAGTTATGATACTAAAATTCTTTGTTCCTCCACATGAAAAAAAATAAATAACACATTGGGGAAGAACATTCTTCTGATGATTCAAAATCTTGACAAGCACCTCCATGAAGGTATCTCCATTTCAACATCCAATTTCCCCAATCAATGATGTGAGAATCATCATAAAGATAGAGGATAAGCTTTTATATGTTGAATAATTGGTGACTTGTAATTATCTTTTAGAGTAGAGTTAATTGATAATTCATGGCTCTAATACAAGAATCAACCTAAAATGCTTCAAAAAACCAAGGGATATTTTACCTCAAATATCAGACATTCACTACCCACAATTAGAAGACACCTTAAAGAACACATGATCTCCAATGTAAAACTACATAGGCTTCCTACTATGATTCTCATATCACTTTTGATGATGTTTTCTCACCTTCATTTTTTCACAGATCACCTACACCATCAATATTCTAGTTTTCACTAATTCCAGTCGAAGAATAGCTAACTCTTTGACCTTATTCGATGAAAACTTAGATCATAATGGACGGTCATATAGTTCTTCAAAATGTTCTATAACAATAGTAGAGTGATCCTTGTTTTTGTCTAACACCACCAACCATGGTAGGTGTCAGACCCACATAACTCAAAAATCTAGAATACACACATAAATGACCTACAGAGTTTGGATTATCCGCTCATTATGAACATTTATTTCTAGATGATGTGTAATTATGAAGATTAATTGTGAGAAATAAATGTTGGAGACCAATCTAAACCCAATAGGTAGAACATGGATCACAATAATAGATAATCGAACATGAAACCCCATGAAGACTAACTACCTCATCCAGGTACTGCCTTAACAACACTTCCACAGAACTAGAATCCTTATTAACTTAAAATTTATCTAATATATTCATAGAGTCTAGAGTAAATCATATAGCGTCATAACCTCCATATTCTATGGCTAAAAAATTGATAAATTCCATCAAAATTTCCCCTAGAACAGAAATTATTGTTCCCATCCTCATACTATCCCTCAAGAGCATCACCACAAACAACTCAATCCCAAAAAACCCATGCCTTGGAATCCCTAATACGGGACTCCTACATTTACATCAATAAGGATGATTATAAAATCATCAAGTAATGATGTAATATTCTATCAACTAGTCCCATATCAATGTGAAATACTACTAAATCATTCATCACTCTTCATAAGTCTTCAGTCTCACACATATCACAACCTCGAAAATTTCATCTAAAGGAATCCACTACAACATTAAATTTATTTTGTATAAAAAAAATATTTATGTCATGATATTATAAGAAATACATCCAACATTATTGTTGTGTGTTCATTTTAAGCTATGAGAATACATGATTTAGTATTATATTATCCTTGAAGACCACAAAATGTTTACTGATAAAGTATTGCCTCCATAATTTTAGAAAAAACACCAACACAACATGATCAAGACCATGGGCGGCACAGTTATAATAACGAGGTTATAAATTTCATCACCCATTAGAGATAACTTACATATTATACATAAAATCACAACCCAAACCATGACGTTGAGTATCATGGTAAAACATGATTGTAACTCCCTCCTCTAGAAAATAAAGAACCAAGTCTCTAACCATATTCTCCATTAGATACTATAATGATCATAGAACTAGTTGGTCCACAAGAAAACTTTTTCCTATTTAGTTAATGCAATAATTTGATTCGTAATCCAAGATATGTTGGGTACAATCCTCATATAATACCTATCTATACCAAGGAAGCTACACACCTTCTTAATATGATTGTGGACACCCAAGAAATGATTTACTCAATATTCATAGGACCAATAAAAAATCCATGATATGGTAAGACGTGACCTACAAAATGGACCTCACTATCCCAGAACTCACACTTTGAATGCTTCCTTAATACCTAATGAGACTAAATAATTCCTTACACCACCCACATATTCCCTACATGATTCTACCCTAAAATTAAAAAAATATTTATGTTATTGGTAAAAAATGAAAAAACAATATTGGTCCAGAAACTCGTGGAACATGACATACCTCAACCCCTTGAACACATTTATAACACTAATTACACTGAATGGCACACCAAAAAACATTTTTCACATAATTAAATTATTTAAAAATATTTAGGATTCCTTCATCCTTTTCTTACATCTGATAATTCCCAAACCACAAGTACGTCTATAAGAAATAGTTGTATCCCTTTAACTAATTTAATAAATTTTTAATTCAATGGAGAGGGTATAGCTTCTTCATTGTCACTAGAATAAATTAGGGATAAAATGAACCAAACCATTAACTCCCATTTTTCATTTTCAAAAAATTAAACTAGAGCTCTCTAAGGTAACAAATTAAGAAAAATTAATCTACTCTTAAATATATTATCAAAATTTATTTTAATATCCAGTAAATTATAAGAGGATATCTAACATGGAGACATTGATATTTGGGAAACACCATGTTATAGCTCTGTCACAAATGTAATATCTTATCTTGTGGTTGGTACCAAAAAATCTTCATAAAAACATCAAGGTACTCTTCAAAATCCCATGTAAACTCCACTGATTGGTCCTCTACCAAAATCAATTTTATCACATTCAACAAGTAATATAAATACTCAACATTACTTTGACCCATCTGAGCTTCATTATCACCAATGAACACTTCCTAATCCCCAACAACATAACAGAATAAGACACTCCTAATAAATCAATCCACAATATCTTACACTGAATATATAAAATCCATGTTTTGGATGATGTTTCATAGTTGTATATATAGATATATGAAATATACAAAATTTAAGTTCTACCCTATAAACCATTCATATTTTACTCATACATCAAAAATGTTATCTCAACATCCAACAACTGTAGTCCTCACCAAATGAAGTGGAAGCCTCTCCCCCTAATGTCACTGAGAAAGGACTATAGTATGAGAAATGAAGGAGTGAATAACACAAGAATCAAATAAGAAATAAACCCACTTTAAAATAGGAACAAATTACCTTCTATTATGTCGATCACTCCCAGTACTTGCATCACTAAAGCATGCATATGTTAACATCATACTCTACTCCCAAACATCTCTTGATGGATAACACCTCCAAGTCCATGATATTCCCAATATCCTTGAGGAAAAGTTATATTACGGGGTTTTTTTATTCCTAACTCATCCCCTCTCTATTTCCTAAAATCCGAAAAATCCATATTCTTGTCACTTCTTCAACTAAAACTATTGAAAACATTAGGCCTAAATTGGGATACTAATAGCACACAAACTACTGAAGAAGTTTGAGCACTCTTTCTTTCAATCTTTATGATATCAACAAGAAAAAAAACCATTATTGACATGCTATAAAGGGACAAGAACTATTATCTATAGTGAATTGGGCTAATGAAGTTTGAATCTTACTTCCTACTGGATAAAACTTCTTTCAACCAATAAACTAAGAAATATTAGTCAGAAATATACTCTATGAATAGTCCAAATATCTCTCAAATAATAATGATATGATCCTATAAAACATTTTCTCAATTTACAATTCTTTCTCTAGTACATCAGTGAATGTATTTAACACAAATGAAGTAACCTGAAGTTGGATCTATGGATGAAAGGGCTCCCAAAAATTCTATTCCCTAACCTCATCATTTGTCAAAATTTATAATGAACATAATAAGAGTTTCTTGAAGTAAATGGTGAACTCATGAACACTAGAACCTCCCTATCAAAGGGTAAGGATATTCTTAAATCTATCACCCAATGTAGAGTAATAAAAAAACACATCCTAAAATAGATCCATGAATATTCCCCAAAAAATAGAAAACACATCATGATCATCATAGAGAAAAATCCACCAATGTAAAGATGAACCATGTGACATCATCACACTAAATAAACATAGTTCTCCTTTTTATCATGGATCAAACTAAAGTATATCATCACATCAACAAACCAATACTCAATCTCTCAATCTGGAATAGAGACTTTATACCTTTACACACTCTTAGTCTATAATTCTTAGAGTTCCCTTCTCCCGGTTACATCATCATTGACCACCACTATACATAGATCTACTAGAACATACTATGGAATCTATTCTTCACAAAAATGATGGGTACATAGACCTAGTGTGATATCTATAAAAGAAAAAACATGTGTACTACTAAACCCAAAACAGAATAAAGTTTTATTGTTTATTAATCAATTTACTTTTTTAATGTATTCCCCAATGTATACCCAAATTCAAACACATCTTTGGAACAACCATGATACATGATCCTAACCTAGGTATCTCCATTATAAGTGACATTACTTCTCTTAAAATGATTAGTAATATGGAAGGTCCATACAACAGTTCACAGGTTACCATAAAATAATATGTCCTATCCATTTTCACTTTTTTATAGTACGTACTAAACTCAACTAATATTATTTCCCTACCAACCCTTAAATCATAACATGTGCCTAACTCCATAATCTATCATTTAACTCAAACATAACATTTCATTCCACTCTTTCATAAAAGGGTACCTCCAAAGTTTACATGTATGGGATTATAATGAAGAAAGAGATATAATTATTTAGAGATACTATTTACAATATTATGTGATGTAGAAACTAGCCCCAACGGTATATTAATCACACACATGGGAGGAATTACCCACATTAGTTTAAGGAGTAATAAATAAGAAAAAAACTCCCAACTAACGCCATTTATAAATAAAATAAGAAATCCCAATACATGAAATGTCATACATAAATTAAAAAAACAAAAAATATAAATTGAAATTAATGAAAGTAAAAAAAAAGTGACCATGAACTCCAATAATAATTGAGTGTTACATAGTAATTCCTCTGATCTGGTAATTTCTATCCTGATCACCAACCTATTCTCGTTGTCTGGAAAAATAATTTTTATATACATAGGGTGAAGATAACATATATACTCAATAGGATCTACCCAGAATCCTCTCATGGAAAATGTAAAATAATAACACTTAATACAAGTGTATAAACAAATGAAACTAACATTTCTCTTAAATTTCAAATACTTATCATCCTCACTATGGACCTTTCCCCAAATAATGCATAGAAGTAAACCACTCTATATCATAAACACATAGATACACTAGTATAATGGTACCCCGCTTCTAATTATCCACTGGTGTGTCTATATCACACCCCAATTCTACACATCTGGTTCTCCCCCCTTCCATAAGTAAATCATCCCTAATGTGAGTCCGGAATCAGCCCTACTTACCTTAGTCCTATGAAGGTCCCAAATTTTCATGTTGTCATCATTCCACATAATTATCTCATCTTCAATTTCCCATAATTTATAACCAAGAGTATGTCTAAAATAGACTATAGATACTGTAAATACATTATACCAAGATTCATCATAGAAAATAAACATACACTCATGGAATCCAAAGCCACCATGACCAGATACAATTAGGTGTTATACCTCTAGCCATTACAACCCAAACTTTAATTTGTAGTAAATTTTGGGCCATCGTAGCATTGGAAGTACTACACGCTAAAATAGAATCCATTATATCCTAGTATATACAAACCTGTATATATGTCCAAATGGAAGGAAACGTATAGGGAAAAGTCATCCATATGTTCACTTTCAGTCATGGATGTTGGAGAAAACACCCCTCAAAACATTTGGTTGTCAGTTTCCCTACCAATATGGGGGTATACTATATCAAATTATAAAATATATACAATATCATACCCAAAAAACTCTAATTTAAAAAACCTATCATTAGACTCATTTGAAACTATCATCACATAGGACCCCTAGATTCCACTAAAAAGAAATATATATCAAACAAGGACGCAAGACATTCACTAATAAGGTATTGTAACAATAAGTTTAGAGAAAACAATACTAAAAAATGATTACTATCATGGGTGTAATATCTATATTCATGAATCTATAATTTCCGATACCTATAAAATATAACTTACCTCACCTTCATTTACAAACAATAAAAAAACAATATGTGAAGAATCGTAAAAAACCTCAAATGCAATACCCTCAACCAATAAGTAATGAATTTGAGCACTAATCATCTTCCCCTTAAAATACTCTATAGAAGCATGTCCTTTGTCAGTATCCCCAAATTCCTGAACCTTTTTATTCAACAATTTTTTAGGAGTTTAATTCTAATATATTTTGGTTTAAAACATACAATAATACCCATATACACCAAATAATATATTGGCCTCTACAACATTCTTTGGTGATTCCCATGAGATGACCCCCTCATCCTTTGAAGGATCAATGTAAACACCACATTGAGATATGTAATTCCCTATGAAATAGAACTCATGGTCCTAGAAATTACACTTCGATACCTTCTTGAATTTCTGATGAAACCAAAGAAAACCCAAAAAATCCCACAAATCCTCTATGTTCTCCACTAATGACACTAAAAGTAAAAGGATGTGGTAAAAACCATCACAAACTTTTCTATGAACTCATAAAATATAGTATTCATCATCTCTATGAACATATTGGCAGTTTTCATCACACTGAACGACATCACAATTAACTCATAATTCCCATAATGACATGTCGAAGTAGTCTTTAGGATATCCTCTTCCATTATGAACATATAATAATAACCATACTATAATTTAATATTCAAGATTTATCTTTATACCATAAAATGGTCAAATAAATCATCATTACATGGAATAGGGTAGTGGTTCTTCACCGCCACATGAATAAAATTGAGATAATCAACGCTTAACATCAAAACTACCATCTATGTGCTTAAAAAATAAAAGTTGAAATCCTGATGGTGAAACATTTGGATGAATAAATCATCTTTATAAAATATCATAAACCTTGATCCATATCTCCCACAAAATAGAAGGGATCATCCAATATAGAGACATTGATATCACATAAACACCTATATTCAACTCTATCACAAACTTGATCTCTTATTGATGGAGTAATGACACAACCTATCTAATAAATACATCAGGTACGCTTAAATAAAAAGATTAAACACCACCAACTGATCCTATTTGTAACTCAATATCATCTAGCCTAAAAATCAACATAGAAACTCAACACTCTTATGACCCATATAATGGTATCTATCACCAAAAAACATCATATAGTCTTATCAAAGTCATTGAATATGATGTGCCTATCGAATAAATCAAAAATATGAAACACTAAATAAAAAAAGTCCATATTTTGGATGATGTTGTATGATTATATACATAAACATATAAATTCTTTCCAAGATCGGTTCAACCCCTACACCAATTCATAGTCTCTACACACATCAAATAGTTTATCTCGACCAACTGCTTACATCAAAAACACTAAGAGAACTGGAATCCTCTCTACCTAAATTGAAAAATAATTGACTAAAGTGAATGAAATGAAATATTATGTAACTCCAAAATAAAATAAAGGAATAAACCAAATTATAAAATAGGAAGAGGGTGCATTATACAATATGAAGCTTACTCGGGGCTGGAAATACTAAAAAATGCATCAGGGTACATCATGATACAAAATGTCTCTGAACATAAAGGAAAAAATATATATGGTATCAACCATTTCATTTTACCTAAGGATGAGTTATATCATAATGTAATCCTCTACTTTCCCCCATCCCCTCTATAACACTCAAATGTTGGAAAAATATTACTACAATTGGTGCCTCGCCCTAAACTCTTATAAAGGATAGATGATAAATGTGCCACCAACTACACACTAACTAATGAGGATGTTTATTCACTCTACCTTTATGTTTCCATGACATATATAAGAAAAAAACTGTGTAAAACCCATTGGAAATTGAATGTGAACTACTAGCTCTAGTGAAGTGAGTTGAAAAGTGATGAAACCTACTCCCTGTTGACTAAAACATCTTATGATGAAGAAACAGAGAACTCCCATTTATATATTTTGTCCATAAACAGTCCAAAATTATACCATCCCATGATTATCTAGTCCTATCCAACATTCTTTTAGTAACCTATTCCATCTCCAGTGCCTCAGTATATGACTTCAACATAAATGGACTATCCCGACAATGAATATTTAAATGAAAAGCCTCCTCGAAATTTCTCACTCTAGATCATCAACAAGAAAAATATATTAAGTATATCATAAGAGGTTCTTATAGAATATAATAAATGATTTAAATGTTGAATAACCTATCAAAGGATTATAATCTCCTATATGTAATTCACATTAGTGATTAAAGGTAAAAACATAGTGTAAAAAATCCTTGAACTTTTCCCCTAAAACTGTTGAATCCTCCTTATCCTCAAGGAAAAAAATCCACCACTATCATTTTAACATATGAAATATCATCACTACTGAATAAACCTAGTTATTTTTTTAGTACGGATCGAATTGAAGGTTTTATCTAACTCCTCAAGACAATACTCTATCTCTTGATATGGAATGGATCTTTAATACCTTTTCAAACCATGGTTTAAGAACTCTTAGAGTGACTTCCTCGAAGATCCATAATCACCAATCTCCACCCTATAGTGATATGCTACAACATCCAATTTAATTTATTATGCATGAACCACATTGAGACATCAACCATGTTCCATTTTTCAAAAAATAATAACCATCAATGTTATTAAAATCGAGATGAGGGGAAAAATTTAAGGTTTATTATATATTTACTTATTTTTAACTTATTCCACCTATCTTTAAAAATTAAAACATATGGATTGAAAAAAATTGATGCTTGACCACTACCATGGTCTCTACTATGCAATAAGTATCATTTCACATATCATGTTCAGTAAACATGAAGGTCCTTGTATCAGATCACAACTGGATATAAAATATTATATCTTAGCTAGTATACCTTCTTTATAGTACATGATAATACCATATGATATTGTTATCTTAACAACCCATGTGTCATCACCAATTCCCAACTCCAAACATCTTCTTATCTATTAACCATCACCTCTTATACCACTCTTTCATAGCATCCCCCCTATAAAGATACCCTGATCGGAGAAGTAATGAAGGAAGTGCAGTAATGATGCCTGAAACCCTCCTCCAGTATTCCATGGGTTAGTGACTATAATCGGGGGTATATAAATTACAAAAAAAGTTAGCATTACAATATATATATATATATATTAAGGAGTGTGATATAATAAAGAAAATAGAACCAACTGATACCATGTAGAGCTGAAATAATAAATCCCAATACATTTAACATTATAAATAAATGGATAGAATGAAAAGAAAAACAAAACGAACAAAAACTAAAACTAAGAGGTGACAAAAAACTATTGAAACTATCAGTAACTACACAAAAAATACTCCAATATGATAACATCCATCCTAACAAATAACCTATTATTTGTGACTTAAATAACTCTTTTTATATATGTAGCTTGCGTATTACATGTATAATCAGTGTAATTCCCATAGGAAATTTGAATTAAAAACATGAAATAAGAATTATCAATCCTAGTTAATAAAAAAATTAAACAAACAAATTGGTTAAACATGTAACAGTAGATGATCAACCTCACCATGCCTTTATCACCAAATAACATAATGTAGAAAACCATTATATATCAAAATCAAATATATAAATAAGATGACTCTAGATCCACTACTCTGCTAGTTTATCAGTCTCACACCCCAATTCCAAACATATTTTCTCATCCCTTCCATAATTAATTCATCCCTAATATGAGTTGAGCCATGAACCTACCCACTTCAGGCTCATGGAGGTCCCAATAAATCTTGTTAGTATCTATCCAAAAATTCATCTCATCATCAACATCTAATAATTTGTATACAAGTGTATATTTCAAAGCCACTGCAACCTATGTTAGATGAATTATACCTTAATCCATCACCGCAAATACACGTACACCCATGGGAATACAAGTCCACTAGGACTTGGTACAATTATTTTTTATAACTTAATACATTACATACCATGCATAAATATATATTAAATCATGATACATCACATCCTTAGTAGGAAATCACACAAAAATATGCCATTATATTCTTGGATATAACTAATCTTATCTATGTACAACGAGAGAGTGGATGAGAGGTAGAGGTCAGTAATATATTCCCCTATTATCATGGATATTTAATAAAAAACACTTAAAAAAATTAGGGTGTTGTTTTCCCTATAGATAGGGGTGGGGTAGAGTATGAAATCAAAAATTATATATATAAACATTATCATGTACAAACCACAGTAGGTCAAAAACATAACATTATACTCATATACCACAATCATCACATGGGATCTATATATTTCAATTACGAATGACTAGATATCAAACAATCCCACAAGAATCATAGTTCCATGATAATTAATTAATTGAATATTTATTAATTCACATTTACATTTCCAAATATTTTTATGTTAATCATCTTAATCCAAGTTACAAAGGCTGCACTAATTCTCATTCTTATTTTCTCAAGTATTTCATCAACATTACCCACATTATAATTTCAATATTTGAGTCTATTTTCCAGGGAGAATCCCATTCAACCATCCCATGGTTTACATTAATTATGGTAAATATTAATAATATATGTCATAAAAATACCATATCTTCTGAATTATTTATATATTTATTTATCATTCATAAATTATTGTGGTATTACAGGACTCTTCCTAAGATACCACATGAAATATGCACTCGTAGTGCGTGTAGATTTAATTCATCTAGCTATGTGATCCCAACAACATGGAAAATCCAACCACCCAACCACATAGAAAACAACAAACAAGAATTAAACATTAACAAGTAATATCCACTATAAACTAATACAAACATCTCCAGTGTCCCACATATTTTCATATAATACAAAATATATCTTTTTTCATCTGTATCGGCCATCAATACAAGTCGAGCACTCAATCCACACTTGTCCAAGGTTCCCAATGACACATGGTTTTCAAATAAATAGAACGAGGTTCTAATATTCCTTGAGTTAATACACATTTAAAAAAAATCCACACACATGTTATGGAACTATGGATATAGGACCAAGGTGTAGAATCCCTACACAAAAATAATATACTTGCATAGCCCAAAATAATTAAATATTAGCTAACAACCAATTTAATTCCTATATTTAATTAACCACCTTATTTTATAAAAATTTTAAAAAATATTAAACCCATAACTTTTGATATATCCAAATCATTGAAACAAATTAAAAATTTGTTTAGCATTACTCACATTTTCCATCAAAAATTGTGAAAAACATATATAAAACTCCATGCCTAAATATTTAGTCATGTAGTCACAATTATTCTTGTTTTACATTGTTTATCAAATTTCAAGAAAACTAAACCATATTAATCACAAAAATATTTACAATAAAAATATAACACACTATCTTAAAAAATACAAGGAATTAAAAGGCATAAAATCAAAAGAAATCAATAACCTAGGAAAACACTTTATTCCTCCTTTAAATTTCATATTATTATATTAATCTAGTTAGTTAAACTATTAACCAAATAATTAAAGCAAGGTAATCCCATATTTTAAATTTAAATAAAAATAAATTGAATAGATCCTAGACCTCAATGTCATGATCTCAACATTGTCCAATCAAGAACAGAACACCAAATGCCAATCACAGATTACCCCTTCTGTGGGGAACCTATAATCCTTAAAAAATCACACACAAAAAGATCCATATATTAATAATTATTATAAAAATAATGATAAAAGGATATAATTATCTACCATATCATGGAATTAGATGAATAGAGGATAATGGAAACATCATAAAAGAGAAAACAAAACTCAGATCACCAAGACATTATCTCTAAAATATGGGATCTTAATCCTAGAAAAGGGTATAAAAATGATTCAAAAAAGGTCCTTGGATTATACCCCATTAAAATTTTATGAAATAATTTTCATTGAATAAATTTAATTTATATGATATCTTTTGTAACACGCACCACAGTTTTTTAAAAAAACAATAATATATTATTATTTTAACATGACAATTATAAACTAATTGTAATACTTTGTGTTATGAATAGTAAAAACCCAATCTTAAGAAATATTCATAAATTTTTTAAATAAATAAATTATTTTTTAGTAATTTTTAAATATTTATTTGAAAAAAAAATTCTTTTATACAATAAAACATCAAATTTATCTTATGGTGACTTTTTCAAATCTTACTAAAATTTTTTAATTCTTCGAGGAATACTGAAAAATACTGGTTTTATTGGAAATTGGATTTTTGTTTAAATAATTTGTAAGGTTATCTTTTTTAAGTTATTTTAAAAGTAAAATTATTTCAATTATATTTTAATAAATAAAATTTAGTTCATTTTAATCAATTTTATATTGAATTTAAATGTTAAAACTTTCTCTACTTATGAAAGTAATTCCCTTGGAAAACCTATTTTTATTGCCTCTATGGGTTAGACATTAAATTAAATTCTGCCACCTTTTGGATTTTAATTTGAACAAATGGGTTATATATTTGAATAAAAAAAATATAAAATTACATAATAATTTCTAAATAATTATTTTTCATAATGAATAGTAAAAATTGGAAATATTATTTTTGGTGGTTAAAGTTAAAATGGGTTTACCATGGGATCAGCAAAAAAGATAAGAGTTAAATTAAGCTAAAAATCATAAAATTACATTTTATAGAAATATTTCAACCTTATAACATCTAAGGTTTGAGAATGATCCATTTTGAATCCCTTATCTTCTAAAAAACAAAGTTATAACTTTTTATTTTCAAAAATTCCAAGTATTTCATCTCCACTACTTCTAAAAAGACACCTCCTCTTCCCACATATCCACAAAAACAATGCCCTTTCTGAGACAATGAAAAACAAATTTCATTCCGTAATCTCCTCTCTACATCCTATAATACTTATTTTAATTAGGAAACCCTATTAGTAAGGCTTTAGGTATAAACCTAAATATTTTCTCCAAATAAGAGGTAAATTATTGACCTTGTGTTTTAGTTTAATTTCTTATTTGGCATCCTTCAAATATTCATCATCTATGATGATATAATATCAAATTTTTATCAAATATATATATATTTTATTATGGTAATGGAATAAACTATATCAATATACTCTTTAATTGAATAAAAATACACAATTGTCGATCGTGTGTATGGCGGACTACCACCTCGCAAATCGGTGTAATTCATTTTCAATCATCATCTCTCATAGATTAAAATAACAATGTATTAAATGAATTAATATGATATTTAGGAAATTATTATACTTTTGGAATAAAAATATCTCATCAACCTTCTTACCTTTCAATTTGATAGAAAATGATAACGACGCTCATGTGTACGACTAGACTATCACATCCAAAAAATGTAAAACATTTTTAATTTTATTTTTACATGGATATAAATAAGTAATGATTTAATTAATATTAAATATTTATACGACATAATAATTATTCTTTAAAGGTAAATTAATATTAATTTTATTCCATTCCATCTATCAACAATATAGGAACAACATTCATGTGTACGTACGGCATATCGTCTCCATGAACGGTGAAAATCATTTTCTATCTCAAAAATTTATTGATTACTCAAAATACACATAAATGAATATGTATCATAGTTATATCATTTTTAACATTATGGTGATGATGGAATATATAGATATTGGTTTCCCTAGACCCAACTAATGTATGTACATTGATTACCATTACTTGTATGTAGTTAAATATATATACATGTGTTGAGCATTAATTATTAATGGTGATACTTCTGGTTCCACTATATTTTTGGAAATTTCCTTAGATTTTGGGCCATATAGAAGTGTTATAAGAGTTTTCATACTATAATTTGAACCTAGAGATGCTATGAAATTAATAAAAATATTATTTTCAATTTCCCATATACATCATAATAACATGACATATATGATTTGTGACCATCTGGTGTTGGGTGATCAAAATCCTTGAGACCTATTCTCATGACATTCACACTTTTTGGTCTCAATTAGATGAGATCATGAGGGTATACACTCCAATAAGATCACCACATGTATCAGGTTTCATTAGTTGTTCCTATCTATGAATATT
This sequence comes from Viscum album, assembly GCA_963277665.1. Lineage (NCBI taxonomy): Eukaryota > Viridiplantae > Streptophyta > Magnoliopsida > Santalales > Viscaceae > Viscum > Viscum album. The sequence goes on from OY728128.1 coordinate 1,501,745,558, forward strand.
TGTATTGGTATCCTAACATGAAATCATTACTAATTTGATTCATTTGATCACATACTTTTTTGTAAGGAAAAACCATGAAGTTGAATTTGGGGTGAGGTACCTTTTTTGTTGTTGCATCATTAGTGGTATGGCATTGATTGTATGATCAAGAAATAATTTTTGGACTCATAGTTGAATAAGTAATATCTTCGGGATGGTTGATTGTGACGATAGAAAATTTATAAATACAATCCATGGTAGTTAAAGTTAAGTTCGTACAGTTATATCAAAAAATAATAACAAAATAAAGGATGATGACACTAATGTGTGCATAAAATTATGAGATTTCACAAAAAATTAATATATTACACAGTGTGTGTTCATAAGTAGGGATATTGTTGCTATGACTATTACATATATCTTTAGAGTTCATGATTTATTGCTAGACTCTACTCCTGGTCTATTAATACTATTCACTCCTATCCGGATTAGTGTCTAGAGGGTCACCCAAAATAGTGTTTTTAATAATCTAACATATTCTAGTGAATAGGTATATAAGACAAGGTGGAATCGACTATGGGGTATGAGAGTTTTTCAAGCATTATCGATCATCGAAAAATAAATAAATTCCTTATTATTTGAGTATAAAATATTTGGTTTGAATTTATTTATTAAAATTATTGACATATTGTTTAGTAAATACATGAAATAATATTTTATAAATGAATATTATTTTAATATTCCTGTTTTGTTAAATATTAGAAAAAATTACAAGTTAATTTAATGACTTGGGTATTATCACATAATATATCCAAACATATTACAAGTATATGGTAAAATATAAATAATATTTATGATTTAGAAAGTTTATCATAATTTTTTATTTATAAATTATTTATTGGACACTAAATATACGGGGGTTTAAAAACCATAACTGTGTATTTTCGATATCAACTATATAAGGGAAGGAGATACTAATTCCACATACTTTTTCATCATTTGGAAATTATATCTTCTCCCTCCTACCAAATACAATAGAGAGAGACTCTATAACTAATAGAATATTCAAGAACACCTTCATGGATGGAAGGCACAAGATCTAGGTGATCATTGCGATGTTGAATTAATTTTTGGAGCATCGTGCCAGCCCCCAAAATATGACGAATGGTGTATTCATGGATTATTGAACCATGTGTGGCTGATATTAAGGGTTATAGCTTTATATCCTTTGATAAATGGTCTCTAGAATTGTATGATAGAAGAATACTCTCCAATTTGAACAAGGTAATTATTCATTTTATTTTTGTTGCTTCCAATAGTTCATGCGAGATTCTCCGACCGTACTAGGACTCGAATTTCGATAGATGATAATGTTTCTCTACTTAGGTGATGAAAATATTTAAATCCCTAGGTCACTAACTACCACTCTATTTCTCAATACCATCTATTGGTATCAAAGGGACCATGTTTATTTTATGATCTAATAAAAATTAATTTTCATTAAATATATTTCGAGGGTTTTATATCATTCCCAAAAGATCATATCGTGCTTCGAACCGATCTTGGATTTCCATGTTAGGATCATATTAAAAAAAATTAAATGATAGAAATAGGTGTTTTTTAGATATTAAAAGTGAATAATATATATCTTATATATTATATTTCATTGTGTTACTTTTTTGAGTCACCAGTGAAAAAAATATTAATTTAGAAGACCTGAATTAATCTGGACAAGAACTAGTCGGAATCCAACCAAAAGAATAATTTCAACTAGAGGATAAACTATCCCAAAAAATGTTGAATCAAAACTATATTTATATATATATATTTATCTTACTTTTTCATATGTATATTATTAGTGTGTGAGTTTAATTTTAAAATAAATACTTATGAGGTAGAGGTTACTAAGGGAATCAATCCCACAATGAAGAAATAAAAAAAGGTGAGTCTATTGGAAGGAATCCAATTTGTCAAAAAGGGTAGCATAAGTGTGCTAAAAAAACAAAAAAAAAACTTATGTTTAAAATATTTGAATCATACCATGTAATCCGGGAGACCTCCTTCAATCCTATTTTCAAATAAATTATTCGTATCCCTCTCCCAACCTAAACTATTTTAACCACTACAAGCTCCCCAGCCCAGTTTAAATGTCACCTCACATCACCTTGATCAATCATTGTACCACCTCACCATGGTCTACCCCATGCCACCACCTCATTTCAGGCCGACCCTATATCGCCTCCTCGTTCCTCCATGAATAGACGAATGCACCCCCTCCCCCCATACATTCGAGCCGTCTTCCTTCCCCACCCTGACATACCACCGCAGTATCCTCAAGCCACCTCCCTTGACCATCCTCCCACCCAGATAGTGATCAGCATGCAATGACCCCCCCCCATATGTTCTGACCCCGTCCCTACCTTGGGTTCCCAAGGACTCCATTGGTCCTAATAAATCCTACCCTCGCCCACAAACAACCCTTGATAGGTTCTCCTGAACAGGAATGCTTCAAGGAATGTCTATCATGCCTAGACAACCTTGTATGGGGTCTTTTATATTCTAATCATGCCTATGGGGGTTTCCCCCGACCTATAATGGGCTTAGGAAAGGTTTTTAGGGCCTAAAACTTTTATATAATCAAATATTAGTTTAAATAAATTTAAGTGTAAATAAGACTAATATATTAATATTTTGAAAAAAATAATTTAGTATTATTATTAAATTAAATTAATGTTTAGACTAAATGAGGAAAAATATGATTTTAAATAATTCATTTAATTTATATAAATGCCCTCATATATTAAAAAAATTTCAATTTAATTTAATCATGCTTTCTTTTTACCCAACAATAGGTCTAGAGGACTGATCAAACCCTTGTATGTATGGTTTAATTTATTTAAATATTTATTACAATTCTGTGTTATGTTTTTAATAAATAGTTATTTTTATAATGGAATCTTTTAATTCAATATGTATAAGGGTCTATGTGTCTATTCTCACATATACATATATTGTCCTCCCTAGAACCTCTATCTTGCACATGAGAATACATCTATTATTTGATGATAATGCAGTACATCATATATCACACCAAGATAAAGTCATACCTTAGATAAAAAGTGAATACACTTGATCGAGGGTGATCTGTGATACAGTCCAGGACTCGACTTAGGGATGATTCCTTCTAGGTCACGGTTGATCTGTTAAGTTTCACATGGATCAAAAAAAATTATGCTCATGTCTAGTAGAGTAATTTTATTTATTTATGCACTATTATTATTTTATTCATGTGAATTCTTTTATATGGAAAAAATAAAATAATAAACATGAAAAATTCATAAATATTTGATGATTGTTTTTGTATTAATTCATGATCAGTTGTGAGTGTGAAAAAATATTTTTATTATATTTAATATAAATTTATTTCATTTATCATGGAATATTAAAATATCTCGGATAAATATTAAGTCATGTACATCCTTCTTTTGCTAAAATTTAAACAAAACTGGGTGTACATGATGGTCATCATCTATATTTGACGGTGTATCCTACTATGAGTGTGTTATTATGAGAGTAATGGATTGACTTAACTAAGTTTGGTAGTAAAAGTGAAATAATAGCCAGTTTTATACAACTTTAAAACATGGAATTAAGTGAATAAAGGTTATAATTTTAATAAGCTATAAATTTTCTCAACAAATCGCAGAACAATGTGTTAATGTGGTTGGATAGCCCAGTTCTTACCTTGGAACTCTCCATGTGGTAGTATATCCATATCTTTTAGGCTATAATGGGAGGTTTTAAGGATCCTTTCCACATGAATACTCAAGTGATGGAGTCATTTTAATCTTTTTCTCAGTGCCACTAATGTTTGAAAAAATACTGGGATACATTTAATGATTTTATAATTAATTAATCAAAATGTCTAAAAGGTGATCAAAACAAAAAAAAAGTTAAAATTTACTAGTTGTAGAAAAAAATGGAAATCACAAACACAATCAAAATATTTTAACTATAATTCATATTGTATAAATAAAAAACCTTGATCAGACATAAATTCTAGGGGTGATACAATTTCTTAGGCATAGTACTATAAAAAAATAGGATGTTTTATGTGATGTAGTACTAAATTCAATTTGAGACCCTGAAATTTGAATGAAATGAGGATAAAGATAAATATAATAATCATGTAGATGATATAATAGATGCAAATTGTACCATATTTCCATACATGTCCTATCAACCACAAAATAATTATAAGGACAAATATTCCTTCAATAAGTTGACTCGTATCCATGAAATATATTAGTATAAAGAAAGGAAAGATAGTTAAGAGATACAAAGGTGAATTTACAGGTGTTGGATAGTAGAATTAAACCATGAAGGAAATTATATACTCAATATGATAGGGTGCATTGAGAGACATTAATCCCTTGGGATTAAGCGTGACCAATAACTAGCAATAACTCTCATTCTTCCCACTTTACCGTCAAGATTCTCCAAAATAATTATTAACCACAATTTGAATAACATTCCCATGTCGCTTCTAGATAATTCGGTTTTAGTTTTCTAGGATCATTATGATATGAAGAATACAAATTATTTAGTCCTTATAGTGAATAAGAGGTGAAAGGGGAAGGGTTGAGGGTCTAAGAGTAAGATCAATCCAAAAACACCAATGCACTATCATTCAATATTACCATAGATATAGAGGGAGAGAAATGAGAAATAGGTTTTATTCTTTCAATGTGGTAAGAAAGGCCACTGGAAAATAACTGTAGAACATGGAAGATGAATAATTTCAATTCTTCTACTTTAGGTATTTGTGTCATTGAATGAAATATGTGATTCTTTAAAAGTTTTTTTTTAGATAAATCATCTAACTCACACATTCATATACATATAATGGAACCAAGAAGATTCAAGAATATTGAATAAGTTGAAGTGGATCTCTTATCTAAAAATGGAGTGAATCTAGTTGCCTTAGAAGTTGGATATTATCATCTGACTTTTCTTAGTGGTTTATCCCTTATATTGAAAATTTATTAAAATTTTCCTTCCATTACAAGAAACATAATCTCAATGTGAATTTAAACACCATGGAATTTTATTTCAAGATTGAAAATAAATATTGTCTCTTTTAAAAGTGTAAAATGTGTTATGGTGTGGGTCATATTAATAATTATTTTTAAATACATGAACATTAAAACAAAGTAAAAGATATCAATGGAAAAACTATTGAGAATAACTCATATAACACCAACCTATGGAACATCATCTGTGGTCCTATAAATGAAAAAATGTAACAGAAATTTCATCAAGTGGGTTATTTAGACTGAATTGAGTTAAAGACCCTAGATGCATTCAATGTTTTTTATAAGGAAAAATTACCAAATCACCCTTTTCTAGGAAGGGATTCAGAGTGACTAGATTTCTGGAATTAACTCATACTGATTTATGTAGTCTGTTTCTATTATATTCAAGGGGTTGGATTTTATATATCATTAAATATACCCAAAATTATACTTAGTATGGATATATCTACTTAATAAGATATAAGTTAGATTCCATTCAGATGTTTAAGTAATATTAGTGTGAAGTAGAGAACCATCTTGGTAAGAAGTTTAAGGAACATCACTCAGATCGAGGTAGAGAGTATCTTAACCAATATTTAATAAATCTCTTAATGGATTGTGGGATATTATCTAAACTTACTATTCCTTATACAACATAGTGTAATGGTGAAAGTGAAAGGGGGAATCCGACCTTCTGTGACATGGGTAGAAAAACGATGACTCTATAAACACATTCATTATCCTCTTGGGATACACCTTAGAGACAGTGGCATATATTCTTAACCAAGTACCAATAATTGTAATATATGGGATTTTATATTAGTTATGGTATAGAAATTAGCCCACTCAATAACATATATGTTTATATCGATGTGAGCCTTTTTTCAAGACTATACCTAGTTAAAAATTATCATCCAAAAGCACAAAGTGAAAATTTATAGGTTAACCTACAAAATATAAAGGATATTACTTGTATAACCATTCATATAGAATTGTTATTAGGGAAATATAAGAAATATTTCTTGAAAGGGAACTAATTTATAATAGAAATTGTGGGACAAATATTAAATTTGATAAACTTTATAATCTAGATTCACAATAGTTGGTACATAAAATATCTCAATAATAGATAGTGGGAGATGAAGAAGTTGTTGAGATAGAAGTACTACATTGGAATACTCAAGAGGTTTGAGAAATGGGGAATTATGGTTTTATTATCACTAATTCAGGTGACACATTACTTGTTGAGAATAATGAAACTATAACCTATAAAAAAGATGTATATTGAAGGTATGGGGATAAATGGAAAGAATCCACTCATTCAAAGATGGATACCATTTACCGAAATATAGTTTGGATTTTAGTAGACCCTCCAGCTAACATAAAACACATTGGGTTGAAATGGGTATTCAATAAAAGGATGTACGTGGATGGTAAGGTCTATACATTTATACAAAGCCTAGAAGAAAATTGATTTAATAAATGTCAGGGAACAGACTATGTTGAATCATCTCCCTAGTATATATTCTTTAATACATCAAAATATTACTTGCAATAGTAGCCTTCTATGATTATGAGTTTTGGTGAATGGATGACTAAACATATTTTCTAAACGTAATGTTGGATTGAGATGTCAATATGAGTCAACCCTATGGGTTTTCCAGTTCAAGGAGTTCCAATAAAGTGTGAAAGCTGTAGAGATCCATTTATGGGTTGAAGTAGGGATCACAATCATTGAATGTTTCTTTTGATAAATAAATATGAGATTTTCATTTTTTAAAACGAAATTGAAAATTATGTCTATAATAAGGTTAATAGTAATTCCATCATTTTCCTTGTATTATATGTTGATGACATATTAATTATGGTAAATAAAGTTAAAGTATTACAGTTAGTTAATACATGATTATATGAATGACTCTCTAAGAAAGACTCATGTGAATTATCCCACATTATATGGATCATGATCTATCAAGATATATCTTATAGGCTTATAGGGATAAGTCAAATAACATATATTGGAAAGGTACTTAAAATTTAAAAATGGGAAAACCAATGAGAGGGTTATTTCTCATGTCACATGGTATTAATCTCTCTAAGAAAACATTTCCACAAACATAGAAGGATATTTAATGAATGAGTAAAATTAATTATGGCCTGGTTGTGGGATCTATCATGTATACCTTGTTATATAATATTTTTTATTTTCCATTTCCAAGATAATGGTGGGAAGATATCAAGTTAATCTAGGACAGCTGCATTGGTTAGTTATCAAAACTATCCTGAAGTACATAGGTGTTAATTTGATATGTTCCCTTTATATAGAGGATATGAGGAGCTAGTAGAGAGAGTAAACACTGAATCTAGTTTTCCAATAGATTATGGTTATCAGAAATCATAACAAGGCTATGTATTTTTTTCTAAATGGTGGTATAGTGAGAAAGAGAGCTCAAAGTAACCTATGTTCACTGACTCTATAGAAAAATATAAGTATTTAGAAGCTTCTGATGTAGTTATAGAGGAAACCTATATAAATTTTTTTTTCTCAAATATTGGTTTTATTTCTACTAGTTCAGGACATATTCTATTTTATTATAACTATAATGTGGTAGTGGTGCTTTCCAAGGATCTCATCCCACACCATAGGACCAAGAATATTCTTCGTAATTTTCATCTAATGATGGATTTTACATAGAGATTTGAATTCATATTAATTTGATTATCCAGAAATGATAATGTGGTAGACCCCTTGACTGATTCCATACCTCAACAGAAGCATGTTTCTCCTGTGAGATCTTTTAAAATTGAGACTTTTTAGAAGTTATCTTTTTTGAAAGTGATATTATTGGTAGGGGTTCCCTAGACACATCTTAACGTTTTGTCCTATGGTCTGGATGCATCATACTGATAAGAAAAAATGATGTGTTACCATTAGGTGTAAGGGGATAATAAAAATTATGACTAATTCTAGTGAAATTCAATCTTGGTGATCTCGAGTAGATGAGATCATGAGGATAGACCCTCTAATATGAAAACTTCATTTTTTAGGTGTCATTGGTTATTCCTATCTATGAACATGAGAATTTTTCTCTTTACATGAGATAATTATCAATTTTCATCATTTGACCATGTAATTTTAGACTTGGAAAAAATAATTTCATTGATGCCATGGTGAGATAGATTGTTTTTGGTGTGTTGATCGCATCGCGATACACTGTTTCATTTTCACCCTTACACCAGAATGGTAAACTTGTTTTCTATTGAAAATTATAAAAATAAACAAATTTAATTCCATTATTTAATAATTTATTTTGTGTTTATCACTGTTTCAAGGGTCAATGTTACTTGTTTTGTTGATTCTATTCCTGGAGGAGGTGATTTGGAGGCCCCAGTGATGATACAGAAAGAAAATGGGCCAAAACTCATGGGTTCCATGAACACCTGTCCACTGTTGGATAGAGTATTAAAACTATGTGGATCCAAATGGGCTTACATTTTGTGGGATGGTCCAAAAGGAAATTTCATAAAACTCTAATTAAGACAACCAAGACCAATTCGGCCATTAAGGGGCCCAACCGAAGTGATCTGTCCATGCCACCGAATCTACATGGAGTCAAAAATGGTGTGTTGTGTGCAGTCCATATCTAGATTTTTACGTGTCCAAAAGAACCCAAACATTAGTTAGAGATATCCAAGACTTTTTTCAAAAACATTCAAGTTTTGTTAGAATCTATTAAAGACTTTCTGGTGGCTGAAAACAATGTGAAAAGTTGTTTTACACAATCTATGTGCCCAAAACCACATCCCATTTTTATATAAAAGAGCACCATGGGTACATAATTTTGGGAGTTCAAACCAAGAGCCAAGATCATCCATTTTGGAGTCCTAGAAGAGTCTCTTCAGCATACTAGATGTTCTGGAGGCCCCTATCCTCATAGGGGGCTCATGGATGAAGATGGAGTTTCATCTGAGCCTCCTCCTCTCGATGGTGAGTTAAACGATGGACGATCATTTCGATTGAGCTACACAAAATTGAGAGCGAGTTCCCACACATGTTATTCTACTAGTTTCTTATAATTTGTGTGTTGAATATTTCACTTATTTGTCATCTTTACATGATTCTCCCCTGATTTCATTTCATTTGATATAATTAATTGGAACACTTTTTATTTAAATACTATTTGGGTTGAGATTTCTAGTGGGAATATTGGGTTATTCTGATTGGAAAACATAATAATCCTATTTATCTCACACATACATAAGATATAAGAATTATTTTTTAGTCCTTTTTTACTATGATGGATAAAAAATTCTTATTAACACGATTTTTTTGTCAAGGGGTGGTTCTCTAAGAATCATTTGAAGAGGCAAGAGGGGAGTTAAGATCTTGACAACAATCAACAAAATAATTAAACAAATCCATGTTAAATTTTCATAACAATAAGCTATCCAAGATGTGTATTGAACTAGAAATTATCCCCTTCTCTCATAATTATTTATACACCACTATTTTTTATCAACTATTTAACTCTTCAATTAAGTAATTTACATAAAAATGTTTTCTAAACCACCCCCCTATTTTAGTACTTATTAAAAATAAATTCTCTAAAACTATTAACACGCATTGAGAGATGACCTAGGATCTTCCCTAGACTATAAATTTTTCTTCAAATCATAACCAATTTTACATTTCATGACAATGTGATCAAATTTTGGCACCGTTTCCAGGGAGCGCATTGGTTTTAGTGCGTTTTTTTATAATTCTTTTTTGTTAATTTTGTGAATGTTTTTCTGTTTTATCTTCTACCTTTACATTTATTTTTGTGTTCCAATATATTTCTTTTGTAGGTTTTGTGGATGAATAATTCTACTTCGGGAGACTTACAACCTTTAGAAACTGAAATATAGAGGATCCAACATCAGTGACCTTGAGATACACAAGAGGAACCTGTGAAGGAGGATGCACAAAACATCAACACTCATCTTGATCCTTCTTCTTCTTCTTCGGAAACCCACATAAAAATTGAAATTAACGTGACTAACATGGCTGAAAACAATTGAACAGTAAAAGAACTAACCTTACCTGATGTTGATATCCAACCCAACTATATTCAATTTCATGGAGAGGCACCCAATATTTGAACTAAAATCTTGTTTAATTCATCTATTACCAATATTCCATGGACTTCCAAGATGGGATCACACATAAAATTAAAATAATTTTAAATTGTGTGTTCTATATTAAAACCTGCAAATGTTGATGAAGAACAAGTAAGGCTTAGATCATTCTCATTTTCTTTAGATGATCCAGAAAACGATTCGTTATATTATGTTAATTCCCCAATAAGTGATTGGGAAAACTTGAAACGCATTTTCCATGAAAAATATTTCTCAGCCTCTTGAACTACAACAATAAGTAAAGTAATTTGTGGGATAATATAATCCCACGGGTAAACATTACATGAATATTGGGAAGGATTTAAAAGGTTATGTTCAAGTTTCCCGCACCACCAAATAAGTGATCAACTTTTAATTCAATAATTTTTTGAAGGTTTAATCCTTATTGATAGAAATATGATCGATGTTTCTGCAGGTGGTGCACTAGTCAATAAGACCCCAATTGATGCAAGAACCCTGATTGAGAGCATGGAACAAAACACACAATAATTTTGTTCAAGGTGTAATGTACCGATTCAAGGTGTCTATGAGTTAAAAAGTACTGAATTTGAGAATAAGGAGGACAAAAAGTTTAATGAGGTAAGTATCCTTCTTCTACAACTTGCTCTTTCCCATGGGAAATCCTAATCTTCTCCTCCTATCAATTGTGTTATATGTTCTTCTGAAAACCACTACTCTGAAAAAGGTCCTCAATTGAGGGAAACATATGTGAGTTGTGAAGAAATATTTCTAGCTCATCCCTATAACCAACTCTTTAGGCAGGAACCTTACTATCCATCCAACCCTAGGTGGAAGGAGAACCAAGCCTATTGGTAAGGGGGTATTCAATCCAACCTCAAAAACAATGGAACGATCCTGGGTAGAGTAGTCATCCACCACCACCACCTAGAAATCCTCAACCACCCCTAAGGCCTTTCCAACAAACCCCTCCAAAACCCGAGCCTAGCCTAGAATATATGATTAAACATATGTCTACCAATAATACCCAATTTCAAAAAACCAATCATGCATCCATACAAGACCTCAAAACCCAATAAGGTTAAGTAGGAAACCCAGTGGGTGAAATTAAAATTCATGGGTCAGGTAAACATCCCTCTCAACTAGTAGTTCACCCTAGGGAAAAGGGAAATGTTAGTTCCACCTCCCATAGGAGTGGAAAATAACTATAAAGTAAAATAAATCCTCTATTAGAGTCATCCCCTCTTGAGGAAACATCCATCCCAACCATTAAAAATGTTCCAAATATTGAAGAACCTTTTCCTGAGAGAAGCCCTTCCAAAGGAAAGAGGGTTTAAATTGATGAGTCACCTAGACTAATCATTCCTCTTACATTTCCTCAAACGTCCACCCAATGATAAAATCAAAAGGAAACAAAACTTGATAAGGAAATATTGGAAATTTTCATGAAACTGCAGGTTAACATCCCATTGATTGACGTAGTAAACAAAATTCAATGTTACGCCAAGTTTCTAAATGATATGTGTACACACATAAGGCGACTTCGAGGTAATGACAAAGTGAGCTTGGGGTAGAATGTTTCAGCATTGATAAAGCCATCACTTCCCACCATGTGAAATGATCCTTGAAAATTCTCAATTTTTTTCACCATAGGGGAGTATTCTTTTTCTAATTCTATGCTTGATTTAGGTGACTCTATAAATGTGATGTCTTAGTCCATTTACTAAACATTACAGGTTGACGAACTGAAGCCCACTGGAATTGTTGTTCAACTATCTAATTGGAGTACCGCACACCCCTATGGTGTGTTAGAGGATGTTCTTGTGAGAGTTCAAAATTCAATTTTTTCTTCTGACTTCTATGTGCTTAAAATAGAGGATGATAGGATGAATGTACATGCCACGATTATATTGGGGATGTCCTTCTTGAAAACCTCAAAAATCATAACTAATGTTTATAATGGTACATTATTTATTTAGTATGGGGGTGACATTGTCCACTTCCACATCCTTGATGCCAGGAAGCACCCCTTATAAGAACATTCCTCTCTATTTGTTAATTCAATTGATGTACTTCCTTCCCCTAGAAAAACAACATTTATTTCCCCGGATCGCCTTTTTGAGTTTTCTTCAATGATTGAAATTATAGGTAATGAATCATGCATTTATTTTTGTAGTGGTCTCGAAAATTGTCATGCATGTTTATTAAGTGACAATTTCTTGAACACCGAGGATCCAATGACCATAGATGATACTACTAAGCTTGTAATAGCTCATTCCTCATTTGAGGATGATACCATTGAGCAGTTTGATGAGATTAGTGACCTCTCACATTCACACACACTCCCATCAATGCAAAATCCACATGAATTGGAACTCAAACAACTTCCTCAAGATTTAAAATATTCATATCTTTTGAATGGAAACATGTTTCCGGTCATCATTGCTAGTTTAATCCCTCCTGAGCTTGAATTGAGACTACATGAACTATTTATGGAGTATAAACATTCTTTGAATTGGACACCTACTAACATTCCTCATTTTAGCCCATCAATTTGTACACATCATATTTTGTTAAATGTTAAGGCTAAACTAGTGAGGCAGGTACAACGTCAACTGAACCCAAACCTCCTAGATGTTTTGAAAAATGAGTTAACAAAATTATTGGTTGCTGGAATCATTTAACCCATCTATGACTGCCAATGGGTCAGCCCCATTCAAATAGTTCCTAAAAATACTAGACTTACAATAATCAAAAATTAAAATAATGAATTGGTTCCAACTCATGTGCAGAATAGTTAGCGTGTCTGCATAGACTATTGCTGACTAAACCAACACCCTTGGAAGGAACATTTTTCTTTTCCATTCTTTGAAAAAATGCAAGAGAGGCTAGTAGGTAAGTCCCACCACTGTTTCCTTGATGGGTATTCTGGATACTTTCTGATCCATATTTCCCATGAGAATCAAGAAAAGACAAAATTCACTACCCCTTTGACACATTTTCCTATAGAAGGATGTCATTTGGTCTGGGAAATGCCCCAGGTAGTTTACAATGATGAATGGTAAGTATTTTTTCTAATTACCTGGAGAATTTCATGGAATTATTCATTAATGGCTTCACTATTTATAGATCCTCTTTTGTTGAATGTTTGAGTAGTATAGATTCAGTCCAACGTCATCGTATTGAAAAGAATCTCATATTAAATTATGAGAAATTTCATTTCATGGTGCGACATGGTATAGTTTTGGGGGATGTCATTTCTAGTGATGGTATCCAAGTAGATAAATCAAAGGTGGATGTCATTGCATCCTTACTATTCCCCAAAAATGTATGGGATGTGCGGTCTTTCCAAGGTCATGCTGGATTTTACTGTCGTTTCATTTTGGAATTTAGTAAAATTGCACTCCCCCTCTTCTGATTACTCAAAAAAGAAAAGGAATTAATTTTTTATAATGAATTAGAGTAATATTTTAATAAGTTAAAATGAAGTCACACGTCAACCCTAGTAATCCAACCATTGTGGTGTGAATTAATGTTTGAACTTATGAGTGATGCATCTAACAATGCAGTTGGGGTAGTCTTGTCACAAAGGGGTGATCGAGATCCACATGTCACCGCCTATGCCTCATGTACTTTAGACCCTGCCCAAGAAAACTACAACACAACTGAAAAATAATTCCATGCCATTTTATTCTCCTTGGAAAAATTTATGTCATACCTTTTGGGGTCACAAGTAATTATGTTCTGAGACCATGCAGCCCTCCGGTATCTCCTTAAGAAACCAGAAGCCAAGCCATATCCCATTCTCTAGATGCTCCTCCTATACTATGTTAATCTAGAAATTAGAGATAAAAAAGGAGCAAAGAATGTGGTGGCTGACCATAATATTAGGATACCACCATCCACAAACATTGACTCATCCCCACTATATTCCTATAAATGATATGTTTTTCAATGATCAATTGTACCAAGGGAAAGATGTTATTCCTTGGTATGCTGAAATTGTAAATTATTTTGTAGCATCTTGCATTCCTACTAATTTCAATATAAACTAAGCCAGTCGTATAAAATATGAGTCTCACTGGTAAATTTTGGATGACCCCTACCTCCAGTGCACATATAGTGATCATGTCCTTAGGTGTTGTGTTCCAGATAGTGAGTTTCAGTATGTCCTTAAATTATGTCACACTCTTGATTGTGGGGACCTCTTTGGTCCCCAACAGACTGCTCACAAGTTCCTTGATTCTGGCCTTTTTTGTCTAACACTTTTTCGGGATTCCCATGTTTTGTGCAAATCTTTTCCCCATTATCACTGAATGGGGAATTTATCTAAAGGAAATTAAATTCCACAATAACTATTGCTCTTTAATGACATTTTTAATGTATGGGGAATTGACTTTATGGGTCCATTTCCTAATTACTTTGGAAACTTTTCAGTTCTACAGGTAGTTGATTATATGTCAAAATGGGTACAAGTACGAGCTACACAGACGGATGATTATAAGGTAGTTGTTGAATTTTGGAGAACCCAAATAATTTGTAGGTTTATCTAACCATGGATTATCATCAGTGACCAGGGCTCTCATTTCTGAAACTGAACAATGTAATCAATTTTGTGTTGGTATGGGGTTAGTCATAGAGTGTCTACTACATATCATCCATAGACCAATGGTCAAGCTGAGGCATCCAATATAATGGTAAATAGATTCTTGAAAAATGGTTCAACCTAATAGAAAATATTGGGGTCTTCTACTTGATGATCCATTACAGGCGTAACATAATTCTTTCAAAACTCCCATTGGAATGTCACCATATCATCTTATGTTTGGAAATAGTGGTCACCTGCTTGTTGAGATTGAGCATCGGGCCTACTGAGCCATCAAAAAATGAAATTCTAATATTTCTAGTGCATGTTCTCAAAGGAAGTTGTAGATTCAGGAGTTGGAGGAAATGAGAAGAGATGCATATGAGAACTCCAAGACTTATAGAAAGTGAACCAAGGCTTCCCACAACTGTCTTATACGTCATCATCAGTTCCATATTGGGAAGAAGTTCCACTTTGTAATGCATGGCGGAAGTTGCATCTAGGTAAGATTTATTTCCATTTCTTTTTCCCATAAACTATTATTAATATATCTTCATTTGGTTTTGTTTTGGTTGAAAATAAAGAAACCAATCAAACCTTCACGATCAATGGTCAGCGGCTGATGAACTTCCATGAATACCTTCCAGAGTTCCCGATTGAGGAACTCTATGTTCAAGAAGTAACATACTGGTAAAACACACCAGGATTTATCCTTCCTTCTCACATTCTCAATTATTACAGTGAGGACACAACCCATTACAGGTGAGGGTGGATGGGTACATTCCTGGGTTAGATATGAATTTTCATCATTTATTTCTTTCTTATCATTTTCACCTTCTTTATGGTGTTTTCACATTTCCCCATCTAGTTAAGTTCATTAAGATTTACATATATATTCATTCTTCTATTTTTCTCCATCATTATGGTATTTTCATTTTTTTTCTCCATCAAAAGTTTCAATGTTCCATGATTTGGTGACCATCAGGGGGGAAATTAAAAATACCATAAAGAAGGTGAAATTAAATATTTGAATGAATTTATCATCAAGGGGTGAATTTTAGTGAATTGGTTTCCTGTCAATGATATAAATGGTTTTATCTATGTGATAACTTTGAGATGATTGATGTCCCTTGTGTGAATTGTTTTTGGAAAAACTGTGTCACTAATATCTCCGCACATTTTTTCACTAAACCACAAATTTTTAATATTTCTTACTTACTAGAAGGTAAATATAATTTGGGTTTATATATTTCTGGTTAAAATGATATTTACAGACGTTCGTTACTTATCTGATTTGTTTCATTACTTTACCAAATTGACGTATACATGTGTACCTAATATCTGACGGTTGCATGCCCTCAAAAAACTATTTTGGGATGTGTCTTGGGAAGGTCAAAAACCAATCCTCCTCAACCATTAATCTTGTTATAAATATTACAATTATTTTCATGAAGAGATCAAACAAGTGTTAAGAGATGAGTTTGAGAATTGCTCAAAATAGAAATTCAATAAAACTAATAAATGAAGGGAGTGATGAAATGTAAAACATATGGGGATATCTAGGTCGAAAGCTTATGGTTTGAATTCCAGGAATGCTTAAGTGAGTGGGTCTTGAAATATTATTGTAAAGGATGTAGGGAAGGTTAAGTGAAAATTCATTTAAATCTAAATATTTTTAAAATAACCTATATTTATTAGATAGAAAGTCAAAAGAATAGCACGGAATTATTTTCACTCACACAGATGGAAATTTAGTGGAATTTTTGACGTTTTAATTCCTTACTCAATTTTGTTTCATTAATCTCTTTGAATTTCATTGTGATATGATTTATGAGACATCTTTTTCCTTTTTCACTAGGAAGAACTCCTTGGTGTGGTTCGAGCAATGATCACATTACTTTAATGAATTAAAATTTCATAAAATTTTAAATATTTATGATTTTTAGAATTTAAATGTTCATTTTTTTATATGTGACTTTTCCCAGGACTACAGATGTTTAGGTTAAGGGGTGTGATCACACCATGATTCACTGTTTCATTTTCACCATTACACCACTATGATAAACTTGCTGTATATTGAAAATTATAAAAATAAAAAAAATGTATTCCATGTTTGAATAATTTATTTTGTTTTTATCACTGTTGAAAGGGTCAATGTAACTTTTTTTGATGATTCCATTACAGGATGTGGTGATTTGGAGGCCCTGGAGATGATCCAGAAAGAAAATGGGCCTAAACATCATGGGTTCCAAGAACACCTATCCATTGTTGGGTAGAGTATGAAAACTACATGAATCCGAAGGGTCTTAGAGTTTGTGAGATGGTCCAACATGAAATTTTCTATAACTATTATGAATACAACCAAGCCCCATTTGGCCATTAATGGGCCCAACCGAAGTGAACTCTCTAGGCCACCGAATCTGCATGGATTGAAAATATTTCTGTTGTGTTCTATCCATATCTAGATTTGTACATCTCTAAAAGAATCCAAACCATCTGTGGCGATAGCCACGATGTGTAAAAATAAATTTCTAGTTTTGTTAAAAGATATTGAAGACTATCTGGTGGCCTAAAACAATTTGAAAAGTGGTTTTACACATTCTGTGTGTCCAAAACCACTTCCAATTTTTTATATAAAAGAGAACCATGGGTACCTCATTTAGGTAGTTAGAACCAGGAGCCATTCTCTACCATTTTGGAGTCCTAGAAGATTATCTTCATCATAATAGAAGATCTAGAGGCCCCTATCCTCAATGTGGGGTCAAGAATGAAGAAGGAGTTCCACCCGAGCCTCCTCCTCCTCTAGATGGTGAGCTAAACGGTGGATAATCATTCCGAGGGAGCTACACAAATATTGGAGGGAGTTCTATCACATGTTCTTCTACAAGTTTTGTATATTTTTTGTGTTTAATATTTCACTTATTTTTTATCTTGACATGATTCTCCCCTGATTACATTTCATTTGATATAATAAGTGGAACAATTTTTATTTCAACAATGATTGGGTTGAGATTTCATGTGGGAATCTAGGGTGGTTCTGATTGGAAAACAAAATAATCATATTTATCTCACACATACATATGATTTATGTATGATTTAATAGACCTTTTATTCTAGGATTGGTAACTAAATCTTGGCAACACGATTGTCATGTCAAGGGGTGGTTTTTTATACATCATTTGAAGATCCAAAATGGGATTCAAGATCTTAACAACATTTAACCAAATAATGAAACAAAACCATGTAAAAATTTTAGAACAATAAATAATCCATGATGTGTATTAAACATTAAATGATCTTCTTCTCTCATAATTATTAATAGAATTCCTTTATTTGTCAACTATTTTACTCTTTAATTAACTAATTTACTGAAATCTATTTTCAAAACCACCACCTCTTTTAGTACATCTTATTAAAAATACATTCACTAAAACTACCAATGCTCCTTGAGACACGACCAAGGTTCTTCCCTATACTATAAATTTATCTTCAAATCACATCCAATTGTACATGTCACGACAATGCTATCAAGTGTCATTAGTGGTATAGCATAGGTTGTATAGCCAAGAGAGCATTTATCACTTCTATGTTTAGGAAGTGGTATCATGAGGATGGTTGATCGGGATATTAGTAGTATCATAAATACTTGGTCATGTTAGTCGAAGGTAAGTCCATCATGTTAGATCAAAAAATAATAAATTAAGAAAGGATCATGACCCAAGTGTGTATAGTACTTTATGAGATGTCACATGAAAAAGTGATTATATTACACAGTGTATGTTTATATGAAATGTTTGCATTACTATGACTATTATTTATCACTTTAGGGTACATGATGGGTTTCTAGACTCTGCTTCTGGTATTTGAATATTTTTCACAATTATCAAAATAATTTCCTAGAGGGTCACATAGAAATGAGTATTCAAGAATCTTTCTTATTCTAGTCAATTGATATATATCACATGGTGGGGCCCACTGAAGGGTCGGAGGGTTTTCCATTAATCATAGATCACTGATAAAAAAATAAATACATTATTATTCATGTATATTATAATTGGGTTAAATTTATTTATTGAAAGTAATTATATGTGTTTATGTAAATAAATTTAATTTTATTATATAAATGGATAGTATTTTAATATTCAAGGATCGTATAATATTAGCGGGAATTAAATGTCAGGTTAATGACTTGGGTTTTATCATTTATTATATTTACTATATATTATAAGTATCTGATAAAAAATAAATAATATTTATTAATTTGATAGTTTTTCATATTTATTTATTTATGTATTTTTTAACAGATGTTAAATATATGAGGTTCAGGGAACCCTAGCCAGGTATTTTGAACATACACTATAAAAGTGGAAGAGAAGATCATTCCATGTACTCTTTCATGAGCTAGAATTGAGATATTACCTCTCATACTAAATCTTAGAGATAGAAATTACCTAACCAAGTGAATGATCCATGAATTCCTTTATGGATGAATGGCACATGATCAAGGTGATTGTGGCGATGTCAAAGCAATAATCCAAGATCCATAATAGCACACATAATTTGATGAATGGAAAATGCATAGATTATTATAGTGTGTTTAGATGATATATAAGGGTTTAGACTTAGATCCTTTGATCAACTCTCATCAGTGATGTTTGAAATATGAGCATTATTTTATTCGAACAAGTTAACTATTTGGTTTATTTTTTATTCTTTTAATGATTCACAAAAGAACATTGTGTCATACCAGGTCTCATATTGCCGGAAAAAAATTATTTTTTTCAGAACGATGTATAAAAATTTTAAATCCCCAACTCACGGGATTTTTTTTTACACCTTAGTAAAATCATAACCATGATAAACGTGAATGTACATAAGTTACCAGACCAAAACTGAAATGAAAAACGAATAAATTATTACTGAATTGTGAGTTTAAAAATTATTTTTTAATGAATGGGGGATAAATGGTAACAATTAAGTAATATAAATAATAATAAATATTATTAGGGTTCTATAAAATATGCATAATAACTATATGTTTATTATATTGGAGGTTTGAATGTTTTAGAATAAAACTGATACTTAAGGTAAGGGATTTATGGTTCCTCTTTTAATTCTTGGGGACATATAACATATTCACCACTCGTTTCTTTTTTTTTTGTTTATATACTATCCCTTGGACATTTCATACAATGAATATCCATATTTTCATGATATTTAACTATTTATTTGATGTTAATTTTTTATGGGCCTTATGATTAAAAATTTACCCAAGTGGTATGGGTTTTATGATATAATCTCATTGTTTAGTAGGAATTATTTTTAAGCTTCCAATAATGAAATATTATTATCTATCTCCCAATAACTTCATGAATTTTATTTAACATTCGTAATTTCATTAAATACTTATTTTCATATAATTTTTCTCACCTCTGGATATTCATGTGTTCATATAAATATTTTTAAGGAAAATTAGTTTAATTTATCTTTTTAGTCAAAAATATTTTTTTCCTTGCCCATGTTTTCTAAATTTTTTTTAAATAATGTTTTTAGATATTATACAAATATTTTTAAAGTAATTTTTTCCCATGTTTTATTTTAAAAAAAATTAAAAGGAATATTTATTTCATTTTCTAAATGATTTATTTATTACATTAACCAAAAATGTGGAAGAAAGATTTGTTTTAACATGTATAACATGAAGTCTATTTTATACAATCAAGACCACTCTATTCTTTAATGATTATTCCATAACTATATTTATTTATTTTAAAATAATTTTTTTAACAACGTTTTTTGAACTTATATTTTTGAAAATCTGATCTTCCAAGTGAAAATTTTATTTTCCTCAAGCAATGGTCCAATTTATCTTCCAAAATCATTTTCCATCTAAGATGGCATCCATTGATGTTACTTAATATTTAATGGGGACATAATCAAATTATACAATCCTTATTAATTCTCTGTGTGGTTTGATTTATAATGAAAAGATTTTCATAAAAATCATTCCATTTCCATGGGTTTTTTAGGATGAAATGAAAAAAAAAATGAAAACAATTTCCTTTCATGGGTTCTAATATAATGATTTTTTTGATCTTTTGGAAACCTATATGTGGTTTCCATTATGTGATGATGGTTACATTATAATTGAAGGTGGGGGTTTGGTAATAACTAATGATTGTGATTATATTATAATGAAGGATAGTTCTTGCATTATAAATAAGGATGGTAGTCACATTATAAAATTATAGGTGGGGACTATATCTCCCTCCAATTCATTTGGTAATGATGGATATCCCATGATATAAAATGTAAAGGAATGGGGAGTGGACCCAGTAAGTAGAAGACTTTATAGACTATTATACTCTTGGAAGTGAACCTTGACTACTATAATAGTTCGGGGATGCAACCCAATCCACATTGATATCCTTAGAAATTGTCATTGACTACTAATTAAATTATATTCTATTCTTATGTTTTTGGAACAAATCTATGTCTTTTTCAAATGTAATTTTCTCATGGCTACTGCTCTTGATTCTTTATAATTCATATCTTATGAACTTCTAATATTTATGACATGATTTTATTATATGATCTATTATATTAATGTTATGGTTTCCAAATGTTATTTGCGTAACTTTATTCTCATATTATGTTCATATCTCCCATTGTTACAATTACTGATCATCTGAGCTCAGCCATTTTTATGTTTCATTTACCGGGGTTGTAAAGAAAGGTTTTGAGTTGGGTATTTCAAGAAATTGTACTATTTGGGAAAATTTTTATGGGATATGATTAAAATATTCCATAAAATAAAAATATTGTATATCTAGTGTCGAAATATACTAAACCATTATATTCTTTAGGTGAGTATTTATGAAATTTATTGAATGTTCATATATTAAGATTTAATATATTTATGAAAATCATGGGTCCTTACTGGTGGTATCATAGAAAAGAGTTATTTAATCTTTGGAAAATAGTATAAGAAAACTTTAGTGATATTCCTATGGATATGATTAATGATATGTCTGAGGAATTTTATAAGGATATTTCTAAGGATAAGTCTAGATATTAAAAAGTACTAGAATTATGGTGAACGATATAGCATGTGGTTTCAATGATATTGCATCCTTGTCTAGATACAATAACTCGATATGGATCTTGAAATGTTTTACTTGGGGTAATAACCCTGAAAAAATTCAATGGGATTATACTTGATCGTCACATGGTACACAATTACTGGCCCTACTGCACACCATGTTTGACACTCCTAGGGGATCTGTTTTAGAAATTAACAAACTCTTTATGAACCATCATGAATGATGTAAATAGATGTTGACTATGAATTACCCAGTTTAAACCAAATATTTCATAGATTTAAAATAATATTTCATAATTTATACATCCTATAAATTATTTTTCATGGTTTAGTGGTTTCAAACAATGAATATTGTCGCCCGTATTATGCCTTGTGGTTCTAGTCAATGGACGTAAAAAGTTGAAATCATGTTAAGACTGAATGTTATAGGTAATTAAGTGATTATGGGCAACTAAATTGGATAATAAAGAGACATAAAGATATTGTGAGTTTTCCTAATAAGCAATTATGATATTTAATTAACAACATGAACTTTGGTGAGAATCCTAATGCATAAAACAAGAGTAAGATAGAATTTTATGAATTTTTATGTGGTAATGAACATGTTGGGATGAAGATTAATCTTCCTAAATGTCAATAATTTAGTTATAATAACCTATAAAACTATCAAAAATGTAGGATAAGATAATTGATTTGTGTAAATGAAGGTCCTAAAATAATGAATTTCCATGTAATTCAATGTATTATACGTGAGGAACTTGCGCATTATCTAATATGATGAACAAAACTAAGGGTTATTCTCATGAATGAACAATGAAATATGATATACCAATCATTAAAGTAAAGGGTTTATAGTATTTATTTATTTATATTCAATAATTATGTAGTAGTGTTATTTTACCAATGGTATTTTGGTTATAAGATTCATGAAACATCTAAGGATTGTGTTAATTTATGAATGAAATATTTCATCAAGTATGATTTACTTAAGAGTTATCAATACCATCATTGGTTTTTGAGTTTATTATTTATCATAAGTTAAATATATTAGACACCACTTTTATGATCAATGTGATGGGATTTTAATGTGATTTATTATATTTTGGGTGAATTTTTTTTCGAATAAGGTATATTTAGCTTCTTGGTTCAACATAAATTATTAATTGATGAAGGGTGATCTTTCCATAAGATTAATGGAATTTATAAACATTAAGGGTTAATGTTATTTTTTACGGTGTTCATAATTTTTTTATGTCATAAGATTTATATTAATATTGTTTGGTAAAAAGGACAACCTTATACATATAGAAAGGTCATTGTACTTCAACACACAAATAAAGAGCGATAAGGATGGAACAAATACTAATATAATACAAGATGTCTTGGTTAGTATAAATGATTTCATAGATAAATATTAAGTTTATTTTTTGAACATATGATTCATCATATATATAAACATGGGGTTTAAAAGTTATATGTTTTTATCTTATTCCTCACAAAAAATGAATGTTAATAATAAAAATTATCCAAATCATAATTTTGAGTATGTTGTCAAACTTTTTTCATTGAAGATGTAGATGAATTGTCTATAAGGATAATTGTGTGATCTATATATTGATCATAAAATTTTAAAGTATATATTCACATAGAAGGAGTTAAATATGTGATAGATAATATGGTTGGAACTAATTAAAGATTATGACTATCCAATACATTTCCACCCTATGAAAGAGAACAAGGTGGTGGATACATTAAGTTGAAATGATAATCCTATATTATCTATGATAATAATTACAAAATATCCAATATTTTTTTATTTTAAAGTTTTTATTTATAAATTATGAATGAATTGGGAAAATATTATCTTTTAGAATATGTGTTCAAAAATATATCCAACTGAAGATTAAATAGTTATAGAATGATGTTGTAGAGATCCCAAATAAGGTCAGAAATGGTCCTTAGTTTAACTTTGATTATAGTGGAATAATAAGTTTTAGGAAACAATTATATGTTATATCGATAACATATCATAAGAAGGAGATATAAGAGGAATATTATGGTTCTTCATTCTTTATTCATCCTATAGGTAAAATGATGTAAAGAGATTTGAAAGAGTATTTATGGTCTGGTGGCATGAAGATATATATTAAAAAGGACATATCTCATTGTTTATAAAACTAAATATTTAAGACTTGTAGAAAAAATCCTAAGAGTGTTTAAAACCAATACCCATACCCGAATGTAAATGGGAAAACATCACCATTGATTTTGTCTTTGGACTCCCCAAAAAATATAAAGCGTACACTGTTATATGGGATCTAGTGAATATTATTATTTAGTTATTACACTTCATTTAAATCATATAATATTTATCTCTTTATCAGATTCCTAGAATATACATTAAAGAAGTTGTAACATTTCATTGAGTACCACACTCTATTGTATATGATCGGGATCTGTGGTTTACGATGAATTTTTAGCATAGCCTTCCATAAAATTTGGATATTAAAATAGGCTTTTATAGCACTTATCATCTTTATACATATAGTTATTCTAGAAGAACAATTAAAACCTGAAAGGATTTTTTTAGATCTTGTTATTTGGATTTTAAAATTTTTTGGGATTAACTCCTTCCTTTAGTTGACTTTTCTTAAAATAATAGCTTTTACTCAAAAAGTTAGATTAATTTTTATGAAGACATTTATAGAAAGAAGTATATAAATCCAAAATTTTGGGATAATGTTGGAGAAGTAAATATATTAGGACCTGGTATATTTGAGGAAATTTAAGAGAAAGTTAGATTTATTCAATGCAACATTATGGTAGATCAGAGTCGATATAAATGTTATGCTGATAATTGTCAGCATGATCATGAATTTTAAGTTTGTAAGAAGGTGGTTTTTTGAATTTATCCATGGAACAAGGTTATCAGATTCAAGAATAAAATAAATTTTATCCATAGTGGTTTTTCCCTTTCAATATTCTTAATCTAATATGGATGGTTTCTTTTCGAATGGTTCTTCCACCAAGCCTCTCACAGGTTCATGATATGTTCCTTGTAAGTATCTTAAGGATGCACAAACCTAATCAACTACATGTTCTTAACATAGAGTTCATACTGATAGATCATGATCTCTATTATTAGGAACGAAAGATATAGATTATTGGTCATATATATAATCTTCATTGAACAATTCCACCCACCTGGTTATAAGTTTTGTGGTGAAACCACCACCTTTAGGGAACCATGTTGGAACCTAAAGATTTAATTAGGCATATGTATCCTCACTTTTTTTGAACCAAAGGTATAGAAGATTGAAAAATAAATACATTTTAAGGGGGTATAAGTTAAAAACTCAAGATTTTAGGAAATTATTTTATCAACTAAATATATTATCTTCAATATCATGCATTACACGCAACACTTACTTTTAATGATGAAAAATATAATATTATTTAAAAGTGATTGTTATAACCAAGTACTTCAAATTATCAGTGTGATTAGTAATAATAAAATTTTAAAAATTAATTATAATGTTTTTTAATAATAAAATATATTGATATATGAGCACTTAATTTTTAATAAAGTCTTTAAAATTTTTCTAAAATAGATTTTTCTTAAAAAACACTTTTTATTAATATTTGTGAAAAAATAATAGAATTATTTTTTCACTATTTTATAGTTAATCTGAAAAAAAAATTCATGAAATTAACATTTCAAAATTATCGTAGTGTAAATTTTTTATTGGTTTCAAAAAAAATTAATTTTTTGATGAATAGTAAAAAAACATTGGTTTCATTGAAAACTACCATTTCATTTAAGGAGTTTATAAGGTAAAATTTTTTATTTTAATTTTTTTAAAAGTAAAATTTGTAAAAATATAATATAATTAAACCAATTTAGGTCATTTTAATTAATTTAACATTCAATTTAGATAATAAAAAATTCCTTATTTATACAAACTTTTTCATTTTAAAATTATCTTTTCATCACATCAGTGGGTTTTGTTTTAAATTAAACTCTTCAACTTTTGAGATTTTAATTTTTAAAATAGATTAAAAATTTTTAATAATATAAATTAATATCATATAATAAGTTAAAATTAATTTTTTTATAATGAATATTAAAAACAATGATGATTAATTACCATACTTATTATTAAAAAGGGTTTATCGGGTTTATACTAAAAAGATAAGGGTTAAAATAACCTAAAAACTAATTCAATTCACATTTTTATATATTTTAAAATTTTCATATCTAATATTAAATATGTATTATATTTTTAACATTATTTCATGTAAAAATATTGGGTATAACTTTTTCTTTTCAAAAAATCCAAGTGTGTCCACTCCCTCGTATTTTAAATGCTGCATCCTCTCCTCTCCTATACACACTAACAATGCCATTTGGTTCTGAAAATACCTAAAAACCATTATATACATACCTTACCACATACTATAGGCCTGATATTTATTAGGAAACTATCTAAAGAATGATTCAGTAATAAACTTAAATAGGTTCTCAAGAGAAGAGGTAAAATAATTAACCCTATGTTTTCGTTTTATTTCTTCTTCCAACTCCATCAAATACTCTTCAACTATGATAATATAATGATAAAATTATCTCCCATATACTTATATTTCATTATTATAATTTAATAAAAAAATATCAATATCCACTTCTATCAAATGGAAAATTAAATTGTAGATCATGTGTATATCAGACTACTGCCTCGTGAACTGGTGTAATTCATTTTCTATCACCAACTATCAATACTAAAAATAACAATGAATTTATTGTTTATATATAATATTTATAAATTTATTATACTACTTCAATTATAATATCACATGCACCTTATTTCCTTCCAACCCTTTAGAAAACAAAGATGCCAATCTTATGTACTTGTGGACTACCACCTACATGAAGTGATGAGAAACACATATATTTTATTTTTTCATAGATGATAATTACAATGTTTTTTAATAATAAAAATTATATATATAACTTAATAATTATTTAGTAAAGTTCAATTAATATTTATATTCATTTCATTGCATATTTCAATGAAATGGAAATAGTAATATATATGATATTTATATCATGATTTATATTGTTTAGATAACATAACAATGATCAATATAAAAGTACTAATGTTACAAAACCAAAACATACCTAAAAAATGAAATTATTACTGAAAATGATATTTTAAAAATGATTTATAAATAAATGTGTAATAAATGTTTAAGTAAATAATATATGGTATTATATATATATGTGATTATAGTTGACTAAAATATATATAATAAACCTGTATATATTATAAAGGTTGTTCTATCATATTTAAAGAACTTTGATACTTAAGTTAAGGGATTTTCAATATCTCTTTTTATTTTGGAAGAAATATGCTGTATTCACCACTAATTTAATTTTAAGGGGTATATATAACCCGTTTGACAAATAATATCATGAATATACATATTTTTAGGATATTTAAGTTTAATTTGAAGTTATTATTTAATGGGTATTATGATTAAATATTTAATGAAGTAGTAAGGTTTTAATGATACAATCACAGTGTTTATCAAGATTACTTATGATTATGCTTCAGATGATGAAATATTATGATCTAAATCTCAATAAATTAATGTATTTTCTTATACTATAGTTATATAAGAAAAATAAATGTTTCCATTTCATTTACCTTTCTTTATATACTCAATAATATTGAAGAATTATTTTATGGAAACTCGATTTTATTTCTCTCTTCAGGCAAGAATCCTATTTCTTCCATGTCAATGTTTTATAAAATATGTTTTAATGAAATTTTTTCACTATTCTATATAGATTTTTTAAATTCATTTTCACCCAAGTTTTCATTTTTTCAAAATAGTTTTAAATAATTCTAATTATCATTTTTTGAACAAGTATCTCTGGACATTTACAGAAAATGTGAAAGAAACCTTTATTTTAACATGTACGGCATAAATGGTATTCTATAGAATCTTGGAAACTCAATGTTTTAAAGAATAATTTTTAAAATTCAAATGATATTTTCAATGAAAATCATTTCACAATGTTTTTTGACCTTTTAGTTTTGAAAACGTTTTTTTCAAAGTGAAAAGGATATTTTCCCCAAGAAATTATCTGAGGGATATTTCAAAATAATTTTCCATCTAAAATGAAATACTATGATGTTACACCACAATTATGGGGGATGTGATCCAATTATACCTTCCCTATTATTTCTATAGGTGGTTTATGATTATGAAGAAAATATTTCAATGAAACACACTACTTTTAAATTGGTTTTTTATGAAATTTTTTATAATACCCATTTCTTTTCCATGAGTTATGCTATGATGAAATGTTTATGGAATCCATTTATTTTCATAGTTTCTACTATAATAAATGTTTTATGATCTTATCTGACTCCTTGGTATGGTTTGAATTATGTAATTGTCGTTACATTATAAAAAATGATAATAGTTACCTTAAAACCAAGGGTGGTTCTTGTGTTATAAACATAGAGGATGGTAACATTATAACCAAGGATGGGTGGGACCTATATCCCCCTCTAATGAATTTGGTATAGATGTATATATCATGATATAAACAAGACTAAAATAGTGAGTAAACCTAGCTCACTAAGGGACTTGGTCAACTATGATAATCATGGGATTGAACCTTGATTAATACGATGGTTTGGGGAGTGAACCTAATCCACAATAATAGCCTTATAAATAAGCCTTGAAAACTAAATAAATGACTTTATATGGTTATGTGTATTTTATATATCTATGTAATATTCAAATTCTATATTCTCATGTATCATATTATTACATATATTTATCATTCTTGTATTATGAACATCCAACATTTATTCATTGACTCATGTTTATGATCTATTATATACAAGGTATGGTTTTCAAATATAATTCCCATGCACTAAAACCATTATTTCCATGGTATGTCGTTATCACTCATGTTTAACCTTACTGAGAATATTATTTTAACATTTCTTATGTTTATTTTTCCTATGTCATAATGAAATTATTTAATCAGTGTAAATATATGAAGTGTATTGTGTGGGAATATAATTATGGGAGATTTTGAAAATCTTTCATCAAATAAGAAGATTGTATATCTAGTATCCAAATACACTAAACCATTATGGACCTGAGGAATGTATTTGTGAAATTTATTTAATATTCATCTATTATTTCGTATAATATATGTAATAAATTTCTAGTTGGTTACTTGGTTTACCAATAGTTTAGAGTTGAAATGAGATATTATGAATATTTGGGTTCCATTTTAGAATTTATACCTGATTATTAAAATAAAAGGACATGATAAATCCTCCTTGACTATGCCATTATAGAAAAAAATTTCCCATGTTTTTTGATATATAGAGGGGTTTCAGGCTGCAAGCACCCTCTTCAATGTAACCCTCTTGAAACCATGAAAAAAATTTCTATCGTATCTCTCCTTTCCAAAAACCAAGTCGATCCTGATCCTAAAACCCAGTGGTAACACCATTGTGTAGGACCAGAACCCAAGCATCATCCACCCTCATAATGGTCAAGATATGGAAAATTACCCATCCTGAATTCAAGATTCAAACTTAAACTATGATACAAAACATTTTGTGAGGTATATGCACCAAAATCCAACACCTAGTCCACTATGTTGCAACCTACCTCCACATCATATATTCTTATCAAGCATCAGAGACACCAAAACCCAACCCCCAACTACTATATCATATAATAAATCCATATTTTAGATACCACTTAGTTACAAGACACATATAAACCTCCTATATCTAAACCCCAATGCCACCTGGTCCACACTTATATTAAAATCCAACTCATATGGTGTTTCCTAAGATCCACATCATAGAAACATCCCACAGATGAAATATTTCTTCAGATACACTTCATCACATCCATTTTCCACTTGGATACCTCTGACCTCTCCAAATGTGACTGAAGGTCTAAGGAAAAACTTATGCCTTACAATGGTTTTAGAAAAAAATGATGTCACGGTTTAAAAAATTAACATTAAAGCTGATGCCATCTGAGTGAAAATGGTATTAAGGAGAGAGAAATAAAATGAATGACACCAATGTTGATGTCGATTTATTTTTTCCAATGTAATGATTATATCTCTTCAAAATAATGAAGGAATTTTTTTTCAAATAGAGGCATAAGACCAAAGGATAAAAATCTAAACCTGGTATAAAATGAATATTGGTTCTCTACATCATCATATTCACATGGAGAATCACTTTACTATGTGATATTTATCAAAAAAATCAACAAGTAAATTATGGATTTACTTTCAAAAAATAAAATTCAATATATTAATCATGTTTCGAAAGTGGGAAATTTGGTGAACAATGAATCGAGATCAAAGGTGAAATATATGGTGTCTGATAATGGCGGGAATTATTATAAGGCCCTAACATTTAAAATTAAATAATACTATGTGAAGTAAATAATTTTAAATTATTTTAAATTTATTATCTTTTCAATTTTATAAATTTAGATAATTAGGCCATAACTCATATATAACTACTCAGATATTACAAAGTACTCACTTTTAGTCACTATCTTTCTTTCATAAAAACAAAAACTTTTAAAAAGAATAATGGATTTAATCCATGTTTAATGATCATATATTTTCCTTGATACAATAATAGACTCTTCTCTCTTTTATATCCTTTGAAAAATATTCAAAACATAGTAATCTCAGAAAAAACCTCATTAATGGATACAAAAAAGAAAGAAAACTGTTTGTATTGCAAAAACATGTAAAACGTGAATAATTTATCTTAAAGTAATAATTTTTAACTTTAAGAAAATGTAAATAATTTAATTTTATGAGAATTTCTTTAAAACCCTAATTTTAATCAAAATATTACCATATAAACCATAGAAATCACATATAATAAATAAAGGTATCTTGGTACATAATCATACTTAAATGGAATAATCATGTCGTCAACTTCAATATTATTCACTATTACAAATGGAATTGCCTTATGATTGACTTCCATACCAAATTCATTAGAGGTTATAACATATCCACCTATCCTTTGTTTATCATGGAACCACCTATATTTGTTTTAAAACTTAACCACCCGTCAAATGTTCTAATACAATGATATAATCATTACACAAAAAAAGATTTAAATTAATAATATTTCATTAAACAAATCTCATTTTAAATCATAAGAAATTATTTCAAGATATTGAAATAATAAATCCATTTTCAGGCCCATTTTCAATACCAAAATATGCTGAAAATTATTTATTTTTTCACCTCATAAATGAATGTTGTGTATAACATCAAAATATGCATCAATGAAAGAAGATTGAGATGAAGTTCCTTCCAAATACCAATTGGTTAATAAAATAGTTAAATTATGTGCTTTCACTATAAATACAAATAGAATAATTAGAAATAAAATATAATATATTCAAAATTATTTCCATATTTAGGAGTTGAATTTCACAGTCAATTAGTAGAAGTTTTACCCAAATAAAGGAAATTGGGTTACGAAATACCACTACCTCGAGTCTGAATCCTCTTATATGTTCCATGTTATTCCTAAATAATAGATATAGGTTATTTTATAATTTATTTAGAACCTTTTCATGTTTATTATTTCTTTTATATCATTAATTAACAAGGTATAATAATTACATGATTATTTAATTTCATGTGGGATGCATTGCTGATATTCGGTACATGAGATGAAAATGAACATGATAAGGTGTCAAAAGTCCATGTGGTCATAATTCAATCATATAAATAAAATAAAAGATGATATAAATATATTTTATATTTATTATATAAGTAGTTATATTAATCTTTAAAAACAAATGAAAAAAAATTCATGGAGATGGTTGGTCCTACGTATGCATGAACACAATTTTTATTTTTCCTATCATATTTAAGAACGAAATTAAATGTAATAGATGTATATATGTGTAAATATATTATATCATCACATTAGAATTAATTTTTTATTTATTTCATATATTATTACTAAAAAATCCTTAATACATTAACATTCCTTATGATGAGTGAATAATCACATCATTTAGAAGATGTGGTAGTCCACATGTCCCAAAACAAAGTTATTGTATAACCACAATATGGAAAGCATTAATGTATGTTTAATTTAACATTTAGAGAATATTAAATAGGTTATTATTTAAATAGTAAATTAATATTGTACCAAAATAATAGTTTTAATACCATCCATGAAGGTGGTAATGGAAAATAAACAAAAACATTATTCACCGAGGTGATTAACCAGCATAACTTGCACAACAATTTTTTTTCCATGAATAAGAGGAGGTTAGAAAACAAATTAATATAAGATATTCCATTAGAAACATAACTCTATATTATGTGAATTATTCTGGATTTATCATGAATTTATGGATTAATGTGGTGGGGATAAAGTATAAAAATAAAACAACATTAACAGAGATACTTTGAGAAAAATACCTCTTGAATATCCCCTCCTTGAGAGACCATTTAAGACCATGGATTCATTCTTTTGGTGATACCATAAGCACTTGGATATAGGGAGAGTGAGGAGGAAATATTTTGGAAGATATTTTAGGATCTACAATGATTTTTGGGTTGAAATTGAGAGGTGAGGGTAATATTTATACATGAGGAGAGGTGGGTTCAAGTGATTAAATTATTGATTATTTTATATTTAATGCTAACCACATTGAAGTGTAATTAATTTCAATTAATTAGAAATTCAATTAATGTTTTTTAGTCTGTTTGGGGTCTATCTAGAAATCAAAAATCCATTAAATTTTTTATTTTTTAGGTATTTTAATCCTTTAACCTATTAACTATAACTTGTTTCATTTTTTTACCTATATGACGGTAAATATTTTTTTACCATGGTGATTTTTTTATAAAAAAGAATTAAATTAACCTTAAAAAATAATTTTAACATTATAATTATCGATATTTGATTCATTTTAACTAATCTAATTAACATAATTTTAAGAATTATATTTATAATTAATTTCGTAGAGAAAACAGAAAAGTGGGTTTTTAAAGTTAAACATTCAAAATTTTGAAATAGTTTTATATCTATTTTCAATTATAAATTGATTCCAATGACCTAAATTGGATTAAATGATAAAAATTAATTTAAATAATCTCTAAAAAATTAAAATGAAAATTTAACTTTATAAAAAATTATATGAAAAAAATAGTTCTGAATTAAAATACATTATTTTTCATTATTCATTTAAAAAATAAATATTATTAGAAAAATAAAAAAAAATATTATCATCAGTAAAAAAATTTGTCCCTATAGTATATAAAAAGATTATTTTGTAAAATGGAACTTATAAAAGTGTTAAGAACTTCATTTATAGTGGGTTCTCCATTAAAATGTGGAGAAAATTCAATTTTTGAGAAATACTTCTTTTATATGTAAAATTGAATTTATTCATATATAATGTATAGAAAACACAAAAATTTAATTATAAATAATAAATTGAATATTATATATATATATATATTATTAATATAATCCAACAAGGGTGATTTATTATTTTATAAATATAATTATTCTAATTAATATAGTTTTCCTGAAAAACAAATGATTTATATTCTATTGGTATTTATTCCCATATCTAATTAATTAGGTAACCAATGAATAAATATATAAAAAAATTTATATATTATATTCATAAATAAATTAATATTTTCCATTACCATTTAAATTATAATATTTATTTGTTCGTTTAATCATGATGTGGCGTATCATGTACGTTATCGAACATTCTGTTTGTTTCTTAAAACCCAGGATGTTACATTCTCCCATATTTTGAAAATTGCATTCTCTCTATTTTAATTCGGGTTCCGTAACTAGGGAATGACTTTTCAAAATACATATATTTCAACCCCACATAAAAATTGTTTTTATAAAAACACAACATTTAAAGATAGAAAGGGATGTATGAAGATCACCTAAGATAACACATCCTAGGTTTTGAGGTTGGGAAACATGGATACAGAAGAAAAAGTAAGTATCATATTTTGATTGAGAGTGATGGAAAACATGTTCAGGGAAATTTTAATAATCACAAATCTATAAATCTTCAATAATCTAAGAGACCATTTGATTCATGAGAAGGGAAGGTACTAGGATAAAATTATTAGTTTCAAGATATTTTCTCTAATGTTATAGAATTCATTTATATCATTGACTAAAACATAAAGAAATAAACTTACTTTACAAGTAGATCTTCATTTAAAAATCAAATTCCATCAAAAACTCATCTTTATCTCCAAAAATTGAATATTCTAGATGAATTTTTAATGCCCTAAGCACTATATTCAACTTTGATATAATAATTTAATCCCAAAAATATTAACTATATATTCCTACTATCTTGAAACATTAACCAAGAACAATATTTTATAAATAAGATAAGACAATTCAATGAAAATAATAAACCATTGGATGATTAAAAAATGCATTTAATCTACAAAATTCAAATATAATTCTAACAGATAAACATAGACCATTTAACAAATATCTATCATTAAAATCCATCAAAAGTATTCCAAACTAAGATTGAAACCCAAAACACTAAATACTTTTATTACGTAATCTTCCAAGATAAATTTTAACATTTATCTCAAAATAACATCGATCACTCATAATGTCTTATACCAAAAATGTTATCTCTAAAATCACATATTATCCAAGATAGGTTAATCATTTCCATATATAACTCGAATCTCCATAAGTCCACAATAACAAATAGATTATTCTAAAATAAAATTCAACCATTACTTTCCAAATAAAGTCTCAATGTATTATATTTACCTTAGACCTATAGGGTTCAAAAAATAGTGAACATCATCCAAAATAAAAAATTTCAACCAATTCCCAAATCATTTTCTACTACCAAGGATATTCATTTTAAACAACATAATTTCACAAAATCAACTTAGTTTTATTCCATCAACTTGTTTAACAACTGAAAATGTCATAAAAACCAATTACTTCACCTAGGCTAGAGGTAGGCGATGAACCCATGTCACCATTCGGTTGGGAGACGTATTCCAATACCCATGTCTGATGCAATGGGTTATCACCCATCCAATGAGTTTTCCTTTTTATAAATTTTATAAAATTCAAAAAATGAGATAAAATATTCAAAAATAATCATCACTTATTTTAACCCCAATTATTTTATTATACCTCTCATTTGTATCCCAAAAATTAATTGTCATGACCCGTCCTAGTGGGTCCCGTGCCGCAACTCCCCAAGCCCACATCCAATAGGCCAGGGGATGGTGACAAGCACTGAGTAGGCATGTTACTAACATGGGAGTCATTTCCTATAAAACTATAAACACACTCACACACACACATCTCTAATCCCACAAAGTAGAAATTAAAAAACTACTAAAAATTGAAACGCATGCATAAAGTAAAATCCCAACCGATAGAGTATGACAGGAAATTAATGTAGAGTAATGTAAAACCCTGGGCCAATAGTACAATCCCACCAAAAGAAAGCCTGCAACAAAGTCCATCCTATAAATAAAGGTACTAGGACTGCAATCTGTAGCTATAGGAACACACCTCAGCCCGCCTAATCTCACTAAGCACCATCCGGTCCTAGTCCACCAAGAATCTTGTCAAAGGTTCGCTCGTCTGCACAAGACATGACATGTGTGGGCAAAGCCCGTGCAGGGATGAGTTTAACAATACCTAGTAGGACAACCCGAAAACCACAAAGGAATACAACAAAGGAAATACAAAAAAGGAATGATACTGTCAGATCTACACAGTATATGTTTACACAACATATAACAAGAATATCCAGATATACTCATAAATTATTGAATATCACGAAACCACCACTAAGATTCAGTTCGAAGATTTCACTAAGTATGTAACTGGGAGAACACACTCTTAATTCCAAAGATAAATATAAAAGGTACTCATTCCGGGGGAACTCACACCAAAATTACATAAGAATACGATGCTTAGATATGGATCAAAACCAATAGCTATGGGATGATTCCAATAACTCAGTCTGAACTAATCCTCTAAGAAGAGGATCGAAGCTTTGGTAAGGTAGGTCAC
This sequence comes from Viscum album, assembly GCA_963277665.1. Taxonomy (NCBI): domain Eukaryota; kingdom Viridiplantae; phylum Streptophyta; class Magnoliopsida; order Santalales; family Viscaceae; genus Viscum; species Viscum album. Next base: position 1,501,781,597 of record OY728128.1, read on the forward strand.
GTCGATACCAAGAACTCTACATAGGGTACCAGGAAGGAATATAGGTTCTGGCTCAGAGTCTCATAAAGGGGATTCCAAAAACTCTTTTCAGGAAGTCCTTTTGAAGGGATAGTACACCTATATGTAGGAAATGATACCAAAAAACTTCAGGGGAAAGACCAAGGGTACGAACCCTAAAAAATCTAGTCCAAGTGATGGAATAAAAATGGATCAATCCATGCATAACAGGTTACAGGGCGTGTATTAGGATCACACACTGGGTTCCTTGACTCCGGGTATTGCCTGTTTAAATGGCCCGTGTCTTTAGTAAATGTGTGTAAAACTAGACTACACGGCTTGTAGAAGGATCACACACAGTGTTCCTTGACTCAAGGTAATGCATGTGTGAACGGCCCGTGTCTCTAGGCTTGTTTTATATAAAGTAACTACACGTCATGTAGAAGGATTACACGCTGTGTCCGAGTGTCCGAGGTTCGCTACGTGTACGATGGCCATGTCCATGTACATGGCCTCAACCTGTGTCGCCCTTCCCGCATACCAGTACACAGGGTATCTCGTGCATCTGGCCAGGTCTGGACGGGGAAGGGCATACATGCCGTGTTATAGGCCGTGTAACCAACCTGTATTCATGTAGTCCCGAAGTACACGCCAAGTATTCCGTTGATGAACACATGTCGTGTAGACCGTACTACACGTCTTGTAGTCGGGATTTCTCCAGAACTGTTGTCTTCCTCCTCGTGCCTTGGCTAGATCTCTAGATCTTTCTTCTCTTGTCCATTTTCTGTGAAACTAAAGATCCTTGTTCTTTTCATCATCCTAACACCGTATCCAGGTGTTTCGGACCTTCAATCAGCTTTTAAAACAATCTTTGATTCATCCTAAGGAAAATTCCAAAAACTCATATCTCTCGATCCACTCCGAATCGTCCTCTGAAACCGTCGTCGCAGCTCCATACCATCATTATGAGGTTTGATCTACAATATCGAATCATCGCGCCAACAAACAAACGCGCAATGATCGATTTCCTCCAAGAACGCGTAGAACTCACAAGAAGAATGTGAGAAATTGGGGAAGAAAGGAACAAAAAATCAAGAGGTACAAACCGAGATCGATGTTCATGTTGATCTGGGTTTGTCACAGTTATAAGGATAAATGAAACCAAAATAACCATCAAGAATCAAATCCCCAAAATCCTTGCAAAATCACATCCTGCAAATACGATCGATACGTGGGATAATATATTCGTAGATTAGTTTGCATTCGTCGTAGGAATAATGAACGGGGAATGGAAACCAAAATCAAACATCCTACCTAGATCTGTGGTGTTCATTAGTGAAGATTTTGTCAATGCATCGTCGTCACCGGTGAAACCCTTCAAGAACATTGTCTCCTCATTGGGGTTTCCTCCAAAGCTTGCAGAGCCTCCAAGGGTTTCAGGGTTATTAGGTCTGTAACCCTGGACCCTTGTGAAAATATTTAAAAATATAAAAAGATATTCACTGCAATAAGATTTAATAAAATATTTTTATTAAATATTTTATTACAGTTACGTCCAAAAACAAGTATTCATCACCGACCTGTGCCGTCAGATTATAGACCTCTCCTAGGGTAAAATAGATGCTCTGAACGCAACGGGCCCCTCAGATTTCTAATCCGAGCACCCGTTCATGAGTTATTCCACTTTTTCAAAAAAAAATCCCTGCGTGGGTTATTTAAATATTTAATTAAATTCAAACATTTTCTTCATTCTCGCCGAGCCTCAGAACTGCACACCGTCTCCAAGCCTAGTCTCAAAATAATTCCCATATAATATTAAAAATAATAATTGGAAAACTCTGGACATTAAATCCTCCCCACCTTAGGGCTTTACGTCCCTAAAAATACAAAACAAAGGATACTACAAAAGATGTGGGTACTGCACACAAATCTGAGCCTCCCGCTCCCACGTGCCCTTCTGTAGATTCTCGGGTAACCACCAGACCCTCACCAAGGGAATACCTCATCCACAAAAAATCTTCTCCTCCCGATCCTCGGTCTCCACTAGGTACTCAGCAAAGTTTTCTCCATCATCGATGTCCAGCTCGCCCCAGTCGATAGCGTGCAATGGGTCATACATGTACCTCTGCATATGCAACACATGGAAGACATTGTGTACCCGGTCTATCTAAGGAGGTAGATCCAAGAGGTACGACACCTCACCAACTCTAATCAGAATCTGAAAAGGGATGATTAACCTCGGAGATAGCTTTCCGCCTCTACCAAATCATCCCAATCCCCATCGAGGTGAGACCCGAAGGAACACATGGTCTCCCTCCTTGAACTCCTAGGGCCTCTGTCTTCTGTCAGCATAATACTTTTGCTAACTTTTACAGTCCTCATCTGCTCCAGGATGACCTACACCATCTCTATAGTAGCTCTCACCTTCTCTAGGCCCATGACTGATGACTCTCATGGGTCAGTCCAACAAAGTGGTGACCTACAAGGTCGCTCGTACAATGCCTCGAATGGTGTCATTCCAATAGTGGAATTATAACTGTTGTTATAAGAAAATTCCACCAGTGGTAGGTGATCCTCCCAGCTATAATTGAATTCAATTATGCAAGCTCGTAGCATATCCTCTAGAACATAGATGGTCCTCTCTGTCTGTCCATCAGTCTGAGGATGAAACATTGTGCTCAAAAATAAATGAGTCCCAAAAGCTTCCTGCAATCCCTTCCACAAATGGGATGTGAAACGAGCATCATGATCTGAGACGATCGTTGATGGCACTCCATAAAGTCAAACTATCTCCTGTGTTTAGAGGTGTCCCATGATCTCTACTGAATTCTTCTCCCGTATGGCTAGTAAGTGGGCCGACTTGGTGACTCCGTCAACGACCACACAAAGGGCATCGTGTCCCCTAGACGTCCATGGTAAACCCATCATAAAGTCCATGGATATCCCATCCCACTTCTTATCTGGAACCTCAAGGGGTTGAGTTAAACCTGCTGGAACCTAGTGCTCATCCTTTACTTACTGACAAGTAAGGCATCGAGAAACAAACTTTTCCACACTCTTCTTCATTCCTGGACACAAGAACTGACGTCAGAGGTCCTAGTATATCTTTGTCACACCTGGATGCACTGCTAAAGGTGATGTGTAGAACTCCCTCAGTACCTCCTCCCGAAACGTCACAGGTACTACTGTGCGCCCTCTGAAAGGAATAACAAGCTCCCAACCTTTTGAATATCCATCAGCAGCATCACATGTGGATATCTGAGCACGTAGAGTCTCACAGCAAAAAACCTGGAACTGTTCTTCCCTGACTCGCTGTAAGAGTGGAGGGGTAACAACCATCGACTGAAGGTAATCTCCCACATCTCTATCCACGAAGGATAACTATAAAGAGGCCAACTACCTTGTCGCCTCATCCAGCAACTTCGAACTGAATTTCCTACTGAGAGAATCTGCAACAATGTTCCCCTTCCCAGGATTATAAAATATCTCAGAGTTGTAATCCTAGAGGAGTTCAAGCAACTGAATGTATCTCAAATTCAGATCCCCCTGAGAAAAGATACATATGAGACTCTTTTGATCTGATTAGATGATAAATTTCTTTCCCATTAGGTAGTGTCGCCACATCTTCAATGCGAAGACTACCGCTGCCAACTCAAGATCATGGGTCGCGTAGTTCTACTCATGTGGCCTCAACTGACGTGAGCCATAGTCAATCACCGCTTGTCTCTGCATCAGGACAAAACCATGCCCGGTTCCTAATGCGTCATATAACACTACGTACTCGACAACCTCTTATGGTAGTCTTAGGATCGGGGTTTTTTTCAGACATTGTCTCAACTGCTGAAAATCCTTCTGGATTCTCTCGGTCCACATGAAAGGATTCCCCATTTAGGTCAAGGCTGTCATGGGTAATGAAATCCTGGAGAAATAAGGAATGAATCTACAATATTAACCTGCCAACCCAAAGAAACTACGCTCCTACTTTATGCTCCGGGTGGATCCCATGATAACACTTCCTCTACCTTGGATGTGTCCACTGCTACACCATTTGCGTAGATAACGTGTCCCAAAAAGTGGACCTCCTGTATCCAGAATTGACACTTAGAGAGTTTCCCATACAAATGGTGCTCTCGGAGTGTGTCCAGAATCATACTTAGGTGCCTCGCGTGCTCCTCCTCAGACGCAGAGTACACTATGATATCATAGAGGAAGACCACTACGAACGGATCTAGATAGGGCTAAAAGATCCAGTTCATGAGTCCCATAAACACTTTCGGGGCGTTCGTCATACCGAAGGGCATCACAGAGTACTCATAGTGACTGTAGAAACATCTGAAAGTCATCTTCAGTATATCCCCATCTCGTACTCGCAACTGGTGATAGCCTGGTCGTAGCCCAACCTTTGAGAACCATAGTTCCCCTATTAATTGGTCAAAGAGGTCATAGATCCTTGGTAGTTTATATAGATTCTTCACAGTCACCTGATTCAAGAACCGGTAATCCACACATAGCCTCAAGCTCCCATCTTCCATCTTGGCAAACCACACTGGGGCCGCCTAGGTTGAAACACTGGGTCTCACGAAGCCCTTCCTTTGCAAGTTTCCCAACTGCCCTCTCAGCTCACGAAGCTCTTCAGGAGCCATCTGATATGTTGATGTTGATATCAGTGTCATCTCGGGTTGCAAATCAATACAGAAATCTATCTCCCAACGTGGAGGTAGTCTGAGGACATCCTCTAGAAATACATCCTCATACTTAGCCACTACTGCTGGAAACTGTAAACTAATAACAGTTGTTGCGCCAAGGGATAGGCAATACAACTAATGTTAAATTTGTTTTACCTTATTACGCACGAGTCCATCCTGCGCTTCCTAGGTATCTTTTTCACTGATTAAGGAGAACCTCAATCCATCACTGCATACAGACAACAACCTTCACCTAAAACAGTCAATCTGGGCATGAAATATGGATAACCAATCCATACCAAGAATGAAATCGTATGGCCTCGATGCTACCACCAAAAGGTTTCAACCGAAACCCTTGCCTCCAAGGGTCAGGTCATGCATTCTGCAAAGGTGTGTAATCTCTGAATCTTCTTCATTCAGTGTTTCTATGCGTAAAGATCGAGTCAACAAATCAACTAGAATCTCAAGGTATCAAAAAATATAATCATCCAGAAAAGAATGACTAGAATTTGTGTCTATCAATATGATAGCCAACGTAGAAAAGACACATATTGTACCTCTAATCATTCTAGGAGTACCTGGGTCATAAGCCTCTACTTCCTGTAGCTATCCTTGCTTATATCCACCAGCTCCCTGAACCTAGGGTGGACCACCTGGGGGTGGTGGTGGTAAAGGGTCAAAATGCCGACCACCTTCAGCCGCTCTCCCAGCTCATCTACCACGTCTGCCGCCCCGCGAATCTATCTGCTCCACACGTTGCCTCTGCCTCGGTGGTCCCACTGCTCCCTTGTTAGTAGTACAGCTGGTTGGACAATATCGAGTGAAATGTCCTCTGCCATCACATGATTAGCGTCGCCTCTCTCGAGGCTGGCTGGATGCGCCCTGTGAACCCTGCACGGCAGATCCTCTATCCTGCAATCTCCTCTGAAAACGTCTCCCATTCATGGGTCCTTGACGTTGACTCCCTGATGCCGAGGTCTCTACTCTAGATCGCTCACTACTGACAATGGTTGGTTGTCTCTGCTCTGGAAAGAAGATCTCAACCACCAAATCCCACTCGAGCACACCAGCATAAGTAGTATTTCTCATTGGTATGATTCTGACTTGGATGTCTCTGCGTAGGCAACACTCAAAATTCCGAGCTCTGAAGTACTGATCCCTGACCATATCCATCACGTACCATGATAGGTCGATAATCCTCAATTAATAGTCAGCCATAGTCATGGTTCCCTGCTAGAGCTGAAGAATATTTTGTATAAGTACTGCTCTTAGGGTAACTTGTGAGAACTCCTCTCTGAAGAGATGCTCAAACTCTGACCATGCATGAGTCGCCTCGTCATGAGTCTGGATAACCAAACTCTATCATCGCCCTTCCGAGCCCTGTAGAAGGCTTGCTGCCAGGATCGCCATCTGGTCTGATGGTTTCCTGACCAAATGGAAGACTCTAGTCACTGCCTCGAGAAAGTCCTTTGCTGCCTGAGGGTAAGTCTCACCTTGAAACCTGAATGGTCTCTGTCTCTGAAACTCGTAGAGTGCGCTCAGCCTACGCTCCTCTACTAGTACAACAAGCACTAAACACAGCTCCAGAGGAGGTGGAATAACTGGCACACCACTCGAAGGTAAAACCGGGGGATCTGGTCCCTGTATCGAAGCTTCATCACTGAGGGGGTCATCCTCGTGATCGAGCTACTGGATCCTTGCGGGTGCACGTCGTAGAGGAATCCTATAAAGAAACAAGATGTATCACAGTCAGTGAGTATATCTGGAGAGATGACTCAATAAGTACATGGAAGCCACAACCCATTCCTATATGATGCTTATACCAATATTTTCCCCTCAACTAGTGTTCTCATGTTCCGAGTTGTTAAACAAGTTATCAGAGTCCTGGTGTATGGATACGTCAGCCGCCCGTACCAAAACTAGGGTCCTTAGCCTAAAAGCTGAACTCGAAACACTTAACAATGTTTCCCCAAACCAACTCACAGATTCTTGGTCCTAAGGTAGAACCAACCACCTTTGATACCACTCGGTCACGTCCCGTCCTAGTGGGGCCCATGCCGCAACTCCCCAATCCTTCCTCCAATAGGCCAGAGGCTAGTGACTAGCACCAAGTAGGCATTTCACTAACATGGGAGGCATTTCTTATAAACCTGTGCACACACACACCCACATATCCAAGCCCAAAAAGCTGAAAAGTAAAAACTACTAAAAATGGAAATGCATGCATACACTAAAATCCCAACTGATAGAGTATGACAGGATAGTAAAGTATAGTAATGTGACACCCAGGGCCAAAATACAATCCCACCAAAAGAAAGCAGGCAATAAAGTCCAACCTGTAATGAAACGTACTGGGACTGCAGTCCATAGTCGTAAGAACACACCTCTGCTTGCCTGGTCTCAATAAGCACCGTCTGGTCCTGGTCAACCTAGAATCCAGTCAAAGGCTCGCTCGGCTGCACAAGACACGACATGTGCGGGAAAATCCCGTGAAGGGTTGAGTATAACAATACCCATTAGGACACTCCAAAAAACACAAAGTAATTAAAAAAGGAAATACCACAAAGGAATGATACATTCATCTCTACACAATATAGGTTTACAGAACATATAATAAGAATATCCACATATACTCATACATGAACGACTATCACGAATCCACCACTAAGATTTAGCTCAAAGATTTTACTAAGTATGTAAGACGGAGAACACACTACTAAGTCCGAAGAGAAAAATACGAGGTACTCATTTAAAGAGAAATCACTCCAAAAGTATATAAGAATACGGTTATCAGATGGGGATCACAACCAATAGTTATGGGGTGATTCCAACAACTCATTCTGAACTAATCTGCTAAGTAGAGGATCGGCACCCGAGTAAGGTAGGTCATGTAAATACCAAGAACTCTACCTAGGGTACTAGGAAGGAATAGAGGATCCGGCTCTGAGTCTCATAGAGGTGATTCCAAAAAATCTATTCAGGAATTCCTGCAGAAGGGATCATACAACTATACGTACAAAATGATACCAAAAACCTTCTGGGGAAAGATCAAGGGTATGAAGCCTAAGAAATCTAGTCCAAGTCATAGAAGAAAAATGGCTCAAGCTATGTAGAATAGGTTACACGGTGTGTAGTAGGATCACACAACGTGTTCCTTGACTCCGGGTACTTCCCATGTAAATGGCCAGTGTCTCTAGTCTTGGTGTGTAAAACTAGACTACATAGCATGTAGAAGGATCACACGTTGTGTTCCCTGACATCGGGTAATGCCCCTGTAAACAGCCCATGTCTCTAGGCTTGTCACATAAAAAGTAACTACATGGCGTGTAGAAGGATTACAGGCAGTGTCCGAGTGTCCAGGGTTCGCTTCATGTACGCTGGCCATGTGCCCATACATGGCCTCAACCCATGTAGCCCTGCCCGTGTACTAGTGCATGGGGTAACCCATGCATCTGTTCGGGTCTCGCCGGGGAAGGGTATACACGTCGTGTCCTAGGCCATGTACCCAACCCAAGTCTATGTACTCCCAGAGTACATGCCAGGTAGTCCGCCGATGAACACATTTCGTGTTTCCCATACTACACGTCGTGTAGTCGGGATTTCTCCAGAACAATCATCTTCCTCCTCGCGCCTCGGTCGGATCTCCAGATCATGCTTCTCTTGACCATTTGTCGTGAAAGTCATGATCCTTGTTTTTTTTCATCATCCGAACACTGAATCTGGGTGTTTTGGACCTTCAATAATCTTGGAAAACAAGCATTGATTCATCTGACGGAAAATGAACAAAACTCATATCTCTCGATCCGCTCTGAATCGTTTGCTGAAACCGTCGCCGCAGCTTCGTACCATCATTCTGAGGTTGAATCTACAATCTCAGATAATCAAGCCAACAAACGAACGTGCAATGATCAATTTCTTCCAAGGACGTGTAGAACGCACATGGAGAACGCGAGAAATCGGGGAAGAAAGGCACAACACATCGAGAGGGACGAACCTCGATCGATGTTCATTTTGATCTGGGTTCATCACCATTAGAAGCCAAAACACAACCAAAATAACCTTCAAGAATAAAATCCCCCAAATCACTACAAAATCCCATCCCGAAAGTACGATCAATATGGAGGCTAATTTGTTCATGGATTAGTCTGCATTCATCCTAAGAATCAAGAAAGGGGAAAGTAAATCAAAATCAAACATCCTACCTGGATCCACGGCGTTCGTTGGAGAAGATTCGGTCATTATGTCGTCGTCGCCAGTTAAACCTGTCAAGAACGTCGTCTCCTTGTTGAGGATTCCTCCAAAGCCTCCAGAACCTCCAAGGGTTTCAGGGTTATGAGGTATGTAACCCTGGACCCCTATGCAAATATTTAGCAAGATAAAAACATATTTTCTGCAACAAGATTTAATAAAATAGTTTATTAAATATTTTATTACGATTACATCGAAAACTAGATTTCACCACCGACCAGCACCGTCCGATGTTGGGCCTCTCCTAGGGTGAAATCGCTGCGCTGAACACATCGGTGCCCTCAGATTTCGGATCCGAAAACCCGTTCATAATTTATTCCACTTTTTTAGGAAAACCCCACATGCGGGTTATTTAATTATTTAATTAAATTCAAACTTTTTTTCTGGGGTCACCGGGTCTCGGAACTACACGCCGTCACCAAGCATGGTCTTGAAATAATTCCCATATAATATTAAAAATAATACAAGTAAAAATCCAGTACATTACATTAATAACCTAAAATTACCTCAAAATAGAAATTTCATATAAACCATAAATGTTATCCATACATTTTAAATTATTTCCACAAAAGAAAAAATAATTATTCCTCTATAAAATTTTCAAATATCTAACTTAAGGGGTATATATATAACAAACTAAAAAAGTCTTCCAAAATAATCCCATCATAAAAAGAGTAATAAAACATTTAGACATTTACTCATACAACATAACACATGAATCCCTTATATGTAGACTTATTAATCATTCATCTTTCTTTATGATCCCCTAACCATGATTTTCCATATTATTCCTACAATCAGAGACATGAATAGTGTATTAATAGTCCATAATTTCAAAACATGAGCCAATAATAAATTTTTACCTTTAATATGTCATTCTTAGTTTCCACATTATTAATTAGAATGGAATTAGGTATTGCTGAACATATATTTTCACGGTATTGATAGACTCATTCCAAAAACTTAATCATAGGAAAACTATTTTCAGTATGACTATACTCCCCAGATTTATTACAATCGATTGAAATCTAAGAAATATCTAATTTCACTTTCCTAGATTCAACTATAGAATACATTTTTTTAACAGTTGATTGCTATATAACCTTCATTACCACATCTATAACATCTTCTTATCCCCATAAATAAAATTCCTAGGCTTTTATTTCAATGACATTTACAATTATCTCATTGAATTTAAATACCATTATGATCATTGCCTACACATCCACGTGGAATCATTTCTCTCATAAATGTTTCATTAAAAAATCACCAATGTTCAAGTGGTTAATCATTACTCATGATAGTTTGTTTAGAACAACCAAAATATTTCTCATTGTAGATCCCATTTCATTTTTTAGATTATTCATTTAACCACCACATTTTCCATCACATTCCTTGTTACTTCGTTTCCTCATGGATCTAACCATTTACTACATGAAAAAAATGTTACCGTGAGTGTATCAATAAAATCCTCATTTACAATCTTATAAAGAAGATTAACACTAAGATATCTGTTTTTCTGTTATCTAAAACTCATTCAAGTTGTATATAATAACTATGACTCTTTTTAATATAATAACCATTGTGGTTATATGTGACTTGAAACATATGATTAAATATCACCCAAACCACTAAAGTTTTTTAAGCCAACCTCTGATACCAACTATAATGCCCCGACCTTAAAAATTTACATGATATTGAGTTAATTCAATAATTTTAATTAATTTCACATTCAATATCTTTTTAGGTTTATATATTTATGGAATTATTCCCCGAATTATAAATAACAACTCAAATGTTATAAAGTAGAAAATTCTACTCAATACGCATTTTTTCATAAAATAAAAAAAATTACAAATAAATGTGGTTTTGTTTCGTTTTTAATCATCATAGATTTTCCTTAATCCCATCCTTGAATATATTCTATTTTAAATCATATGAAAAAAATTTCAAAATTTTGAATGATCATAAAAATATCAATAAGGGATAGATAAAGAAGGAAAACTATTAGTCTTGAGAAAACATGTAAAACAAGAATATTTTATCCTAAAATAAGAATTTTTACATTTAATAAGAAGTAAATAATTTCCTTTGAATATAAGATCATTTTATACCAATATTTTAATCAAAATATTTCTATAGATCCCATAAAAATGCATATAAAATATAACTGTAACATGGGACATAATCCTACTAAATTGGAATAACCATAAAATTGACTTTTATATTTTTCACTCTTACAAATGGAATAGCCATACAGTCGAATTCGATACTCAATGAATATGAGGTTATAACATGACCATACGTCCTTGTTTTATCACAAAACCACCCATATTGTTTTATCTCATAATCACCTATAAAATGACCACGTACCATGATATAATCAAAACACATTAACGATTTAAATTATTAACATTTCACTCATAAAATCTCATTTGAAATCACAAGAAATCATTTCAAGATATTCACATAAAAAATCCATTTTTAAAACCATTTTAAATACTAAAATTCATAGAAAATGATTTATTTATACACCTTATAAAAGAAGGTGGTCTATAACATCAAAATATGACCAAATGAATATAGATTTAGATGAAGTCCCTTACAAAGATCATTTGGTTGATAAAATAGTTCAATTTTTTCTTTTCACTATAAACCCACATATAAAAGTAGAAATAAAATAAAATATATTGAAAATTCATTTCACAAATAGGATTTTAATGAAATAATAAAGAAGTAGAAGTTTAACCAAAAAATTGAAATTGTGTTAAGAAATTCCCTTACCTAAATTCAAACTTGTCTCATATGTTCCTTGTTCTTCCTGGTTAAAAAACATAGGTTAAATTATACTTTACTTAAAACCTGTGAATTTTTATTATTCCTTTTATATCATTAATTAATATGTTATAATAAATACATAATTATTTAAGTTCATGTAGGATGCTTTGTCAATATTCCGTACTTGAGTTGAAAATGAAATTTATAAGATGTCAATAATCCAAGTGATCATATGCCAATCATGTCAATAATATAAAAAATGATATACATATATTATATATACATTATATATATATTTATAGTAATATTTAAATACAAACTAAAAACATTATTCATGGACATAATAGGTTGTGCGTACACATGAACGCTATTTTCATTTTTCCAGTCATATTCAAGACCAAAATTAAACAAAATATATGTAAATTTCTATATATATATATATATATGTAATTATAGTAGAATTAATATTTCTTTTATCTATTATATTTTTACTGAAGCAATCCTTAATACATTCCATGTGATGTGTTAATTAATCACATCGTTTTGAGGAGGTGGTAGTCCACAAGTCTCCAAACAATGTTATCATATAACCACAATATGGAAAGCATGACGGTATGTCTAATATCACATTTTCATAATGTTAAATAGTCTATAATATAAATATTTAAATATTATTTGATCCTAAAAATATTTTTAAGACCATCCATGAAAGTTGTAATGTATAAAGAACAAAAAAATTATTCACGAAAGATATTAACTAGTATAATTGGACAACAATATCTTTTCTTTGGAAAAGATGAGGTGAGTAATGAAATGGATATGAAATATTCCATTAGAAACATAAAATCATAGTATATTAATGATTCTGGATTTATAATGCATTTATGGATGAATGTAGTGGGGAGAAAGTCGAAAAAGAAAAGAAATTAAAAGAGGTACGTTGAGAAATTTTCCTCTTAAATATCCCCTCTTTGAAAGACCATTGAGGACCTTGGATTTGGTATTTTAGTGAGTCCCAAAGCACATGATTGTAGGGATAGTTAAGAGGAGAGCTTTGGGAAGATATTTTAAAATCTAAAAGTCTTTTGGGTATAAATTGGGAGGTTATGGGTGGTATTTATACTTAAGGATAGGTGCATTCAAGATATTAAATTATTTAATAATTTATATTTAATGATGGACACATTGAGGGGGAATTAATTTTAAAGATTTATACATTCAATTAATTTTTTTTAGGATGGTTTGGTTTGATCCACAACTCGACCAACTATTAAATCTTGTAGTTTTTAGGTATTTTATGCCTTTAGCCTTGTATGTTTAACATGATTTATTTTTACCCATAACCCGATTAATAATTTTGTTACCATGGTAAATTTTTAAAACCAAAAAATTAAATTGACCTTAAAACCTATTTTTGACCATATAATTTCAGAAATTTTTTCCAATTTACCCAATTTAATTCACATAATATGAATAATTATATCTAAAATTAAATCCACAAACAAAACAGAAAAGCATGTTTTTAATGTGAAATGTTCAAAATGCTGAAATGTTTTTATATATATTTTAAATTTGAAATTGATTCCAATGACCTAAATTGTATTAAATGATAAAATATTAGTTTAATTAAACTCTAAAACTAATTAAAGTTATTATCTTACCATATAAATAAATTATTTGAAAAAGTAGTTTTGAATTAAAATGAAGTATTTTTCATTATTCGTTCAAAAATAAATATAGTTATAAAAATACCAAACATTTATCCAAAAAATGTTTTATGTCCCATATTCAAATAATAAGTTTATTTAGTCAAATATAAATTATAAAAGTTTCAAAAACTAAATTTAAAATGGGTTCTCCATCAAAAGATGGCAAAAATAACTTTTTTGAAAAATACTTCTTTCATTCATGAAATTGAATTTGTTCATATATAATGTCAAGAAAACACATAAAGTGAATTATTAACATTAAATTGAATATTATATATATATTATTCAGATAATCCAACAATATTCATTTATTTTTTTTAAAACCCAATTATTCTAAATTAAATATTTTTTTATAAAACACATCCTTTATATTAAATTGGTTTTTATTTCCTTTCCTACTTAATTGGTAACCAATTATTAATTATATAAACATTTTCAAAACATATATTCATAATTCATTTAGTATAGTTCATTCCCACTATTCTAATGGTTAGGTTATAAGGGTAATATCTAAAAAATAATAATTAGTTGTTCATTTAAGCTCGATGTGGTGTATCATGTACGCTATCGAACATAGTGTTTTTTCATTAAACATGGAATGTTAAAATTATTATGGTAATTAGTTCATCAAATCCTATAATAATAATGGAACTCATTACGAGAAGAATATTCCAATTGCACTAAATTAGAATGGTGTGGTTGGGGGGACGAATAAGACTTTGAATGAATGTTTTAGGTGTATGAGGCTGCCATCATGGTTAACAAAGGACTTTTGGGAAGAGACAATGAATATTCCTTCACATATCACCAATAAGAGTCCATTTCTCCAATGTATGAATGTAAACTAAATGATCCTTAGTTGGGGAAGGATGAAAGAATCTATCATTTAAAATACTTTGTTTATATGGAATATGAGTATATAGATTCTGATTTAGGGCTCAAATTTGATTAAAAATATAAAACATGCTTCTTTATTGGATATAATGATAACAAGTATGAATATCACTCCTGGGTGATGAGAAAAAGAAGAAAATTGGAAAAATTAATGATATATTTAATTATGGTGGCATATAAAAATATAGTCATGCAGCTAAAATTGATGTTTGGAATATAGAATTAGGGTTCCAAGAGAGATAGGATCTTAAAGTTGTATAAAGGCATGTGTCTAGAAAAACTAATAGAGCCTGCTCCTCAAGTGGAGTAAAATGTATCAAAAAGGCATCAAATATTTTTAACTATGTATTCATTATACCTATAATATTTTTTATTGAATAGCGTTGGGGATTCAAAATTATTTGAACATTAATACTATTGAAAGACAAGAGATTTATTCATTTCATGGTGACAAAACATTCAAGATAACTCCTTTTCTAGAAGGAAATAAAGAATTGTGGAACAAATGGGTATATCAGGACATGTAAGAACATAATATTAATAAGAGATTCCTGCAAAGGATAGTGGTGAAATGTTTCAAATAAAAGGAATGAAAATATTTCAATGAAATTTTATATACTGAATCTTACCCCATCTTAGTGTTTCATAGAACTATGGAATCCAAATATTTTCCTATTTATAATCGTGATGTTATGACTATTTTATTATATATATATCTAGATGGGTTCATTGATATGGAATATCTAGAGAGATTGGTTAACTCGGGAAAGTAAAACCTTGTGTAACAACTCCATTGAATTTTTTTTGTAGTAAAGAAGACACTCATTAAGTGATATATGAAGTTAAATTAAATTACTAGAAAAATGACTATCAACAGCATGGTATGGATCACTATTTCTATTTAAAGTCTTTTGGGATTGGATAAATTATATTTATTATATATCTGAATGAAATTCTCATTTTTTTGATCTTGTATATAGAGAACAGATGAAGTGAAAGGGACCCAAGATTTGATTTTTAGATAAATGATCTTGGAGATGCTAATAAGATTTTGGGGATGAAGATCAAGAGAGACAATATAGCTATAACCTTGATGTTATCAAAAGATAACTACAATGGAATTTTTTTAGTATATTTGGTATACTGGAGGTTACACTAGTTTACATTCCCATATCAATCCATTTTAAATAAAAAAATAAAAAAATAGTAAATATATAAGATGAATTTTAGTATATATAAAATGTTATTTATGTATTATTTGTTGTAAGCTTGATTTATTTCATGGTTTGCACCTAACCTGATATTTATAATGATGTGGTAGTTATGAGAATGGTCATGAATAACCATATAATAAAAATTGGGTAAGGTACAAACTGGACAATAAAATACTTAAAGGGAATTAAAAAAGTATACCCATGATTTTGGAAAGGAAATTAATTGTAGGGGTTTGTGGATCCAGACCATAGAGTTTATAGTAATAGTAGGAGTACCACTGGTTATTTGATTACATGTATTGGAAATAATGTTAGCTGGATATCAAAATTGTAGATGGTAGTGATGCTATCCACCACATAGGTATAGTGTATTTTTATAATAGAATATAAGAAGAATATGGTTTACATAATGAACTTATTTATGGATCTTGACTAAAGGAGAGAGGAAATTTTATAGAAATGTGGTAGTTAGTGAGCCTTAAATCTTGAGAAAATAGTGTTTCATTCTCAAATTAATCATATTCAGTTGAATTCCCATTTTATCAGAGGCTTAACATAATGTGATATTGGAATTAATAAATATTCATAGAATCAATAATCCAACATCATATTCATGAAGACGATGGGGATTTAGAATTTGATTTATTTTTGGGCCTCTATTGGTCATTATTGATGAATAGAGGATTTGAGGTATAATACTAAAGAATATTGTGGGAGAATGGAAGGTAAAGAAATTGGTCATTCATGAATCGTAAATTTTAAATAATGAAATTGCAAGTAAATTAGTTGGTATTTCATGAATTATTAGCTTGAGATTAAATATTTTAAGGTCAATATCCCATTATAGAGTGTAGAATATGAAAATATCAGAAAAAGTTACATTAGTAAACTAGAACCATGGAAGGTTGTCAGTTTGTTGGATAAGGATATAAGTGGCAGATTACTGCAATGATGGATACAAATATACAGGAAGATTTTGGACTAAATTCTGAAATCATATGATGTACACTAATCCTTAATTTTTGACTACATGTATCATAGTTGAACAATGATGCAGACCATGGGTACTGTAGCTGAGTAGATTTTTTCGACATTGCCTAATAGAAACATGGAATCTACTGAAAGTGGTATAATAGTTCAATATACTTTCTTATCATGGGTAATGTAGAATAGTGGATTAACTATGCGGATATTAGTATTTTATCATTGTTGATTACTATATAAATATATTATTGATGATGTAATTTTAGAGATAGGGTTTTACTGTGTGTTCTCTATAATTTGATCTCAAAGTTAATGAATTTTATTTTCCCTCTCCATGGACATAGGGATTATTTAAGAACCTTGTAAATCTATGGGTTCACATTCTTATTCTTATACATTGATTTTCCCCATTTTACTCTTATTTATAGAATTATCTATCTATAAATCGTTGTGTGTTCCTATATCAAAATGAACATCAAAACATAAACAATTATATTCTTCTAGATAGGGGTTTCTTTTTAAGAGTTTCACAGATGAAGATTTTAGAGGTTCAGTAATAAATAGAAATAGTACTTCTGGAACCTATCAATTGTTTTGTAAATCTTTTAGTCCCATGGTCTAGCAGGAATCCCTATTTAGTATCACTCTCCCCCAATAAAGTATAATATGTTGCATTTGAATGTTATTGCACCCAATTGTTCTGGATGCAGCACACACTCACTGATTTTGGAAGGAGTTTCACTTGAATGTAGATTCATTCTAATAGTATGACTGACATATCATTATCTAAGAAGGAAGAACATCATTTATGAGAGAAACACAATGATATAAGAAACCACATCCTTCATTGTCATGCATATATATGAGATATTATTCTTGAGTTTATTGATGCTTAAAATCAGCTTTCTAATATATTTTATGAACCACTAAATTCTAAAATATTTGATTATATTAAATGGAAAATGTGAAAGATAAAATTTAAATTATCATCTTCCTTTTTTCTAATGTTACTCTTCTCACATTGAAAACCTCATCAAGAAACGAGGATAATTCCATTGTTTATATAGAACTGTTTCAATTTTTCATTCAAGTATAACTAATTTTCCTAGTATTCTTGGAACATGAGATATATATGTACCAACTATATATTTTAGATCTTCTTCTTTCACTAGAGGAAAAATATAATTTAGTGGTATTTTTTAATTAGAGTTTTCAAACCACCTCTAAATATTTAATTTTAAATTTATTTAGTGACAACTTAAGAAAACCTTTAATAAATAAGGGTGGTTTTTTAAAAAAATGAATTTTTTGACGGTTTTTTGCAACAGTTGATTTTAATTAATATTTTAGGTGTGAATTTTAATTCAATATTTATTTTAATAAAATTAATTTTATAAAATATTATTACTCATCCCTCCATGTTGATTTGACCCACAAAATTTGTTATAATTATTAATAATAAATATAAAATAAAAAAGTTATTTATTATAAATATTTAACAAATAGTAACCAATATTTCAGGTTTGATATTTAGTATTTATTAATTTTATTATAAATTAAAATATTATTATTATTATTTATTAATAATTAGACACTATTAATTACTAAATATATCTTATTTACTAGTAATTATATAATATTAAAAATAATTAGTAATTATTAGTTAATAATATATTAATTACTATTTAATAATTAATATTATTAATATGTAACCTATAATTTGTATATAAATATAGAATTTACGCTTCTAAATATTTGTAAATGTATACATTTTATTAATTATATTAATATATATTAATACCTTTAAATATATAATTAGATATAAATATATATATGATTAAATAAAAACATAAACAAGTGTGTGCATATACATATGAATAGATAGAGACATATATAATTTCATAATTTTATATATAATTATATATGCTGCAATATATGTAAATATATGTAAATATAATTATGTGTAAAAATATAAAAATACAAAAATATATAGTTATACATTAGTTTGTGTATTTTATACATTTTCGTACATTTTTATATATTTTTATATATTTTTATATATTTTATATATTTTAATATAATTAAATGGATTTATATATACAGGTATGTTTATATATTTTTAAATATTTTTCTTTTTTTAATGTATTTGAATATATTTATACTTATTTATATGTATATTTTTATTTGTATACATTTATATATATTAATAGATATTTGCATATTTATGTATATATTTATTTGTATTTATATATGTTTTTATATATTTATATATGTATATAAATATAAAAACATTTATATATTTATATATACATCCATGCATATAAACATACATATATACATCTCTCCCTCTCACTTTATATATATAATTATAAGTATATATATATAAACATGAATATACATATATATATAAATAGAAATAAATATATTTAAATTTATATATATTTAATTATATCTTTTCATAAATAAATATATTTATATATCTTTACAAATTTATATATATATATATATATATTAATAGTTTGGTTTATTTATCTATTTAATTATTTAATTTTTGTATATTTATGATTATATGAAAAAAATATGCATGAATTTAATTTAAATATATATTAATAAGAATATTATAGTTTTTTTAATTGAAATGTGGGGGACTTGGTAGAGTGTTGAAGGCTTTGAAAGATAATCAATAGGTAATGGGTTGAAATCATACCCTAGCCATATTAACAATGCATTTTGTGAGGTGCGTGGAGGCAGGTTGGTCAAGTTGGTAAACAGGTCAGGCCTGGTGGGTGAGTCGGTTTAGGTGTCTAGATCCGATGGGCGGGCCAGGTGAGAGGGAATGGTTTCACCATATCATAATAAAAAATAAAAACCACTAGTAATAGATTAGACTTTTATATTAGCAACCATTTCTTGATAGTGTTTTAAATCATTAAGAGATGGTTTGAACAATTACTAAAAGAAGTTTTGGCATAATGTTTTGAAGTGTAGTACTCTATAATATCATGTGAAGTTATCACTATGCATATATGTTTTTTTATGAAATATTTATCTTATGGAATTTATTATGAATTCCCCCACTATAGTTGAACTGATTCTTACAATTTTTGTATAATACAAAGTTATTCAGAAGAAGAATTTATATTATCTAATTTATTATTTTATAACATGGTTTTTATTCTTGTGTGAATCTTACGTCTCTCTATTATGTTCATTATTATCTAGTTTACATAAATCATGTTTAATATTAGATGCCCCTTATTATTCTTATGATGACCTTGCTTTGTTATTCCACACACTTCATTATTTTCACTTTTCTCACCAGGTTTCTTTTGGAAAATCATGAAGGGGGAGAAATATTTTTTGGTAAAGTTTCTATTACAAAGGGGGATAAGGTGAATAAAATCCATTATTGTTGTTAAAATTTAAGTATGAAAATATTTTCCTATCATTTATTTCATATTCTAAGGGGGTAAGTTTCAGAGAAGAATATGGAGTCCTAATTCTATTTTATTCTTTTATAACAAACATTAGTATCTTGTTTTGGGACTATTAAAAATCATAGCTTATTGAGTCATATTCCTAAATGAAATATTACAAATCCTTTATTTTATTTAATCATAAGTAAAATTTATTTTCTATCTGTTCTTAGTTAATTAATTATTATTTTTTCCCTCATACGGATTTTATCTAATGATACACATGTTCTGAACATGCGTATTATGAACTATGAAATTTTCATAAAATTGTGAATTCACCTGAATAATTTTTTTAAATTCAAGGATGTATTGTGCCTCTAAATCCATTACGATAAAAAAATATTTTTGGGTCAATGGAATCATTCTGATTAAACCATCATAAATTTATTTACTAGAATATCACATGTGGATGCAGAAACTCTTTAATAAACCCCATGTATAATGCTTAGAACATAGATGAATAGTTCTCCAAATTAATTATACAGTAACATAAATCCACTATAATAATTCATGATATTTTATCAGAAACATCAATTAGAATAAAACATGAAAAAAATTAACAACGCAAAGGCTTATGTGGTTTAGGATTGGGCTCTAATCTAAGGTGGAATGTGTTTCACTATTATTCAAAGTAACTGGAGGAAGATTACAATGATATCTATGACTTAATAAATATAATGATTTTTTTAATCCTGATCACAATTGATCCACCCTACCTTAATAGTAGTTCCCAACTTGTGCTTCCAGTCATCACTGTCATCTGATCTGCACGGGATGATGTCCAACACCTCTCAGATCCATAGAGGAACCCTTCATCTAGTAAAATATTCCCAACACCTCAACATACCTATCTATTATTCTATTACCCTTTGAATGATTTCAATGATATGGAATCATGTATATTTTATAATGAATGAACATTCAATTGACTGACCCACGTGGACATAGATTTCATCTTCTAGTGAACTAAAATTCTCTCATTGTTTCCCCATCCCAATGTGATCATCAAAAATATGTTTACCATATTTTATCCTTTCAGTTATATGGAATTTCCTCTTTTTGGATAAATGAATCTCACAACTCAATATTCTACCACTTTAGATGCATTTTATTTTTTTGACAAAGGTCTCTTCCAACTTTCAAAAAGATATTATCATCCTAATTTTATTAAAGTGGCTATATGGTTCCCCACTATACCATCCTCTAAGTCAATCTGGATATACTTAGGTGAAAAACCTACTTAGAACATCATGATTCATGATCTTTTTTGTCATTTATTTCAGATTATACATCCATTTAATATTTTATTATTCTTGCAACCCTTTCTTAATAGTGTCCAGTTGAAGTTATACTTCAACTAAATGTGATTGATCAGGGATTGAAAAATTGAATTTTTGTCTCATTTATTTATTGCATTAAGCCAAAAAAGAAAAGCATGCCAACTTCCACAGCTATTTTGAGATCCTCTATAAGCCCCTTAAAAAACACTGAACACATCATTGATTTCATCAAGGGAACATACTATAATTCCATTTTTGAAAGTGTGTCTACCATTTTATTTTTGGATATTCAACTCACCATCATTCTACCAAAAGTAAAAAAATAGTCTACAATGCTCTTCTATTATTCTCAATCTATACCAAAGTATTATTCTACAAATCTGTTAAGAATCATATGTATTCCAAATCAAGCTATCAAGTTTTTGGAACCTTTTAGGTACTGTAGATTCCACTTTACATCATTCCAGTGTATCCTTCCAGGGATCGACCTAAATCTACAAACAACTCTCACTACTTGTGAAATTCCTCGATGAGTACAAAAAAATGAAATGAATCAAACATATAATAGATAATTCATATAAAAAATTACCCACATACTTTACATCAGGTTCCATTCAAGGTGAATTATCCTTAATAATATTGAAATACCTTTCAAGGCTTGTTTTCATGGGTTTCTCTTATAAAAAACTGAATTGTTCTATCACCATCAGGAAGTAGTCGACCTGCTCCAAGTATATTATACTAGAAATCAATCTCATACAATCCATATCCACAATATTATCTTTATTGGACAAAAATCCTTAATATTTAAATTTCTGTACAACTCTTCCATCATCTCATTGAACCTTTATTTCATTATATTCTCTATCATTATGTCATTCATATAAAGTATAATGATGATGAAACAACAACAATAAAACACATTTATCTAAAACAAATAGTCAATGTTACTCTAGATAAACTTTCATTCCATAATGTAAACTTTGATTCACTAACAATAATAGGATGTTTCCTTCTGCAATCCATATAGTCTATTTTTTTTAACAAAAAAAAAGTTTTTTAACCCATAGATCGATGAAACAAGTAAGTGTTTTCATTAACATATCTTTAAAGAAAATCAATATGAAGGAATGTTTTTATCATAACCATATAATCTATATGAAGTTATTATGATCCATCCACACTCAATAATGTTTTGATAACAGTGTTCTTAACTAATAGAAAAAATATTTCATATAAATTTATTCCTTCTTTTTGTGAAAATACCTTCCCAATTAAAATTTACTTGTACCTATTCCAATCATATTCAAATTATTTTAATATATAAACCCATTTTTTCTTAAGAATATTTTTCCCATAAGGTATCTCTATCTTATCTCATTTTATAAAAAATATAGAGGGACTCATGTTCATCGCTCATTTCCAACTCCCATTTTTTGAGTACTTCTAAATACTTTCCTCCACTAATATTATGGGCTCTACATCACCCATTTTACGTAATTAATTAAAATAAATATCATACATCACACACTTTACATTTAACAAGTATAATTATAAAGTTTTTCTTCTTAAAATACTATAAATTTCAAAGTGTAAAATTTTGATGCTCGGGCTACAAAAATTGTTGAACTCTCACGTACTTTGGGAAAAGAGAAAAAAACAGAAATTGACCCATTTCATTCCAAAACTCCAATATATGGTATGGTGTTTCCTAAAATTTCAAGATTCTAAAAAAATATATTATATGATTGTTATGGTATTATATCTAGGTGAATCTCATCTTCGGATGATAATTTAATTTCTTCATAATTTCCTTCTAGATTTCAATACTTCCACTGGATCTCCACATTGAAGATAACACATTAAATTATGATGACATTCCCAGATTCATTATTCAATATTAGAAATTAAAATTCTTTATTTCCATGTCCAACAATTTAACATGATCGATTCTTAGCCTCTAACATGACTCATTCCATTTATTAACATGGGCATACACAACTTCTCGAGAGACTTTGAGGTTGTATCACCCTTAGATCTATGATCCCAGATCCAGTTCCAAATATAGAAAACTTACAACACAAGATTTGATGCAAATCCATGATTACAATATAATTATCATATATTTAATCCAATTACATTTATTTTTTGTGTTTTATCTAGTTGGTAAAATTATAAACAACTAAATATCAAGTCTTCTGTAATAAATAAGAACATTATTCCACTATATAAGAAGATTGTGAGCCCATATTGTGTCTTCACTATTTCCTGAAAAATTTCATAAGAATATACTCTTTTAGACTTATCATACCTAATACTTAGTTTCATAACCTGGGGAAATGGAAACATAAGAATAAGTGAGCTCAAATGATAATTAATGACAAACAAGATTATAAAACATAACAAGAGAGATGTGAGTCCTAACATAATATCATAATGAGAATGATTATAAGATTGATAGAATGATATAAAGTGATGATATCATAAACAAATAGATAAAACAATGAACATAACATGATATAATAACATCATATGAATGTGGAAACAACATAAAAACAATTTCATTAGCTTGTCCCAAAGAATAATACCTAGAAAATTATCATTATATTTCATGGATTAATCTCTCAAGAATTATCATATGCCAAAGATTATTTTCTAGCCCGTTATTATAGTCCATGTATTACTCACTAGTCTATCAAAATAGATTAGGATACTCTCTAAACCCATATATAGCTTCTCATAAGACATTAACATTTCATAATGAATTGGTGTGCAATTGGACACACATATCATAATGAAAAATTGTACATATGTGTTCCAAGTGATTTCAATCAACCTATCATTAAAACATATGTAAATAATTTGGGTTTTATATACTCATTATGTGATTTCCTAAGGAAGAATTCTTGATTTCCCTAATAAAAAGTTATGATAAACCAATGAAAATTGAATGGTTATCCAATTACATTATTCGTTAATTTATGTAAATACCACTAAAAAAGATGATATGCATATGGTATTTACACTCTTTGGAAATTTATATCTGGTTTAGATAATAATTACCCCAATCAATAGATGTATTGGGTGCCTAGGTGAACACCCATAAATAATGTAATGGAACATAGGTCATTCATAGAGTAATAACAATAGAATTAAAGCATTCCTATAGAAGTGGATGATTAGGAAAGAAACAAGTACCTATTAATCATACCATAGATATAAAATAGAATTTCATAATCCATCTATAAAAATAATAAGGACATTATAATTTGAATAATTTCCATGATCTAACATAAAATATCAATGAATAACACTCTTAGAATAATTTGGAAAATTTATTTGAAAATAAGATTGTCCCCTTCCCTTTAAAAACATTTAAAAATGAATAATTTTTTAAAAAAAATGATAATTAGAAATTCATTTTAAAAAAATTATTCATTTTTAAATGTTTTTACACTCTTTGGAAATTTATATCTGGTTTAGATAATAATTACCCCAATCAATAGACGTATTGGGTGTCTAGTTGAACACCCATAAATAAAGTAATGGAACATAAGTCATTCATAGAGTAATAACAATAAAATTAAAGCATGCCTATAGAAGTGGATGATTAGGAAAGAAACAAGTACCTATTAATCATACCATAGATATAAAATAGAATATCATAATCTATCTATAAAAATATGAAGGAAATTATCATTTGAAGAATTTCCATGATCTAACATAAAATATCAATGAATAACACTCTTAGAATAATATGGAAAATTTATTTGAAAATAAGATTGTCCCCTTCCCTTTAAAAACATTTCAAAATGAATAATTTTTAAAAAAAATGATAATTAGAAATTCATTTTAAAAAAATTAAATAATGGTTTTGGAAAGAACTATTTATAAAGAAATGTGTAAAAGAGATTCCTTTCAGTTGAAAATGATCCATAAAAAAATTCAATAATTTTATATAAATATTTTAATTTAATTCAATGAAGTTGAAAATGAATATTTTAAAATATCTTTCAATGAATGAATTTTAAAATATTTGAAAACAATACTTTTGTAGATTTGTTTTTGAAAAATAATATTATGAAAAATGATTAAATTTGGTAAAGCCATTTAGTGAAACTGACATCTTAAAAATGATGTTATAACATTTTATATATAAGATATGGATATAATTATGAAGAAAATATTCAATATTATAGAAAATACTTTCAATAGGTGAAAATGGATATAGAAGAAAAAAGAGTTATGTGCTTTTGTTGGGAATAATTCCTTTCACTAGTGCATTTTGAGAGAGAAAGTGATCGGAAAAAGAGAAACATTTTAATGAAAGTTATTAATTTCCTCAAAGAGAAAAAAATACCAACATATTTATAAATAAATTTATTGATAAAGGAGGATTGAAATATCAATGTCAATAACAAGATTCATGGATCATGTAAAAAAACTAAAGTTGAGAAAATATTTACGAATTCAATATCATTTTGATCAAAACCACTAATGGAGAAAGAGAATAAATACACATAAAATACCATGAATAAATTATATTTCATGATAAAAAATCAATTTCTCACCATATAAACCATATAAAATTACAATTTTACATAAAGAAAAATGTGTCTCAATGAAGGGAGCATGGTACAAAAATCCAATACTACTTAAGAAAATTCTAATAAATATGCATTAAAATAAGAAAATATCGAGATTTATGTTAAAATACCATTATTTAGGATATAAATGATTTTAAATATCCAATTTATTTTATATTAACCTTTTAAAATAAATATCATGCATAAAAAATGTGTGTCTCAGAGAAGGATGTTTTGTGATGAAACCCTTTCCTTGTTTCCCTTCAAAGTCAAATGAATGCTATGATCCTATATAAAAAACATAAATATTATATTTCATTATTAAATAATAATATAAATAACTAAAAATATATATAAAACATCCATTTTTAATCATTATCTATATGTATATAAGTTTGTTTTTTCCCTGTTTTCCCACATCAAGTGTTTATACTTTAGAGAGTTTGTTGTAATTTCAAATGGGTAGAATCAGTATTTATTCCTATTATAAAATTAAACATCACTAGTTCATTAAATTTAAATAAATGGATTTATTATACTTGTTTATATATTTTAAATTTCCTTCCATCAGTGCTTTAATATTTATCATAAAATATGAAAATGACAATGATGATTTTTTGGTGATTTTCAACCCACCAAGAGTGTGTTATTAATTAATGAGTTAAATATTGATTTATACACGATATAAATAAAAAATAAAAAATATTTAAATATTTATATAATATTATAACATTATCTATGTTTTCATAATCAGCCATGACATAATTTTATAGCATTATTCTAGTAGGTGGTCAAACCGACCAATACATGAGCACTCTTTAACTCAATTGGTGATTATGGTTAAAGATGTGTTCATATTAAGATAATTTCATTATATATAATAACAAGTATATAGTTTTTTTATTATTTTGATTCATATTTTATGATTTTGGGATAAATAATCAAAATTTTGAAGGTAAATGAAAAAATGAATCTTTATGTAGGCAACAGTCTTCATAAAAATGATTTGTGTTTCCATTACAAAAAATAGGATAGTAGTAAAGTTTGATATTAAATAATAATTTAAGAATAATAAATAAATTATAGAAATAATTCTTATTCATCGACACCATTCCTGAGGGGTGGAGCATAAAAACTAAAATTATTGCGTTGTGGAGGCAGTAATCATAGTATGTGCACCAACAATGACTCTATTTTCGTAGATATAAAATAAAATATAATGGTTGTAAAATTTTTATAATGGAAAAAAATGCAATAATTATGATTATTTTAATATTATACTATGGTTACTGTATGTTTATAATGGAAATAATAAGAAATAAATGTTAAGAAAGATGTGTTTCTGATATTGAGACCCTGAACTTCCTCTTGACAAAAGCATTATATATGAGGTAATTTAGAAAATTTGTGCTATTAAAGGTAATTATACTATTTAAATACTTTTAGAATAGGAAATATGGGAAGTTATTCAAGGTAATTTCAAAATACTAGTGGAGTATTGAAAGGGTGGAATTGATCCCCTTTTTTAAGTGAGGAAGAGGGACTTTTCCATATAAAAGAATAGTAAGTAAGTGGTATGAAGGGAGAGGCATGAAATATATGTTATATAGGTGACGTTAGTTTTTTAATATATTTATTTATGACATTAATCCACAAAAAATAATTAATTAATGTCTAAAGGTGAAGTTAAATTAATAAAAGGTAATCCACATTAGATTATCCATTTAAAAACTTATTACTCTTAATTAAATATTATTCATGTAAGTTAATTTATTACTAAAATTATAATTTTTCTATTTTTTACAAATATTTACTTGATGATTCGTATTTAGTTTCTATTTAACATAATCCAACTCATAAATATGATAAAATAATATTTTCAAAACACACATAAAAAATAAAAAATATTTTTAAAATAAAAGTTTGTATTTAAAAATTAAAAATATATAGAAGATAAATTTTTTATTGCGATTTATTTTTAAGATAATAATTGATTTATTATTGATATAAAGTACTTGGGACATTAAAATCCAGTCATAATAAATTTTTATCAATATATAAATTTATTAAAATCAATGATATAAAACATTTTTCTTTATTAATGTAACATCTTAAATTAGTTTTAAAAAATGTTAGGCATGAGTTTTATAGTTTATATAACACTTTAAAATGTATAATATTATTCTGTATTATAATATTTGATCATTTGAATGATATTATGACCTGATTTTTCATTCTAATATATTTTTTAAGTCGTGAAAATTGAAATTTTATGAAAACTCGCATTTTTGAATAGAAAAAAGAAAATTTTCAAAAATTCAAATTGACTAGATTTGATGATACAAATTAAAAAATAATGTTAATTTAATTTAATTATTTTTATAAAATTAGTTATTTAAATTTTAATATAATTAAAAATATAAAGATCAACCACTTTTATTTATAGAAGACGTTATTAAACAATAAGTGTTTCAAATATTATTTCATATGAATTTTCTAATTTAAACACTGAAAATATTTTATATCATAAATATATATTTTATATTTTTTCATAATGATTTTTTAGATGAATAATTTAACATTATAATATATCATGATTGTCATTTTTTTGTGTGCGAATA
Source organism: Viscum album (assembly GCA_963277665.1). Taxonomy (NCBI): domain Eukaryota; kingdom Viridiplantae; phylum Streptophyta; class Magnoliopsida; order Santalales; family Viscaceae; genus Viscum; species Viscum album. Next base: position 1,501,810,069 of record OY728128.1, read on the forward strand.
AATAAATTAAATTGAGTATTATTTAAATAATTATATATATATATATACTAGAATCTATTGATGTCGTATTTTATCCCCCTTAAATAAATTTAATTATAAAAATATTACAAAAATATTTATTAGGGCTTAAAAAATATAGGTATGAATTGACCTAAAATTTTAAATTAAATGTTTACATTAATTTCTTAAGTTAAACTTGAAGGAAAATCTTCCTACTCTATTGTGTTAACTAAATGATTCATCTTCCATCGATAACCGGATGCTTTATTTATTTATTTTCCAGAAATAAAATATTTTCTAGTTCCTTCGAGTCATTCCGAGTGTGTTTCATCCCAAAATTTTAACATGAATTAATTTTTATCTTTTTTCTTTATCATCTTCATCACCCGAATTTTCATAAGGCTCCATCCTTTTCTCTTTTATTGAGATAGGGAATTCAACTATGTTTACTTTCTAAATCATAATTCATGATTTTTTATTTGGAATAATAATAGGATTACTAATACCAATTATTTTCTCAATAGATTTTATATTGATACAATCACAACATTTTCTATTTGATCCATTTTTATATTTGTTCCCCATTTCTCCGTACATTACTATAAAACAATGATTACAGATAAGAATAAAAAAATTAGTAAATCTATCAAGGAAAAAACTATGAGACTAAAGTAAAGAATTATAAATGATCTTCATATTCTAAATTATGTCTTTATCTTAAATAAATTTAATAAATATTCATTTAACTACTAGGATTTCTAATATTGTTCACTTCCAAAAATTAATATCCTCAAATCCTTCATAATGGTTTTTAAAGAGAATGTGATTTAACCCAATAATATCTGTAAGTACTATCAAACCAGATGTGTGGTAAGGACCCAATGATTTTGTGCCAAATGATAGTTGATATATAATAGACCAACTCATTTGGAGGTTTTACCCCTAGAATTATATATTCCAAAACCATGCCCACATTTATTATCCAAACAGAGATTTATTTCTTGGAAAATACTCAATATATATATAACAAAATTTTCATGATGTTCTTTTTGTATTATATATAGGGTTTTCACAAATTATCACTTATCTAAATACCTAAAAACAATACGATATTAAACACCATCAACCTAAAGTTTTATTTATATCATAGTATCAAATATCCTCTTTAAGTCATCAGCACTTGATTTTGTACCTAAATCTTAAATCAACCTCAACCAATTACATATTAAGCTATAAATTTATATAAACACTCCTATAATACCAAATGCAGTTCCCCGATATCCATGATCCCAAATTGGGTGTTGAAAACATTTAATACACAACATTGGATTTTACAAACATCAATAATTACAATATATTCCCCATATTTAAAATCCAAGGGCCTTAAAAAAATTTATATAGAGTTAGGACAATGATTAAACTATTAAATATCAAGTCTTGTCTATAAATTAATAGTTTCTCACTATATTAGAAGACTGTAAATCCATAATGGGACTTCAACATCACCTAAAAATTCTTCACACAATATACTATTTGAGGCTTAATATACCTAATAATTTCTTTCATGACCTCAATAAAGGTAAACAAAAGAAGGGGAGATCTCAAAGAATCAGTACGGTTAAACATGATAACAAATCATATCATGAGATATGTGAGGTATTACATGAAATCAAAATTATAATGATCATAATCTTGAGAGAATTAAATAAAGATATGATATCATAAATATATGGATTTTACAATGATCATAACATGAACTAATCACATTATAGGAAGGTATAAACTACATAAACATGATATCATAGGAATATTCCAAATATTACTCCCCAGGAAATAATCATCATAAACTAAGGATTAAACCATGGGAAACAATCAAATGAAAAGGATTATTCCCATGGACATTATCATATGTTAATGATTACTCCATAGGCCATCAAAAAAATAGCTTACTCTATAATCTTATACAATTCTTCATATGAGATATTTATTTACTGAATTTATTTCAGCATTATTTGGGTGCACCCATCATATTGAAAAATCATACATATATTTACACATGACATCAATCAAAATATCATAAAACCCAATGAAATAAAAATGGGTTTCATATCCTTTCCTTGTAGTTCCCTAAGTAATCCTTCATGATTTTATTAATAAACATGACACGACAAACCCATGGAAAATAAATTGGTATAAAATGATATAAACCATAATTCTAGGAAAATACCACATAAAAATAAGGATAAATATATGATATTTACACCTTATATGTAATGGATTGATGTTTTAAACCAAACATTTCCCTATCCATCAGTTTATTAGGAATCTAGTTGAACACCCTCCAATCCTGTAAAGGAACATTGTACATTAATAGATGAAAATAATTATATGTAGATCATGATAGTAAAATATAATTATTAGGTAAGGAAAAAAGTTGTGACAGGACATACCATAGATTTAAAAGATAATTTCATAATACATTGAGAAAAATAAGCTAGAGGGAATTATTTTAAATTATACCCTTGAACAAGAGAAAAAAAAATAAATAAGACTCTATGAATCATTAAGAACATTTATTTTAAAAAAGTAATTCCCCTTTTCATTTGAAAAAAATTCTAAAATGAAGATTTTATTAAACCTTGAGAATATTAATTTACTATTTCATAACATGAAATCATAGAGAGGATTCTATTAAAAAATGAAAAAGGGGGTGTGAAAATATATTGACTAAGAACGATGTAAAAGAACTTCCTTTCGGTTTAAAATGGCCAATATAGAAATATTTAAAAGATTTCATTTAAAAAAATGAAGAAATTAAAGGTTTTTGAAAATTCCATTTTAAAATTAATTTTTAAATATGGAATTTTGGAATATTTCAAAACATTACTTAAGATTAAAATCTTTTTAAAAAACTAATCATGTGAAAAAACATTCAAAGTATATTAAAACTGTTATGTGAAACCCAAATCATAAAAATTATGTTAAAATTTTTTATATTTAATAGGTTAATAGAATTATCATGGTAACTTTAAATATTATAAAAAATAATTATTATAGGTAAAACATGGATATTGAAGAAAAATATTTGTGTGCTTAGGTTGGGAATCATTCCATTCACTAAAGCATTTTGAATGATAAAGTGATCCCACAGAGACAAAAATTTCAGTCAAAGGGATTAATTTACAAATAGTTAAAACAAATTAAACATAATTAAATTGAAATTGTAGAATAAATTAAACATTTAAGATAAAATTAAAAAGGAGGATTCATGAATCATGGAAATAGAACATGATTAAATAAAACATTTATAAATTTAGTAATATTTTGGTCAAAACCCATCAATGAGAAATATCCTGATGTTGAATTTAAAATATAATGAATAAATTATATATCATAATAACATATTAATATGTAATAATATAAAATATATAAATGTAAATTGGTTCTTAAATAAAAAGGTGTCTCAACAAATGGAGTTTGAAAAAACAATCTATTTCGACTAAAGAACATTCCAATAAAACCCCTTAAAATAAGGATATCTTTGAGTTAATGTTTACATTCAATTAATAATTATGATATATGATAAAAGATTTACCATAGTTATTATAAAAACTTTTAAAATAAATTTTGCGCTTAAAACAACATGTGTCTCAAACAAGGATGTTTTGTGATGAAACCCTTGCATTATTTCTCTATTTAGTCAGATGCACTCTGTGATACTATATAAAAAACATAAGTACCCTAATTAATAATTTAATTTACATTATAATACCTAAAACTTTTTATAATTTTCATTTATAATCATTGTCTACAATTATATTAGTTTGATTTTCCCTCTTTTCCCACATATGGTGTTTATAGTTTGCAATTTTTATAATAGTTTCATAGAAGTGGTGTTGGTATTCATTAATCCTGAAAAATTCATCATTAAATTTAAATTAAATTTACGATAACAGATTACTTATAATGATTTATGTAGTTTAAATTTCATTCCATGCAAACATTAACCTTTATCCAAGAAGATCAAATCAGCAACATGCATTTTTTGATTATTTTCAACCTATGAAGGGTGTTTTCTTAACTAATGAGTTAAATATTTTTTTATTCTTTTAAAAAAAATTAATTATATATATTTATATAATATAATTTTATTAATATAGTTTTCATAATCATTCATGACATAATTTGATATCATTTTTCAAGTAATGGTCCTAATGACCCAAACATGAATACACTTTAATATGATTGTTGATTATGGTTAAAGTGGTGTTTATTTTGAAAAAATATAATTAAAATATATACATAATATTATTATTTTTTATTATATTTTACAATATTTTTTTATTTTTTGTTTTTATGAATGAAAAACTAGAAGAAAAAAGTGATTCTCTGTGGTGATAGTAGTTTCCATGGCACGTGATTAGTGTTTCCGTTACTAAGAGAATGGAAGTGGTGAAGGTGGATAGTAAGTGATCATTTAAGAAACATAAATACATTATATTAATAATATTTATTCATAAACTCCATCATTAATTCCATATATGAGGGGTGGTGATGAAAAACTAAAAGCATCACTTCGTGGAGGTGGAAAACTGTGAAAATGCACTAATAATGATTCCTAATTTTCTATGTATATGGAAGAAAATAAATTGAGGTCTTACAATTATATAATAACATCTCAACACACTGATAATTCTTATTTTATTATTAAACTATCGTTATTATATGTTTAATGAAATATTAAGAATGAAATGTTAAGAAATCTGTGATACATATGTTGAGACCCTGAACTTCCACTAGATAAAGGTCTTCTATTTGAGGTACTTAGGATAATTTTTGGTTAACATGGTCATTTAGTCATGTAAAAGAGTTCAATTAAAGGAAATATGGGCAGGTTTTTAAGGAATTTTAAAAATAAGTGTGGTGTATTAGAAGGGTGGAAGTGGTCCTCTATTATAAGTATAGAAGTGGGACTATACTCTAGAAACGAATATTAAAAACATAGGTAGGAATTTGAAACCTAAAATATTTCTCTTAGGTCTAATGGTCAAGTTAAATTAGAGAAAAAATTCATCCACCTTAGATTTAAACAATTATTACTCTTAATTAAATATTAATATTCTCAATTGATTTATAACTAAAAATATAAGTGGAACCTTATTAAAAAATATAGACATAACGATTTTGAATTTGGGATCCATTTAACCTAATTTTTTTTCATAGATATAAAAAAAATATTACATTAAATTTAAAACACATAACATAAAAAAATTAATTTCAAAATAAAAGTTTGTTTTCAAACTTTAAACTTATATATAAGATAAATTTTTTATGGTTACTACTTTTCAAGATAATAATTGATTTATTATAAATATAAATTACTTTTATGTGACATTTAAATCCATACAAAACAAATTTTATATAAAAATATTCATTAATTAAAATAAAATATATAAAATAATTTTACTTCTCTAAGTAAAATTTTGCCTTAGTATTAATGATTGTTGGGAATGGGTTTTCTATGTCCAAATAATATTTTAAAATATAAAATTTTAATCCTTTGTATAATATATGATTACTTAAATGGTTTAATGACCTCCTAGTCTATACTTATATATTTTTAAAATAATGAAAATAAACAAAATCAATAACCCCATTTTCAACTAAAAATTGATATTTTTAGAAAACTATCAAAAATTAATTATATGTAAATTTTGATATTATAAATTTAAATAGAATTATCTAATTATATTTCTAAAAAAATTTATTTAACTTTCAATATTAAATAAAAAATATTAAGACCAATAGGTTTTATTTAAAAATTGTTGTCTTAATAATTAAGTGTTTCTAATGTTATTTCGTACCAATTTTCTAATTTAAATAATTTTAACATTTTACACCATATATAGATATATTATATATAATGATAATAGAATTTTAAAGATGATTAATTAAGTTTAATAATATATCCTAACATCTGTATTAGAACGTGTGATGAAATATATCTTACTCATTATTATTTAAATAAAAATATGTGTACAAAAATATTGGGTTGTAACAAAGGTGGTTCAAATCATCCTTTATTTGAGAAAAATATCTCCCCAAAAAAATTATACCTGATGACTGATGATAGATTCTGATTATAAAATAATGTATAATTAGTTATTGCCTCCACCCAGACCCCCTTGTGGGATACTTTATGAATCCTCATGCTCCTAGAATTCTCCACCAAATTCATATTCATCCTCTCTACAACTCCATTTTTTATAGGTTCTCAATATTGGTTTTCTCAAATAGGAATCAATTTAAACTATAAAAACCTTTGTAACTATATACTATAATACTAAACACCATCATTTGAATATAAGAACATCAACTTATTTTTAGTCACCTTCTCCCCGGTTTCCATATATCTGACAAAGGTTCGGAACACATCAGACTTATAATTGATTAATTACTCCCAAACATTGTTTGTAAAGTCATATATTAAAAGAATTTATTATATTTAACCTCCATTATAATGCACCAGATCAATACCCCAAATGCCTATTTTGACCATACAAGTAGAAAAATTTTATTTAGTGTCAGGTTTTTGATGTTAGATTAATATAAACTGATTTCAAAAGTTAAGGGGGATACTTATAATATTGGTTTTGTAATAGATGATGCAAAAATTCATTACGAATAACTTTTAAGGTCATATTTGTTTGAAAAATGATGTTAAAATATTTTAAAAAATATAATTCTCACAACCTCATACTCATTTTTTATGTGATATTTCTAAAACCCTCATCTAATCGACTCATGATTGTACCTCGCAAGTTCTAAATATTCCATGTTTTTTTGATTTTCACTTATATCATAATTTTATTCCTATATCTTATTTTTTTAATTACTTCTTCCATGTCCCTTAACATTATTCATTCCACTAAAACACTAATCTTATTAACTCACAACCACATTCTAACTTTTTTTATCAATTTTCTATATCGTTTTTGATAAAGTTACTCCTCAATATTTCATAATTCCCCCTGATTCTACTACCATCAAGTGAATTAATCATAATTCAATATCCATTTTACACTAAAAATTTATATTTTATAAGATAAAATTATTTATTTTATGAATTATTAATAATTGTTTGATGGGCATAAATTTTATTTATTCATTAAATTTTTGTATGTGTATCATTGTCAATTATAAATATTTTTCTTATAATTTGTTTAAGGTTACAGTTTTTGTGTTTAAAATTTATTTTTGATTGTAAATTATGGTTATCATTTATTTTTGGATGTATCCATTTTTATTTTTAATTTTTTTGTATTTATAAATTTTTTACCTTTTTGTTTTTTATGGTTGAAATCATTTTTTTATTTTTTATTAGTTATAAATTTTTTTCTTTTTTGAAATACTTTTAGTTATAGTTTTTTATGGTTATCAATTTTTTCATTTATAAATTTATTACACTATTTAAATTGTTTCATAATAATTTATGAATGTTTATATATTTATATTCCTAAATGTTTTAAATTTATCTATTTATGTGCATTAATTTTTTTTTCTTCTTTCATAAATTTATATAATATATTGTAACTCTATATAATAAATGGATCGTAATTGGATAAATTCATGAATAGCTAGAAAATAATATGATAAAGGGAATGGGAAAAATTATAATTTTCTAAACAAAAACATTAAAATAAATATATGATTTCCTGTCTATGTGTTAAGTGTTTTAATATTTAAAAATTAGGGTACAAAGAAATAAGGTACTATCATATTTTATATGTTTTAAATCAAATTATAAAAGTTGGGTATTTAATTATTAAACAAAAAAAGTCAAGATCTAATAAATATAATGATTTTTAGCATGAGGTAGTGGAAAATCATGACAAATTAATTCATAATATAGGTGTCGAAACCATTAAAAAATAACAATATTTGAATGATTTTGTTGAGATGATGAGAAACCAATGTTCTCATGTTGTAATAAGTTTATAATGTTATGAATAGTATTGATATTAGTTAACATGAAAGGAATAAATGGATAGAGTGATAAAAATCACTAAATTGCCTAAACATTTAAAATTGAAAATTCTAAAACGAAATAGTCCGGAATATTTCTTCTATGAGGCATGAAAAAAATGTATTTCCATTGGTATTAAAGTATAAAGAGATACATTATATAAGTACATGACAATAAACATTACATAATATAGTGTCTCAAGAAGAGAATATACTTTATTTTATTCCCAAAGATCTTTTAGGATTAGAGTTTATAAAATTATGTCATAAATTTGGCATAAAAAACTAAAATATTAAAAACTGAACACTTCTACTCAGTATCCATTTTTCCAAAATATAAAATATTTAAAATGAAACATGTTTCATTTTTATAACGAATCTTTAAGACTTTCCAAATAACATGTATTTTTATTACTCATACTTAGACCCCATGAAAGGCATTTAAAAATGAAATATGACAACAAAAAATCACTATGGAATGTAAATGAAAAAATCTATTAGACTAATGAAAAAACAAAAATCCTATAAAATATAAAATTTTATCACAAGACTCTTTGATAATATGAAATAAATCATAACCACGTGAAAAAACATGCTTTTTCATCAATAAAAATATTAAAATAGTTTTAGGAAAATAAAATCCCCTTTTAGAAAACCTAGAGCATTACGTGCATAACATTTTTTGAAATCATGTAAAAAATAACTATATCCTAGTTAAATACATAGGATAAACATCCATGGCTAACTCTGCCCCCCCTCTCTACTATGAAGACAAGGAAAATTTCCAATTCATTGGAGATCTATATCAGGCTTACCCATCGTATATGTTGTATCAAGATCACCCATTATATATGTTGTATCGGGCTAACCCATTATCATCTATAATTATCAAGTTCCAAATCATGCGTAAATATTTTATAATTTCCCATTTTCATCATAAAACCCTGGAAAAACTCTTTTTAACCTATATGAAAAATATTTTCGGATATAAAAATTATCTTTCCGTCTTAAAACAACATTTTCAAATATCAAATTCCTTGAATAAAGGCAATATGAGTTTTTATTTTCATAATAATTGTAATATTATAAGGTAATCCAGAAAAAATTGATGGTTCTACAATCCATTGATGTCATATAAAGAAAAATAGAACACTATTTTTTCTTTTTTAAATAAAATAAAAACGTTCCATTCAAAATATGTTAAAATATCCCTTCTAAAAACCATTGAAATAAATTAATAAGTTATATAAAATGTAATAAATTTTATTTTATTTTCATAATAATGAATCTAAAATCTGATTTTTGGAATATGTATATGGAATAAAAAGTTTTAGAAAATATGTCTTCAATATAATTAAAACGAGGTTCTAAGTTAAAGTGTCTCTAACCTTATGTTTAAATTGTCATGTACATTATTTATCTTCCTAAATAATAAAACAAATTAATTATTTAATTTCATAATAACCATTTAAATTTTGATTATAAATTTTGTTTCAATTTTTAATATGTTATGCGCATTTATTTTATCAATTGATTTCACATAAGACATTTTGACGACATTCGGACCATTTGTCCAAAATGACATCGGTAATTTAACTATGTCAAAATAATCCATTTATCATATCAAAAATAATAATCATCACATAATAATAATTTATAAAAATAAATTATTCTTTTAAAACAAACTATGAAATATGTTTAAGAAAAATTATATATGTTACAATCATAAAGACTCTATGTTATTTGTATGGATTAGTTTCATTTCCATTTTTCAAAGATCATGATAGAAAGAAGTTAAGTGTTCTTTTATATTTTCATAATGATAATTATATCATAAATATTAAATTATATATTTAAATTAAATTATATTTATTATCCAAGTGATGTAGTGATGAAAAAAGATTCACATCGCTTCATGGAGGTCATTGTCCACACGTATACAGGAATGATATTATCATTATTCATGGTATGGAAAGGTAAGAAAAAATATGTTATATATTATATTAATATAATGAAAATATTCTATAAATATCATACATATATAAATAAAATCCATAATTATAATCATTCGTGAGAGGAGAATATGGAGAACAAATTACATTAGTTCTTGAGGTGATAGTATGTTGAACACATGAATGGCGATTTCATTTAAAATTTGACGGAATAAAATATGGATATTGGTTATTAAACTAACATTAAAATATCTAATTATAGGTAACATGGTCGTTTTATTATTTCATAATGTTTTAATACTATTTCAATGATGTAGATGATTAAATGAAAACAAAATTTTGAGTTAAGAACGATACATCGTCTTCAGATGAACCCTTTAGGTTTCATTATAAAACCTTCAAAGATTTTTTGAATGAAAAAAGGGCCAATAGAGTATGGAGATGAATTTAATTATGGTATTTTTTATTTATTTACATTAACCCTACATTTTCTTAAGAGATTATTACATTATTTTAAAGATAAACAACAATATAGCATTACAAATCCAGGTTCCAAAGGTTTAGTGGCTTGAGAAAATTAGGACCATACATTACATATATATAATAAAACATAAAAATATATTTAAAACATCTTTTTTATACCTCTAAAGATCATCTTATCCACAATACACATAGTTACCTAATGATATACATCAAATAAAAAAGTAAGCTAAAATACCAGTATGAGGATGAATAAAGACATAAATAAATATAAAATTAGTGAGAATAATCATAATAATCATAACATAATAATAGTATAATTATCATTATCATGATATGAAACATTAGATAAAGTGGTGATGCAAAAAAATGAATCATCGTACCTTAGAGGTCCAATACCACACATAGGTATAAACAAAGCTAGCATCATGTTCACACATAACTTATGTGTATAACCATAACATCATAATTGTGAAAAAAATATATCATAATGTTCAGGAAGATTCCACATTATCTCATGAGATGCATCACATTACCCAATGAATTTATCATATATATAATTTCAGGCCCATCCAACATATCATAACATTTACATAATCATGCATGTCACATAGAACTTATTAAAATACTAATCATAAAATAACTAATGAAAAGGATTGGGATACATAATAATTTAATAAAAAATAAATTCATGAATAATATTTTGGGATCTGAAATGAAATTGTGAAAACCATACATGTTATAATAATCAATAATCTTGACTAAATAACAAATCATCTCAACATGAGATAAGATGTGTTTAAAAAAGAATATTTATTTTGGAAAATCTATTTATTTTCCATAAAATTAATATTAAGACATGTATAAACTCGAAAATAAGTCGTAATAATAATGAAATTATATTTAAGGAAAAGTAAAGGAATATCCATACTTATATTTAGCATGAAATAGGTATAACCTAGATAAAGGGAGTTAGGTTCGAGAATCCCCATACCATATGTTTAAATTCTTTCTTCACTAGTACATAATATAATAGAAAAAAATAGTTTCATTAATAAAAAAATATAGAAACAATTAAACATGTATTTTATTTTTTATAATTATATTAAGTTCATTTATATCCATTTTGATGAGTTATAGTGCTCAATAACATCGTTCTCAGAGTGCTCATTTTCATGGTTTCTAAGACTGGTCCACTTGTGTACAAGTTTATCAGTTTATGTAAAATGAGAATAATTATAAATAATTCAAATCATATGTTATTAATAAACTTATATAATTTTAAATGGTCTTATATAAAATTATGTTTTTTATATGAGAATGATTCATTAGATTAACTCTTAATAATAAATGTTTAGTTCAGTTTGGCAGTTCTTTCATCCATCATGAAATAACTTCATTTTATGAATTATTATATTTAAAAAATAGTTCCAAAAGATTAAAAAGGTTATGATATGAATATTAAAAAAATTGCCATAATAATGTTTTTATGACCAACCTTAATGGCAGTCATGGAAAATGAAAACTCATAGTAAATGAAGGTGATGAAACGACACATCATGCATGATGTTTTTATTTTTAGAATAAAAGGATAGGATAAGAGGTTTGATGATGAATATTATTTTAACAAAATAAAAGTATAGTATATATATGATACTATAGTTATCATCTCTCTTTGAATAGGGTAGTTGAGGAGGGAATAATAAAAGAAAAGAAATTAAAAGCGAACGATGGAGTATTTTACCACTTTAAAATATTCTCCTTGATAACATCCTTATGAACGTGGGTTTGGTGTTTTCTAAGACAAGTAGCCTTTAGACGTGGGAAAAAGACATGGGAAGGGAATTGGGAAGAATGTAGATGAGCTAAAATTCTTGGGCTATGAGGGGATAAGATCTGGTGTGGGGAGGTATTTATTGAGGTGATGTGGGGTATTTTTTATTATTATGTTTATTAGTTTATTATTTTGGATAAAAAGATTCAATATTGTTCATCTTTATCATTGTATATATTAAATAATAATGGATTATTCTAGATTATGGTTCTTAGATAATCTATAAATCATCTATGACTCAAAAATTAATGTATTCAACATTTATTGTAAAGTAATGTATTTCACTATTCACTAAAAATTCAACTATTTAATAAAAACTAAAAAAATTAACTGTAAACATAATTAGATGTGTACATTTTTTAAATGGAATAATTTTATGAAAACAATTTTCTAAATATGAGAAATTTAATTTTTATATAAAATCATCATTTATTCCAAAAATAATTATTTTAATGTTAAAATCAATTTTTTTAACATTTGAAAAAATAATTAAAGTCCCATAAAATTATATTATAACTATAATACAACATAATATAAATTTAAGGATCTATTGTTTGAATAAAAATATTTTAAACCATTATTTTAATTGTAAAATCATAAATAAAAATTTATGTTTTTCAAAATTACCAACACTTAATTTATCATTTTTTAATCATTTATTCACTTATACCGTGATATAAATATATCATATTTTCATTTATAAGATAAATAAACTTTATTTATGATTTCCAAGGATAGGATACTATTCTATTGGTTGGGTTACTATTCTTAATTGTCATATTACTATTCCAACAATCAGTTTACTATTCCATCAGAATAGGTTCGTTAATTTATATAAATACCAATTATTTCAATCATAACATATGGGAAAAAAATTTCATTAGGTTATATATTCTATTTATTTGTTTTATACCATATCACATAATTATAAGAAAATAAATTACATGGATAAAATTTGGGGTCGTTACATTCTTCTCCCTTGTTAAAATGTCACCCTCAAAATTTTGTTTTACATATTTTGGAGAAAATGAGTGGGGGTGTAACACCCTATGCTTCAACGGTACGATTCTCTTTGAATAATATTGTAGTGTCTGTTGTACGCAACTTCGAGTTCAAACACACCACAACCAATCAAATTAGAAGTTATGAATAGTAATACCCACTTTTTGGAACTATTATAAATTTTATCGTTCAAAATGGGCTTCATTTTTGGATTTGGAATATCGAAACTAGCTTAGGTTGAATTTTTGGTAATTTTCTGATAACTTTCATATTTTGATAAATAGTGAAAAATTCTAAATTTTAATTCAAAAAACCTTTTTAATCGAAATAATAAATAGCAATAAATTATGAATTTAAGTTATTTTAAATTATAATTTGATTATATTTTTTCATTTAATCCAATGATGGTAATTAGATATAATTTCACATTTAAACAGGATATAACCAAGTTCCAAACATTGGATGGTTATTATTTCTTAAAAACACACTTTTTGTTTTGACAACGGAAATTAATTTTAAATTAATTTCTGCCACTTCTGTGTTTTAAATTTAGAAAAATGGATTCCATATTTAGAATCAGGAGTTCCATGTTGTGTAAATAGGTAACTTTTATTTTTAGAAATTCTGAATAATTACTTCGGTAAATATTTTATTTATCATGGTTAAATGGTATATCCGGTAAATAAGATTAAAAAATAATATTATAATAATATTAAAGTACCCAAAAACGTGTTTTGACCCTATTATATGATACATTTCAAACCATGGGCATATTTTGGTCAATTTTGGGACCCCACGGAGCCACTTGTATGTGATCATGACACTTTATATTAATTAAGTTAAAGTAAATTCAAAGATGACATAAGCATATATCTTTTATCAAAACAATTTTTACATAGGGTTATATATGTTATATTTTCGACTATAAATATTAATTATATTGATAAAAATATTTCCTACATAATGGTACTTTATTTATAATTTTGAGACATTTAATAACTAAATTTATTTATGACACAATAAAGATGAAGTATTTTCCTTATTAATTAAAGAATGAAATAATTGGTATTATAAATGTTAAAATAAATATAATTTAAAGTTTTGATGAAGTCCACTAATTTTATTGTTTAATATGACATGTTAGGATTACTTAAATGAATTTTTTTCTAATTAATAAAGTTGTTAATACTTTAATAAAAATCAATTATTAAATAGTTCCAAAATTGAAATAAAAGAGTTTTCAAAGAAAATATTATATTTTTAATTGATTTTTTATTCATAAAAATATATGGTTCACCCAAAGGAGTTATATAATGATAGGTGTATCATTCATGGACCACTTTGGGGTCTCTCGGATGTATATAGTATGTTTATTAACTATATAATATAAAAATACAAAGAGACATGGTAAATGTCAAACTAATTAACTAAGAGTTAAAACTAAAAGATAATGTTAATATAGTGACACAAACCTTTCTAAAAGATATTGGTTGAGTGGTTTCGACATATCACCACCATAAACTTTACATAATCCATTTTTGATCCATTATAAACTGAATATGAATTTATTATATAATAATACTTCTAACTTTTCCTAAGGTTCCCCTCACCCCTCTTATAAAAGGGCACTCCCCTTCCCTATAATTATCACCTTAAATGCCTTTTGGCTCAGAAAAACTCTGTCAAAATATCCTCCAAACTTCCCTCACTTCATCCTAGAGGTCTTACTTTAATCATTAATACAACCTAAGGATCCCTTTTGATCAAATCAAAAGGAAGAACCCGAAGAAGAGATAATGAATTCACAACCCTCTTTCAAGTTCCTCTCTTCATTCACTTCATATTTCTTTGTTATTTCCATTATAAAATAATAACTAAAGTATATTCTATATAACGTGACGTTATTATAAATATGGTACAACCATATTCAGTATTCTATCCATCTTTTGAATGACATGTCACCATACGTGCGTACGTAGGGCTTACGGTCTCCACATCATGGTGTAATTGTTATTCAAAACATTATTATTTGGATGGGTATGATAATTAAGTGAAATTTATATAAATAATTAATATAAAATGATAATTATTCTGTATATATGACATACCATCCAATTATATATTATTTTAAAATAAAAAAAATGATATTGTCGCTCGTGCGTACGTACGGACTACCGTCTCCACCAACGCGATGGGATTCATTCCCTATCATATCCATTCAAGTCTAACTCTCATTTTATTTTTAAAAATAATGTTTAAGGACTTGATATAATTCTGGATATGAATAATATACAACCTATTCATAGCAAACACGACTTATGTAATAAAACATATAAATGAGAACGAGTAAGTTAACACCCTAAACGACGATAGTACTAAGATATTATTAACAAAGAAATGTTAAAAGATCATATATGATATCATATTAATGTATATGATTCTTGTATAATTTAATAACAATTATTTCTCTATTATATAGGAGGTTAACCTACCCTCTACCAAGGAAAATTACTAGGTAATGGTTTATTTCACAATCTTTTCATTATCCGATGTTGTTTATATGTAATTATCTTTTGGGACCTCTTTATCATCCACATCCATGTTTCTTAAAAATGTATTTCAAATAATTCATACTTTTTATAGACTATGGGTTAAAGTTATTTATACCCTTGTGGAATTTTTATAAAGTGTTTATAAAGAAATATTTCCATCGTTTTCCAAAAAATATCTTTTTTAACCTTTTCGAAAAAATTAAGGTAAGAATGTCTTTTTTTAACATATACGGCGAGTGCGGCTATTTTCCACCATTATAAAATCGTCTAAGATTACCTTACAATCTTATAGGAATATTTTCATCATAATGTTTTCTTTTATAACTATGTTACTTTTAAATGACTTTAAAAAAAAGAGATATTTCTCTCAAATAGTTTTGATTTCATCTATGTCAACTTCTTTTGATGGATTTTAAGGTTATTTGAAGTTTATTTATTATGATACAAAACTTCCATAATGTATTTATGGTTTTGAGATATGTTTGACTGTGGATTTTTTATTTTTATCCCATTCATGGTTTATGGAGAATGTACTGACATTTCGTATGCTAGTTTTAAAAAAAATGATCTTGTTATGTTTAAACCAATTCATATGAGGAATGAATTGGACTTAATACATGACGGGTGGAGCCCGCTATAGCTCCTCGATGCATCGGTAGGTCTCATGAGACAAACTTGTTTATTCGCACAAGGCCTTGACAAAATCTTATTTGTAGTCTTGGCACAAGGCCTTGACTATGTGGTTATGATAGTCTGGCATTATGCATTCCATCATTACAAAAGTGGTTATTGATATTGCATGTTATTATTTGACTAGTAGAATATCCATGTGAATAAATAAATGGAATTATTTCATTTTATTTTTTCCATATTATGTTGAAGTTAGAGTTTAAAAGTATTTTGTTTTTGTTATACATTGCATTAAATGTTTATGCTTATTTATGAATATTTCCTCTATATTGTTATCCTTACTAAGCATATGATCTCACCCCTTTCTAGATTTTATTTTCCCAGGATGTGAAGAAGTATTTTATGACTGACCTTCAGGGATAGTCTAAGGGGATATGAGATTGGACTATGGAGACAATGTTGTTGTAGTTTTCATTTTATAATGTAATGTAAGACTTATAAATATATCTAGAGATTCCAAGGCTACTAAACTTATCGGTCTTTCGAGACATGAACTTTTATGATCATTCTAATGTTATGTAATAACGCACCGACTCTGGGAAACTAGGGTCAGGGCGTTACAGTTGGTATCATAGGAAGTTTAGTACAAACCTTGGAAGCTAGATGTAGATAAACTCTGATTAGAGCACATAGACCTAAGATGGACATTGAGAATTAGTATAGAAGAACATCGTAGAATTTTGTTATTGTATATATTTTTTGAGTTTTCGGAGCAGTACATCATTGTCTAGATATGAAAAGGTAGAGGCGGCTCTAGCATAGATGTACCTAGGGGTAAAACCTAAAAACACCGCTTTGAGCTAGACTCGAACTGGAACTATTGCACGACAATGGGACTTGCTGCACTCTTGGTTACGACAATCCCGGGGGATATGCTTTGGATAATTCTCATTTTCTTTACAAAACATTATGAAGGGTTTATGAGTATATACTTCCTCAAAGAAAACATTTTTATGATTATGGATTATATCCATAACCTATTCAATCCATGTTAAGTGTTTTACAAGTTTGGATTTATGTTTTGCGATTCATAAACTAATCTACTGTATTCCATTATTTAGAAATAGTTCTTAGTGGAAGAAATGGAAACAGTATCAATGCACTAACTCTATATAGGGAATTTCCTCCTGCTCAAGATAATTATAGTGAAGCTAGTGATACAACTGGTGTTGATCAGCTAATCACCATACTAGTACAACTCACTCAGTTTATGAATAATAACCTTACCCATATAGAGCACCCATATCCACAGCGTGGAGGTTCAATGTTAGATCACTTCATGAGGAAACAAACACCAACATTCAATGGGAGTTCAAATCCATTAGTATATGAGCAATGGATAAATTCCTTAGAGAAAATATTTCATTCCTTGGGGAGTAGTGAAAGTGAAAAGGTTATCATGGCAGTTTACCGCCTCACTGGAGATGCTGACCAATTGTGGTCATTGATTCAAAACACAAAGGTGGATTATGAAGTATCAAATATGGAATGGATGGAGTTCAAAGATATTTTCTTAGAAAAATACTTTCCTCCTGACCATCGCGTAGAAATGGAATGGAAATTTTTGAGTCTGAGACAAAAGGAGGATGAGAATGTCGAAAAGTACGAGGATAACTTTACAAGGATAGAGAGGTATGTAGTATATTATATACGTGACCCAATTAGTAATATTGATCATTTCTTTGATAGGTTAAAACCATTTATCCATAGAGCATTAGTCTAACAATCCTTCTTGTCGTATGATGATATTGTCTCATGTGCCATCAAGACAGAAAACAAATTCTCTAAGTCGTATGACATTAAAGAAGAGCAAGAGAAGAAGAGATCTTCTGATCACTTAGTGAATGGAAATAAGTGGAAGAAGGGAATAGTTGAAAATCCATACTACAGTAAATGTGGTAAGAAACAACCTGGTACTTTCTTGAAGGGAATGGGAATCTGTTACAAGTGTGGTGAAAAATGCCACCAAGCTCTTGATTGCAAGGGTATGAAAGAAGCTACCGATGTTCAATGATACAATTTGATGGAGATGGTACATTATGAAAATGAATGTCCTAAGCATCAGGGGAACTAACCTTAGAAAATTCCAAGGGATCATTTTGAAGCTTATGCAATCACTCCTGCTGAGGTAGAATCTCTGAAAGACGCGGTGGCATGTGATTTAATGGTTTCCTCAAGTTTAGATAATGCTTTATTTGATCATGGATCATTGAATTGTTTAATATATTCTCATTTTTCTAATAAAATTAGATATTTTCAATTTGATTTAACAAGGGAGTTATCAGTCAAAACATCTAAGGGATGTTTCATTGCAATAAAGTTTTGTGAATCAGTACCCATTAGAGCATATAAATGTTCTTCATCTACTGATCTCATCATCATAATCATAATTGAATTTGGTATAATCCTTGGTATGGATTGGATTTTGTATCATCATTTGAAGATTTATTGTAAGAAGAAGGAGGTTATGATTTTTGATGATGATAATGATGAACACCATATCTTTAGAGCAGAATCATCACCACCTGATTCTTAGCTAGATCCACCCCCAGTATCTCAACTAAATTCAATTATCGAGGAGGAAAAGAATGAAATAACTGTGGGTGAGGAAAATAATGTTCAAAAATAGGACGTAGCTATTGTGAAAGAATATATAGATGTGTTTCTAGAAGATTTTCCTGGACATCCTCTAGAACGAGAAATTGAGTTTTCCATTGTTTTAATTCCTGGTTCAAGGCCCATATCGAAGACCCCTTATAGAATGGACATTGTGGAATTATTTGAACTAAAGAAAAAACTAGAGTAATTGAGTAATAATGGATTTATTAGTCTTAGTGTTTCTCCATGGGGAGCCTCTGTCCTTTTTGTTATGAAGAAAGATGGATCTATGAGGTTATGTATCAACTACAGGGAAATCAATGCTATAACAATAAAGAACAAGTATCCCCTACCTCTCATTGATGATTTATTTGACCAACAGTTAGGAGATCGATACTTTTCAAATATTGACCTTCGATCTTGATACCATCAGTTGTGTGTGAAGAAGGGAGACGTTCCAAAGACACCATTTCGAACCAGGTACGGGCATTATGAGTTTACAGTAATGCCTTTTGGGATGAAAAATACACCCTATATTGTCATGGATCTAATGAATAGGGTTTTCAAGGAATATATTGATGATTTTTTGGTGTTATTTATTGATTATATCTTGGTATATTCCGAAAGATATGAAGATCATGAAAATTCATTGTGCATTATCCTGAAGACTCTTAGAAGACATGAATTATATGGGATGTTTAGTAAGTGTGAATTCTGGCTTCATGAGATTTCTTTTCTTGGCCATATTCTCTCTAAGGATGGAATTTACATTGATCCTTCTAAGACCAAGGAAATCCAAGATTGTCCAGCACCGATGAGTATAACTATGGTATGCATTTTTATTGGTTTAGTAGGTTATTATCAGTGTTTCGTCCAGAATTTTTCCCAATTGGCTAACCCATTAACGAAGCTCACACGTAAAGTGGTTAAATTTATTTGGAAAAAAGAGTGTGAAGAATGTTTTGAAGAACTGAAAAAACGTTTTGTCAATTCTCCTATATTAACTCTACCGTTGGGGAAGGATGGGTTTGTTATTTATATTGATGCTTCAAATAAAGGACTTGGTTGTGTCCTTATGTAGAATGATAGGGTTATTGCCTATGCATCGTGACAGCTGAAAATTCATGAGCAAAACTATCCTTCTCATGATCATTAGTTACCTGCAATAATATTTTCTTAGAAGATATGGATACATTATATCTATGGTGAAAATGTGAGATATATACCGATCAAAAGAGTTTGAAGTATATTTTCTCACAGAAAGAACACAACATGAGGCAAAGGAGAGGGCATGAACTACTCAAGTATTATGATTGCACAATACACTACCACCCGGGGAAGGAAAATAAGGTGGAAGATTCTTTTAGCAGAAAGAATCATGGAGTTTTGAATAAAATGAAAGTTCAATGGGATCCAAATTTTATGGATCTAGTAAAGTTGGATATGTTAATTACCTTAGAAGGTGAAACATTAATAATTTTTCAAATGTTTTCCAAACCATCTTTACTAGAAAGGATTAAGAGTTCTCAGACCGATGATGAAAAATTTCAAAAGAAGATTAAAGCAGTAAATGATGGGAGATTGAGTGAAATTTTATATGAAGAAGGAATTTTGAAATTTGGGAAGAGACTTTGTGTTCCCAATATACCTGATCTAAAAATGGAATTTTTTGATGATTCTCATAGTTCCGATTTCTCTATACACCCTGGGAACACCAAAATGTATATAGATTTGAAGGAACATTTTTGGTGGGAAAACATGAAGAGGGAGATTGCTGATTTTCTGTCAAGATGTATGGTTTGTCAACAAGTGAAAGCAGGAAGGAAACATCCTGGAGGAGTCATGAAAATTATTCCCATACCTGAGTGGAAATGGGATAATATTATGATGGGCTTTTTCATGGGGCTACAAAAGACTCCTAGAAGGAATGATGCAATATGGGTCATTGTTGATCGTCTTACCAAGTCACCACATTTTCTTCCTATAAGAGAAGATCTACCACTTGAACATCTAGCAAGACTATATATTAATGAAGTTTTGAGACTTCATGGAGTACCCCTATTGATTTTCTCTGACTGTGATCCCCGTTTTACTTCAGGATTCTAGAAAATTCTTTAGAAATCCCTGGATACTGAACTTCATTTGAGCACTTCCTACCACCCCCAAACAGATGGAAAATAAAAACGGACTATTAAAACCCTAGAAGACATGTTTAGATCTTGCTCACATGACTTTCAGGGTTTGTGGGATCCATATTTACCTTTGGTATAATTTTCCTATAACAATAGCTTCAATTCAAGTATTCAGATGGCACCATATAAAGCGTTATACGGAAAGAGATGCCGCACACCATCCTGTTGGGATGATGTTGGTGAAATAAAACTTGTAGGCCTAGAACTAGTTGAGGAAACAATGGAAAAGTTGAAGTTAATCCAAAACCACATTAAAGCATCTCAAAGTTTGCAAAAGAGCTATACTAACATCCTAAGGAAGGATTTGGAATTTCAGGTAATAGATCATGTTTTCATGAAAGTATCTCCATCGAAGGGAGCTATATGTTTCGGTAAGAAAGGAAAATTTAGTCACATGCACATAGGACCATTCAAAATTCTAGAATAAATTGGGGCTGTAGATTACCGTTTGGCAATGCCACCAAGTCTCTCCAAAGTTCACGATGTGTTCCACGTATCACTATTGAGAAAATACTTGCTTGACCCAATGCATGTACTCACTTATGAGGAAGTAGAACTAGAACCCAATCTGTCTAATTATGAAGATCCTGTCAGGATTCTTGATACCAGAGAACAAGTACTGAGAAACTGGACGACTCGTCTGGTAAAAGTTTTATGGAGAAACCATAAGTTGGAAGAGGCAATGTGGGAGCCCAAAGAACTTATGATGAATAACCATCTGAGTCTTTTCACATGGTTGTATTCAAGAAATTTCGAGGACGAAATAATTTGAAGGATGGGAGAATGTAACACCCCAAACTTCCACGTTATGCTTCTATTTGAATAATACAGTAGTGTGTGTTGTATGCAACATCGAGTTCTAACACACCACAACCAATCAAACTAGCTGTAATGAATAGTAATACCCACTTTTTGATTTTTTTTAAAAAAAATTCCTTCAAAAATGACTTCATTTTTGGATTCGGAATAACGAAATTAGCTTAGGGTGAATTTTTGGTACTTTTCTGATAACTTTCATATTTTGATTAATAGTGAAAATTAATAAATTTTAATTAAAATAATATTTTTTACTCGAAATAATTAATAGTGATAAATTATTAATTTGAGTGATTTTAAAGTATAATTAGATTTTATTTTTACCATTTAATATGATGTTGGTCATTGGACATAATTTCACATTTAAACTAGACATAGGCATGTGTCAATCTTTTGCTAGTTATTATTTCTTAAAAACATGCATTTTGTTTTGACAACAAGAATTAATTTTAAATTAATTTATGACGCTTATATATTTTGAATTTAGAAAAATGAATTCTATATTTAGAATCTGGAGGTCCAAATTTTGTAAATAGATAACATTTATATTTAGACATTTTGAGTAATTACTTCGGTAAATATTTTATTTACCATGGTTAAAAGTTAAATCCGGTGAATAAGGGTAAACAAATAATATTATAATAATATTAAATTACCCTAAAATGTGTCCTAACCATATTGGTTGATACATGTCTGACCATGGGTATCGTTGGGTCGATTTTGGGACCCCATGGAGCCACTTGTATAAAAAACATGTCTTATGTAAGATATTATTAAAAAAAATGGCTTATGTAACAAAACATATAAAATAAAAGAGTAAGTTAACACCTAAAACAATGATAATACTAAGATATTATTATGAAAGCAATGTTAAAAGAACATATATGATATCATATTAATGTATATGATTCATGTAAAATTTAATAAAAATTATTTCACCATTATAAAGGAGGTTAACCTACCATCGACCAAGGAAAAGTACAAGGTAAGGTTTTATTTCACAATCTCTTCATTATCCGAGGTTGTTTATATGTAATTATCTACTGGGACCTCTTTATCATCCACATCCATGTTTCTTAAAAATTAATTTCAAATCATTCTAACAATTTTGTAGACTATGGGTTATAGTCATTTATACCCTTTTTGACTTTTTATAAAATGTTTATAAATGAATCTTTCCATCGTTTTCCAATCAAGGTCCTTTTTAACCATTTCAAAAAATTAAGGTAAGAATATCTTTTTTTTAACTTATACGGAGGGTGTATCTATTTTCTACCATTATAAAATTGTCAAATCTTCCCTTATAATCTTATAAAAATATTTTCAATGTAAATGTTTTTTTTATAATTATGTGACATTTAAATGATTTCAAAAAAAGATATATTTATCTCAAATAGTTTTGATTTCATCTATGCCAATAGCCTTTGATGGATTATAAGCTTATTTGAAGTTGATTTATTGTGATACAAAACTTATATATTGTATTGAAGGTTTTGTTATATGTTTGACTGTGGATGTGTTATTTTTATACCATTCATTGTTTATGGAGAAAGTATTGACATTTCGTATGCTAGTTTTAATACAAATGTTTATGTTATGTTTAAACCTCATCATAAGAGGAATGCATTGGACTTAATAAGTAATGGGTGGATCCATCTCTAGCTCATAGATGCATCGATAGGTATCATGAGACAAACTAGTGTCTTGGAACAAGGCCTTGAAAAAATCTTATTTGTAGTCTTGGCAAAAGGCCTTGACTATGCGGTTATGATATTTTGGCATTATGGATTCCATCATTATGAAAGTGGTTATTGATATTTTATGTGATTATTAGACTAGTAGAATATCCTTGTGAATAAGTAAATGGAATTATTTTATTTAATTTTTTCCATATTATGTTTAAGTTCAAGTTTAAAAGGCTTTTATTTCAGTTATACATTGCCTTAAATGTTTATGCTTATTTATGAAAGTTTCCGCTATATTTTTATCCTTACTAAGCATCTGAGCTCACCCCTTTCTATGTTTTATTTTTATTAGGATATGAAGAAGTATTTTATGACTGACCTGAAGGGATAGTCTGAGGGGATATGATTGTGGAATATGGAGACTATGTAGTTGTATTTTTCATTTTATGATGTAATGTAAGACTTATGAATGTATCTAGTGATTCCAAGGCTACTAAACTAATCGGTCTTTTGATACGTGATCTTTTGTGATCATGTCAATGTTATGTAATAATGAACTGTCTCTAGGTAACTGGGGTCAGGGTGTTACAGGTGGTATGTCCCATTCATCACATACTATGGTTCCATTGTCTTTTCATAATTTTGGTAACTCCATAACAGTTTGATAAGGTGAGTTGTCCTGCTGCATAGGACTTTTTCAAAATGAACCAAGATCTTCAATGGATTCTCTTTATATGATGGATCATTCTACAGTTGTAGCACCTACGGATTTAGTATAGGTGTGGGGTCAGGTATGTACTTCCTTAAAAGTTATACATGAAACACTTCATAAACATGATCCATATTTGGTGGAAGTTCAAGTAGATAGGCCACTACCCCTAATCGATCAAGGATATCAAAGGGGTCAACATACCATATTATGAGCTTCACTTTATTTCCAAACCACTTAATTCTTCCATCGTGAAATAGAAAGGAATAATTTGTCTCCAAAATTGAACTCAAATTACCTTAAATGGTTTTCATCATGGATCTTTTTTCGACATTGAATATCATTGATATGATGTTGGATGGATTGAACCTTCTATGTCATCTATTTAACTCGATCAAGTCCAAGAAATGTTATTTTCTCTAACTGCATCCCAATAATATTGTTTTCTACATCACTTCCTATATAGAGATTCATATGTAGCCACTTGAATACTTGAGTGGACGATATTGTTGTATGAGAACTCAACTAATGGGAGATACTGATCCAATCCTCCTTTCAGTTCCACTGAGCAGGATCTCAATATGTCCTCAAGTGTCTGAATAATCCTTTCAAATTGATCATCTATTTGGGGGTGATAGATCATTCTGAAATTAAATTTATTACTCAAATAATTTTGAATAATTATCCAAAATTTATATGTGAACCGTATTTCATGATCAGATATGATCGAAAGTGGAACCCCGTTCAGCCTCACCACTTACTCCACATATATCATCGAAAGTTGTCCATGTAAGAAATCTTACTAAATTCTAATTAAGTGAGATGTCATAGTGAGTCAATACACCATAATCCATATTTAATTT
This sequence comes from Viscum album, assembly GCA_963277665.1. NCBI lineage: Eukaryota > Viridiplantae > Streptophyta > Magnoliopsida > Santalales > Viscaceae > Viscum > Viscum album. The sequence goes on from OY728128.1 coordinate 1,501,835,467, forward strand.
ATTCCTTCAGATATTTTTGGGAGACAAATGAAAAATTACATAGTAATATTCTCTAATTTCTATGATAATTTAAGTAATTCTTTCATTATCTCTTTGGAATTATTTTTCACTTCTTTAACATGCTGACACACAAAACTCCTTGATAAATATTCTAAAATCTCATTAATTATATTTCCCCACAAGAATTGTTTTTGAAGGTCATGATACATCTTGGTACATCTGGGATGGATAGTGAAATATGACCTATTTTAATTATCCAATAGATCCTTCTTTATCTCAGGTGTTAAAGGCACACAATTCTATGTTCCGAACTGAATCACACCATCATTGTCACTATGGAACTCTTGTATATTCCGTTAAATTACCAATTTCATCTTATTTTGTAGCTCCATATCATACCTTATTAAATCCTAGATCTTTTCTTAGATATATGTCTGGGAAATCATTTGGGTAAGGTATGATTTACTCTCTATTATTATGATTCACAAATACATACTTTGTGTATCCATACAGATAGGGTATTTCTCAATCTGCATCATGGATATAGTATCTGGTTCTTTTTTTCTAAGATAATTTGATATATTTTTCACCTTTCCCAAATAATAACAAATAGAGAAATCATAGTCCTTGATTATATCTAACTATGGCATCCCACCTTTTTAATACATAACTTTTCATTACATTTTACATTCAGAGGATCTTTAAAGTCTAGTGTCTTGGAAATCAGGAACATAACACATGAAAACAACATATAACATTCTTCTAAACCACTTTTAAGACATCATAAAAGGTTCATCCAATGTACATTTACTGAATCTCATATCCTGGAGATAGACATCAAAGGAAATGGTGAGCAGAAGGCCCAGAAAGGTTAATCAATGGAATCAATGTACTTGTGATATCAATAAAAACATGAATAACAACAAAAGATATGATCAATGGAAGTATAGGCACATCAATATGAAAATAACATGAAACATAACATGAATATGTGGCTAAAATATTTCATTTTGACATTCATGAACATAAATCCAAGGTCCATCCCTAAGGTGTCATAAAAATTACCAAGGTTATTCACCAAGGTATTGTGAAACTTGTCAACTCTAGAGATTAAATCTTTACCCAATGCATTGGAGCGCTATCTAGGAACACCCTTAATATGTATTTACTTACATGTGTTCCAAATAGATAATATTCAAACATTTCATAAATAACCCATATAGAATAAAAGAAATGGGGTTCATTTCAAAATATTGAGGTTTTAAAAGCTCTTAAAAATAAGATCATTATATCATTTATAACCCCTGAAATGGGAGTGAGTGTTATATGTGTGTACATTCCAGAATCTAATATATCATATTTATATATTTATAAAAACACATAGAAACTAAATAGGTATGTGTATTAACATAAATAAACATGGGAATTTCTTGAGAGAAAGATATAGAAATTTTGAGGCGAAATTTCTCCAGCATAACGGCTATAGAACATGGTTTTAGAAAAAAATTGAAAGATATGGTACAAGAGTAACCAACTAACAAATAACTTATAATAAAGTTTAAATATATAACAACATGGAGATAAGAACATGGTATGGAAATTTGAATGCCATACCACATGAAAAGGAAACACGAAAGAAAAGAGAAGAGGTGATTCCTTTAACGAGAAATTCAGCAGCCTAACGACGTCACAAAAAAATTCAGAAAACAAATTTATGATAGAATAAAGGGTATCTCATCATTTGGAAATAAAATAGATAGTAATAAGAACATATAATAACATACCCTCAACATAAAGAGATGGAAAATATAAGACACAACATAATGAAATTCATGACTTAAAAGGAGGGTGAAAGGAACCCTTACCTTGAAGAGTAACATCGAAAGCTTATAGGTCTGGACCTTGGGAGGATTGAGGGAACCTTTGGAGGACTCCTTGGGAGGTAAAGAGACCCGAACATCATTGTGGAGCATTTTGAAATGAAATGAATGAGGGAATGGCTTGGTATTTTTAGGTGAAGTGAGGGGATAAAGCATTAATTGCCAAGGGACACCCCATCGGTGGTATAGGCAAAACCATTGGAGTGCCCATGGTATTTTCCCATGGTATTGGCCACATGGGAGTCATAATAACGTATATTACTATTCATAGGTCTACCATAAATATTGCATGATTTTTACATCCTTAATGATGTCATTAAACCCCCAAAACTCAAAAACTATATTTTCACTATTCACTGAAAATTCAAATTTCTTAGAAAAATCCCAAACATTCACCTTAACCAAATATTAATGATATGATTTCAAAAATGAACTCCATTTTATGAAAATAATTTTCTATGTATTTTTTATTTAATTTTTAAAGAAAACACTATTCACTGAAAATTCATTTGTTTCAGACAAATCTCAAAAATTCACCTTAACCAAATATCGATGCTCTGATATCAAAAATGAACTCCATTTTATGAAAATAATTGTTTAAATATTTTTAATTTAATTTTTAGATAACAAACACTATTCACCCAAAGAAAACTAATACGTAACTACTAATTTCTGAAATAGTTATTTACCTATTTTATTGAATCACATTACTTAATCAAGGTAGCTAAATTATATTAATACTTTCTTAAGTGGCGTTACTTAATTTATTTGATCACATTACTAATCATAATTGTAAAATCACTATTCATAATTTACTATTCATCAAAATATAATTTTATCTTATTAGACTCTAAATATCTTATTGAACATAACTGTAGAAGACCATTTTTTGAATATCATTACACATTATTAATTATTTAAGGATTATATAAATATTTTTAAAAATATCTTTTTTTAAAAATTCATCATTAATATGCATACTACATTTATCTGGACATTTGAAAATTCATGAACATCACCATTAGAAGAACTCATAATTTTTATTTAAAACAAAGAATTACACAAGGGCCTTATGGTCTCGTAACATAGCCCCTTATAACACCAGCTTAGGACCTAAGAGTAAGGTGTGATAGGGTGATAGAATCTTGGGGCGGCTCGGCCAACTTTTCCCAAGTAGTGATTTCTATCAGCTTGAACTTATCCTGAAGGTGATTCTGTTCCAGCTTCACACGTTGAATTTCGTTTTGGGATTGGTCAATAGCAATGCCCAAAGGTGTTACCTCCTCCCCATGTTCCGTCATATGGGCTTCGATCGGCCTGAGACTACTGGATGGGGCCATCAAATCTTTTTTCTATATTAATTAATCAAGATCAATTTTATTTATAAACAATAATTGAAACATTTAGTTTCCAATGGTTATATTGTCCAACGTTCACATAATAGTCCAAACCCAATGGTCTAATTTTAATTATGCTCATTTTATTAAATGAAATAGTTTTGTTGAGTATAAAATAAAATAACACACAATGTTAGGAAACAAAATTTATTCAAAATTTTCGGTCATTACATTCTTCCCCCCTTATGAAATTGTGTCCGAGCAATTTTAAAATTGGGCATGGAAATTTTGTTGTATTTCTCACATTGGAAAAAGAGTCAGTAAAACTATTACCATAAAAGGAAGAAAGGGAAGTACCAAGGTCACCTGAGATAACCCATACTAGGATTCCATGTTGGAAAACAAAGATATGTAAGAGAAAAAAAGGGTCAAGTTCTGATGGAGAGTGATAGAAAACATTATTAGGAGAAAATTAACCACAAGAAGATCAAAAACGTTTGATGTGTTAAATGGTCTTTGATTACCTAGTAGAAAACATAAACCAACAAGGTTTTTGTTTTAATTTCCTTTTCATAATTTTGAAGAATTCATTTACTACATAGAATAAAAATATATGAAAATATACTTACCTTCAAGTATAGTTTCATCCCTTAATAAATTTCCACCAAGAATAATCTTTTCCCCAAACAATGATCATTCAAAAAGACTTGGTCTCATCAAAAGCACATGAATCATCTTCTAGAGAATCAAATAACCCACAAAAGAATAACAATATTTTTCCCTGGTCTTTAGTCATCAACTAAAACTAAAATGTTTAGTATGAGATCATATAATCCCCAAAAAAGAGAATCCAGTATAAAAATAAATATTACTATTAATCTCCAAAATTCAAAAAAAAGTACCCAAAGTTCTAGAAAGACCATTCAATACACAATCATCCTCAAAATTCTTCAGAATAATCCAAACTAAGATTGGAACCCAAAACTCAGAAGGATTTAATCACATAGTCTTCCCCAACAAATCGTAACATTTATCTCCAAATAACATCAACTACTGTTAAAGTCTCCTACTACAGTGTAATTAACCTATTCACATATTCTCTATGATAGGTTCATCATTTTCCAGAAATAACCAAAATCACCATAAGTACATAATATGTAATTAAATTCTTAGAAGAATGAAACCATTCCTCCTCAATTTAAATCCTATAGTATTATATTTCCCTTAGGCATGTATTACTCCAAAAGAGAAAACCTCATCCAAAATAACCCTTATCATTTAATCACCCAATCATTTTCCAATATAAAGGATATCCATTCGATAAAAAATAATTTCCCAAAACCAACTTATTCTTGATCCATAAAAATAGCATGTGAATTAGTCAGTCTGAAGGGCATAAAAACAAACTCATAATGCCCATATCTTGATCAGAAGGAATTTCTTGGAATATCATCATTCTTTACCCTCAATTGATGATAACCAGAATGTAGATCAATCATAGAGAATAGTTAAGCCCGCTGAAGTTGGTCAAAATAAGTCATCAATTCTTGGAAAAGGGTATTTGTTCTTCACTGTGATCCCATTCAGTTCTCTATAATCATTGCATAGACGCATCGATCCATCCTTCTTCTTCACAAAGATAACTAGTGATTCCCAATGAGACACACTTAGCTAGATAAACCCATTCACCAAAAGATCTTCGAGTTGTTTCTTTAATTCCTCTATCTCTATATTTTCCATCCTATAGGTGGTATTTTCATATCGGATGAGATCCAGGTACGAGTTCAATGGAGAACTCTACCTATCTTTTTGGGGGAGGTCTGGGTAACTCCTCAGGAAATACATCAATGTATTCCAGGATGATGGGGACATTTTTTAAATGAATAAATCTTTCGTGAGAAACTTATTTCATTTACGAATCTTTTAAATAAAAAAAATTTTATTTCCTAAAACTTCATTCTTAGACAACACCATTTTCAATAATTCCTTCATAATGATTCATAAAAAGCATGCGATTAACCAAACATTTCCCCCAGGAGTGTCATAACCAAGAGTGCAGCAAGGCCCGTTATCGTGTACCAGTTCTCGTTTGAGTCTAGCTAAAAGTTGTGTTTTCTATTTTTACCGGTATGTACATATGTGCCAGAGTCACCTCTACCTGCTCGTATCCAGACACGGATGTATTTTCTTGATAAACCACTTACTCAATAATCACCAAAATACCAAGAAGATTTCCTATATTTAAAATTTTCTATAGTGTTCTTCCTAAAGTTTTCATATCCAAATTTCCATAAATAACTAAAATATCCATTGATACCAACTATGTCATCCAGCCTTTTTAATATATAACTTTTCATTATATTTTACATACATAAGATCTTTAAAGTCTAGTGTCTTGTAAATCAGGAACATAATACCTGAAAACAACATAAAACATTCTTCTAAACCACTTGTAAGGATTTATATAATGTTCATCCTATGTATATTCACTGCATCTCATATCCTAAAGATAGATATCAAAGGAAAGGGTGAGCAGAAGTCCCAGTACGGGTAAACAAGGGAATCAATGTACTTGTGATATCAATAAGAACATGAATAACGACATAAAGATACGAGCAATGGAATTATAGGAATATCATAATGAAAATAACATGAAAAATAACTTGAATATGTGGCTACAACATTTCATTTAGACATTCATGAACATATCACCAAGGTCCATCCCTAAGGTGTCATAAAAATTACAAAGTTTATTCACCAAGGTATCCTAAAACTTGTCATCTCTAGAGATTAAATCATTACACAATGCATTGAAGAGACATTAGGGTTCACCATTAACATATCTTTACTTACATTTGATCTTCATAGATAATATTCAATGATTTCATAAATAACCCATAGAGAATAAAAGAAATGGTTTTCATTTCAAAATTCTGACATTTTAAAAGCTCTTAAAAATAAGATCACTCGATCATTTATAACTGATGGAAAGGGAGTGAGGGTTATATGTATGTCCATTCCAGAATCAAATATATCATATTTATATATTTATGAACACCCATATAAATGAAATAGGTCTGGGTATTCACATAAATAAACTAGGGAATTTCTTGAATGAAAGAGATAGAAATTTTGAGGTGAAATTTCTAAAGCATAACAGCCATATAACATGGTTTTAGAAAACATTGGAAAGAGTTGGTCTAAGAGTAAACCACTCATATATTAATTATAATATATATTAATAAAGTAAACATGGAGATAATAACATGGTATGGAAATTTTAATGTCATACCACATGAAACAAAAACATGAAATAAATGAAAAGACGTGATTCCTTTTACGAGAAATTTGGCAGCCTAACGGCGTTAGTTAAAAATTCAGAAAAGAAATTGATTAGAAAATAAAGGCTATCTCATAATTTGGACATAAAATAGATAGTAAAAAGAACATATAATAACATACCCTCAACATATTGATATGTAAAATATAAGACACAACATAAAGGAAGTCGTGACTTAAAAGGAGGGTGATAGGATCCCTTACATTGAAGAGTAACTTCAAAAGTTTGAAGGTCGAGACCTTGGGAGGCTTGAGGGAACCTTGGGAGGACTCCTTGAGAGGTAAAGAGACTAGATCATCGTTGGGGAGGATTTGTAAATGAAATGAATGAGAGAATGGCTTGGTATTTATAGGAGAAGTGAGGGGATAAAGCATTAATTGTCAAGGGACACCTCATTGGTGGTATTGGAAAAACCATGGGCTTGCCCATGGTATTTACCAATGGTATTCGACACATGGGACACATAATACATTATATTACTATTTATAATTCTACCAGAATCATTGCATGATTATTACATCCTTAATGATGTCATTAAACACCCGAAACTCAGAAACTGTATTTTCACTATTCAGCGAAAATTCACCTTTCTCAGAAAAATCCCAATCATTCACCTTAACCAAATATCGTTTCTATGATTTCAAAAATGAACTTCATTTTATGAAAATAATTTTCTAAGTATTTTTTTTATTTAAAAAAAACACTATTCATCGAAAATTCAATTGTTTCAGGAAAATCCCAAAAATTCACCTTAACCAAATATCGATGCTCTGATTTCAAAAATGAAATCCATTTTTTGAAAATAATTTTCTAAATATTTTTAATTTAATTTTTAAATAAAAAAACTATTCACCCAAAAAAACTAATACTTTACCAGTAATTTCTGAAATATTTATTTACCTATTTTATTGAATCACATTACATAATCAAGGTAACTAAATTATATTAATACTTTCTTAAGTGAGGTTACTTAATCCATTTGATCACATTAATAATCATAAGCATAAAATAACTATTCGTAATTTACTATTCATTAAAAATTAATTTTATCTTATTAGACTCTAAATTTCTTACTGAACATAACTGTAGAAGACCTTTTTTTGAAAATCATTACACATTATTAATTATTTAAGGTTTACATAAATATTTTTAAAAATATAATTTTTTAAAAATTCATCAATAATATGCATACTATATTTATCCGGACATTTGAAAATTCTCAAACATTACCATTAGAAGAAATCACAATTTTTATTTAAAACAAAGGATTACACAAGAGAGTTACGGTCTCATTACATAACCCCATATAACACCATCATAGGACCTAAGAGTAAGGTGTGCTAGGGTGATAGAATATTGGGGCGACTCAGCCAACATTTCCCAAGTAGTGATTTCTATCAGCTTGAACTTCTCGTGAAGGAAATTCTGTTCCAGCTTCACACGATGAAGTTCGACATGGGTATGGTCAAGAGCAAAGCCCAAAGGTGTTATATCCTCCCCTAGTTCCCTCAGATGGGCTTCGATCAGCCTGAGACTACTAGATGGGGCCATCAAATCTTATTTCTATATTAATTAATCACGATCACATTTATTTATAAACAATAATCGCAACATTTAGTTTCCAACGGTTATATTGTCCAATGGTCACATAACAGTCCAAACCCAATGGTCTAATTTTAATTATACTCATTTTATTAAATGAAATAGTTTTGTTGAGTATAAAATAAAACAGCACACAAATATAGGAAACAAAATTTATTCAAAATTTTGGGTCATTACATTCTTCGCCCCTTTAGAAATTGCGTCCTCGCAAATCCAAAATTGGGCATGGAAATTTCGTTGGAAGTCTCACATTGGAAAAAGAGTCAGTAAAACTATTAATTTAAATAGAAGAAAGGGAAGTACAAAGGTCACACGAGATAACCCATACTAGGATTCGATGTTGGAAAACATGGATATAGAAGAGAAAACAAAGGGTCAAGTTCTGATGGAGAGTGATAGAAAACAAAGGATCATGTTCTAATAGAGAGTGATAGAAAACAAGATTAGGAGATAATTAACCACAATAAGATCACAAACTTATGATGTGTTAAATGGTCTTTGATTACCTATTAGGAAAAGTTAACCAACAACATTTTTGTTTTACTTTCCTTTTCATAAATTTGAATAATTGATTTACTATATAGAATAAAAACATAAGGAAATATACTTACCATCATGTATAGTTTCATCCCTTAATAAGTTTCCAACAAGACTAATCATTTCTCCAAACAATGATTATTAAAAAATACTTGGACTCATTAAAATCACAAGAATCATCTTCTAGAGAATCAAATAATCTACAAAAGAATAGCAATATTTTTGCATTTTCTTTAGTCATCAAATAAATCTAAAATGGTTAGTACGAGATCATATAATCCCAAAAAAGGAGAACCCTTTATAAAAAGAAATATGACTATTTATCTCAAAATATCAACAAAAAATACCCAAAGTTCCAGAAAACCATTCAATACACAATCATCCTTAAAATTCATCAGAATAATCCAAACTAAGATTGGAACCCAAAACTCAGAAGGATTTAATCACATAGTCTTCCACAATAAATCATAATATTTATCTCCAAAAAACATCGACTACTATTAAAGTCTCCTAGTAATGTGTAGATAATATATTCACATATTCTCTATGCTAGGTTCATTATCTTCCATAAATAAACCAAATCACCATATGTCCACAATAAATACATAAATTCTTACAAAAAAAATTAACCATTCATCATCAATTTAAATCCTATAGTATTTTATTTTCCTTTATAGTACTCTAAAAGAGAAAATATCATCCAAAATAACCCTTATCATTTAATCACCAAATCATTTTCCTATAAAAAGGATATCCATTCGATAAAACATATGTTTCCAAAACCAACTTATTATTGATCCATAGAAATAGTAGTTGCATTAGTCAGCCAAAGGGCATAAAAACAAACTCATAATGCCTATATCTTGATCAGAAGGCATTTTTTGGAATATCATCATTCTTCACCCTCAATTGATGATAACTAGAATGTAGATCAAGCTTAGTGAAGAATTGAACCCCCCCTAATTTTTTCAAAATAATTCATCAATTCCTGGAAGAGGGTATTTGTTCTTCACTATCATCCCATTCAGTTCTCTATAATCAATGCATAGCCGCATCGATCCATCCTTCATATTCACAAAGAGAACTGGTTCTCCCCAAAGAGACACACTTGGTCGGATAAACCCATTCTCCAAAAGAACTTGGAGATGTTTCAATAATTTCTCTAGCTCCACATTTTCCATCCTATCGGGGGTCTTTGATATCGTAGGATATATAGGTATGAGTTCCGTGGAGAACTCTACCTCCCTTTCTAGGGTAGATCTGGGTAACTCCTCAGGAAATACATCAATGTATTCCTAGAAGATGGGGACATTTAATGAAAGAATAAATCCTTCGTGAGAAACTTATTTCATTTACGAATATTTTAACTAAAAAGGTTTTTATGTCTTAAAACATCATGCTTAGACAATTACATTTTTCTATAATTCCTTCATAATGATTCATAAAAAGCTTTCGATTAGCCAAACATACAACCTAGGACTATTGTAACCCAGAGTGCAGCAAGGCCCATTGTCATGTACCAGTTCTAGTTTGAGTCTAGCTCAATGTAGTGTTTTCTATTTTTACCTGTATGTACATCTATGCTAGAGCCACCTCTACCTGCTCGTATCCAGACATGAATGTATTTTCTTGATATACCACTTACTCAATAATCACCAAAATTACAGGAAGATTTACAATATTTAAACATTTCTATAGGGTTCTTCCTAAAGTTTTTTTATCCTAATTTCCATAAATAACTAAAATATCCTTTGATACCAACAATGTCATCCGTACTTTTTAATACATAACTTTTAATTACATTTTACATACAGAGGATCTTTAAAGTCTAGTGTCTTGGAAATCAGGAACATAATACATGAAAACAAAATAAAAAATTCTTCTAAACCACTTGTAAGGATTAATAAAAGGTTAATCCTATGTATATTCACTGCATCTCATATCCTAGAAATAGAACTCAATGGAAAGGGTGAGCAGAAGGCCCATTACGGGAAAATAAGGGAATCAATGTACTTGTGATATCAATAAGAACAATAATAACAACATAATGATATGAGAAATGGATGTATAGGAATATCATAATTAAAATAACTTGAAACATAACTTGAATATGTGGCTACAACATTTCATTTATACATTCATGAACATATCACCAAGGTTCATCACCAAGGTGTCATAAAAATTACCAAGGTTGTTCACCAAGGTATCCTGAAACTTGTAATCTCTAGAGATTAAATATTTACCCAATGCATTGAAGTTCCATCAAGGATCACCCTTAATATGTATTTACATACATTTTATCCACATATATCATATTAAAAAACTTCACAAATAACCCATAGAAAATAAAAGAAATTGTTTTCATTTCAAAATCGTGACGTTTTAAAAGCTCTTAAAAATAAGATCATTATATCATTTATAACCCATGGAAAGGGAGTGAGGGTTATATGTATGTACATTTCAGAATAAAATATATCATATTTACATATTTATGAAAACCCATATAAATGAAATAGTTTTGGTTACTCAAATAAATAAACAAAGGAATTTCTTGAGAGAAAGAGATAGAAATTTTGAGGTGAAATTTCTTCAGCATAACGGCTATATAACATGATCTAGAAAACATTGGAAAAAGAGGGTACAAGAGTAAACCATTAATAAATAACTTATAATACAGTTTAATATAGAAAACATGGAGATAATAACATGGTATGGAAATTTGAATGACATACCACATGAAAAAAAACATGAAAGAAAAATAAAAGACGTGATTCCTTTTACGTGATATTCGGCAGCCTAACGGTGTCACTTAAATATTTAAAAAACAAATTGATTAGAGAATAAAGGGTATCTCATCGTTTTTACATAAAATAGATATTAATAATAACATGTAATAACATACCCTAAATATAAAGATACGAAAAATATAAGACACAACATAAAGGAAGTCATGACATAAAAGGAGGGTGATAGGATCCCTTCCCTTGAAAAGGAACATCGAATGATTGAAGGTAGGGACCTTGGGAGGCCTGAGGGAACCTTGGGAGGACTACTTTATAGGTAAAGAGACCAGAAATTCGTTAGAGAGGATTTAGAAATGAAATGAATGAGTTAATGTCTTGGTATTTATAGGTGAAGTGAGGGGATAAAGCATTAATTGCCAAGGGACACCTCATCGGTGGTATTGGAAAAACCATGGGCTTTCCCATGGTGTTTTCCCATGGTATTGGACAAATGGGATACATCGTACCTTATATTACTATTCATAAGTCTACCATAATTATTTCATGATTATTACATCCTTAATGATGTCATTAAACACCCGAAACTCAAAAACTGCATTTTCACTATTCACTGAAAATTCATCTTTCTCAGAAAAATCCCAAACATTCACCCTAACCAAATATCGATGCTATGATTTCAAAACTGAACTCCATTTTATGAAAATAATTTTCTATGTATTTTTTAATATAATTTTTAAATAAAACAATATTCACCAAAAATTCAACTGTTTCAGAAAAATCCCAAAAATTTACCTCAACCAAATATCGATGCTCTGATTTAAAAAATGAACCCCATTTTATAAAAATAATTTTATAAATATTTGTAATTTAATTTTTAAATTCAATACACTATTCACCCAAAAAAAACTAATACTTAACCAGTAATTTCTGAAATAGTTATTTACCTATTTTATTGAATCACATTACTTAATCAAGGTAGCTAAATTATATTAATACTTTCTTAAGTGAGCTTACTTAATCCATTTGATCACATTACTAATCATAAGCGTAAAATCACTATTCATAATTTACTATTCATCAAAAATTAATTTTATCTTATTAGACTCTAAATTTCTTTCTGAACATAACTGTAGAAGACCATTATTTGAATATCATTAAACATTATTAAATATTTTAGGTTTACATAAATATTTTTAAAAATATCCTTTTTTAAAAATTCATCAATAATATGCATACTATATTTATCCGGGCATTTGAAAATTTGCAAACTTCACCATTAGAGGAAATCACAATTTTTATTTAAAACAAAGGATTACACAAGGGAGTTACGGTCTCGTTACATAGCCCCTTATAACCCCAGCATAGGACTTGAGTAAAGTGTGCAAGGGTGATAGAATTTTGGAGTGGCTCGACCAACATTGCCCGAGTAGTGATTTCTATCAGATTGAACTTCTCTTGAAGGTGATTTTGTTCCAGCTTCACACGATGAAGTTCAGCTTGGGTTTGGTCATTAACAAAGCCCAATGGTGCTACCTCGTTCCCAAGTTCTGTCAGATGGGTTTTGATCGGCCCAAGACTACTGTATGGGGCCATCAAATATTCTTTCTATATTAAATAATAAATATCACCTGTATTTATAAACAATAATCGCAAGATTTAGTTTCCAATGGTTATATTTTTCAATGGTCACATATCAGTCGAAACCCACTGGTCTCATTTTAATTATAATCATTTTATTAAATGAAATAGTTTTGTTGAGTATAAAATAAAATAACACACAAAATTAGGAAAAACAATTTACTCACAATTTCGGGTCATTACATTCTTCCCCCCTTAAGAAATATTTTCTTCGCATTTTCAAAATTGGGCTTGGAAATTTCGTTTAAAGTCCCTCTTTGGGAAAAGAGTCAGTAAAACTATTACTTAAAAAGGAAGAAAGGGAAGTACAAAGGTCACCTAAGTTAACCCATACTAGAATTCCATGTAGGAAAACATGGATATGGAAGAGAAAACAGAGGGTCTAGTTATGATATAGAGTGATAGAAAACTTGATTAGGAAAAAATTAACCACAAGAAGATCACAAACTTATGATGTGTTAAACAGTATTTGATTACCTATTAGGAAACGTAAACCAACAATGTTTTTTTTACATTACTTTTCTTAATTTTGAGGAATTCATGTATTATATAGAATAAAAACATAAGGAAATATACTTAACATCAAGTAGAGTTTCATACCTCAATAAGTTTCCACCAATACTAATATTTTCTCAAACAATGAGCATTCAAAAAGACTTGGCCACATCAAAATCACACGAATCATCTTCTAGAGAATCAAATAATCCACAAAAGAATAATCATATTTTTACCTTTTCTTTAGTCATCATCTAAAACTAAAATGGTTAGTATGAGATCATATAATCCCCAAAAAGGATAATCCTTTATAAAAATAAATATGACTACTAATCTCCAAAATTCAACAAAAAGGACCCAATGTTCCAGAAAGACCATTCAATACACAATTATCCTTAGAATTCTTCAGAATAATCCAAACTAATATTGGAACCCAAAACATATAAGGATTTAATCACATAGTCTACCCCAATAAATGATAACAATTATCTCCAAATAACATCGACTACTATTAATGTCTCCTACTAAAGTATAATTAACCTATTCACATATTATCTATACGAGGTTCATCATTTTCCAGAAATAACCAAAATGACCATATGTCTATAATAAATACATAAATTCTTACAAAAAAAATTTAACCATTCCTCCTCAATTTAAATTATATTGTATTTTATTTCCCTTAGGAATATAGTACTCTAAAAGTGAAAACATAGTCCAAAATAACCATTATCATTTAATCACAAAATCATTTTCCTATTCAAAGGATATCCATTTGATAAAACATAAGTTTCAAAAACCAACTTATACTTGATCCATAAAAATATCAGGTGCATTAGTCAATTTGAATGGCATTAGAACAAACTCATAATGCTCACATCATGATCAGAAGGAAGTTTTTGGAATATCATTATTCTGCACCCTCAATTGATGATAACCAGAACGCAGATCAATCTTAGGGAAGAGTTGATCCCCCCAAAGTTGGTCAAAATAAGTCATCGATTCTTAGAAGAGGGTATGTTTTATTCACTATGATCTCATTAAGTTCTCTATAATCAATTTATAGTCGCATCGATCCATCCTTCTTCTTCACAATGAGAACTGGTGCTCCCCACGGAGACACACATGGTCGGATAAACCCATTCTCCAAAAGATCTTGGAGTTGTTTCTTTAATTCCTCTAACTCCACATTCTTTATACTATATGGGGTCTTTGATATCAGATGAGATCTATGTATGAGATCAATGGAGAAATCTACCTCTCTTTCTGGGGGAGGACTGCGTAACTCCTCAGTAAATACATCAATGTATTCCAGGATGATGGGGACATTTTCTAAAACAATAAATCCTTCCTAAGAAACTTATTTTATTTACGAATCTTTTAACTAAAAAGGATTTTAGTTCTTAAAACATCATGCATAGACAATTACATTTTTCTATAATTCCTTCAGAATGATTTATAAAAATCTTGCGATTAACCAAACATATCCCCTGGGAGTTTCGTAACCAAGAGTGCATCAAGGCTCATTGTCGTGTACCGGTTCCTGTTCGAGTCTAACTCAAATCAGTGTTTTTAGTTTTTACCCCTATGTACATCTATGACAAAGCCACCGCTAGCTATTTGTATCCAGACAGGGATGTATTTTCTTGATAAACCACTTACTCAATACTCACCAAAATACCAGGAAGATTTCCAATATTTAAACTTTTCTATCGGGTTCTTCCTAAAGTTTTCATATCATAATTTCCATAAATAACTAAACTATTCTTTGATACCAACTATGGAATCCCACCTTTATAGTACATAACTTTTCATACATTTTATATACAGAGGATCTTTATAGTCTAGTGTCTTGGAAATTAGGAATATAATATATGGAAAAAACATAAAACATTAATCTAAACAACTTTTAAGGCATCATCAAATGTTCATCCTCTGTACATTTACTGCATCTCATATCCTGGAGATAGAAATCAAAAAAAAGGGTGAGCAGAAGGCCCAGTACGGGAAAACAAGGGATTCACTGTACTTGTGATATGAATAATAACTTGAATAACAACATAAAGATTTGAGAAATGAAAGTATAGAACTATGATTCTCCATTGAGAAGTATTGTTCTCCTCATAGTTGATCTAAAAAGTCATCAATATATTAAAGAACATACTTTTTATTTTTACTGATCTTATTTACCTCTCAGTAATCAACACATTTCCTCATTAACCCATCCATTTTCTTTACAATGATAACTGGTAAACCCCAAGGATACGCACTAGGTTGTATGGAAATTTTGTCCAATTATCTCTTAATTTCTTCTTTATCACCACCAGTTCAATCGGTGCCATCCTGTAGAGACTTTTTGTGGTATGAGAGGCTCTCAGTATGATATATATTGAGAAATATACCTCGTGTTCTATGTAGTTCAAGGAAACTCATTGGTAAATACATCACTTTATTACCTCATAATATGCATTTCCTCATGGTTGATAACTTTCATTTACTGAACCATTTGAGTGAGGTTTTCTTCTTCATATGGTATCAAAACCCACACCATTGATGGATTTTCATTATGAGATTCATGATCTTCCTTGAATTTACAGAGGATCAAGGGATGGTTTGAAATATAAAAAAATATTGCATTTTCCCAATAGTTGATGTGTTCTCTATATAATGAGAGCTAATCCATGAACAGTATAACATGGAATCCAACCAAGGTAAGTATTATGAGATTCATTAGAATAATACTCCAATATTAGCTAAGAGGATAAGAGTCCAATACTTAGGTTTCTAGGATTGCAAGACTATGTTTTGTATGGATATTTCTATATATTGGTATAGATTTTTTGCTTCAATAGTTCTATAAAACTTTCATGATATAATGGATTTCATATAACCATAACCAAATTATACTTTTTCCATTATTTAGTATATAGAAAGGGTACCTTTTACAAATTTATTTTTGTGCTTCACTTTAGTAGTAGTGATGGTAGAATATTTATCTTTATCCTTTATAGTTATTGGAATCTAACACTAATTTCCCTCAAGGGCTCGAAGTTTAGTGCACTCGAATTCATAGTTCCCTTGATCCCTATAGCTAAAGAATTGAACCATGGGTAGTGCTCTCTTTTACTCCATCACATTGGCCAGATTCTACTTGTCACATAAATATTCATGAGCTTGGTTTCCTTATTCCCACACTTATATAATTTCCCTGTCACTAAGAGGTAGTTTTCTAGATTCTTATCCCCAAATTTTTGACATTGGAGTGGTTGATCTTTCTAGAAAAAAAATTTCATTAGATACTCCATCTTGAAAATCCATCATATTTTTCTTAACATCATATCCATGGGATCATTCTACAAACTCCATCTCCACTTTGAGAGAACATCAAACAACTTCTTCATAACTCCTAAAGTCTTGAAAAGTTATAGCCTTTCTATGGTTTAGTTTAATACTAAAAAATAATATATCTATTTTCTATCATTGATTATAACAAAAGATAAGGAATAACTTGAGATACTTGTAAAATTTAAATTTAAATTCATGATAGATTCACCTGACTTTTTTTCAGTTAAATAAATTATCTCTCTATCTATGTATAAATATTTTGAGGAAAATATTTTTGAAGAAATATTTTCTTAAAGTATCTCCACTCCATCTGTTCTATTTCATCCTCTGGATTGGTGCTATTAATAAAATCCCTCCATTGATAAGCCTCTCTATATAAATAATAAATGGATAGAGTCACCTTTTCCTTCTTAGAATAATGATGAAAAGAAAATATATTCTCTATTGAGTTTACCCACTATTTTGAAACCAGTGGATCATAAGATCCACTATACTTCAGTTGATGTTTCCACAAAAAGGACTCAATGGATATTTTCTCTTTATTTGGTGAATATAGACATTCTTCATGGTTAAGGTTGTTATTCATATCTTGAGACAATTGGGTAATAATTTCTGTGTTGTTTTAAACTCCACCTCCCAAGGCACTGGGTATCTCATTCAGGAAATCGTTGAATTGTCCTTCAAATGGTTTGTTGACCTGGTTTCTATTAATTCCCATAATTTTATAAAATGGAAAATGTTTGAACAAAACATAAGTCAATATATCATAAAAAATAATTTTTTGTGTGTTTGAAACAAAAGTCATATCCTATGGGATCCCTATCCATAAAACCATTTTTTGTATTTAAAAAAAAGCCACTTAGGGTTAGTGGGAACCTCACAATACAGTTTCTAGATACCAAAATAAAAAAATCACAAAAACACAAGATCAAATGAAATATGAAATTACATTAAATACCCAATCTAATCACCATTGAATTCAAATTTCAAAAAAAACATGCAACTACCTCATGCCTCAAACTACGAGGCGACTAGTTCCTCGATCCTTGCACCCTAATCTTCCTGATAACCATCATCATCAAAAACTTCACCTACATGAAAACAAACCATACATCATTGCCTTTGGAACTACTTCCTCAGTGATATCCACTAAAACTTCACCCAATAACGGAATAAAAATTATACAAAATCATTCGAAAAATTAAACAGCATCATTAACTAGAATAGATCGAGTGAATACGTTCAAAAATAGATTCATCTATTCTACTATCAAATCTAATGTTTTCCAAGAACCAAAAGAAGGAAAAACAAAATCATCAAAAAAACACCATCAACGTCATCAATAATAAGCCAAAACCTTCCATATTAGAAGTATAGCCATCGATAACCACCATGAACCTTAGAAAAATATATAGTAACAGTAATCCGGAATCCTAGATGAATTAGCCAAAATCAAGGAAATAAATAAACCAACACAAAAAACCCTAGAACACTATCGATGGGAAGCCTCACATCCCAAAAATCCCCTAAACATCGTCCCAATAGACTGATATGGGTACTATAATGATAGATCTATAAGAAAGAGTAGACGATAGATGAATCTCAGGCTTCGACATGGGGAACAACCACAGAAAAAAACATGATGAAGAGAAAGATGTAGCCTCCAGCCTACATCCATCAAAATCAAAAATCGCCCTCAACTCCATCGCACAAGACCAAGATGGGGAGAGGCATGATTGGAGAGGACAACAATAATAGAAAGGAGATGGTAGAGGACCTCGCTTCCAAGGAACCAATAATTGAGAGCGATAGAAAGAAACAACATATTCCAGGAAGACTGATGAGAAACTAGAATAAGGAGAAATCCAAGTCAAGACCAAAGATAATGGGAGAGGAATAAAACACAAATGAATGAAGGATAATAGTGAACAAAGTTAGAAGTAGGAAGCGAGGAGAGAGTGACACTATAAGAGAAGGGGGGAAACCCTAGAACCTGAGAGGGGGGCCTTGGGAGAGAGAGGTAAATCCTGGAGAGAAGGGAGACATCCCCCTACATTCCTTGTGGGATCCCTATGTTTAGAATTTTTCTAAAAAAGTTTTCATGGATGTACACTTAGTGTTATCCTAAGGGTTTTTTCTAACATTCTCTAATCCAAATTCCTAAAATAAATAAACCATACACAAATGCCAACTAATGTGACCCTAATTTTTCTTATATGATTATTACATCATTTCAAAGATAAAGAAAATTAAATCATTACAATGCCAAGATCCAAATGTTTAGTGTCTTTGAAAAATTAGGACTATACCTAAATTGTACATAATAAATCATAAATTATTATTTTATAACATATTTTTTATCCTTACAAATATCATGTTCTACTTAGTACATGTAGGCACCTAAGGATATACCTCAAATAAAGGGGTCAGCTAAAATCCCAGGAAGATGATGAATAAGGACTACAATCAATATAACATGAGTGAGCATAATCATAATAATCAGAGCATAATAATAGGATAATTATCAAAATAATGGTAGGAAATATAATATAAATGCATGTTAATTGGATATGTTAAAAAAGGAAATGTCATGTCTTAGTGGTCAAATACCACATGTAGTTATGAACAAAGCTATCATCGGGTTCATGCATAACATATGTTCATAACCATAAAATTATCACTGTGAAAAAAAATAGTATCACAATTACACATATTAAACATTATCTCATGAGATACATCACATTACCCAATGCATTACAGGTCTATATAATTTCGATCCCACCCTTTATTTCATAACATTTACATAATCTTGCATACCACATTGAACTTATAATAATCGTAGTTGTAAAATTACCCATGAGAAGGAATGGGTTATATAATAATTTCATTAATCATACATTCATGAATAAACATTACTGTTTCCAAATAAAAATGGAAAAACATACTTGGTATAATAATCATCAATACCTATTGGAGAATAAACAATCTCAAGAGGAGTCAATATGTGTTTTAGCAGGAAGAATACTTTTAAAAAATACACATATTTGATATAAATATATGTTGGAAACATGTATATCTTAAAAAAATGAGTTAATAGCAATTAAATTATATTTACAGAACATTAATGGAATATCCATATTGAAATTTGGCATGAAATATGTATCACCAAGTGAAAGGGAGTTAGGTTTCAGAATGTTTTTACCTTCTGTATTAATGCTTTCTTTACTTACAGTTAGCATCCTAGACAATCAAATTAGATTAATTAATTATTAAATTCTTAACCACATATACATTTATTTGATTTATTATAATATTATTATGTTTATTTTTCCATTTTGATGAGTTATAGAGTACAATTTTGTCTTTTTGGGAGTCATTTTTTTCATGGTTTTCATGATTGGTTCACCTTTATACAAGTATGGAAGTTCGTTTAAAATGATATAAATTATAAAAAATTGAAATTATATGTTATTAATGAAATTAAATAATATTAAATGGTATTATATATAATTTTTTTATATCTGTATGATTCAACCCTTAAAATGTTAATGGTAAATTTTTAGTTTATTTTACTGGTTTTTTCACCCATCCTGAGATAATTATATTTTATTAAATATTAGGTTTATAAACTAGTAATAGAACATTAAAAAAATTATAATATGCATAATAAAAAAATTACCATTTTAATTGTTTTATTAATAGCCTTAATGTAATTAATGAAAAATCAAAACTCGTCTTCCACGGAGGCGGTGAATCTTTGCATTACGGATGATGTTTTCATTTTTAGAATAAAAGAAGAGGATAAGAAGTCTGATGGTAGATATTCAATTAGAAAAATAAAATAAAATGATATATATTATATTAGATATATAATTCCTATTTTTATATGGTATGTGAGGATAGAATATGAAAATAAAAGAAACTAAAACAGAACGATACGTGATTTTACCCTTTGATTATATTTTCCTTGAGAACCTCCTAAAAGAACATGGGTTTTATCATTAGTTGATACCAGAAGCTCTAGGACATGAGGAATAGGATTTTTAAGGTAATTTGGAATAATTTAGATAATCTACAAGGATTTTATGTTGTGATAAGAAGAGTGGGTGAGGGGTGGAATTTATAGGGGGAGCGAGATATTTTTTATTATTATATTCTTTAGTTTATTATTTTGGCTCAAGAGTATAAATATTTTTTATCCATATCACTAAATATATTAAATAATAAATTATATTTATATATTACGGTTCTTACATCATCCATACATCATCCATGACTTGAAAAAATCATGTATTTATCTTATACAGAAAATTATAGTATTTCAATATGCGCCAAAAATTCAACTATTTTAGAAAACTCCCAAAAACTCACCCAATACATTTTCTGACATGAGATTTTCATAATGGAGTCTGATTTAAAATATATATATTTTCTAAATATAAGAAATTTATTTTTTATATAAAATCATCATTTTTTATAGAAATACAGATTTTAATATTATAATAGATTTGTTTGACCATTTGAAAAATTAATTAAGGTCTCTTTTAATTATATTATAATTATTATACAACATAATATTAATCTATCAATAAATTTTACAAAAATAAATTATCTTTTGAAAAATTTTATTAATTGTAACATTGTAAATAAAAATTTATGTTTTACAAAATTACATACACTTTATTAATCATTTTTCAAACATTTATCAACTTATTCCATGATAGAAATATATTATATTTTCATTTATAAGATAACTACATCGTATTTATACTTACACATGTCATGATATTATTCTATTGGTTGGGTTAATATTCTTAATTGTCATATTACTATTCCAAATGTATGGTTACTATTCCAATGACCAGGTTATTATTCCATCAGTATAGTTTCAGTGATTTCTATAAATACCACTTATTTCATTATTAAATTATGAGAATATTGTTTTTATTATGTTTCAATGATATGTATGTGTTTTATAACATATAAAATAATTATAATAATATGAATTTATTTGATAAAATTTTGGTTCCTTACATTATATTCTGACCCAAAAGGTTTTTTAAGTATTGAGTGGGGTAGGTAGGGGTATCCATTTATAAGTTCGGGATAAGACAAAAATTGGAATTTTTAAAATTAATAAAATAAATTAATGTCTTACTCAATCCAAATGGATGAAATGTCACTAACCAACCCGGGTCGACCCTGAGCCGGTCACCCAAGCCGGCCCACGACATGGCCCGAAGGGCGTTCCCGATCCCCACGGGCTGGAAACTAGAGCCGGGCATCAAAAGTTAACATTTGGGAACGATTTTGCCCACGAACAAAAAATAAACAGATAACCGAACTGACGATAAAGATAAAAACTGTCAACAGAAAGACAAATAATTCAATCACACCTTCTTGTGACCTCTTAGGTCACCACCCAACTCCAAACCACACTGCTCCAACATTGTGCAGCTGAACTAGAAACCTCTACGAGGAGCTGAACCTACAAATGGAATGATATAATAGGTGTGAGCTCTGAGATGCTTAGTGGGGGTGCCAAGAATAAACCACTGAATCCAACAATTCTCTTTTCCAAAGTAGTCCACTAACACAAGTTTGAAATACAGATATAAAATTATGGTTTTAACATTCTAAAATATGCAACATGTTTTTCTCATTTAAAAACCCAACAAAAGCTACACACCATTTCCAAAGTCATTTTCCATTTTATAAATGAAAACCAAATTAGAAAAATACCAAATCTGAACTAGAGTTAACAAGTAAAAGTGCAACTGAAAATAAACCTGGGCAATGAAAAGCAAACAAGCAATGTATGTAATCCAGTAACCACGGGTGATCCTAAACATCCCAAGAAGCCCCCTGGACGTACTCGATTTCGGAACCACCTATCGGCGTATGGCGAAGCTCCTAAGTCTATAACCAACTGGCCGCCCTAACTGACCAATCCAGTGGAAAAGCCCACCTAGCCTAACAACAAATCCAGGGGGTACCAACCCGTCTAATCGGGGTTGGTCAACAACTGTCACTCGATCATATAAAAGATTCTCAGCAACCCATGGTGGTTATAATAACATTGTGTAAGTAGGAAGGCCCTCGCAAGCATGATTCATCTCACCGCACTTGCCTACCCCAAAAAAGGATGCTTCCTATACGTTCTCCAACGAAGGGTTACCCTAGATAGGAGCACCCCATATACTTAAATATATGCATACATGTCAAATATAGAAATTGAAAACTGGTCCATCACATCACTCGATTATCAAAACCAATTTATCAAACACTTGGAGATGTAAACTGGGCCTCTCGTTTTACATAAGCAAATGCCTTTATGAAAACATTGCACATGCTCTTCTAAAAGGACTCTAGACACCACTTTTGTATTTAAAAACCCAAGCGGGCATATACTCATGGATTTATTTTCAAACCAATTTAAATAACTACACGTAGAGGCCCACATCATTTTGAAAACAAGATCCGCTTATAAAACAAAGGATTCGAGAAAAATACCAATTTAAAGAGATACGAAAACATTTCTAGAAAAACATTAAGTTCCATGAAATCAACCAGCGCAGGACAAACAAGTTTCATAAAATATTTCTACCATCAAACACCACTCAAAACGTCCAACAGTACCATTTGAAGATAAAGGCCGTTAGTTCTAAACAAGCTGGCAAGGTATAAAAATGTGCATAAATAAAGAAGCATCCAAAAATACATTTTTTGTCAACCCTTTCAATAAGAAAAACACGGTCATAAGTTAACTATAAGAAAAATAACGGTGCGAAACATAATATAAAATTTAATTAAGAAAACAAAAGCATTAAATGGTTTAAAATTTGGAGCAATGGCATGGAAGCACCTAAACATAATCAAGGAACTATTTCAAAGCTGTTATTAACCCCTTTTAACCGTCAAAGAAACATTGAAATAAATAATCTATCAGGATTAAAAGGGTGAAAATAAAATTTATAAACTAAATGAAAAAATGCAAGTTCCTATAGAAAACATCAGAAAGAGAGAATGGATGGAAATGCCTACCTCGAACAATAGACACACCATGCTTTTTAACTCAAACCACACCCTGCTCATGTGCACACACTTCGACAAAAGCGCACGCGCTTGGAAATGATCTCGACTCCCTGCGACAACTTCCGACACCCAAAATGAGGGTGTTGAAGACCCTCACACATCCAATTAAACGCCAGGGACTCAGATACATAAACATGACCCAAAAATAAATAAATAATTAATTAAATAAAATGTGCAACAAGACAACAAACAGAGAACATCACCTCAGATGGTGGTGGAAATAATGAAAACACACAGCTAGCCGAGATTGCATCCAAAAAACATCACCCGCACAGCTAATAAAAAAAGGGATTTCAAATGACAATAATGATAATAAAATAAATGCAGCGTGATAACAAAACTTTTACCTAGGATGGTGGCGGCGAACTGAAACGTGTGACGAAGCCAAACATGCCTCGCAACCAACAACGGATGATCCGAAGCGATCTAAATAGCTTTGCCTTTCGCAGCGGCAGATAAAACAGAGTCCGACATGACCCGGGACACCATTCGCAAACCCGGTGAGGGGATTCACGGCCACGCCAGGGCATTGCGGAGGCATTGTGCAATAGGATTCGGTTTTGCGCCGGAAGATTGTCGGATGGTAGGGGCCGGGTTCGCCAGAATTGCACCGAGAAGGGGGGTTAGGTTCACCAGAATTGTACCAGGAACGTGAGTCTGGTCTGAACAACGGGTGCTAGGCGAGGGCACAGTGAGGTGAGGTCGGTCGGAAAAGTGTCGGACAAGGGAGCTCGCGCCAGACGGGGGAGGCCGCACGGGACTGGGAAGCGGCTATGCTAGACAGAGGGGATGGGCGGCGAAAACCTGCAGGGCGAGGAGAAAGCGGCAGGGGCTTGCACGCCGGCAGAAGAAGGGGAGGAGGCTTCAGTCGGGGTGTCGCACGAGAGAGGGAGAGGGGAGGGATCCACGCACAGAGTGACTGACAAAGGGGATGTGGAGCGCCAGAGGACCTCGGCTAGTGGGGGGTCGTTCATGGGTATGGAGGAAGGTGCGCAGGGTGTGCGGCGTTGCAGGTGGTGGAGAGCGAGTGAGAGGAGGCGGGGTTGGCCGGTGGAGGGTGAGTAGGGAGGAGTGCGGGTGAGGGGAGGCAGAGCTCGTGTGAGGGAAGGCGGGGCTCGGCCGGCGGAGGGTGAGGCACAGGTTAGGGGAGGCGGAGGTCAGACGAGGGGAGGGTGAACAGGGAGGAGTGCATGAGCGGTGTGCAGCAGGAAAAAAACGAGAGGGGAGAAAAAAGGGGCCACACGAGCAGGGTTAGGTTTTAGAGAAAAAGAAAAAAAAAATAATAAAAAAATATAATAATAATAATAATAATAATAATAATACTACAAATAAATATTAATATAACAAATTATTATTATTATAATTTATTATCCATTTTATTTTTGAGTAATAATAATAATAATATCAATGGAAATTTAAAAAGAATAATATTAAAATAAATTTAAAGATCATTTTATTTTTATCATCTGCCAAAATTATATTAGCATGGCGATTTAAACATTTATAAAAATTAAATTAGTTATCTTATGTATCGGGAAACCGCGCGTTCACCAGGGCCGAACGCACGGGCACCGTTAATGGCGTAGTGACCGCACTCTGGCCCAGACCCACCAAAAAGTATAAAACTTAGGAAAAGTTCAATCAGGAACCCAAATAATCCTCATCCAAACGATACGAGACCAATAAAAGAAACAAATAGTTGGTGTCTGTGGTCGGAGTGTGAAAATTATTCCCACCACTGAGACATTCTACCCCCAGAAAGTAACCAAGTCAACAGTAAACATAACTCAAGTCCATGCCCAGACAAAACCGAGAAAAAGTTGTGAATCCCGGGATGACCTTACTCTCAATAGGTCACACCCGACCTATTCAAAAGAAAAATGAAGCCCGAGGTTGAGGGGAGAACCCGAGAGGGTTCTCCCCACCACAAAAATTTACTAACACGGAGACCTTGATACTTGAACACACCACCCCAGGGGTGAAACGTGTGAACTCCCCAAACTGAACTCATCCCAACTTCTCAATGCTAAAGGAACAACTCCACCACTGGGATTAAAACTATTCTGGGAAAAACTGGCACAATGAGACACCGGGAAAGAGGAATTACCTACAAAACACAAACACGATAAATGAAAAGCCACGGAGAGGCGTCCGTCCTAATAAAGAGCCCAGAAACGAAAACCATTAATTTTCGCAGAACCAAACATCCCCCTGACGTACGCAGCTGAGACCATCCTCATGACAAAAACGGGTTCGTTTAGTCATGGACCCGACGCCTTTAAAATAATCTGAACGATTTAGAAACTATCCAAAGAGGAAATGAGGCCACTTGGATTGCAGTAGAATGAGCTCATCGCACAACCACAACAAGGATGATCTTACAACGATGACAAGAATTGAACAAGAAAAATTTGGATACTTATCTTCAGAAGGATAAAAACATGGACCAGACCAAGGTTCCACACACTCTCGGAAATTCCTAACTGTGTGTGAGATTCACCCCGAGACCTATGGCTGGGGCCCTGACGGCTGAATCATCTCCTGCCTCATAGTCAGACATTTTCATCTTCTGGTCTCTAACTCCTTCCGTTCGATGATTCAAACAATCACGATGGTCATACGTCTTCAAAGGAATGCAACATGATGAATTAGAATGTCTGGACATGCCATACTGGTGGCACACAAGAGAGTGGTCGGACGAACTAGGAGCCGGTACCGATGAGGAGGGTTTCTTGGAGATAGGTTCCACCAGCCCGCACCCCTTTCCAGGTGGGGAACCTTCGTGAAAAACGACCATCATTAATCATACCCAAAACTCCGACGAAGATGAGACATCTCATCCTTACTAGTCTAAAACTGAAACCTCAAATAACTCTAGGGCGGTACGAACCTTAACTATCCTGGGAGTTCGCAACAACCTGAAGACCCACTCTAATTCCACAACCACATAACTGCCCCTCACGGACATTGATTACTTTGATCGATAAGCAAGATGCAAAAAGAACTAAAAACTGGGCACGACTCATTAGCAACCATAGCGACCATTCTAGGTGGCATACTCAGAACAACACAAAAAAACACAACTAAAATTGGCATCTAGCCAAAACTCAATCAAAGCAATAGCCCGATCCAAAGGCAAAAAACTCCTAAGTTAAACATACACAATCATAAGTAAAATTTATCTTTTCCCAAACCCGTCATTTATTTTAAATTTTTAAACTCACCTATGGCCCCTTATGGACTATCACATGTGCGTTCACCCATTCTCGGCTACAGCACTCGCGGAAAAGTGCTCCCATGAACTCTCTGCACATATCGATGCACATGTGATCCATTATAAGGAATACCAAGGTTCTAACACTTATTTTCCTTATCAAATCCAAGAAAGCAATAAAACATTCCAAATTGAAACACTCCCACTTTAAAACCCATTTCACCAATTTCTAAACAGTTTTAAAGGAAACACATTTCCATTTTAAAACCTCTTCCATTTTTACCACACACTCACATCAACCGAGATCAAAACAAAACACAGTAAAAAATAAACCACCGGAACGAGGAACTAGTGCTTTACCTAACTCGGTGACATGGTGGTGAGCCATATCCCAAGTAAGGTATATCACTAAAAGGACCTTGAACTTGATACTTGGACTCCATAGGGGTCACCACTCCATGTGAGGCCACAACATGAACCAGTTCTCCTTTATTATCATCCCTCAAACCATAACAATCAAAGGAAAAAGACTCAAATCCAAGACTACCCCTGGTAACTCAGGTCTTGTCATGGGTGGTGGTGATCAAGCACCGACCTGTAACCTACCTCCTGAGCCCCGACAATCCTAATCTCCTTTTACCAGACATCCCAAATAACAAAAACATGCCCTCTGATACCATTTTGTCATGAACCAACCTGGGTCGACCCTGATCCGGTCACCCAAGCTGGCCCGCGACATGGCCCGAAGGGAATTCCCAATCCTCACGGGCTGGAAACTAGTGGCAGGCATCAAAATTTAACATTTGGTAACGATTTGACCCACGAAAAAAATAAACAGATAATGGAACCGACGATAAAGATAAAAACTGGCAGCGGAAAGACAAATAAGTCGAACACGCCTGCTTGTGACCTCCTAGGTCACCACCCAACTCCAAACCACGCTGCTCCAACATTGAGCAGCTAAACCAGAAACCTCTACGAGGAGATGAACCTGCAAATGGAAATATATAATAGGCGTGGGCACCGAGTTTCTTAGTAGGGATGCCATGAATAAACCACTGAATCCAACAATTCTCTTTTCCAAAGTAGTACACTAACACATGTTTGAAATACAGATATAAAAGTAGGGTTTTCACATTCTAAAATATGCAACATGTTTTTCTCATTTAAAAACCCAACACAAGATACACACCATTTCCAAAATCATTTTCCATTTTATAAATGAAAACCAAATCAGAAAAATACCAAAGCTAGACTAGAGTAAACAAGTAAAAGTGTAACTAAAAATAAAACAGGGCAATGAAAAGAAAATAAGCAATGTAAGTAATCCAGTAACCATGGGTGACCCTAAACATCCCTAGAAGACCCCTGGACGTACTCGGTTTCGGAACCACATGTCGGCGTATGGTGAAGCTCCTAAGTCTATAACGAACTGGCCGCCCTAACTGACCAATCCAGTGGCAAAGCCCACCTGCCCTAACAACAAATCCCGAGGGTACCAACCCGTATAATCGGGGTTGGTCCGCAACCATCACTCGATCATCTAAAAGACACCTAGGAACCCACGGTTGTTATAATAACACTGTGTAAGTAGGAAGGCCCTCGCAAGCGTGACTCATCTCACAATACTTGCCTACCCGAAACACTGACGCTTCCTATATGTTCGCCCACGAAGGGTTACCCTAGATAGGAGCACCCCATATACTTATATATATGCATACATGTCAAATATTGAAAGTGCCAACCAGGCCGTCACATCACTCGATTATCAAAACCAATTTATCAAAAACTTGGAGTTTTAAACTGGGCCTCTCGTTTTACATAATCAAATGCCTTTATGAAAACATTTCACAAGCTCTTCTAAAACGAATCTAGACACCACTTTTATTTTTAAAAAGCCAAGCTGGCATATACTCATGGATTTATTTTCAAACCAATTTAATGAACTACACGTAGAGGACCACATCATTTGGAAAACAAGATCCGCTTATAAAACAAAGGATTCGAGAAAAATACCAATTTATAGAGATGCGAAAACATTTCTACAAAAACATAATGTTCCATGAAATCAACCAGCGCAGGACAAACAAGTTTCATAAAATGTTTCTACCATAAAACACCACTCAAAACGTCCAACAATACCATTTGAAGATAAATCCAGTTAGTTCCAAACATGCTAGCAAGGTATAAAAATGTGCATAAATAAAGAAGCATCCAAAAATACATTTATTTGTCAAACCATTCAACGGGAAAACACGGTCATAAGTTAACTATAAGAAAAATAATGGTGAAAAACATAATCTCAAATTTAATTAATAAAACGCAAGAGTTAAATGGTTTAAAATTGGGAGCAATGTCATGAATGCACCTAAACATAATCATGGATCTATTTCAAAGCTGTTTTTACCCCTTTTAACTGTCAAAGAAACATTGAAATAAATAAACTATCAAGATTATAAGGGTGAAAATAAAATTTATAAACTAAATGAAACAATGCACGTGCCTATGGAAAACATCAGAAAGAGAGAATGGATGGAAATGCCTACCTCAAAAAATAGTCACACCAAGATTATTAACTCAAACCACACTATGCTCATGTGCACAGACTTTGACAAAAGCGCACACACTTGGAAATGATCTTGACTCCCTGCGACAACATTCGACACCCAAAATGAGTGTGGCGATGACCCTCACACATCCAATTAAACGCCAGGGACTCAGATACATAAACATGACCCAAAAAAATAATTAATTAAATAAAATTTGCAACAAAAAAACGAACAAAGAACATCACCTCGGATGGTGGTGGAAACAATGAAAACACGCAGTAAGACGAGATTGCTTCCAAAAAACATCACCCACACTGCTAATAAAAAAAGGGATTTTAAAATAAAATAACAATAATAAAATAAATGCGCCCGCGATAATAAAACTTTTACCTAGGATGTTGGCGATGAACTGAAACGTGCGGTGTGGCCAAACACGCCTCGCAACCAATAGCGAACGATCTGAAGCGATCTAAAACGCTTCACCTTCGGTAGCAGCTGAGAAAACGGGGTCCGACATGACCCGGGACACCATTCACAAACACAGTTAGGGGATTCACGTCCACGACAGGGCAATGCGGAGGCGTTGTTCAACAGGATTTGGTTTTGCACCGGAAGATCGTCGAATGGTAGGGGCCGGGTTCTCCATAATTGCACCGGGAAGGGGGTCGGGTTCACCATAATTGCACTAGGAAGGGGAGACGGGTCTGAACAATGGCTGCTAGGCGAGGGCACAGTGAGGTGAGGTCAGTTGGAAACCGGCCAGAGAAGGGAGCTCATGCTGGAAGGGGGAGGCCGCACCGGACCGGGAGGGGGCTGCGCCAGACAGAGGGGATGGGCAGCGAAAACCTTTAGGGCGAGGCAAAAGAGGCAGGGGCTTGTGCACCGGTAGAATAAGGGGAGGAGGCTTCGGCCGGGGTGTCGCACGAGAGAGGGAGAGGGGAGGGCTTCGCACCTGGAGCGACTGACAAAGGGGATGTGGCGCGCCGGTGGCCCTCGGCCAGTGGGGGTCGTTCGCGGGTATGAAGGAAGGTGCGCAGGGGGTGCGGCGTCGCATGTGGTGGAGCGCGAGTGATAGGAGGCGGGGTTGGCTGGTGGAGGGTGAGCAGGGAGGAGCGTAGGTGAGGGGAGGCGGAGCTCAGGTGAGGGAAGGCAGGGCTCGGCCGGCGGAGGGTAAGGCACATGTTAGAGGAGGCGGAGGTCGAACGAGGGGAGGGTGAACAGGGAGGAGCGCAGGAGCAGCGTGCAGTAGGAAAAAAACGAGAGGGGAGAAAAAAAGGGGCCACGCGGGTAGGGTTAGGGTTAAGAGAAAAAGAAAAAAACAATAAAAAATATAATAATAACAATAATATTATTATTATTAATAAATATTAATAGAACAAATAATTATTATTATCATTTATTATCCATTTTATTTTTGAGTAATAATAATAATAATAATATAAATGGAAATTTAAAAAGAATAATATTAAAATAAATTTAAAGATCATTTTATTATTATCATCTGCCAAAATTATATTAGCATGGAGATTTAATCATTTATAAAAACTAAATTAGTTATCTTATGTATCGGGAAACTGCGCGTTCACCAGGGCCGAACGCACGGGCACTGTTAACAGCGCGGTGACCGCGCTCCTGCCTGATACCCACTGAAAAGTATAAAACTTCGAAAAAGTTCAATTAGGAACCCTACTAAACCACATCCAAATGACGCGAGACCAATAAAAGAAACAAATAGCTGGTGTCCGTCATCAGAGTGTGACATGAAACATGAAATATTTTAAAATATTATGCGATATAACTTAAAAATATGCCCATAAAACTAAATTGAGAAATTTTCATAGATCATATTAACCCTTATATCTTCAGTTTAACCCCTTTATAACCTATTTTAACCTTAATAATTGAAATGGATTTTTAAAACATTTATTATTCATTATGACCAAAACATAAGTTAATTTTATTAAATAACATAAATTATTAATATTATAAATAGTTTATATATTTTATATATTTTATTAAATTAAATTACTAAAATTGGTGGAATTTGATTTAAAATTAATCCTAAAAAATGTGGGAAAAAATAGTTTTTCAGAAAAATATCATTTTAATATAAAAATATTTTTATACAAAATTAAATTAAAATTTTGATTTAAATTATCAAAATTAGACAATTAATAATATTAATTAAGTAATTTTACTTATAAAAAACTTTAAAACAAAATTTAACTTTTGAAATTCTAGAAAAAAACTCATTTATTAATAATAATCGGTAATTTCACTATTTGTTGAAAAATTAAAAAAATAGAAAATTATCGAAAATTCATCCATTTAATTTTTTTATATATTTAATTAAAAAATAAATTTTACATTATCAAATTAAAATTCTATAATTGTAAATGAATATTTTAAATTAAATCATATAATTCATGAAAGCCCAATTTTATTAGCAATAATGTTTTTTCCTTTGGAATGAAAAATTACCCAATACTTATAATTAATATAGATATATAAGATATAATTCATGAATGCTGAAAAGTAATGAAATTTATTTACTGTGAACTTTATTTAGGTTGTTACATTATTCTTGCTTTTTATAAATTGTGTCCTCGTAATTTTATCCATTCCATAAAAAGTGGGTATATTTCTATACTATAGCATTTTATAGTTGTCACGTTTCATATCCAACCATATGGTTTCTCAAAAAATGATATAACATAGTTAATCACATTTTTCTAGAACATCTACTCTCGTTATTTACGAATCTGAATAGTCTATTCATCATAAGAAAGTTATTCTTCCAACTAAACTACTTCATGGCTCAAAATGTGAGATGCATCCAGAATATATTATCTTAACAAAGAAATATGAAATGCATCTTGTACCTATGAAAAATTAATATTAATGTACACTTATTAGGAAAAATATATAGCTTTTTCCATTATTTCATATAGTCAGATTAACCATGGACATAACTTCCCATTTTTCAAAAATTCATAATTCTTTTCCATGGAGATACTTTGAAAAATACATGATCAAAAACCTCCAATGAAATATCCTTCCTCTTGTTATCCACATACTTTTATGCCTATATATAGGTATCCTCAAAGGTTTTTGAATCATCTTAACCTTATAAAATGATTATTCTAACAATTCTGGTCCCAACAAATTCCTTTCACCTACTTCATCACAAAAAGCTAGAGTGAGACACTGCTTTCCATATAATTCTTCATAAGGTTTCATCTGTATACAGGATTCATAATTTTTATTATAGGAAAACTAAACTAATTAAGTATATTGATACCAAATTCCTTGGAAATCCATTGATCATTCCATAATTTCTTCTATAGTTTGAATCATTTACACAAAATATCCATCAGTTTAAAGATTAACAGATGTACTAAAATTAAATTCAATTCCCAAAAAAATTTAAGGCCTTTCAAAAAATAAAAAGTAAACCTGGGATTATGGTCAGATACAATATAGAGGGGATATCAGAGAACCAAACTATCTCCATGATATATAATAAATAAATTTTATCTAAAACATATTATCTTTAATGGGAAGGAAATTTGAATATTTTGTTAATAGATTAATAATAACACAAATCTCAATATTTCCTAAAGATGTTTTTGGACATCCCGCAATAAAATTCAGGGATATATTTTCCCATTTTTTATTCTAAATTGGGAAATATTTAATCATCCTATTCTGTAATTATTTTTCTTCTTTATCCTATTGAAAATTAAAACATTTCACGGTATATTCAGAAATGTAAATTTTCATTCCATACCACTTGAAATACTTATGAAGGCCACTATACATATTAGTGCTTCCATGGTGAATGAAATAATGGGAACTATAAGATTCATTCAAAACTTATCTCTTCAACTGAGAATTACAAGGCATAAAAAATCTCTTTCTAAATATGATAACACCTACATCATCAACATAAAACATTGTAAACATACCATTCCTAACATATTTTCCCATTTTCTATAAAACATGATCCTATTTATGGGATTGATTAATTCTTTATGTTAATGTCGACTAAATTGAAACCTAAAATAAGATAGGGAAAGTTCCTACATGTATAGCTTCTAGGAAAAAAATCATCAAATCAATAGCCAATGGGTTATGTTCTAAACATAACATAGTTTAGTTGAATTATCTTCTTGAATTAAAGCATTGTCATATTTGTTTAATTTTCAAGGATATTAAAAAATCATGTGGTCATTATCCTTAATTTTTTATATCCATCTTCTCTGCCTCTTGTTCAACTTCTTCTTAGTGAATATATACTTCAAAATTTTATTATCAGTATAATTTCACAATTTAATATATTGAAGTGATGCCTATAAATTTTTAAATAAAAAAACGTTGAAACAAAATCCAAATGTTTTGTAGGATAATTTTACTCTATAGGTATCAATTAACATGGAGAATAAGAAATTACCAAATCATTTTACATCCAAACACTACTATGTCCCTTTATTGATCCATTATTGTGAATAAAAAAATCCATTTCTACATGGTAGGGCCAAAACTAGATCATTCCTGAATATACTTTTCAATTCATCGAAAAAATCATTACTCTCTTTTGTATAGATGAATTTTACTCCCTTTTGACTTCACTTAGTCAATATTCTAGATAACCAAAAAATTTCTTAACAACCCGATGACAGTAACAATCTAAACCAAGAAAACTCTAAGTTTCTTTGAAATGTTTATCAATTTTTCATTGTACAAAAACATTAGTCTTAGTAGGGTTAGTGGTTACTCCTTCTTTAGAAACAATATTCACGAGGAATGAAATTTTTTGCAACCAAATTTCATAGTTACCAAATTTTCTATAAAGTTTCTTCTCTTTTATGACTTTCAAAACAATCCTTAATTTTCTTTCTTGTTAATCATGAATTTTGGAATATGAAAATATATTATCAATAAAAACAACCACATGCATATCTAAATAGTCATGGAAAACTCTATTCATAAAACCAATGAATACAACTAGTTCAATAAAAAAGAAAAAAGGAATAAACACAAAATAATAATGCCCATATCCAGTCTGTACCACTACCTTAGAATATATTCCCCCCCACCCTCAAATGATGGTATCCTGGTCGAAGATCATTCTTCCCAAAATATTTTTCTCCCTGGTGATGATCAATTAAATAATCAATATGGGGAAAATTGTACTTTTTATTAATAGTGATGTTATTCAGGGTTCTCTAATAAATGGAAATTCTCACTAAACTATCATTATTTTTAAAAAATATAATTGAAGAAACCTGTGGTGGAGAACTAAGATGACTGAAAAATTCATCTAGAAACTCTTGTGACTTGTTTTTCAATTCTAAAATTTTAACATTATATATTCTATAAGGTGACTTTGAAATTGTTTTAGCATCAGTCTCTAAGTCAGTCATAAATTCCACCACCATATTAGGAATAAAACCAATAAAATCATTAGGAATTAAATCAATATATTAATTTACTTTGGGTTCATTACTAATCTAAAAAATTTCATTCTTTTCAATAACATGATCTGGTTGACTTTGACTATCATCTCTAAAACTTTTCTCATCTTCTTGATATGTTATCAATGTGAGAAATTATTTAATATAATGTTACTAGCTCCACAATCTATCTTATTATGAAAAATTTAAATACATTTCATACACAAAAATAGCCTCAAAAATTACTTCAGGTTGTTTAACAATATTTACAGGAAATGCCATACCACTGATAACTATATGAAGATTCTTATAAATATTGGTCACATTAATATTTTCACATGTATTTTCCACCAAATATTATATATTATTTTCATGAGGTCATATTCCAATTTTAATTTAAATTTCATTAAAAATAAAAAATGTGATGATTCAAAGTCAAACAGGTCATTAACATTATTTGAATATGCAATTAAAATACCTCTTACCACTTTATTAGAAGGACCTAGTTCAACAGTAGTAGTATTAAATGATTTTACCACACATTTTTTATTTTATTCTTGATGATTTCTACCATGATTATGTAATTTCTAACACACATTAGCATAATTTACCAACTCATTATAATTATAATATATCTTTGTTTTCTAGCAATATGTTACCCCATTCTTTAGTTGTTTAGGAATATTTTATTTGCAGTCATGAGCCCTATGAAAACAGTTACCACACTAGTAACAATTTCCAGATCCTCTCAAATATTCCCTGAACAATTTTTTCCTTCTCTAGGAAAATTTTGGGGGCTTCCCAATACATTTAATATTTTAATTATCCTCTATTTATTTCTAGATTGACACATTTTACTATTATCATCATGAGAAACATATGTGTTATAAAACTCTATCTCAACTTTCATAGAACAATGAACGACATTATCATAACTTTAAAATAATAATGAGGAAAATACTATTCCTAAACGTTGTTTTAATCCTGAGGAAAATAAATTAATTTTTCAATATGGTTCTGAATAAAATTTAGTGTCCACCTGGACAATATTGTAAGAAATGACTCATATATTACAACTAAAACAACCTAATGCCTCAATTACAAGAATTTTTTTTCAATAAAGAGTCAAAAAACCATAGGGAAATATTTCTCTAGAAAAATATAAAAAAATTAATCCCAATCCATGGCAACAGGGTCCTCTATCTTTGGTGTTCTTAAACAAAAACCACCATCGATCAGATTCACCTTCAAAATTATAATTGGAAAGAGTAAAAATATCACTTTCTAATGATCCCATGACATAAAATATATTTTCAAGAAAATTGACCCATAATTTAGCTACCACTAGATCTGAAGATCAAAGGTATGTTGGAGGGTTATTTTTAATAAAATGATAAACTATCGAGATGTTCTTATATAGTGATGTATTTCTCTCTACCATTGATTCTTACACTATTTATAGCCTATGTCAATTGATCCATCACAATAACAAACTTCTCTTTTCCAATTCAAACTATTGTAGATTTTTGATTAATTAGGATATATTCCTCTTGATTCCTTCCTACGTCAACTTATATTTTTACACTATATACAACGATTTTTAAAAACATTGTTTAGATAAAGAAACATGGTAATATTCAATATCAATATCATGATAACTATTAATTATAATCTCTTAAGGATATTTATTTCCATTTTCCTAACATATAAAATTATCTAAAACATTTCTTTAATAGAATTTATATGGACCCAACATTAAAAATTATATACTAAAGCGTGTTTAGACTATAATTTACTTTATTTCATTCCCAAATATCTTTTTTGTTTAGAGTTTAGATAATTAGGTCACAAAACATTAAAATAACACCATATATTAAAAAGTTGACACTTTAACCCAGTATCTATTTCTCCCAAAATATATATTATTAAAATAAAACATGTTTTTTTCATGAATAATCTCCATGAATTTAAACTTGACTTATTCATTATTCTTTCTCATATATAAACACTGTAAAAGACATTTAAAAATTTGGGATGAGCAAAATTAACTTAGGATATGACATAAAAGGAGGAATTCCATTAGTATAGGGAAAAAAATGAAAACCCATAAAATATTTAACTTTATTGTAATATTATTTTAACATATAAAACAAATTAAAACCAAATGAAAAACAGACACATTATTTTCTCAAGAAGAAACTTAAAATCGCTAGAAAGAAAATATAACCACCTTTTATGAAACTTATAGTATTATATTCATAAACCAAATTAAACTCATGTCAGATAAAACCAAATCCTAATTAAATAAATAGGATAAACTTCATTAGTTAACTCCCTCTTTATTTCTTATGATGATAAATATGGTTACCCAATGCATTCTATATTTCTATCTGGCTCACCCATCATACAAGCCTTATCAGGTACGCTCGTCATATAAGTCATATCATGCTCACCCATCATATAAGTAGTTTCAGGAACACCAATCATAATATATAATACTCAAGTACCATATCATGGATAAAACGTTTTATTCTTCATCCATTTCATCATAAAATACTTAAAAAATATTTTAAACCCATTTCCAAAACATTTTCACATATCAAAATACCTTTTCCATATAAAAAAAATTGAAAAAAAATTTCCAAAATAAAGTGAATAAATGTTTTTATTTAAAAAATAATTAATATTTTAATAGAATAAAAACATAAAATAATTTTTATTTTGGGTATAATATTTTTTTATGCTATAAAAATTAAAATTGAACATTCATTTTTCCTTTTGTAAATAAATTCAAAACATTACATATAAACTATAGAGAAATATTCATTTTGAAAATCATTAAGTGAAATTAAAAAGTGACTGAAAATATATAAGGTATTTCTTTTATATCCATATAAATACATATAAAAATTAATTTTATGAATATGAACATGAAAGGATTAGATTTAGAAAATAAACCTTTAAAAAATTAAAACAAGGTTTTAAGTTCAAGTGACCTTTAACTTGAGTCCGACTAGTCTCAGGAATTATTTATCTTCTTAAATTATAAAATTGTGTTAATAATTTAGTTTTTAAGAACTTATTTATAGAATATCAGTATTTTTATATTATTTATTACTATGTTATATTTAATTATATAATCAATTCTGTTCACATCACACGTTTTGATGATATTTTCATCATATGTCCAAAATGACTTCGGTAGGATCACTATAGTCAAATAGGTCACTATTACATAATCTACTTAAAAATAATAATAATATAATTATATTTATATACATAAATTATAATTTTAATACCAAACAAGAAATATGGTAATGAAATATGAACTACATTATAATAATAGAGATGTTAGGTCGTATGTATGCATGAGTAAGGTTTCAATTTTTCATGGATAGTGATAGAAATATAGAAAGTGTTATTTTATATTTATATAATTATGATTATATCACAAATATAATATTATTTTTTAAAAAAACTTATATATACCATTCATGTGATATGGTGATGAAAAATAAATCGCATCGCTTCATGGAGGTGGTAGTCCACACATACGCATGAAGGACGTTATCATTTTTTAATAGATGGAAAGGAATGAAAATAGATGATATATTATATTTAAAAATTTATAAATATTTCATTAATATATATATATATATATGTAATCCACCATTATATATTCTTGTGAGAGGCCATGATGGAAAATGAATTATATCAGTTCATGAGGTGATAGTTCTTCGTACAAACAAGTGATGGTTTAGTTTCTCATTTGATGGATAAAGGACATGGATATAGGTTTTTTCACTTACATAAAAACATATTAGTTTATGGAATATACTTGAGTTGTTTTTTTATCATGGTTTAATAATATTTGAAGTTGGTAAAATAATAATTAAAACAAAAATTCTTGGTTAGGAACAACACATTTTTTCAAATCAGCCATTTAGGATTATAACTAAAGCCTCGCTAGATTAATTTTAGGGTCAAAACAGGGACTCTAGAATTTAAATAGAAATTTATGTAATTTATTTTTGTATTTATTGAAAGAAAAATTATTTTTTAACTATATAAAGGATAGGGATGGGGGTTCCTTTTATAAGTGGGAGAGAGGACACACTTAATTTTTTTTAAAAGAATAAAATATATTAATGCATTGCTCAATCCAAATGGCTTAGAAATGGACTCTTTAAGGATGTTATATGATATATGGTAAAAATATAAATATATATAATACTTTATAAATATTTTTTGGTCATATTAACCTTAATCTATTTGGTTTATCCCCACCCCCACTCAGGGTAAACGTCTTTCAACCTTAATCATAGAAACAAATTTTTATAGTTTTTACTATTCCTTATAACCTAAAATTAACATAACATTGTTACATAATATAACATATCCTAATTATAAATATGGAATCTATTTTATCAATTTAAACTCAAAAAATATTCAAATTTTAATTTAAAATTAATCCCAAAAAACGCAATAAAAATGGTTTTTCATAAAAATAACATTTTCAATATAAGATTTTGTTT
The DNA here is from genome assembly GCA_963277665.1 of Viscum album. Taxonomy (NCBI): domain Eukaryota; kingdom Viridiplantae; phylum Streptophyta; class Magnoliopsida; order Santalales; family Viscaceae; genus Viscum; species Viscum album. Next base: position 1,501,875,234 of record OY728128.1, read on the forward strand.
TACCAAATTCAAGTATAATGTTGGTTCCATTGAATATAATTCAATTATTAAAAATATAAATTAAATAATTTTATTTTTATAATTTTTAAAAAATTAATTTTGTAAATTTATGAAATGAAAACACGGTTTTTAATTAAAATCATTATTTTTTTACTATTAATTGAAAAATCATACTTTTCCATAAAATTATCAAAAAATCATTCTATGATAATTTTGATATTTTAAATTCAAAAGGAATTAGATTTTTCAAAATTCAATAAATTGGAAATAAATATTTTAAATAAAACCATATAATTTATGAAATTTCTATTTTGTTAGAAAATATATATTTCCCCTAGTTAATGAAAAACTACCTAATATTTTTATAATGAATATAACTCTATAAGTTATAATTCATGAAGAATAAATTGTCCTGTAATTTATATAATATTAACTTTACCTACGTTGTTACACTTGTTTTAAATAATGAATGTGTTTTGTATAGGAATTAACACAAATATTTAGTAGAATGTTCTAGTTGTGGGACTTCATGATATAAAGTCATTGAAAAATCCAACCAAGATTCATTCTCAAGAACATGAATATAACCTACTACTAAAGAAATATTGTATCTTATAAAAATTAATCATTTGAAGTGCCTAATTTAAAATTAAAATGACATAAAAAGGTTGAGATAACATATTGATGAGTGCATCTCTGATGGAAAAAAATTTCACTCAACTGATTCAATGTAATAGAAGATATTTATTTCAAACAATTCTAATTTTTAAAATAAATTTATAAATATTATAATGGGATAGTTCTTGGGGAGAATCAATCCATATTGAATATTCAATATCGAACATATTCTATAGTCTTTTATGTTAGTTTATTACATTTTTTCTGCACTAATATGTAAGTAAAGGGAAAATGTGATGATGATTTTGATAATATCAAGACCAAACATCCTGTAAATAATATTGTTGATTATCAATCACCATTTATTTATAAATTGAAATTTTTAGGGGATATAAGTGTTCTAGTATTTAATGCACACAAAAAAGAGTATTTTTTTTAATTATATGATAATGTTCACTATAAATAACATTCCTTCATATATAATCTTATTTGGATATAGTCTTAAGTGATATAAATTGTGTTCACATTACAAATAGGGGACATCATATCATCAATCAATAAATGGAAGAATGAAAATTTACATGGTACATCAATGATTTTTTTAATGGATCATCATTATTGAATTTTAAAATGGGAATTTAACAATTTGTAATAGTATGATTTTCCCCACATACATTATCATTTTAAGAATATCACAACAATGTAAAAACATCAATGTAATATTTTGAAATAAATGAAGTTCTGGTCCTTGAAAAAAAACATGGAAGAAATGGTCCATTTTATAAGATTTGCCTTATTGAAAATTATTTAAGATAAAATATATTACTAAAGTTATGATTTTCTAGAAAAAATATATGTGACAGATTAATTGGAACTTTTTTAAACATAATGGGAAATACATAAGTTTTATTTCACAAAAATAATACACAATAACCTTGGGAGTGAATTTAAAGTTATATCTCACTATGAAAGGAAATAAAAAATATTTACATTCGGTTTGTCATGCATTGAGAAAGTGTAGGAATATAATTTTATTTAATTATCTACATGGTATTAATGTACATAGTGGGTTTTCATCAATTTTAAGAAATTTTGTTTCATTGATGGATTTAATGTTAATTTGTACGAAATATATTAACATCTATGTATTGATACAATAGCTACTATATGTTGTATTTCATGGAAAAAGCCCAATACCTATTAGAAATTCAATCATCAGGTTGAATTACTTTAACTATTACATTTAAGACAAATCCATTGATCCAAATTTGTTAGATGTGTTATAGAATGAAGTTTTCCACAAACATTTTCAACTTTAAATGTATTTTCCACCCTATGTTCTTGATATATTATTTCATCTATTGATTCATTTAGAGGATGATATAAGAATATGTGTGCCATTTTATTTATGTTGGATTGATATTTTTGAATGATATATGAAAATTTAAAAGTGATACATTAAGAATATATATTGACCATATTCCTATTATTAGAAACAAAAAATATACATCAAAAAAGTTTATTTTGTTCTTTATTTATAATTTATTAAAATTGGAGCATGTTAGGATCTTTATATCATAACATTTTATAGTTTATTGTGATGGTAATGGTATTTTTGACTTAAAGGTAATGTTAATTAAATGTATTAAAGTGATGGAGGAACACTTATACATTTAAAACAAAAAATGTTAGGATCAACCAAATATATCATCACATGTTATAGGATTCAATGTTGGATATTTGTGAATAAATGAAAAAAATTATGAATGAAGAAGAAAACACATTTTTCATGGCCTAAGGGGAAATTAAATAGTATTTATCCACATCTAAAACATTAGAATGATTAGAAAGGGTACCAAGTATTAATGTGCTCATATGTTGGGGTAACAGTCATCGCTGATGAACATCACTTTTCAAGTTCCAAAGATAAAAACCCCACTTCTACAACAACAACATAATTTTTTGTTTTTAAGGATAAATGGTATATTGATTATACTAATTTTCAACTATCAATAATTATGTATAACTAGTTTTAAAATAAAAATGGGGTGAAACATGGTAAATAAGGATTTCAACATGTTTATTTGAAAATATTTATTTGAAAATTGGATCCATTTATAATGGATATGCATGAAAATATATATTTTATGTTATTTCCCCATAAAATGATTAGTTTTCTGTTGGTTTTCAAGGGGAAAATTCATTTGGGTAATGATCATGTTGATGATGTAAAAGAATTATGTGAAATTTAATTTTATATTACCTTATTTCTTAATTATAACTATTATTATTATGTCGACATTATCTATGAAACACAAAATGATCATATGGAAGTGATATAAGTAAACACACCTTTACACTACTAATTAATCATGTAAATATTTATTTTTTTAAAACTATATAGTTAAAAAAATTATTTTTTAACATTGATATTTAAAAATAAATATATTTATATATTTAGTATTCCATCCATTTTTATAATAATTTCTAAATTCATTAGTTACATATATCCATTTTTTTGTTGAATTTGTTTTCCTTTATCATTTTTTCCTCACAATTTTATTTATATTATCTATTTTCTAGTATAAATTTTTATTAAAAAAATGAATAATTCTATTCATATTATGAAAAATTGTATTTTTAATGATAAAATTTTATTTTTATAAAAAATACATGTACAGAAAATTACCCATTTTTAGATGATAATCATTTTTTAATTTTTTTGTATTTTTTTATAATCAATCATTATAGTTACACATTTTATTGATTAAATAAAATCCAATGATTTCATTTATACTATTAACATTAATTTTTTATTTATAAAAATTATTCAATTTTATAAAATATAGGAAATTTTTTTATTTAAGTAGGATAAATATTTCTAAATGAAAAACATGGGGCAGGGGAACCAAGGAATGTACATTTACTCATCTAAATACTTCTTTAATAATTAATTAATTTAATAAAATTAAACATATATTTATTGAAATTATATGTAGTTATTCTTCTTCTATAGAGAGGGTGGTTCATAAATGTGGTATTTATGGGATCACACATTTAACAAAACATTCACTTGTATGTGAATAGAAAATGTTGATAATTAATTTTGGTGATAAAAACCATCTATTTGGCCCATATTCCAAATAGTTTAAGAGTTAATTGGATATGAAGAGTCCTTGTAGGATAATAATTTTATTCCTTAATTCCAGGAGCATTAACCAATCGGTGAAATATTAATTATAGGAGGTGATAACTTTAATGTTTATAAACTTATTTATTAACTTATCTAATTGTTTAAATATATAACATTCCATAAGACTAATAATTAATTTATTCAACTATAAAATACTTTTAAATTTAATGAGACAAAAAAAAATTAAATGGTATTTTTCTTTTTAAGAGATAAGATTAAGAGATTTGAAGACAAATTTTATTTCATATTATGTTTTCTAGAGTAAATAATATCATTATTCATGCCTTAAATTTTATTTTATAGGTATATAGTCATAGCACAATTTTGTCTATAGCCTCTGGGAGGAATCCTTTATGGTATGAAAATATTATATGTAAACTTTATTTGTTAAATTTATTTAAATAACATGATAACTTATTAATTTTTTCCTATTAAATAGGCCACCTGCAACTATCACGAAGAGATATACTCAAAAAATGTATACCCATACACATTTTCACATGGAGGGTATCCATTACTAGAGTAAAAAATGATTGTCAAAAAATTAAATAAATTAATATCAAAGTCAAGTAAAGGATACAAAGTGGTTTATTATGTCCCTCCATCTCTTCCCACTTATTATGAAAAATAGAAAAGGGGGATAATGGAAAAAATGGGATATGTTTATTACCAATAAATCAAAAGAGGTAGTTGATAAGTTTGTAAGTAATTAATTATTATTTTTCTTTAGTTTTAGTATTTTATAGATTCATCTCACTAATAAAAAATTAGAAAATCCTATTTATAGAAGCCCTTTAAAATAAAAAAAATATCAAGGACCTTTATCCATGAGTCTAGGATGGATATTAATACAACAGCTTTAGAAAATCTATAAAACCAAGGTCATTTTAGAGGAAATATGGAGGGTATCTTTTTAGAAAAGTTTTTGAATGCCCCCCTAGTACCACATTGATGGGTGTAGAATACAAGGGATAAATAGATTTATTGAACGTTTATTTGTGACAGTTTAAATTTTTGATGGATGATAAAATTTAACAAATTCAACATGATATGTTTTTAGATGTGATGAGAGATATGAAATATGAACAGCCAGCCAACCATGATCATTCATGTCATCATTCAAACCCAACCATGTATAGTGAAATTCTTATTTAAGGATAATCATTTACATATTATAGAATATGGAGTTTTACATCATCTAGAGGATTACGTACATTATCAAAAAAATTATACAGATTAATTAATAGTGGTGATATATTATATTATTGATCCAATATCTCCAATGTCACATTTCATAATAAAGAGATCACCATAGTTGGGTAAAGTATTGGTAAATTTTTAATTTGTAAAAAACAAATCTTGGTCTTTAGATAACATATTAGGTATAAATTGTTTTTTGTTTTTTGTTTTTCATTAAAATTAAATTATATATAATTTTTTCTCACACATTCCTAATATAGGATAATACCAAATAAAAGGAATCATAGAAAAGGAAATGAATTTTTCATTTACCAACACCTTCAAATTATCTTCAGGATCTTGATATGATACAAATGTTATCATACTTTTCGTCTATATAAGATAATTATTATAGTTTTCTAATTAGTGATGATATTTTTCGGAGTGATTATATATTTAATATATTTCAAATGAACATCATTGATATCATAAAGGGTGATATACTAATTATAACATTTTGTTAGAGTTGTATTCCATGTAAGTAAAATTCAATTATAAATTTATTTTATTTTAGTAAACATATGTTATATTTAGATAATTTTTTTATTTTCTAATCATGTATCTTCGTACAATTTCTATAAAATATGATTTCCCTTATTTTTATAGTTTTATGGATCGATAATATTATTCAACCCTTGTGAAATACTTGAACCAAGAAGCCATGATTTAATATATATCTAAAATATTAAAAAAAATAGAGTAACATATTGGTTTTTTCCATTTCATTACTGGTAAGAACACATATAAAATTATGAAACTCTGTTTATTTTACGATTATTAATGATGGAATATATGTATTTTTTACAGATATTAGATGTTATGAATATTTTTTCAAATGAATGTGTAACCCCAACTAGGTCACCAGTATGTTTTCCTTTGAGATTTATTTATTCATTTATTTTATTCTAAGAGTTTATAGGATTTGGAGGATTAGAACATCAATTTTTGTGGAAAAAGGTCATCTCACATAGTTGGTGCTCTATTAGTGAAATTGTGTGGCAAACCATGTGATATAAAGTTTTTTGGGATAGGGGCTTGTTACACGACTTAAGAATTATTTTCTAAACTATGTATGGATTTCCATAAACTATTTGGATTGTGGTTTGCGGTGATAGTGGCTCCCACACTATTACCACATGTTTTTCTGACCGTCCTACCAAACCTTGTGGGGTGTCCAGGTCATTAAAAAATGGATTTTGACCATTTTTTATTAAAAATAACAAAGGGGTTTTCCCTATTTTTTTCACCCATGCATGTATAGCCTAACTGCCCACCCACACACACACCTTGGTTCTATACTGCCATGTATTTTACTAGATTATTATTAGATGTTTGGTGTTCTATATTGAGGAGAGATTGATTTATTTATGAATAATATTTATTTCTCCCTTATTGACCCTTATTATTTAATTTTCATATATATCAAAAACCCATGATTTTGATTTTTACAATAATAGTTTTTATGGTGGTTTTGTATTGATTCTATTTGTAATGGGTTTGTGACGGCCTCTCCTACTCAAATCATATACTTTTCATAAAAGATGACAATATTTGTTTTAGTATTGATGTTGGTGTATATATTTTAGGGAAATTTCCATGGTCTTCCATTGATTCATGATTTCACATTGTTTTTTATATATTAAAATACCCTTAATTTCAGTTATTTATGATGGTTTACCCATGATTATTTTTATTTTTTATATGGGATGTAAATTAAATGGTTTAAAGTGGATTTATAATAATATTCAACTTTAATGAACTCCATGTGTTTCTTGAAATAGTAGGAAGAGGATTTATTCTATCAAATTGGTTTTTAAAAGGGTTTTGAAAAAGGTCTTTAAGGGTGTTAAATGCAAGACATATTATCGGTATGGATTGTTTATGAAAATGGATTATAAATTTATTATTTGTTTGGAACTTGTATATTTTTATGTGCTTGGAAGTGTTTGGAACATGGGGGACCATGGGTGTGTTTTTTTATTAGGATTATGGATCCTCTGCCTAGGTTTTTAACTTTAAAATGAGTTTTATTTATATGGATAGAGAGAACCAATGTAATTAATGTTATCCCTAAGAAAAAAATACAATGTGAATTATGTAGGGTCTGGGGGATGATCGAGATTGATTTTAGGGGTTTTCATAGCTAAATACCTTACATAAAATTCATAGTGGTATCTTACAAGGCTTTTTGACTCACTCCCTATGTATTCCTTGTGTGTATGAAGGCCTTATTTGATATAACCTCGTTAAAGGAGAGGGAAGTATGTAATTTTTTGTACCTTCTCAATTACAAATTTACAAGGTCATTTTTGGATGGTGGAGAGGTGGTATCATGGAGTGTATCTCTTATAGAGTGGTTTAGGGATTTTTTATCATTCTGATATGATGTATTGGCCTTTTATGTTTTGTTCCTTGATTTGAGATTCTGAGTATAGTAATCATATGTTTATGTCTTATTAAGGAATGTGAAGTGATGATGTTCTAATACAAATTTTTATTCTTTTTTTCTTTTTTTTATTGTATTTTTATTTCTATTTTTTAATTATTTAGTTAGTGTGGTCATATAATTCATGGTTAGGTCCAATATAATTTTCAAGGGATAAACTAATCTTATGTGGTTGTATGTGTTTCCCCGATACAGGTCATTATCCCATGGTGATCCAGAATTCACTTTGAGCATTATGTTGTTCCACCTCAGGTGACAGTTTCATTTTACCTCAGCTAATTCACTATAGAACACCTGAAATATTAGTTATGGTTTTTATTGGGAGGTGTTCAAATAAAATTTAAAGTCTTGATATTAAAAGTATTATTCAACTATTTTTGTTCCTTGTTATTAATATTTTTTAATTTACCTATGTTTTTATAAATATCATTTAAATTTTGAAAAAATCATGGATTTAGTTCAATAGTAATAACTTTTCAACAATTGAACCAGAAAAAAATTGAATATGTTAAATTTTGTGTAGATAACTTTTAAATCATAAAATACATATTTTTTAATAAATATTTAATGTTTCTAATTTAGAAATATTGTTCTATAAATATAGATTGATTTTCAAATACAGGGTGTTAAATGTGTGTATTATGTTTTGTGATTCATTTATGAGATAATCATGATAATGAAAACAATAATATTTAATAAGGCTAGCTTTTTCAAAAAAAAATTATAATTTAAACAAATTGGTTCCGTCTTAAAATTAAAAACAATTTATGTTTTTTTAGATTTTTTATTTTATCTATTTGTTCTTTCTAAATGACATCAAAAACCTATAAAATTATTTTTAAAATATTTTTAAAGTTTCATTAATTTATATATTTAGTTTCATTTAGGTTTATTTTATTTTCTAGAGATGTTATAAAAGTTTTCAATGAGTTTTTTTAAGTGGTTTATGTTGTTTTTTATTATTTTATGGTGATAAATTTTGTGTTTTACATGTCTGGGATCATGTATTTTTCAAAAAATATAAAAAATATATATTAACATTCAACATTAATTTTAAGAAAAACCAACATTTAAAGCTTTGAGAGGATAAATTTCAACATTGTATTCTCTTAAAATCGATATTGAAAAGTTTTTCCTTGTTGGTTTTATTGAAAAACGATGTATAAACCCATTTATGTTGGATTTTGATGCCTTTATTCTTAAAAATAAATGTTCAAAGACCTCTATATGTAAATTTTAATAAGGTATTTTAAAGTCAGTTTATATAAAAATGTGGATTAAATCTCTTCTTTTTATATCATCTATATTATAATTTTATTTTAACTAATGTCAAAGGCCTTTTTTACCTATTTCTAAATACTACTTCTCGTTATTTAGAATTTTATATTTCATTCAAAAGAATGACTTCTAATGATTTCCAAAAAATAAATCACCAATAATTCTTTATTCTATGCTACAAGGCATTAGTAATACCTTAGTAATAAGAACTACCATTCCCTTATAATTGAGGTGGCCTAAATAGTCATTCCAAATTTTATCATATGTAACATATCCAATATACATCACTCTTTCTGATAGACCAATTAGATATAATTTTACATCCCTAACTACCTTTTCTATTACCATGGACCCACATGAAATATTATATCTTCCATCCATGAATATTTTATAGAAACATGAGTCATTGAGTTTTCTCATCTATATTCGGTTCTTCCTTATTTCTGGGATGTGTCACACACCTTGATAGTTTAGAAGGATGATATTATTTCTCAGAAAAGAGACATGTATCATGCCAATAATCTCAATATATTTTCCATCTTCGAGATGAACTATGTAGTATCTTTTAGAGATAAAAATTTTTATACTCTCCCTCTAGAATGTTGAGTGAAATTAATCTCCAGAGTCTATCAAAAAAACTGCTGTGAGTCAATGAAACATAGGATAAAACCACTCCTTTACTATGATATATGGTTCAGAAACACAATATTAGAAGTATATATTATGGAAAACTCCCATAAATAAAATTAATTGTTATTAGGTGGCATTTCTTCCCAAAATCACAACACATGGAAGCACTATCCCATGAGAAACTCTTATATTGAATCCCACTACATTTCCATTTCTAATGACCTTTCTATCCAGTAGTTAACCCATTTCCTTATACACTATATTAATTAATAAAAAATACCCAGATCTACTTTAATAATATTTCATTATTCAAGATCATGTTATATACATTCATGAACTTCAAATTAACCTTTACAATAGAATTTTTCACATCCATCATCATCACATCTCATTACTATATAAGGGAAGAAAGTAATAACTGTACCCAAACCAAGAATCATAAGTCCACCATTACTAATTCAATCTAAATTCAAATTACAATTAATCCATTTATATGATCAGCTACATACCTTCTTTCTAGAATTCATGTTCCAAAAAGACACCTTAACAAGAACACCTTGTTCATTTTTGTGGTATTCTCATACATATCAACTAAGGTATTCCAATGTTTTAATGCAGCCTTCACTTATCAGATGTTAAAATCTATTTTATTGCTGAGAGACATATGTATCATCCCAATTGATTTATTCTCTATATTTGTCCATTATTCATTTTTTTTCTATTCAATAATATATCTAGTCAACGGAGGAATATGGTGTTTCTACAGAATACAACCCTTTATATTCATTATAAAAAACATGAATTATATACCGTCAAACTTATCCAACCAGACCTTTTTATATTATGTATCCATCCTCCAAATAAATGTTAACTCCTACTACTTTTAGTCAATATAAAACAACTTTTGAAGAACTATTTCATCAAATTCTCATAATCTTGATACTAAACCAAGATCTAAATCACCTTCATCGAGGCCTCATACTCCAGAAACACTATAACTGTGATCTTAAATACTACTTGTTTAGGTTCATGTCCACCTTTTGACTAAAACACTAGAAGATAATTTACCAAAACATAATTCCTGGAAGAAACATAGATGATACTTACAGGAACAACAGGTGAGGAAGTAAAATCTTGGTAATGAACCCGATATATGATTCTCGGAACTTGGAAGATGAGTGCACCCAAGAAACTTCACCCAAACATAAAACTAATAGAAGACTACAAACAAGAATATCAAAAATAATGATCAGAAGGAAAAATGAAATGAAAAAGACAACATAAATACTTATGTGTTTCAAGATTTCACTCTAATCCATCGGGAAATAATACATAACTTTTATTCATAGTAAAAAAATGAATATTATAATGATTACAATCTCTTAATCACCCATTTGAATTTTCATCATCCCAGCCACAAGTGATCCACCCTAACATTATATAACTTCCACATTGATATATTTAATCAGTAGAACTATTTGTTCCAAACAGGATGAAGTTAACCTCCTCTCAGTACTATATATGAATCCTTTGTACATTCAAATCATCCCAATACCACAATGTTCCCAGTAATTTGATTGTTCCCCTTCTGAATACATCACAGATATGGAATCTTACATATCTTTGAGTAAAATAACTTATAATGGAATAAATATTGTGGAACCAGTATGTATAATTTAATAAACTAACATTCTATTATTTTCACCCCATTGTCTTGTAAACGTTGGAAATAAGGTAAACATATTTTATCCTTATAATGATCTATAATTGACTACTTCTTATAAAGTGATGTCCACACCTCAATACCTAGTGATTAAAATATTTCTTCAGAGTTAACAACACTATTATTCAAGATCTTTTGGGGAATACGTCGAATAATTTCTTAGTGTGTAATTTTGATATTTTTACACTGCCATGATACATAATTTTTTTCATTTTTTTGTTTCTTTCAATGTGATCTTATAGTTTTAATTTTTCAATATTTTATGGTGAAATCAAAAATTTCTTATTGTATTCATTCATTTTATGATCCTATGTGGTCAAAGGGTTTTTTGGTTAGGAAAAACGTCTTATAAACATTAGTGTTCTAAATTAGTTTTTTAGATATGGACTTTATACTGATATTATGATTAAAGATTTAGTCTAGGGTTTATACTAATAGTAGTAATTTTATAAAAAAATTAGTTCCCTTTCATTTGTAGAGTTAAATTATGTCATACAGTGACATGAAATATCATGAATTTCTATCGTTATAGATAAGTAATATTGTTACTATAACATTATTTGTATATTTTAAAGTACTTATTCCATTTATGCGTGAATTATGGTGAGAAATTAGATATATATTTATATATATACATATATGTATTTTCTTTTATAATATTGTTTGATATGTGACCTGTTTCCTCATGTCCAATAGATAAACCTATTGGAACCTTGGGTAACATTTTAGGAAATTAGGTGACAATTTCTATTATAGTTATGATCATACTCTAACAAATAAACCATTTTAAATAATGTAACTCCTCCTATAAAGAGTGATAAATGTTGAGGAAATTTGGACATAAAAATAATTTTCATTACCAGGAACAAACTGATAAAGTAATAGATGATTACTTGTGAGTATATTTAGGATTTCATCACCAGAAACTAATTTATTTGCCAATTTTTTATTACTTTATTATATTTCATTATTATAAGGCCTATAATTTTTTTTCACCATTATTTATTTATTTATTTAACTATATTTTAATTTACTTCATCCATGATAATGACAATCTATAGCTTTTTTTCTCTGATTAAGGTCATAATGGATAATATTTTCATTTATATATTACAACTATTTTTTTTATTTGCATGATTCTATGTTATTTTTCATAATTGTTCATATTCAAACCCAAACAAATATTTTTTTCTCATTTCCTTGTTAAAATTTTTTGGAAATTATTATCCATTTCTTGGTAATGAAAAGTAAAGATGGTGTGTCATTTTTTATTATCGTTCTACTTTAGAAACAGGGTTTTTTATTATTTTTATTAAATGGGTTCTATATGTGATTCCATGAACTCAAAAACTTTTTTAAAACATATTGTGTTTATATTAATAATTATTAATATAGTATGGTGTTTTCCTTTGTCCTTTTATGTTTTAAAGATTAATTGTATAAAATTAATTTCAAACTAAGAAAGGATAGTAAAATTTATAAATATAATGCATTGAATTTTATGTGGAATCTTACTAGGGAATTATTTTAACACACTAAATACTTTATTAATGGTATATATGCATTGTTTTTTTAATTAAAAATTGAGGTTTGACACAACTGGTTTTAAAATATGATCTATAGAAATGGTTTAAATGCATTAACATTGATTAGTGGAGTGTTCTATTTCCACAAAGAAATTGTTTGTTCAAATATTAATTTTTTATGTATTGGGCTGTATAGATTGTTTCAAACTTCATTCAATTTGATATTTATTACTGATCTTATTTTGGATATGTTTTTTATATAATATTAGAATTTTTTTATTTAAGGATAGTTTTGGTTATATTGTTTATTTATATTTACTTAATTATTAACTATACCAAAAGAATTATTATAACCTATTTGGTAATAAAAAAAATTAATATATTTATTTTTTATTAATGACATATGTGACATATAAAATATCTATTCTAGATTACCATTTGAATCTATAATTTGTGTTTTATTTCATCAGATGAAATCATTCCAAATGTATTATATTGATTACCTTGGAATCTATTTCCATTTCTTGATGATAAAAAAATTCATTGGTCTATAGATATGGATAGATCATATGTTAGGATAGGGTAGCCTACCATTGTTCATTATATGTTCTAACAATTAATGCATTCTATTCTGATCAAATATAAATGTTGTACAAGAAGTGTTCCACTTAACAATACCTTATTGTTGAGTTACTCGATGAGGAGGTTATGTCATTCTTATAGAATAACCTATGGGTAATACTAAGCTACCTTGTCTAAAAAAACATAATGCATAATGGATAAGTGGAATATATCAATGTGCTCCAAAAATAGTGTTGTAAGACTATGATCACTGAAATCACTATTGAGTGATATATAAAATATTACAAGTACCATAAAATATTAAGGTATAAATTTAAATAAATCATATATGAAATATTTATTAACAATAAGAATCCTTACTCTCATTTGGTAATTCATGGATTGGGAATGTTCATTGAATTAAAAATTCCTCCTATTTATTTTTTCAAATAGAACTCTAGTAGCTCACACTATATAATATTGTCAAAAAAATAAAAGTAATCACACTTTGTAAAACATAATGAGGGATCTTTGAGGATTATTTCTTCCACTATTAATTATTTCTATTAGTTTTTAACATAATAGGAGAAATTATTGGATAAATTTAATTGTTGACATGTTCCAATATAAGTCCCTCACAAGATCATTATCACACATTGTATAGGCAGGCCCCATCTTGCAAGGCTATATATTTTTTAAATAAATTTCCTCCAAACTTGATATTCACCAAGATATAAGAGGCTTGGGTGATTGTTATGATAGCCGTCAAATTTCATGATCACCCATATAGAAAGGAGGTTTTTAATATTAAACACCCCCTAATATAGAACTTGTAGAAAAAAGGTAACCCTAGTGACCATGACATAATCATCAAGAAAATAATCTTTTTATTATATGGGAGTGGCCCCTATTACCACCACTATTAAAAAAACTATTCCATTGAATTAATATTAGATAATGGATGCAATTATTTCATATTTACAATCCATATTGATATAAGATTCTATTGGGATTTAAATTATGGTTTAGAGTGCGAGAAGATTAGATAGTTTGATGTTGAAGTCACTGAAAGTTCACTCATTATAAGTTTAGACACTAGAAGTTATCCAAGACATTGATATTTCAATGAAAGTAGAAACCATTCGCATAGAATTATAACCTATCAATTATCACATAAATCTAATGGATGTTTTATTGTTTGGTATCTGGGGATAGTGAATGGTGTACAAGGTGAGTTCGTGGAGATCTAAACTGAATGGAGAATTCGATGGGTGTTTTACATCCATTGTTAGAGGTCTATGTTACCGATATGACTGACAATGATCCTCTATTAAAGGAGGTGGTACCAAATATTTATAATTTATATGAAATATATAAATATTAAAGTTAAATGTTATATAATCACTCAATTACGTAATGTATAACACTGTCATTATAAGGTACATTTTCTGTAACACATGTAATCCTGGTTATACAAAGGAGTTGGAAATGTTATCTTGTGGACCTAGAGAGAGATTAATTTCCACAAAAAATTAATTTTCATTCAAATTATTTTCATATTTATGATGTGTGTGTAATTTTCCTTTTGATCAGTGATTAGTTTGTGACTTTTCTTTCCAATTCCATTGTTTTAAGACAGAGGTGAAAGATCCAATAATATGAAATTGTGATATACTATACTACTGGTTGATACAAATTTCTAGTGTTCTCAAGATAAAATTTCTAGGTATTTTTTATCTTATTTTGAAGATAAGTAATATCTATTCTCCAATGAGTGGATAAAATGGTGATTCCTATTTTAGACACGATCAGAAATATAGGATACTTTCTCACTTTCCTTATATTTATATTTATGTTTAGTTTTCCATACTACCATCGAAGGTTATGATAAAAATGAAGGAAATGATTCATTAAATTAGTTAAATAGAATAGAATTTGGTTTATAGAATATTCATAAATATTAATTTCTAATCCAAGATGATCTTAAACATCCATTGGGTGAGAAACATGATAATACGGAGAATGTTTTTTGGGAAATGTTTGATAGAAATGATTTAGGATTAATGATGAAGTTATTGGTATAAAATGTTTTCATTATCATTAGGGATAATTAGACAAAAAATGCAGTTATGTAGTCCCTATACTATATATATATATAATGATAACTTCGATAAAATATTTCCTAATAAGACATTTTTTTAGAATGATGATATCTGGAGGACTGTTAGGGGAAGACAATCTAAATGATTTAAAATTGACCAAAAGTTAGCTTGATTCAGTGAATGTAAACTTCATAAATAACATATGGAATTTAATATTAGTTTTATATTTAATATAGTATTAGTTTGGAATTATTACTTTATAATGTAATTCATGTGGAAAATTTGATATTGTGTTTGTAGACATATGAAATTTGATCCTTAATGATGATCTTCAGACTATAGAGGTCCATGAAACTACCGGTAGTGAATTGAATACTAATGGTATGTGATTATAACCCAATTTGAAGTGTTTTTTATTATATAAATTTGAGTTATGTGAGAGTAGTCATAAAAATTCTACTAGTTCATGATCTACCTAATAACATTTCAATAAATGAGGATATCATCAGATGAATTGTAAAAATTTCAAGAGAAATATCAGTGGAATATTTTCTAGAAGCTCAAAATACCTTAATGAAACATAATTTGGTAGTTTTCTCTTAGTCACTATTCATAATATGAATTATTCATAGGTATTATAATTTCATTCACCCTTCCACTCTTCATATAATCATGTTTACATGAAAATATATTTATTTGGAACCTCTTGGGATGGTATTCTTGTAGATGTTGAATCATTAGAAATAATTAAAAAGCGAGACGTAAATATTAGTATGTAGAATTGAATTATTCACCAGTAAAAATTAATGATATATATACCATGTATTAATATGAATATAATCTTATTGGTTTAGTTATATGATGAAGGCTTCAAAACTACTTTAAACAACGGAGTTTGGAATATAACTCGGGGATCCATGGTTATGGAACAAGGAGTAAATAACAAAACCCAATATATGACCACTTGTTTATATAAGAGATAAATGGTAGGAATTTTATCCTCTAAAAATATGGATGTCTAGAATTACATATTGATTCAATTCAGTGAGAAGAACATGAAGGTTCTTATTGAGATAGAAATTCTAGAGCTCAATCATAATACAATAAGAAGTTATGAGGGTGGTGTGCATGAAATAAATGTTTACTCTCATTCACTATAAAGGTATAAAAACCTAGATCCTAGAAACATCATATTTTTCACAAATATTTTTGGGGTCATACCTTAGTTAAATCTCATATAAGATCTGGTTTGATAGAATATTACCAAAAACTCTACAATAAAATGGATTGGCATGGATGATGAATAATAATTTGATACAAAATGCTTGTTGCATGTGTGTGAACTTTGGTATTCTGAATTCGATTTTCATGCTATAAATTAATAACATTTTATATTTAAATTATAGAAATCAAACCCCTATATTGGGAAAAAGGTTACCTGGAAAACTTTGGTCTGATAAGTTACCAAAAGTTTCACACAAAAAAATCATTAGTTTCATAGCTCATGCTCTTGTAGTTGGAAACAGGAGAGATAATAGGAATTCAACGTATAATGATAGTTTTCTCATGGGAAATAGAAATTAATAATTTTTATATCTATGGTATAGCTACAATTAATATAAAAATCATCATAAGTAGATATTTTCTCGTAAATGAGAAGATAATTTAGAAGGATTGAAACATTGTAGAATATATGCTGCAAAGAAGAGTTGAAATATTGATATACATGTTTTTTGTATGAAATCACTAGAAACTCATGAATATCTGTGATATAAAAAAGAATAATAAATTCATCAAAATTTCAACCAACTATATCTGTGACAGGAATCGTAATAATTGATAAAGTATGAGGAAAATCATCAGTAGAAGACAAATTTACAGTGGGAAAATTAGAAGTTAATGTAATTGAAATTCAAGTTCTAATGAATAATGAATGTTCTCTGAGAATATCTTATATAATTAGAATATAATTCAATAGGTATGGGGTCTACAAAAACATTATACTTCTAACAAATATTTGGGAACCTGAATTTATAGAAGAGAATGTGCCACTTAGTGACTTGAAGTGGTGGGATTTACCCGTAGAAGAAGAGATGATTTCTATATAGTTAAAAATTACTTGGGAGATAACTGAACTATATAATTAGAAAACTGAAGTTGATAGAAAATGTTATTACAATTTAATAAAATAATATTATAGAAGTAGAAGACACATGGAACATTTGGTTGTGAAAGGTTTTAAAAAACGAAGGGTTTGGTTTCTCATTTTTTAACATTAGATAAATATAATATATTTTATAAAAGGATAAAAAATTTTGCATCGAAGGGTTTAATTTAGAGAATATAGATTTAAATATTTTATTGTTATATAGTTATTTAGTGAATGATATTTACCTTAATCAAATTGAGGGGTTCAAACACCATTAGATGTTGGTATTTTTTAAAAATGAATATAGGTCTCTATATCATGAAACCAAACCTCGATAGTTGAATCAAAATTTAGATGATTTAATGAACGGGTAAGGTTTTATAAAGAGTGGTTTTGATAACTAATTTTGTAAAAAAATAGAATAATGGAACCAAAGAAATCTTAATTTATGTGGAAGGTATATTACTAAAAATATAAGATATTCAGTGGATTAAGTAGATGGATATGATGCTTCCAGAATATTTTAAATGAAGGATCATGAATAAGTTAGGGAAATTTTTGGGATGAGAATTTGGAGGGATTCAAAATATGCTACTCTGGTGTTATCCCAAAAAGAGAAAATCATTAAGATCATTGAAAGGATTCAAATGATTGGATGTAAATTAGTTAGAGCTACCGTAATTGGACATATCATGTTATCCAATGAATAGAAAACTAAATTGGATGACGAGGTATGGTATATGGGTAATTCACTATATGATTTATTTATAGGAAGCATGATGTATGCGTTGGTACGTACATAGTGATATATTTTCTTTTTCAAGGGTTTTGGTATGTTTTTTCATGTCTAACCCTAAAAAAGATCACAATGAATATATGAAGTTTATTATTTGATACATGAAATGACTAGAATATAAAATATTTTTCTTTGAAGAAGAAGAACGTATACAAGGTTTTTATGTGGATTTCACTTTTGATCTTGAATATAGAATATCCCAATGGGTTTTTTATTTACATTTGAAAAAAATATGATCTGTTGGATGTCATAGCTACATTTAGTGGTGACGTTATTTACAACTGAATTATAGTTATATGTATATATAGAATCTAGGAATGAGTTTATTTGGGTAATTTTATTTACAAATGAACATAAAAAATCATCGAAAGTAGTAATTATATGTTTTGATAGTCAAAGCGGTATCCATCATTATAGAAATTTGATTATTCATGAATTAATGTATTAAATTTATTTGAAATTCCATTTCATTATGAATCCACTAGTGAAAAATGTGTTTGAGATTAATAACATCACATAGAATAAAAAATGACATAAATTTTCACAAATATGTTAGTCCAAAAATCTATGAGGTAGAATTGTACATCAGTGGGACTATACTAAATCAGAGGAAGATGAAAAAATTTATAACAATCATATAAGAATATGGTTTTACAAAATGGTGGAGGATAAAGGTGGGGTCTCCTTATATAATTCTTCAAGTGGAAAATTATTGGTATGTGAATCTAGGTTCATATTATCCGAGGCATAATGAATTTAAAGGTCAATTCACTAGATTTTATTATATTTTACCACTCTTTAACATGGTGTTTTCATGATGAAAAACTCTCAACTCTGTTATGAAAATTTCTTTTTAAGTGAGTTTTAATATTTTTAATGAATTCAAATTTGTTAATTACATTAAATATTAAATTCCAATTTAAATCATTGATTAAGGCTTTTTAATATCTCAAATATTAATTAATGATATTATAAGAAACATATAAAATAAATACCTTAGAGTGAATTAGATGAGCCTCCACATGAATTTGGAGTTGGGTAGGATGCATTGGGTACTCAGGGTAGGGAACCAGCTAGACAGAGCCTTGTGTATAGAATCATTACTTATCCAGCTAAACCACAGGATTCTCAGTTGAGGAACAACTTATAGACATTTGATCTAAATGCCTTTTCGCCTTCAACCCGAAGGCCACTGGCCAACCACTAGAGAGTAATATCTAGTTTTTTGTGATCACCTAGTATCTTTCAGCTCATGGCAGGACACCACAGACCAGTTGGAAGCTATTGGGTAATCGGTGGCATCAATAAAGCTCCACCAAAGATGATTTTAATAGAGACTGAAATATGTCTAATTTTTTTTCAAAGGATTCATTTCAACCAATGATTTTTTAAATCCTATAAAATGACTCCCTTGGATCATTCAAAGATCCCATATCTTATGAACAACCATTCTTGATTCGAAATGAAGGCTAATCTCTAAAACAATTTAATACACTAAAAGATACTTCAGATAAAAAATATTTAAAATTCACTCCATCCTTTCTCGTAATCTCCTCATCCTATATTTCAAATTATTCCTTGCATGATATTTAAAAGTATTTTCTAAAGGATTTCCTAATTAAAACTACTATATGCTCAGCCTCCTTTAACCAATGATTCACACTCTACAAAACTATGGGACAGGTCACATGGAAACTAGTAAATCTAGGGAGGGGTGCCACAATACACAATTGTGAGGGACTAGTTCCTGCTTACCATTTAGACCATGTAATTTATAAAATAGACCTAATGAGTTAAGAGGTTGAGATATAGAGTAAAAAATTAAGCATTATCTGAACTACATTTCAATTACATTTTTATCATATTTACTTTTCTTTATTGCATCAACTAAAATCAACTTTAATTCTTGCATAAATTCAGTTAGATCATTTTCTTCCTTTAATTAAATTGATTTTATCATTATAAAATCGAATCAAATTTCTAATCTATCATGTTATAGTTTCCATGATTCAATTATTTGTTTTCAATTTAATTTTTTAAAAGGGAAATTCAAACCCCCTTTTTTCTTTATATCCCAATTACAATTGGTATCAAAGGAGAATTTGAGTTTTATAATAAAACATTTTTTTCCATTTTTATTGAATCATTAATTCATTTCAATGATTTTACATATTATGGAATTCAATTTCAATTCACATGCTCCCATTTTTAATGAGATAAAATATTCCAATCGGAATAATCTTATGTCAAATTTCCATTGTAGTATTTATTATCCTATTTTGAAAATGGTAATGCATTCATATGTTCTCACCCATGACATTGAGGAAAAATATACTCGTAAATATATTAATAAATTTTAATTAAATAATAAATATACAAATTCCTTAAATTTTGGTCATGATATAAATTTGTTTAATCATGATTCCAGGTGAAAATATTCATTGAAAATATGGTAATCATTATAAGTAACACACAAAGGTAGGAAATACTTCAAGGAAACTATATTAGGTACATTTCATCAAGATTTCGATATTTTCTCTATGAAATATTGTAAATAAATTACAATAATATCTTTGAAAATTAATGAAATATTCAGTGGTAGAAATTACCTTGGTGAAGAATTTTCCACATAAATTCTTGAAAATAATAAATTTTGTGTGTTACCTATATTGTGGGCTCCAAATGTAATGGCTACTAATAAGCCAAATATGTGAAAAATACATTAATGGATGAAATCATATGTATTGTCCATGATTTTTTATATACTATTTTTGAATATTATATGGAATTATTTTGAGACTAGGTGCTGAGATAATACATGATTCTGAGGCCTAGTTTTCCTGGATCAATTACTTAAAAATATTAAAAATAATAAATAACATGTGCATGCAGTTTTCCTAAAAAAGTATAATAACTTTAAAACAGGTTCCCAAATCAGAAATATGTTGGAACTGTTGCATTTAGAGTAGCGACATTACCTTAGGCGGAACTAACATCGAATGATATGGGTAGACTACAAAAATTATTTTTTAACATTTTAAGAAATAAAATAAATGGATGATTTATATTAATCATAACATTTCACTCATGCAGGAACAATCATATTAAAGAAGACATAGTGGAGGGGGTCCATAGTAAAGAACATGACCCAAAAATTTCCTGGAGTCTATAGAGAAAGCTTGTAGAACTCTGACAATGGTGAACAAAAAAAGGGATTTTGGAATCAGAGATTGGTAAACACTATCGTTGATGGATCTCGCCAATGATGGCGACTTTATGATCAATTCTACTACAAAAATGATCCAAATTCAAGGTAGTGTGTTTTTATTTGATTTAATTTCCCAGTTTCTAGAATCAATGACAAAATCAGATCAACCAATGAATAGTAATACCCGTGGTTCGATCATTTTTTGTGAGATTAGAATATTTGTTAAAAATCAATACGGGATGAATAAATTACCCTTTTTATTAATTCTTCACTATAATGGGTAAATATTAAGGATGACATGAACAAAGACCTAGATTTCTTCTTCAGGAAGTTCATTGTTCTTTTATTACCCCCATTCTTAGTGTTCTTAACCATTGAACCCTCACAGTCCTAGATCGTCTTTATGGGAGGCTTTGAACAAGATTAGCCCTTGGATTGGAGGTAAAATTACCACATAGGCTACAATAGGGTATATCGGGTCATGAGGACTCATGATATATGATCATGCCAAATGTCAAGCATCCAAGGAGCCCTGGTGGATCATGAAGGTGACCACCTGAGCATTGGACTTGGTAGGTGGTGGAGGTGTTGCACACTGGTGCGGCTGGCGGTGGCCACGTGGGTTGGCAATGACACTAGCTAGTGGGGTGGTGTCGATTGAGGGACAAAATATGGTCCTGTTTGTGGGATTCATTGAGGTGGTTGCGCAAGTTTCATGGTGGCCGCATGGAGATCACGGTGGTAGTGAGGCTGTGGGGCAGGTAGACACTGCAGGATGACCGCGTGCGATGCAATGTGGTACTACATGGAGAAGAGGGGTACACTAATGGGACAGACCATGTACGGAAGACCAGACTGACCTTCATGCATGCAGGTTGAATGAGAGGGTCCTAACCATGGTCTAGTAGACCTAGCGGACCGGGAAGTTCCTGGTCGACCGGCTGGTTGGGCCTGACAGGGTGGGGTCTGCTGGCGGGTCGGGCAAGTTCCTGTGGGTCAGCTCAGACCAGACCAAACCCGGGTCTTACCTTTTTATGATAGCATCAATAAAATTCATACTGTGTGTCCCTTTGAATAGTAGTTTGTGTCTTAGGGACCCTTGCGATGAGAATATTCTTTTGAGATATCATAACTGGATTTTTATTGGAAGTTTTCATATGAACAAATGGATTGAGGAGTAGGTTCTACATAAATGAGTGAGCTAAAAGAAGAATCTTGTGGATGACTATGTCCTTGAGACTACTTGACATTATGAGACCACATTCCATACCAAGACTACATGTCTTATTAATTCCACCAATCTTATTGGGATAGGGTGTATCATTAGGACAATGTGTCTTATCGATATTGGGAGTTTTTCGGACAACACCTGATAATCTTATTTTTCATACTATAGACTTATAACAATGTTAACTGACTATAAAATTTATTTGTGGTATAGTTTGGGTATTTATTTGTGGTAATAATTCTTGTATTTCATGGTTGTATTAATTTTTGGTTTTGGGGAGTCCTATTTATTATTGTTTTACTCACCCAAACACAATATTTACTCACATGTGTCATGTCTTATGTATATAGTCAACAATTTAATGAAGTTCTGGATAGACTAATATTAGGTTGTTCTTAGAGAAACCAGATAGTCAAGGTGTGTTCCTCTATATTTTCACAGATATCTAATACCTTTCCCTTTATGTAGGGTTTTCTATGGATGAGTTTCAGGATCTTGTGGATTCACTTTTACAGACTGTTTCATATGGTGGGATTGTATTCTAGCCTAGTTTACTTTCCAATTATCTATTGTCGTACTTTGTGGTTGGTATCTTAGTGTATGCATGCAATATTTACTTAGTGTGTTTACATTTATTCATTTTGGAATTAGATATATATTTGTGTGTGTAAAAGTACATGGAGAAATGCCTCCCATTTGTGGGATATTCCTACTTAGTGCTAGTCCTCATCCCCATGCATATTAAATGCGAGCAAGGGGTAATCATTGAATAGGACCCTACAGAACTGGTCGTGATAGAGTGGTATTAATGGTGGCCAGTACTAGTTAAGGGTTCAGAGTATCTAAATTTAGTTTGGGGAAATAGTGTTAAGTGTTTCAAGTTCGGAATTCAAGCTATGGATTCCTATGTTGGTGCGATAATAGACATATCTATACACTATAAATATAGGCACCTTCTTTTTGACTCATTAAATAGAGACACTAGTTATACAATAAAATGGTACATGCATCATATATGATTAGGGTGTGTTTTAATGTATTTCTTAGGTGAGATCATCAAGTATACTATATTGACCATGGTACATATTCTTTTCTTTCAGGATTCGTCCACACATCCATCCATCCATGATTTTATTACATGGTCATAAGGATGATTTACCTAGTGAAGAGGTGTTGGTATAGGGTCTTGTATAGGATATAGAACCTATGATTGCTTTCCCAATGATAACACCAACCATCAAGCATCAAAAAATACCAACACTACAAGCTGAGGAATCATGTGGATTGAGCACATTGCATTAGTTCCACGGGTTGTGAAATCCCAGGTTTCAAAGAAAACCATACCATCAGATAGCTGAGAATTGGCTGGATACAGTTAACCGTGTCTTTTTATTTATGAGGACACATTTTGACCAGATGGAAGTCCTAAACATGAGTCTTCCTTAGTGTTGTCATAGTGACGGTGGAGCTTAGTGACCTAGACACATGATGAATTGACTCTCTCTTTTGAAGTCTTCATGAGTCTCTTTATAAAGGATTTATTTCTATCTACATTATGATCAGTGCACATATAAGAGCTCCAGCATATCAAAATGGTCCATCAGACTATGGCGGTGTACTTGGTGAGGTTTACTGATATTTTATGCAACTCCATGGATATGGTATGAGACCCATTATTTAGGGCTCAGACCATTGAGTGGGTTTTATGCCAGGAGACCAAGGAATCAATTATATACTTTAGCATTCAAACATATGTTGGGTTGCTGGAGAGATCTCTATTAGTGGTGATATTTCTAATGGACCAGACACCAATAGTGGGAGCTACCACTGGGAAAAAGGTAGTTGAGTCGTTGATGTAAGGTATTAGACAAAAGTCTTAGGGATTCATGTGGGAGAAGAAATACACATGAAGACCCCAATACACATGATCAGTAATGAGGGGATCCCAGGGTAGGGTGAGTCAGATGAAGGACAGATTGTGTTACGTGTGTGATGGTTCGATAAATATTACTCGAGATTGATTGAATAGACATACGACCGATCATAAGACGTTCAGGGGTCCACCGAGATAGATTTTATAGGTAAGATTAGGTTGGTCTTTAGGGAGGGGATGAAATAGGAGCAGTAAGGGAAGAAAGGATGTGGGTGTAGGTTTAACTTATTGCCACCACCACCCCTATGTGGTCCATGACAGGCTCAGGGATCTAATTTACATGGTTGAGGCCAGCTTAAGGTAATATAGGCTTGTGAAACTAAGACTCCCTGGATGATTAAAGGTATGATATTTGTCTTTTCCACCCTATATATAGTTTTAACAGAAACATGTGAAAATTATTATTTCCTTTCCATGACAATTGTTCAATACTTAGTGATTATGGTAGAAACATTTAGTAAAACCTTACATTTATGGACTCGTACAAGAGGGGATTCGATGATCACAAATTGGTTCTGACAGTGTGACCACACCATTGGACGTGAGGTTTTCAGTTGGGATCTCATGATAGTAGTGTCGAGGCCTTACGATGTAATTCTCATTATGGATAGGTTATCCTGAGTGCATGCTCATATTGACCATTTTAGGCATAAAGTGTAGTGTATCTACAGTTATGTGACCAGGTTTTAATTTTTTTGAAAAAATGATATTCATTTAGTGTAGGATGGACTCAAACATTGGAGGGTGCAACTGATCACTCATTGGTTGGCTATACCAACCTTGGCATAGTGGAATACATGAGTCCTCGGATCCATTTAGTGGTGGAGGAGTAAAAAGACATGATTCCTGTGGATGTTCCATGATTACCTATCCCTAGGGAGGTAGACTTCTACACTAATCTATACCCTAGGATGAAAACAATATTTACACCTACATATCAAATGGCTCCTGCAGAGATTATTTTTTTGAGGATACAGTTGTAGGACTTGTAAAGGAAGGGATTCATTAGAGCCAATGTTTCACCCTAGGAATCCACAATTTTGTTTTCCAAGAATGAATATGGGTGCTTGAGATTATACATGTAATTCCGTTGCTTGATATAGGTGACTATGAAGAATAATTATCCACTATTGAGGATTGAGGAGATCTCTAAATAGATAAATTAATAGAGGTGGTTACTGAAGATTTACCTCATATCTAGCTATCATCTGGTTTGAGTACAGGATGAGGATATAGTGAAAATGACTTTAAGATGTCAATATGACCACTACAAGTACTTGGTGAAGCCTTTTGCTGTGTCGAATGCTCCAATAGTGTTCATGGGACTCATTAAGTGGATCATTGAGCCTTACATAGAGTGGTTTGTGGTAGTCTTCATTAATGACCTCCATGTGTACTCAGCGTCTAAGGAGGAATGCATGATACACTTGATAATGGCCCTAGACATACTACAAAATCTCTGACACTGTGGGAATCTCCCAAAGATTCAGTTTTTGATTTGAGATGTCCATTTTTTGTAAACATCATTTTAGAGGATTCGGTTTTAGTGGACCCAATAAAGATAGATGCAGTTCTTAATTTACAACCACCCAAGAGTGTTACTGAGTTACATAGTTTCCTCGGTTTCGTTGGGTTCTATTTGAGGTTTGTACCCAATTTTCACTATGTAGAAGAATCCTTGATAGATTTGACAAGAAATTTAAATCCATTCACGTGGTCAAATATTTTCTTGGATATTTTTCAGCAGTTAAGGTAGAGATTGATGATATCTCTTATATTGAGATTCGTGGGGGATGGCTTCAAGTGTGCAGTGTTCTGCAATGAATCAGGAACCTGAATTGGTTATGTATTGATGCAGGGGAATGTGATGACTACATATGGTTCACATAATTTGAGACCACATGAGAAAAATAATGAAACCCATGATCTTGAGTTGTCGATTGTAGTCTTTGAATTGAATATATGGTAATACTACCTTATGGGTGATAGGATTATTGTCTACTCTGATTAGAAGAGTGTCAATTATGTCTTCTCTCAAAAGGACATGAACAAGATATAGAGGGGATGGATAGATTTCCTAATATCCCATGAAATTGTGGTTGATTATACTCTTAGGAAGGTGAATGTGGTGGATGATGTTCTTAGCAAGAGATTGAGTTCACATCTACTAAATATGGATTTAGATAAGATGGAATTATTATAGATATACTTTGTGGATGGAGATGGAGCGTCATATGTCTAGTATTTTATTATAACTCCTACAATCTTATAGATAGTGAGGGAGGTATATCTTAGAGATACAATCAATGATATTTTATGTGATCAGATTTCCATAGGGAATGCCCCTGATGGAAAATTGTAAGGTGGGGAGAACATAATTATTTTCAGAAGATGCAATGTAGTACTTGTGGAGTTACAAGAGGAAGATTTGAGAGAGTTACATTCAAACCATTTAATGGTACATATATGTGTGAATAATATGTATCAGTACCTTCGATGTATGCTCTAGTGGCCAAACATTAGGAATGTAGTTGCAGATTTGGTCTCTCGATGCATCTCTTGTCAGAAAGTTAAAGCTGATCACCAATTTCTAATAGGTTTGACATAACCCCTTGAGGTGAAAAAATGGATTTAGAAATGGATATCTATAAACTTTATGAAAATTTTAATATGTAAGTCCAAGGGACATGATACCATCTTGGTGACCATTGACTGAGCGACAATGTCGGTCCACTTCCTAGCTATTCTGGAGTAGAGTTCAATAAAGAGGATGATACGCCTCTATGTGAAGGAGATAGTTCGACTCCATTGAGTTCCATCAATGGTAGTCTTAGGGCATGACGATATATTTTCATCCTAGTTGTGTAAGGGATTATATGGGGTGTTTTGGACTCATCTATGTATGAGCATAGTGTTTCACCCACAGATGAATGACCAGACTAAGCAGACCATTCAGGTTCTGGTGGACATGATAAATATTTGCATCCTAGATTTTGGACATAGTTTGGAGGATCACTTACCTATGGTGAAATTTTTGTACAAAAATAGCTATTATTCCATCATAAACATGACACCATTTGTTGTATTGTACTGATTACCCAGCAGGTCACCACTTTGTTGGACAGACCCCGGAGAGTCAGCACTCATGAGCCCGGAGTTGGTGTAGGCATCTACAGAGAAGGTGAAGGTAATCCAAGAGTGGATGAAGAACACACAGAGTGATCATTAGTCTTATGATGACCATAAATATAAGCCTTTGGAGTTCACATAGGGAGACCATGTGTTTCTTTAGGACTCCCCTTGACGTGGGTTATGTGGATTTGGCTAGGGTGGAAAGCTATCTATGAGTTTCATTGGCCCTTTCCTGAAGCTACATAGATTTGGAGATGTGGCGTACCATTTGGATCTACCTATACTGTTAGAGAGAGCAGATTCAATCTTCAACGTGTCACTTATGAGGAGATACACGCATGACCTATCACACATAATTGACTCGGTGGAGATCAAGGATCTATAGAAGATGATCTTTCATAGGTTGAAGATTCCTATGGTGTGTGGTCCATAGCAACATGGGAATCCTCAGGAGAGAACATGGGAGTTGGAGGGTCAGATTCATTGTCAAGACACTCAGTTTGTTTATATACATTGTTTTCTTTGTTTTGGGGATGTAATGACTTGAGGAGTAGAGAATGCAATATCCTGGATTTTCAATATATAATTTTTTAATACTACATAAAATTATTTTTAAACTACTTGCTGAGATAGTGGGTGATTCCAAGGCCCGGTGTGCCCAGAGCAATTTCTTGGAAGTATATAAATATTAAATAGCACATACATACAATTTTTTTCTGAAAAAGATGAATAATATCTAAAAGGGAGCCCAAATCCTAATTTTGAGGGAACCATTGCATTCAATGCACCGACTTTACCTTAATTGGTGCCTAAAATAAATTGGCATAGGTCAACTATGCAAGGTAGTTTTGGCCATTAAATACACAATATAAATGGTGATTTTATTTTATTATTAATGTTTCATCGACAGAGAGAAATTATTTTTTCATAATACATAGATATACGGAGCTAGGGTTATAAAAATAACCATTTAATTTCCTAGAGTCGATGGAGATAACATGGAGAACTCTCTCAATGGAGAATGTTGATGATATTTCTTATTGAAGATTAATTGATGCTATCTTGATGGAACACACAAATGCTGGTGAAGAAATAATTGATTCTCTTTATTGAATGATCCAAATTTGAGATTGGTCATTGTTTCTTGATTTTCATTCCATGTTTCTAGATTCAATGATAAAAGTGAACCAACAAATGAACATGTTGAACCACGGTTTAATCATTCTTTCAAGATTGGCATATTTTTGGGAGATCATTGGGGGATGAGTTATTTATCCTTGTTTATTAATTCTTAATTCTTATGGAAATATATTGATTCCTACCTGAAAAATGTATGAGATTCAATCCTCAAGGAAATATTTTTTCTTTTTGTACCTGAGGGGCTCTAAATGTGATCAATCCTAAGATTTGAGTAAAATTGATTGTAGAGGCCACTGTAGTGTCGATCAAGTCAAAAGAATCCTAGATCTACAATTTTTTAAAATTTTGGAAATCAGAGGAGCCTAGATGGATCATATAAGGGATATCCAGAGTGCATGTTCTAGAGGAGGCATGTGGCGGTGGTCACATGTGGGAGGTGGCACATGGTGGATGTGTCGTGTGTGGGTTCGGCCTGTGGTAGCTGCACTGGCCAGGGGACCAGCATCAAACGAAGGACTCGACAGCCTATGAGGAGGGACATGGGGAGGTGGACGTGTATGCAGAGGGGAGGCTGAATGGATCACACATTGGTGGTGAGTCTCTAGTGTAAGAATATATAGATGGCTAACTGTATGGGATACACTGTAGAACTGCATGGAGTAGAGGGGCACGTGGATTGTGTGAGCTAGGTGCGGTAGACCCAAAAGGCTTGTGTGGGTGTAGGTAAGACCAGAGGAGTAGGGATACTCCAGCGACCCATCGGGTTGGACCATGTGGCCCAGAAGGCCACCTTCTAGTATACTAAGGGGTAAAGGCTAGTTCGGGCCTGAATGGGTTGAGTCGGCTGGAGGGTCAGGAATGGTGGGTCAGATCAGACTTGGACTAGATCTAGTTCACTCTTATTTACAAAAACAACCATAACATTCAAACTAGGTGTCCTTTTAATGAGGAGTATGTGGATTTTGGACGCCTACAATGAGGAAGTCTTTTTGAGATATCTAATGTGGGGTTTTGTTGAAGCATGCAGATGACCAAATGGATTGATGTGTAGGTTGTCCCCAAACGAGCGCACTATGAGATGAATCATGTAGATGGTTGTGACATTGATACTACATGTGTTTATGATACTACATGACTTACAAATACTACACGTCTTACCGAGACTACATGTCTTAGTGAGACGTCATCTCTTATCAATAATGATTGTATTATCAGGATTACATTTATTATTGATAGTTGGTGTTTTATTTTTTATGTTTGATAATACTGTTCTACATACTATAGACTTACACTTGTGTGATCTGAATTTACTATTTCCTTTTGGTATAATTTTTTTTATTTATTTCTGGTATTTTTTTATTTTATAGTTTCATTCCTTTTTGGTTTTGGGGTGTCCTACTGAGTATTGTTTTACTCATCCCATATAGGCCTTTTGATCCCATGTTGTGTATTGTGCATACAATCAACACTTTAAAAGAGTCCTAGATGGACTTGGACCATGTGATTATTAGAGTGACTAGACAGTCGAGGTGTGCTCTTTCATCTTTAGATAGTTATCCAGTACCTTTCCCTTCATGTAGGGTTTTCTGTGAATGAGTTTCAGGAACATGTGCATTCAATTTTATAGACTCTTTCTATTAGTGGGTTTGTATTCTGTTCCTATTTTCATTCCATTTTTCTACTATCATACAATTTGGTTGATATCTTCATTTATTAATACATTGTTTTATTATTGTTTTTACATTTCCAAATTGTGGGCTTGGGGATGCGTGATTGTGTACAGGTGGATAGAAAAGTGCCTCCCATTTTTTGGATATGCCTACTCAGGGTTAGTCACCAACCCTTGGCCTATTGGAGGTGGACTAGGGGTATTCATGACATAGACCCCTTTGGATTGGGTTGTGACACTCATGGGATCCATAATGAAATAAGAAATCCAGATGAAACACTAATAAAATAAGGAGACTAATGAAAGTGAATAATTCAAGAAGACAATCACCTTAAAATCTACTAACAGTGAAATACCTAGATGTAAGGTTTTTGACTATTCAATTTCAATAAAAATAATGTCAAATCACATTCAATGGAATAAATTCAACAAGAAATCAAAAAGGTAAAATAAAATGGTTTAACCATAGGTGACATGATTTGAATATAAATAACAACGTTCATATCAAAACAAAGTGCATCATGTATAATAAAAAGATCCACAAAATCAAGAATGGTAAATAAGATATTAAAGTTGCAACATATAATTCAAGTGAAGATTCCATGTATTCAACTTCATCATCCAAATAAAGTTAATCATTCACAAAGTGTTTGATGGAACATGTTTAAAAAGTAATTGAGGTCAGTATGCCCCTTCCTATTTCATCTTCTTCTTCCACTTATCCTAATAAAAATTATCATTTCTCTAACTCATTTTTTTTCTTACTCATCTAGTCAAATAAATTATGAAGATATAAAATAATGAAGAAATGATGTTTAAAATGACAATCTTTACTTTGATTCATTGTATTTAAATATATAAGTTAAATATAATCATGTCTTTCAAGAAAAACAAAATTTCCAAAATTGAAAATATCTAATCTATAATGAAATGGAAAATCTCATCATGAAAATAAATTAAATGAATGACAATAATATAGTTCAAACACTTAAGGGCCTGAAAAAATATCTTTTTAAAGTTACCCATTATGAAGAAAATTTAAATAGAAAATTATGATCTAAAAATGGAAAAATAATGGGTTAGATTTAGTTACTCTAATCGTGTGAGAAGTTCATAAAATCTATCAAAACCCAATTTTGGTAAACGTGTTTCAGAAGATAATTTATATAAATATAGAAAAAACACTCGTAATTTAAATTATGAATGTGATTGGAAAAAAACATCCAATAAGAATGACCGAAGTCTTTCTATATTTTTTTTAAATACTTATAAATCATCAACTAATAATAAAACATGGATTCCAAAATCATTATTGGATAAAAATAGTATACCCAATTTTTTGTGCGTACCAAATTCATAACTTTTTTAATTTTTTAGTAAATGTGTATCTTAAGAAAAAACCCATGAAACACTATAATAACACGATAGTGGATTTTGAAAACATGTCTGGATAAATCTATTAATTCATTCAAATCCATAAATTTGAACGAGGAAACATCAACTTTGGTTATTACCCTAAGGGTACGATAACTAGTGAAGGCACCATGAGTTTTTAAAACACATCTTTAAAAAAAATTAATCATAGATGGATTGAAAAAAAATAACTAACAATTTATCAATTGTGTGATATAAGTTCTAAAATATCTGTTTAAAATTATTTTTATAGATTATAATTCTAAAGGAAATATTATATTTATATCTTCTTGATTTTAAAAATATTATTTAATTAATTTAAAACATCTTACAGGTCTAGATGTGAAATTTTTTATTTCACAATTGATTGTGGAGAATATGTGGAACTTATTCCTTGGTCATTGCAGTACCCAATATTATTTGAAACTCAACTGATATAAACAAGTATGATACCTTATCGACTTTAATTTCAACCATGACATGGTTTTCGATGCACTGAAATATAATAAGCAATAAAAATGCTATTTTAAATATAAAAATTGAGTTTCTTCTTCCAAATATATTGAAAAAACTCATATTTAACTTTTTAGTGTTAATATAACTTATACTATTTTAATTTTTGAAGAAATTACAAGATTTATAGGGGATTATTTCATAACATATAAAAGTGACACTTTAAAATCCTTCATCATGTTTTCAAAAATAGTAGAAAATAAAAACGGTTTTACAATTATTTCAATTCATATTGATCATATTGGAGAATTTGATAATAAGGAATGTAGTTATTTGTATTCTTCTAAAGCCTATAATAATTCTTTTTTCACTCCTCAACCCCATTATTAAAACGAGGTAGACGGGAGTTGAAATTGAATTGTCCAAGAAACCACTCGATCACTTTTGAAAGAATTTTCTCTTCAAATATATATTTTTTTTTGAGTTTATTTGTAATTCATGTTATATTATTATTTATTTTCTATTTATACATTTTCTTAAGGAAAACCCTTATGAACATTGGTTTATCAAAAACCCAAAGTCGTCTTTTTTTATGTTTTTAGTTGAAACTTATTTATTTAAAACAAAAAAGACAATCTTGGATAATTTCATTAAAAATATAATGTATATATATTTATTTGGTACTCCAACTGAAGAAAAACATACCATGTATTAACAAAAGGAATAAATTGTAGAAGAATATATACCAGTTTTTTTTTATAAAATGATTACAAAACCCCATCCTTAATTTCTTTAGAAGATGTTGTTTTAAATGATTCTTTTAAAACACAAGACGATTATCCAGAATTAAAATATCCTTAAAATTATTTTCCTAATGTTTTAAAAAATCCAAAGTCCATCCCATTAAAAAATTCATTAGGGAATTATAAGTGGGAACTCATACTCATTAGTTAGACGTAAATATATCCCAACACTAAGACATTATCTCTCAGTGTGAACACCAATATCTTAATGACATACTTAATGATGATAATTGGGAATTCTACATACAAGATGAACTTAATAGATTGATTTTAAATTATATATATACTTCCATTGAAAGATCTTATTATCATCATGTTATTTTCTCTGTGTGGGAATTTTAATGTAAGATATATAAATATGGAAATATCACTAGAAATAGATCTATTGAAGTTTCAAAAGGTTATAACCATGAAGAACTAGTGGAATATGGTAATAATTTTACACCCATATCTTGATGATAATACATTAGAATCATGTTTTCATTCATCTATCATGTTAATTTAAAACACATTCTAATATATTCCAAAAGTTCATTTCTAAATGCTTTCAATTCTGATTTTTTTTTTGTTTTAAAAAAATATCATCAAGATTAGTATGAGATTAATTCATTTTATCTTCTTATAAATGGATTTAAAAAGGGTAAATATCATTCAAGAATATTTTTAAAACACATCTCAAATGTTTTATTATTAATATAAATTTAAATTATTGATGTTATTTTGTATTGAGCAATAAAAATATATATTTTGTGATTTATTATTTATTGAATAAATAATTTGATATCTGTTTTATGAGAGAAATACTTTTATTTTTTTGTTTAAAATTGTTTAAAATTCAAATATAATATTTATAAACTATAAAATACACAAATTGACATCTAAAATATTTCAGTATGGATAATTCTGAAGAAATTCACTCCAATGAGTATGCCTTTTATGGTAATGTTGGATAAAGCTAGAAAAATATTTGATAAGAATTCTTATACATGAATTATTGGTTGCCAACATTACCTTACTATAACCCAGCTTGATAACATGATAATTTTTTCTTTGTTTTATTTTTTAATATATTGAATGGAATGTTATTTAAAATATATTAAAATAGTTTTTCTTTAATAAAAGTTTATTTTATTCAAAATAAACCTCTTTTTAATTAATTTCATTTTCGGATGCTAATTTTAGTGGATTATAACTAGGTATAAAACGTATTAGTGGAGTTTTCCATAAACTAAGAGAATAACATATCAATGGAATTTGTAAGTAAGTATATTTCATTACACTTTCTAAATCAGAATTAGAACACAATGAAATTAGAAGCTATTTCACATAAATCCTATGTATTATAAAAAATATCATAGAATGTTTTATAACATTCAACCATATCCCTATCAAGTAAAACAATAACAGTTTCATAAATATCTCTAAAATCCAATCTAGAACTATCACCCTAAGAACATTGACCTTTTTAAAGATTTTTTATGAGATCACATCCAAAAAGATGATATCTTATTATTTAATTTTTGAAAAATAATATCAACATGATGGTATTTTAACAAACAATTTATCAAGTGATGAATTTTTATTCATTAGAGGTGAATCAGGAATGGATATATTGTGACATTATTTCCTTTGATATTTGTATATATTGACTTCAATTTTAATAATCATTTTAAATTATTATTTTAAAATTAATTTTTAAATAATGTTTTTAATTTATTATTTTATTTCATCTTGTATATGACCCCTCTATCTCACCTATGTCATAATTTGAGGTGGATAAAAATGTCATTAATTGTGAAATTTTATTGTAGTGATATCTTTAGTTTTCAAAGTTATTTAATTATTTGATTTTAAAATGTTTCAAAATATTATTTTCGAAATGTTCAATACTTTTTATAATATTATAAAAATTATTTTAAAAATATCTTTGGTTTCTTAGATTTATCATTGATACCTTTCATCCTTAAATATGTTTTAAAATTTCTATTTCTAAAATTCATATGCTTATTTATTCTTTTGAATTTTTTTATCTCCCACAAAGAATAGTAATGAATAGTTAAAATAGTTTATGTATACTTTTCTCTATCATTTATCTTGATTTTTATTTGATGATATTCAAAATAAAAGTTATATTTTTGATGTATGTGTTAACATGAAAGGAATAAACCCAACAATATCTTTAAAAGAGGAAATAAATATATGGAGGTGAATCTATCTCTTGAATTTTTTGTCTATGAAAAAACATGTACATGTTTTTTTTATATTCTTATATATATTTTTTCTCAATATTTCGTTTTATTTTATTCTATTTTATCTTCATTTTTTATTTATATTTTAAATTTGATACCAATTTTTTTGTTCTTTTAAATTTCCACCCTCCCCCTCTATAATGATATGTTTATTTGTGGGATATTTTAGGTTTGGAAGTGCTTTTAAAATTTTAATTTTTCTCCTTTTTTATAATTATTTTCTTTTATTTTACTCTCTATATATAAAAAATCATATTATTTGGAGTTTTTTTAGACTCAAAAAGTTGTTTTCTATCTCAAAATTTTTTTCCTTATCATTTAAATTTCCTATATTTTATCTTTTAATTTACTTTAATATCTATTGATCTATAATATTTATATTATTTGGGGAATTATGTAAAATAAATGGTATTTTGAATATATTTTTCTCTCTTAAAAATTCTTTATCAAAAATATCCATAAGAGTTTTCATTCAAACTTATTTATTTGGATTCTAATTATTATCCTTGTCTTTATTTTTTTACATTATTCACCTTATGATTACCAAAAATTGGGATATATTTTTTTAAATTATTATTTTTAAAAGAATTTTATTTTTAAAAACATTTAATTATTTATTTGTTCATTTCACCTCACCCATTATTAAATTTTGAAAATATGGATATTTAAAAAAATCTCTTGAATTATTCATTATTCTTGTTAAACCCATAGTTTATAAGTATACTTCTCAATTTCAATGAACATTTCATAAAACTATTTAAATTATTTTATATCAGTTTCATTCTGTATTTAGGCTTATTGTTTCTTTTTATATTATGTGTTTATGATCATAAAAAAGGGGGAAAATTTTTTAATTATCCATATAATGGTGTATTCATCATCAAAAAAACTCACCACTCTTTCTAAAATTTTAATTTAATCATGTTTCAGAATTTTTATTGAATTCAATGGTGTGAATTACATGGAATCCTCAAGTAAATATTAAATAATTGATTATGTATTAATCATATATCACATCATTCACAATGGTCATGGAATAAATTTTGAAGAATCAATTAATACATTAGAGTTAATTGGATGAGGCTCTACATGAAGGTGGAGATGTGAAGGCTACACTGGTTACCTTGTGAAGTGTACTCGAAAGCTGATACCATGTTTCTAGAAGTAGGACTTCTTTTGAAGGACCCCCAAATACCCAATGGAGGAGATATTACATGCTGGTAGATCCAATAGTATTCTATCATTCTTCTCAAAAAACAAAGGATATATATAGTACTAAAACTAATAACTAGTCGTGATCACCCACCATATCCCAGCTCTATGTAGGCCACTAGATTCCTGGTGGTGTCTAACAGGTAGTAGGTGGCATTGATCAAGCTCTAGTATGGATGATTTTAATTTAGTAAAAATTTATATTAAAGTGGTCATAGAAATATTTATCACACTTTGATATTTATATATGTTTTTTTGATCATTTTAGATCATACAAAAGGACTCCAATGGATCTTTATAAGATAAAATTTCTTATGAAAACCCACTCTTGATCTGAAACAATGGAAAATTGCAAGCTGTATTAAATAATCTAAAAGATCCTTGAAGATCCAAATACACTAAAGGATATCTAACTACTCTCATAACCACTTCATCCTACATTATATATTAATTTATCAAATAGATTTATGATTGGACTGTAAAGGGTATTGTTAAATAAAAAAATCTATTTCCTTAACCTCCTTTCAACAATGGTTCACACTCTATAAATGTGTGACATTGGTCACTTGGATACCAATGAATCTTAAGAGGGTTCTCACAATCCCAAATTGTTTTGGACTATTTCTTGTTCATTGTTTATACAATAGAATTTATATAATTTACCTCTTGTGTCTAGGATACAATATGTAGGGGCTTTCATTGAGCTTTAGTTGAACTCCTAATAAATTGTGTTTTCCTCTTATTAAATTTTTTGTTTTAAAAAATTTAAAATTTTCTCATATACTTGCAATTTTTTTGATTGTTTATTTTCTTTAATTACTTCAATATCATATTTATAAACATGACATGAATTTTTGAACAATTTTTCTTTAGATTTTCACTTCAATTTATTGTTTCTTATTGAAATTTTTGAAAGGAAAATTCACTCCTCCAATTTTGATAATCTCTATCCAATATTTTCATTAGAAATTCAGAATTTGGAATTTTAATTCATTCAACACAGTTTTACATTAGTATGAATATATAATTTATGATTCTGATTGAGGAATTTTTGAAAAGTTCTTATTGATATTGTACAATTTAGTCTTTGGTCATGGTTAACAATGCACTAATATAGTGAGTGTAAATATCAACTGAATAGATAAGTAAATGGATGGTTTACCCTAATATTTAGAGTTATGTGTTACATTTTTAACCAGATATGAACCTCTATAAAAGGATTCCAGAACATATGTTGAAAATATATTTCTGATCCATGAATTTTAAACTATATAATTGTACAGTAAATGAATTATGAAATGTGTAACACTGGTTTTATAAGTTACAATTTTTATATCAATTGTATATCAAATAATACTAGGGAGTAATAATTTTCCTCCCATGTATGTGGTATGAATATTTAAAGGATTTAAATTAATTTTTCATTATTTACATTCCTACTCATCGTATCTTTTTTATGTTTTTGTGATTCATATTTTGAACAATAATTTGGTTATAACTTATATTCAAAATTTTGTATCTCTAACATAGTGGAGTACGATATTGTGGTATGGAATTATGTTGTGTTCTACTATTGGTGGATATGATATTTTGGGGATATAAGGGTTTAACTACCCAATATTTCATATCAACCTTTCTAGAAAATACATCTCTCATCCTAAACGATTTTCCCCAATCACCACAAAATCCCAGTGAAAGAAGAAATGTAATAGTGTAAAGAATTATAAAAATTTGAAAGCTATTTATTTTTACTAGGATATAAATACCCTCACAGGTAGAAATTAATACTTTCATTATAACTTACCAATTTATGTTTTACACTTAATTAATTATTATTAAGGATTAGGATGCAAAAGCACAAGATTGGTAACTATATTCATGATCCAGAATAC
Organism: Viscum album; assembly: GCA_963277665.1. NCBI lineage: Eukaryota > Viridiplantae > Streptophyta > Magnoliopsida > Santalales > Viscaceae > Viscum > Viscum album. Next base: position 1,501,913,827 of record OY728128.1, read on the forward strand.
TAATTACCATGTTTATAATACAAGGAAAGAACATGGTTGAGATGACCTATCATTGGAAGACACAACATAACATTAAAATCATAGATATTTTATAAATATTAGAGTTTAATAGTATCCTATAATGATGATATACCAATTAATGACTCCATTATAATCAGAATGATTCATTACAGATAGGTGAAAAGGATATGGTATATCTATTTCTTCTCATGTACCAAAAACTATTGAGGTGATCTCAGAAGATTATATGATAGTTATACCAATTTATAATATTCCTGACCTAATGAAATATAATATTAATTTTTTCTATGACTACAGAAACAAGTAATGAAAATTTTAGTCATGAAGTAATATGATCATTGTATAATCTACTTCAAACTAATTTAGTGGTCTTACTGGAATGTGATGAGTTAATCCATTCAATTTACTTGAGATGTAATTAACATGTATGGTTTATGGATCCAATTTTGGATCTACTAGACTTTCCCTTTCAGACAATTAATCATTTTTTGTGATCCATCAAAATAGAAACGTAATAATGGAAAAATTCTATCTTTATGAAATACAATATTCTAAAATTACTCAAATAGAATCCCTTGATGATCTCCAAGAATTTATCCTTACAAAGAGATATCCCTAGAACAAGGTATTATATTTGTATAATATAGTTACAAAAATTTCAACACTATATTCACCTCCATCAATGTTGTGAGAGACCTAGAGTATCATCATAGAAAAAAAAATTTACATTGTGGTCCACTATTTGGGACTCCAGACCAAAAAAATAATATCACTCATAGATTTTTTAAAACAATTGGTGGTTCATCATGTACATAGTAAATCTATAAAAATAATGGATCTATCAAAATTTATAAGCATATTTATAACCTAAAAAATTATTCCACATAGTTTTCTAAAAAAACCCATTATGTGATCCTCACTCATATATCACAAGTGGAGTATTATTAAAAAATCCCTCCACATTTAAGGAGTTTGTTGTTTTTATCTCCATATAAAACATGACTTCTAACACATATAGGGATAGTGATTCCTAAGAAATATTTTCCAAAATGATGATGTGGTGGTGAGAAACTCTTTCTTGGATTACACCATGGATTTCATCGATTTGTGATAAAGGCATCTTAAGACTAGAAAACTCATTTTTTAGGGTATTATATGAAATGTTAGACTAGTAAAAAATATTTACAAGGTTTAAAACTCATAATTATGGATTTATTTTTCTTACTATTGTTTAAGATGAATACTATTAGTGCCAAAAAAAAGTTTTAGATAAAAAATTATTTACATTTTGAAATGAAATCCATTTTAGCAATGAAGAAAAACTATTTTGACAATGATAATAATTCAATAAATCATGGTCACTAAAGAAACATGTTCACAAACCTAACAATTTACATGATCCATCTAGGTTACAAGAAATATTAATAGGTTTATTATAGCGCATCCCAACTGGATAATTGTATGCCAACATCATTTATTACATCTTCATCAACTATGTCCCTAGAGGATCCATCCCAACTTCATACATGATCCAGGCTAGGTATGTTTTATATTGAAAAAAATATCGGGAGGAAAAAGATCAGCTACATGAGATACCATTTGGTCACATTCATTCATAAATGGTTGACTCCATTATAGTGTCACCCATATAGGTATGTGATCTTTCTATTTTTCATAGACATTTAAATCCCAGGGTACAATATATGTTAATAGAAATCCTTTGTAAAACAAATTAGTAATTTTATTTTCCTACCATATAAAATAGGTGGTTTTTTCAAGAATAATATATGATATAATGATGGATCAATATACTCAGTAAATATTGATTATAATACCTACTGTAATCAAAGGGACTATGTGATTGATAGAGCCTTTATGTATGATTCCTATTAGAGAAAAAATTCCTTGGGATCTAGATACCCCAACTTTTTCAATAGATTCCTGGAATAATCATTGGTGAAATAGACATATAAAGAGCCTGATAATATATGAGATATAGGTAATTTCATCCCTTAAGAGATAAATAAAGGTAATATCCACCACTAAATCAAGGATATTGTGATTACTATGGTCGGTGAAATGAACTTGGTGAAATATATTAGGTGAACAATTTTAATCAAACCATTATTGGTGAATATCATTAAGAGAAATAAATAATATCATTATTTCAGGTGAATGGTCACCATACCTCCCTCCCTCTAAGGGATCCCATTATGGGATCCACACAACTTATTAATAAATGAAATCCACAGTCGTGATAGTATTCATAGAGTCCTCAAATCGTTAGTAAACATCAATCTATCCAAATTCCTTTTGGGATATACCTCATACATGGAATGTAACACCCATTTTAGGTCACAAACTTCAAACAATACATATATATTGACAATGTAAAACCTGAATACAATCATTGAATTATTTTCATCATATCCAAATCCCTAAAAGGAGTAACCCAAATCCTCCTCCCATGTAACTTTGTAGACATTATCTATTTTCACACACCATCATGTACCAACTAAATCATTGATTCCGATGAATAATTGAGGCTATGGGTTGTCATCTAGAATAGTAATAATCCTTATGTGATTCCCAGTTATGGGTTCCCATGATTAAAGTATCCATATCAAGAAGAAACTGGATAATTCTATCCAAGATTATGATATATTTCTACTCTATTAAATGAGCTAGGTCCAATAGGGAATTCATCCTGGAGTAAGCCCCTGGACTTTCTTATAGTGGGATGAAATTAAACTTCCTTAATAACCATACCTTTCTATTAACATTAAGGAATATGGGAGGATATTAATCATTTATAGGTTGAAGAACCAATATATCACTTATTGATGATACCATCAGTGAGTCTAGGATACCCTAAAAGGTAGACAACAGTGCATAATCCCCACTGAAATACAATTGCTTATTCTCATACAATGTGATTGATCTTATATCTTATATTATTTCTGACATTGAGAATAAATCATCTGATCTTAGGGATATGAGTTGACTATTCTATTAACCCAATTAGAATACTTCCAATATGCGCCTCCTAATAGCTGTGAGCCCTAACTATACCCCAGAGGGAATTCTCATATGTGTAGGCTCAACTTAATATTTTATTATTTATTATTTAATGAAATATAAATCTTAGTCACATGTTGTAAAACTAAATGAAAAATATCGTTTCCACACAATGCTAAACTACACAATACAGTCTAGTCACATGACCATAAACAATGTCACTCAAACTACATAGGCATTTATTTATGTTTCAATAAGATATACAAGACACCTCTTTGAGGTTAAAACCGAATATAAATAATTATCCATTATAAAATTGTGGATCCATACTCCTCCTCATATCATGTATGTCCTTCCCACACCATTCTATAATTCTATGAGGTCAGATTTCCCTTTCTTAAGGTCCATATACCCTAGAGAACCATCTCTATTGGGTAATATCCCTAATAACTTCATGAGACTGGTTGGAGGGCCACATCCCATACATTTATTACCACATATACACTAGGGAAATATTTCTTATGAAACTATTTCATGGGGATATATTGATCATAAAATCATCTATGTCCTTCCCATACAATGCAATATTTTCATGACAACAGACATCCCTTTATGTGAGGCCAAATTCATAAGAAATCAGGACATTCCCCAATGAGACTATATCCCTAAATTGGTGTACATATTCCCTTAGGGAATAATCGTATTTTCTTTGTGATGGAATATTCATGAAAACCCCATATTACCAATGAGAAAAACTAGAAAGGGTTATACAAGCATAAGTGTCACCGAAGCCATTTCAAGGAATATTTCTCATAGACATCCTTACTGCATAATGTTAATAATTATGTTTAAGTCCTAATTAAGTGATCCTAAATGGTAAAATGTTTCCCATTATGTGTTTCTGAATTATATGGATTTATATTCCTTTCATGAAAATTAAATAGGATGCCCTTCTCATTGTCTTGATCCCAATACGGTAACAAACATCGACTTGCAAGATGAGATTAAATTACAGAGCACCCATCCAAGTGGATCCAAACCATCGGATAATAAATTAGGTTTCATTAATTAGTAACTTTCTTTTTAATATGATATAATAAATATGTATTTTCACATATTTTCATGGTGTTGACCCAATTTTATGGTAACAGAAACCAATCCCACCCTAGGAATTTGGAAAGGATCTATGAAAATGACTTAAATCTATAATATAGTCATGAAGGATGACATAATTTCTCCTAATGGTTGAGATAATTTCAACCTATCATCCTACCTACTAATGCACATTCATAGTAACACATATTAAGGAAACCCACTGAGCACCAACCTTTGGAATGAAGGTTCCTAACAAATATGATTGCCTCCTGTTTCATTTACAATCCACAATGAAATCCATCCAAAATATTGTTCTAATCCCACCATGATGAGTATGGATCCATAATAATCTTCCCAATATAAATGTCTCAACCATCCCATTTTGGGTGAAAAAAATGGTCAACCCTATGTGAATCATAAAATAATAGAAATTAAATAATTATTTGGATATCATAAAAACTATTGGTTGACTATGAGCTTACATGTGATGTTATACTAATATCTTCTTTTATTTGATGTGTTAATATTATTTTGGTTATATTAATAGAGCTCCCTTTAATCTAAATTGATGGAATTTTTGTCTAACATGCATTATCAATAACTATATGCCAAACTGTTTGTACCCCCCCTCAAGACATGAATGGTGAAATCACCCATTTAGTGTCTTTATAACAAAGTAGAAAATGTGACAGTGTAGTGTTACCACTAACACGACATCTTTCTTACCCGATAATATATCGGTCAGGGTATGTGTTAACTAAATTCTTTGAGACCATCTGGTCAATAGAATTTATCTACAAATCCAGTGGAACTTAATTTCAATACCAACCAATACGAGAGACTATGAATGGAAAATGATAACAAATAACATTATAATCATTTGATGGTGGATAATATGGTTTTATTAAACTTTAAACCACATAGAGTAGTCGTACATATCCACTTCTACTAATGAATTCCACTAGAATACTATAGTCACAACTAGAGAGTACCACTGGATCCCTATTAAAAAAACATTAATGTATATTATAGGGAACTTAATGGATGTGTTCTATCATAATTTGAGAGAATATAGAGGAAGACACAAATTTCCACCCCTATATATGAAGCCAGTTGGTATACCCTAGAAGAAAATAGTGGTTAAGAGCAGGCATGTAATCTTATTTCCATTAAAGTACTAGAAAAGCTATTTGTAAACATTGTAAAATCCCATTAACATATATTTTAGAAAATTAATGGACCTTTTTATATTTTCCCATGTCCTATACAATTGTCAGAATATCTTAATAGATCCAACATAAGGTGGAAATAGACATATCCTAATAATATCTTAGGGTATGGCCCATACCCCACTCCTCCCAATTTTGAAGAATCTCATTGACATATAATGATAGATACTTATGAGAGGACCCATAACCTTCTTCCCACTTTAGAAGAAAGTTGATATATTCTGACAAAAACAAAGAGGCTGGATTATTGTCCCTCAACCAGCCAAGAAGTTGGAATAAACCCTTTCTCCGATTTAGGTTGAAGAATACCAAAAATGAAATGATCGAGGCCCTACAACACCTATATTTTGGTGCTAGAGACTCTACCGACTCTATATAAAAATGATAGAGAAGATCTAACCATGGGGTTCTTCCCCATGATAACTTGATCATCAATTATTTATGTAATTTCCAAACCACAGGTCTTGAAGGTCCTCCTCATAATAATTATATGATTAGTAATTGTTACTCTTCTCTATATTCTAACTCTTAAAATACTCATAATACAAATAAGATCAATAAACCAAATGGTACTCCCATTACCAATATAAATAAAGGCCACATTTTATGTCCTCTATACATGCAACCAATCATGAAAATAAGGTCATCTCCTTGTTCATTCTACCTTAATTGTTCCATTATAATGAGAATCAGTCAATGTATTGAGGAATTCAATTCCCACAACCTCGAATATCTCCCATAGTATATTATCTCCAAAAAAAATATAAGTGAAAATCACATATTTTATTTAGAATGGAAAAAAACCATGGTGGTTATATTAGGTGGAAAAATGATCCCCCAATGATGATGAAGATAACATGAAAATTTGGAAGGAACTAGTAGAGAATAAACTTGAATATATATTTTGGCTCAATTTCACTCCCTTAGATGACATCTCATTTGTTTTAATGTATGAATGTATTCATAGATTTTATGTAACACGTGGGATACAATTAATCATCTAAATTAATAGAGGCTCTTTTACCTGAGGTGTGACGACCATCATCAGGTAGTGGAAAATATATGTTGTTAGATTGAATTTTCTACATTCTCTATAGATTAAAACCTATGGCCAGAAAATAATTGTGAGAACATCAAAAAAATATAGATTCTAAGGGAGTTTTAGTATAAAATCATAAAAATATCATTTGACTCAAATATCTAGAGATGTAGGGAGAATGGATAAATGTATTTCTACAGGTCCTTGGTTACGTTGATTCCCTGAAAGAAGTCTTCAATCAATTTAGTACTTTAAGGAGAGGAAGATTAATAAAATAATTCATATTTGAATGATTGCATCAAACAAAACCCTCATACCACTCAGATATATAAGTTTCAGGATCCAAGGGATTGGTCCATAGATAATATCTTGATCAAACCCTCCAATAGTGTCACATATGTATCTCATGTGGGAATTTCAAACCATTTTACAGTAGGTAATCATTAGGTAAATATAAGATAACATTCTGAGTAGGTGTTGAAATTGGTGCATTCTCAAGTGAATGCATTCAAAATCATTCTTACTTTATTTCCATCAACATCAACAACCATTCATGAGAAACCCTATCCCATAGGGATGTTTATCTTCACCACCACTACTAGAATTATCAAAAAATCAATAAATATTTGATGTGATTGTTGTGGAATAAATTAATCAATATAACCTATGGTTGGGATAATTTTTACCACACGCATTATGAAAATTAGTCTTTTCCAAGCCATGTAGGGAACTCCGACATTCGGTACACCCACTATTAAAGATTTTTTGAGAAACATCCCTATTATATGAAGAACATCACAGAAAAGAATTTGGGATATCCATAGGATCACTATCTAATGATGCATTCCAATAGAACATAAGAACAAGTATATAAGACATAGTAACTGCCACAAACTAAAATGACCTATTAAGAAAGGGGGACCACTATAGGACCTCGACGTGCCCTTTGAAGAGGATACATAGAATAACTATCCTCCCTACAATTTTAATGATGTGGAAGTTATTAGTTCCACAAGGTATTAGTCAGTTAATGTTGTAACTATTTATCAGATAAGAGAAATAGACCATGAAACAGACATTGAAGATCACGATGATGAAAATTTCAACTGATATATGGTATTACCCAAAACACACATGAAAGGTGTGCATACCTATAACCATATGGAGGACTAAAACGTGGTATATATCAATATTATGTTTACACCTTATGAAATTCATTGAACTAAACATAATGAAATAGGATTGTTCATATCTAACACAAAATCTAGGGAGGTGGTGTTCCTATCCACTGAAGAAAATCTAACATGAAATGAGGTTGATATAGACTTGAATAAATGGATCAATATTGAGTCAATAATGAAAAAAGTTCATATTAAGTAAATTTAAAATAATAAGTGAGTTTTTATCCTCTTATTTGTAATTTCCCGAACCCAGTTGCTCAGAGCTAGTGCCTTATTTTATTAAATTGTAATATAAAAAAGGAATATGCATACTGAAGGACCAAATAGATTAGTATATTTGGATACATGATACATACATAAGTTAAAATTTACAACAATAAATGGAAGACAATTTAGAAACTCCTTTGACAACTACCATAACTCTTAGGTTATTTATGCATGTCATTCATAATATACCTCTTCATTTCCTAGGAAAATGAATCATTAGAAAGGGGTGAGATAAAGTGATCAGTAAGGGCAAGAAATACAGTGGATGAAGACATCAACGTTAGGAATTTTGAATAATTTAAAACACGTTCCTTTAAAAATAAACATGAAGATAATATTACAGGAATATGAGTTGATTAAATTTTTCCATAATAAAACATAATCATGGGTATTATACTAGTCGAATAAACTCATGTAATTTCAATTCATTACTTCATAATAAGGGAAATTCATATTCCAGAAATTCTGAAACAAATCATCGAGGCCTCAACCAAGACATCTGAAAATGATTAAGGCCTCAACCAAAACTATATCTAAAAATGCGAAATTACTTGTCCAATTCTATATCTATTTTTCTCACGAGACCTTCAAATGCATCGTTGTGATATAGTAGTCCCAACCTATCAGATTATAAGTCCAATTAATTCCTCATATGAGCCGGGATAAACATAAAAAATATATACATTCATATTGAAACTAACATATAGAATGTAAATAACAGTACTCGATCATTAAGCGTAAACACTAACCATTTAGAGTAAATTGGTGAATGATTTCAGGATACTACAACCAACCTAAAACTAATAATAAAGAATTAAAATAAAAATTCAAAATGATATCATATATAATAATAAAATACTATGCTGAAATATATGAAGATACTATTATAAAACCATCAATTAATTCTTGTGATAAATACTCTTTTACTTTGAAAAAAAGATTTATTTTGGAATAATATTTATATACAACCAAAATTTATGTATTATAATATTTTAATTATAAAATGAGTTATTTTAGAATGAAATTGTTTCTAAAATCATATTATAGAGTGCTCTTGAAAATATGAAAGAATTTGAGAAATTCCCTAGAAACAAGCTTGTATTTTAGAAAGAAGTTTGACAGTTCCTTGTAAAATGAGTGAATCCCGATAAAATAAATAAGGATTATGTTTGGTAAACATATATAGAAAACTAAAACATAATTTAAGTGGATAAATTAATAATACATAATAATTTCATTGAGGTAAGTTAACAATAAAATTAACCTGAATGAAAATGGAGGTTCGGGTGGAAAACCCTTACCTTAAGTCTGAATGTGTTTCTCTCTTGAACATAATGTACTAGAATATGGAATTAGTATAATTAATAACTTAATTAATTAATTATTAGAAATTTATTTAATTTATCATAATTTTATTATGTTCATTTATGTCCTTATTGATAAGTTATAACATTGAATTTTGTCTTTACAGAGTCTTAGTTTCCTTGGTTTTCATGATCGATATATTTTTATATGAGTATGGGCGTTCATTTGGAAAGGATGTAATTATACAGATCTAAAATTATATATTATTTAGGAACATTAATAAGTTTTAATGGTTTTATATATAAATTTTGACATGGTATGAGGAAAAATCAATGGATGAAATGACATTCACTAAGATTATTTGGTGGTATTTGGATTATTATTATGAACTAGTTTTTAATAAGAATTAATACTCTTTACCTAATCTAGTTCTGGAATATTAAGTAGGATATAATACATATATTATATTCTGGTTCGACCATAAAAATGTATTCATAACCATTAATGAATGATAAATTGAATGAAGAAACATTGTCATCCATGAAGGTTTTAAATTGGAACCTCATGAAGAATGATTTCATTAATAAAAGAGAAAGAGTATGAATATTGATAATGGTTATTACATTAACATGGTATAATTTTAGTATAATGATGATAATTTAGTTATAAGGATCAATTGGATATAGTATGATGGGTTTGAATAAGTAAATAAGATAAATTGAAATGAAACTAAATGAAAAAGATAGATTCTTTACCACTTGAAATAACACCCTTGATAACCTCCTTAAGAGAAGGGCTTGTGGTATTTTAGAAAGACCAAGAGGTCCTAGACGTGGGAAGTTAAAAGGGAAGGTTATATGGGTTGAAATTCGAGTAGATTCAAGTCATAGAGGAGTAATGGTAAGATGGGAATAAGGGTGGTATTTATAGTGGATGAGAGGAGGAGTTTTACATTATTTTAATCATTATTTTAATATTTTTTCAGAGAACTATTAACATTATAGGTTCTTGTTATAAAAATAGTAAAGAGAGATTTTTAGTTCGAACTGAATGTGCATAAATCATTCATGATGTCAGAAATATTGTATTTAATTGATAATTTTTTTGTAAAGTATTTTACTCTGTTCCACTATTCATAAAAAGTTCATGAATTTCAGAAAAATCCCAAAAATTAACCCTATACATTTTTCAATGAATAAAATTCAAAAATGAACTACGTTTTTTGAAAATAATTTTCTAAAAATGATTTATTAAATTTTGAAATAAAATCTTACTTTATTCAATAATTAACAATTTTAAAACTATAACTCATTTTATATCAACTGGAAAAATTAATCAAGATGTCATTTTCTTATAGCCTTAAAAGAATAAAATAATAACTTGACTTAATCTCATTAGGGTTATATTAATATACATATTACTATTCATAAGGGTATGTTACTATTCACCAAAGAATCATGTTGGTTATATCGGACTCCAAATAACGTATTGATCACAACTCTAGAAGACTATTTTTCAAAATTCAAAACATAGCAGAGATTCAGTGTTTCATGCATTCAATATTTATTTTAAAAACCTTGGGGGTTACATTCTCCCATACTTAGAAAAATTTTGTCCCCTAAATTCATTGAATTTTACCACCCAAAATTATTTTGGTAGGTCTTCATCATAAGATCCTCAGGATCTAATGTTACCTCTTCAATTTTGTGTTTTTTCAAAAGTATCTTTACGAGTTGAGTCATCTGATTCCTCAACAATTGTTATTTAGTGTCAAAATTCTGAATAGTATCTTCATAGTATGAAAAGTCATGTTGAAATTCTATACATTCATAAGTGAGTAAATGTTTTGGGTGTGGCATGTAATTTATCAATAGTGAGACATGGAATACACTAGGAAGTTATTGTTTCATGCATTCAATATTTATATTCAAAACCTTGGGGGGGTTACATTCTCCCATCCTTAGAAATATTTCTTCCTTGAAATTCTCAGAATGTTACCTCAAAAAATGATTTGGGTAGGTCTTCATCATTTGATCCTCATGATCCCATGTTGCCTCTTCGATTTTATGATTTTTACAAAGTATCTTAACTAGTTGAGTCATCGGATTCCACATTGAACTTGACGTATCATGATACTAAATTTTATGCAATGCATTGGAGTGCTATCAGGGTGCACCCTTATTAATCATTTCATTTCATTCATAAGTGTGCCACATAGATCATACAACATGGATTCATTAAACATCATAATTTATTCCATTAATAAGAGATTTGGAATACATAAATGTGATTCCTCAATAAAAAAGTACATGTGAATAAAGGTGAATACCTTTGATTGAGAAATGGATATTCTATTCACTTATATGATGATTTTGGAATGGGAAATTGGTGTAACTTTGGGAGTATAATGATGTCAAATAGAAATTTTAAAATGGATTGATGAGAGTGAAAGAGGTCTCTCATTATTTATACATGAAATGGACAGTAAGGGGGTTATGGAACATAATATCTCAACATATGTAATGGAATTTAGATATATAATATAAAAAGAATTTCTTGAATGTAAATGAGAAGAGAGAAATCCTTTATAGAATTTCATCTTGGTAACAGGTGTGGATTATATGCATTAATGAGAGTGAAATGAATTTATAATGATTCAAAAATATAGAGGGAAGTATTAGGGAGGTGATAAATCATACATGAACTTTTTAATTGAATATAAAAGGTTATAACAATATAAATAAACATGGATATAAATAAGGAAGAAAGAAAAGTTAGGATCCCTTACTTGGATGTGTGATCCCAAAGGATTGAGAGAGGCTTGAGAGAATATTCGTGGGATCTTTGGGAGACTTGGGAGGATTCTAGAGAGATGATGGTAGTGGTTGGTACAACTATAAATGGTTTGAGTGTTGATTAGTGGTAGATTGAGTGGGTTTATATATGAAAGGATAGGAAATTCATTATTATTTAGGTTTTGTACACCACACATAAAAATAATCTAAACCAAAAACCATCCCATGGGTTTTTTTCATTATTTTCCAAAGGGGTGTGTAAAATATTATTTTATAAGTAAAATGGTTGATCTTATTAAAATATTAGGATTTTTTATGTGGAGGTGAGTCACACTCTCATGGAAATCATTTTAAAATGTAAAAATATTTTATAAGTCTTGGAGGACCCACTAAGGCATTTCAAAATTAATCAAACAAATTTAAAATCACATTATTTTAAATAGAAATCATATATTTTCCAAATAACCCTTTTATATAATTTTATTACATTATTTGTGGGTCATTATGATGTCATAAAACACATTATATATTTAAATGGTGTTTAATTTTTATTAAAAAATTTGATTGTCCATGAAAATTACGAAAAATTAACCATTACGTAATTTCGACATCCTAAATCCAAAAATGATATTCGTTTTATCTATTTTTTTAAATATGTTAATTTTTATTTTTAAAATAGTGATAGACATTAATAAAAAAATCATGGGTTTTATTATGAAAAAATCTTTAAACCCTTAATAAAAATTACAATTGTATTCAAAAAAAATTATATGATCATTTATATTTTATAAGAATTAATTTAGTAATAATATTTTATTAAAATATTATTTAATTAAAAAATCCATTAATTCATAAAAATTGTTTTCTTAATTGAATATTTACTAAAAATACTATTTGTTATTTAAAAACTATTTACAATGTTACAATAATAAAATCTATATATAGTCTTTATTCCATACAAAACTAATGCACATTATCATAATTCTAGGGTACTGTTACAAAACCCCTTATAACACCCTCATAGGACCTTTGGGTAAGGTATATGATGGTGTCAAACTTTTGGGGTGTCTTAGATAACATCACTCGGGTGGTAATATCTATTAACATCCACTTCTCACATAGGAGGTTCCATTAAAGCTTAAAATCTTGAGTCTCGTCTTGTTCTTGGTCAAGAGAAAAGATTAGTGATGCTACCTCCTTTTTTAGCTCTGAAAAATGGTATTCATATCGATAAATTCTACTGGATGAGGCCATCGACTCTTCTTTGTGAATTAATTTTTCCATTGTCATTTCTATTTATCAACATCATTTATAACGTTAAAATTATTGTTGTTTCCAAAAGTAATATTTATCTTCAATCATAATTGACTAATGGTAATATAACGGTCATAAATGATAGTTATATTTCCATATATACATATATAGTTTTAATTAATGGGACATAGTAAATCATACATTTTCAAGAAAAAATATATTATTCAAGAGTTTGGGTCGTTACATTCTTCCCGAATTATGAAATTATACCACAAAATTGTTTTTTAAAAACTAAGTAAAAAATAGGTGAGGTTACTTCTCCTTTATCTTCTAAATGAGGTATTCTGTATTTCATATTATAATTTTATTTAGGTTGAAAGGGTTCATGCATCACAATGGTACCTCAGGATATTTTAAAAATTGTTTACATACTTTACACAAAAACACCTCAAGAGTCTTGGATTATATCGATTTAAGTAACCATATGTCATTAAAAAAGATTTTCTTATATATAATGTTGAAATATATTCTTTAACATGATTTTTTATAAAAAAAATTAATAATGAATCATCTTAAAATATTTCAAAATATGGTTTTTGTATATTAGTTTTGGTGTTTCCACAAAGACAGAAATCTATATTTTGATACATATATACTGCTTGAAGTTCACCCTTTTTTCAGCATCTAGAGAATAATTTTGTGAATCATCATTTTGAAATAAAGAGTAGAATTTGAAAATACCCTGATGGTAATTCCCATGCATAGCCTGGTATAAAATTTGGGAGCACAATATTCTCTATTAAACGATGCCCGATCCATTAAGGAATCGTGCAATTCTAGATGTATTGGATTCATCATAATGTTTTTTTCATGTAACTTTGATATTTGAAAATGTATCAAAGTCATCTGATCTTGACATTAGGAAAATCATTCCAAGTAGTTCTTCAAGAAGAGAGAAAAGAGTTGTTCGAGATATTCCTTTTTCTAGGTTTTAACTAAGAAAAAGAAAATACAATAAGGGCTTTGAATACATAGATAATAAGAATTCAAAAAAGAAAACATTGGACATAGAAGGATAAACTTGTACTTTATATCCTAACTTATGATAACCTAATATTCAGTGTAGGTTTTCTAGGATCTATTTCATATAATATATTATTATGGGATTTTTTGTCCTCTTAATAATGGTTAGTACTAATCTTATGAATTTACCGAATCTTATACCCTGGTAGTGTCGTACCAAGAGTGCAGCAAGGCCCGTTTTTGTGATCCATTTCTCATTCGATTCTGGATCAAAGGGGTTTTTTTGAGTCTTACCCTATATATATATGATAGGGCAACCTTTATTTGTTTGTATCTAGACATGGATGTATTTTATTGATAAAACAATTAATATTTACTCACCAAAATTAAGGGATATTTTTCTTATACATAGTCTTATACATATGGCTTTCAATAGGGTTTTCTAATCCTGATACAAAAAATAACTAATCATATCCTTTGATACAAACTATAATAACCCTACTATTTATAACATATTTAAACATGATTTATTACATAAAACTTCACTTAAGATAACTCTGTGGATCCAGATGTCTAGTGTCTTGGTAAATTAGGAACATTACATAACAACTTAGACCATAAAATACAACATATTTATTGAATACTTATTTTACATGACCACAACATTCCTTCGTATATAGCATTCCATGGGATAACTCGAGGACATACATAAGAAAGGGATGAGCTATAAATCCCATTAAGGGAGTAAACAAGTAACAACCTGAATAATATAGTACATGTAAGTAAATAGACATATCAATGGAGCATAAGAGAAACATGAACATAAAGGCTTAATATAGAATGATTATCATAACATGGAAATATGGAAACAAAATTTAATATTATATTAGCATGATCCAAGGCTCATTTCACATGGATAATGAGTATAATCTCATTGAACTAGAATTGGAATGAGTAAAGCATCATGGAAATTGACTTATCATGATAGTAATCATTACCTAATCCAATGGATCGCTATCTAGGCACACCCTTCTTAATCATTTCATTTCATGCATTAGTGTCCCACATAGATCATATAATATAGATTTATTAAACATCCTAATTTTTTCCAAGAATAAGAGATTTGGAATACAAAATTTTGAGTCCTCAATAAAAAAGTATATGTGCATAAAGGTGAATACCCTTTATAGATAAATGAGAATGGTATTCACTTACAGGATGATTTTGGCATGAGGAATTCTTGTGAAACTTCAGCAACATAACGACATCCAATTGAAATCATAAAATTATTTTTTAAGAGTGAAATTGGTATCTCATCACTTATACATGAAATTTATAGTAAGGGGTCATGGAAAATAATGTCATAACATATGTAACATAATTTAGATTCATAATATAAAATAATTTCCTAAATGTAAATGAGGAGAGAGAAATACCTTACGGAATTTCAGCATGGTAACAGGAGTGAATTAGAGACATTAATGGGAGAGAAATAGGTCTATTTTCTTTTAAAAATGAGAAGGGATGTATAGGGGTGGTGATAAATTATACCCCAACATTTTTTATTGAAATTAAATGGTCATAACAAAATAACAAAACATGGATACAAATAATTAAGGAAGGAATGTGAGGATCCCTTACTTGGATGTGTGATCCCAAAGGCTTGGGAGAATATTGAGGGAGGATTATTTAGATCTTGGGGTGACTTAGAAGGATTATAGAGATAAGAGGGTACAAGTTGTAGAGATACAAATTGTTTTAGTGAAGAGGAATGTGAGATTGAGTGGGTTTATATTGGAATATAGAGGGAATTCTTTATTATTTAGGTTTTGAACACCACACATTAAACTAATCAATACCAAAAACCATAACATGGTTTTTGACCATAGTTTTTTCAAAAGAGATTGGAAAAAATTAGTTTATATTTCCAATGGCAGAACTTATTAAAATATTGGGATTTCTTATGGGGAGTTGAGTGACACTGTCAAGGATATCATTTTAAAATGTTAAAAAAATTTATAAGCCTTGGAGGGACCACTAAAGAAAATTAAAATAAATAAAACAAATCTAAAATCACATTATTTTAATGATAAAACATATATTTTCTGAATTTACCTTTTATAGTATTTTATTACATCACTATTTGTTCATTATGATGTCATAAAACACATTATATATTTTAATGGTAAACAATTTTTTCCAAAAATTTGAATATCTCAGAAAATTATTAAAAATTCACTATTAGATAATTTTAACATAGTAAATTGAAAAATGATATTCATATTAACAAATTTTTTTTCTAAATATATTAAATTTTAACTTTTAAAATAAAAACTGACATTTATAAAAAATTCATCGCTTTTAAAAAAAATGTTTTCAAACCATAATAAAACATACTATTTTATTCATAAAATATTATACGATCTTTTATATATAATAAAAGTTAATTTAGTAATAATATTTTATTAAAATATTATTTAATTTTAAAATCCAATAATTCATCAAAATGTATTTTTTAATTGATTAATAACTAAAAATACTTTTATTGCTTTAAAAAATATTTACAAAGTAACAACACGAAAATTAATGTATATTGTTTATTCTATAAAAAACTAACGAACATAATCATAATGATATGATCTTGTTACATAACCCCTTATAACACCCACATATGACCTAAGGGTAATGTGTACGATAGTGATAGATTCTTGGGGCAGCTTAAATGATATTTCTCAGGTGGTAATCCCAATTAACTTCCAATTATCCCATATATAGTTCCGTTCAACCTTAACATGTAGAATATACGCTCGGTCTTGGTTAAGAGAGAATCCCATTTAGGCTACCCCCATTACAAGATATGAAAATGGGCTTCATGTGAAAAAATGATACTATATGAGGCCATCAACTCTTCTACCTAAATTAATTTTTTCCATTGTCATTTCTATTTATAAACAATAAATATAAAATTAAAATTATTATTGTTCCCAATCGTAATATTAAACTTCCATAATATTGACCAATGGTTATAAAACAGTTGAAAATTGATAGTTACATTTCAATATATATTTATATAGTTTTAATTAAAGGGACATAATAAAACATATATTTTCAGGAAAAAAATATTATTCAAAAGTTTGGGTCGTTAAAAATTCTCTCTAGGATTTCAAATGAGTAAATATACTAGGGGTTTAGTTTCCCTTTCTTCCCAAATCGTATAACACGCTTCTATGGAGATAATTTCAAGCAAACATGATTAGCGAATTTAAATTCTAAATACCTTCTTCGATTATCAGCATAACTCTTTTTCCTTCTTTGATATGCTTTGATACGTGTATGAATAGTCTTTACCTATAAAATTGTTTCATCCATATGATCTGGGCCCATAATCAACCTTTCACCAACATCATCCTGACATGTTGGTGTACGACATCTCTTCCCATACATTGATTCATATAGTTACATTTTAATACTTTAATAGAAACTTTTATTGTATGAAAACTTCACTAAAAGTAAATGTTGATCCCACATACCTTGAATGTAATGTAAACAAGATCTCAATTTGTCATCTATGGTTTGGATTGTCCTTTATGATTTCCCTTCCATTTGTGGGTGATAATCCATACTGAATCGAACCTCATTATCAAGATATTTGAAAAGTATTTTCTAAAATTTTAATATAAATCACGATCATGATCAGAAACAAAAGATATAGGTTCTCCATGAAGCCTCACCACTTCATTAATATTGATTTTTACTAGGAACTCCAGTGGAAAATACTCACTTATAGTAAGGAAATGTGCAGATTTCATAAGTCGGTCAAAAATTACCCATATTGCATCATTCATCCTTGGAGTTTTGGGTAATCCATTGAAACAAAATCCATGGTGATGTCATCCTATTTACATGTAGGAATAGATATAGGTTGCATGAATTATTTTGGAATATTCCATTCGGCCTTCACTTGTTGATAGACTAAAAGTCTAAATACATTATATGAAATTTTCCTCTACATGTCATCCAATAGTGAATCATCCTTAAAATCTCTATACATCTTAGTGATAAAATGATATAAAAAGAAGTTAAAATTATGGTCATAATCCAATAACTCCCTTTTTAGCTTTGGTATTGTTGGAACACAATGAATATTCCCAAATTTTAGAACACCATCTTAACACACAATGTCTCCCATATCCACATCTTTCATAGCATTAATTTTATTTTTAATGTTATTTTCATTTGGATGAGAAATTTTAATCCTTTCAAAAAAGATGGTTGGAAAAATATTTGAAAATGTAGTGATGTTTCACCATCATTGATAATTTCTATAGCCATCCTCATTAGATCTATGTACAAATGGTCCTTGTAAATCCACATTTTTTAGAGATATCCATGATCCTTCCTGCTCAATGCATCATCTACCTTGTTTGCCTTTCCTGGGTTGTAGTGTGTTGTATAATCATAATCATTGAGTAGATCAATCCATTAACATTGCCTCATGTTTAGTTCTTTTTGCGAAGTGATATATTTCAAACTCTTATGATCTACATATATATCACATTTTCTCCATGAAGTTAATGTCTCCATATCTTCATAGAAATAATTAGAGCTTATAAATCAAGGTCATGTGGATGATAGTTTTTTTCATGAATTTTTAACTACCTTGATGCATAGGTAATAACTCTATCATTATGCATAATGACACAACCAAGTCCTTTCATTGATTAATCACTCTACCTCACGAACCCACCATTCCCAGATGGTAGAGTTATAATCAAAGAATTCACTAATATCCTCTTTAATTACTCAAAAAATTCATCAAATTATTTATTATATATAAACTTAACTCCTTTATATGTTAACACAGTCAATGGGTTGACTAAATGGGAAAGGTTTTGAATGAAACACTTATAATAACATACTAAACCAATAAAACTATGTACATCAGTTATGTTTGTTGGATTAGCAAAATCTGAAACAGCATTTGTCATCATAGGGTAAACATATATTCCATCCTTAGTGACAATGTGGCTAAGAAGGGAAAATGATTGAACCCAAAATTCAAACTTTCTAAACATACCATATAATTCATTTTTTCTAAGAGTTTTTAGAATATTGGTAATGTGATTTTTATAATATTTGTAGATTTTTGAGTATTCCTGTATACCATCAATAAATACCACCACAATTTCAACACAATATTACTTGAAGACTATTTTAATTAGATGCATGAAAACAGAGGGTGCATTAGTCCATCCAGAAGGAATTAACGTAAACTCTTAATTCCCATACCTGGTTCAAAATGTTGTCTTTGGAATGTCATCCTTCCTTACTAAAAACAGATGATATATATATCTAATGTCAATTTTTGAAAAATATTGGCATCCATGAAGTTGATCAAATAATTCATCAATGCAAGGTAGGATATACTTTTTCTTTATTGTCATAACAATGATATCCTTTTAGTCAATGCACAACCTCGTAGATCCATCTTCATTCTTGATGAAAATAACACAAGATCCCCATGGGAAAACACAAGGGTGAATAAATCATTCATCATTAAATTCCCATAGTTGTTTCTTGAATTATAATAATTCCACAGTGGCAATTTTGTAAGGAGTTTGCGATATATACCTTGAATCAGGAATTAAATCAGTAGATAACTCAACTTCGTGCTCAAGAGGATGTCTAGGTAAATTCTCTAGAAACACATCAACATATTCTTTCACAATTGGTTCTTGTTCTATTTGACCATTGCATTTCCCACCCATAGATATTTTTTCCTTTATACCCTAATAATTTAAATCAGTATAACTACTAGGGGTGGATCTAGATGAGAATCCTATGCTTATATTTCTGCCCTAAAGATATGGGATTCCACATCTTATTAATTTTTTAATATTGTTCTTCTTGAAATAAATTTTCGAATCATGTTTCTAAATCAAATCCATAATGAGGATTATATCAATGTAAATAATGGGTATGATAATAAAAATCAGAAGATATAACATGTTTATATGAAATAATGGTTGCTTCCTAACACAACTTTGTTGTCATGATACTCCCCTTAAGGGTTTTGACTGAAAACTCGCGTATTAAATCCAATTGGAAATGTCTATTTTCCTTGTAAAACTAGGAAAATAACAAAATATGTGAGGATATATAATCTAATGAATCATTGTATAAGTATGAGGAAACGATTAAAGAACCTTCCATCACTTCATTAAGAACTTCAATTTTTGTAGTTGTGATTGCATAAGCTTGTACCGCCTCCCCATTCCTTTTCTATGGCATGATTTATTAACGCTTTGCAAAATAATTAGAATAGTGTCCCATATCCCTGAAATTCTATACTTGAACATTAATAGCTTATTTATTACCCATGAAATCACTAGAAATATGGCCTCTCTTTCCACATTTGTAGCAACACCTTTTCCTTTTAAGAAGGTACTAGGGTTTTTCCTTTCACTATTATCACAGGGTGGAAATTCGACTCCTCCCTTATCATCCATTTCCTTATTTCCCTTTCCAAATTCATTAGAATCCCTCTTACCCTTTTTCATTCCCTTAATTTCATTATATATATATAAATTCATTATCTTCTAAGTATCACATGAATCTATATCTTCATATGATGAGAAACACTGGGAAAACAGTGACCATCAGAGGAATATAATTAGGCTATCAAAGAATTGATAAATATTTATCCTTGGATTAAATATGTAGTCCAAATCATGCATTTATATCTTTTTGAAGTTATCTTCATAATTTTCATCATTCTTATCTTTCTTTTTCCTCAAATTCAGAAACTGCATTTCCATATCTTCTCTCTGTTCATGAGGAAAGTGTTTCTATAATAAAGGTTCTTCAAATTCCCTCCATTCCATGTTTTCTATTTCTTCCTCCTCATTTCTGTTTTGAATTAGTTACCACCATTTGTCAATATCTTCTGATAGATGATAAACATCCCTAAAAACCATCTTCCTTTCATTACATCCCAAAATGAGAAATAAATTCATCATTGAACTTATCCACTTTCATGCTACGAATGGGTTTGTAGTACCATTAAATGAAGGAGGTTGTTGTCTCATAAAGTGATCCAAAATAGCTCATCCATATTTTGGATTTGGATGCTTCATATGGGAAATTTATTATTCATACCCTATGTAAGTTATCCTAGTATAGTTATATGTTTTTTTCACCATTCGTAGATCCAGATCCAACTTCATTTTCTTGGAAAGGATAGAAATCCCTAAATGGGATATGTGTATTCATGTAGTTTCCATTCCTTCTAATAGTCACCATTTCTAAATAATTTCATACACTAGATTAGGTTATGAATCATAATGTAATATTTCAACATATAAAAAATAATTAAAAGAATTGAAATCCTATGCACGGATAATCCAATAATCATAAACATGATTTATTGAGGAAAAATTTACATTTAAATCCTTCATAATGGATTATAAAGAAAATATGAATTATCCTAAGAATATCCCTATTGATTGTCAAACAATGTGCACAGTAAGTCATGTTGTCATGTACCAAGATATCCTAGGTCAAGCTAAAAACTCTTTTTTCTGAGTTTACATTCCTAGGTACATCTGTGTTAGAACCATGTCCACTTTTAGTATCTAAATTGTAATGTATTTAATAGAAATATACACATAATATATTTCTTACCAAATTTATATTATGTTTTAGTATGTTTATCACCAAATAATATCTTAAGGTTTTGTTCCCTAATATATTTTTTCAAAATCATGTTCACATGTTTTCTTCTAAACTTCATATGATACCATTTGTAAGGAATGCACCCCAGTTGTTCGGAACGAGTGACTTTTTTATTACATTGGCATATAAACAAAGAATATGTGTCCTGAAGGATCGAGTAGTTTGTTAGATTTTTAAACATGATAAATACATAATTTTATTATTACAACTTGAAATGGAAAACAATTTATGAACACCATAGAAAAATTCCATAACTTCAAGGTTATTTCTCCAAGACCTTCATAATATACCTATTAATGTCTTTGGAAAATGAAACAAAATAAAAAGGTGAGATCAAATTCTCATTAAGGGTATAAAATAAAACAAATGATAACATAAACATTAGGCATCGTGAATAATTGAAAACATGTTCTTTTAAAAATAAACATGAAGAGAATATGAAAACAATTTTATAAGAGTAGTTTTTCCATAGTAAAACATAGTCATGGGTATTCTAATAGTATAATAACCCCATGTACTACGAATTTATAGCTTCATAATGAGGGAAATTTATATTCCATACATTATGAAACATACCATCAATGCCTTGGAAAATACTTCTAAAAATTATTAAGGCCTCACCCAAAACCATATCTAAAAATGGGAATGGCCTCGGCCAAGTCCGTATCTATTTATATCATGAGAACTAGAGATTCATCGAGGGGATATAGGTAGCCCCAAAAATCACATCTTAATCCCAATTCATTCATCATATCAGCGGGGATAAACTTAAAAAAACATATACATTAATATTGAAACTATCATATTAAATGTAAATAACATTCCCTGAACATTAAGCATAAACACTAACCATTCTGAGTAAATCGGTGAATGGTTTTAGGATAGAACAACCACAGTCAAAATATTCATAAAAAATTCAAGTAAATATGGTAGATTATATCATGCATAAGAATCAACACGAGTGTAGAAATAGATGAATATGCTCTTATTAAATCATCGAGTAATTCATGATAAAAATACTCTTTTACATTGAAAAGAATAGTTATATTGGAAATGTATTTTCCTAAAACCAGAATTTAAGAAATATAATATTTTCATATTAAAATGAGTTATTTTAGGAAGTTAATTTTTTCCAATACCATATTATATAGTGCCCAGGAAAATAGGTAATAAATTGAAAAAGTCCCATGAAACAGTCTTCTATTTAGGAAAGAATTTTGAAAGTTCCTTTTAAAACATGTGATACCCAAAAAAATAAAAAATGATTATGGTTGAAAAACATATATATTACACTAAAAAATAATTTAAGATAAGTAATTAATAATATATAATAATTTAATGGAGGTATGTATATAATAAAAGTAACCCAAATGAAAATGGTGGTTCAGATGGAAAACACTTACCATAAGTCTGAATGTGTTCTTCACTTGAACAAAATGTCATGGAATATAAAATTAGAGTTATTAGTAACATAATTCAGAACAAATTATATATGTTTTTAGTTTATCATAGTTTTATTATGTTCATTTTTGTTCTTATTTATAAGTTATAAGATTGAATTTCGTCATTCTGGAGTGTTCGTTTCTTTGGTTTTCTTGATCCCTATATTTGTATATGAGTATGGATGTTAATGCGGAAAAGATATTGTAATACCCGAGACTTTAATGAGAAATATTTTGTATTTATTTCATATAAATCATCAAACTAATATTTCACTACAAAAAACACTATCTTGGATTTCTTTACATGCAATCACGACCTTTCTCGATAGCTTGCGTCGTACGCAATACCGAGTTTCACTAAACAACGATATGATGTTAAATTATTATTAAAACTAGCCGTTATGAATATTAATACCCACGTTTTGACATTTTTTAATTTTCATCTTTCAAAATGGGATTCATTTTTGGATTCGGAATATCGAAATTATCCTAGGGTGAAATTTTGGTATTTTTCTGAAAACTTTCAATTTTTGATGAATAGTGAAAACACTGGCTTACTATTTAAAAACCGAATTTTTATTTTAATAATTATTTATTTTATTTAAATTTATTTTAGGTCAAAATTTATACATAATATCTTTATATGTTCAAAGTAATTCATTGGAATCATTTAATATTAATTTTAGATATATAAAAATTTTATTGAACATTTCACCGTCTTTTACCCACCTCCTAGGAGAATTTGCAAATTTACATAAAACTTAATTTTACAACTTCTGTGAGTGTTATTTTGAAAATATGAGAGACAAGTTTAATATCAAGTACTAAAATGTGGTTCAATGAGATGAAAATAATTTTTGGTGAATAGTAATGTTTTATCTATTTTTACCACGGTTAAAAGTAAATAATGTAATTAAGGGTAAAAATGAAATTATTATTATTACCCTAACACATGTCCTAATTCTATTTTATAATTTTAATTCGACCAAAAACAACCTTAGGAATAAAATATGACCATTTAGGCCCACTTGGATTAGATTAGGACATTTAATTTTAATTTATATAAAGATGGATTAAAATAGTTAAAATCAATGTTTAATAAGTAAATCATTTTTAATATAGGGTTATACATAAGATAAATTAGACTATAAAAATTCATTAGAAAGCTAAAAATATTTCCTACATAATGATATTTGTAATTTTTAGACTTTAAATAATTTAATTTATTTATGACACAATGATGATGCAGTAATTATATTATTAATGAAATATTGACATAATTTATGTTATAAGTACCCAAATAAATGTAAATTGAGACTTTTTATGAACTCCAATAATTTTCTATGTTACTATGACATTTTATTATTGATTTAATTAACTTTTTTAGAACTAATCTTTCTATTATGATTTTCACCAAAATAAATTACCAAATATTGTCAAAATTGATATAAAATGGTTTTTGTAAAAAAATATTATATTATAAATTGTTATTTTATTCCTAAAAATACAAGGTTCGGAAAAATGACATAGATTAGGTTATATATTTTAATTATAAACAACTTGGCGATCTTTTGTCTAGTTATAGTAAGTTTATTAACCATACAGTGTAAGAAAACAAGAAGACACAGTAAAAGTTAAATTATCTAACTTAAAGTTAAATCTAAATGATAAGGTTAAAATAGATACCTAAAGTTGTCTAAATTCTATTGTATGAGAAGATTTTGACCCATCCCCACCTTAGATTCTAAATAAATCAATTTTGAGCTATTAAAAACAGAATATGACTTTATAATAAAATAATATTTTTACTTTTTTCAAAGATGCCCCACACCTCCCATATAAAAGGGCACCTCCTCCCTCTTTTCCTCACACCACTTTGAGGCATCAAGTTCGGACAACCTCTTCCAAATCCTCTTCTCCACATCCCTAGAAACATCCTAGAGGTCTTGGTATTCATCAAAGACCAAATTTAGTTCCCTAAAAGGAGGTCTCAAAGAGGCGCTTCAAAGCAGAGGAGGTTCGGACATTTACGAAGAAAATCGGACCTAAGGTAAGGGACAATCTCACAATCTCAATTTTTATCCGAGATTATTTATAATTCAGAATTTACTAGGGAATATTTATCATCCACATCCATGTTTCCTAAATATGTAATATTATCTATATCCTCCTACAATTTTTTAAATCGAATTTTACCCTTCAGTGAGTTTTTAGTAAAAGATATGAAAGGAATCTTTTTTCGTTTTTCATAAGAGGTACTTTTTGAATTTTATGACATAAGTACGAGAAGAATATTTTTTTAACTTTTACAGAGTGAATGGATTTTTTAAAATTATTTCCAAGAATATTCCTTTACAATTTTGCAAGTTTATTTTTAATCAACTTCTTTTAGCTTAAAATTGTATGACATGTTAAGAAAGGAAATATGTATTTGAAGTAGAAAGGATATTTTCCTCAAAAATGGAGTTTAAGTGTTTTATCAAAATTATTTTCTATCAAAGATAATATAGGGTTTTGTTTCTATCCCTATTATTACATTGATTTGATTATGTTGTGATTGAATTATTTTTATGAATTCCTTTATCTTATATGAATTGTTTTATCATGTCACGATGTTTAAGAATCCCATTTTTATTACATGGGTTATGCAATGGTGTATGATTTTTTTGATTTTGTGGCACACATAAGAATGGTATAATTATGAGATGTGTGGGACCTATATCTCCCTCCAATTCATTGGGTAAAGATTTATATCTCATGAGATAGACATGGATGGAACTGTGCGTTACACCGGTTCAGTGAAACAGGACTGAAACGAGGAGTGAACTCTGTTCAGAAATGGACTTTGTCTGCTAAGATAGTCTTGTAAATGAGTCTTGGCTACTAAAAATGATTCTCTATGATTATGTGTGTACGCCACAAAGTTTCATGTTTTATGTTATTATTATTAGGATTACATTTCACTACTATGATTTATCCCATGTTATGAAATTTTGATCTCTTTTGCAGGTTCAGATTTCCAAAATGATATGTTCTTATGAATATGATGTGATTGATATTTCTTTTTTTTACCCTTACTGAGCATTTGAGCTCAACCTTTTGTATGTTTTCTTTCCCCAGGTAAGGAAGAAGGTTATTAAGTAGGATATTCCAAAACAGGACCCTAGATATGATGAAATAAATGGGAGACAACGTAGATGATTTATAAACCAGTTGTTTATGTTTCCTAGTTTCTAAAGATACTATACCTATATGGTCCTTTCAGGGTTTTGTTATATTTTGTAATAATTGTACTTCAATTTTGAATTATTAACAATGTATGTAAAGTATGGGTCGTTATAGTTGGTATCAGAGTGAGGTTATAGTCACCCTTTGGAAACTAGGATGTGAACACCTTAGTAAGAAACCTAAGGATATGTCTAAGCATAGAAAAAAATATGAGTGTTTTATAAATTCCCATGAACAAACTATGATAAGACCTTATGTGAAAAATTTTATTCTTTATTATGTGGTTTTCCTATTATAAATAGTGTTTCTCACACTATTATTCTTGGTTTTAGTCAATTGTTGGAACCCGAAGGAACTGTGTTAATGCAGAATGCGACGACCAATGAAATGATTGTCCCCCTGAGCAACCAAACATTATGGGAGCTGTAATTAAAAATCATGTAGCCATGCTCACACAACCTTCTCAAGCTATGAATCATGTAGGACTTCCAAACAATCAAAGGAAGGAGCAACATTCAGTTGAATCCTTCATGAGGCAGCTTCCACCTTCATTCAGCATGTCTACTGATCCATTAGTTGCTGAACAATGGATCAGTACTATTGAAAAGATATTTTCAGTTCTTCAATGTTCTGAACATGATAAAGTCATCTTAGCAGTATATCATTTTGAAGGTGATGCTGATCAATGGTGGAATCTTATTAAGAATAAGAGGCAAAGGGAAGAAATTGTGTCCATGGAATTGGACGAGTTCAAGAACTTATTTTTCAATAATTACTTCCCTCGTATTCTTCGAACAAAGATGGAGAAGGAATTTCTTGAAATGAAGCAAAAGGAAGATTAATCTGTCGGTACCTATGAAGAAAATTTTAGAAGACATGCAAGATACGATTCTGGTATTATTATCCAACCTGAGAGTAAGATCAATCGATTCTTTAGTGGCTTAAAACCAAGTCTTTGAAGGGCGTCATCTATAAGGGACTTCAATAGCTATGAAGAAATCGTTTGATGTGCTCTCAAAGTTGAGATGCAGATTGGAGTTACTCATCAGTCATATGGGTTTGATAAGAAGAGGAAAATGGAATTCAAAGGAAAATATAAAGAGCACACTAAAAAGAAGATGAGTTTTCCCTTATGCTCAAAGTGTGGAAAGAAACAAGGAGGGAGTTTTCTTAAAGGGACATTTAAATGTTTAAAATGTGGAAAGGAAGGTCATTGGGAATTTTAATACTACAATGATGGGAAGAAGATGTCTAGTTATGCGAACAACGAAAATGCTACTTAGAGTGCACCTCCTACACTTCAATGTTACATGTGCAAGGAAATGGGGCATTATGCCAATCAATGCCCTAATTTAAGGGTTGTTGATGATGATCTAAGTCAACAAACTCTTATGTCTATAGACAAAGGAAAGTCACATGCAATTTCTATCAGTGATGTGGAGTATGATAACGAAGTGGTGAAAGGTACACTTACCATACACTCTAATGTAGAAAATGTTTTATTTGATTCTTGATCCACCCACTCTTTTATTTCTGAAGAATTTTCTAAGGGTATCACCATATTACCTCAACAATTAGATGTTGAGTTAGCTATGACAACCCCTAATGGAAAAACACTCGCATAAAAAGTTTATAATTCTTCTCCGATTGAAGTTTGTGGGAAAGTGCTTCCTGCAAATCTTGTGATCCTTCCTATAGTGGAATTTGATGTGATTCTTGGAATATATTGGCTTTTGAATATATGGATCTCATATCAATTTCCAAAGAATGGATGTCACATTTCATATTCCAGATCAATCTATGATCGTCTATCGATGCAAGGATGAACATAACCTTACAGTTGAAATTTATTTCATATTATGGGTCTTGATTCTACTAAATGAAGGTTATTTATCTCAAATGGTTGGTGAGAAACTCACGGTTAAGAATATTCCCATTGTACAGGAGTTTGATGATGTCTTTCTGGAGGAATTTCCGGGTCTTCCACCAAATCGTGAAGTTTAGTTTTCAATATAACTCGTACTGGGTGCTTTGCCTATTTCAAAGACACCTTATAGAATGGATCTTATTGAGTTTTAGGAATTGAAGAAGAAACTCAAAGAAAATCATGATAAGGGATTCATACGCCCTAGTGCGTCACCTTGGGGAGCACCTGTTCTGTTCATTAAGAAGAAAGATGGATCAATGAGACTCTACATTGATCATCGATAACTTAACAAGATCACTATCAAGAACAAATATTCTCTCCTGTGCATTGATGACATATTTGACCAAATATGCAGAGCTCAATAATTTTCCATGATTGATCTTCGTTCAGGGTATTGTCAATTAAGGGTCAAAAGGGAGGATATATCAAAGACAGCTTTCCGTACTAGTTATGGACACTATGAATTTATAGTGATTCCATTTGGTCTTACTAATGCCCCTGCTATTATAAGGCCCCAGCCTTAAACCTTACTTAATCTTGAGTTATTACAAGATTACACATTGAGGATCTTTTCAGGTTTAGAGTTTTAGAGAATTAGATCATGAAACTTGCATTACATTCCACATTTAGACAAAGTGGTTACATAAAAGACAGTATTCATTAATCCCATCAACAGAAACATATTAAAAATAAATCATGGATTCTTTCTTGACACATCCTTGACACTATCATCACATCTTGTACCCTTCGCTTGACCTGTGAAAAACCTTTCAAAAACATGGGATGAGCATAAAAAGCTCAGTAAGGGATATAAAAATATGGAAAGGAAAAATGAGTACATGTATACATAAGAATGAAATCATACATTACCCATAAAACATAAGCACTTTAACATACCTCTTAAACTCATATAAATCATATGGCATAAAGGTAACTTGTGGCATTCATAACATTCTTACGTAGGGAGTAACCCTCTTGGTTATGTTTGGAATACCCATCACAGTATATTCCCTAAATCTCTTTGGAGAAACCTTAACGTTTCACTCCTTCACGTTACCCAATGCATTGGACACCTATATCGGGCTCACCCGCCCTTAGTTTATCACGGAACCACCCGACTTCATATCAATTCCCAAGAATCATAATATAATCTTATCACATAAAACATGCCTAAAGGAAACATAACATTTCCACCTTTCAATAACAAGATATCACTACCACACATTGATATAAATACATTATGAAAACCATTTTCAATACCAAAATAAAATAAAAGTAAAACATGGTATTTATTTTTATTTTAAAAAGAATGTATGGATTGTACAGGAAGCCGAAACTCAAATAACGGTCACGATGGCGGAGAAGTCGTTGTCGCCGAATACGTATGACAAAAGCATTCCATTTTTTCGTTTAGTAAACGCTTCGTATAAAAAAGATTCCTTTTGAATAAACATAAAAGTCAAAGGGGTTTATACACCATATAAAAAAAGGTTGTGTATAAAACAAAATATGCCTCAATGAAAGGAGATTGAGACGAAGTCCCATACAAAGATGGTATCCTTGGATTAAGGATAAATCAATTACATAATTATGTGTGACAAAATTATAAACCAAATAAAAGTGGATATTAAGTGTAAATAAATCAGAGTTTATTCACACATATTCATAGAATGACATATTCAAGGGGTACAAGCTTATCCCAAAGAATCTAAATTGGGTTAAGAAGTTCCCTTGCAATAATTAGAGAGCCTAACGGCGTCACTTCAAAATTCAGAAAAAGAGTTGATGAGAGATAAAAATGGTATCCCATCACTTGGACATAAAATTTACATCAATAAGGATAAATAAGATCATATCACAAAATAATATTATGTGAATTAAAAGACATAACAAAATAAGTCTTTTAAAAAGAGGAGGGTGAAAGGTTCCCTTACCGACATGGGTATCTTTTGAAACATACGCCCCATGAAAGAAGGACAATACATCATTGATGTAAATACTCATAAATGAAATAATATTACACAATGAGTAAAATAATGTTCAGTACATAAACCACTCAAAGGAAATTGTGGAAAATGTAGCATAAATCTCACGGGAATAAAAGTGAGATGAAAAATCACTTACGAAAACTCGGCAGCCTAACGGCGCCACTTAAAACATCTAAAAATGGATTGATGAGATCAAATAGGGTATCTAATCACATTAAAATAAAATGTACAGAAAGTGTAATATAAAATAACATCCCCCACAATAACAAATAGGATCTTAAAAGAAGTGACATAAAGGGGAGTACTTAAATAGAAAGAGAGAGGTTAGATCTCTTACGAAAATTCGGCAGCCTAACGGCGCCACTCGAAACATCCAAAATGGATTGATGAGAGAGAATAGGGTCTCTCATAATATGATCATAAAAATTATAGTATAATAAATATAAAAGATCATCCCAATAAAAAGAAATATGAGCTTAGAAGGAATGACAAAAAAGAGAGTACTTAAAAAGAAAGAGAGGAGTAGGATCCCTTACCTCGGGTCCGACTTGACTCGATCGTTCTATAACATCCTGAATAATAAACATAAGTTAATTTATACTTTCCTAAGAACCTTTTTCAATTTCATTATTCATTTTATATCAATTATTGACATGTTATAAACATTATGTAATCATTTAAGTTAATAATGTTTGTTTTGTCGATATTTGTTTCTTAAGTCAAAAGTGGACTTCTTACAATTACATGTTGTTCATGTGGTCAATGGTACATTATATCCAAAATTATATTCATTATTTGTATATCATATATATCATATATATCCATCATATACATGTATTTATAATATTACATAATCATTTAGAAGTAAGAAATGAAATGCACCGTTCATGGAGACGGTAAGCCGTATGTACGCATGAACGCTACTTTCATTTCTATATCATACATTAATAGAAAAAAATAATATTGATATAGAGTTATATTTTAATTCTATTATAACATCATATATAATAACTTAAAATCCATCCTTTATACGTCCCACATATGGAATTAATGAATCACATCACTTTGAGGGGGCGGTAGTCCACACTTCCTAAAATGAAATTATCGTGTTTACCCACAATGGAGACCATAAAGGTATGCCAAAAAAAATACAGAATCTTAAGTAAAACAAAAACATATTATATATCATATATAAATATAGTGACATCTTTATGGCCACCTTTGAAGGTGTTATATGAGTGTTGAACAATCATCGTTTCGTGAGACAGAAATTTACCATCAACGGAAACAGTATGTTCTTTAACCATTAGATGTAGGTGTGTGTAAGTGTAGCTCGAATCCTTCTTATAACAACATCATAGTATATTTAAGATACTTGAGTTTTTAGAAAAGAAATGAATAAAAATATTTTAGGGGGTTGGAGAGGCAAAATAAATCAAAAGGACTCAAGTGAAGACATTACCTTAAAATCGGGTAACTCCCTTTAGTTTGAGCTCCAAGGCTTCCTTGGGAAGAATTTTGCCCAATGTGAGGATTCAAGGACTAATATAGGAAAGTGGAGAGAAAAAATGGGCAGAGTTTGTCCAAGCCAAAGGCTTTGGGAGTGTGGGTAAGGAGGTAGAGGTGGCGGCCTTTTATAAGAGGAGAGGAGGGGCACTCTTCGAAGGTAAAGAAAAGTCACTTTATTTTAAAATGGTATTCGGATTTAAGAGGTACCACATTGGTTTTTTTCGAGGATATGATGATAAGGGTTCGAAATCCACTCATCCAATAGGTTTTGGACATGTGTAGATCATAGATATTACATTATATTTCAATTTTATTTAAATCGTTAAATAATGAGGTTATCGCTACATCATCATGATGTCATTAATAATTTAATTTATTTAATGTTTAAAAATTATAAAAAAAATACTATGATGTAGGAAATAGTATTATCTTTCCAATGAGTATTTATAGTAAAAAATCTGACTTGTATAACCCCATGTTAAAATTGTTTTAGTAAAACATTTCATGTTAGTGGCATTTTTACATTAACATTAAATAAAAAGTTATTTATGTCATTTCCCAACCAAAGTGGCTTAATGGGGTCCCAAAGTTGACCCATGAGTTGTATTGGTCGGAAATGACACATCCAATGAGGTTAGGACATGTTTCAAGCTCATCTCATTTTATTAAAACATTATTTTTACCTTAAACTACACTAATTACCTCTAATCGTGATTAAAAACTTAATAACTTACTATTCACCAAAAAATTATTTTAATCCCATTGAACCACATTTTACTTCTTAATGACAACCATTTATGTCGGATTTTTGAAATTCAAAACACAAAGATGGAAAAATTTCATTTAAGCGGAAAATTCAGTTTTTATAAGTACCACTTAGTGGTTTCACTATTCATCAAAATTGAAGTTTTTCAGAAAAATACCAAAAATTCACCCTAAGATATATTTGATATTCCGAATTCAAAAATGAATTATATTTTAAAAAATTCAAAACATATAAGTCACATTAATTAATTTAATATTTAATTCCCGCTGTCAGAGCAAATAGCGTGTTTTTATGAAACAATAAGTATCAAAAGATTGACTCTAGTTTAAGTCTGATTTCAAAGTGAAATTAATTCCAACGACCACTATTGGATTTAATGGTAAAAATATATTCTAATTTCACATTAAACCCAATTAAAAATATAATATAATCAAATAAATAAATTAGATTAAAAAGAGGTTTTGAATTAAAATATAACTTTTTACACTATTCATTAAAAAAATGAACTTTATCAGAAAGATACCAAAAATTTACACAAAGTAAATTTTGATGTCCCGATTCTTAAGAAGATTTTTATTTGGTCCAATAGAATGTTTAAGAGTGAACAAAACTATATTTAATGACGTTTCTCCATCAAAAGGTGATAAGTGAGCCTTTAGTGAAAACTAGGGCAGATACGCCTAAAATTGAATTCTTTCCCTATTTCAAGCCTTTATCTTTTATTGGATAAATGTAAAAACATTTAAAAACATATATAATCATATTTTAGTTATTTCTATCCATTCATTCCAATATAAAGACTACATGTTAACTACCATTTAAAATAATATTATTTTATTATTAGAGTGCAATGTATGATTCCCAAGAAACTCGTTGTTGTGTGTTGGGTACGTCGTCGAGCATAGAATCCCCTTTAAAGTCATATTAATATTTTATTCACATATATGGATAAAAATAAAAATTTAATATTCTTTATTCACCTAGGGTGTTACATCCTTCCCCCCTTTTGGGAATTGCGTCCTCGTAATTTTAAAATTGGGCTCGGAAACGTCATTGAAAATCCCACATCGAAACAAGAGTCGGTAAAAAATCACTTTAAAATAATGAAAGATATGTATAGAGGTCACCCAAGTTAACCCATAATAGGATTCCATGTATTAAAACATGGACATGGAGGAGAAAGCATAGGGACATGTTCTGATGGAGAGTGATAGAAAACATGTTTAGGAGAAAGCTAAGAATAATAAAATCACAAACTTGTGATGGGTTAAACGGTGTTGGATTCCCCAGTAGGAAAAGTTAATAGAAAAAAAATTTGTTTTAAGTTACTTTTTATTGAGGAATTTATTTTTGAGCTTAAACAAAACCTAAGGAAACATACTTACTTGTCATGTTGACTTTCAACTTTTACTAGATTTCTCACACAGACTCATACTTTCTCCAAAAGACGGGTATTTAGGAAGACTTGTTCACATTAAGAGTACTATAAAAAACTTCTAGAGGAACACCTAATCCACAAAAAAGAACTATACATTTCCCATGTCTTCAAACCTTAACCAAAACTAAAACCAAAAAGGTTACTACAAGCTCAGATAATCCAGAAACGGATAACCCTTTATAAAATGAAAATCTATTCTTAATCTCAAAATTTGTCCAAAAAAACCCAAAGTTCAACGAGGACCACTCGATAACCAATTTGTCCATTAAATTCTTCAAATTAAAACAATCTAAGATTGAAACCCAAATATTTGAAGGATTTAGTCACATAGTCTTCCAAGTTAAATCGTGACATTAATCTCCAAACAACATCAGTTGCTCCTAAAGTCTCGCATTGAAAAGTAATTAACCTAATCACATATTTTCCATGATAGGTTAATCATTTTCATAAATAACCCAAAATAAACTTACTCTTAATTCATAAAATCATATAACTAAAAAGAATCAAGGAAACTAATGAGGGACTTCACGTAGTCCAGTGGTAGGCGATAAATACCAGTCGCACTTTGGTTGTGGGTTCGATTCCCGCAGCTTTGTCCGACATGACGGGTTGTCACACGGTCTGCGTGTTGTAATTTTTCCAAAACTATATAATTATTAAAACATCCCCCAAAACGAGATAAAATCTTCAAAAATGATCATAACATATTTTAACCTCATGTTTATCTCATTCTTTCATTTTACATCATATCATAGAGTAACCCATAATTACCTAAAAAGTAAGGATCATATAAACCCTAATGGTTACCTTAATAATTATTACTTGAATTTCCACATCGAGTTGGCCATCTTGTACATGATGCATTAGAGAACTCACCAAGGTTGAAGTGGTGTATCATGACCCCTTGATAGTTGGTTTAGAACAACCATGAGATTCCTCATTGAATCCCCCATCTCATCCAGTCTCTTAATCAGAGAACCACCACAGTTTCCTTCAAACCCATTGTCACTTTGGTGCCTGCTAGATCCAGCCATTTACTAAAACCAAAAAGGTCAGTGTGAGTATATCAACATAACCATCATGTACTAATGAGGAAGATAAACACTAAGATATAATTACTCATTCACTTTATCTAAAACTAGGACTCTTTCTGAAATCCTAACCATTATGGTAATGTCACTTGTTCTTAGAGAATACCCTAACCTCTAAAGTTATCTAAACCGACCTCTGAGACCAACTATAAGGCCCCAGCTTTAAACCTTACATAATCTTGAGTTATTACAATATTACACATTGAGGATCTTTTCAGGATTAGGGTTTTAGAGAATTAGATCATGAAACTTGAATTACATTCCACATTTAGACAAAGTGGTTACATAAAAGATAGTATTCATTCTTCCCATCAACGGAAACATATTTAAAATAAAACATGGATTCTTTCTTGACACGTACTTGACACTATCATCACATCTTGTACGCTTCCCTTGACCTGTGAAAAACATTTCAAAAACTTGGGATGAGCATAAAAATCTCAGTAAGGGATATAAAAATATGGAAAGGAAAAATGAGTACATGTATACATAATAATGAAATAATACTTTACCCATAAAACATAAGAAATTATCATACCTCATAAACTCATAGAAATCATATGTCATAAAGGTAACTTGTGGCATTCATAAGATTCTTACGTTGGGAGTAACCCTCTTGGTTAAGTTTGGAATACCCATAACAGTATATTCCCTAAATCTTTTCGGAGAAACCTTAACATTTCACTCCTTCGCTTTACCCAATGCATTAGAGATCTATATCAAGCTTACCCGCCCTAAGTTTATCATGGAACCACCCGACTTCATATCAATGTCCAAGAACCATAACAAGATCTTATCACATAAAACATTCATAAAGGAACCATAACATTTACACCATTCAATAACAAGATATCACTACATCACATTGATATAAATACATTATGAAAACCATTTTCAATACCAAAATAAAATAAAAGTAAAACATGGTATTTATTTTTCTTTTAAAAAGAAGGTATGGCTTGTAGAGGAATCTGAAACTCAAATAACGTTCATGACGACGGAGAAGTCGTTGTCGCCGAATACGTACGACAAAAACATTCCCTTTTGTCATTTAGTAAACTCTTCGTATAAAAAAGATTCCTTTTGAATAAATGTAAAAGTCAAAGGGGTTTATACACCATATAAAAAAACGTTCTGTATAAAACAAAATATGCCTCAATGAAAGGAGATTGAGATGAAGTCCCATACAAAGATGGTATCCTTGGATTAAGGATAAATGAATTAAATAATTATCTGTGAAAAACTAATACACCAAATAAAAGTGGATATTAAGTGTAAAAAAATCAGAGGTTATTCACAAATATTCATAGAATGACATATTCGCGGAGTACAAGCTTATCCCAAAGAATCGAAATTGGGTTAAGAAGTTCCCTTGCAATAATTAGATAGCCTAACAGCGTCACTTCAAAATTCAAAAAAAGAGTTGATGATAGATAAAAAGGGTATCTCATCACTTGGACATAAAATTTACATCAATAAGGATAAATAAGAACATATCCAAAAATAATATTATGTGAATTAAAAGACATAACAAAATAAGTCTTTTAAAAAGATGAGGGTGAAAGGTTCCCTTACCGACATGGGTATCGTTCGAAACATACGCCCCGTGAATGAAGGACAATACATCATTGATTTAAATACTAACAAATGAATGAATATTACACAATTAGAAAAATAATGGTCAGTACATACACCACTCAAAGGAAATTGTGGAAAATGTAGCATAAATCTCACGGGAATAAAAGTGAGATGAAAAATCACTTACGAAAACTCGGCAGCCTAACGGTGCCACTTAAAACATCCAAAAATGGATTAATGAGATAAAATAGGGTATCTCATCACATTAAAATAAAATTTACAGAAAGAGTAATATGAAATAACATCCCCCATCATAACAAATAGGAGCTTAAAAGAAGTGACATAAAGGGGAGTACTTAAAGAGAAAGAGAGAGGTTAGACCTCTTACAAAAATTCTGCAGCCTAACGGCGCCACTCAAAACTTCCAAAATGGATTGATGAGAGAGAATAGGGTCTCTCATAATATGAACATAAAAATTAGAGTAACAGTAATATAAAATAACATCCCAATAACAAGAGAGATGAGCTTAGAAGGAATGACATAAAAGAGAGTACTTAAAAAGAAAGAGAGGAGTAGGATCCCTTACCTCGGGTCCGACTTGACTCGATCGTTCTTTAACATCCTGAATAATAATCTTGAGGTAATTTATACTTTCTAAAGAACCTTTTTCAAGTTCATAATTACTTTTATATCAATTATTGACATGTTATAAACATTATGTAATCATTTAAGTAAATAATGTTTGTTTTGTCGATATTTGGTTCTTAAGTCAAAAGTGGACTTCTTACAATTACATGTTGTTCGTGTGGTCAATGGTTCATTATATACAGAATGATATTCATGATTTGGATATCATATATATCATATAAAGCCAGAATATACATGTATTTATAATATTATATAATCATTTAGTGGTAAGAAATGAAATGCACCATTCATGGAGACGGTAAGCCGTACGTACGCATGAAGTCTACATTCACTTCTATCTCATACATTAATAGAAAGAAATAATAATGATATAGAGGTATATTATAATTCCAGTATAAAATCATATATAATAACTTTAAATCCATCCTTTATACATCCCACATATGGCATTAATGAATCACATCACTTTGAGGGGGCGGTAGTCCGCACTTACTAAAATGAAATTATCGTGTTTACCCACAATGGAGACCATAAAGGTATGCCGAAAAAGAAAAATACAGAATCTTAAGTAAAACATAAACATATAATATATCATATATAAATATAGTG
Organism: Viscum album; assembly: GCA_963277665.1. Taxonomy (NCBI): domain Eukaryota; kingdom Viridiplantae; phylum Streptophyta; class Magnoliopsida; order Santalales; family Viscaceae; genus Viscum; species Viscum album. The sequence continues at coordinate 1,501,952,013 of OY728128.1, forward strand.
ACATCTTAATGGCCACCTTTGAAGGTGTTATATGAGTGTTGAACAATCATCGTTTCGTGAGGCAGAAATTCGCCAACCACTGAAACAGTATGTTCTTTAACCATTAGATGTAGGTGTCTGTAATTGTAGCTCGAATACTTCTTATAAAAACATCCTAGTATATTAAAGATACTGGAGTTGTTACAAAAGAAATGAATAAAAATAGTTTAGGGGGTTGGAGAGGCAAAATAAAACAAAAGGACTCAAGTGGAGACATTACCTTAAAATCGGGTAACTCCCTTTGGTTTGAGCTCAAAGGCTTCCTTGGGAAGACTTCTACCCAAAGTGAGGCTTAAAGAAGTAAGATAGGGAAGTGGAGAGACAAAATGGGCAGAGGTTAACCGAGACAAGGGCTTTGGGAGTGTGTGTAAGGAGGTTGAGTTGGGGGCCTTTTATAAGAGGAGAGGAGGGGCACTCTTGGAAGGTAAAGAAAGGTCACTTTATTTAAAAATGTATTCGGATTTAAGAGGTCCCACAATGATTTTTTTCAAGGATAAGATGATAAGGGTTCTAAATCCACTCATATAATAGGTTTTGGACATTTTTAGGTCTTAGATATTACATTTTCTTTCCATTTTATTTAAATCGTTAAATAATGAGGTCATCGCTGCATCATCATGATGTCATAAATAATTTAATATATTTAATGTTTAAAAATTATAAAAAAATACTATAATTTAGGAAATATTTTTAGCTTTCCAATGAGTATATATAGTGAAAAATATTACTTGTATAACCCCATGTTAGAATTGTTTTAGTTAAACATTTCATGTTTGTGTCATTTTAACTTTAACATTAAATAAAAAGTTATTTATGTCATTTCCCAACCAAAGTGGCTTCATGGGGTCCCCAAGTTGACCCATGAGTTTTATTGGACGTCCATGACACATAAAATTAGGTTAGGACATGTTTCAAGCTCATCTCATATTATTAAAGCATTATTTTTACCTTAAACTACACTAATTACCTCTAATGGCGATTAAAAACGTAATAAGTTACTATTCACCAAAAAATTATTTTAATCCCATTGATCCACATTATACTTCTTAATGAAAACCATGTATGTCGGATTTTTTAAATTCAAAACTGAAAGATGGAAAAATTTCATTTAAGCAGAAAAATCAGTTTTTATAAGTACCACTTAGTGGTTTAACTATTCATCAAAAATTGAAGTTTTTCAGAAAAAACCCAAAAATTCAACCTAATCTATATTTGATATTCTGAATTAAAAAATGAAGTCTATTTTAAAAAATTCAAAACATATAAGTCACATTAATTAATTTAATAATTACTTCTAGCTGTCATAGCAAATAGCGTGTTTTTATGAAACAATAAGTATCAAAAGATTGACTCTAGTTTAAGTATGATTTCAATGTGAAATTAATTCCAACAACCACTATTTGATTTAATGGTAAAAATATATTCTAATTTAACTTTAAAAAAAAATAAAAATTTAATATAATCATATAAATAAATTAGATTAAAAAGAGGTTTTGAATTAAAATACAACATTTTACACTATTCATTAATAAAATGAACTTTATCCGAAAGATGCCAAAAATTTACACAAAGTAAATTTTGATGTCCCAATTCTTAAGAAGAGTTTTATTTGGTCTAATAGAATGTTTAAGAGTGAGAAAAACTATATTTAATGATGGTTCGCCATCAAAAGGTGATAAGTGAGCCTTTAGTGAAAACTAGGGCATATACGCCTAAAATTGAATTCTTTCCGTATTTCAAGCCTTTATATTTTATTGGATAAATGTAAAAACATTTAAAAACATATATAATCATATTTTAGTTATTTCTATCCATTCCTACCAATACAACGACTACATGTTAACTACCATTTAAAATAATATTATTTTATTATTAGAGTGCAACATAAGATTCCCAAGAAACTCATTGTTGCGTGTTGGGTACGCCATCGATCATAGCATCCCCATTAAAGTCATATTAATATTTTATTAACATATATGGATAGAAATAAAAATGTCATATTCATTATTCACCTGGGGTGTTACAACTATCTTCATGGATCTGATGAATAGAATCTTTAGAGACTATCTTGATCAGTTGGTGGTAGTCTTTATAGATGATATTCTTGTCTATCCAAAGAGAAAGGAAGAACATGAAAATCACTTGAGAATTATATTGAAGGCCCTGCGAAAGGAGAAGATTTAGGTCAAATTTACCAAGTGTGAATTTTGGCTTCAAAAAGTTTCATTTTTTGGTCACATAATTTCAAAAGAGGAGATATATGTGGATCCAGCAAAAACATAGGTTATCGAAAGATGGTCGAGACCAACAATAGTAACAGAGATCCGAAGTTTTCTTGGTTTGACTGGATATTATAGACATTTTGTGAATGATGTTTCACCATTATCTAATCCACCGACTAGGTTGACTCGAAAAGGATTTATGTTCGTGTGGACAGAGGAATGTGAAGATAATTTCAAGGAGTTGAAAAGAAGGTTATCCAGTGCTCCTGTACTCACACATCCTTGTAGTGGGGAAAGGTTTGTGATATACAGTGATGCATCCGAGAAGGGATTGGGGTGTGTTCTCATGAAAAACGATATGGTGATAGCTTATGCCTCACGACAGTTGAAAATCCATGATCAAAATTTCCCAACTCAAGATTTAGAGTTAGTTGCGGTAATATTTGTATTAATGATTTGGAGGCATTATCATTATGGAGAAAGGTGTGACATTTATACTGATCATAAAAGTTTAATGTATATTTTCACTCAAAAGGAGCTGAATATGTGCCAATGAAGATGGTTGGAGATGATTAATGATTACAACTGCTCAATTCATTACCACCCTGGGAAAGTAAACAAGGTGGCAGATGCATTAAGTCGACAAGACCATACTAGATTATCCATGATGAGGATCACAAAAGATCCGATATTTATTGATTTACAAGGGATGGATCATGGAATTATAATGGAATGGGAAAATTCGTATCTTTATCAAATGAATGATCGACCATCTATACATGTGAATATTTAAGAGGAATATAAAGAAGGTGTAGAGTTACAAAAGAAGGTGAGAAATGTTACAGAATTCAACCATTATTGTGATGGGATAATAATGTTCAGGAATCGGGTTTTTGTTCCTCGCATCCATGAATTAAAGAAGGAGCTGTTGGATGTGGCTCATAGTTCTTCATTCTCTATTCATCCTGGAAGCACGAAGATGTATAGGGACCTGAAAGAGTACTTCTGGTGGGATGGCATGAAAAGAGATGTTGATGAATATGTCTCTCAATGCATGGTTTGTAAGCAAGTTAAATCTGAGAGACAGAAGTCTAAGGGTATGTTACAACCATTACTCATACCTGAATGGAAATGGGAAAACATCACTATGGACATTGTCACTAGACTTCCAAAAACATCTAAAGGAAATAATGTTATATGGGTCATAGTTCATCGTCTTGCAATTTTTGCAAACATCATTTCGATTAGAGAATATTTCTCTTTGGATCAGCTTACCATGATATATGTAAAAGAAGTGGTAAGATTGCATGGAGTACAACTTTCTATTATATCTGATTGGGATCCGAGATTTACCATGAAGTTCTGAGGAAGTTTTCAGCATACTCTGGATACAGAGTTGAGATTCAAAACTACTTATCATCCTCAGACATATGGTCAGTCTGAGAGGGAAATTCAAACTCTAGAAGATATGTTGAGAGTTTGCTCTATGGATTTCAAAGGTGGTTGGGATCATCACCTACCTTTGGTAGAATATTCTTATAAAAATAGATTTCACTCCTATATTCAGATGGCTCCTTATAAAGCTCTCAATGGAAAAAATGCAGGAATCTAACTTGTTGGGATGATGTTGGGAAAAGAAAGCTATTAGGACCTGATCTTTTCGATGAGATGGCAGAAAAGGTCCGATCTATTCAACAACACATAAGAGCGGCTCAGAGTCAACATAAAAGTTATTCTGACAACCGAAGAAAAGGCCAAGAGTTTGAAGTGGGTGATAAAGCATTCTTACAAATATCTCCTTAGAAGAGATTAATGAGATTTGGAAAGAAGGGAAAGCTGAGGCCTAGGTATATCGGTCCTTTTGAAATATTGGATCATGTTGGAAAGGTAGCTTACCGATTGGAGCTTCCACCAAATCTCTCTCAAGATCACGATGTGTTCCATGTATCTATTCTGAGAAAGTACATACCTGATCCTTCACATGTACTCCGCTCAGAAGTTATACCACTGGAACAAGATCTTTCTTATGAAGAACAGCCAATAGAGATTCTCGATCGTAGTGAAAAATTCCTACAGAACAAGACCACTCGCTTGGTGAAAGTTTTATGGAGGAAGAACCAATTAGAAGAAGCTACATGGGAGCTTGAGGATATGATGAGGAAGAGGTATCATCATCTTTTCATTACAAAGTGACGAATTTCAAGGGAGAAATTCATTTTAAGGCGGGTAGAATGTGACACCCGAGACATTTATGAGGAATATTTTGTTTCTATGTTACATAAATCATCAAATGAATATTTTACTACACACAACACTATCTTGGATTTATTTACACGCAATGACGACCTTCCTCGATAACTTGTGTCGTACGCAATAGCGAGTTTCACTATACAGCAATATGATATTAAAATATTATTAAAACTAGCTGTTATGAATAGTAATACCCAATTTTTGAAATTATTTAAATTTAATCTTCAAAATGGACATCATTTTTGGATTCAGAATATCGAAATTAGCCTACAGTAAAATTTTGGTATTTTTCTGAAAATTTTTAATTTTTGATGAATAGTGAAAACACTAGGTTGCTATTTAAAGACCGACTTTTTATTTAAATAATTATTTATTTTATTTAAATTTATTTTGGGTCAAAATTTATACATAATACCTTTATATGTTCAATGTAATTCATTGGAGTCATTATATATTAATTTTAGATATATAAAAATTTTATTGAACTTTTCAACATCTTTTACCAACCTCCAAGGATAATTTTCAAATTTACATAAAACATAATTTTACTGCTTCTGTGAGTGGAATTTCGAAAATCCGAGAGACACGGTGAGTATCAAGCACTAAAATGTGGTCCAATGAGATGAAAATAATTTTTGGTGAATAGTAACTTTTTAACATTTTTTACCACGGTTAAAAGTAAATATGGTAATTAAGGGTAAAAATGATATTATTATTACCCTAACAAATGCCCTAATTCTATTGGATAAGTGTAATTAGAGTAAAAACAACCCTAGGAATAAAATATTACCATTTAGGCCCACTTGTATTAGATTAGGACATTTAATATTAATTTATTTAAGGAAGGGTTAAAATAGTTAAAATCAAACTTTAATAAGTAAATAATTTTTAATATAGGGTTATACATAAGACAAATTCGACTATAAATATTAATTAGCAAGCTAAAAATATTTCCTACATAATGGTATTTTAAATTTTAAGACTTTAAATAATTTAATTTATTTGTGACACAATGATGATGCAGAAATTATGTTATTAATTAAATATTGACATAATTGATTTTATAAATACCGAAATAAATGTAATTTGAGACTTTTTATGAATTCCAATTATTTTATATGTTAATATGACATGTTAGAATTGATTTAATTATCTTTTTTCGAACTAATATTTCTGTTATGATTTTTTAAAAATAAATTACCAAATAGTGTCAAAATTGACATAAAATACTTTTTAAAACAAATATTATATTATTAATTGTTATTTTATTCCTCAAAATATATGGTTCGGCCAAATGACTTAGATAAGGTTATATGTATTAATAATAAACAACTTGGGGTTTGTTTGGCTTGTTATAGTAAGTTTTTTAACCTTATAGTGTAAGTAAAAAAGAAGACATGGTAAAAGTGAAATTATCTAACTTAATGTTAAATCTAAATGATAAGGTTAAAATAGATACCTAAAGTTGTCTAAATTCTATTGGATGAGAGGATTTTTACCCATCCCCACCTTAGATTCTAAATAAATCAGTTTTTAGCTATTATAAACTGAATATGACTTTATAATAAAATAATATTTTTTGTTTTTCCAGAGGTGCCTCTCTCCTCCCTGATAAAAAGGCACCTCCTCCATCTCTCCCTCACACCACTTGGAGCCTTCAAGCTTAGCCAACCCCTGCCAAATTCTTTTCTCCACTTCCATAGAAACATACTATAGGTCATGGCCTTCTTCAATGACAAATTTATGTTCCCTAAAAGGAGGTCTCAAAGAGGCGTTTCAAAGAAGAAGAGGTTTGGACACTTACGAAGCAAATCAGACCTAAGGTAAGGGACAATCTCGCAATCTCAATTTTTATCCGAGATTGTTTATACTTTCAAATTTGCTGGGGAATATTTATCATCCACATCCATGTTTCCTCAATATGTACTTTTATTGAAATCCTCCTATAATTGTTTAAATCCAATTTTACCCTTCGATGATTTTTTAGTAACAGATATGAAAGTAATCTTTTGTCTTTTTTCGTACGAGGTACTTATTGACTTTTCCGACATAAGTACGAGAATAATGTTTTTTAACTTATATGGAATGAATGTATTTTTAAAACATCATTTCCAAGAATCTTACTTTACATTTTTTCAAGTTTATTTTGAATCATCTTCTTTTAGTTTAAAATTGTATGACATGTTAAGAAAGGAAAAAAATTGAAGTAGAAAGGATATTTTCCACAAGAATGGAGTTCATGTGTTTTATCAAAATTATTTTCCATCTAAGATAATATAGGGTTCTGTTTATATCCATATTATTACATTGATTTTATTATTATGTGATGGAATTATTTTTATGAATTCCTTTATCTTATATGAATTGTTTTATGATGTCACAATGTTTATTAATCCCATTTTTATTACATGGGTTATGCAATGATGCATTATTTTTTTGATTTTGTGGCACACATAAGAATGGTATCATTATGAGATGAGTGGGACCTATATCTTCCTCCAATGCAATGGGTAAAGATTTATATCTAATGAGATATACATGGAAGGAACAGCGGGTTAAACCGGTTCAGTGAAACAGGAATGAAACGAGGAGTGAACTCGGTACAGAAATGGACTTTTTCCTCTAAGATAGTCTTGGAAATGAGGCTTGACTACTAAGAAATGATTCTCTATGATTATGTGTGTATTTCACAAAGTTTCATGTTTTATGTTATGATTATTGGGATTACATTTCACTACTATGATTTATCCCATGTTATGAAATTATGATCTCTTTTGCAGGTTAAGATTTCCAAAATGTTATGTTCTTATGAATATGATGTGATTGATATTTCTTTTGTTTACCCTTACTGAGCATTTGAGCTCACCCTTTTGTATGTTTTCTTTCCCCAGGTCAGGAAGAAGGTTATTAAGTAGGATATGCCAAAAAGGGACCCTAGATATGATGAAATAAATGGGACACAATGTAGATGATTTATGAACTAGTTGTTTATGTTTCCCAGTTTTTAAAGACACTATACCTATACGGTCCTTTCATGGTTTTGTTTTATGTTGTAATATGTGTACTTCAATTTCGAAGTATTAAAAATGTATGTAAAGTACGGGTCGTTAGAGATATAATTCTATATAATTGAAATTATATATTATTAATGAACATATAAAAGTGTCAATTGTTATATATAGAATTTTATTACATGGTATGAGGATGAATTATTGGATGAAATGACAATCACACAGATTATTTTATGGTATTTGGATTTTTATGATCTAGTTTTGTCATATGAATTAATACTATGTACATATACTAGTTTTTGAATATTTAGTAGGTTATAATACATATATTATAGTCTATTTAAACAATAAAAATGGTTTCATATCCAACAATGAAGGTGAATTTTAAGAGAAAAACGTCTTCATCCACAGAGGTTGTAAATTGGAACCCCAGAGAAGATTATTTAAATTATAAAAGAGAGAGAGAGTAAAAATAGTGATAATGGTTATTACATTAACAAGGTATAATTCCAATATATATATGATAATGGAGTTATAAGGATTAATTGTACGTAGGAGGTTAGGAGATAAAAGAAAAATAAGATAAATTGAAATGAAACTAAATAAAAAAGAATGACGCTTTACCTCTGGAAATAACCTCCTTGAGAACCTCTTTAAGGGAAGGGATTTTGGCCTTTTGGAAAGACCAAGAGTTCCTGGATGTGTTTAGGGACTAGGGAAGGGTATTTGGGCAGAAAATGGAGGAGTCTCAAGGACTAGAGGAGTGATGAGAATAGGGGAATGGGGTTGGTATTTATAGTGGTGGCGAGAAGGGGTTTAACATTATTTTTATTATTATTTTAATACTTTTTCTCAATTCAATGAATAATAATGGTTCTTGTCATAAATATTTTAAAAAGAGCTTGTGTTTTTAAGCCTAGTGTTCTTAAATCATTTATTACATCTTAAATTGTGTATTTAACTAACAATTTTTATATACAATATTTTATTGTATTTCACTATTCATAAAAATTCATGAATTTCCGAAAAATATCAAAAATTCACCCAAAACATTTTTCGACAAGTAAAATTCAATTATGAACTCGATTTTTTGAAAATAAATTTTTTAATATGATTAATTTAATTTTATATAAAATCATTATTTAATAAATAATTATATATTTTAAAACCATAACTCATTTTATATCACCTTGAAAAATTAATCAAGATGTCATTATCTTATACATCTAATAAAATAAAATAATAATTTGATTTACTATTCATAAGGGTTAGATTACTATTCATATTACTATTCATAATGGTATGTTACTATTCACTAAAAAATCATGTCGGTTTATCATACTTGAAATAACTTGTTGATCACAACTTTAAATGACTATTTATTTAAATTCAAAACATAGTAGAAGATAATTTATGTTTAAAAACTAGATTATAAAAATGTTTTTTTATAGGGATTCAGTTTTTCATGCATTCAATATTTATTTTCAAAACCTTAGGGTGGTACACTATTCATTATGAGAGGGTTATATATCCCATAAGAATATTGTTCAAGAAACAGGTTGGCCTTTTGTCCATGAAAATGGTGTACATGAACTCGATGATTAAGGAGGGAAAATATTTTCATTCACTATAAATATACATAAACTCATATTGGGAATTTCACCGAGGAAAAAATTGACTATAAGCTAATGAATGATATTTTTGGGGTGTCTACAATATGTTTTTTTTCTTCCACCCAAAATTAGGAGTCAACACAAACATTTTTTACAGTAAATTTTATTATTTTCATTGAGTATCATACTGCTCAAATATAATCCATAGATGGGATCTATTATCTAATGTAGTGGGAATATAAAACAAAAAATAAATGGGTATTCACTATTGATCCTCATATAAACCGTATGAATAATATATTTCTTACATTTTTTGACATATGATTCTTGAAGTAGAATCTATAACATTTATTGTCTATAAGTGTCCTTGTGATGGGACCACATAATGAGAAAGAGGCAGTAATGCTCAGATTGTTTTTAAAGACTCTATTGGGAGAAATTTTCATATAGTATATTAGTTTACCAATTTGATATTTCAAGGGTTGTAAATATCATCATCATCTATTCCATTACCAATTTTAATCCATTCTATGGAAGATAACAATAATTGGACCCAAAAATTGGAAGAAAATCCCAAATTTAGAGGGTCATCCATTTCACCACTAGATGGAATTGAATTCTATATATTCTAAATATTTATCATTAATAAGATAAACTAAATGATATTTCTGTGTTAAACCTCTATGAAGTGATACAAAGAACCTTGATCCTATTGAGATATCTAGGTGGGTTCGAAGATTTTTCCACCACAACGCAACTCTCAGAGAATACTATTCAATGTATCATGGCCTACTATTTGTCTAGGACCACTGCTTAGCGATGTAATTCATGAATTGTGGAAACTAATACATTAATTATTAAATCATTACTAAAAAACAATAACACCCAAAAAACCTCTATACCACATGAAACCTTTTCAAAATCGATAACAGTAGATAAAACATACTTGTCCAGAGGAAAAAAAATTCTTAGTGATCCGTAATAAGATGTCTGAATAAATAAATGATGAATTTTTTAAAAAGAGTAGGTACTGAGATACTTCATCATTACGATGAAAAATAATTTCCAAATTCTAACAAAGGACAAGAAACAAGATAATTTTAGTGTCAATGATTATCCTAACTATTTCCCTTTTCACTAGATGTCGGTCCATACTATCCATAAATTGTCTTTATTAACAGATACCATATTGAAAATGGTTGATTTCAGATAGGGGATGTTTGTTTATCCTCTATATCAAGTGGAATACATATCAAATACCCAACCCGAGGAAGAAAATGACTGACATGAAGTCCAGACTAGAATTGAAAAAATATTTAATATTGTATTACATAGAATAATGTTGATCCATATCTTATAATCATCAAGGAACAAATCAATCAACCGACTATAAACCTAGTCCCACTACTCCATCCATGGTAACATATCTAACCCAACCCTATGGAATCAAGCATAACTAATTGTTTTAGATGACCGATTGTTACCATCACTAGAAACCAAACAATCTACATTCTCATGAACTTACTATCCCAATCATTATAAATATAGAAACCAAACTATCTTATGATGCCCTCATTAGATGAAGATTCAAATTTTGGCTATGTTTATTTTATTAAGTCAACATATCCCATATCCAAGGAATAGTATTCATATAATCTATAATTCCTCGAGCATTACATGAGATCTAGAGGAGACATCGTATACGCTGTGGGAATACGGGGAGATGAAATCACTATAAAACTCAGTATTAACGAAAAATTTCAACCAAATCCATATTTATTTCTAAATATCATGGAAAATCACTCGAGTGAGCTCAACCTATGTATGGAGACACTATTGAAACCTCCAAGAGTCATCCAAGGCTAGTTGTTTTAGATGACCGATTGGCAAGTGTACAACTTAATGACCAACCATAACCTACGGGTAGACCAAATAGACTCAAACCCCCAGAAATAAACATGCCTATAGATTTCACTCAATAACAAGATCCATCTACATAAAATTCCTTATCCTCCAAGTCTCATGATAAAATATAACTCAATGATGGGAGGTATATCGACCCTAAATTTTCAAACAGGACGATTACATCATTTTAAAGATAAAAATAATAGTTATGAAAATATAGGATCCAATGTTCTAGTTTCTTAGGAAAATTAAGAATATACATTACTTTTTCATAATAAAACATAAAATTTTATTTTATTCCTTCTTCTCCAGCTTCATATTAGCCCTTGTGTTCTCCTTTATAAATGTATTCAACTGAGGATACAACTCGAAAGTAGTGGTTACCTAAAATTACAGTAAGAGGATGAATAATGGTCATGAAACATTGATGTTCATAATAATAATCATTACATCATCATCATAATCATGAGTGGAAGCATTATATAACTTAATGGAATGTTTCAATTCATAAAAGCAAAAAATCATGTCTTAGTGGTCAAATTCTACACATAGTTGTAAAAAATGATAAAATAATGTTTATGAATTTTGATCTTTTTTGTCATGATATATATCATATTACCAAATGTATTGGAGTGCTATATAATTTTGGGTTCACCCTTCACATCATAATATTTACATTATCATGCATTCCATGTAGAACACATATCAATCTTGTACATAGAATAACTCATTGTGAGGGATGTGTTTCATTTCAAAAAGCATACATTTATGAATATACATTGGGTTTATAAATTAAAAAATCTAAGAACATAATTGGTATAAGAATACTAAATTTTTTAGTGAGGAAGAAACAATCTTGCGATAAGTAAAAGATGTGTTTTTAGAGAGAACAGTTCTTTTGAAAAAAAAGTCATTAGAATTTTCATAAAATCAGATTGGAAACTTGTATATCCATAAAATAAAATGGATGGAAAAAGAAATATCATTAAAAAAATTTATATATCAACCATACTGAAAATGGAGTGAAAGGGGGAAAACCCAAAGGTAATAGAGTTGGGTTCGAGAATCCCATTACGTTAGTTAAAAATGTTATATTCACTTCAATATCATAGATAATAAAATTAGATTGATTAATTAACAAATCTATAACCTTTTATATTTTAATTTTATTCATTATACTTTTAATTATGTTCATTTATGGGCTTTTTATGGGATATATTACTTAATTTCATTATTTGGGAGTGTTCATTTTCTTGGTTTTCATGATCGGGTTGCTTTCATATGAGTTTAGAAGTTCATGTAAAATTGTAATAGTTTTCTAGAATTGAATGTATATGTTATTTGTGAACATTAATAAAATTAAATGATCTTATATATCATTTTTTATATAGTATGAAGATGAATTATTAGATAAATAGTTAGTGAAAATGATTTAGTTTATTGGGCTGGTTTTATGACCATCACAAACTCATATAATTTATTTAATATCCTATATATATAAACTAATTTAAGAACATTATATAACTTATAATTTGAATAATAAAACCATATTTAACAATAATTATGGATTTATGACCTTCATTAAAGGTGATAGTGAAAAATTAAAACACATTGTCCATGGGGGCTGTAAAACGACACACCACAGATGATATTTTAATTTTTAGAATAAAAGGAAAAGGGAAGAGATTAAAATATAAATTCTTCCATTAACATAACAAAATTATCGTACTTAAAAGATTAATGTTTTAAAAATTCACTTGAATAAATGGATTTTAGTAGAGGATAAGAAATGAATGAAATTGAAAAGAATTTAAAAGAAAAAGAAATAGGATTTTAACTATTGAATTTTTCCTCCTTGAGAACCTCTATAGGGCCAAGGGTTTGGTCTATTGATGATACCAAAAGATTCTAAATGTGGGGAAGGGTATTATGAATAGTATATGGTAGATCTTGGACAAGTATCAATGGTTTGATTGTGTGAAGAGAAGAGGTTGTATTTGTAAGGGAGAAGAGGGGTGTTATTTCAATATTTTTTTCATTTGTTTATTATTTTTGGATTAAGACTACAAATAGTATGATAATTTTCACTAAATAAATTAAAATAATTAATATAGTTTGATATTTTGGGCTTAAAATAGTATTACGTCATCTATGACTCAATAATTAATGTATTTAACTTTTATTCTTAATTTATCTTATTTCACTATTCACTAAAAATTCATGTATTTTATAAAAATCACATATTATAACTGTAATTTGATTTTATTTATATAATTTGAAAAATAACTCCATTTTATGAAAATAATTTTCCAAATATGAGAAAATTATTTTTTCATTAAAATCATCATTTACTTGAAAAATATAGATTTTAAAATTATCACTGATTTAATAACATTTGGAAAAATTAATTATGGTTGAATAAAATTATAATATAATTTCATAGAAACATAATAAAAATTTAGGAATAAATTTTATGAAAATAAATTATATTTTTAATTAGTCAATTAGTCATAAATTTTTAATTACATATTTATGACTTATAAAAAGACCAACACTTAATTTTTTATTTTTAAATAATTTTTTTATTTAATCAATGAAATAAATACATAGTGTATTCATTAATAAGATACATAAATTTTATTTATACTTTCATATGCGAGGTTACTGTTGTATTGGCTAAATTACTATTCTTTGTGGACATACTACTATTTCAAAGGTAATGTTATTATTTTATCAGTATATGCTCCTTAACATATATAAATACATCATATATCATTAATTATTCATTTATATAATTTTTTATTTTGTTTTCTAATTGATGTTATCTGGTTTTTACAATATGACTTACTTTAAAGAATGTAATTTCCATTTATAAACTTTTGGGTTATTAATTTCTCCCCCTTTAAAAATTTCTCCCATGAAATTTTAGTTTACATACTATGGTGAAAAAATGTGAGGGTAATTCTTCATAATTACTCCCATAGGTTCCAATATTTCCACATCTTTCTAATAATTCCACCATAGCAATTTGATATGGTCAGTAGTCTTATTGTGTAGAACTTTGTCTCTATGGTCCATGATCTTCACTGGATGCTCGTCCTAAGAGAGATCATTATCTAACTATACTGCCTCTAGATTCAGTAAAATTGAAGGATACGGTATGTACTTATTCATGAGGGATACGTGGAAAACATTGTGTACTTATGACATGGTCGGCAAAAGTTACAATCGTTACTTGAAATCTTTAAATTGATCAATAATCTCAAAGGGGTTGATATACATTGGAATCAATTTTCCTTTCCTCCCATATCTCATGGTCCTATTCCATAAATATGTGAGGATGAATACCATGCATCTAACCATAAAATCAAGGTCTCATCAATGATTATATACATTGATATTATATCAAATTTGGGATCCCATGATGTGATGCTAAATTATTTTCACATTTTACTCCATCTATTCAACCATTTGAGGTCGTAGCGGTTTACGTTCACCGACTTTACCCCACTATGTTACGACATTAAATCTTTCCCCATAAATGGATTCTTATGAATACATTTGGATAGTCAAGTGGAAATTTTTTTAGTAAGATATATCATCGAAAAGAAGATGTTTTTTCCATCGTCCTTTGATGTCCATAGAACATACTGTCAACATGTTTTCCAGTGTATGAATAGTATATATAGAATAGAAAACGTTTTGAGGATGACAAACCATACTGAAGATCAAATCAGTGTTTAGGGAATGTTTGATTATTTTCTATAACATCAAGGTTAATCTTGGATTATGATCAGATATAGTCGATTGTGGTACTCCATGATGCCTTACCACTTTTATGATATATATTAGTGTAATTTAATCTAGTGATAAGTCCTTTAAAATTTCAATAAAGTGAACAATATTTTTAAGAAGATCCCTAAAAACCCATATAGTATTTTTTTCTACTCTATGGAATCATAAGTCCAATGAAAATTTTCATTGTGTAGTTTTCTCATTTCCATGTTTGTATGAGTAAGGGCTTCATCACCCCTTAGACATTTTCCTTTCAACTTTCATTTTCTGAAATAACAGGAGAATTTATTTATATTTAGTGATCTACTTATTCATATTTCCATAAAAATAGTTCTCTTAGTTATCATGATATATATTTATGCTCCTAGGTTTAGTAGAGAAGGTGGAGTTATGTGTGTCATTCAGAATATCCATCTTTATCTTTGGATCAAATGGTAATCATAGTCAGGACCAATATCTTATAATTCCTTCCTCATCAATTTTAATCTTTGAGGATTTCCCCATTTACAATGCTTCAACATTCATTACAAGTTACACATAATTTTTTTGAGAAACAATTATTTTCTCCATAAATTATGGTGAAGAAATTAATTAAGAAAGGACGGATGATGTTCCTTACTTGATTATTCCCATACACATAATATAAAAATTTACGAATATTGAATCCTTCCCAATTATCCTTATTGTTAATGTTTTTGGATCCTTTATACTTTGATAATCTGTGACATTATTTTTATTTCTACGATGGTAGTGGATTAGGTATTCATAATCCTTTATGATCTCCAACCATCTTCACTGGTAAATAATAAGATCCTTCCACGTAATTATATATTTTTGTCTCTTATGATCAGTATATATTCCAGACCTCTCCACATAGAAATAATGCCTCTAGATATTCAATGCGAAAATCATAGCTTCCAGCTCTAGATCATGTGTGGAATAGTTTTTCTCATTATTTTAAACTACCTTGCACCAAAGCGGCGCGCCTGGCCGGTTCGCCGGGCCGGGCCGGGCCGTGCCGGGCCTGGTCGACCCCGTCCGAGGTGGGTCGACCCGGTTTGGGCCATCCGGGGGGTCTCGGGCCGGGACGACCCGGGCCCGACACCCCCGTTACCAAGCGGTTTGGTCAAATGCCTGTATCTTGGGCTACGGGCCTCCAAACGACTCGCCGTCAGCGGCAACGCGATCCTTGGATCGAGACGGTCGTTTCGGTATACTATACTCAAGGTGCACCTTCCTTTTCGGGAGCCTAGGTGGTTAAAACTCCGTAGTTAAGCGTGCTTGGCCTAGAGTAGTGATCGGGATGGGTGACCTCCTGGGAAGCTTCCCAGGGTGGGTGTGAGACGGAAAGGCCAATAAATAACAGACCAGGCGTCCGATTGACGCGCCATCTGTTTCGTTGAATTCCTCTAAGTGAGATGAATCTTTTGGCTTACTCCGCTCGAGGTTTGGATGCCGACGGAGTGCGGTCGGTTTGGATCGCACCGAAATCCAACCGGGCCCCTGGAACGAAAAAGCCAATAACTCTCAGACCGGGCGTCCGATTGACGCACCGTCTGTTGCGTTGAGTTCCTGTTGACGATACAGAACTTTTGGCATCCTCCGCCCGAGTTTTGGATGCAGACGGATAGTGGCCGGGTTGGATCGCACCGAAATCCAACCGGGCCCCTGGAACGGAAAAGCTGATATCTTTCTGACAGAACGTCCCTTTGACGAACCGTCAGCAGCGTTGGTGATCGCGTTGAGGAACGATCCCTATGAGTTTACCCAATGATAGTTCGAGGTACAGTTGAGATACGGCCGGGTTTGGTTCGCTCACGAAACCAACCGGGCCCCTGGGACGAAAAGGCTAATAACTCACAGACCGGGCGTCTGATTGACGCGCCGTCTATTGCGTTGAGACCCCTATGACGTGGCGGTCCTTTGAAATACTTCTTCGTGAGACTTTGAGATACTTGGAGTATCGACCTGTAGCTCGTGGAGCAGACCCTCCCAGGGACGAGCGTGCGGAGTACGAAGACCGTGTAGCTGGTTGAGACCCGACGACTGCTGATCGAACGACTCGGTGTGTTACAGAGGTGTGCTTGGTTGTAGCGGCACATGGGAGCACTTGGTTGTAGCGGCAGACCCACGACAGAGGTGCACTTGGTTGTAGCGGCACATGGGAGCGCTTGGTTGTAGCGGCAGACCCACGACAGAGGTGTGCTTGGTTGTAGCGGCACATGGGAGCGCTTGGTTGATGCAGCTGGCCCGCAGTACTCGATGGGTGGAGTTCTTCAGTAGTCTTAGGTTAGTGAGCAGTACCTCAGAGTCGTGATAGGACCACTGTACACTCCAGAGACGGAGCTCTTCAGCAGTTACGGTTTCGATAATGAAAATCCTGGTTTGAGCTCAGACTATTGACCTTGTGTTTACCTCATGATTGAGATGGGTCACTTGCTAACTTAGGTATATGTGTGGGCATATACCCGGGTAGTGGTTATCCATTGATTTCACAATCCTTGTGTTTCCTCATGATTGAGATGGGTTACTTGATAACTTAGGTATATGTATGGGCATATACCTAAGTAGAGGTTATCTGTTGGGATCTTCTTTGTGGTTATCCTTGTTGGTTTAGTGAGACCTTGAGGGTCTCGGGGTCCCTACTGAGTATCGTTATACTCACCCCTGCACGGGCTATGCCCGCACCTCGTTGTGTTGGTTGCAGACGACGGGCAGTGCTGACAGAGGCCGAGTTTTCGAGGACTGGACTGTACCTGGAGGTGGACTATACGAAGAGATGGTACCCGGAGGAGGACCTCACGACGAGACGGTACCCAGAGGTGGGCGTGACGACGAGGCGGTACCCGGAGGTAGACCACTGGGTGAGACATACTCGGAGCAGACGGCGGGACCTGAGGAGCAGAGGAGTTATCTGTACCCACCCTTCAGGTGGGATTTCCAGTGGACAGCTCGGCGTAGCAGCTTTAATTTTCAGTTGCTGTTTTCCGATTAGAGATGTACTTTACAGTTGGGATTGTATTTCCGGACCCTTTTTACTTTCCGCAGTTACTGTTGTACTCAGTTTTTGCTTAGTGTTTACTTCTTCCGCTTGTACTCTGTGGTGATTTTTTTCTTTTATAAAGGCAATGCCTTCCCAGTTATCGGGATTTTATGCCTTTGGTGCTAGTTGCCAGCCCTAGGCCTATGGAAGGCGGGCTGGGGGTAGTCACGGCACGGGCCCCGAGGACGGGTCGTGACAAATTGGTATCAGAGGAGTTCGGTTCTACCGCAGAACTTATAACTCTGTTGTTTCTTTCTGTGAAGCAATAGTGTTAAGGGTACCGAGTGTGGTTTTCAGTTCAGGGAGTCCAGTGTTGGTGCGGGCGGCCGACGTATCCATACACCAGGACCCTGACAACTGATTTCCGACTTTGTGCACAAAAACACTGATTGCGTGTGTGTTTCCAGAAGTTTTTAAATGTCAGCTCAAACCAGGTCAGCTCACCATGTATAATCGTTTGACCGTGTTATGTTGTTTATTTCAGGATTCCTTTTCATGAACGACCAGCTAGATCCCAGAGGGATGTGCGTACTGACAGCCTATCGAGGGACGAGGGTTTGGTACAGGGCCCTCTTGCAGTTGAGGCACCAGCGGAGGCACCAGCGATACTACCATACGTTGGGCCACCGATGCCACCAGCCCCAGTACTAGGCGATGCGCGCCACTTGAGTGCGCTGCACGAGTTCCAGCTCCAGAGGCCACCCAGGTTCCGGGGAGAGACGGACCCGCAGGCGGCAGAAGATTGGCTGGAGGCTGTGGCGGGAGTCTTCAGGCTAGTGGGGACGCCGGCAGACTTCGTGGTGATCTTTGCTGTCAGCCTCCTTCAGGCAGCAGCAGAGAGGTGGTGGAGCCACTTGTTTCAGTTTTGCGACAGGATGACCTTCGCATGGGAAGACATAGAGAACTTCTTCAGGGTGAAGTTTATTCCAGTAGCTCTACACCCCGAGCATGTACAAGAGCTTCTTCCTTTGCTGCGTGTTTTTCGATCAGTAGCCGAGTCATCTGTGGGCAGTAGACAGATGATGCAGAGGTCCAGGAGGACCGGACTAGCAGTTGGACGATCTCGGGTTTTAGGAATGGTGGTGCAGGGCACCCGAGGTGGGGTCAGAGCCAGGCGTGCCAGAATCGGACAATGTTACTCCTGCGGCGGAAAGTGTCACCTGGCACGTGACTGTCCGACTCCTCGTACGATTGATCAGCGGGTGTTGGAGGAGCCACCGAGACAGAAGCAGCGGCGAGTGCTTGAGCAACAGCAGAGCAGTGGACAAGGCAGTAGAGCTCTGAGAGCAGGTGGGTAGGAGAGTAACTAGTGGATACGTCCTTTGTACTTCTATTTCCATGTTTCTTTTGTATTCGTGTCTTGTACTATGATATGCAATAATAAAAAGACACTTATCTTTGTTTGCTTTACTGTCCTTTTGTTTGGTTGATGTTGAGTGGTCCAGGTTAAAACTGTTGACTTGACCCTCACTTTCGAGATTTCTACTGGAGGGGACCCAGTGACCTCACACTGATGCCGACAGTGTGACTCTACCCTTGGAGGCGAGAGTGACAGTTGAATATCTTAGTAGTTACGTCGAGGCCTTACGACGTCATCAATGGCACGAATTCATCATTCATGTCATGATTGACTGTATTAGGCAACGAATGTGGTTCATCCAGGGGATGAGACTGGGTTTCTCTTATCGGCAAAGAAGAAATCATAGCAGCTCTTGTGAGACTAAAGGAGGTCCAGGACATCCAAGAGAGGATGAAGACTGCACAGTGCAGTAAGAAACAAGAAACTGGTGCCAGTCTTAGAGAATCGGGCGTGTTAAAGAAGAGGAAGCTTAAAGGAGAGATGAGTCTACAAAACAGTAGACGTGGAGGCAGAGCTAGGAGAGCATCATGAGGTGGTGTAAATCCTAACATGGTACAACCTCCCGCATTAGTTATTCCCTCCAGGCTCAGGGAGCTGGAGGGCAGAGGAAGAATGCTGCTGCTTGCGGTCAAGGAGTGTGACCCAATGGCTCTAGAAATGATTCAAGGGGCAGTCCGTGTCCACTACTGGCTACTGTAGTAATGGAATTCGATGTAAATCATTCCTTTCTTTCACAAATCTTGTTCCAGACCTAGAGTTTCCGGTAAGACGTGGACTTGACCTTCACGTCTGGAGATACCTTGGGAGGAGACTCGATAATCACACTTATGCCGATGGTGTGGTCAGACCCTCGAGGTGAGAGTTTCGGGTGGAATCTCTTAGTGGCAGCGTCGAGTCCTTACGAAGTTAGTTTGAGTATGGAATGGACAATAACTGATCATACTCAAATTGACAGTTTTAGGCAAACGTCGGGATGTGTTTTCCTTGGTCGGCGGAAAAGGAAACCCCAGACAGCGTAGGGTAACTCTTGCACAGGAGGGTGCGACCGATCACTCTTGAGTCGGTCAACCTTACCCTCGTGACAGTAGCCTTTCGAGTTCCAGTTCTAACAGAAAATGGAGACCTCTGGAGTTCGAGGATGACGATCACGTCCTTATACGGGTCTCACCTCGACGAGGTTTACGGAGATGTGGCCAAGGAGGCAAGTTATCTCTGGGGTTCAGCGGACCTTCTTAGGTCCCCAGCTAGGTAGGCGGGGTGGTTTACTGCTTGACCCATTCACCACAGTTTCACCAGGTGCACGACGACTTCCACGTATCTCAACTGAGGAGATACGTGCTCAACCCTTCACATACCATCGACCATGAGGAGCTGGACGATGGCGATGGGGTGTCTTTCACGAAGATTCTAGTGGGGATCAAGGATCGACAGGAGCATATCCTAGGGGGACGATCGATTCCTCGGGTGCACTTTTCATTGGCAGTACGAAACCACCAAGTGAGCACATAAGAGCGGAAGGCTCAAATGCGTGCTCGGTACCTCTTTTGTGACCCTAGTTTGTGTTTAAGCTTTACGGGGACGTAAAGACCTGAGGTGGGAGTAATGTAAAGATCCGGAAATTTCAAGGAAATTTTTTTTTCTTAATTTTCTTTCGAATTTTACAAGAACATAGTTTTTGACGGCGCCTGATTCTGAGGCCCGGTGTGCATGGAATTAATTTCCTAAGTTTGGCTCGGGTACGTTCAGTGAACGAGCGAGCGGGAATTTCTATCTTTTGAACCGGTACCCGGAATCGAATTCCGAGGGCACCGATGGAACCGGAGTGCCGGTAAATTCTTAATAACGCCATTTCCGGAGTTGCGTTTACCCGAGAGAAGATGATAAAAATTGTGGAAGTTTAATTTATAACTTATCTACAATTTTTATTTTCTTGTTAAGTAGATTAAGTGTTATGTTACAACACTTGACCCTCTCTTAAGTGGTTTTAACCTATGTAAGGGAGTTAGGGGTGGGACCCACTTGGAGTTAAACACCCATGGAATGATTTTAGGTGAGGTGGGGCCCACACGAACCCCACCCCTTCACTTTTCCCATAACCCCCTAACTCCCTCTTTATTTTGAAACTCCTCACCTCCCTCTTTATTTTGAAACTCCTCACCTCCCTCTTTATTTTGAAACTCCTCACCTCCCTCTTTATTTTGAAACTCCTTCTCTCCCTCTCTCCCTCATAACTCATGCCAACTAGCACTTAAATTAAGTTATTGAAACTCTTAATCAATTAAGTGTTTGAATTTTGAACTTACAATGCATGGCATGATTAAAATAAAATAAGGGGAAACCTTGTTTTATTTGGAGGTTGAATTGTGGTGGGAGGATTTTTGAGAAAGAGCCTTTGTGTGATAGAAGAAGGAAGATCCTTCTTCGTTGAAGAACGTCCTCCTCTCCTTGAAGAACGGTTCTTCTCCGATGAAAAACATCGATCCCTCAACTTAGAACGACTCGGCGATCACGGTTCTTCATCCTCTTTTTCCTCCACGGCAAGGGAGAAGACACCGACGTAGGGAACTCTCCAACGACAACGCGCCTTCCTTCTTCATCTCTGCAAAAAGTGAGGAGACGTCGTTTCCTCCTCGGACGTACCCCAACATCCATGGAATCGACGTCCGATCTCCGCAACATTGTTCTCCGTGATGTCGTTCTCCGCGACGCCCGACCTGCGACGTCAAATATCCATGTAGGGGTTTGTTGTTGCTTTATTTAATTATTTTCCGTTCTTGGTTCTAGCATGACAAACTTGAGGATGAACGTTTAAGTGTTATCGTCTAACGAGAGGGGGAGCAGACCGCACAAACACGGCCGAAACCCCCTCCTTTGTTCTTGAATGTTTCTTGAGGATGAAACGAGATAGCGTGGTGTCGTCGCACCATGCGGGAATCACACGGAAATTATTGAGCAGCTCCGTCGCGCCGCGCCGTGGAATGAATTATCATGAACGCGACACTGTCGCACCGCGTCGAAGGAAACCGAAGACGCCGCGGCCGGAGCGGGGCTGCGGCGGAGGGGCGCGGTGCCGTCGTACCGCGCCGGATGACGAAGGTCGCGGCCGGTTCTGGGCCGCGGCGGATCGTGATGACCGGCGGCCAGCCGGGCCACCGGTGCCGGAAGACGGAAGAGGACCGGCCCTTGCCGGTCCTGTTGACAAGAAGCCGGCCGGCCAGGTTGGGCCGGCCGGGTTGGTGGAAACCGGGGGAATTTAATTCCCCCGGGCAGTTATTTGGCCCCCCATTATGAGGGGGGCCGGTTTCACAAAGGGGGGCAGGCGGCCCCCCATTTCCAGCAAGCTCGGCCTTCGGCCAAGCTGGCAGCGCGCTGCCTTGCGCCGAACTGGCGCGCCTGGCCGGTTTGCCGGGCCGGGCCGGGCTACGCCGGGTCGGGCCGGGTCGACCCCTTCCGGGGCGGGTCGACCCGGTTCGGGCCATCCGGGGGGGCTCGGGCCGGGATGACCCTGGCCCGAAACCCCCGTTACCGATCGGTTTGGTCAAATGCCCGTATCTTGGGCTACGGGCCTCAAAACGACTCGCCGTCAGCGGGAACATGATCCTTGGATCGAGACGGTCGTTTCGGTATACTATACTGAAGGTGCACCTTCCTTTTTGGGAGCCTACGTGGTTAAAACTCCGTAGTTAAGCGTGCTTGGCCTAGAGTAGTGATCAGGATTGGTGACCTCCTGGGAAGTTTCCCAGGGTGGGTGTGAGACGGAAAGGCCAATAAATAACAGACCAGGCGTCTGATTGACGCGCCATCTGTTTCGTTGAATTCCTCTAAGTGAGATGGATCTTTTGGCTTACTCCGCTCGAGGTTTGGATGTCGACGGAGTGCGGTCGGGTTGGATCGCACCGAAATCCAACCGGGCCCCTGGAACGAAAAGGCCAATAACTCTCAGACCGGGCGTCCGATTGACGCGCTGTCTGTTGCGTTGAGTTCCGGTTGACGATACGGAACTTTTGGCATCCTCCGCCCGAGTTTTGGATGCAGATGGATAGTGGTCGGGTTGGATCGCACCGAAATCCAACCGGGCCCTTGGAACGGAAAAGCTGATATCTTTCTGACAGAACGACCGTTTGACGAACCTTCAGCGGCGTTGGTGATCATGTTGAGAAACGGTCCCTATGAGTTTACCCTATGAGAGTTTGGGGTACAGTTGAGATACGGCCGGTTTTGGTTCGCTTACGAAACCAACCGGGCCCCTGGGACGAAAAGGCTAATAACTCACAGACCGGGCGTCTGATTGACGCGTCGTCTGTTGCGTTGAGACCCCTATGACGTGGCGGTCCTTTGAGATACTTCTTCGTGGGACTTTGAGATACATGGAGTATCGACCTGTAGCTCGTGGAGCGGGCCCTCCCAGTGACGAGTGTGCGGAGTACGGAGACCGTGTAGCTGGCTGAGACCCGACGACTGCTGATCGAATGACTCGGTGTGTTACAGAGGGGCGCTTGGTTGTAGCGGCACATGGGAGCGCTTGGTTGTAGCGGCAGACCCACGACAGAGGTGCGCTTGGTTGTAGCGGCACATGGCAGCGCTTGGTTGTAGAAGCTGGCCTGCAGTACTCGATGGGTGGAGTTCTTCAGCAGTCTTAGGTTAGTGAGCAGTACCTCAGAGTCGTGACAGGACCATTGTACACTCCAGAGACGGAGCTCTTCAGCAGTTACAGTTTCGATAATGAAAATCCTCATTTGAGCTGAGACTTTTGACCTTGTGTTTACCTCATGATTGAGATGGGTCACTTGCTATCGTAGGTATATGTATGGGCATATACCCGGGTAGTGGTTATCCGTTGATTTCACAATCCTTGTGTTTCCTCATGATTGAGATGGGTTACTTGATAACTTAGGTATATGTATAGGCATATACCTAAGTAGAGGTTATCTGTTGAGATCTTCTTTGTAGTTATCCTTGTTGGTTTAGTGAGACCTTGAGGGTCTCGGGGTCCCTACTGAGTATCGTTCTACTCACCCCTACATGGGCTATGCCCGCACCTCGTTGTGTTGGTTGCAGACGACGGGCAGTGCTGACAGAGGCCGAGTGTTCAAGGACTGGACGGTACCTGGAGGTGGACTATACGAAGAGATGGTACCCGGAGGAGGACCTCACGATGAGACGGTACCCAGAGGTGGACGTGACGACGAGGCGGTACCCGGAGGTGGACCACTGGGCGAGACATACTCGGAGCGGACGGCGGGACCTGAGGAGAAGAGGAGCTATTTTTACCCACCCTTCAGGTGGGATTTCCAGTGGACATCTCAGCGTAGCAGCTTTACTTTTCAGTTGCTGTTTTCCCTTTCGAGTTGTACTTTACAGTTGGGCTTGTATTTCCGGCCCCTTTTTACTTTCCGCACCTACTGTTGTACTCTGTTTTTACTTAGTGTTTACTTCTTCCGCTTGTACTCTGTGGTGCTTGTTTTCTTTTATAAAGGCAATGCCTTCCCAGTTATCGGGATTTTACGCCTTTGGTGCTAGTCTCCAGTCCATGGCCTATGGAAGGCGGGCTTGGGGTAGTCACGACACGGGCCCCGAGGACGAGTCGTGATAGGTGAATTTTTTGGATTTTTTTAAAATTCATGAATTTTTTGATAAATAGAGAAATATAATAAAATACCGTATATACAAATTATCAGTTCAATACACTATTGAATGATGTAAGAACACTAGGTTCTAACACACATTCTATATTTACTATTTTGATCACAATAAACAAGACTATTCATATTCTTGATCAAAAATATTAAAATAATGATTAAAATAATGTAATACCCCCCTCCCCTCCACTATAAATACCACCCTCATTACCATCTTATATTAATTCTTCTAAGCCTTAATGCTCCTAAATGTTCTTCCCAAATACCCTTCGCTAGTCACTTCCCACGTCCATGAGCTCTTGGTCTTTCAAAAAGACCAAAACCCCTTCCCTTAAAGAGGATCTCAAGGAGGTTATTTCAAAAGGGAAGACATATTTATTTTTTTTCATTTTGCTTCATTTCAATTTATCTTATATTTTTATTCTCTCCTAACCTCCTCTACTCAGTTGATCATTATAACTATATTATCATATATATACTATAATTATTATATGTCAATGTAATAACCAGTATTAATCTTCTTACTCACTCTCTCTCTTTTATAAATGAAATCATTGTCTATAAGGTTCCAATTTACAAATTTTGTGGATGGTGAAGTTTTTTTCTTCAATTTATACTTCATTAATGGTGATGAAACGATTTTTATGGCTTAAATAGACTATAATATATGTATTATAACCAACTTAATATTCAGGAACCAGAATTTGTACATAGTATTAATTTATATGACAAAACTAATGAATAATAATCCAAATACTGCCAAATAATCTAAGTGATTGCCATTTCATCCAATAGTTCATCCTCATACCATGTAAACAAATGAAAAATATTACCATTAACACTTCTGTATTTTTATAATTAAAATATATTTTCAATTTTGGAGAATTACATCCTTTCCACATGAACATCCGTACTCATATACAAATATATTGATCATGAAAACAAAAGAAACGAACACTCTAGAGTGATGGAATTCAATCCTATAACTTATCAATAAGGATATAAGTGATGTTAATAAAATAATGATATACTAAATACAATTATAATAGGTTCTTAGTTATGTTTTTAATAAGTCTAAATTCAGATTCCAGGGGCTTATGATCAAGAGTGGAACACTTTCAGACTTAAGGTAAGGGTTTTCTACCTGATCCTCCATTTTAATCTGAGTTACATTTATTATCAACTTACCTCAATGAAATTATTATGTATTATTAGTTATTAATATTAAATTATGTATTATTGGTCTATATATTTTTACCAACCAGAATACTTCTTTATTTTATAGGGAGTCACAATTTTAAAAAATAACTTTCAAAATTCATTCAGAAATATAAGCCTACTTCACAGAAATTTCTCAAATTCAGAACTATTTTTAATGGAACTCTATAATATGATTTTAGATAAAATTTTCTTTATAAAATCAATCATTTTATTTTTAAAATATTATCATGATTCAATTCTGTTTTTATAAATATACATTTCCAAAAGAGATCTTATTTTCAAAGTAAAAGAGTATTTATCTCAAGAGTTACTCGATGATTTTATAAGAGTATATTCAGATATTTAAACACTCCTTTTGATTATTATGTATGATATAATAAACCATATTTAATTTAATGGTTGATTTTTAGTCTGACCATGGATTTTTTATCCTTAAACAATTCACCAATTTACTTAGAATGGTTAGTGTTTATGCTTAATGTTCGGGGAATGATATTTATATTTCACATGTTAGTTTAATATGAATGTATATTTTGTTTATGTTTATCCCCAATCATATGTGGAATAAATTGGACTAATTATTTGATGGGTGGGGCCCACTATATCCCCTAGATTCATTGGCAGGTCTAATGAGACAAATATATATGGACTTCATCAATGCCTTTCCCATTTGAGATATGGTTTTGAACGAGGGCTTGATCATTTTTAGATATATTGGATGAGGCATTAATGGTATGTTTCAAAATTTCTAACATACAAATTTCCTTCATTATGAAGCTTGAAATTCATAGTCCATGAGGTTATTTAACTATTTTAATTCCCATTATTTGGTTTTATTGAGGAAAAATTTATCCATCTCGTATTCCTATCATAGTATGCACATGTTTATTTTTAAAATAGCGTGCTTTCAATTATTCACAATGCCTAATGTTTATTTTATCATCCATGGTATTTCATACCCTTAATGAGCATTTGAGACCACCCCTTTATTATGTTTCATTTTAATATGACATGAAGATGTATATTATGAATTACATGTAGAAATAACATAGGAGTTATGGAAGTTGTCAAATGAGTTTTTAAATTTTTTTCTATTTCATTTTGCAATGTTATACATATGTATGTATCATGTTTCCAAAGATACTAAACTAATAGGTCCTTCAAGATGCATATTCCTTGTTTATATTCCAATGTAATAAAATAAGGTACTGGCTCTGGGAAACTGGGTTCGGGTCCTTGTAGTTGGTATTTGAGAAAGTTTAGTAGAAAACATGGATACTATATTTAGAAAGATAGATTTGGTAATAAACCCCAATGATAGTATTTCAGGATAAACATACTATAAAACAATGTAATTTTGGTAAGGAATATATTATTTGGATATTTCTAGAAAATATTTTTTTTTTCAATACTACAAGTGGAAATGGTTCTGGGACATATATACCTAGGAGTGAAAAATATAACAAGGAGCTTCAGGCTTGAACCAGGGTATCTTGGTACACAAAAACAGGCCTTACTAACCACCTGGTTTGACACACCAATGGTATATGCTTAGGATAATTCATATTTTCTTTACAAGCCATTATAAAATATTTAAATGTAAATTTTTCCCCAAAGAAACCATGTTTAAGATTATGGGATTATCCACGATGAGGATTTCAATTTATGTTAAGTATTTTTTCTATTTTGAGATAGTATATTATGATTTATAACATAATATAGTGTATTCAATTATATTAAAATGGAACCTAGTGTAAGGAATGGAAACTACATGAATGTGTGTGTCCAATGTATGTATTTCCTCCCATTCAAGATATTTATGTTGGCATTAGAGATACAACTAGTGTAGAGAATCTTATAAATATGCTAGTACAACATACATTGGTTATAAACAATAACCGTACCCATATAGAGAATATGGAACCACAATGTGGATGAGAATTGTTTTTCCCTTAATGGGACAACAACCTTTATCATTTAGTGGGAATACAAACCCATTTGTAGTGGAGTAGTGGATAAATTTATTAGAGAATACATTTCTGGATTTGGGATGTAACAAAATGGAGAAGGTTTTCATGGAATCTTATCATCTTTTGGGAGATACTGATCAATATTGTTCAATAATTCAAAATAAAAAGAAGGAGTAATAAATTATAAACATGGAATGAATTTAATTTAAAGAACATTTCTTAGAGAAATACTTTCCTTGTGAATAGCGAGCAGATATGGAAAGGAAGTTTATGAATTTCAGGAAAAAGTAAAATGATAATGATGAAATGTATGAATCTAACATCACAAGGATAGAAAGTCAAGGTGTGTAATATATATGTAATATAAGGATAAAGATTGATCGATTCATTCATGGCCTATAACCATTCCTCTAATGGGCATTGGTCCCTCAAAGTTTCTTATCAGATGAAGATACAGTCTCATGTACTATCAAGATGAAAAAATAATTCTATAAGTCTTATTAATTTAAGGGAATGAAAGAGAATAATAGGTCTTCTAAAAACTATAGAAATGGAAATAAAGAAATATGGTGGAATGTAAGAGTCTAATTTCCACCCTGTGAAAATTTTGGAAGGAAAGACCCTAGTGCCTGATTAAATGGAAAAGGTGTATGCTACAAATGTAGAGAGAAATGCCATATGGCAGGTGATTTAACGGGGAATAAACAATATTTTAATGTTAAACGCTATTATTGTAGTGGAATGAGACACTATGATAATGATTTTCCAAGGCATCAAGGAAACATTCAACAAAAAAAATTCAAGGGAGCATGGACAAGATTATGCGATCACAACTGTTGATATTGAAGTGCATATAATGTGGTGGAAGGTACATTAATCATTTCCTCAAACTTATCCATTGATTTTTTTTACTTTGGATCATTGCATTTTTTAATGTCTTCTCAGTTTTCCATTAAATTAGATATTTTTAGTTCGATTTAATAAGGGACTTATCACCCAAAACTTCTAAGGGAAGTAGCATTTGAACAAAGTTATGTGAGGTAGTCCCTATTAGGTCATATAAACTTTCTTTATCAGCTAATTTTATTTTCACACCCATCATATAAATAGATTTAATCCTCAATATTTATTGGATTTTGAACCATGAGGCAAATATTTATTACAATAAGAAGTAGGTTATAATTTTTGAGGATGCCGTGGAATCCCTTATCTTTAGGATAGAAACATCACCATCTGATTCTCATATAGATCCACCCAGTATCTCTATTGAATTCAATTATTAGGGATTAATGGAACAAAATATCTATTAGTGATGAATGGAATGTTCAAAAAGAGGGAATACCTATTGTGTAATAATAGGTTGATGTGTTTCCCAAGGATTTACTCAGAAATCCTCTAGAGCGGGAAGATGAGTTCTCTATTGGTATAATTGCTAGTTCATAAGATATAATAAATAATCCTTATAGAGTGGACAATATTGAATTAGTATAACTGAAGAAAAATCTATATGGATTGAGTGATAAAGGATATTTGAACCCCCAGTGTTTCCCCCTGACCCTGTTCTTTTCTTCAAGAAATAAAGATATATCTATGAGGTTGTACATTGACTACTGAGAGATCAATGTTATGACAATAAATAAAAAGGATCACCTACCTCGCATTAATGATTTATTTCATCAACATCATGGAGCCCAATATTTTTGGAAGATTGACCTTTGATCTAGATATCATCAGTTTCAATAAGGAAGGAAGACATTCCAAATACAATATTTTGACCCATGTGTGAGCATTTTGAGTTTATAGAAATGCCTTTTGGACTGACTAATGATCCATCGATTTTCATGGATATAATGAATAGAGTTTCCATATAATATCTTGATGAATTTGTGGTGGTATTTATTAATGATATATTGACATACTCCAAAAAGTTAATAATGTCATGAAAATCACCACTGAACTATTCTTAAGAGTCTTTGAAGAATTGAATTATATGGGATGTTTAACAAGTGTGAATTTTGAATTCAATATGTTTCCTTTCATAGACACATTGTCTCTAAGGGTGGAATATATCCTAATCCTGTAAATAAAAAGGTTGTGAAAATGGGCTACTCTAGAGAACAAAATATATGTACATAGTTTTATTGGTTAGGCATATTATTGTCGGCCTTTTGTTCATAACGTTTCGTATTTATCCAACCCAATTACCAATATTAGACATAAACGGGTTATGTTTGTATTTAAAAAAATATTGAGAGTAAGGTTTTTTTGAATTGTAGAGGAAATTAGTGAATTTTATGATCCAAAATCTATAATAGAGGAATGATATATTTGTGATCAATAGTGATGTATCAAAGTAAGAACATGGTGGTGTCCTTCTACAGAATGATAGAGTTATTGCCTATGCATCAAGGTAGTTAAAAATTCATGAAAAAAACTATCATACTCATGACCATGTCTTAGAATATGTAATCCTTTCTCTAAAAATATAGGGACACTATCTATTTGTAGAAAAATATGATATATATATACATATGGATCACAAGAGTTTGAAATATAACTTCTCAAAGAAAGAACTCATCATGAGGAAAATGCATTGGCTTGAACTAATTAATGATTAGGATTGTACCATATAGTATCACCCAAGAAAAAAACACGGTTATTGATGCATTTAACAAGACGAATCATGGAGTTATCAATAAATTGAGGATTAGAAGGATCCTTTGTACACAGATCTTGTGAAGATGGATATGAGAAGTATCAAAGAAGGTGAAACATCACTAATTTTTCAAATGGTTTCCCAAATATCTTTATTAGAAAGGATTAAATGTTCTGATCTAGATGATGAGAACATTAAAAAAAATAATGTTGTAAAATATGGGAATATAGATGAATTTGTGTGTTAAGATGGTGTTCTGAAAATTGGGAGGAGGATTTGTGTTCCAGCTATACCTGATCTAACAAGGGAGTTATTGGTGATGGCCATAGTCATAATTTCACCACACATACTTGTATCAATATGATGTATATATTTTTGAAGAAATATTTATGTTGGGGTAACATGAAGAGGGAAATTGCAGATTTTGTATTAAGATGTTTAGTTTGTCAACAAGTGAAGCCTGAAAGGAAACATCCAAATGGAGTCATGAAACCCCCAACATATTCCTACATGGAAATTATATGAAATAACCATGTATTGTTTCATTAGATTACCCAAAACTCCAAGGAAGAATGATAAAATATGGGTAATTGTTGACCGACTTATGAAATCATCCCATTTCCTCGATAATATGGAGGATTTTCTATTGGAGCGCCTAGCACAAATCTATATAAATGATGTTGTGAGACTTAATGAAGAACCTGTCTCGATTATTAATTATTGTGATCTATGATTTACATTTATGTTCTGGAAAAGAATTCATAAATCATCAGATACTGAGCTTTGATTGAGTGTGTATTATCACCCACAAACTGATAGGAAATAAGAAAGGGTGATTGAAACTTTATAGGACATGTTGATATCATGTTCACTTTAATTTAAAGGTATGTGGTATCATATTTACCATTATTATAATTTTCTTACTATATTAGTTTTCATTCATATATTCAAATGGAACCATATTATGCATTATATGGGAAGATATTTCGTACACCAACAAGTTGAAATGATGTTTTTGAAATGACACTTGTGAGACCAGAGCATGTATGGGAAACGAAAAAAATGTAAGGACTAATCCATCCAATATCAAAGTAGATCAATGAAGGAAAAACAGTTATGCTGATAATTGAGTGATTCTTTTGAAATATCAAGTAGGGGATCATGTTTTCTTGAAGGTATCTCCATGGAAGGTTCTTATATGATTTTGTAAGAAAGGGAAACTAAACCCCAAGTATATTGGACCTTTTGAAATCCTAGAGATAATTTGAGTTGTTACATATCATTTAGAAATGTCGCCTTTCCTACCAAAAGTACATAATGTGTTACATGTCTCACTTTTGAGAAAGTACTTTCTAGAACCAATGCATGTCCACAATTTTCAAGCGATAGAATTAGAACCAGACTTATCGTACTGTGAAGAACATATCCAGATTATAAAAACTAAAGAACAAGTGTTTAAGAATTACATGACTCGACTGGTAAAGAATCATTGAAAAAAATCATAAAATCAAAGAGGAAAATTAGGGGCCTGGGGAGCTTATGAAGATGACCTACCCAAATCGTTTTATGTGGTAACATTATGTGAATTTTGAGGATGAAATTTTTGTGATGGGAAAATGTAACACCCCAATGTTTTGAAAATAAATATTTAATTTATGAAACACTGAGTCCCTAAAAAATAACACTTTTTATATACTATCTGATAAATATAACTTCGCCTCTCTTTGTTTTGAATTTTAAAAAATGGTTATATAGTGTTGCGATCAGTAGGTTATATGGGGTTTGATAGAACCAAAATGATTTTTTGGTGAATATTAACATACCCTTATAAATAGTAAATCATATTATTCTTTTCTTTTATAAAGTAATAAAAATAAGTAAATCATGATTAATTTTTCAAGGTGACATAAATGAAGATATTGTTTTAAAATTCTTAATTTTGGAATAAAGTATTATTTTATTAAAAAATTAAATTAATCCTATTTAAAAAATTATATTCAAAAAATTGAGTTCATTTTTTAATTCTACACATCGAAAAATGGTTAGGGTGAATTTTTGGGATTTTTATGAAATTCCTGAATTCTTGATAAATAGTGAAATACGATAAAATACTGTATATTCAAATTTTGAGTTAAATATAATATTTATGGAATCATGGATGAGGTATTAACAGTATGTTATAATTCACATGCTCTATTTAGTATTTTTATCACAATAAACAAGATCCTTCATTTCTTTGAGAAAAAATATTAAAATAATAACTAAAATAATGTAAAACCCCTCCTCTTCTCCACTATAAATACCACCCTCATTACCATATTCTATTCACACTTATAAACCATGAACCTCCTTAACATTATTCCCAAATACCCTTTCCTAGTCACTACCCACTTCCTAGAGCTCTTGGTCTTTCCAAAAACCAAAACCCCTTCCCTTAAGATGGATCTCATGAAGGTTATTTCAGGAGGTAAGGAATCATTCTTTTTAATTTAGTTTCACTTCAATTTATATTATTTCCTTATTCTCTCATAACATCATATGCCCAATTGATCCTTATAACTCCAATATCAACTATATACTGGAATGATACCATGTTAATGTAATGACCATTATAAATCATCATACTCTATCTATTTTATAAATGAAATCATCGTCCATGTGGTTCTAATTTACCACCTTCATAGACGAAGAAGTTTTCTTCTTCAATTAATTCTTCATTACTAGACATGAACCCATTTTTATTGTTTAAAAAGACTATAATATTTTTTTATAACCATATTAATATTTACAAACTATTATATGTACATATTATTAATTCATATGACAAAACAAGTTCATAATATTCCAAATACCACCAAATAATATAAGTGACTTTCATTTTATACAATGATTCATCCTAATATGATATAAAAAAATAATATATATAACCATTAACACTTATTTATTTTCATAAATAATATATAATTTCAATTCTAAATAATTAAATCCTTTCATCATGAATGTTCATACTCATATAAGTCGACGAGGTGATGGTTACTTGTTCTTTGATTTTTACCTTCTTTTCTGGATTAGAATGTATCTGCTGTTCGTGTGTTTTTCTTATCTCTTTTTTGGTTGAATCTATGATATGATGTTGAGTTCCTTATTCGGCTCCAGTGACCAGTGCTGGCTTATCGGTGTATGGGTTATTGGTGGGGGGAGATTGGTGGTGAATGGTACTTCTTGAAGCCCATCCATTTTGAGTCTATGCTCTTCCAAACTAACATTTTAAAAGTCATGTTAAATGTGGGTGTTAGTAAAATTTTCACTACAGGTAAATTTTCTTCCATATCAAAAATGGTGAATAGTTTTCTGCTAATTGGTCTTGTTTGGTTTGTAGGTGAAATTTTGGATGATTTTGGGGAGTTTTTTCTCCCTTTGATTCGGATTTGATGTTTGTTTGTTGTTCACACAAAGTGATCATATTATCACCTGTGTGATATCTTATATGCACAAATGAGCTTTTATAGTGTTTTGGATTTATTTGAGAGCGTGTGGAGACTTTTTTTGTTGTTTGACTATAGGTTTAAAGACTCTCTTTGTGGATGTTTTTGTTTGATTTTGTTGTGAAGTTTTGAGGTGTTTGCACCATATTTCTACATGATTCTTCTCCAGATGAGGTTGAGAGCATGAAGTTTTCACCTACGCAATCCATTTGAATTTTGAAGTTTGAGAGGGTACAACGCTTCCATCATTAATGTGCCCGTGCTTCTGCACGAGACTGCTAGCTGAGCGGTCATGCGATGGTGAATGCTTGGTACCAAGGTGTAATCGCTGGGAAGGGGCATATCTTGTAGTCTTGATCTAGGTTATCCTTTTTTTAGTTTTATTAGATTGTAATTTTGGGTCATGTGGTTTCTCAGTTTATCTTTAAAAGTGTTTTGATAACAAAAAAGTTAATTCCCAGTCAATTTTCCACCCGAACCTCCATTTTCATTCGGGTTACATTTATTTTCTACTTAATATAATTAAATTATTTATTATTATTAAAAACTACTCTAAAATTATGTGTTAGTGTTATATATATTTTTACCAACTATAATCATTCATTAATTTATGTGGGTCACACATTTTAAAATAAACTATCATAATTTATTCTGAAATGCATGCCTGTTTCAAGGGAATTTTTTAAATTATTGACTATTTTCAAGGGCACTATATAATATGTTATTAGAAACCATTATCTATATAAAATAACTCAATTTCATTATGAAAATATTATATTACATCAATTATGGTTTCATACAATTACCTTTTCAAAATAACTCTTCTTTTCATAGTAAAAGATTATTTATCTCAAGAATTACTCGATGATTTTATAATAGTCTCTTCATCTATTTCAACACTCCAGTTGATTCTTATGTATGGTATCATCTACCATATTTAATTTAATGGTTTATGATTTGTTTTTATATGGATTTTATATCCTTAAAATATTCACCAATTTACTCCAAATTGTTACTATTTATGCTTAATGTTTGGGGAAAGTTATTTACATTTCATATGGTAGTTTCAATATGAATGTATATGTGGTTTATGTTTATACCCGAATATATGAATAATGAATTGGACTTATTATGTGTTGTGTGGGGGCCCATTATAGCCCCTAGATTCATCTATAGGTCTCGTGAGACAAATATATATATGGATATGGGTGAGGCCTTAGTCATCTTTCGGTGTATTGGTTGAGGCCATGATAGTATGTTTCAGAATGTCTGGTATATGAATTTTCCACATTATGAAGCTATAAATTCGTACATAATAAGGTTATTTTACAAGTAGAATACCCATGTTTGTGTTTTATTGTGGAAAAATTTACACAGCTCATAATCCTGTCATATTAGGTTCAAGATTATTTTTAAAGGAACATGCTTTCAATTATTTACCATGCTTAATGTTTATGTTATCATCTTCTGTATTTAATATACTTACTGATCATTTAAGCTCACCCCTTTCTTATGTTCCATTTTCTTAGAACCTGAAGATTTATATTATGAATTAAATAAAAAATAACCTACAATTTATGGAAGTTTTCATAAGTGTTTCTAAATTGCTTTCCATTTTAAGTAGTATTGTTGAACCTATGTATGTAGCATGTTTCCAAATATACTAAACTACTCTGTCATTCAGGATAAATATTCCTTGTTTATATTTCAATTTAAAAAAATAAGGCACCAACTCCGATCATATGGGGTTGGGTCCTTATAGTTGTGTATTGAAAATCATAATCCTTGCATATTTTTAACCATCAAATTTTCCAGATGCTTATCCCTTTTTATTATAATATGTATTTTATGATTTTTTATTAATATATATTTCACATAATTCACCAAAAATATAATTTCTCCATCATTTCGTAAAAAGAAATATTACTACTACCTACTCATGATCACGATTTTGAGAATACTATTAAGAAAATATTATGTACCTTGATGTATAGAAACAAATATAGCATTTTGTATAAGAACACATACAAGTACCATATTTTATTCATGATTATATATCAAAAATCCATCAATTTTCATTGGTAATTTAAATATAGGTGAATTGACCAATAACATATTTAATTATTTAATACATTCTTTACATTTTTATTACCATATAAACTTAACCCCTTTACATTTAATCCCAATTAACATGTTATCTAATCGATAATTTTTTCAGAAAATCATTGTGATTAAACTACTATTATAAGGAAACGATATTCCTGTGTTTTATTCAGTGGATTTGGACATTCCAATACGAAATATTTCCTAAAAGTATCAACTGACATTCTATCCATAGAGAAAATATGGAAATGTAAATAAATATCATAAACCATAATTCACATTTATAAAAAATGTATATAACTTATTTTCTTTATGAGTATCAATAAGTATTCTAAAATTATTCTTATTCCCATATTAGCCTTTAAAATATATGATGAAATCATCAATAAATAAAGAACATAAATTTTGAATGTAATCGTTGAATAATCCATTCATTAGATCCATAAATAAATGTCTTATTAGTTAATCTAAATGGAATTACTGTAAATTTAAATTACCCTTACCTTAAAAAACTTTTAGTATATAGAATACCCTTTTCTTTACTCATAATTAATGATACCCAAAGCAAAGATGAATCATTGAAAAATATTGATCTCCTTGAATTTGATCAAATATTTCATTAATACAGAGTATAAAATATTTTTTTATTATATTAAGATAATTTATTTTCCAAAAATCCATGCATATTCAAATAGACCCATCTTTATTCTTAATAAAAAATAGAGGATCTCCATGTTTATACACTAGGGAATATAAATACATTCCCACAAAACTCATTAAATTATTTATTTTTTTCCCAATAATTACCTTATAGTCACCCTATATAGAATCTTATATCTTGGTTTTTCATCAGGGATGAGATATAGAGAAAACTCAGCATCAAAACTAGGTGTATTTCTAGGTAGTTCATCAAGAAACACATCACTGAATTTTGACACAATAGATACATCCTCTATTATAAGGATACATTATCCATACATAGGTTTCATTTTCTCTTCTTTACAAAGATTTTCATTATGGACAACTACTAGTGGTAGATCCAAACACAAATTATATGATTAAGTTCCCTATTTAAAGAAATGGGATTCCACATCTCATTCATTAATCATAATATCTTCATCATACCAATAAATATTTTGTTATATAATTATAAATCCAACCCATAACAAGGATTATATCAATGTCAACCGTATATATAATTACCTTGTTTGAAAATTGATTAAGTCAATGTATCAAAATGGGGATTGAATTAAATATATTTTTTCAAATAATAGATATATTACGTATCATGATTAACAAATCATTTATCCAGGTTCTATAGAAATATTTAATGTTCATTGGAACCATGGAAGATTTTAAAGAGTACAATGGTCCACTTTCAAATAAAGAGTAATTAAATTTATGGTCTTGATAGATTTACCCACCACTATATATTTAGGATCTTAATAATAAATTTTTGTGATAAAATAATCATGAACATGATCCCCTGTCCTTCTCTGAGGAAAATTACTTTAACACATTGAGAATTCATTAAAATAGTTCTGGATCTCCTTATAGTTGATGTATGAAACTTTAGTTGTTTATTTGTTACCCATTCAATCATGAGAATGATATAATTTCCTTCCAAAATTGATGTAAACTTACATCCCCATCAAGAATATTGAATTTTAATTCTTTCTAAAACTATTAGAAGTTATAAATTCAACCCACCCCTTATTTCAATGTCCTATATTTCTTATTTCACAGTGCTCAATCACTCGAATATTTTATTGTTTTCCCAAAAAATATAATACATAGAGAAATATTTAACTATCTTTATGGAGCCTAATATTATATCCTCATATAATAATAATTATTGAGATAATAATTCCAACTCATGGATAGTGTTGAACCCATGAAAAAGTGATCAATCTTACTTATTGTATTTTTTCACATAATCAACGCCGTGACTTTCTGATATTATAATGTTATAATCATCTATGGTAAATTTTTATCCATTATTTTACCTCACATTGAGGAATTTCTTCACTATTTCAGTCTATTTCTCATGAGAATTTTTTTTTCAAATAATATCATTTCAAATTTTTCCACTCCATACATTCAATTTCCTCACACAACATAGTGTTAGGGATCAATAAACAACATTGTTCAATGTCTCTATAAAGATGATAAATTTATATTATAACATGACTTCTTTAAAAACAATCAAAATTTGGAAATATATTCCCTAGATACAAGATCCATTTCTTAACTATTAATGGATTATTAATACCATTTAATGATGGAGGTTACTGTTTAATAAAGAAGTCTGGCAATGTTTCACCATATCAAGGATCAATATTAAATGATATATTATAAATGTCAATAGTCATAACCTTATTAAACATACCCAATATAGTTTTAATTTATTCATATCTAGTTCCATCTACATTTTATTTCCAAAGAGGGATATTCCGACATAGATTAATTGCATTGGTACAGTTCATGTTCCTTATGATATGAAACTTTAAAAAAATTTCCATATAATGAATTAGGTTATAACATTAATAATTTATATCACAAATTATAATTATATGTTAGGAGAAACACTTAACATAAACGTAAAATTTATTCATAGTTTATACCATAATCAAATGTTTAGTATCTTCAGTAATATCTTTAAATCATTGAAATATTTCAAAATCATTAATTATGTTTTGTGAAGATCATGTAAATTAAAAAAATCATATCCCCAAATTGTTTATAGTTAGTTGTATTGTCTTAGGACCACTTATTGTGTGCTAAGTGATGAATGAGTTGAAACTAAATAAATATTTGTTAGGATTCCATCCCCTAGGTTAATATGTTCCACAACCACATAAACATTACAATATATATATAGGCATTCCATTTCTAAAAAGCCACACATTATCAACCTTACCAAAATCTCATAATATTATCATGTATATAGACTATCCCTTGTTTCTATCATAGTGTTTTTTTCTCTAATATTTTTTTCCTAAATATAATATACATGGTCTCTACTAAAATTGATTTGATGCAAATTTTAACACCCCAAATATAGTTTGTTAGAGTCTTTTATTATCTTGAAACTTTAAAACAAGATATATGATATTTAATCCTTAAGGATTGAAAAGTTAATCAAAATTGAGAGTATTGATATATACATGATTGTCACATTACATTTGAAAACTTGAATTATAACATAATATTATTTTAATAACCATATTATATTTTCTATTAAATCCCTTAAATATTCCATATGTCCCTTCAAAGTATACTAGGTAAAGGAAAAAAATCAAAGAAAACATCCACATATTCTAAATAATGAAAAACAGAAAAAAAACCAATCAAAAAATAAATAGTGCATGAATAATATGGAAAATATAAAAATAACAAAACATGGGATATTGTAACACCCCGACCCCAGTTACCTAGAGCTGGTGCATTATTTTAATACATTGGCATGATTACAAGGAATTAAGTCCCGAAGGACCGATCAATTTACCAGTCTTGGAAAATAGATTACATAAATGAATGTTACATTACACTTTATAACATACAAAACAACATAAATAATCTTATATTAATGCTATTATTACCTTGTCTTATCTATGCATATTAATCACATTGTACTTCTTGGAATCATAGGAAAATAAAACGTAAAAAAGGGTGAGCTCAAATGCTCAGTAAGGGTAAGAAATACAATGGAAACTTTCAAAAATAAGCATAAACATTAAAGTGGATTTATAAAACTAAAACAAAAATCCTTTAAAACTTTAACTTCAGAATAATATGGCAGAAATAAAATGAAATAATTCCATTTACTTATTCACATGTATATTCTACTAGTCAAATAGTCACATGCAACATCACTAACCACTTTCATAATGATGGAAATGCATAATGTCGAACATTAATTTTTGATTCAAGGCCTCGTTCCAAGACCTAAGGGATAACTGTAACCAAAACCCAACTCGGAGAGCCTCTATAACTGGACTCCATCTCGGAGAGCCTATGTAACCGAACTCCAACCCGGAGTGCCTCTAATAACCGAACACCAACCCGCAGTGCCTCTAATAACCGGACAACAACCCAGAGTGCCTCTAAGAACCGAACACCAATCCGGAGTTCCTTTAATAGATGGACACCAACCCGGAGGTTCTTCTATAACCAGACCCAAACCCGTAACATACTAGTCCAACACATTCATCTTAAGAAAATGATGAAATATAACATAAAAATTCGTATTAAAACTGGCATACTAAATGTCAATACTTTCTTCATAAACCATGAATGGTATAAAATTAACACATCCACGGTCAAACATATCACAAAACCTTTAATACAATACGAAAGTTTTTTATCACAATAAATCAACTTCAAATAAACTTAAAATCCATCAAATGATATTGACATAGATGAAATCAAAACTATTTGAGAGAAATATCTTTTTTTTAAATCATTGAAAAGTCACACATTTATAAAAGAATTTATTTAAATGAGATTTTGGAATCAATGTGTCTCATACAACTTTGAAACTTTTTAAATGAATTGTCATTTTCAAAACATTCATGTCCATATAAATAAATCCATAAAATCATTTTGGAAATATGGAGATTAATTAAAAATATTTAGAAAGATAAATCATTAAAACATTTAAAATTATGAACATGATAAAGAGTACCTTTAAAAATCCTTAAAATATTCATTTTGAAATAGGTTTTATGAAAAATGTACATGGATGATAAAAATGTCCCAGTAAATACATACACATAAACAATCTCAGATAATAATGAGATTGAGGAA
The DNA here is from genome assembly GCA_963277665.1 of Viscum album. Taxonomy (NCBI): domain Eukaryota; kingdom Viridiplantae; phylum Streptophyta; class Magnoliopsida; order Santalales; family Viscaceae; genus Viscum; species Viscum album. The sequence continues at coordinate 1,501,993,134 of OY728128.1, forward strand.
TTAACCTTTACCAACTTGGTAACTTACGAATCATACACCCCATGAAAGAGGTAACATACAATGAATATGTAAATACACATAAATTAAAGTGTATTACACAAAGAATACAATTATGGGAATTAAATACACCACACAAAATTTAATAGTTGAAATATGACATGAATCTCACTGGAATAAGGAGTGATATTACAACCCCTTACCTTGCACTTTCATTTAGACGAGGGTAAATTTAGCCTTCATGTATAAAGAATATAGTATGTTAATAAATTATACCTGAACCATATTAATATTTATGAAATAATACATTATTCCTTTATGACTTTATACTACCCATTAAATAATAATTTCAATGTTATATTAATATTTCGGGTAATAATCACTTTCTTTATCGTACGTGTTTTAACTTGTTACACTTGATTGTATCACTTAGATCATGAATTAAATACTTTATGAATATAAAACATGATTTATTTATCATATATATTAAAATATAAAAATTTGTAATAGACGTATATATGAAATGGAAAACACCGTTCATGGAGACAGTAGTCCGTACGTACGCTTAAACACAGTTTCCGTTTTCATATAGTATTGAATGAAAGCAAGTGAATAAGATATATGTAAGTACATAAATACTTATATATATAAATATATATCCTTCCAATATCATTATTATGTCATATATTAAATACTTATTAATAATATATATTTTTATAATCATCGATGAATGGTTAACCTGGAAATGAATCTCATCGCGTCATGGAGACGGTAATCTGTACGTACGCACGAGCAAAAATATCAGTATTTTGGTATTAATATAATATATAATTAGATGGTATATAATATATAAATAATCCTTATCATATTATAGTTATTATTTACATCAAAAAACAAATCATTATTATACCCATCAAAATAATAATGTTTTGAATAACAATTACACCACGACGTGGAGACGGTAAGTCGTACATACGCACGTATGGTGACATGTCATTCAAAGGGTGAATATAATAATTATTTTGGTTTTCCAATAATTATAATAGAATCAAATTATATATAATATACTAGATTTACTATTTTTTAACGGAAACAACAAATAAAAAGGAAGTGGAAGAAGAAAGGAACTTGAAAGAGGGTGGTGAAATCATTACCTCTTCTTGGGGTTCTTCATTTTTATTTGATCAAAAGGGATCATTAGGATGGCTTTATGATCAAAATAATTCATCTAGGATGATGTTAAGATATTTTAGAGGGTATTTGGGTAGGGTTTGGCCGATCCCAATGGCTTATAAGGTGTAAATTAGAGAGAAGGGGGAGTGCCCTTTTATAAGAGGGGTGAGGGGCACCTTAGAAAAAACATAAAAAATTATTTTATAATAAATTAATATTTGGTTTATAATGGCTCTAAAGTTGAATATTTAAATTCTATGGTGGGTATAGGTCGAAAACAACTCAAGAAATAGGTTTTATACAAGTTTAGGTTACCATTTTAACCTTATCATTTAGATTTACTCTAAGTTAAATAATTTATCTTTTATCGTGTCTTCTTGTTTTCTTACACTATATGGTTAATAAACATACTATATACTGCCAATAGAATCCCAATTGGTTCATTAATGTAATATATATTATTATATAAGTCTTTCTGTAGAAAATTAGATTTTTTGGACCATTATATCAGTTAATAATATAATATTTGTTTTAAAAAATATTTTATTTCAATTTTGACACTATTTGGTATTTTCTTTTTGTTAAAATAATAACAACATGATTACTTAAAACAAAATATATTGAATGAATCATAACATGTAATATTAAACTATAAATTTCTTTTATGTCATAAAAACTTTGGAAGTTTATTTATTTTAATATTTATAATAAGATTTATTTGATTCTTTCCTGAATACGGTAATTACGACATCATCACTGTGTCATAAAAAAATTTGTTTATTTAATGTCTAAAAATTATAAATAAAATACCATGAGGTAGTAAATCTTTTTATCTTTCTAACTAATATTTATAATCGAATTTATCTTATGTAAAACCTTATATTAAAAATGTATCAGTTATTAAACATTGATTTTAACTCTTTTAACTCTTCTTTGAACTAAATAATAATAAATGTACTAATCTAATACAAGAGGACATAATGATAATATTTTATTCCTATGTTTTTTTCTGGTCGAGATAAACTTTTCCAACAAAATTAGGTCATGTGTGAGGGTAATATTAATATCATTTTACCCTTAATTACCGTATTTACTTTTAACTGTGGTAAATAAAAGTAGAAGTTACTATTCACAAAAAATTATTTTAATCTCATTGAACCACATTTTACTCTTTGATATTAACCGTGTCTCTCAGAATTTTGAAATTCAGCTCACAGAAGCGGTAAAATTAAGTTTTATGTGAATTTGCAAAAGCCCCTAGGAGGAGGGTAAAAGACGGTGAAAAGTTCAATGAAATTTTTATATATCTCAAATTATTTTAAATCGACTCCAATGAATTAAATTTAACTTATATAGGTATTATGTATCTATTTTGACATTTAATAATTTAAATAAAATAAATAATTATTTAAATAAAAATTTGGTTTTAAACTATAACTTAATGTTTTCCATATTCATCAAAAATTAAAATTTTTCAGAAAAATAGAAAAATATTCCCCTAAGCTAATTTTTATATTCCAAATTCAATAAGAAAGTGTATTTTACCAAATTAAAAACATAGAAGTTGCATTTATTAATTTAAAAATAATTCCTGTTGTCAAAACAAAAAGCGTGTTTTAATGAAACAATAACTATCAAAAGATTGACACTAGTTTTAGTTCAATTTCAATGTGAAATTATGTCCAATGACCAAAATTGGATTAAATTGTAAAAATATATTCTAAATGTAATTTAAAACCACTCAAATTCATAATGTATCACTATTTATTATTTAAATTAAAAAAGTTGTTTTTAATTAAATTTTAGTAATTTTCACTATTCATGAAAATATGAAATTTATCAGAAAAGTACCAAAAATTCACCCTAAGCTAATTTCAATATTCATAATCCAAAAATGAATTCCATTTTGAATGATAAACTGTACAAAATTTCAAAAAGTGGGTATTACTGTTCATAACGGCTAGTTTTATTGGTTGTGGTGTGTGTTAGAACTCGAAGTTTCATACAACACATGCTACTGTATTATTCAAAGAGAAGGGTACCGTGAAAGCTTGGGGTGTTAAATTCTCCCCTCCTTAAATAAATTGCTTCATCACAATTTATGCTCGATATTGGAAACATGGGGTTGACATTTCAAAATATCTTAGATGAAATCCCACATTGATAAATGGATTAATGAGGACTCTATTTAAAATAAATAATGGTAGGTATGAAGGTTACTGAAAATAAAATATTCTAGGGTTCCATGCAAGAAAATATGGATATGGAAGAGAAATTTAACCATCAATATCTGCTTGAGAGTGGTAGAGAACATGGCTATAAAAAGGACAACATTCACAAAGCCATAAATTTTTGATGATCTAAGGTACCATCTAGGACAACAATTTTGTTCTAAGTTCCTTTTATTAATGTTAAGGAATTTAATTATGATATTCAATAAGACCATAAAAATATGTACTTCCTTTATAATTAGAGTTTTATCCATTAATAAATTTCTCCCACAAACTCATCATTCACCCCAAAACATAATACAACTCAAAAATACTCTATTTATCCTAAATCTTATAGGGTTACAAACATAATGAATTCATATTTAACATATCAAACCCTTTAAAAAAAGAAACTACATTATACCATCCAGAAACTTCACATAGTCCAGTGGTAGGCGATAAATGCCAATCGCACTATGGTTGTGGGTTCGATTAAGGCAGCTTTGTCAAATGCGACGGGTTGTCACATGGTCTGCTTGTTCTCCTTTTATAAAAATACAAAAATAACCTTTCAATCTTAATCCATTACAACCTTTAGACTTATCCAAAATACTACTATCCAAACTCATAGTCCAAAATTTACAAGGAAGTTAAACAGAATGAATATCCTTTTTCCATGTAATTACATGTGAACACCTTCACCATGAATTATTTTAAAACATGGTAACATCCTGAATTACTATAAAACCTTATTGATTACATTCATGCTCTCTTATAATTTATAGAATATTGGATATATTTCTTCTATCCAAAAATGTTGTAAACTCAAACGATGAAAAGTCATTAATCAGTTTTAGTGTAGTCAAGAAAATCCAATATAATTTATCTAAATCAATCTTGTATTATTCCAAAATCACTACCTCGGTATCAGAACCATATTATGGTTTATCTTTCTTTCAGACATATATTTTCGAAAATATTAACCTGCTATTGAGTCACATTTCATGGTTCCACACAATCTCAAGTCCTTAATAAAATAGTACTTCAGTACAATCCTTATATACTCAATAATTATTATAACCATTATATTGTTGATAAACACTCAAATGAAATAATCCTATAATAAGAACATAATAACACTAGTTATTCTTCTTCATCTGAGGTAGTATCATAACATGATTATTATTTAATATCATCATTTGGGGCATACTCTGATTGGTTTGTATAGTGTCTCAACTCCTTGCAGATGAATCATTGTACATTTGAAGCATTGTTCTTACACTTGCAGTCACGTACTTGGTGTCTTTTTTCTCCACACTTATAACATACTTCCATTCCAATCAATCATTTTCCAATGCGATTCTTTCCACAGTTATCACATGTGGTAAAATAATTCTTTACCTTCTTCCCATTATCTTTCATTCTTCTCTACCATTCTTTTCTTCTCTATCTTCCCTTCAAAGCCATAGGACTCAGAAAATTCTTTACTCATCTTATCAACACATGATACTATATCTTCATATGATGATAATAGGTGGGAGACTATTTCCCTTCTAAATTATGGATTAGGACCGTGAAAGATATGATCCTTCTTACTCTTTAGATCATGTTTATTGCTGGAGTTCTCATTCCTACTACTAGGCGCCATTTCTAAACAATGGCATACACTAGAATAGTTTATGAATATAAATACCTAATTCCAAACTTGTAAAACACTTAACATAAATTAAACCGTTTATGGATATAATCCATAATCAAAAAATGTTTTCTTTGAGTATGTATATACTTATAATCCCTTCATAATGGTTTGTAATGAAAAAGAGAATTATCCTATGAAAATCCCCTAGGAGTGTCGTAACCAAGAGTGCAGCAACGCCTGTTGTCATGCACCAGTTCCCGTTCGAGTCTAGCTTCAAGCAGTGTTTTCGGGTTTTACCCATAGGTATATATGTTCCAGAGCTGCCTCTACCTTCTCATATCCAGAAAATGATGTATTTTCTTGGAAAACTCAAAAAATCTCTACATTACGAAAATTCTAGGAAGTTCGTCTATACTAATCCTCAACGTCAATCTTAGGGTAATGCGATCTAATCAGAGTTTATCTAAATATTGTTCCCATAATTATTTATAAACATCCATATCATATCAACTGTAAAACCCCGACCCTAATTACCCAGAGTCGGTGCATTATTTTAATAAATTGGCATGATTACAAGGAATTAAGTCCCAAAGGACTGATCGGTTTAGCAATCTTGGAAAATAGATTACATACATGAATATTACATTACACATTATAACATAAAAATTAACATAAATAATACTTTATGAACGCCATTATTCCCTTTGAATAGCCCTATATATTAATCATAATACACTTCTTGGAATCCTCGTAAAATAAAACATAGAAAGGGGTGAGCTCAAACGCTCAGTAAGGATAACCAATACATCATAAACATTAATAAATAAGCATAAACATTTAAGGAAATGTATAAAACTAAAACAAATTACTTTTAAATGTGAACTTCCGCATAATATGGCAGAAATAAAATGAAATAATTCCATTTACTTATACACATGGAAATTCTACTTGTCGAATAATCACATTAAACATCACTAACCACTTTCATAATGATGGAAATGCATAATTACGAACATTAATTTCTGTGTCAAGGACTCATGCCAAGACAAAAGGGATAACTATAACCAAAACTCAACCTGGAGAGCCTCTGTAACCGAACTCCATCCCGGAGAGCCTCTGTAACTGGACTCCAACCTGGAGTGCCTCTAGTAACCAGACACCAACCCGAAGAGCCTCTATTAACCGGACACCAACCCGGAGTGCCTCTAAAAATCGGACAACAACCCGGAGTTCCTCTAATAACCGAACACCTACCCGGAGGGTCTTCTATAATCGGACCCCAACGCAGAACATACTAGTCCAACACATTTATCTTAATAAGAGGATTATATATAACATAAACATTCGTATTGAAACTAGCATATGAAATGTCAATACTTTCTCCACAAACCATGAATTTTATAAAAATAACGCATCCACAGTCCAACATATCACAAAACCTTTATTACAATATGGAAGTTTTGTATAACAACCATTCAACGTCAAATATAATTCAAATCCATCAAATGATATTGACATAGATGAAATCAAAACTATTTGAGAGAAATATATTTTTTTAAAATCATTGAAATGTCACACATTTATAAAAGAATTAATTTAAAAGTGATTTTGGAATCAAAGTGTCCCATACCACTTTTAAACTTTTGAAAATGATTTTCATTTCAAAACATTCTTGTCCATATAAATAAATCCATAAAATCATTTTGAAAATATGGATATTAATTAAAAAGATTTAGAAAGATAAATCTTTAAAAAATTTAAAATTCCGAACTTGATAAAGAGTAACTTTCAAAAATCCTTAAAATATTCATTTTGAAATCGTCTTTATGAAAAATGGACATGGTTGATAAAAATGTCTCGTTAAATACTTACACATAAACAATCTGAGATAAAAATGAGATTGAGGAATTAACCCTTACCAATTTGGTAACCTACTAATCATACACCCCATGAAAGAGGTAGCATACAATGAATATCTTAATACATATAAATTATATTATATTATACAAAGAATACAATTATGGGAAGTAAATACACCACACAAAAGGTAATAATGGCAATATGGCATGAATCTCACTAGAATAAGGAGTGAGATGAAAACCCCTTACCTTTCACTTTAATTTTGTCAAGGGTACGTTTATCCTCATGTATGAAGACTATAGTATGTTTTTATATTATACCAGAACCATATTAATATTTATGATATCATATATTATTCATTAATGACTTTATAATACCCATTTAATAAAAATTTCCATGTTATATTAATATTTCGGGTAAAAATTGCTTTCTTTATCGTACGAGTTTTAACTTGTTACTCTTGATGGTATCACTTAGATCATGATTTAAATATTTCCAGAATATAAAAAATGATTTATTTATCATATATATTAAAATAAAAAATTTATAATAGACATATATATGAAATGGAAAATGCCATTTATGGAGACAGTAGTCCGTACGTACGCATAAATGCAGATTCCGTTTTCATATTGTTTTGAACGGAACTAAGTGAATTAGATATATGTAATATATCTCTCCAGTTGCATTATTATGTCATATATTACATAATTATTAGTAATATATATTTTTATAATCATCTATTAATGGTGAACTTTGAAATTAATCTCATCACGCCGTGGTGACGGTAATTCGTACGTACGCACGAGAGAAAATATCAATCTTTTGATATTAATATAATATATAATTAGATTGTATATAATATATACAGAATCCTTAGAATGTTATATTTAGTATTTAAATCATATACACATCATTATTATACCCATATAAATAATAATGTATTGAATAACAATTACACCACGACGTGAAGACGGTAAGCCGTACGTATGCACGTATGGTGACATGTCATTCAAAGGGTGGATAGAATAATGAATTTGGTTGTACCATAATTATAATAACGTCATAGTATGTAGAATATACTGTATTTATTATTTTATAATGGAAACATCAATGATAAATGAATTGGAAGCATTAAGGAACTTGAAAGAGGGTGGTGAAATCATTACCTCTACATCGGGTTCTTCTTTTTGATTTGATGAAAAGGGCTCCTTAAGATGGATTCCTGATCAAACTAAGGCCTATAGGATTAAGGTAGGATTTTTTAGAGGGTATTTGGGCATGGTTTTTCCAAAACAAATGTCTTAGAAGGTGTGAATTAGAGAGAAGGGATAGTGCCCTTTTATAAGAGGGGTGAGGGGCACCTTAAGAAAAACATAAAATATTATTTTATAATAAATTCATATTTGGTTTCTAATGGCTCCAAAGTTGATTATTTAAAGTCCAAGGTAAGGATAGGTATAAAAAAACTAAACCATTAGGTTTTAGACATGTTTAGGTTACCATTTTAACCTTATCATTTAGATTTAACTCTAAGTTAAATAATTTAACTTTTTCCGTGTCTTCTTGTATTCTTACACTATATGGTTAATAAACATACTATATACTGCCAATAGAACCCCAATTGGTTCAGTAATGTCATATATATTATTATATAAGTCTTTTTGACGAACCATATATTTTTTAGAGCATTATATCAATTAAATATAATATTTGTTTTAAACATTATCATATGTCAATTTTGACACTATTTGGTATTTGTTTTTTGTTAAAATAATAACAAATTTATTAATTCAAGAAAATACATTTAATCAATCCTAACATGTCATATTTACCTTGAAAATTCGTTTATGTCATAAAAACATTGAAATTATTATATTTTAATATTTATAATACCATTTATTTGATTCTTTCTTGAATAAGGTAAATACTGCATCATCACTGTTTCATAAATAAATTTATTTATTTAATATCTAAAAAATATAAATAAAATACCATGAAGTAGGAAATATTTTTATCTTTCTAATTAATATTTATAATATAATTTATTTTATTTATAACCCTATATTAAAAATGTTTTAGTTATTAAACATTGAATTTAACTCTTTTAACTGTTATTTGAATTAAATAATAATAAATGTCCTAATCTAATCCAAGTGGACCTCAATGATAATATTTTATTACTAATGTTGTTTTGGGTTGATATAATCTTTTCCAATAGAATTATGACATGTGTGAGGGAATTATTAATATCCTTTTTCCCTTAATTATCCTATTTACTTTTAACCGTGGTAAATAAAAGTAAAAAGTTACTATTCACAAAAAATTATTTTAATCTCATTGAACCACATTTTACCCCTTTATATTAACTTTCTCTCTCTAATTTTTGATATTCAGCTCAAAGAAGCGGTAAAATTTTGTTTTATGTGAATTTGAAAAAGCTCCTAGGAGTTGTGTAGAAGACGGTGAAAAGTTAAATGAAATTTGTATATATCAAAAATTATTATAAACCGACTCCAATTAATTAAATTGAAATTATATAGGTATTATGTATCTATTTTTCAATAAATAATTTAAATTAAATAAATAATTATTAAATAAATATTTTGTTTTAAACTATAACTCAGTGTTTTCACTATTCATCAAAAATTAAAAGTTTTCAGAAAAATACCAAAACTTTACCCTAAGCTAATTTTGATATTACACATTCAATAATTAATTCTATTTTACCAAATTCTAAACATATAAGTTGAATTTATTAATTTAAATTTAATTCCTGATGTCAAAACAAAAATCATTTTTTTAAGAAACAATAACTACCAAAAGATAGACACTTGTTTATGTCCGATTTAAATATGAAATTATGTCTAATGACCAACATTGGATTAAATTGTAAAAATATATTCTAAATATAATTTAAACACACTAAAATTCATAATTTATCACTATTAATTATTTTTATTGAAAAATTTGTTTTTAATTAAAATATAGTAATTTTCACTATTCATCAAAATATGAAAGTTAACAGAAAAGTACAAAAAATTCACCCTAAGATAATTTCAATATTCCTAATCTAGAAATGAAGTCCATTTTGAATGATAAAGTGTATAAAATTTCAAAAAGTGGGTATTACTATTCATAACGGCTAGTTTGATTGGTTGTGGTGTGTGTGTTAGAACTCGATGTTGCGTACAACACATGCTATTGTATTATTCAAAGAGAGTTGTACCGTGGATGCTTGGGGTGTTACAGATATAAATAATATTAAATAATGGAATACATCCATGGATGAAATAAAAATATAAATAATCACTTGTAAAATTATATATAGTTTCATTATGATAGAATATATATTATTTAGCATTAAGATCTTATAGTCAAGGCTTTATTTCAAGATATCATAAATAGATAGGTAAGGAATATGCCAAAGACATGAATTATTCTATCACATGAGACCTAACAATGCATCGAGGGGCTATAATGGTCTTTACATGATACTATCCAAGTCCAATTAATTCATCAAATGAATTAAATGAATGACAACACATTTTATAATAAACATAAATATTTATATTGAAGAACATGCATGCTATATGTTGATATTTTATTCAGTAAATAAATAGATAAACTTGAAAATAATTCATCCAGAGAAGTATGTTTTATGGTATCATTAGATTATATCCATGAAAATTCATAGGATTTATCATATTATGTTTACATATAAAAAATACCATTAAAAGACCATTCAAACCTTACTTTGAAAACTTGAAAAATAAATAACAAATTTTTAACATTTTTAATAAAAAATTCAATAATATTTAGAAAATACCCTTGAATATAACCATGGAAATACCTAAATGACGATTCAAATTAATAACAGTTTTAATGATTGGAGAATTGATTTACTCAGAAAACTTAAAACAATTTTTTCATTGTTTAGGTATAAATTTTAATGTATCTCATTTTGAAAAAGATAAGACAATTCATTTTATAATAATGAAAAAAATAAAATATGGTTGAAAATGACTTTAAATAATAATTTTATCATCGAAAATTACATTATTGAAATTTTTTAATAAAACATGGACATGAAAGAAGACGTCCATTGACAAAAGAGGAAATGAATTATCTTTTTCATAAAAAACTTTTTTCAATCAAATTATGATTAAAAGAGTGGATAGTTGAAATAAAAAAATATAAAATCTATATATAATCAAAGTATAATTTTATATATATGGAGTTTAATAGAGAAAGGAATTATAATTTCTTTTAATATTTATTTAAACATAAACAATCCTGAATAAAAATGATATTAGAAAACAAAGATGTAACTTAGACTTATTCTCGTTCTAACATACTCAAATATACTATATTATAAATTTATACTTAATATAAATATATATTTAAACTATATATATATATTTATTAATTTATTTATATAATTAATAATTTATTCTTGTCCATTTATTAAGAATTTTTTTATTAATTCAATACTTGACTGTTAACCATTACATTTTCCATACATGTTTCTTTTTGGCTGTTTTGGTACTTGAACCATCATCATGGTTTTAACATATCCGAAATAATAAACATATTATAGTTATAATTCTTATATATTAAATATAATTTTATATGAAAACACTAAAATTTATCATCAAAAATGAATTACATCATCTGATGGTAATGATAGTCTGTACGAACACATGAATATTGTTATCATTTTCATAACGGATAAAAATGATATAGATAGATTTTTAATATTATAAAAACATAATTATAATATATGTGTCATAATTATTTATTTTATATATTCTTTTTTATATAAATTTATGGTTAAAATGAAAAAAATCACACCACTTTTTGGAGGTGGTAGTCTACATGTACACATTATGAACATTATCATTTTCCTAAGATGGAAGGGTAATAAGTTATGTGGTTTATTATATGTATAGAATTATAAAAATTTCAAAAACATATTATATATAATTAATTTTCATTTTTATTACCAATCATGTGAGGGGGTGGAATAATAAACAAACATGAAAACACTTAGTTAAGTGTTGTACCTATTCTTTGGAAAACTTCCTTTAGATTACACATTAATCCTTGAAGGATTGGTATTTTATAGAAAAAAATACTCTTAGAATGAAGGGAGGGATGATGTGAAGATATTTGGGAATAATATATCATATAAATGATCTATGTGTTGTGAACATTAGCATATATGAGGGACCATTTTTATGTGGGATGAGTGGGATAAATGTAATTATTATTAACAATTTATTATTATAATTTTCCTACTCATGGAATAATGTCACATAAAAATAAAATTTGAAAGATAATGATATATGGATAAAAATCCCCCCATCTATTAAGAATTAATTTGATATTTTATGAAATTTTCTCATGGTGTTAATAGTAATTAACCCATATTACCCTTTTATAGTGGTGAATCCATTTTTACAAATGATATTATTCTTAATGAAAAAAATGAGTTTTAAATCATTCCTAAATTTTAAAATAATGGTTCTAAATATGTGATCCATTTTTTACTTTTAAAAATTTGTATGTTATATAAACTATTTTTATTATAACTGAGAAAAACAAAGATGGATTTTTTTAAAAGGAATTTTTAAATCTAAATGATAGATTAATAAAAATTGCACATTAACTATTTAGAAAAAACAAACTATTTATGAAAAATCCCAAAATATAACACTTAACAAACTTTTAACTTATGAAATCATAAATTATATTTGTTTAATAAAATTAATATTTAAGAATTTAGAAATCTTAATTCTATATATACCAGTGAACTTGGTCTATAATAATGATAACAAATTAGAATGTACATTAGAAATTTTTTTGGATATATATTTATTATAAATTATAGGATGATATCAGGAATTTCATGACTATTATCGGGAATCCATCAAAAAAATCAATTAATATATGTTATACCCACTAGTGATGATGCCTTTAGTGGATGTGAGGCCATTAATTCTATATATGGTCACCATAGATAAATCAGTAGACACTCATATTGTATAGAAAAATGATGTTAAAAATAAAATATTTGATTTTTAAACTTGATATTATGACATTCAGATTAGTATCCACACATTGATTTTTGTAGTAAAAAAGTGGAGGCATACTTGCAGCACCACGAGGTTTACTTGGTCTCTCACTTCGACTTGGTCTTGTGCATCCTAAACTATTTGATATTTATTGGGAATATAACTCAATGGGTTCATATCCAAAAAAATTTAAACATCTAATTTATCTAAAAAAATGAAATTAAAGGCCGGGATATAGCATAATTCCCCACAATTCATGCTACTCTAACAAAGAAACTGATAGTTATTGATATCTTGGATAAAGAGTTTTCATATGTCCATGATACACCCATATATTTGATTTGCACTTCAATAATTCCTCACATATCACTAATAAGAAGAGAATACAAAATAAGAAGTTAAATATAATTATTTTAGGGATTGGATTCATCTTTTTAATTAAAATAGTTCTACATTATTCTTTCCTGCTATCTAAATAATGAACCAACAATGAGGTAGAGCACCAAGCTATCTTTTCGGGTCTGAAGTTATCATTGTACCTACATTTTTATCATATAGTGTTAATGGAGATTGATAACCAGTAATTAATATAATTAGTATTTAATATTCTTTTTAAAAGCAATTTTTGGCTCTCTTTCTTGGTTATGTAAGAGGAAATTGATAGTAAAATTCAATTTTGATCCATTTATCAATTATATCCTGTTCTCAAAATTTTTATGCTCTAATGCACTATCTAATATAGTCATGACCTTGGAAAACCATAATCAGGGTGAGACCATTTTACACATTAAAAAATTAGTTATTCTCTCCATTCAGTGTCCATGACTTAGAGAAAATCATTGAAATCAGGGCTACCATGGGTCATGAATAGCAAATATCCTTACTAGATGATACCATTATTAGATTTTTTTCTTACCAATATAAAATAACATTAAATAAGAATTCTTTTATCATGATATGAAAATAATAATTATATCCAATCTTAGGTAAAAAACATCATCCTTATTGGCATATAAAAATGAAAAAATGTTACTCAATAAGTGTGTATTTTATGTGGTCCTCCTCAGATGAATCAAAGGATGAGAAACCCCTTCCATCGTGATAAAAGATCATGTATGATTATATGGTTCTCATCAGTATGGATCCAAGATCACTTATAAAATGAGGTGACATGATTATTTTTTTTCAAAAATAACAAAAAACTATATGTATTTTATCCTTAAATTTTAGGTTTTTCAAATACATTCCAAATTCATTCATAAACCACCATAATTTTTTCATATTGCTAAATATTCATGGTTGATATAATTATAGGGAAGGGATGTCATCAATCCAAATCATCAAACTAAAACTAGGTAGTTCATATACATCCTTACAACTACAGACTTCATATCCAAATATTTTCATGTGATACCCTCAAATATGTTAGTATAACTAATATCATCAACTTCATGATGACTAGAATCATCACTAGATTGGGTTTCCTTCACATCATATAGATGGAAAGCAACTCCAATTTCTATTTTTATGATCTAAAAATATTGTATTAGGAGTATGAAATTGAGTCCAACCAATCATCTTGTTATCATGTGGTAGATAATGGGTTGATACATGCAGTTTATAATACTCTATAATATATACTACAGAATATGGTGCATAAGGGGAAAAATAAGAGCCGTATAATCTATTTATATTCCTTGTAGGCCTATCACACAACAAATTCTACTAAAATTTAAAATAAACCATACAATATATTATATGATGAAAGGGGTTATACCCAAATAAAGATAAAATTAATCACTCTACATTGATATATACGGATAGATATTTGAAGATAAACCATCCTAAAAGTGACTCGATGAGTGGGTGTAGCTTGATGAGACGAAGTTGTACACACTAAACAACCTAGGACCCCAATAGAATTAGATTATACAAGATTTCAACATGATATTTAACCTCTTCTTTTCCTTAATGGAGAGATGGTATTGGTTCTTGTAATCTAGATAATACTATGGAATAAACCACTAAAGATATATCAAAAGTACATGGGACCTAACATTATAAAAAGTATATATTCCATCTGGATTTACTAATTATCCATTATAGATTAGGAAAACATCATTTCCCTAACAATGAATTGTTTATAAATAATTACTTTTTATGGTTTAATGTTAGTCCACAATATCCTAACTATACAGTGTTATAGTGAATAGTCGTGATCCATGTCACACAACCTTAAACAACATGTTAGTTGGGGTCCTTTTCACCAGGCCTTAAACTCCCTAGAATAATTTCCATACCGCATAAAGTTATCTTCTTCGTGGAGGTCCTTATTACACGACATTAAAATAAAACACACATTTTTTAATGTTATATGAAACTAAACTAAATACCCCCCCCCCCACAAGTTCATCTAGCATGGCTCTGAACTACCCAAAATGGATTGTTTTCTACGAAATGTTTCTTACCTATATAAGATACAAATATGTATAAAATAAATTGGAACATGATTATTCTATGGTAATGGATATTAATTCCCCCATTACAGGTATGTAATAATGATATATTCAAATAATTTCAATCAAAGAAATTTATTTTCACTTTATTTATATCCCTGTAGTAGATATAATGATTCATAAAACTCTTATTATATTCCCATCAAGAGAAAATATAATTATTATACTTCATTATTATGAGGGATAGATGTGCACAAGGGTTCATTCAATCATTATAGATACATTGGAAGGCCCTGATATAATGACATGAATGGCACATAATAATTAAAATTCCCTTTTCCTTTCATACGAGCATAATCTATATGATTGTTTCCTATTCGATATATTTTTATGACATGATTACTATTACATAAGTATATGTATTTATTCTTGAGTCTTATATATTGGCCCCATCCACAAATTTCATACACAAAAAAAAATTAACTATATATTTTAGCCTGATCCTTCTAGTGGATGTACCGTACAAGAACTACATACGACTTGGGTCACATTATTATATGATATGTAGTGACACTAGGATCTCATATATTAGGATCAACCATAAAGGTAAAATCATAATGGAATGGAAATAAAATCCAATTTTTTATTATATCTGATCGAGATCTATAGAGGAATCCTGATATAGGATTATTTATCGATGGACCTATACTTATATTAATTCACATTCACCTTGTATATGATCTAAATATATATGGGGATGTTTCAACAGATTTCTCTTTAAGAACAATATATGTCTCAATTCCATCTTTTTTATGATATGTAGTGATTCTTTGGTTCCATTCATGTGGAACGACCCCAATTTCATTACAATTAAAACCATTTTTTGATGTCAGATCAACTCACTATGGAATTATGATTATTAAAAGTGCGATCGATATCCCTATTTTATATCTATTTATTCATGTGTTTTTATATCATAATTACATGAATAATAATTATTTATATATAAAATATTGTCCTATTATTAATTTTTTGTGTATTATTATATAGAATTAAACATTGGTACAATACTAAGAAAAACATGATATATTGAGATGATAAATGTAATTCATACCAATATGTGAAGCGACACGGTGAAAAAATAGGAATACGATAAATCCAATATTGAGGATTGAACCCAACGAGAGATATACATCCATTGAATAGAGATTTACCAAGATGTTGAATGATAATGGGAGGTTCTAGATGAACAAAACTGAAGAACCAAGGAAAAATGGTGTTTGATGCATTTTAAGATGAATTAAAATATTGTGTAATCATTACACTTCCTGTAAGTATACAAGGAGTTAACCATCTATATGTTGTGAAGAGAAGAAGATAATCCTAGAGTAATGTTCACATGCTTCACAGCCTGAAACATATGTGTCATTCCATGACACAATTAATGAATATACAGAAATATTTTAAAATTTTTAACATTCCTTGAAGGTTTTGAGGCCTACACATTACACATCATGTAATAATTATACATTATGTAATCATTAAACATAGATCAATCATTACATGATGAGAATGTTTCAGATAGAATAAAAAATGATTAATTTTAGTGTATATTCGATAGAGAAACTATGTCATTAACATGAATAGACAGTAAACATATATTTTGTCCCAAGTAAGACCAAAGAGGATATATAGTTTTATATATATGGGTTTTCACCATGATTTTTTGGATTATTTTCATGGTTTGTAGAGGCTTGACTTCTAGGAGGTTTCCAAAGGGTTCAAACCCACCATTTTTCATATATAGGTTTTCTTTATGCTTTTCCAATTTTATTTTATTTTATTAATGTAATGTTGACTATTTTTTAGTTTATTTTTAATATTTTTCTTTAATTAATTATTCAAATCATTCACTATTGACTTTTATTTTTCTTAAGGAATGCATTTTATTATTCTTTGAAGATCACTCAATAATGATTATCTAAATCCATAGGGGAGAGAGGAATTATTTGAAATGGATTCTTACCTAGTAGTTCCATTTTATTCATCAACTATGTGTTCATTTTGTTCAATTTGTATTCTATTGAGATTCGATTTTATCATATCTATTATTAAATAATTGACCAAGTGTGTTTAATAGTGGAAAAACTCCAACAAGAATAAGGTAATTAATTCATGGACATTGAATGTGATTACTCTTATGGAATTGAAATATGATCCTAATAAACTCTGGTTATTTAAAATTTTCGTCCCACCATAAATTTAGATGATATGGTATAATGATAGGGATTGACTAAATTTCCTATCGACTGAATATTTTTTTATTTTAAAACCAATGAGAATTATAATTTTTCCAGTGTATTCATGATTTCATTTTAGAAAAATTATCAATGGAAATTTATTTCACTCTTTTCAAATTTTGTACTTGAATTTATGGATTTAAATCATTTAATTATTATAGATAAAATAAAATTAAAATTGGTACGACCCAATATTTGGTCGAGAGTTTTAATCACTGTGTTCCCTTCCCTTTATGGGATAAAGAAGCATAATTTCACATGAGTAATCCTTTGTAGGTTTTAGGGTTCAGGAATGATTTAAATTTCTATATTAACTATTCTTAAAGAAATTAGAAACACCATTTGGGTGCATTAGTGTTACCAATGTCTTAAAATTCCCCTCACCTACATGTGATCTATATATATGTATAATCCTTCTATGTATGTTTGTTTCCCTGGAATTATTCCAAGTGAAAATTTCATTTACCCATCATTTTATATTGATATATGCTGAGACATTTCTGAAACTATGTTTTTATTTATTCATGATATTATAAGATATTAATTGATGTTTGGGATCACTAATACTAGATCTATCCATGGGATAACCCATAACTATTCCCATTATGTTTAGCACATGGTTCATTGTACCCAACTTCGTGTGACCCCAAATAGTGAAATGTTCCCCATGTATCAATCCCTCCAATAAAAAAAAAAAGCAATCTTATCTACATGACACTAAAAGACTTGAATTTCAATCCTATTTTTGTGGTGTTAAATAATTTAATATCACCCTAGTAATAAAACATTAAACCTCAAAACATCTAGTCCATCTTATATTACATTAAACAAGTTATAGAAGCATACAATATATGGCATATTAATCGTACATGATAGTGTAATCCTTGTGAGAAGACGTGGTGAATGGTCCCCAAATATCATCATCCTACACTAAGACAAAAATTAATCCATTGAAAAATATTCTATAATCAAGTGAATAATAAAAATTCAACCTTAATTTTTATTTCTCTACTACATTATATAATAAACATACATGTTAATTTTCAAATCTATCTTTTGATTCACACATTTATCATGAATACCATGAGATTATATGTCATATTACATAAATCATACAATAATAATTTTTTTTCACCATACTGAACAGGTATGAAGTTATATTATAATTTCATGATGTCAATATGGGTGAAAAATTCTACTGCATATAACCCCTTAATCAACTTTGAAAGGTCTATCAATAAGTCCCATTTTCCATACATTTGACCTATATCAATGTATTTTATTTTGGGACCTTGATCTATATCAATATGAAATGGTAAATCACATATAAATTATGGAAATATAAAAATAAATTTATAGTGAATGTTTGTTTGTTATCATTCATTGCGAAAGAGGAGGACAAAAAAAATATCCCCATCCTAGTTTTGGGGTACTCATTGTCCATATCAAGTTATTCCCAATGACTACATAAACTAGGATGAATTTTTAATCATGTGTGTTTGTATTCCTTTCCATAAATGATAAAAAGTTATATCTAGAATTCTTATACCAGGCGTATAGATAAATCCAAATAAAAGTACCCTCTCCCACTATTGTGTTTTGGTACTCTTTAGCACATATCATTATATCAAATTCACAAAATTAATGGGTCTCCATTTTTTCTTATACCCTACATATGATTAGATATATGTAGGTATGATTCATGAAATACATGTTTCCAAATTCATATTATGACATGATATATAGTGATGTTCATATCCCCTATCCTGAGCCTTACCATGACCATCCGTAAGGAAAACACGCCCACTACCTTTGTGTATAGCACTACAATATAGAGGAGTTCAATTTCCCCTACACGTGAACCAGATCACTACTAAAAGAGACTCATAAGTACTTTGTATGGTACGATAATAATTCATTATCCTACATTTAATATCAGGCTATATAGAGACCCTCATTGTTGGTTCATTCCGACGATAATTATTATAGAAAATACCACTTGTGTAAGAGAATGATATATATATAGTTTTTTTCTTTATCCATGGGAGATATGATGGTTATTGATAAAAAAATATTTTCCAACGTAGACATCATGGTTCTCCAAACCCATGATTGAATACACCGATGTTGCAATGTATGATTTTTATCTATATAGGGGAAATTTTGGAAATAACTAACGGTGGATTGGTTTTTGTCTCTACAGGATATGTAGTGATGTGTGGACCTCCTATTCTTGTCCTTACCATAAATTTTCATCATTAAAAGTATTATACTCCTACAATGGAGACAAATCTATGTGATGGTTTCTTAACACCATCAAAATGAAAATACCCTCATTTTTTCCAATCATGTTCTCTCATGTGAGAGTGATAATATCCCACATACTTCTTGTTTCTCACTCCAAACATGGTTCATAAAAGCATAGAGATCCTGAAATGTTAATCTTACAATAAAAAATGATATAAAACATATTCA
Organism: Viscum album; assembly: GCA_963277665.1. Taxonomy (NCBI): domain Eukaryota; kingdom Viridiplantae; phylum Streptophyta; class Magnoliopsida; order Santalales; family Viscaceae; genus Viscum; species Viscum album. The sequence goes on from OY728128.1 coordinate 1,502,013,321, forward strand.
AATGTAGGGAACCTATGCTCTTGTAGAATTATTCTAAACTACCCAAACTATGGTCCAACCTACCTGAACATAGAACTGTTTAGAGTAATTCATATCATGTTAACAAATTTACTTATAAAAGAGATATATCAATATTGAAGAATGTGACATTAAAATCCTATGATTGGATAAAATAACCCTCTTTAACCCAAAATATACTTGTTCCTAGATCCACTAAATTCATATATGACTACACCTCAGTGAATCACCTTGGTTATAGGAATGAGGTTATTTGGGTGTTCAATAATAAACTTCATCTGGATCATTTCCAACAAAACAAGAGGATACCAGTATATTATTGTTTCATATACTCCAATGAAAGGATAAAATTCCCATATTAATATATTTCATCCCCTAGGGACACAAAACCAAGAGGTGGTAATTTAATTTTATATATGGATCTAACCATTCACAAAAATTCTTATATGTGCATCTCAACAACATGATGCCAAATTATGTGGTCCATGTCTATGACTCGTGATATTAAACTACAATATGAAAAATCCTTTTTTTTATGATGTTAAACTATATGAAACATCAATCATTATCACATGTAATTAAAATAAATAAAAACAAATTCCGTGTTACGTGACATTAATCATCACAAAACATCAGTCTTTGTTTCATGGCATAAAATTGGATAATATTTCAGTCCTTCAAAAATGAGGTTAAACATTAAGACATAAGGTCCAACCTATATGACCTTAAACCACATAGTTTAATTTTCAATATAATAATGAAATTATCTACCTATGTGAAATATCCATGCAAGAGAATGCGACATTTGTAATTTACACAATGAAAAAATGATTTCTCAAACACATTCTTGGTGATTTCTCCCAAATCTATTATTGATCAAATCTCGATGCATCTCTTTCGGTGTAGCTATAAAGATCCATGGATTTTTAATATTATTTTTGAACTCTATAATTAGGAACAAAACAAGAGTCTAAAAGTATATGATTATTTCACGAACACTAAAGATTAGATAAAAAGTCACTTATATTCTTATATTTCATACCTAATGGACCTAGAACTAGATGAATATTTTATATATTATGAATGAGTAAAATATATTTAATGTTACCACTAAATATATCCCGACCACATAACGTTAAATTTTGTTTATGAATCATTATCACCTGATGTCAAATTGAACAACATCAGAGTCCTTTCTTCATGATGTTAAACTATACAGATCATATTTCTTATTAACTAAATTATATAAGACTGTAATATCCACACATAATCAATTGATGTCTAGGATTACTCCACTTATGTTTCTAAAAATTCCTTTCTAAAGGAAAAAAATTGTGTTATAAGTGTATCTAATTTGCATAAAACTTTTATGGATACCAATAATTTGTGTATCCAACTTCACTTGTCACATTTTTTTCAAAAAATCATACATTCCCCGAATTTAGCTCAAAAATATATTCCCCCAACATGGCTTAACAACCAGAGGAATGTTCATCTTAATTAAAATGTCATTTAATCTCTATATTAGAAAATAACATCATATAAGAACCCTTCATTCATAGTTGTTTAGAGTATATCCCTTACATACTATTCCCATATCATAAATCCTTATCTAGGAACCATAACACATTATTTATGATATCATCATCATCCATTAAAGTGTATTATATTGATTTTGTACTAGGAAACCCAAGTGTTTTATTGTTTCAAATATCGGCCTTTTATCCTTGGACTAAGTGTTATGGCCATAAATTGATGAAATTCACCATAATGCAATATTGGAAAGTAGTTGACCTCCAAATACATCAGGTTCTCTTCTCCCCTACTATATAGGTTTTCTCAACAATATCCATTCCATTTTACAAGAATCGTGACTATAAATTGTGCACACTTGAGTTAAATATATATGACCTAAAACACTTAACCCATATGGTCTAGGACACACTATCATAAACATCTAGTTAAATATACCAAAAAATTATTAGGATGAAAACCTATAAATGAAAATTATGAGAAAAAAATAACGTTTTAACTTGATAACATTTCCACATTTTGGTCATAGTAAAAAGATATAATAGAAATAGAGAAAATGCATATTTCTCATTAGGACCACCATATAGACCTAGAAATATTCGGGTTCTACTCACTAAATCAACTAGTTCAAAAAGAAGTTAAACTAATAATTAATCACAAATATTCACGTCAATAATGTGATAAATACCTGAATATGTGATCTTTAGGGGGGGACCCTCCTTGAACACCCGTTCCTCGATGAACTTATATCATTACCCACGTTCTTGATTCCCGAAAAACCTTCCATGGATATTGGTAATGAGAAAACCTGGATACAAGGGGAACCACTACATAGATATTCATAGATTCCATATTTTGGATTATACATATGTAACCCCAAATTTTTACATCCACATAGGGTGTTATTCATCTTAATAAAAATTCCCTCTAATCTATAGACTCCCTTGTACTATTTCGACATGACCTTTCACTCAATAGTGGTCAGCTATCATCCAGAACAGACATAACATGTATTATAAATATTTCTTCATGTTCTTTGAGTTATTATTTAACCAATACATATTCTAATCATTCATTTGGATTCAATATCCTTGATTCTATAAATTCATTCATTTTACCAATTTTTAAGATAAGTATTTGACCCCTCGTTCTTAAATCTTTCTTAATCCTCCTCATGTGACATTATGTTTCCTAACACAATGCTTTGAACATAATGAAAATAAAATAAATTCATTTGTTATGCAAGTTTGTGCATTAGTAGCACAAGGATTTTCCTACTAATGTTAGGTTTACCTCACTATTTTTCTGTATTTTATAATTTATTTTTCTCAAGTAAAAAAAGTTAGACCAAAAATATCAGTGTCATTAAGTTAAAGTTTCCCAATAATAAATAGAATCTATATAGGTCCATAATAAATGAATGAAAAATTACAAAAAAATAGAAATAGGAATAACCATGTTGAAACACCATATCGGGCATCTCAAAAAAATTGAGCCTCTTCTTGCTAGGAATTCATCTTTCATGGTATTGAAAAAATTAAGTCTTTAATCTTTTTAAAAAGGTGAAAATGATTTTAGGATAAAACCCCATTAAGGTAAATCTATGAAAAATCTAATTCCTTTCATGATAAAATGATCCAATACATGTCTTAGTAAAAATTCATGGTCATATAATATAATTCTAAAATCTTGAGCGGTCCACAATATAACCCCAGAAAGAGTAAATAAATTATCTCTAGGTACATTAGCTTAATAAATTGTAATAAAAAACTACTAGTGATAAAAAATTTGTGGGAGAATTCAGATGAATTACATGAAGTGATTTATCAACGGTACTAAAACCCTCCTGAAAAATGGAATAATCATTCCCAGTCCCCCTTTATTATCATTATTATATTGATTCAAATAAATACTAAAAATGGACCTACTTTAGTTTATGATGATGTAATATCTACATATATATCTTTTTGAGCATCATTTAGATAGAAATCACCAAAATTGACTACCTCTAGTGTTATTTTGATTGTATTTATGCTTATACCTATTTGTGAGCCTTATCGATGAGGAAATATTACTAACATGAATATTATGGGAAGCTAGTATTGATATTTTTCTATTCCAAATTAATTCATAGATACATTAAAGTTATCTAGATATTTATCTCTATGATTTTTTAAAATTTTCATAAATTGATGAGATAAGGATTCATGGGAATCCATGAATTGAAATACACCCCTTAGTGAACACCATTTCATTAGTGATGTTTTTGTATAATCCCACCAGATATTTTGGAATGAAAAAATTTTCCCACAAGTACAATAGAATCATATTATTTTCATTGCATTAAAATAAAATTATAAGAACAGGGGGTTAATTTTTCGGCACCTAAAAATTTATTCAATACCCATTTCTGCAAAACATATGATGACATACGCACTAATACAACACATGTTGGGTTTGAGTGGAAATGTATATCCATTTCCATGGAGGAAATTGTTTTTATTCCATATACCATAATATTTATTTCACATCGAGGGATAGACATTTCATAGAAACATTACTTATAAAAATAACATGTTAGTGAGAGCCTCCTTCTGAGATTATGTCATGTATTTGATTGATAGTCAATAAAATGTTTTCAGGACCAGAAACCCCATTTTTTAGTGTGTTATGATCCCTTTTAGCTTCTAAAATCATTTTTCTATGGTGTATATGTAATGTTTCATGTTTGGAATAGGATGAAAAAGTGGAGGAAAAGAATTTTTTTCTGTAATCTGGGCTGTTCAGTTTTAAAACCAACCATTGGAATGTTTTTTCCCGATAGTTGACACTGTGAAGTTCCTTTTAAATATATTTTATTAAATTAATTAGATTAATTTTAAAATAGAAACAAATTAAATTAAGAGTAAAGGACTTGTTAAAACATTTATATATTTTATGAAATATTTTCGGAGTTTTATAATGAGTCAACATGGTATTTTGAGACCCAAGCATTTTTAGACTAAAAATATTAAATTTATTTTATTCACGAACATTTTGTTTCTTTTAAAAAATTGAGATAACTCTCAAATCATGGTTCATACGAGATATCTAAGACCACTATAAGGTATGAAATGCCAGGATTACCCCTAGGAAAGGTAAAACCTTGATGCGCTTCAGGTGTTTGGCACCATAACATATAATAATACCCAATTTATTTTTAATTAATTTATTATATTGTTTTTTTACATAAATAATTATTTTCTCATCAATGGTGCCCTGTATGACAAATATGAGACCACTACTAGGTCCAAAACAACGAATTTACCATCTACATATTAAAACCTTTGCAAGGATCAAATTTTTGGTAATATCTCACCTGAAGATAATTAAGTTGGTTATAAATATTTTTTAGGATAGTTAGAAAAATAAAAATTATATTATTAATATTATTATTTTCATTAGTGATAAAAAATGAAGATGTGCTTTGACAATTAATAAATTCCGTCGCGGTGTAAATAATTATTAGGCAATGTATTAAATGTGATAATATTTATTGTTCTAATTAAATACAAATTTCCAATAAATATTAATTTATTAGGTGTTATCAGGTTTTTAATTGTTTTTGTTTTTAAATTATTAATGGGCTCATTGATTAGTTATATTTAATAATAATAATTTTAATTATTGTAACGTCTCAAAATAACCCATGGAGTGATCCGTTTAAATTTTGTTGTCTAATTCATTAAAACGTCCTAGGACACACATCTACGTACTACATTGCGGGTCTCAGACAGTTATTTAAATAATTTAAATGTCTTCATTAGATTTATAAAAATTCTATATCGAGTTTTAGCATGGGTTTCAGGAATAAAATAATTAATTAATGACTAAAATGAAATAAGAAAATATTTAAATAAAATTTAAAAGAAATCAAGGATAGATAAATATAAATTTAAAAATAAAATAGATGGGGGGTTATGGAAATACTAATCATAATTAAGGTTGGAGATTACTATCTTTACTATTTGTACATTCTTTCTTTTTCAATCCTTTTTATTATATTTTATTTTTTATTTTAATTTCCCTTTTTATTTTATTTTATTTTTTACTTATTTTTTATTTTATTGTTTATTTCTTTTATTTCTTTTTTTATTCTCCTCCCTTCCTCTCTTCCATCTCTAATGTCATGCCTCCCCCTCTCCCTCGGCGGTGCACCACCTTTCTTCCACTTTGGAAGGCTGCTACGATCTCATTTTTCATCTGTTTTCTTCACCGTGAGGAGCACTGAGGACATCTCAGAAAATTTTATCCCATGCACTAGGAATTGTGTGATCTCATTCCAAATCCATCACACAATCTTCCATAGAATTATTTTACCATTTTTAGCGGGTTTTTCTAAAATCATCATTTTTATTTCGTTTTAGGTCAAATCAAATTCTAATGTGGATCATAAAACCATCTATGACCATTAGGATGGGTATCTACTCACATTCTCTCTATTTCGTTGCAATTTATAAAAATTCCTGGTAGTGTCGTCCATTAGTTCCTACCAACTTCATGAAATTTCACTCATTCATTCAAATTTAATTAATTCACATAATTGCCACATCCTTGTTTATCATAAATTAAATTGTTTAAATTGTTGTAATGTGGTCGGAAACCACTTTCTCTATGCCAATGTGGTCGGAATAATGTTATTTTAGCTCTGACATTTAATTTATTTAACTGCATGTGTTGTGCATCCATATTTGTTGTGTTTAATTTAAAGAATTATTTTAGAATAATAATGATCCATGAATAGTTTTATTTTTGGTAGTTTTTTTGTGTTGAATTATTTATTTATTTAAAGATTCATTTTTCTTCTTTTGTTGATATAATATCTTGCCTCGTAAGTTTTTACGCAGCAATATTAAATTAATACCTTGTATTGAACGGGTGTATCTACTTATATTTCAATATGCAATGGTATATGAATTCTAATTAATAACATCTTCTATAAAATTTTAATTAAATTCGGTGTGGGAGAGAAGGTGGTTCCTGTATTAAGGTCCATGCTTGGATCCACTATTTCTAACTGGTTACCACTATGCTTCGGGGGGTGGTATCTTAGGCTTCGCTAGACTGAGACTTCCCCCTGATTTATAAATACTTATGAGTGATACTGGTTCCAAAATGGCCTATAAGGGATAGATTCATTTAAAATGTGGCTAATCTACCCAAAGATTATACTCAGCCCCTTTTGCGAGATCAGGACAGACTCACTGTAAATCCATGCCTCAAGCGATACTTGGTCTTTCAAAAGATTTCCATGTATGGGCACTGTGGTATTGATTAATTTGAAAGATCTACTATAAAGATTCATTCAGGATGGTCTTGGAATCCAACTCTCAGTTTGAAAACTAATAAAGATGCACTAAAGATTTAGGTTAATACCACATTGAGTCTTTTGAGAATTCTGATATTTTTCAGGCATGTTGAAGAATAGCTAGTTGACAAATGATTTAGACCCCAAGTTAAATCACAATCTTGGGTGGTGTGCCAATTCCTTGTTTTACCTTTCTATTCTATGATTATAGATATGAATATGTGCATCCAACTTATTAGAAGTACTTTATTTAGACTCTTGGATTTGGCCAAATTTGGTTATTAGGGATGAGTGTCGTTGGGAACTCGGGCCGGGTTATTTATTTTATTGCACTTAGTTAATTATCTTCATTTATAATATAACGACACAATGCATTTTATTAATTCATGAAATGGAATGGTTTAAACATCGTCGGTGCTGGCCTATTGGGATTTTATATCACACCCTGATTGGGCATCATGGACACCTGAGTAGATTATATGCTTATAGGTATTGTCAAAGGGAAGCATGTTGCTTCAGATTCTTGATTGTTTCTTGCTGCTTAGGATGGAGACTAGAGTAGGGGACTGATCCTTTCTCGTGATTTAGTTATCACACCCTGTTTCATTTCTTATTAGTTGAGAGTACGCTTGGGATTATTTTATTCCCAACATTCATTTTAGATAAAAATTATAACATGAAATTATTTTGTGAGTCTCTGCACGTGATTCGAATTCAGTTAGATTACCCATATTTCTTATGCTACAATTTATTCATTTATATTTCTCTACTCTTTATTATTAATGGTTGTTTACTTTCATTGTGATAATACATATTACCTATGAGGGAATAGTCTCTACCATAGATACGAAAACATCCCACTCTACTATTGGACAGCCTCTGGAATTATGGGAGATGCACTTGAGGTCATGTAACCCACAGGTCCTTCCACTGTCATAGAGGTGAGCATGGTCAGGACATTACAAAGTGGTATCATAGGTCAAATTTTTATTTTTCTTACGATTTTTGGTTTCGTATCTAAGAGACTTGGAATGTGTTGTCGCTTGGATAATAGTTGGTCCTGGGACTGATCACCCCATGTACAGGAAATGACCAAGTGACCAGGGCTGGGAATTGTTGTTCATGATTTTTATTATTACAGTTGATATGATTTCACCTCAATTGATTAGTGTAATTTAAAATATTTTTGATTTATGAACCATATAATATTTTACCCTTGGCCTATTTAGGTAATGATGAAGCATTTCATGCTTCATTATAGGAACATAGGAATTCACATGCCATGTACAGTTCCATGCCGTGTAGTAGCATTTTAGGTTTCTTGTTGATTCAAATTGTTTTCCTTGAATTTATGCCATGTCTTGTAAATATTTTTCATGACATTTTAGATACAATGTTTCGATGATATATTTAGCATACTAGCATGTTTCCATGCTGCCTGTTTAATACCATATTTCCTTATATCATGCTATGGTACCTATTAGCATGTATCAATGAATAAATGCTATTGTTCTATGATTACAACATGTCTCTCTCTATTAGACTCTTGTAGTAACCTACTAGTTTGTTTTTTATGTAATTGGTTTCCTTGCTAAATTTTATTTGTTTCCTTTAAATGGGATCCAAATGCTATAAACTATAAAGTGTATAGTCTCTTTATAGGTTGACAGCGACCCATATATCCAGACTGAGATGTGTTTGAGAATTTTTTGTTATCAAATGAATTGGTTAATGACCTAAATGCACAACTAGTACCAAATATGCTAGTTGGTGCACGTTCATTATGAGATAACTTGGTATGGGAGTTGTGACTCTTAATAATTAAACAATTATTTTTGGATTTCATTCTAATAAACCCATTCCACCTTAGTGGGACCCCTTTAGTATGTCTGATTTTCTTAAAAATAATTTATGTAATAGATTTTCTAATTAAGGACGAGATTACAATAAATGTAAAACATTTTAAAACGGAGTTTTACAAAACATTCATGTTTTTTCCCTTGAGGCATTGGTTAAGATCTGGTACCCTGTGTTTTGTTTTGAAAAATGGTACATGGTGTCTTGATTAAATATTTTGATGATTAAATATTAAATGTGATTAAATATAAAAGTATTGGATATGGAAATTATAGTGATGTACTCTATTTAACACTTTGGTATAGTGGTTGTTTTAGTCTCTCCTTGAGTTGCTTTGGAATAGAACCATTCACATACTGGTGCCCCTAGTCAGGCCCCCTTGCTTAAAGTGTCACCATTGTTTGGATGTGTGGTCGTGTTTTCCTTGACATTTGTTTCTGGCTTGAGTATCGGTAATTCTCATTTCCATAAGAATAGGTATGACTTAGGGATGTTCAGTTTCATCATTCATTGTTTGAACCTCCCTTCTCCACAGTGATTGATGATTTGGGACATCATCATCTGAGTTAAAATTCATCTTTCTTATGTATCACCTTGCTGTAGTATGAATTCACACATGCAGTGTCATCGAGTGATTAATATTGTCACAAATTGCCTGGCTTCACAGTAATTGTCTTGTCTTGCACTATAAAAGACATTTAGGGTCATCTCTGTAGTACATTGACATTTGTGTTAAAGGAATAAAGTTCATCCCAATGATAAATATTACTTCTAATGACTTCGGTTTTTTAACACACCAACCAGTTTTGATGGGCTTTCCTGGGATTTGTTTAAATGTTTTCCATCTAGTAATCTCAGAATTCTCTATGTACTCTTCTTTATGTGATGATAATGTCCCCTATATTGCATTCCTCCATTATGCACTAAAAGAGAAATAGTCTTACACCATGATAACAATTTAAATGTTTTTGGGCCTTGTTAGGGTGGTTTTATCAGTTTTTCATGCTAAATTGGTTGTTCTTATCAGGGCTTGGTTAGTCTTGAGTGAACCTTGGATTCCCATGTAGGAATTCTGGATAAACTATTGTACACCAGGTGTTTCATCTTACTTGACCGCTAAGATGATGTCGTTCAGGGATCAGTAAATTTTTTGATGTGGGAATATTTTCCTTTTATCAATGAATCACTCATAACCATGGAGAATAGTGTATCTTATGTTAGTTCCATTCACTCCTTTCGTGCCAATCCGAGTTTACCTGGGAATTTTTTTTCATGCTCGGTGATTCATAATTTAGGGATCATCACTGGAATTCAGGTATGAATTTAGGTGTTTGTGTTCATGGTGAATGTGAGATACCTTGGAAGAAGTCATCCCAATTCATTTTATAAAACACTGGTTGTCAAAGGTGAGTACCTTCTTGAATGGTCGGATGATGTGGGTTGACTAGTTCTCCCTCTTATTCAACAAATTGGCCAATAAAATACATTTTTCTAGCACATCGTCAGTTTCGAGGAGTGAAATTTTGGTCGATCGAGGATTTTCATGAAAATATGTATTGACATGGGCTATTAGGTCAATAGGAGTCAACCATTTTATCTGTTTAAGAAATCACTAGAGAAGCATCGCTAGAATGCCTAAGGGCCTTGCTTGTAAGAAATTCTGATGCTAGAAGGTGTTGTGACACATAATTTCCCCCTTTTAATGCAAAAAACTAAGGTGGGAAGTATGTTTGACCATATGATTAATGATAAAATGTCATCATCATGTCTATACTAAAAAAATGTCTTTGATAAATACCATCTCGGTGTTTCAGTTGGAAATGAGAGTTGGCTAATATCTTAATGGCTTTTGTAATGTTTTTCTTACCAATGCTTGAATGTGCATTGGGAGTTTAGAGATTCCACACAACCTTTTATGTGAGACTTCATAACCCTTTTGGATCATATAAAGGTTATTTTTTACTTGAAAGAATCTTGGTGGTGAGAATTTCTAAGGTGGGAAGGTTGTAACATTATGTGTTTTTAACCGGATGAAAAAACGTCATAAATTAATTTTTTTCTATTAGCTGGGCAGGTCAGTTTTAAAACCCAGAATTAGAAATTTTTATTTATAATAGTTGACAATATGAAGTTTCTTTTAAATAAATTTTATTATATTAATTATATTAAAATTAAAATATATAAAAATTAAATGAAGAGAAAAAATCATGTTAAAAAATTGAAATATTCTATAAAATATTCTCAGAGTTCCACGACGAGTCTGCATGGGATTCCGAGAAGCGTAGACTCTCAATATTGATAGAATATAAATATTAAATTTATTTTATTCATCCATGTGTTGTTTCTTTTCAAAAAATTGAAATAACTCTCAAACAGTGCGTCGTATGAGAAATATGTGACCAACCTTAGGTCTGAAACACCGGGTTTACCCTATGCATGGTATAACATTGATGCGCATCAGGTGTTTGGCACCCTCAAACATGATAATACCCTATTTATTTTTAATAGTTTTATAATTATGTTTTCTTATAAAATAAATAATTATTTATCTTAAAATTCATTTTATATGAGAAATATAAGACCACTGTTAGGTCCAGAATATCAGGGTTAGCATAAGCAGGGGATAAATTTTGTGAGCGTCAGACGTTTAGTCTATCGCACCAGAAGATTATTTAATTCATTATAAATATTTTTTTGGATAGATAGATATAATTATAATAATTTTATTATTAATATAATTATTTATATTGATGATAAAAAATGAATATGTGCTTTGACAATTAATAATGTGTGCCACGGTATAAATAATAAAAGGGCAATGTAATAATTGTCATAATATTGATTATTATAATTAAATAAAAATATAAAATAAATATTCATTTATTAGGTGTCATCATTTCATAAATGGTTTTTTAATTATTAATGGTTTCATTAATGAGTTATATTAAATTATAATAATTTAATTTATTGTAACGTCTCGAAATAAACTGAGGTGTGTACCGTTTAAATTTTGTTATCTAATTCTTTAAAGTTCCCCAATGTGGGCATCTGCGCACCCCGATGTGGGTCCAAAATGGCTATTTTGTTATATTATATGACTTTATGGGATGTATGAAAAAATTTATATCATGATTTAGCATAGTTTTGATGATTAAAATATATAATTAAGGATTAAAATTAATAATAAGATATATAAAGAAAATTAAAAAGAAAACAAGAATGCAAAAAAGAAATTTAAAAATAAAATATAAAAGGGGTTATGGAAAAATAAAAATAATATTTAATGTGGAAGATTACCATCTTTATTATTTTTATCATATTTCTTTCATACATCCTTTTCATTCTATTTTATTTTCCCTTTTTCATTTCTTTAATTTTTGTCTTATTTTTTTTCTTTTCCCTATTTTTTTTTTCTTAATTTTTTCTTTTCCACTCTTCTTCTCCTCCGTCACTCAGGTCGTGTATCCCCCTCCCCCAGTTGGTGCACCATCTTTTATTCACCTTGGAAGTTCACTAAAATCTCATTTGTCTTCTTTTTTCTTCTTCATCATGTGAGATTTCAGTCACTCAGTAAGTCTAGTCCAACACACCAAGAATCATGCCATCTCATTCCAAATCCATCGTCTGATCTTCCGTAAAAGGTTTTTACCATATTTTGGGGTTTTTTCTAAAATCTTATAATTTCTTCTATTTTTGGTAAAATAAATGACTACCACAGATCATAAAATCATATTCGACTATATGGTAGGGTGTCTACTCTCTTTTCCTCTGTTTTATTGTGATTTGTAAAAATTCATGGCTATGCCATTCATCGGTGTCTACCGACTTTGTGAAATTTCACCCATTATTTACAATTTAATTGATTTTTTTATATGTTTCATCACTGTTTATCGTAAATTAAATCGTTTAAATTTCTTTAATGTGGTTGGAAACCATTTTGGGAGTGTAAACGTGGTCGGTATAAAATTCCGTTAGCCCGAGCATTTAATTTATTTAAATTCATGTGTTGCGCAACCAATTTTTGTGGTGTTTAATTTAAAAAATTATTTTAGAATAATAATGAACATTGATTTTTTATATTCTTGGAATTTTTTTGTGTTTAATTATTTACTTATTTAAAAGTTGATTTATTTTCTTGTGTTGATACAGTATCTTGCCTCGTTAGTTTTTATGCTTCAATATTAAATTAATACTTTGTGTTGCATGGGTGTATCTGCTTAGATTTAAAGATAAAATTACATATGAATGATATGACATATCTTCTACTGTGAAAATTTAATTAAATTCAGGGTGAGAGAGAATATGAGTCTCGTATTAAGGGAAACTCTTGGATCCTCCATTCTTGACTAGTTACCACTACGCATCAGGGGCAGTGTCTTAGGCACTACCATACCGAGACTTCCCTAGACATTCTAAATACTTATGAGTGATATCGGTTCCAAAAGGGTCCATCGAGGATAGATCCATTGTTAATATTTTGAAACCATCTTCAGATGATTCTCAATCCCTTTTTGTGAGATCAGGACAAACTTATGGTACAGTAATGCCTCGACCAATACTTGGTCTTTCAAAAGATTTCATTGGATGAGATTAGTGGTATTGGATAATTAGAATGATGTACCATAGAGATACCTTCAGGAAGGTCTCGGAATCCAACTCTCAACATGAACATTAATAATTATGCACTGAAGGTTTATGTTAATTCCATTATGAGTCTCTTGATAATTGTGATATTGTTTTGTATGTTGAAGAACAATGAGTTGAAACATGATTTAGACCCCAAGGTAATGCATAATCATTGGGGGTGTTCCACTTCCTTTTCTTACATTGCAATTCCAGGCTTATATATACGCATATGTGAATCTTTCTTATTATAGGTACTTCCTTCAGACTCTTGTATTTGGATATATTTAGTGATTACGGACGGGTGTTGTTGGGAACCTGAGATGAGGTATTTGTTTTATTATGCTTGGTCATTTACCTGAATTTATTATATAATGAAACACTTCATATTATTACTGCACAAAATTGAATGGTTTAGACATCGTGGGTGACAACCTATTGATATTTTATCTCACACCCTTATTGAGCGTTGTTGACACCAGAGTAGATTTTATGCTTGCAGGTATTGACAAAGGGAAGAGTGCTGCTTCCGATTCTTGATTGTTTCTTGCTGCATAGGATGGAGACTAGGGAAGAGGACTAAGCCTTGATTGTGATGCAGTTGTCGCACTTTTTATCTTTTATTTTTAGTTACTATTATGATTGGGTTTATTTTTTTCTTTTCTTTCATTTTAGGTAGACATCATAGCATGGAATTATTTTGTGTGCTTGCACACTTGATTATTATTCAGTTGGATTATCCATATTTCTTCGGCTATAGTTGATTCATTTATATTCCTATGTTATTTATTATTAATTGATGTTTATTTATGTTGTGATAATACCTATTACTTATGAGGGTATTTTTTCCCTCATGGACAAGAAAAAGGAACTCGTTTCTAGTCAGCAACCTTTGGTATTCAAGGAGATATGCATGGGGTCATGTAACCCATCTGCCTATCCATTGTCTTTGAGGTTATTCGTGTGGGGATGTTACCGTATTAACTATAATAAAGGGAACAATTAAATGGATAATAAAAAATACTACTACTCATGGGTAAAAATGTACTATATTTAAATAGTTAACATCTTTTTGAGATGAACTCCATTTTTTTGAGAATTCTACAAACAATTAACAGAGGATAAATACCCTACTGTGTGGTTTCCTGAGAACCATTCACATCAACCAATAATGTTATTCCATTGTGAAAATTTATGCATAATGATAATGGAAGTAATAAAGTGAAACATGTTCAACCAAGAGTTATCCTATCTCATTTATTATAACTTTATATTATAGTCCCTCATTCAGTCTCACTTCACATAGTATGCTATTTGAGTAGGGTGTATGAATTGTTGATAGTAAAACCCATGTAGAAAAGGATTTGAAACATAGTCTCCCATCCATTTTAGCATTATCACCACTATTTATTTCTTTTAGGGGATTTACAAGAATGTTACACAATCTATTCTAGTTATCTACTCAGTCATATCCTTAGGAACATGCCACGTTGAAGGGATTCCCCAAGTGAAACTACTTATCCATGTGATTCACCTTCGTCATGAATCATAGGCATTATCATCAATCTTGGCTGATGATATTTTAATTGATTCCTCTAGGAATGAGACAATGATACATATACCATCATTATGAGAATGTACTACACAATTGATGTCACATGAACCAATGATTCCAAAGAAAAATCTCCAACCTCAATTTCCAGATAACCAACCTTTTCATATCAATACACATACCACCGAATGTTCTGGGAGTAGTAGAATCCTCGGTATGCCATAGTCAACTCATATTTCATTATTAATTTTTTAAATATTTAATTTTATATGATGCATAAAATTAAGAACAATTGATTTATATCATAGATTACATGAATATATAAACACTAGAATGTGAATAAGAGGATGTTGACATGTAATGTATAATTAATTTATGAGAAGATATAGAATTACATTAACCTAAAATTAAAAAAAATTTATATAGTTAAATAGATCTCATCAAAAATTAATTTTGATATGGGATCCAAATATAGAATTTCTTTAAAGGTGTTTCACATGTGCAACGCAGTCTTTGATAATCACCATAAAATAATCAGGTTCTATCAAGGCTGGTCTATATTTCTTTTGCTATTTTTGGTTGATCATAGAAGAATTATTTTGAATAATAAATTACTCATGGTGTTCATTTAATGTATTGATAGTGGAGTATAATAGATAACTCTAGATTAGTTGATCTCACTCTAGGGATTTATAGATCTGCATGATATATCCATTGTAAAAAACTAGTGTATTGTGGGAATTTTATATAACTAAATATTAAATAGAGAAGGATTAGGGTTGAAAACATGCACACAAGACCTTTCTCAACTCTATAATTCTTTGTTGACCCAATGTCAAATAATAATAATATAAATATAATAATTAAAAACATTACATGTCTAACTGTTTATGAATATATATATATAACCTACAAAATTTCAAATCAGACAATTATGCCTGGTCTCCTTTCCCTCAATATTTACCGATCCTTGAATAATGACTATTTAATTAATAAATATCACTAAATTATTCCGGGATAAATGTGATAAATATTATATTTTCCAAACCACAGAAAATTATTATTATTATTTAACAGACATGTTATTTCAAATAACTTGTGATTAAATCTTGGTGATAATCCAAAATCTAATAAATATTATTTAATCTAACATGTTAAATTTAAAATATTAATTTAAATGTGATTGATTATGCACTTAGTGAGTTACCCTCAACGGTTCATTCATAGTGAAATTATTCATAACCACCTAATGTCCAATGTTATCATCTAGAAACATAACAGGACACCCATATATAAGGAAGTTAATTTAATAAAAATATTCAATGTCCTAAAAATTATTACTATGTAATATAATCCTTTTATCATGATATATCAAATCAATACATTAGTAAGTTAGTTCGGTCAACCTATATGATTGATGTATCTTTTAATGAATTCCCAGAAATAAAAAAACACAATATACCATGTCCGTGTATTTATCCAAGTCTTTTTATTCCCATCAAACATGATAAGATAACAACTTATATCAATGTGTAACTAAGAAAAATCATTTTTCTCATTATCATTTAATTCAATATTACCCATGATGCACCCAACATATTATATATCTTTATGGGAATATTTCATCACTATTTTCTTCAATACATAATAGTACAAGACTAATGATAACCATTAATTATAATAATATTCACTATGTATATGTAGAAACTTTTCAGATAGAAACATCCAATGACACTTGAAAATGATGATTTCTTATTGGAAGGTATGTTTTTATAATCTCCTACCTTTGAAATTACCATGGGATTACACCATGAGAGGGAGACTCAAAGTCCTATGAGTATCACCCTGATTACATCTATCATTAGTGTCCCATTAAATTCTATCATCTATTAATATAACCTTTATTAAATAATACAATATTGAAATGAAAGTTTTCTCATCATAGAAGGGAACTACTATGAAAATTCATTGAAACATACATTCTCAAGAGATTATCATATACAAATATCATAAAGAGAAAAAATAATGATTTGATATGAAGATTTATTAATAATAAAATATGTTATGAAGTGCTAAGAATGTCATTTTTGAGGATCCAACTCCAATAAAATATCACTTTCACTAAATCAAACTGACAACAACTCTCACTCTACTAGATATCAAATAGTACTCATTCCACTGCTAAGATACAACATTTATCCAGCGGTATTCTAGATTTTTATCTTTTGAAAATCTTGTCACTTCAACCTCATCTCTATGAGAAAAATCCATCAAGAAATGAAACTTCATATGTATGTGATTATTTTATTGATGTGACCTTAGATATTTGGGAATATCCATCACTATGGTGTTATCACAGTAAACTGTTATTGTGTATAAACTACTAGACACCATATGAAGCTCTTAGACAATGTTGTGAATCCAAACTACTTCATTTACTTCATTGAAAGTTGAAATATATTTTATCTTATATGTATAATCTAAAAAATAATATTCTCTTAACTATTTCAACTCACAGTTCTCCCATTGAAATAATATACTTAACATGATCATGAATTAAATTCATTTTTATCAATCTAAAAACTAGAATCTATAATAACACTGATGAATTTCCATTCATATCCTCTATAAACGTGGAAGAAATCCTAATTTTACCTTAAAAATTTAAAAATATACTTAATTTTAGTGTAATGTGATTCCCCAAGGTCTACTTGTTAACCTCATACCATGATTGAAGCATAGGTGACATCACGAATAATAGATAAAATGAAATACATGATTATTTGTGTTGTAGAATCATATGAGATCTTTCACATTATCTCTCATTCCTGTTGTGTTTGAGGACACATTTCATTGGAATTATTTACATCATGTCACACTCAATACAATCCCCTATTGGACTGTTCTATACTAATCATATTCAATATCAAGACAATTTCTATACATTGACTAAATACAAGTAGCCTATTATATTTTTAATACAGGATCTTGATCCATGGAATGTATTATGCTTCACCCAATTAATTCATGGAAAAGCACTTTCTCAACCATTAATTGAACACTTTTAAGGATAATTTCACACTTATAGTCAGTAATATTTCTTCAATATATACAACTATAAAAAAACTGAACTCCCACTAAACCCCTTGTAAAAAAAGCTCAAATTTATTCATAATGAAACCAAATTATATAATGGAGTCATCAAACAAAATATTCCATGAACTAGATTCATTCCTATATCTAAAAAGGATCTCTACAAATTTTATTCTTTTTTGGAATTACATGGAGTCACAAAACCTTATGGTTTTGTCATATACACATCCTCATGAAGGTTCCCATTATGGATAACAAAATTTACAACTATTTTCCAAATCTCATAGTCACTGTATAATGATGTGGAATGAATAAAATCTGATGGATTGAAACTTGGAAACTTAATAAAATGTTTCATCCCAGTCAATGAATCAATGTTCTTACCCTATACCCTCTAGATGTTATTTATAGGTATTTACATAAACTTATATATCTAGTTTTACTTTGAATTACTATGTTCACCAAAAACGTATGACATCAACAAGATGATCAATTTGAACCCAAACTTAGTTATGATACATGGGATATATCTAAGAATTCAATTCTTATTTATATGTTGGGGCTTATGATATCTCTATAGACTCATTGTAGGAAAAAAATCATCATTTTCAACCAATAATGGGTCACCATCATCAGTAACTAGAAAAATATATATCTATCGTTCTCTTCCCTATCTAGAACTCATGTATAGTACTTTGGTTATAGGAACATATTCTTCCATGGGGAGCTATGTAATCTATTCTTGTACCACATATTTTATATCTTGAGCATCAAATTCATCAATTTCAATCTTAATTCTATTATCCTCCTTGAACATGTGCACCCTATCTATAATTGAAGTCTATCATTCAACATTTATATTCTTATCTAAAGGGTTTTATAGAAATAATACCCTTATTTCCATAGGATACCCAATAAATATACACATTATGCCTTAATTTGATAGTTTTTTGGTTGAAATATCCATTAACAATACCTCACAACCCCATATAGTAACATGTGATATAACGTGGTTCTTTCTACTCTATAACATGGATAGAATTCTATTTTTCACATTATCTAATAATTGGTTTAGTGGGTATTTTTTCATGTGTAATGTATATACCAAAAAGGAAAATGGAAAAATTGTGTGACTAATCATTGGCCTTACCATTTAAATAAATTTATTGATCATCCTTTCACTAAAACTATTCAAAAATTATACATAAGGTAGAGTTAGTTTAGATAAAATTCCAAAATCAAATAGAAAATTGAAAAAAATTTGGTTAAGATATTCACCACCATGATTCAATTAATGTTTCATTATCTTTTTATCAATAATATTCTCAACCTAACTCGGGATAACCTTGAACTTTTCAAAGCATTCATACTTATAACTAATCAAGAATACAAAACCATATATAATCAAGTCATCAGAAAAATCCATAATGTATGAGAATAAACCTCTATATTCTACTCAAAATGGTCTACACACATTACTATGTACCAATTATAGAATCTTTATGGACCTTTTACATTGACCAAAAAATCATTGTTTTGTTATCTTACCTTGTAAAAATAATTTCATCTTTCACGTTTTTTTCAACTCAAAAGATTCTAAATAATCATCTTTATAGATATTTGACCAACAGTTCTTATTTATACGACCAAGGAATTGATTCCAAATGTGGGTGTTATATGAGACATTCATTTTTTTCATTATCAAGTTCTAATATTTAGTATTTATAATTCAAATCATTAAGACCATTATTTATCTATTCCATATGATAACATATGAAATATTAATAAAATTAGAAATTCTTATTTATAAATATGAAAATAAATGCATCCATGTATAAAAAAGAACCAAAAATTATGTTCTTGGGAACAGTAGACACAAAATAAAAAATTCATTATAACCAAAATTATTAGTTTTGGCGATGTGATAAAATAGTCTCATATGAGTAGATTATCCATCCTCACTCCATTAGGACTTCACAAATCCATATCACCTCTAGAAGCCTTCAAAAAATTTATTTATTTCATGTATTTGGATAAAATGTAAGCACCACATGCAGTATATAATACCGAAATTATATATATATAAATATTCCATTCAATTTTAAGCACATGTAATATTTTGGTCATATTTACTTTCAACCAATCAGTATGTTGAAGTAGGAAAATATGTTGATACAAATGATGGAAGGAAATGTTAATTGTATAATAATTTTTATATAATCTATAAGTTTAACGATAAAAAAGTGAGAATATACTGAATTTTTATTTCACTATTGTATTCAGAAAGATGTTAGATTTTGATATGATTTTCTTATAAAGAAGAAGAAAATAAAAATCACATCCCCTTGTAGTTTCTAAAATTATTATTGGTAAATATAAATGGAGAATTGGACTTACAATGCATGAAAAGGACCATCGTATTCACGTGAATCTTCCTAAAAGAGAAGGTTAATCATGTTTGCACTAAATCCGGCATGAAAGGATCAATGGAATTAAGGCAATATCTTGTAGGAATTAAATGATCATTATATTCACTCTGAATCCAGTATGATAAAATTAATTATAATGGGAGAATCAGAATCTTCATGATCATAGTCTACATGCCTACGATAAAATAAATGTGACTATGCTTTATTCATCTTGGATATCACATAAATTATATGTAAATTGTGAAACTTATGATAAAATATTTATGGAAGAAATAATATGTAAAATATAATGATGATCATATTCATATTGATTGGATTTGGGTGGAAATTAAGATGGGTGGTGAAGATCATATTCAAACATATCATATTTGGGGAAATTATATTATAGACAATCAGATTTGGGATGAGAAGGAAATATGAGTGGTGATGAATGAAAGGGAAGTTACAATACAGTTCTATTAAAATATAAAGATGCAAAAAAGGACCCTCAATGTATTAAAATTCCTGAAATAAATCATGACACATGTTTAATATTGTGAAATAATGGTGTTGATGAGGAAATATGAAGAAGTTCCCAAATGATATCATATTCAATAGAAAACTATGTTACTGATCAGATTTGGTCTAACATCATATTCATAAGAATAATTTATTGAGACTGATGAATTAAAATAAGAGAAAATAATTCAATCAATAATGTATTCATCAATTCAAAATAGGATGAATTACTCATGTCAATTAAGTGGGTTAAGAGAAATAAATGAAGAAGAAGTTTTTCATTTCAATTGAATCATGAGAATTTATGAAGAAGATGGATGGCTATTCTATTTAGGGGGAGATTGAAAGTTACATTTTTTTTCTTCTCAACTCGTATAGCGAATCATCATTATGAAATCAGATGGAGCCAATGAGAATGATCAATTGGGATAATTGGATTTAGAAATCAGATCCATACTAATGTCTAAAATGACATTTGATGGAAGAGCTAAAGTAGATAAAAGATTCAAGAAGGATCGGGAATATTTAAGAAGTGTTTATGAGGTAAATATTCACCCTACATTCGAGGAAACATGAAAATTCTGGAAATTTGGATGAGCATGAATGTTTTGGGGATTCACTGCAAAAACTCTCATGGGTCACCAATAAAATCAGATAGTAGTTTTTACATGATATGGTGGATGTAATATTCACCACAGATAAGAGATAAGCTCCATGTTTTAAGAGAGAAGAATAATATTTTGTAATGATCTTTGTTGAATATTGTTTTCAATGAATAAAGAGTAAATGGAGAACATACAAGATCATAATATTGTATTTAGTTGATCATTAAATTCAGTGATCATTGTATTCAGATTTTTATCTGAATATTCTTGTCATCGTATTAAGATGGTCATCATATATGGATAAATTAATTAGACTGGGGTTTTCATATTTTTATTTTCTGATGGAGGCAAAAAGAGTTTTAAATTGACTCAATTGTATTTAGGAAGAGTTAAATCTATTATATTCAATAATAATATTTAAAGATCTATGTAGGTTAATTGGATTGGGAGATCAGATATGGAGAATCAGAGTGATTAGACCAGACATTTCAATAAAAATTTAATTCTATATCAATTCCCTAATGTTCTTTCCAACTTATATGTAAGAGATTGAAGAATTATTTTTCAAATAATTTTTTTGGAAATTAAAAATAAGCACTTGTAACATGAGTTCCTACACAAATTTTGTTTATCCTATATGTGATATGAGGGTTAAAAAAACTTTTGTATTATCTCCAATGTGATACATAATTGAAATGTTATATCCTACTCATTGTATTCCAACTATTTCATTCAAATGGGTTGTGTAGTTTTGGATCATTTCCAAACCATTCCTATGATGTAGCTATTCTTATTGAATATTGAACCATGTAGATACTTGTGTTCCGTTAGAATTATTTTGAATTGTTTTTAGTGGGGAATGAAATGTTTAATTAGAGGTGAAGGTTGTTTTAGTGAAATATAAAATAAAATGAATCACTTATTCATCCCCCCTCTCAGTGAAATAATTATCTTGACCTGGGTACTAATAAGTGGTATCAGAGAAAAAGGCTCCCTTCACTTATTCATTACTAAAGTACATGAAGAAGAAGTTGTGATGGATAATTTGAGTTATGTGAACAATAAAGGGATTATGAGCTTAAATGATAGTAATTATCATATCTAGAAAAGAAGAAAGCTTTCATATCTTATCTCTCTTGGGTATGGTTTTTCAAGAGTTATTATAGATGGTTTCCCTCCTTTTATTGGGAATAATCTACTCACTGACAATGATAAGGAAAACTTTTAGAATTATGGAAGAGCTATGAAGGATATACTCTCATCACATTCATAATGTGAGTTTCTGAGAGGAAAAATAGTATCAACTACCAAAGGAATATGGTATAAGCTAAACAACATTTATGAAGGCAACACAAAAGTGAAGAAGGAAAATTTAATAATATAAATATTGAAGTATGAATACCTCATTATGGGGGAGAATGCATATTTGGATAAGTTATTTACTATGTTAAATTCTATTTTTAGCACTATTATATGTCTCAATGAAAATATAAAAGATTCTAATATTGTTGAAAAGATCATGATAATTCTTCTGACAAGATTGATTCAAGGTATTTTCATTGGAAGATAGAGATCCAGAAACATTTTCTCTGGATTATTTTTATAGAAACATCATTACTTATGAAATTAGAAGGTATAATTATATTAAAGAAAAAAATAATGGTTGATAGAGAAATGTCTTTCAAGGATTCCAAGAAAAAAGATTCAAATAATATTCATAATGAAGAAGAATCTACAGATTCTGATTTTGAAAATGAGGTATGTAAAAATCTTAATAAAATTTTATCCTTTTTAAAAGAAATGTCAAAATTAGTACATGAAGATATAATGTTAAAATTCCATTATTTTTTGGGATTTTATTTTTTGTTAATTTTCTTCTAATTTTCCTCAAATATTTTATAACAAAGAAGTGATGAAAAAGAAAGTGAAGAAAAATAAATTAGACAAATAAGATATGGGAAGAAAGCTATAGATAATGAAATAATATATTCTAATTGGGAAGATAATAAGTAATCCCAATATAAAAGGAGAATAATTTTTTCTATGGAAGATGATTGTGATGAGGATATAAATGATGTTGAACATAAAACATTTATTCTAATAGTGAATGAAGTATCTTCTCTAATCAGTGAAAGTAGTTATTTTGAAGAAGAATGAAGTGATTCCTAATACATAAAATATATTGAGTATGTCTGTAAAAATAATATTGTTTCAAAAATGAACAATGAAGAATTTGGATACAGTATTTCTGATGAATAAGAAACTCAACATGAAATTCATTTGAATGAATAGTTGAAAAAATGTTTGAGATAGATCAGAAAACATGAAAGGAATAAAAAGATGGAAAATGAATGTTACTCAATTATTCATGAATGGTTTTCATAAGATAAGAAAATTATTTATGGTGGAGATTTTTTATTTAATGAAATCTATTTAATAATATAATAATCATAATGAGAATCTAGAGGTAAAACTGAATGAAAAAGAAGAAGATTTGGTACTTATCCTACAAAAATATTATAATACTAAAGAGAAAGGTAAAAGTTTCAAAAAATCTATCTTTGATGTGAGTGAGAGTTATCATGCTAATAAACATAAGAATGATAAAAAATATACCTTTAATTGTTGAGAATAAATATAATGTTATTTCTAAAAATAATACAGCTCGGAAAGTCATGTATGTATCCAAGACCAACAAAATTGGAAATTCACATGTTTCTAAAATTGCAGAATTCAAAAAAAAAATTATCTGAAAAGGTTTCCAATACTTATAGTTCTGATAATTTATAAAATAAAAATAAGTCATTATTTTCTTATATAATGGTTGGGGGCTCAGAAAATAAATACAATAAGGTGGATGAGAAATGTATTCAATGTTTCAGATAGTATAAAATTTTCAATGGTAAAATTCCATTTTAACGATATTGCATGTATTGTGGGGGATTCAGACATATAGAATATATGTGTTTGTTTAACCAAAAACAATACTATTATTCCATATTTATTGATTTAATGTTTTGAGGGGGAGTCAGTAACATAAAAATAATAATTCTAAGAAGATTTTTGTGAAGAAACCATATTTGGTTGGAGTAAGAATTGAAAATAAGTTTCATCCTATAGAAACTATTTACGAATGATGTGAGAAATCTATGCATATTTCAATAGTATTTCTTGTTTTATTACTCGTACAACTATTGTTTCTAAAAATTTCATAGAAACAAGATGATTTGGGATTTATAAAAAATAGATCTATTGAGTATACAAGAAGAGTGCTCAATTATCTAGCCAAAACACATTGACGTGGCATGGAAGTTAGAGGATGCAGAAAAATAAGTAAAAAAAGTGGGGAAGAAACATATTTCTAATGATATTATAATTGTTGAAAAAATTTTATCAACCAATTGTGGCTAAGAGAAAGAGATTCATGATATCAATTTTTTTAACTATCTTACCAACAGAAAAGATAGGGATATAAAACATGACACATATAAATTATAACAATAATACTTCTAAATATGATGAAAATTTTACATCCTTATTAGAATATTTTATAGATGAGAATAATGTTGTTACAAAAGCATATAAGGATGAACATAATAAAGAAAGTAAATTTAACAAAAAATCAAAAAAATATTCAAGTCTAGGAGAGGACTCTTAGTCTGATTTTTGTTTCTAAGAAACAATATATTACATTCATTATTGAAAACGTTTTGTATATTTGTACTAACATGAAAGGGATTGAATTGAATCTTACTATTCATAAAAAAGAATTTAATGAGGTTATGAAAAGTATTATTTATTGAAAATTTGTTTTTAGAAACAGAATCATTCTGAGATGTTTGTTGATATGGGTGTAGGTAACATTTTAACAAATTCATTCATCGAATTACCCAAGTCATGAGAATGTTTTAATAAACATGAAATGGAAATTATTTAAAATTGGTGTTTTGAAAAAAATAGATCTCCTTGATTATATATTTTTTTTTCTACACTATGTTCTCCCATATAGACTTAAAGTTGTTTAGTAAAATGATCTTTCTCAATAAACTCATGTGATAACTATGCTGAAGAAACGTTTTATGATTCAAAGATGAAAAGTTACAACCCTTGTAAATGAGATCATTTTTAAAAAACATATCTTGCTGGTCCCTTTGATTTTTTTCAATAAGGGGGAGTGATAAAAGAAATATTAGGAGAATGAATGGAATGGGGAGAAAAAATCGAAATTAACACAATACCACATATTGTTTTCAATTGGTTCAAGTGGGTTTTGAAAAGAAATAAAAATGTGGAGATTGTTAGGACCAAGTTGTGTTTTGGTTGTGTATTTTTTCAATCAATAAATATTTTGAATGATGAAATTATGTCTTCAATAACTATTGATGAAAATCTAGATTGAAAAATATTTTCAATTGGATCCAAAAGTTTGTTGACAAAAAGTCATACGTTGCAGGAAATTGTATTCACCGTCATAATTAGAAAATAATTTTTTTAGAGATCGGGTTGTCTTCTAAATAATATGAAAATAAAAATGACATAACTTTTTAATTGCTAAAATTATGAGTGGACATCGTATTTGAAGAATCGAACTTAAAATGTTTGGAAAGGTCCATTATATTTAGGTTAAGATGTCTGGAAGAGAAGGTTCATCATATTCACACTAAATTTAGAATGAAATGATCGATTGTATTGAAACTATATCTTTTTTTAACTAAATAGAATTATTATTCAATATAAATATTTTAAGGAAAATTTAATAGTAATGGGAGAATTAGAATACGCAGGAGCAGAGTCTGTATGACTATGATAAAATAAAATATGATGATGATTTCTGATCTTGTAGTACTTATTAGTCATAAGTAAATTGTGAAACACGCGATACAAGCTTTATAGAATAATGAATAATTAAAATAGATGATTCCAATCATATTCAGATAAATTTTATTCTGATTGATGTATATATTATTGATGGGGATCATATTCATCCAGATTGTAATATGGGAAATTATATTTTTGAAAATCGGATTTGGGCTGAGAAGGAAAGATGAGGGTTAATGAATGAAATTGAAGTTAATATAAAGTCCTTGGAAAATTTGAAGATGCTAAAAAAACCTCTCAATTTGATCAAATTCACGAAGTATGTCATGATTTATGATTAAGAATGTGAAATAATGATGTTGATGAGAACACAGAAAGAAACAACAAAATGGTTTCATATTTGGAAGAAATCGAATTTAATAATCGGACTTGGATTTCCATCATATTCAGCAAGGGTTATTTCTTGAGCCCAATGAATGAATAGAAGATAATATAATGTGATTAAAAAAGTTTTCAACCATCCAATATAGGTTGAACTAATTCAGTTAATCAGGTGTTTCAACAGAATGAAATGAAGAAACAATTGTGCATTTCAACTGAATCAAGAAAATTACTAAATAATATAGATGTATATTCTATTGGGGGTGATAGAAAGTAAAATAATTTTTATTCTTAATAATTAAAAACATCACAATGAAGAAATTGAATTGATCAGATCAGAATCACCAATTGAGAATATCAGATTTATAAATCAAATGCAGACTGATGTTTGAAATGAAATTCAAAGGAAGAGCTACAGATGATATAAGATTGGAGAAGGATTGAGATGATTTAAAAAGAGTCAACGAGGTCAATATTAACCATAAATTATATGAAGCATGAAAATTTTGTAAATTTGGGTGAGTTTTAATGTTTTGTTGATTCCCTCCAACACCTCCCATGGGTCACCTATAAAAGAAAAAATTACTTTTTACATGATCTGCTGGATGTATTGTTCACCAAATAAGGGAGAGATGTTTCGAGTGTTTCAAGAGGACAAAATGTTTCTATATTGATATTTGTTGAAGTTGTTATTTGCTAGAGAATGAGTGAAAGGAGAGGCAACCAGGTCACAATTTTTTGTTAAACTAATCATCATATTTAGTGATCACCATATTCAGTTGTCTATTTGATTCATCTTGTCATCGTATTCTTCTAGTCATCATATCAGGTTGGATTAATCAGATTAGAGTTTCTGTACTGAGATTTCTAGACTGGGGGAGAAGGAATTATGAATTGTCTCAATTATGTTCAGGTAGATCTACATCTATTGTATAGGTAAGCCATATTTGAATATCATAATAGATTGTTTGTATTGAGAGATCAAATCCGAAGAATTAGAGTGAGAAGATTAGACATTTCAATCAGAATTGAATTCTATATCAATGTCTAGAAGTTCATATCATCATCTGGGTAATAAATAAAATAGTTTTTTTAAAGTAATAAATTTTTGAAAATTTAAAGGAAGCATAACTAACATGACTGTTATAGAAACATTATTTTTCCATATTTGTGTTTAGTGGGTGCACATGCACTTTTGGATTGACTTTAATGTGTTACATGAGTAAAAGGGTATATCATACTCACTGTATTCCAAGGAATTATTTCTAGTGGATTGTGTGGTATTGGATACTTTCTTTACCATACCATGAATCTAACTATCATTATTAAATAATGATACTTGTAAATATGTGTGTTCCTTTTGATGAGTGTTTGATCTTTTTTCAGTGGGGAATGAAATCTTTAACACGAGGCAAAGGTTATTTCAAGAAACTGTAAAAGAGAAAGTTTCACTAATTCACCTCCTCCCCTTTTTAGTGATACTATTTTTCTAACATGGTAACTTACATTCAATAATTAATGAATCTGAAGCTTCCCCTTAATACTTCTGTGGGGGGGGGGGGGAGGTTGAAACTCCTCTTATAGATTCCTTTCGGTTCACATGAAAAACATACCACATTCTATTCCCTTCCTTTCCTATGGGTCTTCTTCTTATTGTATGGACTATTCTCTTGAGATGTAGAATTAGAATGAATCTTAGGTCACTTTACCTTGTCCCACCGCTTCTTATTTACAATAAGGACCAATGGTTTTCCACGCCCAAAACTTTTATTTACTTTAATTATAGAAGTAAGAAGTTATAAAAGTGTCTTTTTGATATTATGTATATTGAAATTTTATATAAAACTAGATATGTGATTAGGAAGTGAGGATAGAACAAGATATATAACCAACTCACTAGAGATCATAAACCCCAATATATTTATGCATTCTATATAGAAAATCATCTTGACTATATGATTACCTGTCAGAATTGACTCCTCATGGTTTCATGTGAATAGTGCATTAGATATATCTTATCTCTAATCATGCCATATCTTAAAAGTGATATAAAGGGTGATAAATGAGGCTATATGCATCCATATACCCATATTTATTTTGAAGATCCATATACATGTAATATAACATGAAAAATCAGACATAAATTACTACATTCACATGATTTAGTTAGAGTGAAAATTCTTCCTTAGTTTCTTATTTGGAAAATGATTTAGGAAATTGGATTTTAACCATGTACAGTTTCTATTTGTTGAATAGTATAAAGCACAAAATACTATAAATTTATGTAAATTAAAATTAGTGAGAAGTTTTTCCTTTTAATGTGTGGATCATAGTTATATGTTTGAATTCATCTTATTTTCCATATCTAAAAATTAAGAGCAGATAATTAATACTTTACTTAAAATTAAGAGAAGACTAATACATTTAAATTAATTTCCACTAATATCACTCTTTTTTAAAATCTAATAACCATGAACATTCATTTTAGAATATCTTGTTTCTTATATATTATTGTTTTAATGAACCATATTCCCATTCTAATAACCCATAGTGGAGCTTGGAATGTTATTTGAAGGGTTTTAGGTAAGTTTAACTTTCCAAATTTACTAACATATATCTCTATGATATGTTAAGTAGACTCTATAATAATAGTATCATTTTTAAATATTTTCTTAATCCTTTCCAATAAGTTAAAAAAATTATTCTTGGTCAATCAACCCTTCATGTGAAAAAATTTATGTTCAAATAAAACAAAAAGATAAAAAGGTTCATTATAATTGAATATACCCCAACACAGGTTGTTCAAGAGAATTGAACTATGAGATTTATTCTAACTTAAGTTGTGGAAGACTGAACGAACTAAATATTTTAGTTAATGGATTTTTTCCTTATGCGTAAAATCACATTGTTTATCTTTTCATAGTCCATGTTAATATTAACTCAATTTTTATTAAGTAATTAACCATTTTTCAATACATTTATGCATAGTCTAGTTATATTTTTTTCCATCTTGTATTACTGTTAATTAATTTATTAGGTGATTATGAAACACCCACAATCATAAATAATTAATCATGAAACTAACATGAATTTAAAATATGTGGCATGATCATGATATCTCTATTGGTTTAATTTATCCATAATATCATAAAATAACCCTCAATCCTCGGTTAAAAACACCTTTAATAATAGCTTGATTTATGTTACAACATTCCACCCTAGATCTTATGTATTATAAAGATAGATTTCTCCTTGGTTCATGAAATCAGACCACCTACTCTTTCCTGGGAGATCTATCCTTACATAATCATTTACTCACATATAGGCACAAGGATCTAATGTATTTAATAAAGGTCCATTAAAAAAAATTTCATAACACTTTCCTTTTCCTAATAAATTATATGAGATGACCCACATTCCATCAATTTTAATTTAATCATGATATTTTAAAAGATAGTAATAACTGACATAGGGATGATCTAATCTCATGATCATACACACAATATGGAATGACCATAAATTTTCAATATATTTATTAATCACTTCTAATCATTATTTAATTATGATAAAAATTCCATTTATAAATCCAATTCATCAAATTTATCATAATTCCATCCGACCATAATTAATTTACCATGAACCATAAATAAAAGAAATTATTAAATTTATAATATATTATATATACATGTTTAATTGGAGTCAATTCCATGTTCTAATCCAAAATTTTTACATGAAAATATATTCAATATATAATTGTAAACATTATGACATGAAATTCACTATGAAATCAATCACAAAAAATTTAAGCATGTATAATTATATATTTAGTTATTCTCTCCATGTAAAATTGATAATACAATTTTTAACAAACTACAAAACATGTACATGGTTATATGGCATATATTTTCTTCTTCCCATGTCTACAAAAGATACATAGGGACTAGGTAGATTTCCTACCAAAAATGAGTTTGAGCTACACAAAACAAGGCCATAGAGTTTGACGTCATGTAAGTGCACATATTCTGTATCTAATACATGGAACATTTTGAATCCCATGTTCTCAACCATGCCAAAATGAGGACTAAATGGTGTGTAAAATGGTTAAATGACATTTACTTCTAAAAACATTGTTCTAACCTATCTAAATCTACATGTTGATGCACTTTTATTGGATTTCAAATCCAATTTTATCATAATAATCTAATTTATTCATGTTATTTAGATTATATACAAAGGAACATAATGTTTAGTTATGTGGTACCTATTACATAGTCCGGTTTTATTTATTTTGAAACTTTGGAACCACCGAATCGTTTTTTGGATGTTTCTTCATTTAAATATCAACCTTGTTTTGGTTATGTTATAGAGAATAAGGAATGGTAATATAATAAAATATTAACATATTACAAATGAGTCAATATAAAGTAAAATAAATAATAAGAACATGAATAAAATCAATAGTTGACATATAATTATAAAATAAACATGTGACCACTCTGATACCACTTAATGGATTCATGAATAGTTAAAGCACCTATATTGAATGAAAAAATGTATTTTAGTCTTAATTTATGAATACTTTTTATAAATATGATGTATAATTTCATGAACAGTAGATTTAGATCATAGAATACTTGAATTGATAAATTCCATAACTAGATTAAGATGGATATACATATGTTTTTTATAATTAACTAATGAGAATATATTAAATTAACTTATCTTGTGATCCAATCTTTGTTGATGATCCACAATACCAGATCTCATTAGATGATTGTTTCATTTTATGATCCAACTCAAGAATCCAGATATTGGTGATCTACACATGAACCATAATATATAAACATTACTTTAGATTCATCGGGTTCTATCATGAACGATCCTAATAACTTGTGATATTTATGGATGATTTTAGTAGAATCATTTAGAAGAATAAATAAATCATGATTTTATCATGATGTATTGAGGGAGGTAGAGAGACAAGAAGTCTAGATCACTTTATATATATATATATAGGGATTTACATAGATCATTGAATTATCCATCATGCACAACCAATGTATTTTTTGGAATGTGATATAATTGGATATTTATTATGGAAGGTTTAGGGTCCGATAATTGAATACAATCCCTTTCCTAATTCTATAATTCTTAGTTAACCCCATGTTAAATAATAATAAAATAAATATTGTTATTAATCACTTGACATGTTATGCTATTTAAGAATATATAAATAAATATAATTTATACTCTTCCCATCTTGACCATTATGTTCAGTTCTCTTCTTCTCCTCGACCATTAATGATCTTTAAATAATGACTATTTATTTAATAAATATCACAATGTTATTCATACATAAGTATAATAAATATTATGTTCCCAAAATCAATTAAAAATATTTCTTATTATTATTTAACTCACTTATTCTTACAAATAATTTGTGATTAAATATTAGAGATTAAACAAAATAGAATAAATATTATTGATTCTAAAATATTTAATTAAATTCTTTATTTTTACGAAGATTGTGGATAAACTTAGGGTATCAACCACTATGGCTTTCTCTCCATGGAATTATGCATAACCACCCAATGTCCATGGTTAGTAAATAGAAATAAGATAAATAAATCATTGATAAAAATTTCAAGTTTCCAATGCTAATAAATCTCCAATAAAAATAAACAATTTAATATAATCCCTTTATTAAGATATCTCAAATCAAGAAGGATTCATTATAGTGCTATCAAACTATATAACAGGTGTCTCTTTCATTCACTTACAAAAAATGAACTCACCTACCAAACACTATGGAAAACTATTTGTTTATGTATTTTCATTCCCATAAAAT
This sequence comes from Viscum album, assembly GCA_963277665.1. NCBI lineage: Eukaryota > Viridiplantae > Streptophyta > Magnoliopsida > Santalales > Viscaceae > Viscum > Viscum album. The sequence goes on from OY728128.1 coordinate 1,502,045,923, forward strand.
AACCTCAAATATAAATTTACATTATGTTATATAAGGGATACATCCTTTCTCATGTTATCGATTATTGCAATATCACTCATTAAATAGAAATCATATCCTAACTCACCATAACATCATTTAATCATTATTTTTCAATACATAAAATTAAAAAACTCTTGATATAAATTAATGATAATATTAATTCCTATAGATCAATAAATACATATAATGATAGGAAAATACAGAATCTAATTATTGATTTCTTATTCAAGGGTCTATTCTCAGAATCATTTACACTGAAAATTACCAAGGGTGTGCACCATGGGATGGTGCGTCAATGTAATATGAGTCTAAAACCATGATATATTATAACATATATTAAAAATTAAATGATATCATTCATGCATAGAAAATATTTTCAAGAATACTATCTTGTAATATCTTAGTTCTCATCATAGTGTGTAAATGTTAAAAAAATAAGTGAAAAATATATTATTTAGACATAATCACATAAAAACGTAATTTAGAGGAATTATAATTATGTGGTATGAAGCTTCATTGATAATAAAACATGTAATCATGTTCTAATAAGTTAATTTCTGGGAAAAAACATAAACAAATATTTTCTCCAAAATGTAAAAAAGAGAGACAATGAGATTCTAGATTGTAAAACCTATCTGATCCCTCGAGAGAGATTAAAAGGTAATGTTAAAAAATAAGGGTAGGATGGTAGGATAAATTATATTGGCTAACTAATTAGATGAACCATGTTAAGATAAATAAGTTAGGAAAATTTAATTAGGAATATCACATCAGAAAATTACATCATTTTCGTGGTCACCTAACCGACCTCCCAATAGGAACTCTCATAGTAGGATATCTTCATGGGATTATGAAAATATGTCAGTGTATATGATTGGAAATCCAAGGTAATCATATAATTAATAAAAATAAATTATTCCACTTTGTTTTAGTCACCAACCTAAAACATGGAATAGAAGACCCCTCACATGTAACAACCCTCATCCAATCTATAAATTTAAACAAATAAAAGAGGTACGAATGTTATGGTATTTATTTTCCAATGATAAAACTCAAAAAATGTAATCCAAATTAATCCTTAATTGAAACTAGCTATGCATGATATGGGAATGCAAACTAGTGTGAACCCTCTCAATCCTGGATTACCTTTATTAAATAAGGCTTTGAGTTCTAATATTGATTAGGTAAATGTTTTAGAGGAATCATAATCTCAGATTCCCATAATAATGGGGGTGCATATTGTGAATATATATGGGTTATTTATCTTAGAAAATAATGGATTTATTCTATATTCAATGGGATGGGTTAGGTAGGGAATACCCCATATATTAGTCCCCTAGTAGTTACAATAGGGGATCATACAACCCTTTTCATCATTCAACATAATTCCTATAAATAGTATGGAATATAATAGTATTGGATTACTATTTGAGTATAAAACCAAATATGGTTCTACTTTATGATACCATAAATGAGTCAAGGATACCAAAAATGGGATTCCTCAATGTATAAGTATGAATCAAATCCAACTATTTATTCTCATACATTATGTTTAATCGTATATTAAATATTTTTTCTCAAACTGAGCTTGAATCATGTGATCTTAGGGACATGATTTGATCATTTCATCATAAAAAAATAAAATACCTCTAATATGGACCTCAAATAGTTTTGGAGGTTACCTTTAAAATTGAACAATCCCAAAATCACAATAATGATCACCTTCTTGGAAAACCATTAATTATAGAGTTCCTGACCATGAGTCTTTAAAAGATGTAATAGTAAATTAAGATTCATTAGTAAATAACATAATAATTTTTAAACTATAAAACATATGGATGTTCACCTCTCTACATGGTGTCGATAAATTATTAATATAATGGTATGAAATCCCATAATTTTAATTTGGGAAGGATTCAAGAACATGACATAAATCTACATGAGATGATTATATAAGAAATAATAAACACTTAATGGATGATATGAGATTGACCTCCCATCAAATTTATTAATGACCATTCCAAGTGATAAGAAATAAAAAACCCTAGTGAAAACCAACATTTTGAATTCTGGTATATATTATATATAAAAGTTTTTGGTTGTTTCCAATTTCATAAACAAACAAAAGTGGAATCCAAAAGAAAAATAGTGATAAGACCTCTGTGATGATGGTAAAACCATAACCCCCCCCCCCAAAATTATGGATTGAGTAAACCTATTTGTTTCAAAATAATAATTTCATGGTTATTACCTATACCAGTTCCACTCTAATTAGTAGAAATATATCAATTTTTGTGCTCTATAATTGAAAATATAGGTAGAATAAACAAATAATTGAATTATTCAACTAGTGGAAGGTATTTGAATAAATTATTTCTATATATGTTATAAAAGTCGTATCTATTAGAAATATATACTATGAATAATTTTCCAATGATCATGTACTGTAGTGGAAATCTACCTTTCTTAGCATCTGAAAGACCCTAATCAAATCAGAGTGGGCTGGAATTTCTTGTGTACAACAGAAGGTACTGTGCGGTATTGTATTAGATAAAAATATTCATTTGGTTTTTGTCCATAGGGTCACTAGTTAAGTTCTATATGTATTATGGGCATAGAGACACCATTGACTTATTGGATACCTAGAATTTGAGACACTGGAATGCGGTGATGTAGATGATGATGCAAGTAGGACATGTCGTAGGCATGACACATTCCTAGTGACATAGGTAGAATTATGTTGTAATGAAACTAGAATTTTCATTCATTCTAGTTGATAATATTTGGTCCATATACGTAGATTCATTCCTACTAGGCATATGGATTAGTATAACTATGTAATAAAAAAGGTTGGGTGGGTGGGTTATCCTTTGGGAGGTGGTAAGGAATTCCCTATTGAACAGTGTGTGTGAGGTGTGTGTTTGATTGAATGTAATTGTAACCCTATGAAACAAATATATATAGACTATGAATCAAAAAGAATATTTGGTTCCAATATATAATGTTCATAAATTCCCATAAAATATTTTGGGTTTCTATAAGATAGTAAAATTATTATAATATTCCCCTCATTAGATCAAGTATAAATAGTTATGATTCTACCTTTACAAAATAGAATAAATAGAAATGAAATATCAATGGTAGAACCCCCATATCCACCATTTAAAAAGTTCTATCTTAGGTATAACAACCACAAAGATTGTATTAGTCAAATATAGAACGTATTTCACATAAAGATAATATAGTTCCCCCTAGATGTGACAATCTTTACTACTAAATCAATGAAAATATTTCCCCAGAATACATTCCTATGATCAGTTTTGTTTAAGTTTATAGATAATTAAGATAAAATAGAAACTAAAAAACCTCATATATTTTTCAACTAGTGGAATTTTTCCCACTATAACAGAAACTTCTTAATACTTTCTCAGTTTTTAACAACTACTATTATATATCTAATTGATATATTATTATAGACATTTTGTAAATATATTATCTTTATAAACTGAAAAAATAGTTATATAAGATCTGAGTGAGATAAAAATCTTAGTAATGGTAACCATAAGTGATATCAAATATCATTGACTATAATGTGACCATATATGTAATCAAGATACATAAAAAATTATTTCCCAATATATATTTTATAAAAAAAGTGTCATGAAATATTACATAAGAAATAAATCAAGAGATTTTGGAAACATGAGTTAATAAACATGATCCATGAGAACATAACACATTACTAAGAATATGTATAGTAAGGGAGGAAAAACATCGGCTAAAATTTTAAATAAAAGAAATATCTCCAATCTTTTTGTTGTCAAAAAAACCATGTTTGTACAAACTTTTCGTTTTGAATTAATATATGTTTATATTATGATATATAAACCCTTAACCAATGTATTAGACTGAGATATTGGACCCCACACATCATCATCCTTACTTATATATGACGTATATAATCAATCATTATCATATCAATATGATCCCATAAAAATGAAATGGGTTTCATAAAATTTTTAAATGGGATAACACAAAAAATCCATTCATAATCCCATCAATAATGAAAACATGATAAACCCATGGAAAAAATGGGTATCCAATTTTATTCTATCACATTCTATGTAATTACATTTCAGCCAAGATAATAAATCATATGGTATTTAAATTTCATAAATATAGGGCACATGATAAAGTAAATAACTTCCCGAACTAATTTATGTATATAATTTATATAAAATCACTTCAATAAATTGACAAAAACATATATTGTTCACATTGGAATGGAAATGGTATAAAAATAATAAAAAATCAATAACTAGAAAATATAATGGAAATAATGGATTTAAAATATTTTACTCCCCCAAAATAGTATAATATCATTTACAGGGTTATTCATGACATTAAATTTCTAATGAAATAAATATTTTTGATTTAAAATGAAAATTAAATAAAAACCAAAATAATGTTCTATAAATAATAACTTTTTCATTATCATAAAAGATGATATTTTGATTTATATTCAAATATCAATTTTAGAAAATTGCTGTGAAAAATATTAAAACATGTTTCTTTAAAAAGAAACCTCAACAATTGATCCTTTATAATATCATTTTATTATAAAATTGAAATATAGAGTGAAAGATAAATTATTTGATTTTAAAGTTTAGAAAACTTTTTTTTATATTTGTGAATGCCATTATTGAAAAACAACATCATAAAAATTGATAACCAAACATCTTCATGAAAATAGTATAATGAAAATGAAACATTTCATGAAATAACACAAAATCTAGTTTCTAAATATAGTGGATATCATTGGAGTGAAGAAAAAATATTTACAAGGTGGGGAATCCATCATTAAATAGAATGAGAATTATTAACAACAACGATATAATTTTGGGGAGATTAATTTTTGAAGGTAAAAATATTTTAATTTAAAAGGAAACATTCACCAAATATAAAGATCAATTAGTATTAAATACAATATTTTGGTGGAATAATCCAATCATAGAAAAAATACTTTCCATAAGAATTATATTAACTCAATTAAATGAGTTGAATTAAAAGACCCTTTATTACTATGGTATAATTAAAATTGAATTTTTTCAATAAATTAAAAAATATGGATCTTAAAACTTAATTAAAAACATTAATATTGTAAAAATAATTTTTTTTGGAAATATTCACACCATATTAAATGTACCATGGTGCACAATAAAACTTTTGTCTCATGAAATTAAATTTCTGAAAGAGAACAATTCATAATATTTCCATGCTTATTTGAATGATCTCTAAAATCACATACCCAAAAAATATCTTAATATTATATTTTTTAAAACTATTCTTATATATATATATATATTTATATATATCACTTATAACCATTTTTGGAAAATATATTTGTTAGTTATGGTATTTCTTTACTATCTAATGTTGATAACATTAATTGGTTCACACATGATTTATGAATCCAATTTTGTTTCCAATTATTTGATACCATGATTATTATTAATAGATAATTAATGGTATAATATTAGATAAACTATATTGATTTATAAATATCTGATCTCATTCCATAAGCATGTTAGTTATGTTGGATGAATGTGAAATCAATGTCAGGTTTGTTCGATAACTTTGGAGTTTCAGATGATATTTAAATAATAAGTTAAATAGTTAATATAAAATTTCATTAAAAAATAATTTGTTTATTATTAAAATATAATAGTATTATTTCTGAATTTTACATATTCATACGTGCTATAGTTTTATATCTTCACTCATGTAGGTGGTTAGACTACCAAATTTAGAACACATTATATAATGATGGGAGAGAAGACTTCTATAAGTGTATAATATAACTATAATAGAAGAATATTATTATTATATATATTTTGAATGGTTTGAATCATATTTTATGTGGTTTTGATAAATTAATAAAATTAATAAGAAAAATGGAAAAATTTCACATTTTGGAGGCGGTAGTTCACAAAACTCATAATTATCATTTCAATTTACCAATGAATGAGAGGGAAAGAATTTATATTAAAATTTTTATCTTCATAATCATATTTATATTATATGTTTTTAATTTTTTTTAATAAATTTTATATTATCCAGGAAGAGCAGTGTTGGTGAAAAATTAAGGATGCAACTTTTTAGAGGCGGTAGACCACACAAATAATGGTTGATGTTATTTTGTTTATCTGTGTGGATGAGAAATAATAAATAACTTATGTTATATTAAATAAATAAATATAAATTAGATTAATGATAATGAGGCCATCATATTATTTTATTTGTGGTAGGTTTAGAATAGAAAAACAAAGGAGGAATGATCAGGATCAAGTTATACACATGTTGGGAATTTTCCTTTCTCTTTAAAGAATCCTTGAGAAAGAAGTACTTTGGAAAACTGATGGTGATTGAGCTCATTATGATGTGATAATTCCCTCTACGATAGGAATATTTATTATTATTTCATGAATATTTTAACGGGAATATGAAGTGTTGAAATGGTGGAAATGATCCCCTTTTATTAGTGATGAAAAACCACTTTGTTGAACACTAATTATTTTAAAGTTATATAATGACACTATTCAAGGGTCAATCATTCCCAAAGTTATAAATTCTTTCGTATAGGGTGGTATTCAGTTGATAAATCCTCGAAAATTAATTTAAAAACATTTTTAACTCATTTACCACTATGTTTTTAATTTTTACTATATTCATTTTTACCTAGGTAAATTGTTTTTAACTAAGTAATATATGTTAAACTAAAAATTTAAAGTAACCCTTCCTACAAATTTTGGGTGTTATAAACATAAATTTATCAAATATTTTATATAATGACCATTATAAATTCTATAATATTATATTTTCAATTAATATAGATATTATATTGGAGAAGAGCTTTTGGTTGAAAAATGATTTATTATACATCATGTGTTTCTGACCTAATTATGTATTGATTAAAAATTAAATATCTGTTAATATATAAATATAAATTTTTAAAAATAATATCATATATATTATTTAATATAATTAAATTTATTTTATTTTAAAAAAAATTAAAAAATTTAGATAAAACATTTCTTTATAAAAATTGCCTTTTCACCATTATTGTAATAATTTACATTAATAATAGAAAAATAATTTTTTTGATGAAAATGACATTGAATTTATATAATATTATATATTTGATGATCTCAATTATGAAATCAATTTTTTAGATTTAATTTCTAAAATTGATCGAATCTAATGTTTAATGTATGTGCATAAAAATAGTTCTTAGAGTGAAATATTACTTTAGTTTTCCAAAATTTTAAACGTGTGTCTTATAAATGAAACATAGTTTTTAAATGTTTTTTATTAATTACTAAATATATATATTATAGTAAAATGCTTTCAAATACCCTTATGTAATTCTTGTATTATGAAAATGTCAAAAATGTAACAGTCATAGAGAAAATCAATCCTTTCACAATTCATATGAAAATCAATTAAATTAGAAAGAAGTCAAAAAGAAAACCTATGATAGTAATAGAAAGATTATTTTTAAAATTAATTTCATTTAAATGAATTAAAATTCTAAAAATTATGAATTTACTTTTTTAATGAAATTACATTATATAAATGAAAACAGTATTTATAAAAAATCCCATTTAAAACTATAAGGGTTCGTAATAATATTTTAAAAGAATTTATAAATTATTAATATATTTTTGTCAAGAATAGAATTTATTATTATAATATTTTTCTTATATAATATTTCCAGGATAATTATTATTTAGTTTTTATTATATAAGTTGCTAGTAAATTACATTTATTAAAGGAAAATACATAGTTAAATTTAGGGTTTTCACATTCCTCCCACATAAATAAATATAATCCTCTCAATTTTAATTATTCGTATCTAATAAAACAATTTTGGGTGAACAGAATATATACATAACACCAAATTTAATTTCTAATGAGGATTCATCCCCACTATCCTTGTTAGGACAAGTGATCACATTTTTTCCCTCATAGTATATATATAACTATTATTGAGATTTTATCTAACCATTGACGGAAAAAACCTCAATATAACAGGAGTAAGTTTTATAGGGAGCTTATAGTAAGCCTTTTATTAATAGGTGCTCATGAGTTTTTTATATTTTATTTCCCAATCTTTGAAATTATCATAGACCCTATTTCAAGATTCCCAATACAAGTCTAAAACCACATTAAATATGATTAAATTAAGGATAATAATACCTTTTGGGGGGTAAATTCCTATAATCATATATTATAGAGGAGTTATATATAAGAAATACAACAATCATAACACTAATTTCTTATTAACAAAGAATAATATAGTCATTACGGTAGTAGTTTTATTTTCCTAGAAAAAAATATTAGGTATAGAGGAGTAGTTTGAATAATATAAAAATATAATACTCAAATTTATTGACTTAGGGACAAATTTCACTATTTCCATATATTTTTAGGAACACACATGTATTTTTTTATTTTATTGGATTTATATTCTCTTGTTATTTTTTTTTGATAAAATTACTTGTGATCCCTTAGATTATTCCATTGGCTCCAATAATATCCATGTTTCCCACATTTAATGCAATGAACTAGTAGTGGAACATTAAGATGAACTATTTCTCCATTCACTGCATCAATTAACCACATCATTTTCCTTGATAATTATTTTCTCTATGAATTTGTTTTCACAAAATAAACATCCACAAATTATTTTGAGAAATGTTCCTTAGTGTTTCTTCACCCATATTTTACACGAAGTAAATTGAATTTTATTTCCTTCATCATATTTTTCTTTAAAACATCCATTTGGAATAATTATTATATTATTTGGTTCAATTTGGAATTCAATTATTTTCACATTATTATTCATGATTATTTTAGATAAACGGTATGTATTTTCCCTTAATTTATTATCCTATTAGGTTTCACATTGGGATAATATATGTATTATCCATGACATCTATTTATACGTGGTTCTTTGGGGATTCATCTATTACTAAACCTATAAGGAAATAATCATGTGGGGTGAACATCATAAGATAATTAATAAAATATAATTAAATGATAAATTAATCATTCAAATTTATTACTCTTCAAAATTATTAAATTAACTTTCAGTTCAACCTAAATCACACCTAGTTCATTCTAGGTCTCTTTAAGTTAATTTTTCTCATATTAATTAACCTACTCAATTAACACAATAAATTTCTCATAATGTATTATAATGTGAATTTTGTTGACCAAATCATATACACCATGATTTTCTATCTAGGTATGATTTCCTGGTCCAATTGGTCGTGCACCAGTATGAAGAATGAGTTGATACTCAACAAGCCTCTTTCATGGTGATTACGCCTAGGTGCATATCTACCATATATGTATCCACATTCCAATATGTAGAGATGAATGTAATTTATATAAGAACCAAAAAATAAATTCTTTATTAAAACATTTATATGTTATCCATTAATTAGACGTATCCCTTAGACTCATCCGTAGGGTTTTCTATATATTTCTCTTACAAAAATCCCAAAAATATTCAATATTACCTTAAATAACTAAAACAGTTATCTATATGTTTGATATTACGATAATCCTTAACTTATCAACCATTAAATGATCATAAACTAATATGAAAACCTCTAAATCTATCTAAACCTCACTTTGATACCAACTATGGATCCTAAAAAATGTGATTGTCTCAATTACATGCCTTAAAATAATTCATTACTATAGATTCCCATAATGTTTTAGGTTTAGCATTTATGATAACTAGGAGAAAATATTTACTAAAAAACTCATGTATTTATAAAATAATAGACATCTCATACACTATATATGAATGTAAATAGTCCATAAATATAATTAAAACTCTCTAATAATTTATCCACAAAAGATAATCTTTTAGGAATTTCATAATTCTCTTATCTTTATAACCTATATAAATGAAAGCATATGATAGTGGTGAGATCAAATTCTTGGTAAGAGAAAAAATAACAAATAATAATCAAAGATAAAATGAAAAAATAATATGATAATATATATACAACCAAGACAATTAAAATTATACCTTATAAATAAGACACTTCCAAAATCTTTTTTATTTTGAATTTTTAAATGACACTTTTAAAGGGTATGTGTGAACCCAAAAAACTTCAACCAATAACCAAATTAAAGGAACATTATCCCAGATATACACTAATGGAACTTCCCCTCCCAAGAGACTAAAATTATATGTCAAGAATCCACCTTCATAGGACCCCTTGACTAGATGTTCTATACTAGGTTGCATACGCCTCGTAACAATTGAAAAAGGAATACCCTCTCATTAATACAAATATTTATGGATAGGCTCTGATGAATGATTCCAGCTCTAACTCTTCATCTATATATGTTACTTATAGTATGTCTATGTGATTTTACATTCCAAAATAAATATTAGTGACCACCACCACTGCCATATAGTTAAATTTATAATTTCAATCATTCTAATTACAAGGAAGCACAAACCAACTGCCATCATCACCATCGCCAAGAAATAACACATTTCACCTCCAAAAAAGAAAAAATTGATACCAGGAAGCCACTATATTGGAGGGAGAAAAGTAAAAAAGAACATATACCATTTATCAATTGTAGAAACCATATCACAAAGAACCTCTAGATTTTGTCAGACCAAGTGAAGAAAAAAACCTACAAATGAACCAGATTCTAACCCCACCACCACCGAAGTAGCACCTATGTCTCCTCTGAAACCCATAAACCAAAAAATAGAAACCATATCCAATAATAGAGATGCATAAAGTACTTCAAGGTCAATTCAACATCACTATGGGCTAGAAGAGCTCTCAATGAGATTAGATTATACCACTAATGAAGGGACATGGTTTGATCTACAAACTGAAATTCCACTTGGGGCTAGGATCTATTGAGTCATGGGAACTAGGGGACAAAAAAATTAGGGACATAAAGCCAAGAAGCTGAACAGAGCCAAAAAAGGGACGATGAGAGAAGCTATGAAGATATGGGGATATCTTACATAATTATACACTGATCAATCCATCAAATAAGGGTCTGAGAAGAGATGGAGGGGGGTAGGAAACACCGAAGGATTCATAGATGATCTCTCAATCCATGTCTCTACACTAGAAAAAATAAGCGGCAATAAGGGGAAGGATAGAAGCTACTCTAAGGTGTTAAACTATTTAAACATTGATCTATCATAGAGGATGACCAATGGAATTTCAAGGATTTGAAGAGGTTCTCATAAGGGGCTCCATGAATCTAGGGTTTACCCATGTCGCCGCCTTCATCTTCTCTGTCCGAAGGTGACATCATTTTCTCCTCAGCTTTCTTACTCAATAGCCCGTGACGTATAGCTCACGACATTGTGAAATTGATCTTACAAATTCTTTCACAATTTCTTATCTCTTTATTCATTCCCCAACTCTGTTAGTCCTTTTATCAGCGACGCGGTGAATTTTCCTCGTCGTGTGTCGTTTATGTGGGTTGCAGCATCATTTTGGTGTCATCTATGTGTGTGTTTGGAGATTCACTATGGGTTTTTAGTGTGGTTTTGAAGGCAGCGATGGGATTTCTGGTCTAGCATGTATGAGGACCATCATTCAAGCATGTTGGCATTTGGGTGGATGGATAAGGTTGTGGATTTAAACCCTTAAGATCTTGAATCGAGTTAAGGTTTTGGATTCGATTTTCTTGTGAGTTTTGTAGTGTGCTGACTAATTATTCTGTTTTGAATATGCTTGCCTTGAATCTATTCTGTTTGTGATTTCATTTTGTTTGAATCATTTTTTGTAAATCTTTTTATACTGATCTGGTTGTTTTGTATTTTTTGAATATTGTATTGTGGTTCTTGAATTTTTAGGCCTGGATGAAGTCAATGACTCTAACTCGATGAGTTTATCTGCAGGAAAGAAAAGATTAATTGTATTGTAACTTGAAAAAAATCAAGGATTTAATGTCTCTAAGAATTCAATTAGAGAAGTTGTGAATGAACATAGGGAGTCTGAAATTTTAGTCAACATTATCATTCTTGATTGATTGTTGGATTTTGGATATGTTTGTAACCAGAACACTAGATGGATTTTTGTTTGATGAGGATTAGAGCATGAAGCTTTATTTTGAGCATGAAATTTTCATTTGGATGTTCAAGAGGGTATGATTCTGCCATCAGTACCATTCCTATGGAACATTTCACAGGACAACCGGTTGAGCAGTCAAGTGATGGTGAAATGTTTTCATTAGGATATAGTAGCTAGGGTGTGGTGGATCCTATAATCTTGATCTGACTTATCATCCTTCATGGTTTTAATTGGTTGTAATGTTTGGATATTTTGGGTTCTCACTTTTACCTAAAAATCATATTGATAATAAATAAGATAAGTTTCAGTCATTCATAGAGTATGGCCCATAATAAAGATGAAATTATAAAAAATGAATAATGAAATATGATATAGAAAAACAAAAGAAATGAATCCAAATTGTGTGTAAATATGAGTGAATACACTTGATTTAATAAGAATAAAGATAATATTGTCGAACAAATATAAAAATAAGAACACATTGTGAAAAAATATGATTATTTCCACCATTTCTGTTGTGAAAAAAATCTATGTATGTCCACCATTTTTATAGAAAAATTAATGTATGTATACACATCATTATCATATTTAACATTAATCCTCAACCAATTACTTAGAGGGGTTAAATAAGACCCCATCCATCATCAACCATACTTGTGTGTTCTATATGAAATCAATCATCATCATATCATAAAAAAACATGGATATAAAATTAGTTTCAAAACCATTTTAAATGGAAGAATATAAATAAATAATTCATAATTCTATCAATAATCCAAACATGATAAACCAGTGGAAAATAAATGGGTATCTAAAAATATTTAGTACAATTATTGGTAAATACCCTTCAATAAAGATAATAAATAATATGATATTTTCACTGTATAGATAATGGGTATATATCTAAGTTAATAATATCCCTAAGTAATCAATGGATGAAATTAAGTTGAACACCATACAATCAAGAAAGAGAAATATAGAGTGTTCACACAGGAAAAATAATTGAAGAAAAATATTAAACATTCAACGATAAGTAAAAGAAACAGAAGTATGGTATATAGAGTAGTTTAATCCCCCAAAATAGTATAAGAGAATTTATAGAGAACATAATGAATGGAAATTCAGGTAGTAGTTCATTATTTTGATAGAAATTATAAAATTTAATTGAAACCGTAAATCAATTTTTGAAAAAAGTTATTATTATTGTCATAAAAGAAGAAGTTACATGTCACATTTAAATGACACATTCCAAAAAGATAAGTAAAAAAATTATAAAAAATTAACATTTAAAAAGAATCTAAAATAATATATCCCTAAAAATTCATATTATTTATCCAAAAATAATTATAGAGATGATAAAACCTTTTATTTTTAAATGATGTGAAACTTTTTCTAATATAATCAAGTAACATTGTTGAAAACCCATAATATAAAAAGATATGAGAAAAATTACTTTTGAAATTATGATAATGGAAATATTAATGGTAAAATAGATAAAAAATAATTATGTTTAAAAATTTAAATAATAACATTTGTGGGATGATAAAAAATGGGAAAGGTGGGGGAACCATCATTAATGATGATGAGAGTTATTCTGAATAGTTATATAACTTTATAGAGAAATTCTATCAAGGAAAAGCCTTTGAATTAGAAAATTAATTTTCCACCATATAGTAAGTGAAGTTACCAAGAATTAAAATATTTTTTTGGAATAAAATATTATTTCATGAATGAAGTTAAATAAGAATAATTTAAACTCAATTAAGGTAGATAAGTTAAAAAATCCCTTATAAATTTCATATCATTTTAATGGAAAGAAATTGGAATAAATAATATAACATGAATCTTCAAAACCATTTAATTTCTTGTATATAGTGAAAATAAATTCACTGGTAAGTAATCACAAAATATTAAAGGTATAATGGGTAATAATATGAATTATGTCTCAACGAATTAAATTTATTACAAATATCCCTTTTCCTTGTTTCTTTGATTAGTCTAATGCAGTATAACATCCTATAAAATAAAATTAACTAACATAATTTTTAATTTATGGACCATATTAATATATATTTATTTTAATTTACTTAAATTATTACTATAATTATAAAATAAATTTGATAATCATTTCTTTACGATTTTCTGTTAATAATTTTAATGGTTTCAGGTGTCCTTTATTATGTCTATTTTTCTACCCATTCATTGAAACCAAAATAATTGTTATTTGAAAATTTAAGGTAGAATAATGGATAAATTTCTTGTTTCATAAATTTATTATATAATAATATAAATTTTTAGTTATTTTTTGTTCTATTTGAATCAATGTTAGGTTATTCTATAAGTTTTAGCATTTGGAGATGTTATTTTAATAAGTTAATAATGTAATATAATTTTTATAGAATCACATTTTATCTCGATGGGTGATTAGGGTAAAGGTGGTATAAAATATCAATATATTAAAATATAAATAATATTATATATATATTTTTAATCTGGTGAATCATATTTTCAATGGATTGGATAATTAATGAAAATCATGATGGAAAAAGAAAAAAGTTACATTATGGAGGTGGCAGTCTGCATAACTCACATTTAACAATTTAGTTTTACAATGAATGAGATGAAATGAAGGTAGATTATAATTTCCCTCTTAATAATAAATTTTTTAATTTATATGAATATATTTTTTATAAATTCCATCCTTATAATAAAAAAATATAGGTGGTGGTAAAAAATGAAATATGTCACTTCTTAGAGGCAACTGTCCACAAAAATGCACGATCAATTTTTTTATTTTTATAATTGGATGCTGAAAAAATAATTAACTGATATTTAATTAATAAAAAAATTACGTATAAAAATTATACTGATTTCATTATATTTCCTTGGTTATGGTAGGTTTAAAGGGGAAATATTTATAAGAAAAGATAATAATTAAATAATACTCATGTCGGGACCTTAACCTTCCACTTGAAAGTATCCTTGGAAATAAAGGTCTATGGAAAATTATGTTGATCATGGGATTTATAAAGGGAAATTAATTTTTATTTGAATAAATATTTTTGGGTTTAAATTAAATTTCTATGTGAATTTAGTGAATTTAAAGCTTGTAAGTGATCCCTATTATTTGTGAGTAAAAATGGATCTTTTGTGAACATCCATTCTTTTTTAGTATTAAAATGACACTATTCAAGGTTCAATAGTTTAAAAAGTAGTAAATAATGGATTTTGGGGTGATATTGGGTCATGAAATCCATAACCATGAACTTATAGTCATGTTTTAAATATTTTTCATATCATTGAGCAGTAGATTTTTAAATATTAACATTTTCATTTTTACCGAGGTAACTACATATTAATTATGTAATATATGTTTTACTAAAAAAATATAAAACAACCCATGTTATCAAATTTTAGTATTAAAAATCTAAATTTAACCTTTATTTAACAAATTTTATTTAAAATTTAAAATTTTAAATGAAAATGTTTACTTTATAGAAAAATTTTCTGTTATAAAATAATGATTTCTTATTCATTATATGTTCCAAACAATATTTAATATTGATTAAAAACTAAATATTTGTAAATATGTTAATATTTTTTAAAAAATATTATTATATTCATTATCTTTTATAGATTAATTTATAATATTCGATAAAAATTACATAATTTTAATAAAATTAGTATTTTAAAAAATAAATGTTGCACTATTATCAACATAATTATCTTTATTAATAATAAAC
The DNA here is from genome assembly GCA_963277665.1 of Viscum album. Lineage (NCBI taxonomy): Eukaryota > Viridiplantae > Streptophyta > Magnoliopsida > Santalales > Viscaceae > Viscum > Viscum album. The sequence continues at coordinate 1,502,061,827 of OY728128.1, forward strand.
ACTATTATTCTAAAAAAAATTAAATTGAGAAAATCAAATAATAATAAAATTTTGATCTCATATATTAAATCAATTTTTTTATATTTAATTTCAGAATTGATAAATTCCAATTATTAAAGTAAGCGCATAAAAGCTATTTTTTAGTATAAAATATTACATTATTTACAACAGTGATATAATTTTGATTTATGACATTAAAAGAGTATTTTTAGATCATATATATTACTTATATAATCTTTATTTTGGATTAAAAGGTTTCATATTCTTTTAGGTCATTCTTGTATAAAGATAATTTCCTAATGGTTAAAATATAACAAAAAATCATTATTTTTTACTATTCGAAAAATTATCAATTTTTTAGGAAACATGAAAAGTTCACCAAAAGATAGCATTGGAATTTTTAATATTAAAATGAATTTCAGTTTAAAAATTAAAATTTATAAATTTATAAATTTTTCTTTTAAATTAAAATGAAACATATAAAGAAATAATAATAATTATAAGGAAATCCATTTAAAAAATCTATGTTTTATTAATACTATTCAATAAAAATTTATTAGTGAATACTATATTTTTATCTACCATTGGTTTTGTTCTTGTTATAATTTTTTTATCTAATATATAACAGGTCATATTAGCTTAGTGTTTTGTGTAGAAAAAGAAATTGAAATGTTGTTTATTTAACGAAAATGCACATTTAAATTTAAGGTTGTTATATTTGATGTAGTTAGAAAACAAAGATTCCAGACCATTGAGGAATATAAGAGAATAATATAATTATTAAAACAATATTAGGAAAATATTATTTCATATGTTTTCTATAAAATAAAATTATTAATATTGTAGTGATTAAAAAATTTTAAGATGAAGTGTTGAATATTTACCATATTTACTACCTATAAAAATAATTCATAATGTATATGATACAAAAATAAATCATCATCAATAATCTAATCATGAACATTTTATATGAAGGTCGGTTTGAGTTGGAACAACCCATTGTTCTAGTGGGTTTGGAATCAGTAAATCCCCCTTTATCCAATGAAGTTAAATGTGATAAGAAAATTTTAGGATGTTATAAAAAAGTCTTTATGAGAATTTTGATTCGATGATAATTGAAAATTAAGTTACTATTATTAATTGGATAATTTCTTGGTAGTTTATCCATCAATCCATATGTGACATTCTATCACTATATCCTATTAAAATTCCCTCACTATTATAATAATATATTATAATATGTAGTAGACATTACTAATATAAACAAAAAAGTATGAACTCCTATAAATACTAAAACTTTTTTTATTACCCACTATTACTTCATTCCCCCATATTTGGGGAGGTATATAACATAAAAAAAGATATTTTTTTTCTTTATAATGATTTTATATTTTCCTATATACAACTATTTTGATATATATATATATATATATATATATATATATATATATATATATATATATATATATACAGCCACAATAATAGTCATATAAATCAACAACAATTGTAATTTCCCACGGGAATTCCCAAAATGCATAAGTAGAAATTCAAGGAATGTAACATAGTCATGAGGTGATCTATTAAAACTAGTGAACAATATATGATTCATATATTGTATTTTTTTCATAATTGGTGTTTTGTTACAGTATTTTCTCTTTTAAAGACATAATTTTTCTAAATATAGTTTTTAATACTTATATTAATTTATTAAAAATATGAAAAAATATGAAATTTTGAAATTTTGAAATGTAATTTTAAATGGTGATATGTGAAATGGATGAATCTAAATAAGTGTTATTTCATATTTAATTAGGTGACTTAAGAATGATATTTACTAGTATGTGATTAAAAAAATTTATCAACTAATCATGCATAATTAAATATGATGATGAAATATCCATAAATGTTTTGTCATGAGTTTTGTTATTTTATTTAAGATCAATGTGGTTTTAAATTAAATTGATTAGAATATTTTATTATTCAATCATGAGGGATCCAGATAATAAATCCATGATAGTAATAATTTAATGAAATCCTATAAATTATTAAAAATACCCTTGAAATTTTTTTTTGTGGAATCAAATAAAGGAAACATATTGATATTTGAAATTTACTTAGATCAAAAATTATAAATGATTAAAATAATTTATATACTATTGCGTGAGTTTTTTTAAATATTTATATAGTTTTTAAAAATTAATAACAAAGAATCTAGAGGTATTTTTTAATAGATATTATTTCTATCTTTTTTGGATAAAAATTATAGGAATATATTATTAACTTGAAGATAAAATTGTGAGATATTTTATTGATTTATATATATATAAAAATAGATTATGGATGAGTGTAGTTATTCACTAATATATTTAATTCTTATCTTTTATGATAAATGAACTAGAAGATCATTGGGTTGATTAGTTAAAGTGAAATTATATTTATTTTATTTATTTTAATCAAAAGTTTTTTCTAATTTTATACACTCTTGTTATTAAAATCTAATGGTATATTCTCTATAATGTGTGTGAAGAGTGGAAGGGATAGTGTCTCCCTTAGAAGTAGATAATGACACCAAAATTAATTATGTTTCTCTAGACATTGAGTTCCCTATACTGATTACTGTAATGAAATCAATGATAGTGGTTATTGACACACCATACCCCTAATATATGTATTCTCTTAGAATGTATCCCATTTGTATGAAACAATGATCCCAATTCGTTATGTGTGTACATTTTTTTATTACTATAATAGTGATTTAAAATTGTTCCTTTCTACACAGAAAAAATATTTATCATATATAATGTGTTTTTTACCATGATTCACCACCTATATCAGGACATCAAGTGTGGTAAATGAACTGAGAAGCTGTTTTATAGTATGATCATTTATTATATATATATAGTTTAAAATTTTTTTTGTACTGTGGACCATTATAAAAATAAAAAATTTCTTCCAACTAATATGGTCATAACTATAAATTCATGGAAAACTAGAAGAAGTTGCATTTTAAGTGTATTATAATTGATATACATTTAGATTCTATCTATGATATTCAAATAAAAGGTCCAAGCGAAATGGATCTTATAAAATTGGATATGGATATATTGAAGTAATATTCTATCTAAAAGATGTTTGGTTGGATAATATTGTAATATAATTTATTTAAAGGTAATGGAAAAAAATATCCAAATAAATATGAGAAAAATATTCATGAATATATAAAGAAGAAATAAATCTGAAAAAAATATCAAGTAATATTTTATTAATTAAAATTTTTCTTGGTGATTCCAAATGCATGTATCGATTAATGTATCAATAGATTTATTAATTTTGTCAAACATTGAGAAAAGATGAACTAAAAAATTGATGATGTTAATATTGAGAGAAATATTATAAGTAAAATGGCACAATCATAAAATTGAATGGTTTTAATAATTTAATAAATAATTATAAATCATATCACTATTATTTATTTTCTTAACTATCTTATAGTCTATTATACGAGACTTATGTTTCAAGATTAGATTTATCAATTAACTATGAACATGTAATTTAAATACTTGGATATCATAAATTTATATAAAGAGAGGGATAAGATAGATGTTAGTTGTGAATATATTTTATTATATCTAGAAATATAAATTTTTTAAATGACTAATTCATGAACATTAATCCTTTTATAGTTTTAAATGTGGTAAACATTGGCATTTTATGTTGGGTGTCTGAAAATACTGTAATTATAAAGTTTAGATGATAATAATTCTATAAATTATTCAAATAGTTTTATAGGAGAAATAAAACAAATCTTGTTTTATTTTAAGGTTTAAAAATACTCTTGTTAGAATAATTTTTTTATAAAATAATATTTTCATAATTACTCTCCCCATGAAAAAAAGACATATATCTTTTTTAGGTGAAGAGGAGGTTATGGTGGTCATTATTGAATGAAATGGATGAATTTTTTTTGGTGTTTCTAATTTAATGGTTGAGTATAAAGCTATATTTGATAACATGATGATCATAATATGAAGAAAAAAATAGTAGTTTTGAAAATAAATTAATTTAGTATATTGATTTAAATGAATTAAGAATAACAATAATGAAACATGTAGTTAAATTAAAATAATATTTTTCAGAAAATATTGAAGCAATTTTTGATTTAATGATAAAAAAATAACATGATTATATATTTATTTATATTCACGCTTCAATTATGGAAATGATACGGTTCTATAAAACAACGTGATTGAATAAAAAAAAATAGAAGAGATTAAAAATGATGAAGTGTTATTTATTAATCAACTCAAACATAGTCTATCATGACTGACCAACATTGTAATTCAATATTGGGTTTTTTTATAACATTGGTTCCTCTAATTAATGAAAATATATAGTATATCTCAATAAATTAAGAATATCTCATGGAAATATTTTTCATTTTTATGGTGAAAAAATATTTTATGATTTTCAATTGATAAATAAAATTTATTACAGAATAAAATGTTAGATTATGTTAATTAAAATAAAAATAATATAACAAAGATCAAATATTTATTTGATATATTATATTTTTATGTTTCAAATATAAAATATTTACAATGCTTTTATTAATGGAAAACTTGTGAGAGACCATTGTAACCCAATAAAGAAATATATTGATTTTTTTTTGATATTATGAAAAAATGTTGGATGTTTAATGACTCAAATGCAGATAAGATGTAAGATATATTTTATCATTATTGTTGATGATTATAGAACAATTCCAATTTATTTTTTTCGTTAAATAAATATTTATTTTGACGTAAAAATAAATAAAATATTTTTTAAGAAAATATGTGTAAAATTTTATAATAAAATAGAGGTATAATAATTGAAAAAATAAAAAATATCAAAGTTAAATAGAATATTGAAAAATAAGAAAAAATCATGGAGAAAATTCCATAAGTAATATATAACAAAATTATTGGTTGATAGGAGGAAAAAAAAATAATGGATACTTTGGAAAAAACATTACTGATTGGAAGTCGTTTATCTAGAAACTATTGGCAGGGGTTTACAACTATAGTTTTGATTCAGAATAGATTCATACACTATCAATGAAGGGAGATAATGCATTATGAATTTTTATATGGATATAAGAGAAAACCTAATCAAAATATATTGATTAACTATAGGTGTTCTTAGTAAAATAAAAAATTATTCTTATGAAATTTTATGTAATGTTATTGTGGAATGGATATTTCTTGTTTATTCTATGAAATGTCTATTATAAAAATTTAATTATATTGGTTTTAATAAAATTATATAATACTGTGATGTAAATTTTGTTGATGAAAAATATATAAAATATACTTTTAAATCATAATTATAAGAAGAACTATAAAATTCTTATAAATAAAATATTTAAAATGAAAACATATACATCAATAATTTTTTTTGAGGTCCAGATATATGTTAATGAAAAGTCTGACAAAGAACGTGTTTAAGGTAAAATGAAGAAAATCATAATTACTTTTCATAGATTAATTTATTTATTATGATACACCCATTTATACTAGAAGAATGGAAAATAATGAGAGAACTAATATTTTGCTTAAACTATATCCTAGTTAATTTAAAGATATTGTAAATTATAATTAATGTGTGAATGAAATGAATGAAAAACATTGATAAATTAAAAAAAAAGTCTATCATAGATTTTGGATAAACCAACTAGGTTTGAATTCATTGGAAACCAATTATTTTCTAAAAAAAATATTTACAAGTAAAGAAAAGTATTATGAAACAAAACTATGAATTTTTATGGGATATTATTTGGTTAATGGAATTGATTTGGATGAATCTTTTCCCCCATGTGGAAATACCTGATGAAATCATGTAGTTTTTTGAAATTAAAATTTCATGAAGATATAAAATAATTTAACTTTATATAAATAATGGCTTCCTAAGTGTTGTTCTGAAGAGATACATATATATCTAAGAACATAATTTAATTTAAAAGCATATTTATGGGGGTATGGTCTTTCTCATGATATATTATTTATATGGTTTAAAATAAGGACATTGAGATGGGCATATTAAAATTGATGACCATGGGCTTGGTATACTAAAATTAATGTTTTTATAATGAAACTAAAATTTAAAAATTTATTTATAGGTAATAATATTTTTATAAAAAATATATGTGAGCAAAAATGAATGATATTGGTGTATCCAAATGAAATAAAATTTTATAGAAACCAACTTGATGATTTTAAATTGTTTTATGATACCATGAATAAAAAAATTTAATTCTACCATGATTAGAAAACCTACATAATTTCTTTCAATTCAAGTGACTCGAAACAATGAGTACACTTTTCTCTAAAAATTGAAATATTCTGGTTTTTATTTGAAATTTGGTATGTAAGACAACTGGTAAGTCGATACACCAATCATGGTTGGTAAAAAACATTGAAAATTGATGTAGGAAAGAAGGTTGATTCAAAACTATATAGAAAAATGATTTTTAATTCACTATATTTGACTACATTACATATTGATTTTGTGAATACAATATTTTTAGCAACATCATTTGAAATATTTCCATTGATAATAAAACCTCATGGATAGTAATAGAACAATGAACTAAATTAATGAATGTTCAAAAAATGATTTATGGTATTAAATTGGTAATAAATGGTATTTAATTGCATATAATTATACAAAGTAGAGAAGATACATGTTGGATAGAAATATAACTTATAATAGAGTATTTTATATTGGATAAACCATTATAAGATGGAAAATATTATTTTAAAAGAAATAAAAACTTAAGATAATATAAGTTGAATATATTTCTACCACTAAGGCTTTTACTCATATGTATTGGGTGAAAAAACAAATAGAGTATCAAAGAAATAATGCGTAGATATCTATGGTGGTTTTATATAATAATAAGAGTTTTATAATAATTAATACATATTTTTCTACATTTAGGACCAAACATATTGAAATATGATATCATTTCATTAAATAAAATGTTAGACAATGATTTGTCAAATTAGTGTATATTGAAAAAATTCCCATATTTTTGGGGTTTATCACAAAACCATCTATTAAACCTAAAAGTGAAAAGGTCATGCTATGTTTTGGTTTTTATTGACCACCCTCATCATGAGTCAGTTTATCTTAACCCACACCATAATTTTACTTTATTATCTAACATTTGGTTATTCGAATTAATATATTTGGGGTGGTACAATCCATAGTCCCAATATTAATGATATATTATATATATATATATGGTTGTTGTTTTATAGAACTATAAATAAGAGAAAAATAGTTATTTTGTAATTAGTTTGGTATGATTAAAGATAAATTTCATCTTATTCAATACACAAAACATTAACTTATGTTTTCTTAAAGAAATCATATAGATTTATTGTCATTACAAGGTTAACCATTCAATAAATCAATAGTCTTATTTCCTTTAGATTTGTGTGTCAATGGGGAATAATGGATTATTATTTTTTTCAATTAGAAAATGATATAGGTAAGATACATCCTAAGATTCATGGTATAATTTAAATTCTTAAGGGAAAATCCATTAAATTAAAAAAATTAAGATATAGTATTTTACACATTTTAATGAAGATCAGTTTAATCTATAAGAATGAAACAATAGTAGGATTATTGGAAATAAATATATTCATAAAAATATGTTAAAAATTTTGGAATGATTTTTTGATATAGTTATGCTAAAAATATTAACATGGAATGGTTTTTTAAAATAAAGATAAGAATTTTGAGTTTGTTTATACATTTTTTCAAAATTGGTATTATGTTGATAAATTTGTTTATCTGATAGAATATTTTGATTGAATGGAATATTGGAACTGTTTGAATATATTTTGGGAGATGTATAAAATTATGAATTTGAGAAATATTGGAATTTATTTTTTAATGATATAAATAATTATGATGAAACTCTGTAGGTTGAATTCCATTTTTACATTAAATGTGCATTCTTAATCTCTATTTGTTTATTCTTGAGTAATAGTTTAATTAGGATTCATATTATTTAATATAAATTTGACCGTTATATGAAATTTTAATCAATACCATTTATTTCACATATATAATTGATCTCAGACTAATATTATTTTTTAGAATGTATTATTACACATATATGAATGATTCAGAGCTAATTTTTAGTCATGAAAGGATTAAATAAAATCAATAAAATTATTTAGAAATCTCATAACTTTTATGAAGGTTATTCAAGTGTAGAAAAAATAATATATTTAATATATATTTAACTAAAATGAAAGATTAATTGAATGGATGAATTTTAACATTTAATTTGTGAATATATGACTTCCTTAATAAGGTAGAGAAATTTAATTCGTGGTTTATTTTTAAAAGATATTTTTCCTATCTTTATAAATTATCAAGAGAATATATTGGGATATATAATTTTTAATATGAATTTATTTTATTTATTTCTAAATGTTATTTAAAAAATAAGTAGGTTGGGTAATGGTTATCATGAACATCTAGTTTTTTTATATGGGATGTCAAATTAATAAAAAATAATTAGGTTAATATTATGAAGGAAAAACATGTATTAAGGGTGTTCATAAAAATTTTATTATGATTATATAAAATTGGACAATACATTTCTTAATGCATATTCTGAATACTGTGTGTGGGAATATGAATGTAGAGTGACTATAAGAGAATCAATGTGTGATTATAAGATTTTTAGTTAAATGTTTCTTTGTCAAAGAGTGAAATTATATGAATTTTTTAATTATAAAATAATTATTTTTTACTATTACACCAAACCATTTTTAGTTCCTAATCTGTGGATGTAGCCAAATTTATTGAATAAGTATGTATGTTTTTTTACATAGTATTTTTGTTTCTTTTTATTGTTGGAATAGTGAGTGAAATGTGTTTTTTATAATAAGGAACAATTATCCCTAAACAAGAGTGTTTTTGAAACTCTAAAACAACTCCCCTCTACTCAATTATCATGTGGGTCTATTGGAAAAATACTATCTCTAATAACATCATCTATGCCAGTAAGAAAATATAGAAACTAATCATTAGAGCTTAATTGAACGTATTTTCTGATTTAGGGATGTTGATGCCTGAAAATGGTCATTGAAAAATATACAAAAGAAGAAATACATGAATGTAGTTATTATTTTTCCCCCCAATAAATGGATAAGAATGTGTCCATGATTATAAGGATTGCATGATCCTTTAGAAGACACAAGATAACTTGACCTGTTGACGTTCATGAGGACAGTTGCACGTCGTGCATAATCCTATAGAATATACAATGAATCCCCTTCAAAAATTTATTTTGTTGTTTCAAAGGCACCCCTGAAAGGCAGTGACCATATGATAGATGCTATAAGGGAACCCCAAGGTCATAATAATTTTTAGGTTGTAGGTCCCTAACAAGACATATAAAGATCTCAGAAAATATGAACGAAATATCCAAAATGGTTGGATCCTCTTAAGACCATAAATTTCACATGATGAATCATCAATATGTAGATTTATTTTCTTCGATAAGAATCATACAAACTCATGAGATTCAAATCCTTTAAAAAACAATGGAAACAAAAGGGGAAATTTGGTAGCCTCCAATGGTCGTAAAACTCAAACTATGCTCCCATGCATCCTAAGAGACATTGTGGAAGCCCCGATGACATGTCTACATTTTCATCAAATATCCCACTAGAATGTCACCCACATCCTATGAAACACAATTAACATGTCCATATTGTCTCTAATTAACCCTTTGGTTATAAAAAATATTCATAATGGTTTATCTATTATGTGCTTGTGCCTTACCATTAGACCCTGTGTTGGACATGCAACACGTCACTAATGGGAATTATGATTTTCCGAAAAATCACTTAGTTAAAAACATAAGACTCCAAAACCATGAAAAATAAACAAGGAGAAAAAATATACGAAAATGAGGGATCTTCTTCTTGTCCTAAAACTCATGAAATGCATCCTCACGGTCTCACAATGTCCCTCAACAATCCATCCTTGTCGTGGGGGAATATCTCAGACAAGGAATAAAAGATCACATGAAATCCTTTAAAAAGTTGTTTTTATATTATGAATTTCCTTCAAAATGTGTACATGAAATTATAGGTGTCCCTCATTATTTCCACATAATTTGGAAAGACCCCTTTAAATATTCCACAATCCGATAAATGGGACATTGATGGTATAGTCTCACAGTTGTTGAAATCATGCAATGCCATTGGAATGACCTATAAAATAACCTCATGAAGGCGAGTAATTCCAAATCCCTCTACCAACTCCATCCTAGATTTTCCTAATGCATTCCATGAAAATAAGTTAAGAAATAGGGTGGAGATTACATTAAATTCCCCTCCATATAATGATAAAAAAATGTCTTTACAATATTGGATGAGACCATACACAGAAAATAATTTCCTTGGAACCTTATACTGGAAAATCCGTACATCAATGTGAATTTATTAGGGAAGACGATCTCACAACTGGGAATGTTTTCCATTAGTTAAGATTTGGGGAAAAACATTACAGATCTTAAGACATGTGTAGAAACTTATCGTGATCAATCATAGACCACAAATGTAAATTATAGCAGGTTACACGAAGGATATCCCACAGATTTTCTAAAACCGGTGACACATGAAAAAATATAATGTTGAAAAAATTTAATCAATATAAAATAAAAGGATGGAAAAATTACTAAATTATAGTAGACATATAGAAAGAATATATCTGATCATCCTCATGAAATTCTTATGAACCGAAAGGGTTATAAGATAGCACAGGGACATGTCACCTATATAATGAAATGTTCCTTTGGTAAATTATTTAGATCATGTGATGTCCCCTTGACATGTTAATGAAAGTCCCTAGGAAATCCATAAGCATTCCACCCATGTCTCATGAAACCCTCCATGATCACCATCTATACCACAAAATTTTTTATAGACATGTCACCTAGATCATATTACTACATCGGTACGTATTAACTAAGTCACATGATAGTACCATTGCATGTCAGCTTGCTCTTATGATGTCCCCAAACATGTTAGTTTGATTTCATGTTGACACTCGAACAATTCATTCATGACATGAGACATCCTTCAAGATATGTCTCACTAACTACTATGAAACCCTCCAAGCATTTAAACCAGATTTAGTGATGATTCCATGGCACATCATCTAGATCACGCAATTCCCTATAATAATGTCTCCCGTGATCATGTGATGGATTACAGGAATGTCCACTCTAGTCTTACAATGTACATAAGAAAATTAATACATGATCATGTGAAAACCTTAAGACATGCTGTCAATGTTAAGGGATGTCCCTTGGACAATTCATCTTGATCATGTGATTTTAAATGAACATTTCAAGTAGACATCCTATGACATTACAAGAAGGAAATCAGTGAATGTCAATAAGATAATCAATGTATGATAGGAAGACACGTAGGACAAGTCAATCGGGTATCCTAGGACTTGATAGCCTTTTCCATCCCTAGTGTGTAAGATGAAATCAAAAAGGAAACATTAACATGTAATCCATCACCATATAAAGTACAATTACTTTGATTCATTACATAGTCATGATATGTATGATTCCTTCTTAAGGACTGATATCCATAATAAACATCAATAGGGTAGTCCCAAAACATAAGTCCTACACCCATAAGTAATGGGAAAAATTATGTTCCATACCATGTTTCTCACACTGGGTATAGATCACGTGGGATTATGCTTTCATAATGATTGTATCATTCATGTGATAATACTCTATCCAGATAAGGGAAAACTTAGTGTGTAAGCCCCAATAAATGACATAATATGATATATCATGCATATAATGAAACTTTTAGTGCATAATCCCATACTAAATGAACTATAGGGTCAATAATTCATGTCATAAATAATATATGTAGGAAACCTTTAGGATTCTGGATCCAAAACTAAAATGGGTATCCATTTCAATATAAGTCCCACAGTGTCTCTAAATTTCAAACCATTGGCACCCAATCTCTCCCATGTGATGATCATCAATCCTCATCCACCAATGGATCTACGACTCTTTGAACTATGATAAAATTTATTCAAGAAATAAATTGGATATGTAGGATGAATTGTTATGGCCTAAGATAAGATTGACATCCAATTCTCTCTATGTACACACATGTATCCCAGATTTCAAACTTTAGGACACAATCATTCCAATCAGTTGATCTTTCCGGTTCATCCATCAGTGGAATGAGAAGCCAATCGATCTATGATGACTTTAAATCCTCCCATAAGTAGGATACGTAGGAAACCTTCTTAAGGAATATTATCCATGATAAACATACCCAGGGATTTCCCAATACATAATTTCGACATCCATATAAAATGAGGATGACTAATTTATATCCATTATTTTTCACACCAAGCAAGGATCGTGTGGGATTACAGAGTAGAAATGGTCATATAATTTTCATCATGAATATCCACTATCTAGGGCACTATCTAGGGAATCCTAATAGTGTAATCCCCATCAAGTTCCATGACATGATTACCATTATATAAGGGCATCTACCTTGGGTCCATTCCCGAGGGTGTGAATGAACTATGATAACACTAACTCTTTCTATAGTCGGGATGCAAAATATATCTCTTTTAGACAAGATCTTGAATAATAAGTTCCCAAGTTCCCACATATATTTCCTTTCTAGGTGAAATTAAACTGAACATATTTAACAAAATAATTGGGGTTTTATTCCAACATTAAACATGATACAAATGATGCCTCATAGAGGCTGAATCCCTTTATTATAATATTAGCCACCAATCTATATTGTCAAAAATTCTGAATTCACTGGTTATGTGAATTCAACGTATAAGAAACTACACATTACATAGAAATGTATGATGAACCTCAAATCCATGCACATGGAATCACAAATGAGATCCCCATGTAATTCACATAAATGTGAATAACATATGATCATTATATTTTGGTAACCAGCCTCATATCAGGATTAGGAAGAGATTCACCATTATATGTTAAATATTTAAGACATTTTTGGAGTGGGACTCAATTCACCCCAAAATAGTTTAATGAGACCAACCTTCAATCTACTTGAACAATGCGAGTTCTTAAGCGTCATTGGTTCTAAAACAACAACCAAACACCTTACATTGTAAAGATGGTTCATACCTAGTTATGGATGGAGAAACAATTGTGACTTTTTGTGAATATTTTATGGAAGGCGAGCCTGATGCGAATGATTGTGCACAACATGAAACCGCCTATAATAAAAATACTAAACAAAAGCCACCCACATCTCTACATCAAAAAATGGTGAAATAGATGAAAATTTTTGGAAACATGACATACCCATCACAATATAAAAAATGATAGACAACCCAATTCATATAAAACCATTTTGTTCCCCAAGTGATGATGCCTAATCACTATATTTCTAATGAAAAAAATGGAAAACCAAAACTGAATCTCAAAAATAATAGAATGATTGACTAATCTTGTGTCATTCAATATTTCATTTCATATTCTATGTATAAAAAAAATGATCCCAATGTAAAACCATGAAATTGATGTATGGTTGTTTTTTTATATGTGAGGACACTTTGTTTGAATATGAAAAAAAGATCATAATCTAGGAATAAATCATAAATATTATCCTCTATAACTAGGGATCCTATGAAAAAAAATTATCATCACCTTGACATGTCCATGAAAGAAGAATGGCCAGATTAGGAATAAATAGAAATTTATGTTAACAATGCATATCTGAATGAGTATGAACCATTCCAAAAATATTTCACTAATTATTGACTTTTTTTATTATTGTATGCATGATTTTAAATACTTATCATATCAAAAAATTCCATTTTTGAGATAATTTCTTCATCATGTGAAAATTATGGAAAATAAACTACGGTCTTAACCCCCATGGGTCATAACAATGTCAAACCTTCCCGATTGTTTCAACATAATGTGGAGAACACATTGGTCCAAGAGTACCATCAATGTGGTATAATACCAACTCTTGATGCTACCCATAAGGTTCTCCATGTACTGAAATGTAAATGTTTGAATCGTCAAAAGACATCTACAGATATGTTAGTGGCCATCATAGAAATGAATAAAGAGAATGATAACCACCACCTTCATTATGTGATGAAGGTGCACCATGGAGTCAAATATAGATCCCTTCTAGTTCAAGAGACTCTAAGGAGGGATCCAATCAACTAAAATATGTTTAACTATCCCATTGTACCCATCAATCGGCTTCTGAGGGTAAAACCATACACATTTCCACCTCTGATACCAATGCATGGGAAATAAAGAAGACACATCAAGTGAGGAAGGCTTTGGAAAATTGTGAGCGGTCTGATATCCCCACTCCCACTGGTGATATCCGTCGAGACATTTTGTTAACAATGAGAAAGAAATCACATTCCCCTAATTAATTACAGAATGTCTGAATTAACAATCTTGTACCAAGAATAGGGGTGGTTCATATTAATGACCTCATTCATGAATACCATCAACATATTTTGGTGGTACAAGGAGGATATAAGTGGGATCGTATCCTCATTTAAATTGAATATAACTTCAAGTATATAGTGGAGATGAATTTTTTTTTGGATAATATCATTTCACACTCTTTTCTAAAATTACATTACATCATATAAATAGCTAAAGAACTCCACATACATATTCCAGAACTAGTACGGATACAATGACATGAAGATATTCTTATCTATATAGCTTAGCCAGCGCAATACTATGATAATTATTAATAATTCATTTCGTTATATTATCTTCAAATTCTTTCTCAAATATAGAATTATTATCAGTATATTATTGTAATAAACGAGGCATGAAATAGAGATTTTATTCCCATTCTAACCTCGTATCACCTGGTGAGGGAGAAACATGCCTCGGTATAGGGGAACATGCCTTTCGAAAAATTCTAGTAGCATATTCCAAAGTCCTAGGATTAGGTGGATATCCCCTTTATGGTTGCAGATCACTATGTGAGAGGGTCAAATGTTCCAGGATAGACCCATATTTATATAATTATGACTAGTGAAATACTCCAATGTCCTTGGATTAGGATCATATCTTCGTTTTGGAAGGGAATATCCATGTGAGAATGGATAATTCATGTGGACATGATTATATTTTTTTCAGTTAATCTACTTTTCATATGCTAACATATCTAATATATCAGTTCCAAAAACCTACTTTCATCGATGAATGACAGAAACAACATCCTCTTGAGGAAATACTAGAGGTGGTTCATATCCATTCTCCCATTCAAGATGTCTTTTAGCTTATTATAGAATGGAATGCAAATTGATATCAGGCTTATATTCTTTTTGCAATCTATGATAACCATGTAAGAATGACACATGCCTCGGTGTAGGCTCATATCCCTGCCAAATAATACCAACAACATATTCTAATGTTTTAAAATTAGTACCATACTCTGGTTCTGACTAAGTCTCACCAAGAAAGAATAAAGAATTCATTAGGAGAGGTTCATATTCCCATAACTAATGGGAAAGCTCATGGTCATATTCTAGAATCTTATCAAAAGCAGTAAAATACTACCACACCACCATAATGTTATAAAAATGTTTTGGAAACCTTTAGATAGAAAGATCATATCCATGAAAAATTCTAAAAGGAATATGTACATATTTTTCCATGATGTAGAAAAACTATCATTTCCCTAATCTACTCAATCCCATTTTAAATGAGTTTTTCAAGACACATTCTGAACACATCAAGGTTCTGTCAATTATTCAACTAAAGTAGTATACGATTATTACCGTAATATTCCTCCTCCTGGTAGTGTGGATATAGATTATAGGGACCCTACTCCCAACATGGTTCATGGTCAACCACCCCAAAGTAATATCTCTCACATACAAGTAAATCCTCTCCTTTTTTAGACACCTTCATATTGACAGGATTAAAAAAACTAAGACGCGTTCATATAGAGTGGTTCATAAAATATTGGGATCAATTGCATATAGATCACCTTCTAGTTCCAACAAAACTCCACACTAGTTAGTAGGATACCCCAAAAACCATATTATATTGTCTGATTGGAGGAAGGAATGTTATATTGATAGAGATGAGGCCAAAATAGAAATATAGAGATAGTTATTTGGAATCAATTTCTATACTATGTTCTGACCCCTCACCACTTCTGACTATGTGGCCCTAGATAATATAGAAAAGTAGTGAAAAATTTATATATACCAAAAAATGTTTTTTACTCATCAGTGACTGAAGGATTAAAATATCCCTTATCTAGGATATGATTATCTCCTTCATCAAATCAATATATTTAATTTTAGACATGATTTGGATTCATTTCTTATACATTTTAATTGTGGAATTGACATTCATGAAAAATTCCTTGGAGTCTGTCTATGCATAGGGAAAACTATCTACCGAATGATTTCAATAGAATCTCCAGGTATGCTTATCGAAATATGGGTGAAATGTGAATAATTTCTATTTATTATCTCTCAATAACAATAGAACACTTCAAGTTAAACATCTTGCAATGTCATTTACTAATGAAAATTAAAAAGATTGGGTGACATGTGATCTAGATAGTCAATACAACAAAATGAACCTTCTTCACTGATGCCAAGACATCACAATTAGAGGAATATGATTGCCAAAACATCCTGGAACTGTGTCCCTCAATGAAGAAAGAATGTATTTTATACATGAAATCCATGGTTGTAATAAACCCTGTGATATCCATTATAAATTGACATCCATTATGGGCTTCCATTTCACCCAACTCAAACATGAGAACAGTTGCATGATATCAATCATGCAATAGTTGCAGCTGTCAAAGAAGTTGTCCATGACCAAACCAATGTCATCGATATGGGAGAATATATACCATAACCTCCACCCCTCATATCATCAATTATTAAGAGGATTTAGAACATATAATTAGTAGCTAAAAATAATCCCAATCCCACTAGGCTGGGGGAATTTATATCTCAATCTCCATCAATAGGATAATCTTGCATTGAGAGGGTATTGGGAAAATCAAAGATGATTCCTAATCAATACCATTTCACTAGGTTGGGGGAATTTATATTTCAATCAGCATCACCAGGTTCATCATCCCCAAACAGGGACTTTGGGAAATCAATAGTGATTCTAGATCAACACCAAGCCACTAGGATGGGGGAATTTATACCTCAATGTCAGTCTTGAGGGTCATCAAATACCCGATTGAAATCATTGGATCCTCCAAAGAGGATAAATCAATTATAATTTCAACCCCAAATAAGCCCCTTCCCATTTAGGCAAGGGTAATTTTCATCATCATCATCACCACAGAGGGAATTAGTCTTCTCCAAGTTAGGAGATAAATATCAATTGTATCCAATTCATTCTTCCCACCACAATAAAAATCTATTCTATTTGGGTTAAATTCGGAAATCATGATCAATAACTCCCTCAATTTCATTACACATATGCTAAGACAAGATGAAAGTAAGGTGAAGGAAAAAGACCCCGCTAGGTTTGCATGCCATAATAACCCAAAATGTCATTGGGTTTGAGTAACGACCATAATGAAGGCAGTTTAGAACCATAATATTTCTTATAAGTTATGGTATAACCACAATTACATGATATTACACTATGAATTTCATTTCATTAAACTCAATAGATATGGTGGATCCAGAATAAAATGCATAATGCCGAAACATAGAAAACATACAATAAGTGGAGGGTGATTTGTGTTAATGAACTAAGTCTAGACTCAACTAGAAACAAATAAGGTTCCAAAATATGGAAGCTCCAAATATTGATTTTCCACATCTCTGGCTGAACACTACCAAAGATAATGGGAAATCTGTGGCTACATCCCAATCACCACTATTTCAGATGCTTTTACCGGGGCGTGTCCATCTGTCATGCAGAGGACGCACTGCTGTTACCCTGCATTCCTACTTTCCAATGGCAGGAAACATCCACACCTTATGTAGGGAAATCTGCTCCTTGATCAAAATTTTATGATGGGATTTCAGTTCTTCCTTTCATGGATTCCTCTGTGGAACTCGCCACCTAGTCCGGGTCTCCCTCATAGTTTTAAGAAGTAGTTCGTGAAACTCTTCCTGACGCCATATCATCATGGACACCAGTTAATTACACTGCTTCTATTAGGATGATCTAAGGAGTCCGATCATGGTAGAAAAATTTAGTTAGGGGTGTAGTCATGTTGGGCACCACTGGCGTGTCTTGATGCTGGTGGATTGGCATGTCTGTTTTATGTACATTATTATAGGGCTTATCAAGGGCTCGGAAGCCTGAGGCATCCCACATCGAATGCGGGGAATCCTACTCCATGGGAAGGTATCTGAAGGTTTCCTTAGATTCCCATGTTTAACACAATGTATGCCGCATGTTTAACATCTAGTAGAGATAGATCAGACTGATCAGAACACTGATTAGAGTGGATCAGATTGAGGAACGCCATGAAGGGAACACCAATATTGGGGCCAACAAGTGGGTGGCTTCCCAAATGCTATAGAGGGGAATGGGGAATGAAGTGGCATGATTCCACCGAGATGTGGCAGCTCAGGTAAGAATCTGGATGGATGATGGTTTTGGTCCGGAGCCTTGAAGATACTTCCTACGTATCCACGTGGTAGGTAATCAATGTCTGCATAGTTCAGTGATACGATGGGACACCTGAGCAGGCAACCTGTGAAAATGGACGCATGGATGGGACCCATAGGAAGTAAAAAATTCAGGTTAGTTAATGAGCTTCCCGAGACACATGGGATCAAGGGAGAGGTCAGAATGAGACATGAGTGGTGGGCTTGAGCGTCGTGGAGGCTTCCTATATATCCTCAGGGTGAGGAATCAAAGACCATGTAGTTCACATGATGAATACTTTTTAATGTCATGCGGGACGTGTGTGAACTGACGTGAAGTGGGTCAGAACAATAGGGTGGTGGGCTTGAACCTCATGGAGGCTTCCTACATACCATTCCTTGACATGGATCAAAGTCCTCGTAGTTTAGGCTGGATTGGGGATTATGCTCTTAGGCGATCCAAGGTGTTTGGGGCTTGAACCTCGTGAAGACTTCCTGCGTACCATGCCTTGGCATGGATCAACTTCCCTGTAGATCGGGATGGATTGGGGCTTACTCTCTGAGGTGGACCATGGTGGTAGGGCTTGAACCTCATAGAGGCTTTCTATGTACCACACCTTGGCATGGATCAAATTCCCCATAGTTCGGGATGGATTGGGGTTTACTCTCTGAGAGGGACCAAGGTGGTTGGGGTTTGAACCTCATGGAGGTGTCCTACGTTCCAGGCCTTGGCATGGATCAAAGTCCCAGTAGTTCAGGATGGATTGGGTCTTATGCTCTGAGGTGGCCCAAGGTGGTGGGGCATGAACCTCATAGAGGTTTACTACATACCACGCCTTGGCATGGATCACAGTCCCCATTTTTCAGGATGGATTGGGGCTCACGCTCTGAGGCGGCCCAAGGTGGTTCGGGCTTGAACCTTGTAGAGGCTTTCTAGGTACAATGCCTTGGCATGGATCAAAGTCCCCATAGTTCATGTATACAATTTAGCGTCTTGCGGGACGAGGGCATTTGGGGCTTACGCACTGAGGTGGGCCAAATTTTTTCATGGTCGGTGCACACTCTAAGCTCACGTGAGTCATGCTTGGTGTGATATATAAAAGACAGTGGAGACCTGATGATCAAGTCAGGATTTGTGTGTCTATGGGAACTGAAGAGGGGCTTACGCGTTGAGCGGCCCAAGAAGTGTCAGGGCTTACTCTGGAATGGAGGCCCAAGGGTGACAAATCACAGTAGTAGAGAGACTTCGTACTAAGTAAAGGAGGAGTCTTGTTCACTATAACACTCTCCAATGGCCTTGAGGAATGGAGATGAAAGGAGGAGAAAGGATGTTGCCTCCAGGAAGGAAGGTTAGAGGCTTACACCAAGATGGATGCCCTTCCCGGCGGACAAACGCCACACCAATAAGAAGGATATAATCCCATTTGAAAGGTGTTACTATCTTTGTGGAGATGAGTAGGCGTGGAGAATTTCCATGGAAGGGGGACCCTACGTTCGAGGCAAGGTGCCAAGCTACAGTATAACGTCATGTGCTGAGGACGATGGTGCTTGGCATTTTAATGTCCTATAGCTCGGACGAGGTGGATTTTCTCCACACCCCTTGGACATTCATAACTAATCCATTTTTATCCTTGTGGGAGGGATGGCATCGGAAACACCATAGCTAGGTGGTTTCGTAGAAAGAACCATCGAGGGGTCCAAGTTAGCATGGCTATGCGAAGAAGAAATTACTATTAGTGTGCCTTTGTGAATAAGCATGTGGCAGAGAAACGCAACAGGTGGTATCTTCCAAGGGACTTTGAAGGTACTTCGTAGGATCCTAGAAGGTCGCACGGGAAAATGGTGCATGATGTTGATGTGCTGGGATGAGAGACACCCATGAATGGCATCCATAATAAGGACATTGGGGGCTGGCGTAAGGGGGAACCCGGGGAGCACCGAGATGAAGGTCCCCGGGGGATTGAACAGAACATTGGAGGATTGCGTGAAATAACTAGTTTCCATAGAAAAATCATGTGCTGGCGCAAAATCGGTGATGCGTGCACGGAATTGGAACCAAGGTTTCTCACGCAAATATGAAGTATTGCGCGCAAGGGGTGGAAATGCGTGCAAGTGGGAAAGACTAAAAGCAATGATCGGAGCGCGTAATGGATGTAGATTACGTGCAATTGGCTGAATTTTCACGCAATGGAAGGGATTTTGTGCAATGGGCATACCCCGAAGGGATTGGAATTCAGTCTAAACAATGGGGGTCTCGCGCGAAGGTGGCCCCCGGGGCAACATGGCCCGAAACAAATAATACCTGAAGGCGAATTTTCGTGCACGCAGAAGGTGAATTTCACACACAAGAGGAGGTTCAAATTCTACAACCCTGAAATCGATGGTGTCACCTTCTATTTATAGGTGCTCGGGGGCATGGAAAATCAGGCGACGTGAAATAATTGTGCGCTGAAGTCTGTGACGTGAAAAGTCAATCGTGTGGGGCATGTGAGGTTATTATTTTGCGCAGTCGCCAAGAGCTCTTCGCAAAACATGGAACATTCTATGCCGACCTCATTTTGTCACGCACTTCACCCTTTATTTCATGCAACTCCTCTAGGCCCCATGGATCAGGACGTCAGATCCAAATATTCCGTCTCTTAGTCATTTTGAAACCTTTCTCTGTGTTTGAGCATTTTATGGCATCTACAAATTCCCCCCCCCCTCATAATTGGATTGGTGAGAGATCGAAACTTTCAGATTTCGAGGGAAACGCTGAAATGCAGGGCTCTGTGGGGGTTCATGCACACAAAAATTTTGAAGAAGCGCACAAAACAAGAGAAGGAACATAATTCGCTTTTTGTTCGGGCACAGAATCCAGGAATATCCTATAAAAGCCGCCACGGGTCCCATACTCTGTATGACTTTTCTTGCACAATAGGCTTCGAGCTCTCATGTGCAAAATTTTCAGCTCTCGTGCGCATAATTTTCTCCAGCCCTGTGTGAGAAACCACTCCGGTTGTGCATAATTACATCGCGATTAGGTGTCATTTTACTGGAAAATTTGTGATTTTTCACATCGCAGCATGAAATATCCTGAAACCCAATAATTTTATGAGCCACTCATTCAAATTTCTGTCCATCCACCCAAACACTTTTCTGAACAAGATGACCGAAAACTAGGCTGGTGAGGGAGAAGTTTCCACTCGAAGGGCAGAAATGGCTACAAACACAGAAGTTTATGGCGCAAAAAAGGATTGTATCCAACAACCATACACTAATTAATTTTTGGAACCCCGCCCAAAAGAAGTACGCCTTGTCCAATAATCCACTACTATGGGACTTCGGCACTCTGGAGGAGGTCCCTCTGCTGGGTTTCGAGGTTGAAACATTGTGGTCATGGGTGACCCATGAAGATGACCTTCCTCGATACAATATCACCTACAACGATCATCAGGCGAGAGAAAACAGGAACATAGATGTGTATGTCTGGAATCCCTGGACTAGGACCATTGATGGGGGTGACCATGTTGAGGAGTGCTCGTCGGCCCTTTATGAAAGCACATTTCTCCAAAGCGTCACTGACAAGACCAAAGGCTGGCAGCAGGACTGGGACCTGCAGTCCGGAGGCAATTTCACTAGTTAATGGGCCGGGGCGTACTGAATTCTCCATACATGTGACCAATTTTGGTCTGAGCTACAGAACATTGGTCTGTTTGAGGCGGTGTGGACATCACAATTTCACTTCTATCGCCAGCCTGAGATCAGGCCAGAGCTATTCACCCGATGGTCCCCTGACATCAACACCTTCCACCATCACCATAGGGTTGTGGGTATCAATCTCAGGGACATTAAGTGCATCGGGGGAATCCATTTGGAGGGCCATAAATACGACGAATTCCTTTAGCCGATGAACACATGGGGTGACAGATCACGAACCCCCATACTGACGTGGCATCTGTTGGAACTGGCCAAGGAGATGCTAGGGGTCAAGGACTTCCTAAAGGAAATCACCTACAAGGACTGGTTCAGCCTGTTCCTGGAGAGGGATCCAGAAGTCAAGATTCCAGGGCGGGGGATATGGTGTCACACCATGGATCAGAGGAGAAAGATCAGATCATATTGTAGGATCCTGGAGGCGGGGCACTACCAATCATGGGGCTACAACATAAATGAGAGTCGGGACGCGAAGGTTCGGTACGCTAGATTCCTCTCCACATTCTTGAGCTGGTGGCTCTTATCAGTGAGGAATTCAAGGATGGGATTCCATCCAGCGACCCTGGTGATGGATGGCTTCATGGCCGCCAACAAGAGGTTCAATCTAGGGTTCCAAGTGATGGCTCGAATGCATGCCATTTTAGGTCACATCTCGAGAGGGGGATCACCTAGGAGAGTCTACGGCCACTTACAGATTTTCCCTGGCTAGGTTATGGCTCATTGTGGTGGATACACCTTTTCAAATGACATCTGTCCTCCAGGAAATGGCCTGCGACCCTCTCTGTGGAATATTTCCGGGGTCATGATGCTAACGCTTAATGGGGAGGATGTA
Source organism: Viscum album (assembly GCA_963277665.1). NCBI lineage: Eukaryota > Viridiplantae > Streptophyta > Magnoliopsida > Santalales > Viscaceae > Viscum > Viscum album. Next base: position 1,502,085,054 of record OY728128.1, read on the forward strand.
TAGATCAGGATCGGTAACCTTGCCAACATTATGTTCATCCCATTCTCCACCCCAACTGGCTAGATGATAGAAAATGGGAAAGGCTCACTGGAGCATAGTAAGTACTTCCATAGCATCAAAGGCGGGGTGTATATGGCTCGGATTGATGGAAAGATATTTTGCGAGCCTTATTTGTTGTCTGGTTTCACTAGACAGTTTGGGTTCCTCTAGAGAATGAAGAAAAAAGTATACACAGACGTCTGAGAGGAAAGGAATCCATGTGTTCTTTGTCAGCTATGGCTGATTTTCACAACCTAAGGCTCTGAAGACATCATCACCATTCCTCCCACCGGAGTCGACGCTGGTCTCTCAACTGAGTATGCTGAACACTGGGATATCGCATACCCTGAGGGGCTTTTGCATAAGCGAGTTCGGAAACTCAAGGTTTCCAGTGTGGAACCTGATCAGCGAGAGAGCAGGAAGAGCACTGCTAGAGGGGGAAGATCGAAGAGCTTCAGGAAACAGGACATGCACAAGCTGGGACCTCAGAAGCGGGGGCATCAAATGGTGTGGTCGTGCCCTCATCGCCTAGAGGAGGGTCCCACAGGGTGGGAAGATAACTTCTTGGGAAGAAAATAAGACACCTACTTCAACCTTCTCAAGATTCCATTTTCCCCGCACTATGGTCGGCTTGGCAAACCCTACGGAAGTCAGTGAGTACTGAAACCCTCTGACAGAAGATAGTGAGACACATGGTCCAGCTGCCAGAAGTCGGGCTCATTCGTGTTGTCAACAGAGTGAACATCCATCGACGACATGCTTTTCTAATATCCATGTACATGGACACACGTCAACGGGTTTGGCGTGTGGATCCACATCTCTTGGTGAAAGTGATGCTCGGTCAGGAGGATGATCCGGAAATGATGATCCTAGGGGATGAAGATAGCGATTATGAGCCATAGGGTAGCGAGGCAAGAGAGGAGGCAGAAGGAGAAGGGGAAGGGGAAGAATAAGTGGAGCCGAAAGGTGTAGGGTCTCAGGGGGTGTCTCACTAAGGGAGTCTCCAAGAGAGAGGTGATATCTTCAGCTCCATTATGGATGTGACTGAGCTTCTCGATGTATGCTTCGACCCTTATCTACCCTTATCCATTTCTCCTATTTCCTTTTCAATCCTTAATCCACTTTATTTCTCTTAATCATGAGTATATTGGTGCTGATCAAGCTTCTCCAACCGACGGAGGGGGAGGAGTCCCAGTGGAATAAGGTGGGGCACCGATGCTCATTATCGAGCTAACGAGCGCCGAGAGATCTCTTTCTAAGACATCTCTTGTATTGTCCAAAACACTAGAGGCTTGCGCCTTGGGTTCCTATAAGTTTCTTTCGTTGATACTGGTACATACTATCGATGGACTCAACCGATTAGGGTTCCCTTTTTCTGTATAGTGATCACATCATTGGAGTCTCATCAAGCTTCTGAGCTCGGAGCATCCGTGGGTGAGTCAATGGAAAATGTACCGCCCCATTTAGAACATGCCTCCCAACCCGAGTCGGCCCCAACAATTGGTGAGCAGGGAGCGGTAGACAACAATGGCGCTGCTGTCAGGGCAGGGCCGGAAGTTCGCGAAAGCACCACCGAGGTCGATGTAGGAGGGGAAGGTCGCTCAGATGCTGAGGAGCCTATTCCCCTGGGAGGAATCTCCGAGGAGGACCCTGCTGTTGGCCTATTGGCTATCTTCCCTATTTTTTGGCCTGTTGATGACGAATAAATCAATGATTCATATTTGGATGCGGCTGAGGAGAGCCGGATGATGTGACCCAAGGTATGGAAGTGCATCCAGCATTTTCTCAGTCAACCTCAGGTGGAATGGATGAAGTGGATGGGATCACTCCACACATGGCTGTATTTCCTATGTGCTGGAGGGGAAGATGCTCAATACCTTCACCTGACGGTCTGTGATTACATGTCCGGGATGATGCGTGAGAGCAGTTGGCGCTCCGACATCACCCAGTGTCAGGAGGAGTCGGGGAGTACCCAGATATTTCTAAGGGCAGAGAAGGAGGTCCAACACCTTTAGGACTATGCGAAAGAGAAGGAGATATTCATCGGAAACTGTTTTGAGCTTGTGGAGTAGTTGAGGGCCCAGATGGATGACGCCCAAGAATAACTCGTGGAAGCGATTCGCCAAATAACTCAGCTCCAAACTGAAAAGGCACAGGCATGAGATAGGGTCAGTGAACTACGCTCCATGAACACTGATGAAAAGAGAGTCCTCATGGGATGGGAGGTAGTCATGGATGCCACCAGCCAAAAGGTGGGGCATTGGAGAGATCTATCCAAGAAGCCGACCCTTAGGGGCCCTGTTTTGGTGAAACCTATAAACATATCTTGCCTTACTACTTTCTATTTTTTGAATGGTATGTATGGAAAAATTTATTTACTTGTCCCATTAGTTTAAAATGCTTGACCATAATCCCGAAATAAGTAGAAATCCCTTCCTAAGCCCACGTGGGCCGTACTCAATGTGAGAAATAGGGGATGTTCGTACTATCGCCTCGTTCAATCGTGGGAGCGTTAACCAAGATTTGGGAATTCGAAACTCGAATCCAGATTTTCGAGGAGAAGAGGGAGGCCTAATAAAAGGAAGAGGACCTCAGACCAATCGATGTATCATCTTTTCAATGTCATCTTGCGCACGAGCGGGGAAATTTCAGAGGCTTTGGAATCAGTCCGAACATAGGGGAATGAAAATTGTGAATCACATTACCCAATTTCGGAAAAATATGGGAGGGGCGTGGAAAAAAGGATAATTGTTGACCATGTTTGAAACACAGAATCCCTATTGTGTTATCCTAGAATGGGGACACCAAATGAGGGTTGACCACTGACAATGTTTGCAACATGTGACATGTGTCAAATATTGTCAGTCAATCTTCCGGAACGTTGGCCTAGGATAGCATGAAGACCATGGGTCAAGCATCCATACTGTTAGGGGGTCTCTTTAAACATGAAAGGGGATGAGGGTCCAAATAACAGGGCATCAAAATCGTGGAATGTGAAGTGGTGGTTTGTTCGCACAGAATCCAACAATCCCAAAATTACACCATCGTGGTGGAAGCACATTAGGTGGGTGCATTAATCTGATCATGGATCATCCCTAATTTTAGACAGGACCTCTCTGGTGAGGTAACTGCCACTTTCCAATGTCATTATGGGGAATCCAAAACTTGTTCAGGGAAAATGATGCAGTTACACAACTCCCTGTGGGGGTCAGGCCAAGAGGCCGACGGTGGGGGAAAGGATGGGATTTGTGATTCCTTGGGCTTGACCCGAGATGAGATGTCTATGAATTTTTACGTATCCCATAAGGATAAAAATTAAGCTACATGTAGTTCTAGAAAGGGTCTTAGTTTATGGTCTTAGAACTCGGACCAAGGATCGGCAAGAAATAAAGGAGGTACATGGTAAGGTGATTATTAAACCCAACATGAGGGAGGACATAAGTCCAGATTGCCATGTGTTTCTTGGAGAAGTGTTTAGGATAAAGGACCAAACACGAAAGTTAGGTTGGGCCTTTGGGGAAGTGCCCAAGAATTCCTATGTATCTCACGAGGATGAGAATCAAGACATACATGGTTCTGCAAAGTAGTACGGTAAGGTACCAGTGCAAAGGATGAAAGGGATGTGCGGGTCTATCCCTCGCACCAAACGAAGAGGCATTTGATGTATCTTGTTTGTCCTTTAAGGTGAATTGGTTTTTAAGAGACTGGACTAGGGTTGAAATTCCTGGTATCTCCACAAGAATCAAGCCATATACAGGCGTTGAAAAATGGTATGGTGGATGACCAATACCCAATGTTGTCATCTATGATGAGGTGATCACAATGCAATGTCGTTTTCCATCGTGCGGTCGGGAGGATATTATCACAGTTTAGGGTCATGTGGTAGGACCAAACAGCACAATTTAAAGTCATATGGATTGGAAATGAAGAAATGTGGAAGACACAATAAAGAATACATGACTTTAATGAGAACATAAGTCCGAATTATCACCACAAACGATTCCCAGTGAGGAGCCTCGGGCCAGGAGGCCAGTGAAGGTCAGAGGATAAGGGGTCAGAACAGCTAGCTTCCAGCTGAGCTAGACCAGGAAACACAATTTCTGGGTGATCCCACACATCCCATGGGGATAAGGATCAAGCTGAACATAGCTCTTTGAAGAGATCCCATTTTATGGTCTTAGCGCTTGGATCGCGGGAGCCCCGAGGGAAGCTTTATTACAACATTGTCCACCTGACGTGTGGAGGCGCACTAAGGGTTAGTTCCAAGAGTGTTGAGATTCAACCTGGACATGATGGGGTGGAACATAATGGGAATCACGTAACCAACATTCAAATCCTGAAGGGGCTGGCATGGCCACAGAGGTTTACTACTAACAATGTTCGCAACACAACATCTGGTTGCGTTAGCCTGAAATGGGGACAAACAAATGAGCATCGACCGCTGACCATGTTCGCAATGAGGGATTTCTATCAATTTCTTTTCATAAACCCTCGGGGGAATTGGATTGTAATGGAAAGAGAGCCCTTTGGTGTGGTATCCATGCCGTTTTTGGGGGTCCCTTCGGGTGTGAAAGATAACGGGGGCCCAAATGAAAGAGAACATGAAGCATGACAAGTGGATGGAAGCTTGTCCCTGTTGAATCCGACACTATAGATCCTAGAGAAGAGTACTCTTAGACACATTGGTGACCCACTAAAAAGGTTCGTGGGGCTCATCATGAGTGCATCCAAGAGATCGATAATTCACAGGAGAAGGGTGGATGCTTCCAATAACCTAATGTAAAGGAGGTAATAACCTTGTACCACACCTATATATCCCCCTCATGGAGGGGAACGGGCCAAGGGGCCTAGGTGACTAAGAGATTAGGATATCTCTAAGAGATGGGGGTGGACCCGAAATCTAAATGTTTAGTAAATCCTACGTATCCCATAAGGATGGGAATCAAGCCACAAGTAGTTCCTGAATATACAATTTAACGTCATGCGGGACGACATATAGTTTAACGTCATGCAGGATGACATAAAGTTTAATGTCATGTGGGACGACATATAGTTTAACATCATGCGGGATGAGCGTGCAGTTTAGGGTCATGCGGGACAGATAGTTTAAGGTCGTGTGGGACCGTAATGCAGTTTAAAGTCATGGAAGACCCATAAGGTTCATGAAAAGTATTGTTTATGGAACTTTTCATTGGTGGGAGGAGTTATACGCTCACCATCCATGGCCACCAATGAGTACGTGCCATTGGGATAAACCTTATGAATAATGAAAGGTCCTACCCATTTGGGATCCAACATGGGTGGTTTCCTGCTGAGGATCATTGGTGCCCTAAGGGATAATACCAAATTGCCTTGCAGGAAAGAGCGGAGGTAAAACTTTTTGTTAAAAGCTCGAGCCATCCTACTCTTATGACTTTCTAGGTTGTGCAAGGCACAAAGCCTATTCTCATCATGTGCTTCCAATTCAGCTAGACAAATTTTAGCCACCCTATCCAGTGCTTGCTGGTCATAGACCACTCCGTGCAATGAGGGAAATTGAATATCAATGGGTAGGAAGACCTTATTTCCATGCACTGGGGAATATGGGGTCATCTGGGTGGATTTGTGAGTCATCATTTGATTGGCCCAAAGGGCGTTGGGGAGCTCATCCGGACAACTCTTCTTATTCTGACCAACCATTTTCTAAAAAATTTTAGAGAGGGTTTTATTGAATGCCTCAATCAATCCATTTGTTTGTGCATGATAGCAGGAGGTATGGTTAGATCGGATGTAATACTTGTCGTATAAATTCTTCAACTCGGTTACTCGAATGTTGATGTCGTTATCGATGAGGATAGTGTGAGGAACCCCAAACCGATGGATGATATTTGAACTCATGAAGTCCACGATAGAACATGCCTTGAATTCATTGAGTAGAATTGGATCTGCCCACTTGGAAAAGAAATCCGTTGTGGTCAGAGGGAATCAACATTGACAAGCCATTGCTGGTGGGTATGGTCCTACGACATATAACCCCCAGACTACAAAGGGCCAAGAGTACTTGGTAGTATGGAGAGGTTCTGGTGGCCGATGCACAATGTTAGCATGAACATGGAATGCATGGAACCTCTTGGATAACTCGATGGTGTTGTGGATCATGTGGGGCCAATAATACCATAGTCTCTAGATCTGGTGAGATAGTTTCGGCCCAGCCTGATGGGTGCTACAGGAACCAACAAGAACCTCTTGCATGACCTGTGGAATCTCAACCCCCTGAATGCAATGGAGGAGAACACCATCAAACCCTGGCTTATAGAAACTCTTCTCAAGAATAGGACCACTCTAGACATTAAACAGTAGTGTGTGGCATCGGATTCGCTTACGCTCATCCCGGTCAAACAAAAGATTACTATGTTGGAGGTATTCAACAAAGGGTGTCCTCCAATCGGCATCCATTTCAACCACCACATCGGGACTACCCGGGTGCCCTGACCCAGAGGTTACAATGATAATATGGATTACCTATGGGATATCATCACCATCTTTGGAAACAAATTCTACGACTCTCCGATGCGCCACACGGATAATCAGATCATCCTGTATGGGTTCTGCAAGTGATGTATCTATGCTTTTCAAAGCATCTTCTCGACCATTCTATGACTGAGGGACATGGGTATCCTCTGGACGATAAGGGAACTGGGAAATTAGATGGAGATTGCATTCTAAGAATGGTACAATCTCAGGATTCCTGAGAACATAGTCTCAATTGACCTACTTAATGACTAGCTCGGAGTCCCCATTCACAGGAAAATGAGGCATGCTGATCTCAAGGGCCAGCACAAGACTATTAATAAGGGCCTGATACTCTGCCTCATTGTTGGTACAACCATCTGACAATAGGAATGAGTATGGAAGAATGGACTACATCAGGGTAATGAAAATGATACCCAAACCCACTCTATGGATCCAAGGATCATTGAGCCTTCTACTAGTGGGGATCTAAGAGGAACCATCAATGTGCATTTACCAACATGGTACAGCTTGATCAATCAATAAGATTTCCTCATCAGGAAAATCCAAGTCCAGAGACTTGTATGTTGGTGTTGGATATGAATCTAGAATGTTTTCCAATGCCTGTTCCTTGATAGGCTTTTGAGGCACGAACCTGATGTCGAACTACTGGAGGTTACCTCCGGCCGCCCTAGTCGGCCATTCAGTATGGGGATAGCCTAGGATGTAATTCTACGGGTCTACCCGAGAGACCAGATGTACCTCATGGTGCTGCAGGTAATTCCACAATTTCTGTACGGAAAACATGAGCACAATGCAGCTCTTCTTGATCGGGGAGTATCTGGTCTCCAAATCGAGGAGCATGTGGCTGAGGTAGTAGAGGATGTTCTTTATCCCCTTATTGTTCTTTTGGGTGGGAAGGGTGCCGAGGGACCATTCTAGGGTGGTGACATAGAGAATCAACGACTTTCCAATGACGAGTTTCATCAAGACCAGAGGCTGGAGATAATATTTCTTAATTTCTTCAAAGGATGTCTTGAACACTTCGTACAACTCATAAGTGGTGCCCTTTCTCATAAGTCAAGAAAAGGGCTTACACATTCCATCCAGATTCACAATGAATCAGCGTATGTAGGACATGTGGCCTTGAGGACCTTGAAGATCGCAAATATTTCATGGGGGAGGCATCTAACTGATGGCCTTGATCTTTTCTAGGTTGATCTTGATGCCCTGGTACCTGACAACAAATCCAAGGAACTTGCCAGAGGTGAACCCAAATACACACTTCAATGGGTTCATCTTTAGATGGTAGGAGTGGAGGAAGCCGAACACCTTCTCAAAATCCATGAGATTGGCCTGGCACTGGGGAGATTTTACCACCATATCATCCACATATCACTCTACCAATGTCCCAAGAATCGGTTTGAATATGCGGTGCATGGCCCGCTAATAGGTGGTACCTGCATTCATCAGGCCGAAGGGAATAACCTAATAACAGAAAGTACCTTGGGGTGACCTAAAAGCTGTGGAATCTTCTTCCTCGAGGACCATCTGAATCTGTTTATATCTAGAGTACTCATCCATGAAAGAGAGGGCTTGGAACCCCGTCATAGCATCAATCAAAAATTCTATTACTATAAGGGGAAAATCATCCTTCGTACAATGACAATTGAGATCCTGGAAGTTGATAAAAGACTCTGATCTATCTATTCTTCTTCCTGACTAGTACAATTCTGGCCAGCAACATGGGGTACTCGACCTCCTTAACAATGATAGACCTAATGAGCTTTTCAACTTCAGCTTCGACCATGGCACCGTGAGATAGAAGCATCTTTCTGGGAGGCTTCTTGAACCCTCGATGATTTGTTGGGAGACCGAGGAGGAGGACGAATACATGAAGATCTAGTCCTGGCATCTCATAGTAAGTCAAGGTGAATAAATCAAGGTGTTTTTAAGGAAGCCTACATACCACTGTTGCTCCTCATGGGACATAGTGGCGCTGATCAATGGGTGTCTTAGATCTGCCTCACTACCGAGGTTTAGCTATACCAACTCGTCGATCGTGGCAGAGACGCCTTCCTCAAAGGAATGGTGGAGTACTCTTTATCTTCTTCTCCACTTATAGAGTGATCCACCATGGGGAAAGTTGATTCTGAGTTACCAGGCCCTGATGGGTGGATAGTACCATCTTTTGCGACAATGGTTACTACATCGGGGCACTCTGGAACTACTGTGAACATAGTGATAAAGGTTGTCAACCTGATCCCAACTGGTCTCCAGCCCAAGGGGCCACACTTGACAATATCAAAGAAGTAGTGGTGCATTGGTTGGAGATGACTTATTCCGACCCAAATAAAAAGGAAAGTCTGATGTGCAGTCGTTTCCATGATTCAGACGTCTCGATACCTGATGGGAGTGGGAGGCTCTGGGATCACTGGAGCTCAGTTCGTATAAGAATACAAAGTGATCTTCCGACGTCACATGGATTTGGGAGAACGGTTCCCCTATCCTTGAAATGAGAAAACACTGCCCCATATTGGGGGTTGTGACCTCCAACCGATGGATTGGGAAGACGTAGGCATCATTCTGGCCTACCAAGGGTCAGTCGTAGTAGTGATGGGCTCAACTTCACTTGCCAAGACTTTTTTATCCTTTCTCTTTTAATAGTCTGTGTCCAAGTAGTGGGTTTCACAAGAGACAAAAGGAGATTCATCACATTGGAGTATGCATACTCAACCATTAAGGGAGTACATGTGACATTGGAAATATGATGAGGGGACCACATCGTGCAGGTGGAACCATGGCCTACCCATCAATGCATTGTACACGGTGTTCTGGGAGAGAAACATGAAATTGGTGCTGGAAACTAGGCCATTGAACTGGGTCTTCAGACAGATGTTGCCGACCGGGGTCTGCTCTGTCCTGTCATATCCCTGGATCCTTAGATCGAAGGTATATAGGTTATCATCAAATAACCCTAGCTTCTGCAGCATCCGTATCAGGATCAGGATGATCCTGAAGTCGCTGTCAATGAGACAACAAAGATCCTCCACACCGTTGAATTGGATAGAGATATACCGCGGGTGGATGTTCCCCTGTATAGGAGAGCCTTCATCCTCTCTAGAGAATTAAATGATGGCATCTCATTCGGCATTCTCGACTATTTCATCATGAAGATCCTCTACAACTGCTACCTCTATCTCAAACTAGACCGGGCTTCTTAAAGCCTCGATGAGTGCTTCACGCATATCTGGTGATAGGTGAAGGGCTTCAAGTCTGCAAAGCCTCACTGGTATGCCGACTAGATGATTGAGAATGTCGTACTTCCATGCAAGGTGCGAACTTCGGCTTAAGGAAATTTGCTTGGCGATGGAAGGCATGGAGGGCCCCGCTGGCTTGATGGGTTGATGACTTGTACTAGGAATATACCGCTGCTCACTAGTCGAAGTCCTGAAGGTAGATAGAATATGAGAACCGGATGGTTGGGATCGACCTCTGGCAAGGCGAAGCAGGTTGCGGCATGGACGAAGTGGTTTTTCTAATCTGGTAGCACCAATTGTGGTGGAGGCAGACCTGTTGACACCAGATGAAGAGGCTGCCTGTGTTGAGTTCCATTCTGGGTCGGCTTTATAGTCTCAGTGGCATGCACGGATTGGCTAGTGGTTCAAAATGATGTTCCTTGATGGGCCATATGGTCGTAGCTCCACTGATGTTGGCATTGTCTGGGGACATTGTGGAGGATCGCCTGGAGATCCCCCTCATCCGGAGTCATATATGGGTTTACAAACTCATCGGTATTAACTGAAGTGTACCCTATACCATCACTTGATGGATCATCCACCACTAGGTGGATCCTAGGGGGAATCCCCATATCATGGGGCATGAAGTTGCTGAAAGTGTGGGACGATGATGACATTGGCAGAGCGCGTTTATTCTTCTTGCACAGCGGATGCTTGATCTTTTGGGAAGAGGCCAGTTGAGATGATGATGCAGAAGTGGAAGTTGCAAATTTTGAAGGATCTTCTTGATTCATACATGCACGGATAATTCCATGGGTGCGGGCGACCATCTTCTGAGCCATCCAGTCATTATACTTCTCGGACCCGCGGTAAGAAACCTGCTGCCACTCACCTTCGTCATCGCTACTATTGTATGGCCTTACAAAGACACCCGCCACTTGTGCCAGGGACAAGCCCAACCTGACAATGTTGTAGTCAATCTAGTCTTGGAGCCAGTCCTCAGACACATAGCACTTCTTGATGTTGTGCCCTAGGATTTGGTGATTAGGGCAGTAGTTGGGGTGATCAGTGAGATGCGCCTCCTCTGGCTTTCTACACTCAGGCAGTCATACAATTCTCTGCTCTATGGCTCTTTGAAAGTAACTGGGGACCCGAGCCTCGTCGAACGATTAGGTAAAATTTCTCCTATATAGAAAGGGGGCTCTCGGAGCATGACCCTAACGTGGGGCCGAAGGAGCCTGCTGAAGAGGCCGAACTTGATTATCCCGCCTAGGCAGTGGCTGTGCGTTACGTAGGGGCGACTACCGATTCTAAGGATGTTGCAGGACTGAAAGATGTGCCTGAGGTTGGCGGCTTATGCGAGGATATGGGGTTGGTTCTACTGGAAGCAATTCTAGTTTCCTGGGGGCTTATATTTGGGCTACTACAGTGGGCTTGACTCTAGCAACCCTTCTTGATGGGATTACAGGGGGCAGCGGACGTGCCTGGCTGGCCTGTAGAAAACCTTTTTCAAGGTCCTGGGCCTTATCTGAGAAGTCTTAGAACCCTCTGGGATAGTTCTGAGTGATCTGGGGGGGAACCAGTTCCGTCTTGACATTCTCCAGGCACATCGTCAGTAATTCCTCTTAAGTCAGTGGCATGTCAAGTGAGTATGTGAGACACTTCCACCGGGCAACAAAGTCCACAACACTCTCATAAGGCCTTTTATTGCACATGAAGTGGACTGAGATGTTCATTTTCCAGGTTGTAGTGCTGAACGGGTAAAGGAACTGCCTAAGGAGGTCATCCCATCTAGTCATAGATCTGACGAGGAGCTGGGTGTACCAGACGAATGCCGACGTCTCCAGTGACTTAACAAAATAGCAGAGATTGGCATCCTCCTGCTACGTGGGGGTCCCTAACAAAGGCCCACACCTTGAGTTGAAGTGGGACAGGTGCTACAGCAGGTCCCCCATCCCATTAAAGGGAGAGAAAGTGGGATTATAGAATCTCGGGGGTGCTCGATGTCGTCCACCCATCCTGAGTATGGATTTCCATCAGGTGGTATGGCCACCTGTCACGTTTCCAAAGTCTCTAGGCAGGAAATGTGTGCTTCCATTGGATCATTTGGGTGGGGGTCCCTATCTTGATAGGGATCCTGAACCACTCGCATGTTTCTTGGTTCTTCAATATGGTAGACAAGCTCAGCGGCTCATGGAGTGACCCTTGGGGCAGCTAGAGGAGCCCAAGCAGGGTTCCTTGGATTGTCACGTCGTTCGGGAGGGTTTGGCGAGACATACTGCGCCATCTTACCATGAGGTTCTTCTTCCTCCCTGCTAGTGAATATGGAATTATCATGGTTGCCTGTGGGAATCTCGCCGAGGGGGGGGGGGTTGTTCTTACCCCTATTTCTCCAGCCTAGGACCATCGTAGTCTGGTCGTCGCTATGAAATGCGTTCAGCCAAAAGTTCACCGACCAACTTATTTTTCTCAGCAAGTTGTTTCCACAGTGTGGAATTCATAGGGTCCTCTTCCATCTTTTGCAAAGAGGCGGACATGTAGGAGTTCTTGACAGCTCCTACGTGCTCTTTTTCCTAACTGACATTCATGCTGAGTACCAATGCCTCGATGGATGGAGGGAGACCTGGGAATTTTCTCTGATGATGAGTAATCCTCCAATATGGGTACAGTGGTGGCATGTCCTTAGGGGGGATGTTCCAATAAAGGAGTCTCAGCTCGTTCTCCCCTCCTGACAGATCAGTCATGTTGACCGCAACTCTTCTTGGGTGCATGTCTTCAATGTCACCTAGTGGGCCGGGCTGCCAGAGAATTACTTTTAAGAAGAGGGAGCGTACTTCCCCAACCACAGACAAGCGCATGGGGGTAGCCTCCTTAATAAATTTTCATAGTACATGGAAACTCTGAACGCATTGCTATTGGTGGGCCATGTGTTGATCATGTGACTTAGGGTGCTGGACCGCAGCCAGTGTGGCCAGTTCAAATAGATGAAAATGTTCACTGATGTCTTCAAGGGGCACTTGGCCCCAGGTATAAGTCACTCACTGGTGGAGGAGACGGAAGTGAGTCTCCCATAGTGTCCGGCAGAAACATTCAAACTCCCCCAGGGTGAGCGATTCCGGCGTACAAAATCTCGGTCCTATAATCGGCCAAAACTTCTTAGGGACGTGACCTCCTGCAAGGATGGTCTAGAATATCATCGACTTAGATTCAGGGTCGGGCATTTAATTTCCCCACTCATCAACAATGTATTGCAGAGGAACTAGTAGCGGCGCTGAGGCAAGCCGCTGGGCCGGTGGGCTGGCCTGCGGAGAGTACAGCGAGCGGGATGACTGGACGCCGAACCTTGGGTTGTCCTTTGAGGACTGTATTGACATAGCCACTATATCGCGATAGGATAGACCGGTGACCAAGGATCCTGAAACAGCATCAGCTTCAGCCGAGGGTGGACTATGTCGTGGTTCTTCCACGATTGACCCCCAAAATTGCTCTTCGTAGTCTCTAGTCAACACAGAGGGAGCATCTGGAGATGCCGATGGTGACTGCACGGTCGGTCCCTGGGGAAATGTTGAGTTCTCATCCTCCTGGATATACCAGCAGAGGGAAATAGGGATCCTATGGATCTTGAATTCCTGGACTATGAGGCTTATGCACCTCGTTCTTGCCCGAGCCCTTGACTCGAAAGACCGTGGAGAGGGCTCCCGCGATGAGTCGCACTCCTCTTCGGATTCTAAGATGCAGAATTGTCTGTTTCCTATCCGACCTTCCCCAGAATTCCTCATACGGTGTTGACGACCCGCCTTCTGTCCGCTGGGTGGATCCTCGGGGTAGGGCTAATTTCCGACACAAGGTCCTCTATCCGTACTGGTGTTGGGGCAGAGAGGGTTTCCACTTGAGAAAGCTGGGGTGCGAGGAGCACATAGAAAAATGTCTAAAGGGACATGTGGAGGACCTCAGTGCTGGGCGTTTTTGAAGTGAAGTTGGCCTCCACATATCTGACCGCTGGGGCGAGGAGGACCTTCACCGATTGACACGGGGACATGGTGAGGACCTCCATGCTGGTGAGTGACCGGACATGTAATGTCTCCATACTCGTGGTCTGCAGCTGGGGGATTTACCTCATACCCATTGTAGTTTCTGTGAGAGAGACCCCATACGGAGTGTTGCTATCATGGGAAAGACCCCTCTCTTAGGTTGAAGGCGGTGAGGGGCAGACCTCCAATCTGATTTTGGAAACAGGGAGGGGTCACACCTTCTGTAGTGGAGGCACGGAGTGGGCCTCCATACTAGCTGGAATTTCTGAGGATTGGTCCGCAACGTCCATCGCCTGTTTCGACAACTGGGAGAGTCAACCAAACCTGCCCATGGCACGGTTGGGGCCGTGATCTAGGCCGGGTGTATAACTGCCCCTACCCAACATATGCAGGAAGTTGGGGATATGTGTCAATGGTGGCTCTGGTCATAGCAGTCGCTTACGTTGACGCCCCATGGTGGGCTCCCTCTTCCATTTGTGCTCAACGCTTGCCCCGGGTCAGATGAACTGGAGCCAGTGGTGCAAGCGTGAGGATTACCTTCTCCTTGACTCGGGGAAGTAGATGAGGGCGCTGATGAGGCCTGGTGAGAGCCCTCACCAGGTTCCCTTGGAGCGGGAATCCATTTGGGCCAACCCAGACATCCCCTACATCGTCGGAGTAGGGGAGGGAGTTTTCAAGATGTTCCAGGGACAAGCTCCTAAAATGATTGAATGTTGGGGTGGGAAGCAGCGGCTCCCTATACGACCCTTGGGAGAGACATTGACGGCGTGGCACAGTTTCCTTGAGATCCAAGCGGGCCATCTTCCTGGTGGAGACTATTCCCTCCTCCTCGTACGAGCATACGAGGGAATTAATTACCCTTCAAAAGATTATTTCAGAATGGGAGATGGGGAATGGGTTCCCATCAATCATGGTAGTTGAAGCCGTCATGGTAGAGGTAGAATCGCGCTGGGTAGTTGCGTCGATATTGCCCCTGCCCCTACGCCAGTGGGTAGGTGATCGGGCTCTGGATGCAACAACTCTGTTCCTGAAAGGTGGGCGATGAACTCATTAATAGTTCTAGGAAAAGAAATCGAAAACTAGTGCCCCAACTCCGCTCAATATTCCATGGCTGGTAAGAGTGATCCACTCTGGCAACGTCGCAGAATGGAATGCTCAACTTCTTAACTGTCCCAACTACTGGTGGGTTTCACATCAGGCTCGCTATTTTATTTGGGGACCTTGTGCCAGATGACCGGGTCTGATGTCAAGCTAATCCATTGGTGCCCCAAACTTTACTAGTCTACATGCTTAGGAGAAGAACTTCATGTCGGTTCTGCATTTGTTTTCCAATGCTTTCTCCGGGGCGCATGCATCTATCACGCAGAGGATGCGTTGCGGTTACCTTGCATTCCATCATTCCAAAGGTGGGTGACATCCTATCATTATTCATGGATATCATCTCCATGATTGAAATGGAATGATGGGATGTCGGTTCTTCCTTTCTTGGATTCCTCCTCAGAACTTGTCAAAATGTTCGAGTCTCCCTAATTGATTTAAGGAGTAGTTTGTGAAACTCTTCCCGAAACCATATCCTCACGGACACCACTTAATTACACTGCTTTCGTGAGGATGCTCCAATGAGACCGGTTAGGGCAGCAACCTTTGGTTAGGGGATTATTCATGTTGGGAACCACTAGTGTGTCTTGACGCTGGGGGATTGGCATGTTTGCCTTCTGTCCCTTATTATAGGGCTTCTCGAGGGCACAGAAGCCCGATGTATCCCACATCGAACGTGGGGAATCCTATTCTTTGGGCATGTAACTGAGGTTTTCCTTATCTTAACATGTTTAACACAGGGTATTCTACAAGTTTAACATCTGACGGAGATGAATCAGACTGATCAGAACACTGAATAGAGTGGATCAGATTGAGGAACCCCCTTAAGGGAAAACTGATATTGGGGCCAGCACATGGGTGGCTTCCCGAATGCTGGGGAGGGGAATGGGGAATGAATTGAAATTATTCCACTATGATTTGGTGTCCCATGTAATAATCAGAATGGACAATGGTTTTGGGATTGAGCCTCAAAGAAACTTCCTATGTATCCTCGTGGAAGGTAATCAATGTCCGTATAGTTCAGTGATACGATGGGACACCAAAGGAGGTGACCCTTGAAAATGGAAACATGGATGGGACCCAGTGGAAGTGGAAAATTCTGGTTAGGGCATGAGATTCCTAAGACACATGGGCTCGGGGGAGAGTTTAGGATGAGACATGAGTGATGGGCTTGATCCTCGTGGAGGCTTCCTATGTATCCCAGTGGCAGGGAATCAAAGACCAAGTAGTTCACATGGATAATACTATTTAATGTCATGTAGGACGGGTGTAAACCGACGTGAAGGGGGTCATAACGACCGAGTGGTGGTCTTGAACTTCATGGAGGCTTCCTACGTACCATTCCATTACATGGATCAGAGTCCACGTAGTTCGGGATGGATTGGGGATTACACTTTAAGATGGCCCAAGGTGGTTGGGGCTTGAACCTCATGGAGGCTTCCTATGTACAACGCCATGGCATGGATTAACGTCCCTGTAGTTCGAGATGTATTGGGGATTATGCTCTGAGGTGGCCCAAGGTGGTTGGGTATTGAACCTCATGGAGGCTTCCTACGTACCACGCCTTGGCATGGATCAAAGTCCATGTAGTTCGGGATGGATTGGGGCTTACGCTCTTAGGTGGCTCATGGTGGCGGGGCTTGAACCTCATGGAGGCTTCCTACATACCACACCTTGCCATGGATCAAATTCCCCGTAGTTTAGGATGGATTGGGGATTACACTATGAGATATCCCAAGATGGTTGGGGCTTGACCCTCATGGTGGCTTCCTACATACCATGCCTTAACATGGATCAAAGTCCCCATAGTTCGGGATGGATTGGGGATTACGCTCTGAGGCGACCCAAGGTGGTGGGGATTGAACCTCATGGAGGGTTTCGACATACCAAGCCTTGGCATAGATCAATGTACCCATTTTTCGGGATGTATTGGGGATTACGCTCTGAGGTGGCTCAACATGGTTGGGGCTTGAACCTCATGGAGGCTTCATACGTACCACGACTTGGCATGGATCAAATTTCCCGTAGTTTGGGTACACAGTTTAATATCATGAAGGATGAGGGAATTTGGGTCTTATGCTCTAAGGTGGGCCAATGTTTTTCATGGTAGGTTCTCACTCTAAGATCATGTGAGTCATGCTCGATGTGAGAAACAATATATAGTAGAGACCTGATGATCATGTCATGAAGGGTGCGTTCGTGTGAAATGAAGAGAGGATTACGTGTTGAGCGGCCCAAGAAGTGTCGGGGATTACTTTTGGATGGAGGCCAGAGGGCAACAAAGTGCAGCGGGAGAGGGACTTAGGACAGAAGAAAGTAGGAGTCTCGTTCCCTATCATACCCTCCACTGGCTTTGAGGACCAGATATGAAAGGATGAGTAGGGTTGCTGCCTCCTAAAATGGAGGTTAGCGGCTTACACCAAGATGAACGCCCTTCCTTGCAGATAAATGCCACACCAATATGGGTGATATCATCCCTTGTGATGGGTGATCCCATCCCCATGGAAGCGAGTGGGTGTAGAGAATGTCCAAGGAGGGGGGACCCTACGTGTGAGGCACTGGGCCAAGTCACAGTTTAACATCATGTGCTGAGGATGATGGTGCTTAGATGTTTAACATCCTACAGTTCAGACCAGGTGGGTTTTCTCCACACCCCTAGGACTTATATAACCAGTACCCTCTACTACTTGTGGGTGGGAAGGCATCAGAAATGCCGTAACTAGGGGGTGTCGCAGAGAAAACAATCGATGGGTCCATGTTAGTGTGGCTTTGCGAAGAAGCAGTATCCGATAGTGTGCCTATGCAATAAAACATGAGGCAATGCAACATAACAGGCGATATCGTCCAAGGGACATTGAAGTTACTTCGTACAAGCCTAGAAGGTAGTATAGTAAAACAATGCATTATGTGGATGCGCAGGGCATGAGAGACACCTGAGAATGGAATCCATATGAAGTACATCAAGTGCTCGCGCAAGGGGGTGCCTGGGGAGCACCGAGATGAGAGGTATTAGGGGGATTGTGTGCAACCATGGAGGATTTCATGAAATAACTAGTTCCTCATGAAAAAAACTAGGCTAGCATGAAATAGGTGATGTGTGCGTGGTATTGGAACCATGTTTTTTCATGCAATTATGAAGGATTACCCGCAAGGGGTGGAAATGCACTCATGTGGGAGAGGCTGCGTGCAATGACCAGGGGAGTGAACTGGAAGGGGATTGTATGAAACTGGTCGAATTTGCGTGCAATGGAAGGGATTGCGCACAAGGGGTGGACCCCGAATGGATTCGAATTCAGTCTAAACCGTGGGGGTCTCGCATGAATCCAGACACCAGGGAAACATGATGTGAAAAGAACCGTACCTGAAGGACAATTTTTTCACGCATATAAAGATAATTTCACGCATGAGAGGCAGTTCAAATTTTTTATCCTTGAACTGAAAGGGGGTAACCTTCTATTTATAGGTTCCTGGGGGTGTGAAAAGTCAGGGGGCATGAAATAATTGCGCGATGATGTCTGTGGCATGAAATATTGGTCATGCGGGGCACATGAACATAATTATTTCATACCAGCACCAAGGGCTCTTTGTGAAATCCAGAACATTCCGTGATGGCCTCATTTTCTTCGCACACTTCACCCTTTTTTTGTGAAACTCCTTCAGGCCTCCCGGACCGGGTCACTGGATCCAAATATGCCTTAACTTTTTCATTAGGAAACCTTCCTCAACGTTTGAGCACTTTTTGGCATCTACAACCACCTTGAAGAGTTAAGGTTCCTTCAATAGTGGTGAAATTTTTGTATGATGAGAATGAGATAGAGACTCTCAAAAAACTCAATGAGGAGATACTTAAGGTTAATATTCCAATTGTGTATCTTCTATTGGTATAAGAAAGAACTCTTTCATATATACATATATAAATCAGGATCCTAATGGAATATTGGTATCTAAGCATTATACTAGATTCAGATCTAGGTAGCTGGTCTATATAAATAAGGATGTTAAAAACTATTAGGACTTACCTCTATTGTGGCGAATAAACTCTCCCTCACTTGGGAAATCATTCAGTCTTTCGACAAATTGATAATCAGTGGGAGAGGAATGAGGGTCCACCTCATCCACCCCTCTCTCTCTGTTGTAGATAGGAAGTAGCTCATACCGTAGTACCCTCAGAGCTTCTTAACATCATTAAGTCCCTGGATATAGAAATGGCCATAGGAGGATGATGAGAACCTGTAAAATCTAAGAGGAATCCATATCCTAATTGGGTGGATGATATTTTTCCCCCACCCAAAATTCAAAATCATTAATTCTTTTCATTTGATAGTGTAGGAGAACCTAAATAACTTCTCACAAGCATTGTATCTTGATGTGTTCCAATGATGGGCCCTCAAGATAATCATGTGGAATAAAATATGTGGTGTTTTGTATAGACTTTGATAGAGCCAACCATTGATTGGTACAACTTCCATCCAGTAGGATCTTTTTTATGATTTGAAGACCTCATTCATTAATTCCTTTTTCTGTTCATCCTCACACTCGGGAAAATTAAAATCATTGACCAGATGAACCAAAAACAAGATAAAAATGAGTGGCTATATAACTACATATCCATATAGAATGGTTTATCTCATTATCCAAACATCACTATCTCATAGGAGAAATTTCTTGATTTCATTGCTAAAAATCATTAGAACGATATGAAGATACCTAAGATTCCAATAAAGTGTCCAGGTGGGCTCTCTAAGTTCATATAAATGGAACAAAACATATAGGACACCATTCAACAGACCCAATCCAAATATCGGATCATGCCCTCAGTAAGGGGGAAATGGATAGGCAATGTAGAAGGTGCATTTGTCACAATCAAAAAAAAAGTAGAGACCATGAAAAAACATAGGAAGGTCCCTAATCTCACAAAAAATCTGTTTAAGCATAAACTACCTAAAAATCACCCTAGGACAGAAGAATAGAGAAATTACGGTCACATCAATTTTAGGAACATATGCATATTGTGTACTCCTTCCGAAATGAATAATTCCACGGTTATTTCTTGGCAACCATGGACTATAAATTTATCAAGCAATAGAAACCTGGGAAGACCTATGAAGTCATCCTCTCTGACCATCCTGAAAACTACCCTTTCCATAGATGCCTAGAACATAATATCTTGGACTTATTCATCTTACAATATGTCCATCATGGAATAGTTTATTCTATATATGTAGTTTCAAATACCCACTCAATGTAGGTGTCCTATATAACAATTTACCATTCATAATAATATGATGAATGATATAATGTTTCATTCATGAATGAATACAAGTTCAACAAAAATATTAATTATAATACAATTGACGGAGATCAGGCCAGCCTGACACCATAGCTACAAAGACACACAATAGCTCAACCAGCAATGAAGTTGACATTGGATATGTCTTCCATAAGTGTGTGTGACCATCAGAGGTAGGATGAAATAGAAGAGGAGGATCCTTATTCAAATCCAATGAAATATCTAAAACTTATAAATTTCATCCTGTAAATATCTAAGGTACAATAACCACTCATCCAAATAGAACCCCCATCAGATGATGAGATCATATTTGGTTCTATCAACATGATACACATGGAAGTATGATTCTCCAATTTGGAATATTCACCTGAGTATAATCTCCCCACACTAAACAGGGGAACATGAGGTTATATGTGAAAGAAACGAGGATATATGGGACTTCATGATCATGTTCAAAATTTATATTTTGGCTGCACACACAAAGAGAACATATATTCAATTGAGACCATTGTACATGTTCTCTAAAATCCAAAAAAAGTCTTAAAGGGCTCTCAGAACCCTCCAGCAGTTGTCCTCGCCCACCTGTATTGCATGACCACCTAGAGGGGGTTCAATAGTATGATTACCTAGGAAATAGGGAGGGTAGAAATGAATTGAACCACTAGAATCAATTGGCCCCATGACCTATTCACAAGTAGCATTCCTGTGCACCCAAAATACCTTGATTCTTGAGCCACATGTAAAGAGATACCCCACCTCGGGATGCACTGACCTCCAGTACCAAAGTAATACATTATGTAATTGTATTAGGTTTTCCCAACCAAAATCTAAATCATCAAAACACTCAATAATTCAAAATAAAATAATGGGGATGTCGTTAAAAACCTCCATAGTTGACAATAATTCAAGGAAAAAGTTGTTGCAACCATGATCCATCGAATGAAGTCTAGGTTAACAAAATTCCATGTCTCCACCTCGTTTATAGACCATGATTAGGATGATGTCACCCATTGACACATCATAACACAATATGAATCTGTTAAACTAGATAAAGATGATATCTTGAGGGATATGATTTCTAATCGAACTAGGATCAATCTCATCCCAATTGAAACCCTCTGATGTTTGGGATATAGTGAAGGAGATTTGACTCCCATAAAGATGACCATTGAAGGGTATGATATGTGTAAGAAAAGGCCTCTTGGGAAGATCATAATCAATAAATAGTTTGGGTATCTCACATATGATACTGATTTATGGTTACCCAGTGAGATACTACATTCATTGTCTTACATGGAAGGTGTTGGTTCCATAGTCACATGGAGATACCTTCAACATTCGATCAATGTCTAAAATACCCCATCGATGGTAAGGAAACACATCATGTATGTGTACACCATGTAATGATCACAAGGTACCCTCCTTATATTGAAAAATGAATGGGGGGGTTAGAACAATATCTATTACCTCATGTGAACAATGCTAGGTACTGAGACCTGATACTCAGATGTTGAGAAGAATTGGATCAAACTCATATTTATAGTGCGGAAGATGAGGCTTTACATGCAGAACCATGAAGTCCATATAGTCTCTCATATTTATTCACTGTAGTACATCCTTGACCTCTCTAACACCTGAATATTTTTATGGAATATGTTCCTTAAAAATAATATTAATTTTTCAATAGATTTCATTGCATGAAATCGTGAGTTTAAATGAACTATGAGATGCCCTTTGAATAAAATGGCCATTATAACTAAGCTTTTATGTCAGTGGGAACAAATAAATATCTTATGAAAATGTTTGGTGAATTAATTGGATAAAAATTATATATGGACAATATAATCCAATAAAATGTAAATGAAATATTTTAATTTTTGTAATAATAAATTAAGTGAATTGCAATTAGAAAATTAAATTAATTAAAGAAATAAATGTTATATTTTTAATAATATATTTTTTATTTCCACCTAATTTATATTTTTGTCATTATGAATGAATAAACCCTATTTTTTGTATAAAGACTTATATTTTTTCAAAAGGGTATTCTTACCGCCTTTTAATGGAGATCCATTTTCAAATTTAAAATTTGACACATTAATAATTTTAATATGAAATCATATATTACGTAATTGTAATAGAGATATAAAAATTTACTTTTCTGTAATTATTTTATATTTATGATAACATTAATGATTTCATTAATTTGAAAATTATAAAAAATTATAATTGAAAACATGTGTTTTCCTAAAAATATTTTTTATAGTTAAATTATATTATTAAATGATTTTAAATTATAAATGGAATATATTTTTATAAATTAATTTAATTTAGGTCATTAAAAAAATTTTAACATTAAATTCATATGTAAAAACATTTCAATCTATTGCAATGTTTTATCTTTTAAAACTTGTTTTGTTTTTTCGAAAAAGTGATGAATTTTAAATTAATTATTGTAAATTATGTGTTTAGAATTTGAAAAAATATATTAAATATTTTGAATCATCATGACCAGGTTAATTAAATATATTTATTTCATTTTGGGGTGTTATAAATAGTAACTTTGGTAACTTTTATTAATACAGTAAAAGGGTAAATTGGGTTATTAAGGGTAAACATAATATTACAAAATTACACTAATACTTGTCCTAATATAATTTGATGAGTGTGTTTCAACCTAAATCATCCCTGGGTCAAAATTGTATCCATTGGAAGCCACTTGTATGACATTAGGACATTTAGTTTATTTTATTTTTAAAAGATAAATACGTCGTACACAAATTTTAGTAACTATATCAATTTCATTATAAGGTTATTCAGAATATAAATTCGACTATAAATACTCCTTTGATATATAATATATATATATTTTAATAATGGAAATTTATTAAGAATTTTATGTAATATATAATTAACCTAATATCTTATACCATAATGATACATAAATTATTTAATTGATGGGAAATAAATAAAATAATTTTTATTAAAATGAAAATTACCATTAAAATATAATAACAATTGGAAAAATATTAATGGATACTATATATCAACCATATTCATCCAAGGGTCATGTTATTGACCATTTAAATCCATATGGTAAATATTATGACACTAGTATTATTTTTATTTAAAGTGATTGTAATGTTGTCACATTCATGTTTGAAAAAATATAACAATTTTAATATAGGATTATTTAGAATCTATATTTTAATATAAGTATTCTTATGATGTATATAGGTTTTATATTCTTCATATTATTTTATTTCAATTTTTATTCAACAAATAAGTATGTTATGTAATGACCCAAAACTGATGTTGTCATTATTTTATTAATGGTGATAATAAATAATTGTAATTAAAAATATTACAATAAATATAATATGGGATAATTAATATATAAAATTAAATTTAAAAATTACCTTGAGATATTATGAATATAATAAAATAATTGGTTCTATGTGAACTTGTAATATTTATATTTTTAATTAATAATAAATTATATATTCTAAAAATTAACACTATTGATTCTTTATGAAATTAATGTATTATTAAATTATTAAAAATACAATTTTTTAACAAATATTGAATAATTATGAAAATATTCCAAAGGTTTTAAATTATTAATTTATTATATTATTTACATCATCTTACAAAATATTCCAGCCTTTTAATAGTGAAATAATTGGTACGTTAGTTAAAATGAAATAGAATAACTAATTGTTAAATGAAAATGATAGGATTTAAATGGATTGAAAAAAATTTCAAAACATTATTGGTTGATTATATAACAACACTATATAATATTAGACTCTATACTATGATATTTTTGGGGTTTCGGGATGTGGTTTTAATTTATTATGTATTTATATTTTTGGAAATTCCAAAGGTGCCCCCAACCTCAACTAGAAAAGGGAACCTCCTCCCTCATTTCCTCATAACTAATTTATCATTAAATATAGTAAATCACCTAAAAATATCCCTTATAAACATCTATAGTCACATTATATTTCTATTTTCCTTTTCAAAAGACCAACTTTTGTTCCATTAAGAGGATATCTAGTGGGAGCTCACTGAAAAACAGGTAATCTCCATTACCGACTCTCTCACGAACATTTCTTATTTCACTTCATCTTTCTTTATTTTTATTCCAATATTATTTAATAATTATAGAATCAAAAATATTTTGAGATTATAAAATGTTTAGTTTCCAAACTTATTCCACCTTCTATCCATCCTATGAAAAACAAAATCACCATGTGCACATACATACGACTTATCGTCTCCACACTATGGTGTAATCTGTTTTTAACCACCACATTATATTTATGGGTTTAAATATAGAAATAATAACAATATATTAAAAACAT
This sequence comes from Viscum album, assembly GCA_963277665.1. Taxonomy (NCBI): domain Eukaryota; kingdom Viridiplantae; phylum Streptophyta; class Magnoliopsida; order Santalales; family Viscaceae; genus Viscum; species Viscum album. Next base: position 1,502,109,607 of record OY728128.1, read on the forward strand.
AACTATTTATTTGGTCTATAAAAAAATATACCATCCACTTTCATACTATTTCATAGTTAAAGGAATAATATCATCGCTCATGCATACGTATGCCCTACCATCTCCACGATATGATGCGATTCATTCTACATGATATCTATTAAATATTATATGTATATAATTAAAAACTATTATATATAATATGTTAATATCTTTCAGAAAATTATTAAACTATAATCTATTAAGAATAATCATAACTTATTCAACAAAACTTGAAAAAGAAAATGACGTTATTTATACCTGAATAACAATTAATAATGAAATGTTATTAAATGGATGATAACTTAATCATATATGATAAAATAAAAATAAATGTGATTTTACAATAAGTCAATGAAATTATTAAAACTATTATAAAAAAGGCTCATATACATACAAAGGATATCATACCTAAGGTAAGAGATAATTTTTCCACCTCATTATTGTTTGAGATTTTTTATACTTATGTATATACTAGGGTATATTTATCATCCATGACCATTTTCCTAAATATGTATTCCAAAATAATGGTTCTATCTACATACATTTTTATAGTCATTTTTACCAAGTTCGTTATTTTTTATTAAATGGTATGAAATGACACTTTTGTGGATTTTTGATACGAGGAAATTTTTTGACTTACCTGAAAAAGGTATGAGAAGAATTTTTTTTATTTCAAATTATAGGGAATGAAATGTATTTACATTTTTATAACTAATTATTTAAATGATGCATTCTTCAAATATATCATGTTTATTTTTAATGAAATTATTTTCATTTAATTTTTTTTGGCATTTTGAAAAAATAAAATGTTTTTTATTACAAAGGGATAATTTCCTCAAGAATTAATTTAAAAATTTTAATCCAAGTTAATTTCCATATAAGATGGAATTCTTTAATAGGGTAATCTTTTAATTATAATATCCCAATTTTTCTTATGGATCAATTCTATTTATTGTTCTATTGATATTTATGAAATCCATTTTTTACATGGATTATTTCATGATAGAGTTATGTTTATCAAACCAATTTTAGTCCTAGCGTTATGCATTGATGAATGATTTATGTTTTTTTGTAGAACACATAAGAATTATTTATTTATGGGATATGTGGGACCTATATCAATCTCTAATGCATTTGTTAAAGATTTATATCTCATGATATAGATAAATATGGTACATGAAATGATTTACGTTCATTAATACAGGGTTGGAAAGAGGAGTGAGCTCCGTTCAGTAATGGGATTTTTCTACTATGATGGTTTTGGAAATGAGCATTGAATAATATGTAATTATATTTTATGCTTATGTGTACACCAAAAAATTTCATGTCTTGTTTAATGACTTTGGAGATTAAGTTCATTGATTCATATGTAAATTTATGATTTATCCCATGGAATGATATCAAGATCTTTCAAATGCAGGATAATATTTTCAAATGTTATGTTCTTATGTGTTATGATTATGATATGATTGATATATCCATGTTTACCCTTATTGATCATCTGAGCTCACCACTTCTTATGTTTCACTTCCACAGGTCATGAATAAAGAAATTAAGTAAGATATATCAACAAGGGGTATAGTTATAAAGGAATAAGTATGAGACAATGTAGATGTCTTATGAACCAATAGTTTTTGTTTCCTAGTTTTTAAGGACACTATACATATATGGTTATGTCATGGTTTTGTTATTTTTTTTATAATGAATATTTTTAAATAATTAAATAATATCTATGTGTATTATGATTTTGTCATTATGGTTGGTATCAGAGAAAATATATAATTAACTATTAGGAACTAGGGTAAAAAAACCATAGTAATAACCCTAAGGATATGATGAAGTATAGGTTACAATCCTTGTGTTTTAGAAATGATCCTAAATATCCTGATATAAAACTGAATGTTCTCTAAATTTGAATTCTATTATTTATTATGTGTATTTCTATTATGATTATTTTTTCTCATAGTACGCTTGTTGGTTTTAGCCAATGGATTGAACCAATAAGAACTAAGTTAAAACTAAATGTAATGGTAAATGTAATTATTGTCTTCCTAAGAAACCAAATTTTATGAAGAGGGAATGAAAAACCTTGTTTCTATGCTCAGACAACTTTCTCAAGCTATGAACCATACATGAAATCCATACTAACAAAGGGGGAATAAAATTCCATTAAGTCCTTAATGGGGCGGTTTTTACATTATTTTAGTGGGTCTATTGATCCACTAATGGCTTGAAAATGGATTAGTACAAATGAAAATATATTTTCAGTACTTTGATATTTAGATCATGATAAATTCATCTTGGAAGTATATCGTTTGGAATGTTAAGCTGATCAGTGGTGGAATCTTATCCAGAAGATGAGGAAAAGAGGTAAAATTGAATATATAGAATGGGATGAGTTCAAGAACATATTTTTTAATAAGTAATTTCCTCATATTATATGGTAAAATATTCAGAATTAGTCTGTTGAACTTAATCAAAATTATAAAGAATCCATTGGGACCTATAAAGAAACTTATACCAGACATGCAAGTTATGCTTCTTGATTAATTATCCAACATGATTGTAAAATTTTATCGATTATTCAGTGTCTTAAATACAAGTCTATAAAGTGAATTATCTATAAGGGATATCAATAGAAACAATGAATTCATTCTATGTGAACCTATGGTTTATATGGATATTGCAGTAACCTGTCAGTCCTATGGGTTCGATAAGAAGATAAAAATGGAATTCAAGGGAAAATATAACGTCCAAACTATAAATAATATTATTCTAACCTTCTTATCAATGCATGGAATGTAACATCGAGGAAATTTTCATAAATGGGAAAGAAAATGTTTTATGTGTGGGATAGATTGTCATCAATAATTTAAAAGCTGATGTGATAGGGAAAATATGTCAAATGATATGAATAAGGAAAATTTTATGCATAATTCACCTCCTACACTTTAATAGTACAAGTGAAAGGAAATGGAGAATTATTCCAACCAATTACCTAATCCAAGGGTTATTGATGATGATCAATGAAAAAATAACTCTTAAGGACAAAGATAAAGGAATGTCACATGTGATCACTTTTGGCGATGCAGAATATGATAATAATGTTTTGAAAGTTACAATTACCGTCCACTCTAAAGTAGGAAATGATTTATTTATTTTTGGATGCACCCACTCATTTTCCATGAATAATGTTTTAATTTTATTATAATATTAACTAAATAATTTTATGTTATTTATCTATGAAAACTTCTAGTGGAACAATAGTCACATCAAATACTTATAATTCTTCTCCAGTTGATGTTTGTAGGAATGTGCTTCTTCAAAAATCTTGCCAGCCTTACATTAGTGGAATTTGATTTGATTCATGGAATGTATTGGATTTATCTATATGTACCTCTAATAGTTTTCCAAGGAAGGGAAGTAATATTTTATATTCCAAACCAATTTATGATCATTTATCGATGCAAGGAATAATATATCCTTCTAGTGAAAAATCCATCCATCATATGGGTCTTGATTCCTATAAATGAAGGTCATCTATCTAAAATGGTTGGTGTGAAACTAATATTTAAGAATAAACACATTGTATGTGTGTTTGATGATGTCTATCTGGATGAATTTCAAGGACTTCCACCAAATCATGTACTATATTTATTAATAGAAATCATGTCGGGTGTTATAACTATTTTAAATAGAACTTATAGAATGACCCTAATGGAGTTTAAGGAATTGATGATGTAAATACAAAAGATTTCTGAAAAGGAAATCATATACCAATGTGTGTCACCTTGGTTTTTACCTATTCAATTTGTTAAGAATAACCATGGTTCAATGACACACTATATTGATTATGATGAAATTAACATGATCACTATCAAGAAAAAATTTCATATTCCCTACATTGATGTATTATTCGAAAAACAACACAGATCTCAAATATTTTTCAAGATTGATATTCATTTAGTATATCATCAATTAAAGGTCATGAAGGACAATATTCGAAATACATCATTCCATAAATGGTATAGAAACTACAAATTTGTAGTGAGGCATTTTGGTCTTACTAATTCCCAACTGTCATAATGGATCTAATGAATAGAATCTATAGAGTGTATTTTTATAAATTAATGTTTTTATTTAAAGATAATGTTTTGTTTTATTCAAATAGAGATGAATATTATTAAGATCAATTGAGAATTATACTAAATACCATATGAATGGAGAGGAATTATGAAAAATTTACCAAGTGTGAATTTTGGATTCATAAAGTTTCATTTTTTGTCACATAATCCTAAGAGTGGGTATGTTTGTGGTTCCAGAAAAATAGAAGATATTGAAAGTAATCCGAGGATGATAAAATAAATTTAGACCTATGTTTTATTGGTTTGGATGGATATTATCAACATTTTGTTAATGTTTTTTCATTAATATATAATCTTCTCACCATGTTTTATTAGAAAGGAGTTAAGATCATGTGGGCCGAAATTGAAATGATTATTTCAATAAACTAAAAATAAGGTTATCTAGTGAACCTTTTCTCACACTACATTGTTGTGGAGAAAGGTTTCTGATCTAAAATTATGAATCCAATAAGGGAATTTGATTTTTTCTCCTAAAAAATGATATGGTGATAGATTATACCTTGAAGCAATTGAAAATACATTATATGAGTGAACTAACTCATGATTTGGGGTTAGATGTGGTAATATTTGCATTAAATATATTGAGGTATTATATTTATGGTGTGATATTTGATATTTATAGTGATTAAAAAATATTAATGTATGTTTTCATGCAATATGTGTTGAATATTAACTATAGAAGATGGTTGGAGTTGATTATAGATTAATACATTTCAATACATTACCACCCTGGGAGATCAATCAAAGTGGATGATTCTTTTAGTTGAAAGGACCATTCTAGCCTATATATGATGATTATAAACAAGATCTAATATTTATGGATTTAAAAATGATGGATCATGAAATTTAAAAGGAAGGGTATAAATATTATATTTCACAAATAAATTTTCTACTGTCTATACAAGTGAAGATTAAGGAGGCGCAAAAGGAAGATATTGATCGACCAAAGAAGGTGAAAAATATTACTAAATTCAAACATGATTTTGATGTAATAATAAGGACTAGGAACCGTGTTTGTATTCCTCTCATAATATTATTAAAAAAGATCTTTTTTATAAGCCTCATAGTGCTTCATTCTCTATTCATCCTTGAAGCACAAAGATGTATAGGGACCTAAAAAATTATTTTTGGTGGGAGGGATTGAAATGAGATGTTTCTGAATATGTCTCTTGGTTCTTGGTTTTTTAGTATAATAAGGATGATAGATAGAAGTCTAAAGGTATGTTACTACCATTACCCATACCGGAATGGAAATGGGAAAATTTCACTATTGAATTTGTTTTCTGACCTCACGAAACATATAATGTCCATAATGACATATAGGTTATAGTTGATCGCCTAATGAAATCGTCATATACAATTTCTATTATAGATGAATTCTCTCTTAATCAACATTCCATGATATATATAATGAAACTGGTAAGATTGAATGGAGTACCAATTTCCATTATTTTTTATCGAGATTAGAGGTTTACATCAATGTTCTAGTGAATTCTTTAGTAAGATCTAGATAAAAAGTTAATATTCATCACTACTTATCATTCTTGGATAGAGGGTCAGTATGACAGGGAAATTAAAACTCTAGAATAAATGATAAGATCTTGCCTTATGAATATCAAAGGTGAGTGGGATCATCCCCTACCTTAGGTGGAATTTTCACACAACAATATCTATTACTCCAATATTCCAATAGCTTATTTTGAATACCTCTATTGAATGAAGTGAATAACTCCAACATTCCAGAATGAAGTTGGGGAAATAAATCTCTTAGGAACAGATATTGTTGATGAAATGGAAATGAAGGTCATATCAATTCAACAAAATATAAGAGCATCTCAGAGTCAGAAAAAAGGTATTTTGTCAACTGAATAAAATACCTAGAGTATGAAGTGGGTGACAATGTGTTTATATTAATATATTCTTGTAAGAGAGTAATGATATTCGTAATGAAGTTAAAGTTTATCCCTAGGTATATTAGTCCTTTTGAAACTCCGGATCATGTTGGGATGGTAGCTTACCGATTAGCACTTCCACTGAATCTCTCTCAAGTTCGTGATGTGTTCCATGTATCTCTACCAAGAAAGTACATACCTAATCCTTCACATGTACTAAAAATAAAAGTCATACCACTAGAGAAATATATTTCTTATGAAGAACAACTGATAGATATTCCTCATGATAGCGAAGAAGTTCAGTGAAATAAGAATACTTTATTGGTTATAGTTTTATGGGGGAACCACCAATTTGAGGAAGCTACAAGGGAACTTGAGGAAGTGAAGAGGCAAAGGTATCATCATATTTTTGTATCAAATTGACGAATTTTTATGGTGAAATTCTTTTTTTGGGGGTTGAATGTAACACCCACATGTTTTTATGAAATATTTTCATTAAATAATTTTAATTGTTAAATATCATGAATTACATGAAACCGTGAGTTTAAAATAACCAAGAGACACCCTTGGTATAAAATGGAAATCATAACACATTTTCTATGTAATTTGAAATAAATAACTAACTTAGGAAAATTTAGGGTGAATTATTCGGCTAACAATAATTTTTGAAAAATATAAACCAATTAAATGTAAAAGAAATATTTTTATTTATTGTATTAATACATTTAGAGAATTAAAATTTGTAATTGAAATTAATTAAATATTTGTGTTATATATTTCATAAAATAGTATTTATATTCACCCGAATGATATTTTAGTCATAGTGTATGAATAAACCCTATTTATGTAAAAAACTATATATTTTTCAAATGGAGAACTTTACCACAATTTAATAGGTGAAAACTTTTAAAATTATAAATTTGACACATTAATAATTTTTATTTGAAAAAAGATACCTCTTATTCGGAATCAGGTTATAAAAATAGACTTTGGATAATTTTTCTATATTTTTCTAATAAGATTCATTTTTTGATTATTAATAAAGATATACAAAATTTTAATTAATTTTTTTCATCTATATATTTTTTATGGTTAAATTATATTATTAAGTTGTTTTAATGTATAAATAGATTATATTTTTAACAATTAATATAATTTGGTCATTGAAATTAATTTTACATTGAATTCAAATTTGGAAACATTTAAATCTTTTGCAATGTTTTAACATTCAAAACTCATTTTATCTTTCCAAAATGAGATGAATTTCAAATTAATTACTGCAAAAGCTATGTTTTGAATTTTGAAAAATATATTCCATATTTGGATTAAGGGGGTCCAAATTAAGTTAATATTATTTTTTTTCTTTGTGGGAATTATGAATAGTGTCTTAGGTAATTTTTATTAGTACATTAATAGTGTAAATTGGGTAATTATGGTTAAAAAATGTTATAATATTATACTAACACTTGTACTAATATTTTTTTTTCTATTCCAACCTGAATAATATTTGGGTTGAAATTGTATTCTTTGGAAGCCACATTGATGAGATTAAGAAATTTAACATATTTTATTTAATGAAAAGTAAAATATGTCATACCTAATGTTTAATAAATATATCATTTTTAATATAAGGTTATTCAAAAGATAAATTAGACTATAAATACTCATTTTAAAGCTAAGTTTTTTTTTATTTTTAATGGATGATTATTTTTAATTTTTATGAAATAAATAATTACTTTAACTTCTTATAAAATAATGATGCTAAAATTATTTAATTGATGAGAAATCAATAAAATAATTTTTATTACCATGATAATAAACATTAAAAGTCTAGAACACTTGATTTTTTTATTAGTATAGTACATCTCTACCATATTTATCCTAGGTTCTATTTATTAAACTTTTTAAGCCATATATTAATTATTATGAAACTTATAAAATTTTATTTATATTAACGTTAAAGTTGTCAAATTCATGTATTGATAAATATAACATTTTAAAGAGAATATTTTTGAAAATATATAATTAAATATAATATTAATTAGGAAATATTTAAGATTTATCTTAATAATAATATTTTATTTTAATTTTATTCAATAAATATTTTTGTTAAATAAGTACATAATACTGATGTGGTAATTAATTTCTAAATGGAGATAATAAATAGTTTTTGTTGAAAATATTAAAATAAATATAATTTCGAATAATTAATATAAGAAAAAAATTTTAAAGATTACCTTAAACTCTTATAAATATAATAAAATATTTTTTATGTTAACTTTTTGTCTTTATATTTTTAATAATCAATTAATTGTATAGTATCAAAATTGACACTATTGATTATTTTTCAAAATAATGTATTATTTAATTTTTTTTAAAAAAAGAAACCATTTTTTAAAAATATTTAATAATTATTAAATTGTTTAAAATGTTCAAAATTATTCATTATTGTTGTAATTTATATTAAATTATTAATTTTTTTATCCTTTTAATATTGAAATATTTGATACATTATTTAAAATTAAATAGAATAACTATGCATTAATTAAAAATTAAAAGGTTTAAATGGACATAAAAACATTTCAAAACATTTTTTTGATGATATTAAAACCCTATCTCATCTAATATTCTAAAATAATATATTTTTAGTTTTTTATGTCATTTTAATTTGTAATAGATTAATATTTTTGGAAATTCCAAATGATCCCACAACATCAAATATAAAAGGTCACTTGCTTCCTCATTTATTAATTAGACATTGAGACTTAAATTTCATAAATACCCTTCCCTTTTTCCCTTTAAAATATCCCTAGTCACATTTTTTAGGTTGTGATATTTTCAAAAGACCAACCTTAGTGCCATTAAGAGGATATCCAAAGGGAGCTCTCTGAAAAAGAGGTAATCTTCATTGATGACTCTATCAAGATAATTTCATCTTTTAAATCCTCTTACTTTGACGTTTCTAATATTAATTAATAAATCAATTATCATATATATTATTATTTGTTATAATGGTTATAAAAAACCATATTCTACCTTCAATCCACCCTATAAAAAATTATATCACCACCCCTGTGTATAGACGACTTACCGTCTCCATGCTGTGTAGTAATCTTTTTTAACCGCCACTTTACCTGTACGAGTATAATAATAGAAAAAATAACTATATATGATCATTATAACAAGATATTTATTTCGTAACAATATATATTCCATCCACTTCCATACAATTTCATAATTAAAGGAATGATATCATCACTCATGCATACATATGACCTACCATCTCCACAATGTGATGCGATTCATTTTATAAGATATCCAATAAAGAAAAAATGTATTGAATCAATAAAAATGATATATATTATATTAATATAATTTTGGAAATGATATAACTATAACCTATGAATAAGATTCATAACTTATTCAATAACATATGTATAAGAAAATTAAGTCCTTTATACCCAAATAAATAGTAATAATGGAAAATTATTAAACAGATAATAATATGATCATATATGATATTGTAAAATGAATATGATTCTATAATAAGTCAAAGAAATTATTTAATCCATTACATAAGAGGTTTTTCTATATACAAAAGATATTATACCTTAGGAAATGGATAATTTTACAATCTCTTTAATATCCAAGATTGTATATATGTAAGTATATAATTGGGTAAATTTTATCATCCATGTCCATGTTTCTTAAATAAGTATTAAAAATTATTCTCTTTATCCTTATAGAATTATTTAATGTCAATTTTCCCAATAGGTGAATTTTTATTAAATTTTATGAGAGGAATATTTTGTCATTTTCTGATATGAGGTACTTTTTTACTTATGTAACAACAGTTCTAGAAGAATGTTTTCTTATAAATTATACCGAAATAAGAGTTTTTATTTTTTCATAGCACTGTATTTACATGAATATTACATTACATGATTTCAAGGTTATTTTCAATGAAATTCAATTTTTATAATTGTGCATCATTTTTAAAAAATAAAATGTTTTTGAAGAAGAAATAATATTTTCCTCAATAATTAATTTCAGGTGGTCAATAAAAATTATTTTCCATCTATGATGGAATTATTTAATTTTTTTATGTTTCATGTATAATATCTATATTATTCCTATGGTTTTATTATTTCTATAGATTGAATTATATTTATTATCCATTAGTTTTACATGTATTATGTAATGATGGAATTATTTTTAAGAATCCCATTTATTCTATTTGTTATACTGTTATGAAGGATTTATATTTTTTTGTGGAACCAGTAAGAATGGTTTCATTATGAGATGGGTGAGACCTATATCTCCGGCCAATGGATTGTGTAAAGATTTATATCTCATGAGATAAATAAATATGGAATGGTAAATGATCCAAGTTCAGTAATACAGGTCTGGAATGGGATTTGATCTCAGTTTATTAATGGACTTAGTCTGATATGATGGTCTTGGTAATGAGGATTGATTAATATGAAAAGATGTTTTATGCTTATATATATTCCAAAAAAAATCATGTATTATGTTTTGAATTTTTGGATTATATTCACTGATTCTTATGATATTTTAATAATTATACCATGGAATGATATCATGGTATTTCATATGCCTGATAAGATTCCTAAAAATTATGTTCTTAAGTGTTATGATTATGATGGGATTGATATCTACATGTTTAATTATACTGAGCATCTGAGATCACCTTTAGTTATCTTTCTTTTCCCTATCTCAGGAAGAAGGGTATTATATAAGATATTTTAAAAGTAGGTCTAGTTTCGAATAGATAAGTAAGAGACAATGTAGATGACTTTTGATCCATTTGTTTATGATTCCTAGTTTCTAAAGACACTAAACCTATAAAGTCCTGTAATGGATTTATTATATTTTCGTAACGAATATTATTTAAATTGTATTTAATATATATTAATATAATTTATAGTTCATTATAGACTCCCATGATAACAGGGAATCTTCCTTAATGGGTGGTATTTTTGAAACAATATGTCCTTCAGTTCATTTCATAGAATATAGTGAAAGGGAAAGACAAGGTTTATTTACACATGGTGCATACCACCCTGAAGAATACATTGGTGGACACTGAGTTATGGGATGAGGTGGTCTTTTATTCCCATGAATCTCCCCAGACATGAGATATTTATTTTTATGTTACCTTAGAAAGTCCTATCAGAAAAATTATAGAAGGGTAAAATATCAATAGGGTTAGAGTAAAGATTTTATGTGTCTCTCTAGAAAAAGAAATTTTCCTTAATCATTCTCACTATCCGAGGGATGCATTAATAGTGAGGATGAATACCAAGTCCTTATCTCTATATTTAATGTATACATAGAGCTTTAGATATACTACCTTGACATCAAAATTGATTTATAAGTAGTGGTAAAGAAGCTCAAGGTAAACTATGCTATAAAAAAGAATGAACTGACCCATCTAACAAGACACATCAAGGGACTAATGGAAGATTTCCCATTAGTTACAACATTGTATCATGTCCTCTTATCCCAAAATGATCGTTCCAATGAACTGTATATTGTATCCATAGTCCAGGCTATCCCTACTATGGGGGAATAAATATTATATGTCCCACAACAAACAATGGTCTCATAGATTATCATATGTGACATGGGATAAATCAGTCTATTCAAAACTGTAATACATTGTGATGAAATCATATCCACCCTCGGATGGATAGATATCATAACTGGTTATGTCCAAAACAAGTCTCACCTGATAGAATGTGCCATATGGGAACAAATTCTATGCCAGTCGTCAAAATTTACCCCATGGGATGACACAAATGAGTAGAATTTCTACTACATGTGAGGATTTTATAGAATTTACCTTAGATATATAGAATAAATATATATTCATTCAATTATAAAAGATTTATCTGAGGTCTCCTATGTCTCTCATAAATATGAGACTAAGCCCCTCCATAAAATTAGGAGGTTGGGTTATTAATAGAAATAGATTATATATGACTCTGTTTAATTCACTATGAAATTTAATGCATGCCAGATCCATGAAAATTTCATTGATCGACCCCCATAATTGAAATTGAAAGCTAAATATTCATGTCCATTTTATGTATGGGAAATGGATGTTATAGGTCCATATCGCCTATGCACAGTTTAGTAGTTCGAGTACATCTTCACTACAACCACTTATTTTACAAATGGATTGAGGAAATACACATCCAATAATTCTGGATGAGTAATATCATCAAATTTGTAAAGTCCCATATCATCAACAGTTTCAGAGTCCATCACAGAATATTGATAGATAACAACACGAAATTTTGTTCTACAGTTATGGATAAACTATACGAAATGTAAAATATAGAGTCTAATCAATAATCTCTCTATCGTGAAGAAAAAAATGTATAGATAGTGGCCTTTAGTAGGACTCTATTAAATATACTACAAAAGAGAGTGAACATGGATAAGATGTCCAAGATGGAAAATCTCTTCCATGATTTATGGGCCTTCCATACCACCATGTGTACTTCTTCACAATAAACACCATACTCATTGGTTTAAGATATTGAGGCTACATTACATGTCGAATTCAAGTTTCCATTTCTCTGAATACAATTTATGGAAAACACTCGGATGACATGAATTCACCAAAATGGCTCGATAAGTTGGAGTGTCATGATGATAAATTTTCCTAAAAATGGAAAAACATGATGTTTATAAGAATGTGATCACATGATCTTATAAATATAAGCTTTTTCTCTATTCATTTATCAAAGGAGAACTAGTGTTGGAACTTTAGACCCTAATGATACCATGAAATAATCCACCAAAGCTTGAAAAAAATGAGAAAGGCCTTATATCATACATATGGTCTATCACTATGGATCATAATCACTAGACACAAGGGATGGAGACAGTATCACACCCCCCAAAAATGTGAGTTTTCTCAAGAAATACATTTCAAAGATATCATCTGTCACCCCTCATCTTGGTTTCAATATGTAAAACAATAAAAACTCATCTAGGTCATGTGACATTATACTATACAAGATCATACTTGTTGAATGATGTTAAACTATACATGCTCCTCCTAGTAAAATGGTGTTAAACTATATAATCTCATTAAACTTTTATGAAATTAACTTTCATAATATTTTCCTAGAAGAAAGATATTAAACTACACAACGTCTCATGTCCTTAAAGAAAGAATTTAATTTGAACAATGTCTCATGTCCTCACCACTTGATGCTAAATAGTATGAAGCAAGTCCTCAACACCTGACTTTTGACCACACATATCTCCAAGGGTCATCTCCATTCATAGAGGGTGACTCTCATCTTCACCTTAATATGATACCCATTATGGGTGATTTCCGTACCCCATGACATTAAACTACATGAAAAGAATAATCATGAAAACAATTTACCAAATCTGAGAAAGATCTATGTAATGGAAGGATGGAATACCCCCACCCCCATGTGATATTTAGATCCACATAGAGAATCACTTCTTCCATGAACGGTGTGTGGCTTGATTCCTTCCATCACAAGATATATAGCACCGCTTGAACCTGTAGTCTTGAGAACATACACAATATTCCATTTCATTCATATTTTTTGATCCCCAAACATAGTGCATAATGTTAAACTGCATGGATGATGTCTATACCACATAACATTAAACTACACAGATATACTATGTTACTTACCTTTCACATCGGATGACCCATATCCTCATCACAAGACGTTAAAATACACAGATGATGTCTTTGCCATGTGATATTAAATTTTAGGGTGTTTTATAACTATGTATGTATTGAATCTCATTTTCAATGACATACATAGGGATTCGTCAATCGTATATATTGTTCAATAAACCACATGATATAGAATTACCATTTCATATCCTTAATTTCCTCTATATAGCAAGAGGATCCCTTTACATTCCTTATTTTTCTCAACAAGAATACCTCATATGAGCTAGGAATTTTAGTAAGGTATTTCCCACAAAAACAAGACATAATATCTCAAGACATTATAATCATTGTCATGAATGTGATACCTTAAATAAATACCATGTGTCTTCACTACATGATGTTAAACTGCACAGTCAACACCCATTGCATGACATAACATTGAATATTCATGGAAACCTCACCCATTATCCAACTATTGTTGGTGATTGGTCTCCTACCACATCTATATTCAAGAACTATATGTGAATTGAATCCTAAAATCATAGGATACATAGTGATTCCTGAGTCACCAACCTCGGGTCCATTCATAAAAAATTAACATAACAATCCCCCTCCCCCTCAAAGTGTATGGGTCAAACTTGTGTAGGAAGGTTCTTTTCATGAACTACATGTGGAATGATTCATATTACTGAACAATATATAGTCACACCTAAACATCTATCCCTTAGTCGATCTGAAATACCCATTTACTTATAGATATGAAAACAGAATTTTCACATGATGTTAAACTATACATTTTATCGAGAACTACATGTTTCTTGATCCCTATCATCACATTATATTTAGAGATGCACATATATCCAATCCTTGGCCCAACTACAATAGTCAATAGAAACAATTCCCACTTTAGTTTATAGTTCATAATTTCCTAGAGTGTTTCCCATTCATGAACTATGTGCGTCTTGATTCATATATTCATAGGATACATAGAGATGCCCCAATCTCCAATTATAGGACTATATAAAACAATATATACCTAAATCATTTCCGCATGATGATTAAACAAAAATTAAAATTTCCTTCTCATACGACATTAAAACTATACAACAAATATATCCATACTTTATGATGTAAAAATACCACTAAAATTCCCTTACCACATGATGATAAACTACACATAATCAAGTAATACCCTACCATAAGTTGTTAAACAATGCAAAAAGTTATCAACTTTCATTATTTGACAAATGAAAAAAAAATTACCTAAGTCATCAAGATTACGGGGTTCTTACACCATCTTTTAAGCATCTCAATCGATAAATCACACTTTAGGTATCGAGAACCTCATGATTCCAAAAATATTACATGTACCTTAGAAAAAGATATATGGCTTCAAGGTAACCTTTTTTTTATTATGGATTTATGGCTATGTCTCCATTATATGCACCTAAGGTTTTCATCCTAATTTGATACTCTGTAAGAATGGATTATTGGTACTTGTGAGACTTGACGTCACTGAAGTAAAAATCTACATATCAGTGTGTTCATATTCATTCCCAACATGATTATCATGTATCATTACTCATGAACTAAAAAACTTGATCAATGATTTATAATACTTTCACATACCTCTCAAATGGATGTTGGAGTACTCTTGACCTTCGCTATCCTAATTAGGCTCCTATGTACCATCCCCTGTGTTATGTCCATGTCTGTCATGACCATAAACAACCCACATTATTATCAACGTTGTACAAAAATAATGTCTATTCTATATGGTCCAAAATTGCAAGACCATAAATCACTAGTGAATGAGACAAAAAAAAATTTAGGTTGAAAACCCCACAAGGGTGGCCTGATCAAAAGACGATTATCCATTCACTATACTCTTTATCTCATGAGTTTATGAAAAATGAGGGTGTAAATAAATAAATAAAAAAGATCGAAAGCCATACTCTATAGCCCTAGTAAAATCCAATCTATGTTCTCTATAAACTAGGGTTCAAGAAAAAGTTTGAGTAATGATTTTTAACATTTTTCACCATGAGAATATGTTCTCTGGGTAGTCACACTACCTATAATTCCCTAACTCCAGTGACCCAGAGTCGGTGCATTATTTTAATACATTGGCATGATTACAAGGAACCAAGTCCCGAAGAACCGATCAGTTTAGTAGTCTTAGAAAATAGATTACATACATCAATGTTACATTATACTTCTTAACATACAAGACATCATAAATAATCCTTTATGAATGCCATTATTACCTTGTCTTAACTCTGCTTATCAATCACATTACACTTCTTGGAATCCTGGGAAAAATAAAACATAGAAATGGGTGAGCTCAAATGCTCAGTAAGGGTAAGCAATAGAGAGGAAACTTTCAAAAATAAGCATAAACATTTAAGGAAATGTATAAAACTCAAAAAAAGCCTTTTAAAGATGAACTTTAGCATAATATGGCAGATATAAAATGAAATAATTTCTTTTACTTATTCACATGGATATTCTACTAATCTAATAATCACATTAAATATCACTATCCACATTCATAATGATGTAATTCATAATGCTGAACTTTAATTTCTTTATCAAGGACTCGTGCCAAGGCCTAGGAGATATCTATAACTGGAACCCAACCCGGAGCGAATCTAATAACCGGACACCAACCTGGAGTTCCTCTAATAACCAGACACCAACCCGGAGTGCCTCTAATAACCGGACACCAACCTGGAGTGCCTCTAATAACCGAAAACCAACTCGGAGTGCCTCTAATAACAGGACACCAATCCGGAGTGCCTCTAATAACTAGACACCAACCTGGAGGGATTAATTTTACATGTCCCCAACCCAGAACATACTATTCCAACACATTCATCTTAAGAAGAGGATGAATTATAACATATATATTTGTATTAAAACTAGCATGAGAAATGTAAATACTATACCCATAATACATGAATGGTATAAAAATAACACATCCACAGTCAAATATATCACAAAACCATCAACACAATATGGATGATTTGTATCATGATAAATCAACTTCAAAACAAGTTTAAAATCCATTAAAGAATTTTGACATAGAAGAGATTGATTTGTAAAACTCTTTGAGAGAAATACCCCTGTTTCATGAAAACATTTAAAAGTCACACAATTTAAAAAATAAGCCATTTAAAGACATTTTTGAACCAAGTGTCCGATACCACTTTGAAACTTTTGAAAGGAATTAATATTTTAAAAACATTAATTTCCATATAAATAAATCCTTAAAACCCATTTTGAAGACATGGACATTAATGAGAAAAATATAAAAGATTAAATATTTAAAACATTTGAAATTATTTTTTAGTAAAAAGTACCTTAAAATAATCCCTTTGAAAACCCCTTCATAAAACATGTACATGGATAATAAATATGTCCCAGTAGATACTTATGTAAAAACAACCTTAGATAATAAAGAGATTGTGAAATTAACCCTTACCAGTTTGGTAACATACGAAACATACAACCCATGAAAGAGGTATCATACAATGAATATGTAAATACATATAAATTAAAGTTTATTACACAAAGAATATAGTTATGGAAAGTACATAGACCACACAAAAGGTAATAGTGGCAATATGGCATGAATCTCACGGGAATAAGGAGTGCGATGAAAACCCCTTAACTTGCACTTTCCTTTAGTCAAGGGTACATTTAACCTCATGTATGAAGATTGTAGTATGTTATTAAATTATACCAGAACCATATTAATATTTATTATATCATATCAGATTCATTTATGACTTTATATTACCCATTTAATAATAATTTTGATGTTAAGTTAACATTTTGGGTAATAATTACTTTCATTATCGTACGTCTTTTAACTTGTCACTCTTGGTTGTATCACTTAGATCATGATTTAAATGCTTACAGAATATAAAACATGATAAATATATCATATATATTTAGAATATAAATATGTATAATAGACATGTATATGAAATGGAAAACACCGTCTATGGAAACGGTAGTCCGTACGTACGCATAAACATTTTTTCTGTTTTCATATAGTATTGAACGAAAGTAAATGAATAAGATATATGTAGGTAAATAAATACTTATATATATATATATATATATATCTCCAGTGTCATTATTATTTCATATATTACATACTTATTAGTAATATATATTTTTATAATCGTCGATGAATGGTGAACGTGGAAATGAATCTAATCGCGTCGTGGAGACGGTAATCCGTATGTATGCACGAGCGAAAATATCATTCTTTTGATACTAAAATAAAATATAATTGGATGGTATATCATATATACATAATAATTAACATTTAATATTTATTATTTAGATTAATTACAAATCATTATTATGCCAATCCAAATAATAATATACTGGGTAACAATTACACCACAACGTGGAGACGGTAAGCCATACATACGCACGTATGGTGACATGTTATTCAAAGGATGGATAGAATACTGAATATGGTTGTACCATATTTATAACAACATCAAAGTATATATAAGATACCGGAGTTATTATTTTTGAATGGTAATAAAAAATAAAGAAGAAGTGGAAGAAAAAAGGAACTTGAAAAAGGGTGGTGAAATCATTACCTCTTCTTCGGGTTCTTCCTTTTGATTTGATCAAAATGGCTCCTTAAGTTGGCTTTCTGACTAAAGGAAGGACACTAGGATGATGTGAGAGAGGTTTAGAGAGTATTTGGGCAGATTTTGGACGATCTAAAAGGCTTTGAAGGTGTGATTTAATGATAAGGTAGAGTTCCTTTTTATAAGAGGGGTGAGGGGCACCTTTAGAAAAGCTAGAAATATTATTTTATAATAAATTCATATTCGGTTTCTAATGGAACCAAAGTGGATTATTTAATGTTTTATGTGGGTATGGGTCTAAAATCACTCAAAAATAGAATTTAGACAGGTTTGGGTCATTATATTAACATTATCTTTAAGTATTAACTCTTAGTTAATTAGTTTCACTTTTACAATGTCTCTTTGTATTTTTATATTATATGGTTAATAAACTTAATATATACATCCACGCAACCCCCAAGTGTTCCATTAATGATACACCTATTATGATATAAGTCTAATGGAAGAACCTTATATTTTTATGAATTTAATATCAATTAATAATATAATATTTGTTTTTAAAAACTCTTTTATGTCAATTTTGACACTATTCAATAATTGATTTTTTTAAAACTCATAACAGGATTATTACTTCGAAAAAAGTTAATTAAATCAATCCTAACATGCCATATTATCCTAAAAAATTATTGGTATTTATAAAAAGTCTCAAATTACATTTATTTGGGTATTTATAATATCAATTATTCCAATTTTTCATTAATTAGGTTATTACTACATCATCATTGTGTCATAAATAAATTAAATGTTTTAATTTCTAAAAATTATAAATAAAATATCATTATGTAGGAAATCTTTTTAGCTTTATAATTAATATTTACAATCGAATTTATCTTATGTATAACCTTATATTAAATTTTTTTAGTAAATAAACATTGATTTTAACTCTTTTAACTCTTATTTGAATTAAATAATAATAAATGTCATAATCTAATCCAAGTGGATCTAAATGATAATATTTTATTTATAAGGTTGATTTGGGTCGAGATAAACTTGTCCAATAGAATTAGGAAATGTGTTAGGGTAATATTAATATCATTGTTTCCCTTAATTACCCTATTTACTTTTAACCGAGGTAAATAAAAGTAAAAAGTTACTATTCACCAAAAATTATTTTCATCTCATTGAACCACATTTTACTTTTTGATATTAACCGTGTCTCTTGGATTTTCAAAAATTCAATCAAAGAAGCGGTAAAATTATGTTTTATGAAAAATTCAGTTTTTTAACTACCACTTAGTAGTTTCACTATTCATCAAAAATTGAAGTTTTTCAGAACAATGCATAAATTTCACCCTAAACTACAATTGATATTCCGAATTCAAAAATGATGTCTATTTTAAAAAATTAGAAACATATAAGTTGCATTAATTAATTTTATAATTAATTCCCGCTGTCACAACAAATCGCGTGTTTTTAAGAAACAATATATATCAAAAGATTGACAATTGTTTATGTCCAATTTCAAAGTGAAAGTAATTCTAATGAACACCATTGGATAAAATGTTAAAAATATATTCTAATTATACATTAAAACCACTCAAATTCATAATTTATCACCATTAATTATTTTGATTAAAAAAGTTGTTTTTAATTAAAATTTAGTAATTTTCACTATTCATCAAAATATTAAAGTTATCCGAAAAGTACCAAAATTTCACCTTAGGATAAATTCGATACTCCAAATCCAAAAATGAAGTCCATCTTGAGAGATAAAATTTATAAAATTTTAAAAATTAGGTATTACTATTCATTATGGCTAGTTTGATTGGTTGTAGTGTGTGTTAGAACTCGATGTTGCGTACAACACACGCTACTGTATTATTCAAAGAAAAGCGTACCGTGGAAGCTTGGGGTGTTACATTGTAAATTTTATTTATGTCCCCATTCTAAAGAATAAATTTATTTAGTCAATTTGAATATATAAATGTTTAAAATATTGGATTTAAAAAGGCTTCACTATTAAAGTTGGTAAAAGTGCATTTTTGAAAAATACTTCTTTTATCTGAAAAAAAGGAATTTGTTCTTACATTATGTCTAAGAAACTCATAATATGGGTTCTAAAATTATAAGGATTATATAATGTTTAAAATCTTGTTAATACTATTCATAACCTCTTTTGAACGGCTTGTTTGGTAAGTCATGGTGCGCTTTAACTCAGTGTTGTGTGTAGTGCAAGTTATTCAATTATTGTGAAAAAATAACACACTATGAAATCTTGGGGTGTTAAATTCTCCCCTCCTTCAATAAATTGCGTCCTCACAATTTGAAATTTTTATTCAAAAATAAAATTTTGAAAATAGAAAACATCTTTGTGGGAAAACCCACATCAGAAATTGGGTTACTAAAATTTAGTCTTAATATATGGAAAAGAAAAATGAAAGGGTCACCACCAACTTATGATCTCGATTAAGAGAACATTGTTGGAAATTAGAGACATATAATTGGAGGAAAAACATAAATATTTATAGGTAGTGATTGAGGCCATCAATCACAAACAAGTGTAAAATTGAGGTCTATAAATTCATAAATCTTTGATGACTTGAAATACCATCGGTTCAACCAAACATATGGTATTAGGATAACAAATTTTCGGTTTTAGGATTCCTTAAATAAAGTATAAGAATTAATTTCTTCCTTGAATAAGAGAAGAAGAAATATATATTCTTGACAAGTAGAGTTCCATCCATTAACTAATTTCTACCACAAACTCATCTTTTACTCTAAAAGATAATAGAACGTAAAAAAAATATTCTATTTATCCTGTTCGTATAGGGTTCCAAAAAAATGAATTTATAATTCATATACCAGGTATTTTAAAATAAAATACATTTTTTATCCCAGACATTACGTGGTCCAGTGGTAGGTGATACACCCTTGTCGCCCTTCGGTTGTGGGTTCAAGTCTCGCGGCCTTTCCGGACGTGACAGGTTGTCGCCTAACCTCCGGGATGTCCTTTTATAGAAATACAAAAATAATCCAATCTAGAACTATGCAAAATGCTTTAGTCCAAAAATTAAGATCCTTTTTGCTGCATAATAACATGTGAACACCTTCATCATGTATTCTTTTAAAACACTGCAACATCCTGAATTACCATAAATCCTTATTGATTACATTCATGATCCCTTATTCCTTAATTAATAATGGATATACTCCTTCAATCCAAAAACTTTGTAAACCCCAACAATGATGGAATATTCAAATCATTAATCAGTTTCATGGTATTCAAAAATATTCAATATAATTTATCCAAATCAATCATGTATTGTTCTAAAATCACTACCTCGGTATCATAACTATATTATGGTTTATCATTCTCTCAACCATATATTTTCCAAAAATTTATCCTGCTATTGAGTCACTTTTCTTTGTTCCACACAATCTCATGTCCTTCATGAAATAGTACTACAGTACAATCCTTATATACTCCATAATTGTTATCGAAAGTACATTGTTGATACAACACTCAAATGACATAATCAACACAAGAAATCTAATCATTCTTCTTCATCTATGGTAGTATCATTACTTTATTATTATCCAATAGCATCATTTGCGGCATAGTTTGATGACGGGGACATAGGTTCACGTAGTGTCCAAACTCCTTGAAAATGAATCATTGTACATTTGAAACCATTTTCTTACCCTTGCAGTCACGTACCATATACCCTTTTCCTCCACACCTATAACAAACTCCCATTACATTCAGGCATGCTCCAGGGTGTTTCTTCCCACAGTTATCACATGTGGGGAAATTATTCTTTTCCCTCTTCCCTTTATCCATATTTCTCTCTTCCATCCTTTTCTTCTCTTACTTCCATTCAATGCCATATGACTCTGTAAAATATTTAGTTATCTTATCCAAACATGATATTATTTCTTCATATGATGATAATATGTGGGAGACTATTTCCCTTCTAAATAGTTTCTTAATACCATGAAAGATACAATCCATCTTAATCTTTGGATCATACGTATTACTGGAGTTCACATTCCTTCTACTGGGCGCCATTTCTATACAATATCATAAACTAGGTCAGTTTATGAATTGCAATAAATAATTCCTAATGAAAATTGAACAGTTTATGGATATAATCCATAATCATAAAAAAAAAAATCATTGATTAAGTATATACTCTTGAGCCCTTCATAATGGTATGTAAATAAAATGAGAATTATCCTAAGCATATACCCCGGGAGTGTCGTAACCAAGAGTGCAGCAAGGCCCGTTGTCATGCACCAGTTCCCGTTCGAGTCTAGATCAAAGAAGTGTTTTTGGGTGTTACCCCTAGGTACTTCTGTGCCAGAGCTGCCTCTACCTGCTCGTATCCAGACAGGGATGTATTGCTTGGAAAACTCACAAAATCTCTACAATACCGAAATTCTAGGAAGTTCTTCTATACTAATCCTCAAAGTCTATATTAGGGCTATGTGCTCTAATCAGAGTTTATCTAAATATAGTTTCCAAGGTTATTGCTAAACATCCTCTGATACCAACTGTAATGCCCCGACTCCAGTGACCCAGATTCAGTGCATTATTTTAATACATTGGAATGATTACAAGGAACCATGTACCGAAGAACCGATCAATTTAGCAGTCTTGGAAAATAGATTACATACATGAATGTTACATTATACTTCATAACATAAAAAACAACATAAATAATCCTTTATGAATTCCATTATTCCATTGCCTTAACCCTACATATCAATCACATTACACTTCTTGGAATCTTGGGAAAAATAAAACATAGAAAGGGGTGAGCTCAAATGCTCAGTAAGGGTAAGCAATAGAGTGGAAACATTCAAAAATAAGCATAAACATTTAAGGAAATGTATAAAACTAATGAAAAAAGCCTTTAAAACTTGAATTTCAGCATAATATGGAAGAAATAAAATGAAATAATTCCATTTACTTATTAACATGGATATTCAACTAATCGAATAATCACATGAAATATCACTAACCACTTTTATAATGATGTAATACATAATGCTGAACTTTAATTTCATTATCAAGGCCTCGTGCCAAGGCCTAGGGGATAACTATAACCGGAACCCAACCCAGAGTGAATCTAATAACTAGACACCAACCCGGAGTGCCTCTAATAACCAGACACCAACTCGGAGGTCTTACTTTTACCGGTCCCCAACCCGGAACATACTATCCAACACATTCATCTTAAGAAGAGGATGAAATATAACATAAAAATTTGTATTAAAACTAGCATGAGAAATGTCAATACTTTACCCACAAACCATGAATGGTATAAAAATAACACATCCACAGTCAAATATATCAGAAAACCTTCAACACAATATGGAAGATTTGTATCATGATAAATCAACTTCAAAACATGTTTAAAATCCATTAAAGGATTTGGACATAGAAGAGATTGGTTTGTAAAACTCTTTGAGATAAATACCCATTTTTCATGAAAACATTTAAAAGTCACATAATTTAGAAAAGAAGTAATTTAAAGACATTTTTGAATCAATGTTTCCCATACCACTTTGAAACATTTGAAAGAAATTAACATTTTAAAAACATTCATGTCCATATAAATAAATCCTTAAAACCCATTTTGAAGACATGAGCATTAATGAGAAATATTTAGAAGATTAAATATTTAAAAAAATTGAAACGATGTTTTAGTAAAAATTACCTTAAAATAATCCCTTTGAAAACTCTTTCATAAAACATGTACATGGATAATAAATATGTCCCAGTAGATACTTATGTAAAAACAACCTCGGATAATAAAGAGATTGTGAAAATAACCCTTGCCAGTTTGGTAACTTATGAAACATACAACCCATGAAAGAGGTATCATACAATGAATATGTTAATACACATAAATTAAAGTGTATTACACAAAGAATATAGTTATTGGAATTACATAAACCACACAAAAGGTAATAGTGGCAATATGGCATGAATCTCACGGGAATAAGAAGTGAGATGAAAACCCCTTACCTTGCACTTTCCTTTAGTCGAGGGTATGTTAAACCTCCTGTATGAAGATCGTAGTATGTTATTAAATTATACCAGAACCATATTAATATTTATGATATCATACCTGATTCATTTATGACTTTATATTACCCATTTAATAATAATTTCCATGTTAAGTTAACATTTTGTGTAATAATTACATTCTTTATCGTACGTGTTTTAACTTGTCACTTTGGTTGTATCACATAGATCATGATTTAAATACTTCCAGAATATAAAACATGATAAATATATCATATATATTTAGAATATAAATATGTATATTAGACATATATATGAAATGGAAAACACCATTTATGGAGACGGTAGTCCGTGCGTACGCATAAATGTTGTTTCTGTTTTCATATAGTATTGAATGAAATAAAATGAATAAGATATATGTAAGTAAAAAAATCCTTATATATATATATATATATCTACATTAGCATTATTATTTCATATATTACATACTTATTATTAATATATATTTTTATAATCGTCGATGAATGGTGAACTTGGAAATGAATCTCATCGCGTCGTGGAGACTGTAATCCGTACGTACGCACGAGTGAAAATATCATTCTTTAGATACTAAAATAATATATAATTGGATGGTATATCATATATACATAATCATTATCATGTTATATTTATTATTTACATGAATTAGAAATCATTATTATACCCATCCAAATAATAATATATTGAATAACAATTACACCACGACGTGGAGACGGTAATCCATACGTACACACATATGGTGACATGCTATCCAATGGATGGATAGAATACTGAATATGGTTGTACAATATTTATAATAACATCAAATTATATATATGATACTGGATTTATTATTTTAGAATGGTAATAACAAAGAAATAAGATGTGGAAGAAGAACGGAACTTGAAAAAGGGTTGTGAAATCATTAACTCTTCTTCGGGTTCTTCCTTTTGATTTGATCAAAAGGGCACCTTAAGTTGGATTTCTGACTAAAGGAAGGCCTCAAGGATGAATTGAGGGAAGTTTAGAGAGTATTTGGACAGAGTTTGGACGAACCAAATGGCTTTGATGGTGTGTTTTAATGAGAATGGAGAGTGCCCTTTTCTTATAGGGGTGAGGGGAACCTTTGGAAAAGCTATAAATATTATTTTATAATAGATTCATATTCGGTTTCTAATGGCTCCAAAGTGGATTATTTAAAGTTTAAGGTGGGGATGGGTCGAAATCCACTCAATTAACAAAATTTAGACAGGTTTGGGCCATTATATTAACCTTATCTTTAAGTATTAACTCTTAGTTAATTAGTTTCACTTTTACAATGTCTCTTTGTATTTTTATATTATATGGTTAATAAACATACTATATACATCCAATAGACCCCAAAGTGGTCCTTTAATGATACACCTATCATGATATAAGTCTCTTGGATGATCCTTAGATTTTTAATAATTTAATATAAATTAATAATATAATATTTGTTTTTAAAAACTCTTTTATGTCAATTTTGACACTATTAAATAATTGATTTTTGTAAAAATCATAACAGAATGATTACTTTGAAAAAGTTAATTAAATCAATTCTAACATGTCATGTTATCCTATAAAATTATCATTATTTATAAAAAGTCTCAAATTACATTTATTTGGGTATTTATAATATCAATTATTTTAATGTTTCTTTAATTTGGTAATTACTGCATCGCCATTGTGTCATAAATAAATTAAATGTTTTAATGTCTAAAAATTATAAATAAAATATCATTATGTAGGAAATATTTTTAAATTAATAATTAATATTTACAATTGAATTTATCTTATGTATAACACTATATTAAAAATGATTTAGTAAATAAACATTGATTTTAACTCTTTTGACTCTTCCTTGAATTATATAATAATAAATGTCATAATCTAATCCAAGTGGACCTAAATGATAATATTTTATTCCTAAGGTTGTTTTTGGTCGAGATAAACATGTCCAATAGAATTAGGACATTTGTTAGGGTATCATTAATATCATTTTTACCCTTAATTACACTATTTACTTTTAACCGTGGTAAATAAAAGTAAAAAGTTACTATTCACCAAAAAATATTTTCATCTCATTGAACCACATTTTACTTCTTGATATTAACCGTGTCTCTCAGATTTTTGAAATTCCAATCACAGAAGCGGTAAAATTATGTTTTATGAAAAATTCATTTTTTTAACTACCACTTAGTAGTTTTAGTATTCATAAAAAATTAATGTTTTTCAGAACAATGCCAAAATTTCACCCTAAGATATAATTGATATTACGAATTCAAAAATGATTTTTATTTTAGAAAATTCCAAACATATAAGTTTCATTAATTAATTTTATAATTAATTCCTGCTGTCACAACAAATAGCGTGTTTTTAAGAAACAATATATATCAAAAGATTGACAATTGTTTATGTCAAATTTCAAAGTGAAATTAATTCTAATGAACACCATTGGATAAACTGGTAAAAAAAATATTCTAATTATACTTTAAAACCACTCAAATTCATAATTTATCACCATTAATTAATTTGATTAAAATAGTTGTTTTTAATTAAAATTTAATAATTTTCACTATTCATCAACATATTAAAGTTATCTGAAAAGTACCAAAATTTCACCTTAGGATAAATTCGATACTCTGAATCCAAAAATGAAGTCCATTTTGAGAGATAAAATTTATACAATTTTAAAAATTATGTATTACTATTCATTACGGCTAGTTTGATTGGTTGTAGTGTGTGTTAGAACTCGAAGTTGCGTACAACACACCCTACTGTATTATTCAAAGAGAAGCGTACTGTGGAAGATTGGGGTGTTACATTGTAATTTTTTGTATGTCCCCATTCTAAATAATAAATTTATTTAGTCAAACTGAATATATAAAAGTTTAAAATATTGGATTTAAAAAGGGTTCACAATTAAAGTTGGTAAAAGTGCAGTTTTGAAAAATGCTTCTTTTATCTAAAAAAAAAATTTATTCTTCCATTATGTCTAAGAAACTCATAATATGGATTCTAAAATTATATGTTTTATATAATGTTTAAATTTTAGTTAATATTATTCATAACCTCTTTTGAACGGGTTGTTTGGTAAGTCATGGTGCGCTTTAACTTGGTGTTGCGTGTAGTGCAAGTTATTGAATTATATTGAAGAAATAACACACTATGAAATCTTTTGGTGTTACATTCTCCCCTCCTTCAATAAATTGTGTCCTCTCAATTTGAAATTGTTTTTCAAAAATAAAATGTTGAAAATAGAAAATATCTTTGTGGGAAAACCCACATCATAAATTGGGTTACCAAAATTTAGTCTTAATATGAGGAAAAGAGAAATGAAAGGGTCACCACCAACATATGATATCGATTAAGAGAACATTGTGGGAAATTAGAGACATATAATTGGAGGAAAAACGTAAATATTTATAGGTAGTGATTGAGGTCATCAATCACAAACAAGTGTAAAATTGAGGTCTATAAATTCATCAATCTATGATGATTTGAAATACCATCGGTTCAACAAAACATAGGGTATTAGGAGAACACATTTTCGGTTTTAGGATTCTTTAAATAAAGTTTAAGAATTAATTTCTTCATAGAATAAGAGAAGAAGAAAAATATATTCTTGACAAGTAGAGTTCCATCATTTATCTAATTTCTACCACAAACTCATGTTTCACTCTAAAAGATAATAGAACGTAAAAAAATAATCTATTTATCATGTTCATATAGGGTTCCAAAAAAACGAATTTATAAATCATTTACCCGATCTTTTAAAAAATACTACATTATTTAATCGCAGACATTACGTAGGACAGTGGCAGGTGATACACCCTTGTAACCCTTCGGTTGTGGGTTCACGTCTCGCGGCCTTGCCAGACGTGACAGGTTGTCTCCCAACCTCCGGGTTGTCCTTTTATGGAAATCCAAATATAATCCAAACTAGAACTATCCAAAATACTTTAGTCCACAAATGAAGATCCTCTTTTCTGTGTAATAACATGTGAACACCTTCATCATGTATTCTTTTAAAACACTACAACATCCTGAATTACCATAAAACCTTATTGATTACATTCATGATCCCTTATTCCTTAAATAATAATGGATATACTCCTTCAATTCAAAAATGTTGTAATCCCCAACAATGATGGAATATACAAATCATTAATCAGTTTCAAGGTAGTAAAGAATATCGAATATAATTTATCCAAATCAGTCATGTATTATTCTGAAATTACTACCCTGCTATCAGAACTATATTATGGTTTATCATTCTCTCAACCATATATTTTCCAAAAATTTATCCTACAATTGAGTCACTTTTCATTGTTCCACACAATCTCATGTCCTTAATGAAATAGTACTGCAGTAAAATCCTTATATACTCTATAATTATTATAACAAGTACATTGTTGATACAACACTCAAATGACATAATCAACATAAGAAATCTAATCATTCCTCTTTATCTGTGGTAGTGTCAGAACA
Source organism: Viscum album (assembly GCA_963277665.1). Lineage (NCBI taxonomy): Eukaryota > Viridiplantae > Streptophyta > Magnoliopsida > Santalales > Viscaceae > Viscum > Viscum album. The sequence goes on from OY728128.1 coordinate 1,502,138,550, forward strand.
TTATTATTATCCAATAGCATCATTTGCGACATAGTCTGGTGACTAGGACATAGGTTCGCATAGTGTCCAAACTCCTTCAAAATGAAGCACTGTACATTTGAAACCATTTTCTTACCCTTTCAGTCATGTACCATGTGCCCTTTTCCCCACACATATAACAAACTCCCATTCCTTTTAGGAAAGTTCCAGGGTGTTTCTTCCCATAGTTATCACATATGGGGAAATTATTCTTTTCCCTCTTCCATTTATCCATCTTTCTCTCTTCCATCCTTTTCTTCTCTTGCTTCCATTCAACGCCATAGGACCCAGTAAACTCTTTAGTTATCTTATCCACACATGATATTATTTCTTCATATGATGATAATACGTGGGAGACTATTTCTCGTCTAAATTATGTCTTAATTCTATGAAAGATACGATCCTTCTCACTCTTTGGATCATACGTATTACTGGAGTTCACATTCCTTCTACTGGGCGCCATTTCTATACAATAGCATAAAATATGCCAGTTTATGAATTGCAATAAATAATTCTTAATGAAAATTGAACAGATTATGGATATAATCCATAATCATAAAAAATGTTTTCTTTGAGTAAGTATATACTCATGAGCCCTTCATAATGGTTTGTAAATAAAATGAGAATTATCCTAATCACATCCCTCGGGAGTGTCATAACCAAGAGTGAAGCAAGGCCCGTTGTCGTGCACCAGTTCCCGTTCGAGTCTAGATCAAAGTGGTGTTTTCGGTTGTTACCCCTAGATACATCTGTGCCAGAGCCGCCTCTACCTGCTCGTATCCAGACAGGGATGTATTTCTCGGAAAACTCACAAAATCTCTCCAATACCAAAATTCTAGGAAGTTCTTCAATACAAATCCTCAAAGTCTATCTTAGGGCTATCTGCTCTAATCAGAGTTTATCTAAATCTAGTTTCCAAGGTTATTGCAAAAATTCCTCTGATACCAACTGTAATGCCCCGACTCTAGTGACCCAGAGTCGGTACAATATTTTAATACTTTGGCATGATTACAAGGAACCAAGTCCCGAAGAACCGATCAGTTTAGCAGTCTTGGAAAATATATTACATACATGAATGTTACATTACACTTCATAACATACAAAACAAAATAAATAATACTTTATGAATGCCATTATTCCCTTGTCTTAACCCTGCATATCAATCACATTACACTTCTTAGAATCCTGGAAAAAATAAAGCATAGAAAGGGGTGAGCTCAAATGCTCAGTAAGGGTAAGAAATAGAGCGGAAAATTTCAAAAATAAGCATAAATATTTAAGGAAATGTGTAAAACTAAAACAAAAGCCTTTTAAACTTGAACTTCACCATTATATGGAAGAAATAAAATGAAATAATTCCACTTACTTATTCACATGGATATTCTACTAATCGAATAATAACTTGCAATATCACTAACCACTTTCAAAATGATGTAATGATTAATGTTGAACATTAATTTCTTTATCAAGGCCTCGTGCCAAGGCCTAGGGGCTAACTATAACCGGAACCCAACCTGAAGTGAAGCTAAAAACCAGACACCAACCTGGAGTGCCTCTAATAACCGGACACCAACCCGGAGTGCCTCTAATAACCTAACATGAACCCAGAGTCCCTCTAATAACGGGACACCAACCCAGAGTGCCTCTAATAACTGGACACCAATCCGGAGTGCCTCTTATAACAGGACACCAACCCGGAGGGCATACTTTTACCGGTCCCAAACCCGGAACATACTATTCCAACACATTCATCTTAAGAAGAGGATGAAATATAGCATAAAAATTTGTATTTAAAATAGCATGAGAAATGTCAATACATTACCCATAAACCATGAATGGTATAAAAATAACACATCCACAGTAAAATATATCACAAAACCTTCAACACAATATTGAATATTTGAATCATGATAAATCAACTTCAAAACAAGTTTAAAATCCATTAGAATATTTTTACATAGAATAGATTGATTTGTAAAACTCTATGAGAGAAATACCCTTTTTTCATGAAAACATTTAAAAGTCACACAGTTTAGAAAAGAAGTCATTTAACGAAATTTTTGAATCAAAGTGTCCCATACCACTTTGAAACTTTTTAAAGGAATTAACATTTTAAAAACATTCATGTTCATATAAATAAATCCTTAAAAACCATTTTTAAGGCATGGACATTAATGAGAAAAATATAGAAGATTAAATATTTAAAACATTTGAAATGATGTTTTAGTAAAAAAGTACCTTAAAATAATCCCTTTGAAATCTCTTTCATAAAACATGTACATGGATAATAAATATGTCCCAGAAGATACTTATATAAAAACAACCTCTGAGAATAAAGAGATTGTGAAATTAACCCTTACCAGTTTGGTAACTTATGAAACATACAACCCATGAAAGAGGTATCATACAATGAATATGTAAATAAAAATAAATTAAAGTGTATTACACAATTAATATAGTTATGGGAAGTACATACACCACACAAAAGGTAATAGTGGCAATATGGCATGAATCTCACGGGAATAAAGAGTGAGATGAAAACCCCTTACCTTGCACTTTCCTTTAGTCGAGGGTACGTTTAACCTCCTGTATGAAGATCATAGTAATTTATTAAATTATACCAGAACCATATTAATATTTATGATATCATACCTGATTCATTTATGAATTTATATTACCCATTTAATAATAATTTCCATGTTAAGTTAACATTTTGAGTAATATTTACTTTCTTTATCGTATGTGTTTTAACTTGTCACTCTTGGTTGTATCACTTAGATCATGATTTCAATACTTCAAGAATATAAATCATTATAAATATATCATATCTATTTAGAATATAAATATGTATAATAGACATATATATGAAATGGAAAACACCGTTTATGGAGCCGGTAGTCCGTAGGTACGCATAAACGTTGTTTCTGTTTTCATATAGTATTGAACGAAAGTAAATGAATAAGATATATGTAAGTACATAAATCCTTCTATATATATATATATATATATATATCTCCCATAGCATTATTATTTCATATATTACATTCTTATTAGTAATATATATTTTTATAATCGTCGATGAATGGTGAACTTGCAAATGATTCTCATCGCGTCATGGAGACGGTAATCCGGACGTACACACGAGCGAAAATATCATTCTTTTGAAACTAAAACAATATATAATTGGATGGTATATCATATATACAGAATAATTATCATGTTATATTTATTATTTACATTAATTACAAATCATTATTATAACCATCCAAATAATAATATATTGAATAACAATTACACCACGACGTGGGGACGATAAGCCGTACGTACGCACGAATGGTGACATGTTATTCAAAGGATGGATAGAATACAGAATATGGTTGTACCATATTTATAATAACATCACAGTATATATAAGATACTGGAGTTATTATTTTATAATGGTAATAACAAAGAAAGAAGAAGTGGAAGAAGATAAGAACTTGAAAAAGGGTGGTGAAATCATTACCTTTTTTTCGGGTTCTTCCTTTTGATTTGATCAAAATGGATCCTTAAGTTGGCTTTTTGACTAAAGGAAGGCCTCTTGGATGTAGTGAGGGAATTTTAGAGAGTATTTGGGCAGATTTTGGCCGATCCAAAAGGCTTTTAAGGTGTTATTTAATGAGAAGGGAGAGTGCCCTTTTATAAGAGGGTGAGGGGCACCATTGGAAAAGCTAGAAATATTATTTTATAATAAATTAATATTTGGTTTATAATGGCTCCAAAGTAGATTATTTAAAGTTTAAGGTGGGGATGGGTCGAAAACCACTCAACCAATAGAATTTATATAGGTTTGGCTCATTATATTAACCTTATTTTTAATTATTAACTCTTAGTTAAATAGTTTCACTTTTACAATGTCTCTTTTTATTTTTATATTATATTGTTAATAAACATACTATATACATAAAAGAGACCCCCAAGGGGTCCATTAATGATAAAACTATCATGATATAAGTCTCTTTTCCGAAAATTAGATTTTTAGAAATTTAATATCAATTAATAATATAATATTTGTTTTTAAAAACTCTTTTATGTCAATTTTGAAACTATTCAATAATTTATTTTTGTAAAAATTATAACAGAATTATTACTTCGAAAAAAGTTAATTAAATCAATCCTAACATGTCATATTATCCTAGAAAATTATTGGTATTTATAAAAAGTCTCAAAGTACATTTATTTGGGTATTTATAATATCAATTATTCCAATTTTTCATTAATTAGGTAATTACTGCATTATCATTGTGTCATAAATAAATTAAAACTTTTAATGTATAAAAATTATAAATAAAATATCATTATGTATGAAATCCCTTTATATTTATAATGAATATTTATAATCGAATTTATCCTATGTATGACCCTATATTAAAAATGTTTTAGTAAATAAACATTGATTTTAACTCTTTTAACTCTTCTTTGAATTAAATAATAATAAATGTCCTAATCTAATCCAACTGGACCTAAATGATAATATTTTATTCCTAAGGTTGTTTTTGGTCGAGATAAATTTGTCCAATAGAATTAGGAAATGTGTTATGGTATCATTAATAACATTTTTACCCTTAATTACACTATTTACATTTAACTGTGGTAAATAAAAGTAAAAAGTTACTATTCACCCAAAATTATTTTAATCTCATTGAACCACATTATACATTTTGATATTAACTGTGTCTCTCGGATTTTTGAAATTCCAATCAGAGAAGAGGTAAAATTAAGTTTTATGAAAAATTCAGTTTTTTAACTACCACTTAGTAGTTTCACTATTCATCAAAAATTGAAGTTTTTCAAAACAATGCCAAAATTTCACCCTAATGTATAATTGATATTCCAAATTCAAAAATGATTTCTATTTTAAAAAATTCCAAACATATAAATTTCATTAATTAATTTTATAATTAGTTCCCGCTGTCACAACAAATAGCGTGTTTTTAAGAAACAATATATATCAAAAGATTGACAATTGTTTATGTCCAATTTCAGAGTGAAATTAATTCTAATGAACACCATTGGATAAAATGGTAAAAAAATATTCTAAATATACTTTAAAACCACTCAAATTCATAATTTATCACCATTAATTATTTTGATTAAAAATGTTGTTTTTAATTAAAATTTAGTAATTTTCATTATTCATCAAAATATTATAGTTATCTGAAAAGTACCAAAATTTTACCTTAGGCGAAATACGATACTCCGAATCCAAAAATGAAGTACATTTTGAGGGATAAAATTTTAAAAAGTGGGTATTACTATTCATTACGACTAGTTTGATTGGTTTTAATGTGTGTTAGAACTCGAAGTTGCGTACAACACACGCTACTGTATTATTCATAGAGAAGCGTACCGTGGAAGCTTGGGGTGTCACATTGTAAATTTTTTTATGTCCCCATTCTAAAGAATAAATTTATTTAGTCAAATTGAATATATAAAAGTTTAAAATATTGGATTTAAAAATGCTTCACTATTAAAGTTGGTAAAAGTGCATTTTTTAAAAATTCTTCTTTTATCTGAAAAAAAGGAATTTGTTCTTACATTATGTCTAAGAAACTCATAATATGGATTCTAAAATTATAAGGATTATATAATGTTTAAAATTTAGTTTATATTATTCATAACCTCTTTTGAACGACTTGTTTGGTAAGTCATGGTGCGCTTTAACTCGGTGTTGCGTGTAGTGCAAGTTATTGAATTATTTTGAATAAATAACACACTATGAAATCTTGGGGTGTTACACTACTTTTAGGTTTCTTGAACCCTTATTGTATAATACACTTTCCAAAAAATCACACTTCATGATTTGATCACCTCAGATCACCATAACCCATCCATTTCCCTTGAAAAATGATACCCATATTTAAGGGACCCTTTTCATGAAGATACATGTACTCCCATGAGTCCTGTAGATGTTTTTATGTTCTTTAATAAAAAATATCACTCTATTAAAAGGTATCATCAATCCTTGTGTGAACTTACATAACCATAATAGAACTTGACACCTCATTGTTCTCTAAGACATTATTGATATGGTGGTCCCTTATAATCATTCTGATTGGAGAGATTTGGTCCATGATTTACTATTTCGACACCAAACTATCCATGAAGATTCGACATGCTCAACAATACATTGTGTTTTTTCAAACCCATTCTAATAGTATGAATGTGACACTCTATTCACAAACAATTGATAGCCCACACATCATGATTCAAAACCACATGGCATAGGGGTTGAGCTTCACAATTAATAGTTAAACATACCTAGGGTTCAAGAAACCTTCATAGAATGATTTCCTCCATACCCAACCTCGTCATCTAGACATTTGAGCATTAAAATATCTTTCACGGCCCTCAAAAAAGAGTAAATATCATCTTTTATTTACTATTCTATCGACGCTTAAGGGATTTGAAATATCAACTATAGGAATATCCTCTTTGTAATAAAGGATATTTAATACTTTTGATCCCTTGAAATTCAATGGTGGAACATAGAACCTCAGGATGTTATGAGTCATTCCCATCATGTCTACACCTTCCCATATAAACTGACTCAAACTTTTGGGTTATGAATTATATAACCCATACACCAACTATCTTGTTTGACATAGAATCCCTAATATTTCTCCCTGAATCAATATTCCCACTATAAATCTTCTATGACCATTGGAAAATATTGGAGACACCAAAAAAGTTGGTTTGTTAAGAATGTGTTATAAAAAAATTATTTTAAAATAAATGGTTTTGAAAAAAATATTCTAGATTATTTTATATACTTCCTTGGAAAATGGATTTCAATATTTATTTCAAGCTTTCATTATAAGTTATCAAATTTATTTTCAATGAAATGATTTTCAAAATTTCTTCATGATTTATTTATAATGTTTTAATGTTTTTTACCTAAAATTTTCAAACTAAAAAAATTAAGAATGGAAGGTCAATGGTTGATGAATTTCAAAAAAAATCCATGCTTGTTTTATCCTAAATCACATCACTCCCTGGGAATATATTATATATATATATATATATATATATATATATTCTGACGGGTATTGGGAAATATATCCTTGTTATCATACAGAAGAGGTTCTAGAGTTTAGCTATCTGAGTGGGTGATTGTAGGGGGTTAATTGTTTTGTGAAATCAATCCACATTAGTTATGATGTATTCAGATGGTCTCCAACATGTTTATTCATGGATCCAAAAACACCTAGTGTACATTTTATCCATGATTCGTGGACCTGCATTCCAATGTAGGGTTCTCATTGGATGATATGGCCAATGTCAATTAATGACTCACATTGATCAAATGGATGGGAACACATTATCATCACACCCTTGAGGGGGGGGGGGTTTATTTCCAATTCCAATACTCTATTATAGATTTAATTTATGTTCATGTATTCTTGAATCATCGGTTCATTCCTAATCATGTGTTTTTGGTTTACTCCTTGGTTTCCAGATCAACCATAAATATGTATGGGTCCAGGATCTCCTATATGTATCTCAGGTAATTCTTTTATGTTTACAACTTATTGGGAAGACCAAGAATTGCTCAATTTTTCAAAAGGGTAATTCTACATTTATTCTATATGGGATGGTTCTTTGTAATTTTTCATCTTCTAGGGGGATTACAATCATTTAATTGTTGGGATCAAACCTGGAAGATTGGGTTCCTATATATTCTCATGAAAGGAATCAAAAATCTCATAGTTCAATGTCACTTCACCAGACATGTCACCTTTTAAGTTCATGTGACAAGGACCCAACCATGATGTTTGTCATCACGAATCAAGGAAAAATGACAATATAAATGAAGATTATGATGTCAAGCATACACCTCAAAGAGGTTTTGTATGTATCCTAGATGATTGGTAATCAATGTCCACATGGTTTTGAAATATGGGGATAATTCATGGAAGCATCCCATTAAATGGGAATGATCTAGGGATCGTCAATAATGGGAAGGCCCATTTGAGCTTGAGCCATACATTGTGTCCTATGTATCCTTGCTAGATGAGGAATTGGAGTTCTCATAGGTCAACTATTGGGTGGATCCTTCTGATACCATGATAACCCCTAACCACTAAGATCATGTGAGTCATAAGTGGTATGAGAAAAAATAGGAACTAATTGATCCATAGAACAACACCCTTTACCCTCACCCATAGTGGAAAAGGAAGAGGATGCTGATGGGATAGGCTGTGGATATGACAATTCCCTGAAGATATTCTAAGGGCTTACCTCAGTTGGAGGGCACTACAGAATCGTTCTAGGAATGGGGAGGAGAATTCTACATCAAAGGGGAAAGAAATCATGGTTTTTTATTATTGTTTAGTTGGCCATATTGAAGGGAAAGGCTAGAAATTAACCTTAATACCTATAATGGGGATGTAAATTTGAGCATCTTGATGTCAGACTCCACATTACCATGAAAATTTATACATTGGGGTATTCTAGGGGTCCACCATATTAAAATTATTACCCACATGACTCCACATGGCATGGGTATGAAAACAAAAAATGGTGCACTGTTTTGCCCAATTGTTTTATCATACAGGTCATGTGGATTTGGAAGAGGCATTGGCCTAGTGCTATTGGACTTGATTTCAGAGGTCCTATAGATGATGCAATGGGAATTAAAGGGAATGGTTGAAGCCAGAGGTTGGAACACCCAAGAGTACCCCATTCGGCATACCATTTCTTTTTTAGGGGTGATGAATTATTCGTATAACACAATGCAATGTGCATGTAAGGGTCGTCCACGTACCATGATGGTATACAGACCTGGGTTCAGTCCATATAGAATTTTTCTATGTGGAACTCGGTTTCGACTGCGTACCATGGTGGTATATGAAACTGGGTTCCATCCACGTACTGTGGTGGTTCGTAGTGATGGGTTCCATCTAGTTACAGTGGTGTTACATAGCGGTGAGATCCATCCTCATAGAATTTTTCTTAGTGGGGAACCAAATTGAAGAATGGTAATCGGTCCTGCGCTTCATGGGGAATTCATCTACAATATATGTTGGGTTCGCTATCTACCAATTCTTATTATATTTTCATCATTGATTCTATGTGGTGTGTTATACATCTAGAGAATCATTGAAAGTGTCTTTCATTTCCAATCTATCTTATTCTATTCCATCGATCACTCAAGTCATCCAAATGGCCTCCTCACTATTCATATCTTTTTAATGGCTCCCATCAGGGTATTTTTATAGAATAAAGCATTACATGGATCGATGGGTCACATTATGACTTTTTTGGAAGCCTAAATAAGAAACACCCATCCCGCTGATGACTCAGTCAATAGAGGCCCACGAGGTTGTAGTTTGATGATGTGAAAATCCCCACCTCGGTCCCATGAACAACATAATTTGTGGGAATCCATTAGTTATGCATCACCTACGTACTATCTAAGTCTATGGAAATGGTTTTCTACATGAATTTCTACTCCTTCATTAAACGAATGACTATATTCAAGGGGGTCCTAGTGCTATCACCACCATCCCATAGACCATTTAGTTCATGGGCGCCATTGTGAGGCTGTAGAACGCCAGGTGGAGCGGACGTCCAGAAGCATGTTTCACATTGAGGTCTAACTATTCCTTTTTTGAATCCATTAGATAATTTGACACTCTACTCCAAATAATCATTCCGTTCAATTGTCATCCTTTTAAAATTTATAGAAGTATTTGAATTCTCTTCACAATGATGTTAGGATGAAACAAATTCCCCCCATTGGAATGGGTTCCAATCTGTATGATGTTGAGTATATTCTGATGTAGAAGGTTTTGTTGACATAAACTGGTTTTTGGTAAAAGGGTGGTCCCATTGGGGGGATCACACATATACATAGGGGGACCATTGTTTTTTACTTTAACCAATATTATTGGAGAACAAAACACCCTCAAATTTCAATCAGCCTCCCTACTTCTGTGAACTGTGTCCTTTTTGGACGCCCATCAACTGTTAACTACTACATGAATTCTATGAAATGAAAATATTTTTCTATGAACAATGTGTTCAGGATTCCTCAAAGCATGGGATTATATTCAGGTTTGTATACCACTTGCCAGTGCTCTACAGGCCAGCAGCTCGCATGCTTCTTCTAACGGTTGGTTCACAAATGATTCCTTCTGCTAACCATTCAAGATACTTAAGTTCATATACTACATTAACTCCTTTTCCAAATTTTTATGGAACAATTTTTTACATGGTCTTTGTCACTGGGATGAGATGGAATAGTTTCATTCTTTGACGAATGCAGCATGAATAAGGGAAACTCCAGGTGAGAATGTGTAAAATGATTATTGTTCCTCCGTTATCCCTTAGCAGAGTGTTATGAAAAACCTTCTTTATCTAGAGCTCATTTCCTTACCATTTTTCGGTTACATACTAATTTATAACTCCAATCCTCAAGATGACTCCCCCTTACTGGTGGTTGATTAAGAAATCCCTATTGTTTCCCTATAGGTTTCCAGGGGATGCGATCGATCACACATCTCTACAATGGGGTAAATGAAATATAAATTGGGTCTAAAGTACATATTCATCCTTAATGGTTCCATGTGCATGAATCATAAGAATCTTAGCTGCAACACAACATTGGAATCATCTTCCTAGAACTTCCCTTCCATTATCAACTTTTCATGGAATGATACAGTTGAAGGGTGGATCTCGAAATGGGATATGATGTTCGAAGGGTTCTTTTCTAATGAGTGGGAATGGACATTTTGGATGCATCATAACAACATGGAATCACCTAAGATTCTAAATGATATAAACCTATAAAAAGCGGTGTGGGACACCCAATTAATCATTTTATCTCTAAGAAATATACTTCCTGAGATGATTATTCTCTAGCGTTCAAGTGCTAACACCTTCCACTTGTCCCATGGATAATTGGGGATCAGTTTGTGGGATATTTAACAAATAAGTGGACTTTTTATCCTCAAAAATATATATAAAGATATTTTTACCCATGTCCAACACTAGGGGAATAATGAGAAAGTACCCGTGTTGGTGGGGGAATTATTGATTATGATAGAGATACAACTTGGTCAACCACGTCGCAGTCACTCCCTTATTTTGCTTGAGGATTGGACATGTCTATTCTTGTAAGTGAATCTTCCATGTACAATAGTTCATCGTAGCTAAAATCTTCCAACGTAGCAGTCACAGATCATTCCAAGATCTTACTATGCTACCCTCGAGGAAGGTCAATACAATAGCTAGTGTTATGAGGTCTAGGATGACATATATAGGGAACTTAAATTGGAAGGATTCCTTACCATATTAATAAGTTGATGTATCTTTCCTCCCATGATATTTACATCGGTATCATAGTCTTCACCTTATTGATGGAATCCACTTTGGAAGAGGGACAACCCTTCCACCTATCCATCCCTACCCTTGTACATATCTACAAATTATTAGTGTAGATATAAGAGGAAAGGACCTACATCATCTTACAAGGATATTTTAATATTTATATGGATGGATTGGAGATCTATTTTCATGTTATGAATACATACATACCATGATGGTTCCTCTTTCTAAATTTTTCCTAGATCTACTTAGTATTTCCAGGGTCTATCCCAAAACCTTAGATTTTGATATCATGATCGAATTGTTAAGTGTTTTTTTGTCTCTTTTCCTTTACAACCTACTTCATTCCTTATAGAGAAATGGTGAATGGGGGTGTTGTTATTTGGAAGAACATTCATATGTTATTGTATTTTGGAATGGAATCATGACAAACCATATTGAAAGTGTAGCCATATATTGACCATCTACACCTTATAAGTCTTTCATGAAATTCGGAGGCTAACTACTAGTCATATTACCCCTAGTTACCCAGGTCAAGTGGGAATCTCATCTGGTAATCCTTATCCAATAATAGATGATGATTATGTGGGAGTACACTGGCATGAAAGTCCTTATTCCTCCCACAGTGACCTATAATTAATTATCATTGGTGTATACCCAACTCTGGGGGGCTTGAAATCCTCATGAGGTACTATCTAGGCTAGTTTGATTGTTGTAAAGGTCGTTGAATGCTTCTAGTCTTATCCAAACTGTGATGGATATGCCACCTTCCAACATTACTTTTATAAGAAGGTGTTATATTTTTCATCCCATGAATTTGTAAGGGACTTCAGCCATAAAATCAATCCCTATAGAGAGTGACTTAGACCCCACAATTCTGGCATCCACAGTTTTTTGTCCAACTAATGCTGGCGGAGTGGGACATCACCGGGAATTTATGAATTTATACCCAATCACCCACACTTGGCTTCAAGTAATGATCCATCTATGGGGGTGGGAAATATCCCTACATGGGATGCACAACATAGAACGATTTTGTTGGCCATGTTGGGACTTATGGATTATGTCCCTATGATAGTAGGTGAATATGAACACTGTATAAATTCTATCTAGAGTCACCGTGTTGTGTAGGAAATGGAATAGATCCAAATTTGTACCCTTCAAACCAAATTAACCTAGGAGAACATTTTTGATGATATGGAAAACCTTGGATGATATTTTATCAATTTGGGTTTAGGGGTATTTGATTATCAACACATGAGATAAACCAGATTATCATTGATCTGGAAGATCTAGCTACTCATAAAGGAATCTATACTCAGTTTAATGCCTCACATAATCAAATGAAATCATTTTGGGATATTTCTATGTAATTAGACCATTTAATGACTAAGTAAGTAAATTCACATGACCATTGGATTTCTCAAACTAAAGAGTTGTGGGTGTGAGAAGCTCATGTGGCCACGTTGAAAGTGCAACTAGCATCAACCAATGTCAATTTTGAGTCCATTAAACATAAGGGTTGATATCTTAGAGCCATTATGAAATGAGTGCATCCAATGGTTGAATATGAATATAAATAGATGGTTTCATTAGAATAATCCCTCAATGAACTACATTAGGCAGTTATCAATCTACTAGAAAGATCCATTCGAGATTCATTTTAATCTTCTCAGTTATCCTATTCCATATTTGTTTTGACAACCTAGAGAGACTGTAGATTGTGGATATTCCACTATTATCTTCATTAAATGAGATGAAAATATTTATTATCTCTAGTGTTTCTCCTTCATCTTTTTCTTGCAATGTCAATTGATTATTATTGACTTTATTTCGAACGATCATCCTTTCACTGAATATCGATATGAATCATGATCTAAACAATTAAATTAAACATAATAAAATCATTATTTAATTTTTTTGAGCCGAAGTAAATAGAAAGTATAGTTTTTCTAGTACTAATATAATATAAAAACCCTAAATGATTTACCCATTTTATGTTATCACTCTAATCCTTTATTAAACACAATTTGGTGTTGGTTTAGAAGGTGTAACATGACTTCTTCTTAGGCCCTGATTTCTAGATTTCAACCTAATAATCATTGTGTTTTTTTATATTTTTGATTTCTTGGAATTATTCCTAAACTGTTGAAAGTGTACATTCGGTGGGACGATATTAGACTATTATCCAAGGTTCCCTTTGTGGGTTTTTATCATATTGAGTTTTTTCTATTTATCATGGTAATTTTAAAGTCATGATAATCCAAAGTATCATTACTAATGTTTTAGTTTGAATATATTTTTTTGAGACTAATGTTTTAGGTTGAAAAATTTAGACCAGATTTCTGGGAGAGTTCCTTGATTTTGGATTCATTGACTGACGATGTCCTAATATTTTTTAGAAATAAATATGGTTTTTTTTCTATTGACCATGATTTTATGGTTTCTGGATATAAGATATCATATGGGTCATGGAATCAATTGGGAGTATGAAGGTAAGAAAATCCTTACCATGAGATGAATTTTAATTTGGTTGACAAAACATTTCTTGTTGGAAGCTTATACAGAGCCATTGGGGTATTGTGTGCACAATAAAATAGAGGTGTTCTTAGGACACTGACCTTCAATTTTTAATGGCCATATAATTTAATTGAAATTTGGATGTCTCAAAACCACCAGGGGTGGATTTTCAATTTGTTTCTTTATAAAAATTATTAGTGCATTTGTATCAATGGTTATAATGTATTAGAGACCCCAGCTACACGTATTTGGCCTTAGGGAATAAGTGTTAAAGAATGGTGCAGTTTAATGTCAGGAAAATAGGAAATTTTAGAATTATGATAGAAATTCATTTTTTTCTGACTAAAAAGTGGGTAAACGACCCTTACTTTCCATGTTAAACTAACTAGTGTTATTATATCACGTTCTAACATGAAAGGGGAGAGAAGATGTAAACCGTAATATGAGAATCTCTAAAACAAAGAATGAGGTGGGATTTAAACGTCATTGGGGTGTATGGAGGTAGAAACAAATGCTATTAAGAGGAAGAATTTGACATTTTTTGAAAATAATTTTTTTTGAATATTATGCATATCCACCAGGTAATTGTGTTCGTATTAAAAAAACGTGTCCCCGTGATACAGACCATTCATGTCTGATGTCCATGGATAGTTGTAAGGATTTAGACATATATGGAAACATAGAATGGGATGTGAAGATGTGTGATGAACATATAAAGGGGGATTATAGGTTTATATTTACTATGTGTTGGTGGGAACATTATTCTCTATACACGTGTGAGGAGGATACCTATGAAGGTGTGACCCTTTCCCAAAATTGGAGGGGGAAATTTATTTCATGGGTACATCTGAGAAGTGAGATTTATGTGTCACAACATATCCTACGATGATAGGAATCAATATGTACCTTGTTCTTTTAAGGTATAAAGTTTATCCATATGCATATCTAGTTCATGCATATGAATGCGGAATTTTTTCCTTGCATACAAGATCACCAATGAGGTTGGACGCATATCAAACCTTCCTATGAGAAATTATTTCATGTATAGAAAAATTGGGGGAAATTTATTCTCTGACATGTCTCTACACATGATTTAACATTGGGTATCTAGAAGCAAGAAGTTTTACTATCCTGTGATTAGTACATCGATATAGAATCCCCAAAACAATTGGATCATAACTGAGCAGGGGTGTCCCAACATGTACAAGACATATGTAGGAAGAAAAGTGTATAACATGGATCTAAGGGGACTGGGATTGGGATAAATGATATGGGTCCTAGAAGACATTTTCTATATAGAGGTAGGAAAAGCCTCTCCTGAGGAATAATTTTCCTTTTTTTGACATGTATTTTTTGTGGGAAACTTATACAGAGTTTCTGATTCATCTTGTGCATAGTCAAGCAAAGATATCCTCAAGATACTAACCCTCTATTTTCGATGGCTAGGGATGTTCATGGAGATCCATAATTCATAGGGAATGGAGTTGTATGGAAGTTGAGGATTAGTTGGGACATATTTTGAATTATTTAATCAATAATAACCCAGTGAATTGAATATTTTCCCTACACAAATCTGATTCATATGTAGGGTACGGAATTTCAATTTCTTTTCTATAACTACTCCCTGTTTGAGGATCTGGGTGTCCTAAAATTACACTCCCTGACCAAGTCTTATATATATGTAGGGAGCGGGGAATTTTTTGTTACATTTGTTTCCTTTGGAGTTCATTGAGCCTATGATCCTTCATCTGGGCATTACAATGTATCCCGCATGCACTTGAGTCAGGTCAAATGTAGTTCATGGGGACCCTTATAGTTTAACTTCATTCAGTAAAGAAATTGGGTTTCTAAATGTGTTTTGGAGGACTCCAACATTCCTTTTAAGGTTGTTCCACCAGATCCATCTATTATGAACTTATTTTATATAGCTCTATGTGTAATTCACTCCCAAAGTCCCTAATATCACATGATATATTATCAATGTGAGGAAAAATGGTAGAAAGGGTGTATTCTACAACCTAAGGATGGAAATTTCATGGAAGGGGTAATTTTATATATGGGATTGTTCACATCTAGCTTAGTTTTCATGAAATGGGGAAATTTTGTGTGTTCTATGGCGAGGATCGGGTGATAGGATCCATGCATCACTATGTGTCCAATGGGATTATAAGAATCTAACCACTCATAATATATTATAGAAATTACCCTATGTAGGTACAAACCATACATATAGAGGGAAGTTATTTTTAATGGGGGTTATCTCTGCTAGGATGAAAATATGAGAATCTCTACATATACTATTTATGATAAAATCAATCAATACAGAGTTATGTGACGTGTCATGGTTGGATAACGATGGTGGGGGGGATAACCTATCAAATGAGAACACTATAATTACATGTAGTTTGTTCTCATGAGGTGAGAACGTATTGGAAACACAGTTTAATGCCATTTTGTAGGGTTGAATTTTCATAGATACCATGGGTATGTATGGAATAATCGGGTTGGGAGATTCAGGCATGATCCGAACATGAGGAGTAGAGGAAGACGTAAACCATGATCTAGATTCCTTTTGATCAGGATAAATGATACAGGGCTTGGAAGAAATTGGGCATATAGAGGTTGGGGAATCCTCTCCTAAGCATGAATTTTCATTTGGTTGACATGAATTTCTGAGGGAAATGTATGCAGAGCTTTCAAGGAACTTTTTTTATAGTAAATAAATGGTGTCCCAAGGAAATTAACCTTCCATTTCCTCTGGACATGGATAATTATGGGGATCCAAGATTTTTTTTGGCATGGAGTTTGATGGTTTTATAGGGTATATCCGAGCATGAAATAAATATACATACCATCATGAGTTGTGAAGTTTGAAATCCCCCACATAGATTTGACTCATATTTAGAGGAATGATCTTTCAGAAAATCTATGTTATAAGAATCATGGATTGGGATATCTTGTGCTGGTTGTATTTGTTTGTGCAGGATATGGGGTAGTTGGGCCTGGGGATGTAAAATGTTGGTGTCACTACATATCCCATGAGGGAAGGAATCAATCCACAAATAGTTCTAAATAGGAAACTCCTTGCATTGATCTTGTTCATACATATGTAAAAGGGAAATTTGTACATGTGTAAATATTTTTGATGGTGGTGGTGGTGGTTAGACCAAGATGTAGAATCTGGGTGACAATACATATCCCCTGGGATTATAGGAATCAATCCACACATTGTGTTGGAAGTATTCTCCATACATCGTCTTTTTTTCCATACATAAATATATGAGACATTTTAAACCTTTATTTCAAGGTAACGGTCTAGTCATGTAACTTAAATCTTTATTTGTGCAGTGGGAGTCCCTTACCACCATTCCTAAGCTCATGTGAACTATGATCAGTGTGAGAAACAAATGGAATTGAAAATTTCTATCAAAATTTAGAACAATTTTAAGGCATAATATAGCCATTTTGTATCATGTGGTGGTTGGGACAAGATATAAGAATGAGGACTCTCCGCATAACCCATTTTTAGAGGGGAATCATGTTGTACATAGTTTGTGATGGAACCAACATGTGTATGTATATCACTTACACATAGGGGGTTATTTTTTTTGAATTGAATATGGTCTTGGATGTGGAATCTAGGTGTCACTATGTATCCTAAAAGTGTGAAAATCAATCCACAAATAGTTATGTTGAATGAGGGTTCCCTTGTGGATTTTACTCTCACATTAGAACAATGGAATTTTTCTTTCTCTAAAATAGATCTGACTCATGTGAAATGGATAACTGACTACAACACAATTACCCCTATACAGTTTAGTTTCATTTTTTTAGGATGTTGGATACCTTGCAGTTTAACATCTTGCAGTTAAGATGATTTATCACTTGATGTGAAAGGAATGTAATGTTATGTACCACAGTTCAATATCTTATGGTTTGGACTCCCATACTAAATAGTTTAATTCCATGAAACATGGACACATTATCATACATTTTTTCATCATGTGATCAAGATAAACATTCTGTTTGTTGAATGAAATATTTCATCAAAATAATTTCATTAGAGGGAGTTCTGTTGAGATAACCATCTATTAAAATTAAATAGTAAGGTCTGTTGGAGTAGACCTTCTATTTGACATACTTTCCTTCCCACATTGGCTATAATTTTAGAGGTTTCCCCCAATGCATCATCGGGATTATGGGTACCAACACCATTTCACCTCGAGGAAATATTAGAGGAAAGCAGTTTTGTTGAAGGCTCATGAAATATTGTTCTAGTAAACATCCAAATAGTGAAAAGTGTAAAATCATTTCTCATCCAGTCACTCCAACAGATCGATCCATTAACTGTATTTCTAGTCGTCACATAGTTTATCAAAAACAACATTTCAGTGTGATATTAGTCAAAATTCGATGGGTAGAACCACCTCTATCCTGTATACCATTTAGTATTGGGTTTCTTGGGTGTTAGTGTAAGTCATGGTCCTATAATCCTGTAGTTCATGGTGGATTTTTCCCACCCATGATTTCTTTTCCTTTTCTACCATCTTATATAGTATGTTGGATCAAATCCTATTTAAGGCCTCTATCTATCCATTGGACACTTCATAGTTGTGTTATGTTCAGGTGGCATTGATACCATACTTCTGATATAATCATTACAACTTAAAAGAGAATAAATTGGCTCTATTTTCCCCCATAATTGTATGAGCGACACCAAATCTATTTATAATATTGGCTTTCCCAAGGTTTGAAATATTTTTCTCCCTAAACTATTTAACGGTTACAACTTCTTCCCATTTGTAAATGATGTTAGTTGGTATGATGATATACTTGACTTGTTTCGCCATTTCCAGAGGGTATGGTCCCATAATTTACATTCACCATATGAAAAATGTCCAAGAGTACATAGCTATGTGAACTAACACTAGAGGTTGATTGATGAAATTTGGATGAATCTAATAGAAATGATATTTTTTGGTGAATTCCGTGAAATATTGCATCAGAGCAGGAAAGTAGTATCCAATTAATTGAATTGTATGGAAGATATGGGATCTTGATTGATGTTCCCCATAGAGTAAATTATTCACTTCTTTCATTGGATAGAGGTCCCCAATTGGGAATCACGTAGTAACTATCTTTGGCTACATTGAGCCTCTGGAGTTTCAAGGTTTTAAACTCTTAGAATAATTGGGTTCTGATCTCATTCTCACATCACTCCCTCAGATCTTCTTTAGTATTATTGTGAATTTAAATATGAACAACATTGAGAAGTCTCTACCAGATCTTTTTAACCTCCTCATCAATGTGGAAAAATACATAATGCAAAAAAATCCATCTGTCCTTATAGTGAATATGAGGAAATGGTAGGTGAATATCATTAAGCACAAAAATTCTTCACTCACTTCTAAGAAATGGAATATCAATGTCAATAGAAGGGAAAATGAATCTATTTATTTCACACGTGGAAAGAAGGGCCACTAGAAGAAAAACTATACCGAACAAAAGAAGAAAGGGAGGCTTCATGTGCATTTGTTACCGAGTGCTATTTATCTATTTGTAAAAATTTGTTATTATATATAGCCTATAGTGCCCACATATGTATCCAAATACTGGAACCATGTAGATTCAAGAAAGTTGACTGAGGGGAGGAAGGTCTAAGAGTATATAATGGATTTGGACTTATTGCAATAGTTTTCGGGGACTACCACATCACATTGATCACAAGGATGATCTTGGTATTAAATAGTTTTTATTAAATTACTTGGTTAACCAAAAAAATATTTCTCTTTCTATAATTAACATAGATGGAGTTATTTTCTTTTTTGGAAATGAATGTTTCTTCTTTTATAAAGAATATTTTTTTTGTAAGACACATTTATATAACTGTCATTACATGATGGATTAAGAAAACAAAGTAATGGAAATTGATAACAAATCTACATCACATGACTCTTACCACAACCATCGTTGGCATCACTAGATAGGTCATGTAAATGGGAAATTCTTTTCCAAGTTACATCAACATGTATATTTATATTTTTTTGAACTAAAACCCCTTGGTGTATGTCATGCATGTGTACAAGGAAAATTGACCAAAGCCCTATTTAGTGGGAAATTTTAAAGAGATGAAGAGATTATTTAATTGTTTCATACCAATATGTGTGGGCCATTAATAGTTAAGCCATGGGATGGGTAATCATACTTCATAATTATAACTGATGATTTTTGTTGATAAGGATATATCTACTTAATGAGGCATAAGCCATATTTGTTTGATAAGTTCATTGAATACAAGAATAATGTTGTAAACCAACTTGGTAAGAAGATTAAGATACATCTCATAGGCCAAGTTGGAGAATATATTAAATAAGCGTTCATTGATTACAATAGAGAGTTTTGGATCCTATTCTAACTCACTCCCCCTTAAACACCCTAGTGTAATGGTGTATGAAAAAGGAGGAACAGTTCCTTGTCAGACATGGTGCGATCAATGATGATTCGTGAATGTATTCTATTATTCTTTTGGGGATATGTGTTTCCAACATCGGCAAACATAATAAACCAAGTGCCAACTAAATCAATAAATGGTATTCCATTTAAGCTTGAAGTGGTTGAAAAGCCATGTTTTTGAATTTACATGTGCACAGAAGCGAATCGTTTGTTAAGGCCTCTTCAGGTAAGAAAGACTCACTCTTAAAAACAATGTGTACCTTTTTGGGATAACCCAAGGAAACAAGGGGATATTACCTAAACAACACCTCATAGAAAAAGGATATAGTGACAATACACACCATATTCATTGAGAGAGAGATAAGATCTCAAAAAGAGATAGTGGGAGGGAGATAGACTTAGATGAATTTTAGGATTAAGGTAGAAAAGAGTTGGTACAGGAGCAGAATCCATAAATCCCTATGTTAGAAAGATATGTTATAGAGAAAAAAGTACTATCTACAATAAAATGAAAGACTAGATAACTAGAATGATACAGTTTTCTAGATATTGAGGAATGTGAATCATTATTTGTTGATAATAATGATCCACTAACAAACCAATAAATAGTAAGTGGCATAGACGTTGCTAAGGGTAAAGAAGCCAATAACTCTTAAATGTATTCAATGCACCCAAAAAAAGCCAGTAAATTCATAGATCCTCCATTAGATGTGAATCATGTTGGTTGCAAATGAGTATTCAATAAGAAACATGACATGGAAGGGAAAGCCCGTCCCTATAAGGCATGACTGGTTACAAAAGGGTTTCAAATGTCGTCAAGCATTGACTACGATGAAATTTTTTTAAGAGTATCAATGATTAAATCCATAAAAATTATATTGGTCATTGCCACTAACCATGATTATGACATTTGAAAAAAGGATTTAAAAATATACTTCTTTAATGGTAACATTCAGGAAGATTTCTATATGACAAAACCTAAAGGGTGTGTGACTCCAAAGGATGCCAATAAGATATCCAAGTTGATAAAAACTTATTTATGGATTAATGTAAGAATCCAGGTCATGGATAATTCATTTTGATGGAACCATAATTGAATTTGGTTTTATGAAGAATGAATTTGTGCCTCGTGTCTACAAATGGTATAGTGGGAGTGCAGTAATTTTCCTAGTAGTTTATGTTGATTATATATTAATTATTGGAAATGAAATACCAGTCTTAGAATAAATTAAGGGTTTTTTGAATAAATACTTATCCCAGACGGACATGAGAGAGGTAGTAATATTCTTGGGATTAAGATCCATCATGGTAGATCCAAGAGATTTTAGGTCTTAATGAAATGTAAATACATTGACAAGATACTGAAGAGATTCAGTATGGAACAATCTAAGAGGGTATTTTTTCCAGCATCACATGGAATTCATCATTCCAAGAAAATATTTCCTCAGATGCATGAGTAAATAAATTGAATGGGAAGAATTATATACGCTTCAATGATTGGGTCAATCATGTATGCTATGATATGCACTATGATAGATGTCTCCTACACATTGAGTATGGTAGGAATATATCAAGTTAATCCAGGTGACCATCATTTGATGGCAGTCAGGACAATCCTAATGTATCTATTGAGTACTAAGCATATGTTAGTGGTTTATAGAGGAAGTGAGATCTATTCATCAGAGGATATAAAGATGCTAGTTTCCTGAAGGATCACGATGACAAGAATTCACAAATGGGATACATATTCACTTATAATGGAGGTTTTATGAGCTGGGAGAGATCAAATAATGGTGTGGTCGAAGATTCTACAGTAGAGTCTGATTATATCACAAATTCTGAGGTAGATAAAGAATAATTTTGTATATATATAATTATCCAAGAGATGGATGTGGTACCTAGTAATAAAGATCTCATCACACTTTATTGTTATAATAATACAGTAGTGGTTCTCACAAAAGATCTAAGGTCACATCAGTAGATGAAGCACATAGTATGTAAGTATAATCTCTAGAGGGATTATTATCATAGAGGTGTCGTTACAATGAGTAGTATATCCATGGAAGACAACGTGGAGGACCCCTTGACTAAAGCCTTCACTCAGCATAAACATGATCATTATGTGAGGTCTACTATACCGAATGTTATAGGTAGTTGGATCTAGTCCATGTGGGAGTTTGATGGAGTTGGTGTCCTAGAATCAACTTTTTGTAAATTTATTACATGAATAATTAATTTATTTAAATATTAAACATCTTATTAAATATTGTTCATTGTTTTTCATTACTATAATTTAATATTGTCCTAGAGTATTTCTCACATTAATAATGTTATATCAATTCCCCGCTATGATGAGAACCTTGGTCTTCTTTGGAAATATTTGTAAATATGGTTCTATGGTTGGATGATAAACTATGATGGGACACATATTATATAGAACATCATGTTTGAGTACGTGTAAGAAGATGAGACTTTTTCTCATAATGTTTACACTTCGTAATCTACAATATGGGAGATTTTGAGAACAAACCCACTAGTAGGAATTCAACATGATTTGGATTCAACGAATATTCGTAACTATGAGTGTGTTTAATGGTCCTTAAACATTAGTATTATCATTAATATGTTTCATGACTTGAACACATATATTTTATAATGAAAACTGTCATTAGATATGTTGGTAAGAATTACGGTACATTGGGTCAATCACGAACGACATGTTATTAATTGATAACTCAATGAAGGATGTGTCCCTTCCATTTATGGAAGTTGATACCTCAACCCTTTTATTGATATAGAACTGCCACCCTATATTCCATGGCCATGGTATATATACGAGTTTACTTTAGGTAGTCATATAATTTCAAATCAAGCATATAGAGTGATTATACCATCACGAAACATGACTTATGAGATATTGTGACAAAGTGATTATATTACACAATGATCATTTGTATTTGGATCTCATCATTACAACATTATGTTCTTTCTATTAGGTTCCATCACCTGTTGCAATATATTAATCTTATACTTTATAAAAACCTACCTAATTCTAATGAGAATGAATCATATAGGGTCACACACTTTGGGTTTTTGGTGGTCTCGATTAAATTCTATTTGAATTAAATTAATGGAATACATATTATTATCAAGAATGAGGAATGATTTTATAGAAGATAAAATGATAGTATAAATTTTAAAATATATTTATTCACCAGATTGTGAATAAAATATATTTATTTATTTGATTGAACCATTAATATATATTAATTTAATATTTTTAAATAAATAATATTTATTTTAGAGAATAAAATATATTTTTTGGGTGTAAAATAATTGGAAGATGATTTCAAAAGGACCAAGACCATCTTTGTTGGTAAATAAATTATTTAAAAGTCGGTAAATAATGTTTATCCAATTTGTGCAAGAAATAATAATAATATTGTTATCATTATGTGGCACATGATTTCATTTATGGTTTTGTTTTGCACAAATTGGCACACCACAAATAATGGTGTTGTCATTGTTATTATGTGGCATGGGTTTTTCTAATAGATATAATTGCATTTAATTTTTGATTAACAATTAAATATTGTAACTAAAACCCCATTTCAATTCATATGTAGGAAAATCTTTTGTGCAAAACCCCTTATGCTTGGAGAATTTTTTTTCCAAACATTTTCAATCTTGAATCCTCTCTTCTATCCATCTTCAGAAGGAGAATAGTTCTTCTAGACTGAAGAATTAGCGATCAGGGATGATATATTCAAGACATTCGTTTCGACATACTAGCACTCAATGAATGAGTGGCGTTGATTAGAGACTATTGGAGCATGTTTGGATCACCGCTAGAGGGATTCTACTTTGGAACCTCATAAGAACAATAAACAAAATTAAGAATGGTCATTCCAGACTATCAATGATAGTCAATGAAGAATGTACCGAAGACCTAGGTAATTAATTTCATCATAAATTATTAAATTAATTATAAACATGATGTGAAAGGTACCCTTTCTCAGATTGGGATCTATTATTCTCTTGGTCTAAATTGTTGATTTAAATAGATGGATACTAGAATTCATCATCATATTGATCCCATATTGGCCATCAAATATAAAAAAACAAAGTTGGGACCTCCCAACCTCTATACATCCACTGCATCGAGATCCTTCAAATACTGTGTCATGTTGTGTAAAAAATTCCACCATACCTATGGGGTGGGGTTGATCATGTATTGAGGTTGTTGATGCTTCTATTTTAGAATTCCTGATCTTACACTTTCCCATTCAAGGGTGAGATAGATTCAGAGTCAGTTTTCCACATGCATTATTTGTTTATGAGGGCATGAGCATTGAATGATGATTAGATTCCCTTAGTTGGGATTCCTATGGAATGTTCTAAATTGCTTTGTATAAGAGATCTTCAATGGATCATTCACATCATTTTTAGTGATTTTGAATCGTACCTATTGAATATTCTTGTTGAGAATTTGTCATTTCCTGAATAAGGATTTCCTTTGACCGACATCTTGGGGTTTTTACATTACAAGATGTAATTTCTAGTGGGATCTTTTGGGTAGGAAGTGGGGGGAGGTGAAATGTTCCATCACCTCCCAACCCCATATATGAGCACAAAACACTACGTCACCAATATGAAAATGAAACTTGTGCAGAAAGTGGAGGAATATTAGTTTTAGATCTTTCTTTAAACACTCTGATTGTTGTCGTCATGAAGACTAAATGGACTCTAGTTCAATTTTATGGTGAATCTCCCCCAATATATTGAAATTTTCTGCATACCCTTCATTGGATAAATACATTTCATTCATATGGTGGAGAGTTTTCCAGATATTGAGATGAATTTTATATATGAATTCCTAGGAAAACACTCTTAGTATGTCGTACTGTAAAGTGGTCATGGGAAAAAAGATAAAAAGTATAAAATCCATGACTAATTTCTTTCTAACAAGTAACATATCCTTTTTCAGATTTTCCTAGGAATCTTATACATATTCTGGAAAACTGGGATTCTTCTTGATTTTTTTGTTCCTAGCAGCAGGGCTAGTTGGATTCTCATCAATATATGAGTTTTATGGAGGTGTCTCAGAAGATGTGTGTGGCCCCAGACCTTCTCCTAACTGATAAAGGATTCCACTCGTAATAGATATTGTATCTACAATGTGTAACTCCATAATTCCAAACACCTCATAATATGAGGGATATCTCATGTATGACTCGTTGAGTAGAGGAGCTTCTTAGAATTGTGAATGATGACTGTGGGGAGGACCTCCGTAGCTAATGCCATGGTGGTGATGACTACCACTGTGGATTAATTTCTGAAAATAGGGTGAAGTGTTACAGTGTATACCCTAGATAGTACCTTCATGGACGACCACAATTAGGTGAGGACCTTTTTGATGAATTATGTCACTATGGGGAGGGCCTTCATAGTGATTAAATTTTTTGTGAGAACTACAATCATAGCTATATTTATGGGGGTAGGCAGAATATTTTTTGTGTGAATCCTAGGGAGGACTTCCACTATGGGACTCAACAAGGGTAGGAACTTCTAATTTCTTGATGTCATAATGGGAAGGGTTTTCGTATTGATTTCCATCATGGTGACGACTATCATCATATCTTGACGACTTCCTTTAGAGAGATTTTATATGGTGTATACCCCATGGAGGATAATTAGGACAGAAAACAACAAGGGGTGGACCTTCTTGATACACAATTTTCCAGTCAAGGGGGGGAAATTCTAGTAGAGCATAAACATGAATGTGATTTTCATTTTCCAGTTGAGTTTGGCTTGTTTTATTTTTGGGTTCTCTCTTGGGGAAAAATGTGGCCACCTACTATTGGTAAGAACCTTCATATTCAGGTACATATTTGCTTGGTTCCCATGATAGTTCTTGGATACGTCGGCAAGAAACTTGAGTTATAACATGGATATATGCATACCCTAGATCGACCACTACACTGGATCTGTGTCCCCCAGTTTGAACGAGTATTTGTTCCTGATACATTTGTCCTTGTATCATATGATACAACTGTCGACACTCCTAGACTAGAGAATGGATGCATGTCTGCTCTGGAGTGACTATCATATTTTTTGGATGAATTACCCCTCCTAGGGAGAGGGAATCATGGGCCAGACTCCTTGCTTTTACATTAGATATAATTACATATTGATAGGTCTGAAAGATATGATTTGGAATCAATGTATAATCCTACATCATGTATAGGATGTGTTGGGATACATCTTTGGTTGGAAAATTGATAAATTCTCATTATGATATCAGTGAAGGATTTTGTGAGTCCTCTAGTCGTCCATAGTTTCCCATTAGGTACTGGTAGTTCTCCTATGTCAAGGTAGAGGAACAAGTCCTCCTCTAATTTATAACTGGAATATTCCAATTATTTTCTCTGGTTTCCATCAAATTTGGATGACATGCTTCGTATATGTGAGAAAGAACATGTATTTTCTCATTTTCGACAGTATTTTTCTAATGGGATGATATGAATCCACATGAATTTTCATCTACTTGTATTTTCAAGGCCACTATGTTTCACTAATGGGATTCCTAAGAAGGGGGAAGAATTTGAATCTTCCCATTGATCCCCATCATATTTTACTGGTGGGATTCATATGCATTGGTAGTGCAGTATGACTCTTCACAATTTTACGCCCTTTTTTATATAGCAGGCTTTTTGACTATTAGAGGGGCTTTTCACCAGCATATAGTTGGTGTCCACCCTATTTTAATGATGTGCTTCATGCTCATTGGAAGTAATTTTCATCTTCCTGTAAATTTCTACCATATTTTTACGACAGGTTCTGAAACACCCCAACCCATCTAGACTAGATTCGGTGCATTAATAAGTACATTGGCATGGTTAGAAGGAAACAAATCCCGAAGGAATGATCATTTTAGTAGTATTTAAGAAACTTGATACATAAATGTAACTCAAATTACAATGGAAAATGTTACAAAAAACAATACATAACAAAAACTAAAAACTACATCCACAGGAACCCAATAAATTATCTCCTATTTATCACCTATTAAAGGTAAATAATGAAAGGGGTAAGAGAAAATGCTAAGAATGTGATAAAAATGTTGCAATCATGAATCAATAATAACTGAATTGTAATCAATTTTATACAATCAATATGGTTTGGTGAATAAATGAATAACTCACACCATTAATAAACTAATAATGACACTTCATCCCTAGATTTTTTCATAGTGAAAACCACATGGGTTGTAATAAATAATAATGAATAAAGATAATGAATATTAATTGGTTGTCTTGTATCTAAAATTTGATACCATAATACTGTTAAACACGGTTTTGTTCTTTGGGTATAAACCCATCTGATTTTTGGAAACAAACTCGGAGGGTATGTCGCCAAACAGATTGTCTCATGAGACCTGTCAATGTATCGAGTGGTTGTAGAAGGCTCCACCCACAACTGTATGTCTAAATAATTCTTTATACATATTTTACACATATGATCAATATGACTTTAAATTATCTATATAGAATAGATCATACAGATTCATCAATATTTCCATAGTCAAAACAACATTCAAAATTAATATCGTATGTATAATGGTATACAGATTAGAAAATAATCATATCCATGATATGAGCATATGGAAATTTAAATGGAATATAATTTCAATTGAAAATTTATCTCAAATTTAAAGTAGTTACACCACATTAGAAAGGTTAGGTGCACAATACTAAGCAAGTCACAATGATGTGAAAATTGATACAAAGATCGTTACGACGCTGTAATCTATTGAGTCGTTTGAGAAGAGGTTAATAACAACAAAAATAATTAAAAAATTAAAAGAATATAATGAGAATAATTATAATATATATCAAATGTCGGTACACCTATACCACGTATAATAAACAAGAGGCAAACAATTGAAATCGAACAAAATTGAAAGTGAGATGGGAAAACCCCTTACAAACATTTCGGCATGGTAACCAGTGTTCTTGTAAGGGATTAATGAGAGGTAAAGGGGTATCCCACTCTTTATATATCATAATGAATTTATGGGTAATGTGAAAAAATATACCCCATCATTAGGTATTAAAAATAAAAGAGCACAACATAGGGGATATTCTTGAATAAAAGTGAGAGAAATGATCCCTTACCTTATGCATGAAGGTGTTATTGATGGTTCTTAATCACCTCAATAATCAAATTTAGCTTCATTAATTAATAATTAACGAACTTAATAAACAATTAATTGAAACTTTATAGCCTTATTAGGTTCATTAATGGCCTTTTTGATGGGTTTAAGAGATTCAATTTCATTGTTTTGGAATCATTTTCATCTTTGGTTTTCGTGATCAATTTAATTGTATTCATGAATCGATGTTTGTTTGAAATGTGGTTAAACATATAGAATTGTTAATATACATTCTTATTAAAATTAATTATATCTAAATGACCTTATAATTATTATGGTTATATACCATGAGAATGACTCATTCGATGAGTTAAAAAGTAAACCCTTGGATTTGGCATGGCGGTTTTGTGCACAAAAAAAATGTTTTGTATTATTATTCCATATTACAAATGTGTAAGGATTCCAGAACATTAAAAATGATAATTTTCATATATTATGATCTACTTAATCCATTGAAAAAGTTTCATGACCAGTATTGATGATAGTAATGAAAATTGAAAACCTGTCTTCCTTGAGTTTGATAAATTAACACATCTCAGATGGTGTTTGTATTTATTGTATATAAGGAAGGGAATAAGGAGATATTAGGATGAAATATTCATTTAGCATAATAAAAATCTATTACATGTATGGTAATGGAATTATCATGGAATTTGGATGAGGGGAGGTTAGAAGAGAGATCCAAAAATGGAACCTTGTAAAATAAATTGAAATAAAATAGAAGAGAGGTTCACCTCTTGAGTACTCCTCCTTGAGAATATCCATAAGGCCTTTGTTTTTGGCTTTTTGGTGATACCAGAAGGTCTTGGACCTGGGGAGAGGGATTTGGAAGACTATTTGGAACAATTTAGGCAAGAACAAAAGCTTGAGTGGTGTGGGGGGTAGAGGGGGTGTGGGGTGGTTTATATAGTGGAGGCGAGAGGATATTTTTCTATATTATATTCATTAATTTATTATTTCTCCACAAGATAAGGAATAGTGAGTCTTCCATGAACAAGAATAGTAATTTTATCATTTCAATCTGAGTAAATTTGTCTTAAATCAGAAAAACATCATACACGACTCTATAATTAGTGTATTCAACTTATTTTGTAAATTATGGCATTTTACTATTCATTAAAAATTCTAGCATTTGAATAAAATAAAAAAAACATTACCCTAAACATTTTTTATGTATAGAATCTAAAAATGAAGTAAATATTTAAAATATAAATTTCTAAATACGATAAATTAAATATTTAATTAAAATCATTATTTAATCGAAAATTATAAACACTTAAAATATTCATCTTTATTTTAAAGGTACCTAAATTTATTTATACATTCATTGGTATGGATACCATTCATAAGATTATGTTACTATTCATAAGGTTATGTTAATATTCATAAGGGTAGGTTACCATTTAGAAGGGTAGGTTACTAGTCACCAAAAATTATGTTAATTCTATCAGACTCTAAATATTATCCGGAACACAACTATGTATGTCATATTTTCAAAATTGAAAACACAAAAGTGGAAAATTTATGTTCAATGGATATAATATAACTATATACTATATAACCAAGTGTTATTTCAAAGAAACTCAATTCTTTATGAAATATAGGCTATGAATCAAATGAATTAAAGAGAAACATACCATAAAATGTTTGGGGTGTTACATTATTCCCTCCTTCAAAAATTTCATCCTCTAAATTTTTCATTTATAAAGACCAACAAAACCTGGGTGGTTCTTCTTCATAACATCCTCAATTTCCCATGTTTCATTCTCCATATTCTAGTTTCTCCAAAGAACCTTTACTAGAAAAGTCATCTGATTTCTCAATACCTACACCCTTGTGTCAAGGATCCCGATAGGCTATTCACTATATAAAATATTAGGTTTGAGTTCTATTTCTTCATATGTGAGTATATGCATTGGGTCTGGAATGTATTTATTCAACAATTACACATGGAACACATCATGAACTTTGAAGAGACTTGGAGGAATTTCTAGACTGTAAGCTACAACTCCGATTGTTTACATAATTTCAAATGGCCAAATGTACCTAGGGCTTAGTTTCCCCTTCTTACTGAACCTTAAGACACCCTTCCATGGAGATACTTTCAGAAAGACATGATATCCCTCTTGGAATTCCTAATCCTTTCTCTGGTTCTCAGCATAACCCTTCTACCTACTTTAGCGTTCTTTAATATGGGCTTGGATTGTCTTTACCTATTCCGTGGTATCTTCATAAAGCTCTAGGCCTATAAGTTTCCTATCACCAACTTCATCCCAACAAGTTGGAGTTAGACATGTCTTTCCATATAATGCTTTATATGGATCCATCTGAATAACAGAATGGAAACTATTATTTTAGTAAAATTACACCAATGGAATGTATTGATCATACATACCTTGGAGGTCAAGGGAGAATGATCTCAACACGTCTTCTAGAGTTTGAATAGTCCTTTCAGACTGTCTGTTAGTTTGGGGGTGATAAGCAGTACTCATACAAATCTCAGTATTTAATGCCTTCTAGAGACTTTTCCAGAATTTTGTTGTTAACAAGGGATCTCAATCGAATAAAATCAATATAGGTGCACCATGAAGTCTTAAAACATAATTAATGTAAATTATTTCCAGAAAATCAAGTGTTACATCCTCTCTTATAGAAACGAAATGTGCAGATTTTGTGAGACAATAAAAAATTACCCATATTGCATCATTCTTTCTAGGTGTCCTTGTTAGTCCGGTGAAAAAATATACTGTAATGTTATCCCACTTCCACATAGGAATAGGTAGAGGATCCATTACTCCTCTAAGATTTTGTTTCTCTACCTTAACTTGTTGACAAACTAAAAATCTTGACACGTAGTCAGCAATTTCCCAATTCATATTACCCCACCAAAAATATTCTTTCAGATCTCTATACATCTTTGTGCTACCCAGGTGTATAGAAAAATTTGAGCTATGAGCATAATCTAATAGTTACCTTTTTAGTTCAGGTACTTATGGGATGGATAACCTTTTCCCAAACTTCAGAAATCATTCCTCATACACAAAGTCTTCCAATCTCCTATCCTAAACAACAATATTTTTCTTGTGATGATTCTCATCATTAGATTGAGAGATTTTTATCTTCTCTAATAAATATGGTTTAGAAATCATTTGAAAGAGGAATGATGTTTCCCCTTACATAACAGTTCCCATTTCCATCTTCTATGGTTCCATGAATATATGATCCCTTTCAATCATAATTTGGCTTATGAGTCCCTGATCATTCCTTCTTAATGCATTTACAACCATATTTTTCTTTCTCGAGTGGTATTGTATTGAACAATTTTAATCTTCGAGTAACTCAAGCAATCTTCTTTGCCTCATGTTGAGTTCTTTTTCAATGAAAATGTATTTCAAACTCTTGTGTTTCCACATTTTTAAAGTAAAGATTACGGCTGCAAACTCTAGATCACGAGCAGGATAAATTCTCTCTTGAGTATTCAACTATCTTGATGCCTACGAAATAACTTTATCATTTTTATAAGGACTCAACCCAGTATATTCTTGGATGCATCGATGTATAAAACAAATCCCTCATTTCCAGATGGAAGTGACAAAATTGGAGCATTGACTGGCCTTATTTTCATTTATTTGAAGCATTCAATACATTCTTTTTTCAACACAAACAAATCTATTTTATGTGTGAGCGTGGTTAGTGGGTTAGCCAGCCAGGAAAAATTCTAAACAAAATGCCGATAGTGACCTGATGTATCAATAAAACTACATACCTTGGTTATTCATGTTAGTATGGGCCAATCATAGATTTCCTTTGTCGTTGTAGGATCAACTCGGATTCCATCCTTAGAGACAATATAATCCAGAAATGAAACTTATTGAAGGCAGAAATAACACTTGCTAAACATCCCATATAATTCATTTTTCTAAGAGTTTTCATAATAATCGACAAGTAATCCTCAAGGTCTTCATATCTTTTTGAGTATACGAGGATATCATTGATGAATACCTCAAAAAAGTTATCAATATATTCCTTGAAAACACTATTCATTAAATCTATGGAATCAAAGAGTGCATTAATCAGTCCAAAAGGCATCACCATAAACTCGTAATGCCCATACCTGGTTCGAAATGATGTCTTAGAAATATCTTCCTTCCTCACACGTAGATGATGATATCCAGATCGAAGTTCAATTTTAGAAAAGTATTAATCTCTATGACGTTAATCAAATAAACCATCAATCCAAGGCAGTGGATACTTATTATTTATTATAATTGCATTGATTTCCTTGAAATCAATGCATAGCCTCATGGATCCATCTTTCTTCTTGACAAACAGAACTGAGGTTCCACATTGTGAAACACCAGGTCGAATAAATACTTTGTCACTCAACTCCTCTAATTGTTTATTTATCCCCATTAACTCCAATGTGGCCATTCTATAGGGGGTCTTTGATATAGGTATTGCAGCCAGAATTAAGTCAATGGAAAACTCAATTTCCTATTCTAGAGGATGTCCTCACAAATCTTCTAGAAATAAATCAATGTATTATTGCACTATATTCCCATATTCAATGTGATTATTTCTTTCCTTGCCCTTAGATATTGTTTTATCTTTGTCTCCAAGTATTTCATTCAATATAGCTATTTGGGTTTGATATTAATAAGAATTATGTGGCAAGGATTCTTCTCTAAAGATAAGGGATTCTACACTATTTTCAAAAATTGTAACTTCCTTTTTCTAGCAATAAATCTTCGCATCATAGTTTAACAAAATTTTCATTCTGATAATTATATCAAATTAAATCATTGGTATGATGATAAGGTTAGAAAATAAAGCACATTTATGTGTCATGAGGGCAACTAGTTGATATTCCTTAGTTTCAATGATGAATCCCCTATGAATTTTGACTGATATCTCCTTTATTAAATTAAATTGTACATGTATAATTTTCTTGGAAATCTAGGAAGATATAAATGAATGAGATGATACATAATCAAATAAATTGATAACGTACCTGCCACTAAATCATTAGACACTTCAAATCACGCAATTGGAAGTGAATAAGCTCTCCCTTTCTCTCTTGGTATTTTTTGATGCATGTTTCCTTGGTGCTTAAGACACTCATTTTCATAGTGCCCCATCTCTTAACAATTGTAGCATTGAAAATCATAATTTTTTTTCTTCCACTTGAATTAATTAGATAGATAACCCTTTTATACACACCTATAGAAGACTGTCATTCCTTTCAAGAATTTCACGAGATGATTCTTTCAACAATTCTCACATAATTGAAATTTCTCAATTTCCTTCTTCTTATTTGGTGCTTCACCTTTCCCTTGGTTATCAGATTACTGCTTTTTTATCATAGTTTCCCACAAAAAAAGTAGATCTAGAAAATTCCTTCTCCTTTTTTATGTCACTTGATAAAATTTCATTATATAATGAAAATATTTGAGAAGCAAGTTCCCTTCGAAGACATGGCTTATGACCTTCAAATAAATGATAAATTATGTCTACTAAGTCACGTGTGTAATATAAAACATACTATGATAGCCTTGTGAAGTTATCATCATACTCTTCCACAATATTGTATTCCCTTAACATTAAGCCAAGAAATTTTCTCTTCATTTTGGTTCGTTGCTCACGAGGGAAATATTTTTCGAAGAATATTTCCTAAATTGTCGTACATTCCATATCTACTATTTCTTCATCTTCTATTGTATTCTGAATCAAGGAACACCATTGATTAGAATCACCCTTGATAAAATATACTGTTAGTACTACCTTTTCATTTTTCTTACATTTTAATGCCATGAATATCTTTTCAATGGAATTGAACCATTGATCAGTAACCACGTGATTAGTAGTCCTGCTAAAAGATGGGGGGGTTTTTCTCACAAAACGATCCAAAATAGGTGTGGAAGGGTTTTTCGTTACATCCTAAGTAAATTTTCCTAATATAGTCTTGATCTGATCTACTCTAACATTGACTGTGTTGACTTTCTCAGTGTGGAGATCCCTACATTTCCCATGAGTATTGATTCCCCTTATTCCATTAGACACTATTTCTAAATAATGGCACACACTAGATTAGGGTATGAATTAACATGTATAATCTTAACTTAACAAAATACTTAGCATAAATTGAGATCCTATGCATGGCTAATTCCATAATCAGAAAAATGGTTTCCATGAGGAATAATTTTCATTTCAATCCTTCATAATGGATTGTAATGAAAATATGAATTATCATAAGCATATCCCCTAGGAGTGTCATAACCAATAGTTCATTAAAGCCCATTTTCATGTAATTGGATACCACAGGTCAAGCCCGAAACTCCTTATCAGAGCTTTCACCCCTAGGTATATCTATGCCAGAGCCACCTCTACCTTCTCATATCCTGACAGGGATATATTGCATGAAATATCCACATAATATATACCTTAAAAAAATACCAGGACATTACTGTATTTTTATCCTCAAGACTATCTTAGTTACTCTTCCCTAATCTATGTTTTCTATATCTAGTTTCCAAGGTTCCTACTAAACTTCCTTTGATACCAACTGTAACACCCAAACCAGTCTATACAAGAGTCAGTGCATTAATAAGTACATTAGCATGGTTAGAAAAAAATAAATCCTAAAGGAATAATTAGTTGAGTAGTATTGAAGAAACTAGATACATAAATGTAACTCAAATTACATTGTAATAAGTTACAAAATACAATACATAACAAAAACTAAAAACAGATTCCACAAGAACTCAACAAATAATCTCCTCTTCATCACCTATTCAAGGTAAAAATGAAAGGGGTGAGATTAAATTATAAATATGGGTTAAAAATGGTCGATTCATGAATCAACAATAACTAAATGATAAAAAATTTTACGTAATCAATATTGTATGGTGAATAAATGAAAAACTCAGGCCATAAATAAACTGAGAATGAAACTGCATCAATAGATTTTATCATAGTGAAAACCTCATGGAAATTAAAAACGGATAATGAATAAAGAGAATTCTAATTAATTGCATGTCATTTATTTGGCACATAATACCATAATACTGTTAAAAACAATTTAGTTCTGTTAGTAGAAACACATCAGATTTTAAAAAAAAAAACTCAGCTGGTTTGTCACCAAACCGATTGTCTCATGAGACCTGTCAATGCATCGAGGGGTTGTAGCGGGCCCAACCCACAACATCATGTCCAAATCATTATTTATTCATAGATTCCAAATAATAGTAATATTTTTTTTACATTATCCTTATATAATAGAGGATACAGATTCTTTAATATTTCCACAGTCAAAACATCATTCAAAATAAATATTTGTTAGTAAAATGATATACATCATAGAAAATAGTCATATCAATGATATGAGAATATGGAAATTTAAATGGAATATAATTTTAATTGAAAAGAGATAAAAAATTCTCTGTATGTACAACACATAATAAAGAGTAGGTGCACAATACTAAGCAAGTCACAATGAAATGAAAATTGAGACAAAATTCCCTACCACATTGTAATCAATTGATTCATATGACAAAAGATTAATAACCACAAAAAAAATCATAGAATACCTTCAATATAAATATAATCATGACTATATATATCAAATTTATATATAGTTATATCAAAAAATAATAAATAAGAGGCGAACAATGGAAACCCCACAAGAATTTAAAGTGAGATGAGAAAACCCCTTACAAACAAGTTTGCACGGTAATGAATCTTCTTGTGAGGGCTTAATGAGAGGTAAAGTGGTATCCTATTATTTATATATCATAAGTTCAGTATGGGGATGTTTCCAAGTCTTACCCCATCATTAGGTATTAATAATTAAAGAGCACAACATAGGGGAGATTCTTGAACAAAAGTGAGAGAAAGGATCCCTTGCCTTATGGTTGAAGGTGTTCTTGATTGTTCTTAATGACCAAAATAATAAAATTTAGATTCATTAATTAATAATTCCAGAACCACGTAAACATTTAATTGATATTTTATAACCTTATTAGGTTTATTAATGGACTTTTTATGGGTTGAAGAGATTCAATTTGATTGTTTTCGTAGCATTTTCTTCTTTGGTTTTCATGATCAGTTTACTAGTATTCACGAATGTATGTTGTTTGAAATGTGGTTAAACATATAGAATTATTAATATAAATTTTTAGTGACATTAAAGAGATATAAATTATGTTATAATGATTTTGGTTATATACCATAAATATGACTCATTCGATGAGTTAAAAATAAATTCTTGGATTTGGCTGGGCTGTTTTGTGCACAATTAACTTGTTTTGTAATATTTTTCCATATTATAAAAGTGTATAGATTCCAAAACACTAAACAAGATAAAAAACATATATTATTATCTGGTTCATCCATTGGAAAGGTTTCATGACCAGTACTGAAGTTATTAATGCAAATTAAAAACCCATTTTCCATGAGTGTGAAAAATTAACACATCTCGGACAGTGTTTGAATTTGTTGTATAAAAGGAAGGAAAAAAAGAGAGATTATGATGTAATATAACATTATAATAATTAAAATACAGCACATTTATGGTATTTTAATTATCATGTAATTTGGATGAGAGGAGGTGAGTAGAGAGAATATAATAATGGAACATTGCAAAAGAAATTTAATGAAAAGAGAAGAGAGATTCACCTCTTGTGTAATCCTCCTTGAGAATCTCCTTAAGGACTTTGTTTTTGGACTTTGGGTGAGACCAGAATGTATTGAACGTGGGGGGAGGTCTGGGGATGATTATTTGGCTGAATTTAGGATGTTTTGTAGGATTCAGTGGTGTGGGAGGAAGAGGGGTGAGGGGTGGTTTATATAGTGGATGGGAGAGGGGATTTCTCTATATTATATTCATTAATTTATTATTTCTCCACAAGACATGAAATAGTGAGACTTCCATGACCATTAATAGTAATTTTAAATTTTGAATCTTAATCAATTGGGCATACAAAAAAACATCATACTTGACTCTATAATTAGTGTATTTAGTTTATTTTGTAAATTATTGTATTTCACTATTCATAAAAATTTCATGTATTTCAGAAAAACACAAAAAATTCACCCTAAACATTTTTGACGTGTAGAATCCAAGAATGAAGTCCATTTTCCATAATTAATTTTCTAAATATGATTAATTAAATATTTAATTAAAATCATTTTTAATCAAAAATTATAAACACTTAAAATATTCATCTTTATTTTAAAGGTGCCTAAATTTTTTTATACATTCATGGGTATGGATACCATTCATAAGAGTTGTGATACTATTCATAAGTGTAATTTACTATTCATAAGTGTAGGTTACTATTCATTAAAAATCATGTTAACTCTATAAAACTCTAAATATCATCCTGAATACCACTGTGTATGTTAGATTTTCAAAATTTAAAACACACAAGTGGAAAATTTATGTTCAATGGATAGTCTATAAATATCTCTTAAATATCCATGTTTTGTTTCTAAAAAACATAGTGCTTTATGAAACATTGGCTATGACTCGATTGTGTTTAAGAGAAAAATACAATAAAATGTTTGGTGTGCTACAGCGTTGAAGAGAATTAACAAGAATTTTTGGTAGTAGTTTATTTTCAACCATATATACAAGGTATGCTTCAGAAGATGTAGCTAGAATATACGCTTAATCATTGTGTGTCACTATGTTTGTTTAGTTTATATCCTCATTAGTATATAATGTGATGACCTTTTATATATAATATGTTTTACACTCTTGATAGGAATCCCAGGGGACCTGTGTTCATTGAAATTATGTTAGAGCCTTCCGTGTGGTATCCTCTTCCAAACGAGGATACTAGGTTACACAACATCGGCGATGATGTCTTCCTGTAGGGGCCTATGAGTGAGACCTCTGTGCAGTAGGGAAGAATTAATTGATTTCCACATTATCATCCTCTCTAAGAAAATTGAGGTACTTGTTGTCACATTGCAGGGAAGGTCTCATGAAACAATAGAAGATGGCTAGCAGAGATGCTTGGTTATAGACCATCAGTCATTGCTGGGAGACTAACTGGATGGTCTTCGTGGCCTAGAGTGTAACGTCCCAGATCTAGGTGAAACACAATGGGTTCCCCGAACCTAGTTGGTCACATGACCTCAAGCGCATTTCACCAAATGCTAGAGGCTGCGGACTAGCAGCAATGGCCTTGGACAGATAGTGGAGAAACTATGCTTTCATTTGTCAAAGTGTAGCGTTGCAAAATAAATATAAAAACACAAAAGTGGAAGAAGTAAAAAATATAAACCTGAAATGGACAATGAAATTGAAGTAAAAGATAACCAACAGTCATATTTATTATGATGCAACATGTCACTAATTCTAAGAAAGCACCCAAAACAGGATACAGAACAATCGGATACAATACAACCCAAATTAAAAGTATAGTAAAAAAACAATGTTTTTCAATAGGAATGTAGTATCATCGCCAGCCTAAGCTCGGTTCAATGCTCTCCTACTCCTCTACTACAATCATGTACCTATGTGGGGACCCTTTCCCTTATCGACACATGTATAAATATAATCTAATTGGGCCCAATACATGACCCAAATAGGGTGTGAGAAATATGTCCCAGTACAAAACCACCAAAGGCCCGCACCCAACTATCAGTGAAAAAGTGAAACAATAGAGGGAAATAATGAAATGCAGTTTACTAGGAAGTACTCAAAATTAACTATTCCCACCAGTTACATTGCCATTTTAATAAATATTTATGACTTCCAAGCCTGTGATTTAGCTTGGCAGGTACAATGTAATAAATCACCACAGTGAATATTCAAAGTAAACATTGTCCTCAGACTTAAGAACCATTTACCTTAGCCTAAAAAAACCTTTCCCTTAGGCTACAAAGAACATTTCCTTATGGATAAATAGAACCTTGCCCTTAGATTAAACAGAACATTGCCCTCGAGCTGAACAGAACCTTGCCCTCAGTCTAAATAGAACCTTTCCCTCTGGCTAAATAGAACCTTGCCCTCAGGCTAAACAAAACCTTTCCCTCAGGCATAATAGAACCTCTCCCTTAAGATAAAAATAATCTTTCCCTCGTGCTAAACAGAACCATGCCCTCAGGCTAAATAGAACATTTCCCTTAGGCTAAACAGAATTGTTCCCTCAAGATAAACTGAACAAAAGCAAGTAACCGGGCGATGCCCAAAGAATAAGAATGAAATTTACATTTTTTTTCCTCCCAATAAAACTCAAAACATGTTATAATCATGGAATACCCACGAGTATCCAGGCCAAACAACTAAACAAGGGAAACACACCCTTGGGATGCCTTGGATCAAAGCAACGATCCCAAATAGTTGTTTATACTTATTAATTAGATTCCATATGCAGTTATAGGTATCTAAATAGTCAAGGCTTCAGCCACACGACACCCCGAACATGGGCTCGTGGCACAACGGTGCACAAAATCAACTCGACATTTGAAAATAAAATTAAGACCACCTACCTCAATCTTCTCTGATCGATACACGTGAAAGGCGCCTCCCGAAAAAACCAAGAACGATGTAGATCTGAGATAAAAGATTACCAGTTTAAACCCAAATAACACCCCTTAGTGAAATAATTGGAACGAGAGGTTCAAGAAGAGGGAATATCTCACTCGGGCAGTTCAAACGAGATCGACAACGGATGAATTGGAGTCCCAGTGAGTGTTTGGGAGCTCCTCCAAGCCTTGGCTTCCTCTCAGGAGTCTCTTAGTGAATTATATGCCTCTTCTTCTGAATGATGAGGCTAATGCCTATTTTTAACAAAAAAAACATAACTATACGGTGCGTACTCTCATGTACATGGCGTGTACTTTCCATTTTTTAACTATTCCACTGGTGGATTCTTTCCACTGCCTCATTATTCATCTGCCAACTTGATTAGATGGAATGCATTACTAAATACACAGTGTGTACTATCGTTCCTCCAGCGGCTAGTTTGAATGCCTTAATGTTCACCTACCGACCGATTACATGGTGTGTATTACTAAGTAAATGGCATGTAGTTTGTTTTTACACCCTTAATCACCAACAAGCCTACACACCCTATATTATCATCCCACACGGCCAAAGTACATGGAGTGTGTACAAAAGTACACAACGTATACCCATAAATTTGGTATTTTTCAAACATTTCCCTTATTTTCTAAAAAACTCTTAAGTAAAAAAGGAAAATAAGAAACTCATACCTCAAGAATAAGAACCGATTTATTACAAACTTTCCTCTTAAAGAAATTCATCCCCGAATTTCCCTTCCAAGGGTGGTGAAGATAAAGATGAGAACAAATATAGCCACAAATCCTGTTTGTCAATATACCTCTCCCAGGTTTCGTCTGGCACATGGCCATGTTGCCATAACACCCGTACGAGAAGAATTGTCCAGCCATGGAGAGCCTTCATGCTCTAATCAACAATACGAATCAGATGCTCCTCAATGGATATGTCGACCTGAATTTCAACATCCTTGGGCTGAAAAATGTGAGATGGGTCTAAATGATAATGGCGTAGCTGAGATACATGGAAGACGTCATGCATGGCCTGATACCTCTGTGGAAACTGAAAGCAATAGGAAACTGGCCCGAGTCTCTCCAAAATCTCAAATGGCCCTACATACTTCGATCAAAGTTTACCTTGTCTTCTGATCTTCATGTGTACCAACCTCCATGAAACACACAAGAAAACCTGATCCCTGATCATGAACTCTAAGGGTCGTCTATGGAAATCAACATAACATTTCTGAAGAGACTAGGCAGTAGCCATCCACTTCTGAATCAACTGGACCTACTCTGAAGTCTTTTTCATGAGACGTGGTCCCAGTAAAGCTACGTCACGTGCCTTGAACCAGCATAAGGTTGATCGGCATGGCCTACCATATAGATCCTTGTAAGGTTCCATCTCAATAGATTCTTGGAAACTATTATTGTGGACAAACTAGACCAGGGTTATGTACTTCCCCCAAGAGCCCCCAAAGTCTTGGACGTATTCATGCAACATGTCAGCCAACACCTGTATCATACGATATAACTGGCCATCGGTCTGAGGGTGGTAAGTTGTGCTTAGAAGAAACTGTGTACCCAGTTCCATCTAAAAAATCATATAGAAATAAGATGTAAACCAAACTTCCCTATCTGAAATGATTGAACGAGGGAACCCATGAAAATGTACTATCTCTTGGATATACAACTTCCCGATCTCGTCAACACCGAAGGTCTCCATGATCGGCAAAGTGAGCAACCTTCATGGGTCTGTACCCAAAAACCCATACGGAATTGCTGCCTCAAAGTGATTTCGGCAACCCAGTAAAAAATTTCATCACAACATCATCACATTTTCACTCCGGAATGGGTAACTATTGTAATAGTTTGGCTGGCCTCTAAGGCTCTGCCTTCACTTGTTGACAGGTGGAACATCTCAAAACAAGACCAGCTACCACTCTTTTCATACTCGACCGTCAATACTAATGTCTCAAGTCAAGATCCATTTTGGTAAATCCAAGATGAACTGACCAAGATGAAGCATGAAGTTCCCTCATCAACTACTCTCGCATATCTCAAAGGACCCACACTCATCCATGGGTACACAATACCTCATCATCACATATCATCCAAAGAGGAGGAGGGTCCTCACTTTCAACCAACTCCCGTTGAACTAGGCCTTCTAAAACTGATAGTTGTCTCATCCACACTCTATCCAAGAGGGTAGAAGTCATAGCTAAGGATGAAAGATAGCTTTGACCATGACTATTGTGCACCTCCAAATGCATCTCAAAGAATAAATCCATAAGCTACCACTCACCACTGGCCTCCTACACTGCATGCATCTGAGTCCTCCTACTCAGTGCATTAGTTATTGAATTACCATTACCAGGTGTATAGGCAAGCTCAAAGTCATAGGACTAAAGATATTCATCCCAATTTCACTGTATCAAATTAAAGTCACACTGGGTAAAGATGTATTTAAGAATTTTGTGGTCCGTCAACACCACAAAATTTTCTCCAAATAGATAATGTCTCCAACAGCCTAACATATGAACAACTACAGCCAACTTGAGATCATGCGTCGGGTAATTCCTCCCATGTGTCATCAACTATCGATACTCGTATGCAACTACTTGATCACCTTGCATCAACACTACTCCCATCCCAATACCTGATACATCACAATAAACTTTATAGCTCTTCCATTTATCTGGAAGTATCAGGACTGTTGCTGATGTCAACCTTCCCTTCATCTCTTTAATGGTTGTCTCACATGCTTCTGAAGAAACGAACATCATACCCTTCTTAGTAAAACCCATGAATGACACTACTAAGAGGGAGACTTGTTTTATAAAGAACCTATAGTAACCAGCTATCCCCAGGAAACACTATATTTCAAACACATTCTTCAGTTTCTCCCAGGAAAATACTACTCTCACATTCTCTGGGTCTACTACAACTCCCGCCTCTGAGATAATATGACATAAAAAGTGAATTCGGTCCATCCAAAAGTTTCACTTTGAGAGCGTAGCATATAATTGATGCTCTCATAGTGTACTAAGTACAATCTCAAGATTGGTGGCATGGTTATGTCAAGTGTGAGAGTACACCAAGATATATTTCATGAGGACTACCAAAAAACAATCCAGATATTGGTGGAACAAATGATTCATCAGATCAATAAAAACTTCTAGCACATTCGTGGTTCTGAATGGAATTACCAAGTACTCGTATAGACCATAATTTCTCCGAAAGGCTGTAAGCGATATGTCTGATGGTCTAAAACACAACTGATGATATCTAAATCTCAAATAAATCTTTGATAACACTCATGCTCCTCGATGTTTATCAAAAATATCATAAATCCTTGGTAAGGGATATCGGTTATTAACCATAAACTGGTTCAGCTTCTAATAACCCACAAAATTTTTGAGGGTATCGTCCGCCTTCTTCACAAACCGGACAGGTGAACCCCATGGAGAAGTACTGGGTCGGATGAAACCATTGGTTCTGAAACTCTCCTAAATTCCTCTTGAGCTCTTGAAATTATAGTGTAGACATCCTATAAGGAGGAATGGACACTGTTGATACTCCTGGAACAAGTTCAATAGAGAAATCCACCTCTCGCTCTGGAGGTAGACCTGAAAAGTCATCCGGGAAGTCATCCCTGAAATGACTAACCTAAAGCACCCCGGAACACCCTGAGAGGGTAGGGGTGAATAAGTGTGTTAACGTTTTCTTTTTAAAGTTGTGGATCTTGTTCCCATGTTGGGAGAAACTTGTTAATCCTATCAAATAAATGAAAGTAGGAAGTTGACACATCACTTTTACTTGGTTAACCACAAAGGGATACTTCTAAGGAGCGTACACTGATAGGTAGTCAGTCATACCTAATTCTACTAAACATCACTAGCTACGGATTACAATGTTCAGGTACAATCCCTCTATTCCAGACACACAACCTTTACAAAAGTTTAGATATATATCACTGCGTCCCTCGATTCACTCCCATTGACTCCCTCAGTCTCACTGCCTTTGGTGAAGTCCCATTCAGTTTATAGACATGATGGTCTCTTTAATAGATTTTCATTGAAGTCTTTGCATTTGATGAGCATGAGACTCTTCTTGCATCGAAGACCAGTAATGATGCCCTTGAATGCACTGAACCAGTAAACTGGATAATCAGAAATGCGCAAATAGGTTTATCTAACAATTTCACGCAACACCATGTTTTACGCGCAACGTCATGTTTTTCGTGCAACATCACTATTTTCACGCAAGCCGGAATTTTTTGTGCAACTCTAAATTTTTCGCGCAAGCTGGTGTTTTTTGCGCAACTTGATATTTTTCACATAAACTGAAATATTTCATGCAACTTGTAATTTTTCGCGCATGCCGGAATTTTTCACGCAACTTGATATTTTTGGTGCAAGCCAAAATATTTTGTGCAAGCCTCAGTTTTTCATGAAACTCCCTTTACGCAGAAATTTTATGTGAAACAGACCTCAGATCTTTTCTAATTCATCAACCATACGGAATGAGGGGGGTCACCTCTTATTTATAGTCATCTCAGACCCCCGCACGCAAAACCCCATGTGGCATGAAAAACCTCCCATTTGGTGCGTAATATTTCACGTAGGAATTGTTTTTCGTCCACATCTCCAAATTTTTCATGTAGCCCATGACTTTTCCATTTCTCGACGTTCTGAATCCGAAACACTATTTGTGAAAAAAAAAAATCACTCCGCTATTTTCGCACAT
The DNA here is from genome assembly GCA_963277665.1 of Viscum album. Classification (NCBI taxonomy): domain Eukaryota; kingdom Viridiplantae; phylum Streptophyta; class Magnoliopsida; order Santalales; family Viscaceae; genus Viscum; species Viscum album. The sequence continues at coordinate 1,502,183,401 of OY728128.1, forward strand.
TATGCTGTTTTCACACACAATCCAAATATTTCATGCAAGGCCCACATTTTTCACACCCAAAATCCTCTTTGCGCGCACCTCCTTTTACCTACAATCATTGTCTTCATTTTCCAATTTTGAGGCCCAAAAATTTGGCAAACTCTGGTAAACAATGCCACCTTCAATACAATTGCCTTCTTAAATTGTATGATCACATTGCTGGCACACATTTTGAACTTCCACTAAGGATTGACAACAAAGACAAACTATACTCTAATTCATGCATAGAATAGCCATGGTTCCTATATTCTCCCCATTTGGGTTTTTTGACAATCACTAAATAAATTCAATTGATCACCATCCACATGAAAACCAAAAACACAAGTATCAAATCAGCCAATAATCTAAGTCAACATGAGAAATTCTTAGTGTAGAAAACAAGAGGGGAAGTGTGAATTGGGATCCCATGTTTTGGAATTCTCAATGACTCCATACGATTCTCTTAAATTTTCTCTGAATCATTAGATGTCCAATGCATTCCTTCTTATTGTATCATCAAATTCTCATCATGATACCAAACATGTATTGGATTTATTCATTCTCCCCCATTGGAAATAAACCCAAAGATCAGTATTTTCTCATTGAACATCACAATAGACCCCCTGGATAGTATCTCCCCCATAAAGCTGCATCATATCCACAAAAATATTAAAAACAGTTAACATAACTGGGGAGAGGGGTATTGCGTAACCTCCTTATGCATTGGGAGGTGGGTGAACACTGAGGATCAACTGATGCTTCTCAAACACAACCACTGACAGTGGCTTGGTCAGAATATTAGCCACATTCTCATGAGTCCCCACATGATGCATTTTAATCACAGATTGTTAAAAATTTTCTTTGATAAAGTTATATCTGATTTCAATGTGTTTTATACAATAATGTTGAAAAAGATTCTTTTTATGATCAATTGTGCTCTTGTTATCACAATACATCACCATTGGTTGCTTCACCTCATTACCAATATATATTAGTTGTTGCTTCATCCATAGTAGTTGAGTGTATGCCTTTTTGGCAGAGATATACTCAGCTCCAGCTGTATTAAGAGATGTAATTTCTTGTTTCTTACTCAACCAGTCAACACATTTATTCCTAATATAGAATGCTCCACCACTGGTGGACTTTTTGTCCACTACATCACCAGCCCAGTCAGCATCATAAAATGCTGATAATTCACTCTCCCTTCCTGCGGTAAAGTATAAACCAAAGTTATGAGTACCTTGAATGTACCTCATGATTATTTTTACTGCCGCCATATGTTCCTGCTTTGGATTACTATAATAGCGGGCTGCTAGACATGTTGCAACGACAATATCTGGCAATGTCACTATCAGGTACAATAGGGACTCAATGATCCTTCTATACATGGTGGGATCTACAGAGGTCCCATCCTAATGATTTCCATGTTTGGTTCTATCTCCAATCAGAGTTGTCATTGGTTTGCATTAATGCATATTAAATCTCTTCAGTATCTCTCTTGCATTCTTTTCCAGAGAGATGAAAGTGTAATCTTTCTTTTGATTCAACTGCAACCCAATGAAATATGTGATCTCCCCAGTCATTGACATTTAAAATTCTTATTTCATGTGATTGGGAAATTCATCCACTTATTTTTTCCTGTTTCCACCAAATATAATGTCATCGACATAAACAAGAACCATGAACTGATCTTTCTGAGAATTATTCACATATAGATTGTGATCTACTCCTCCTCTTTTTAATTCCAGCTTCTTGTGATAAGGGTCCAGTCAGGAATACCATGCCCATGATGCCTACATAAAACCATATTGAGCTTTCTTTAGTTTTCACACCTTTGTTTCATCAGTACCAAGAAGAAAAACCACTATTTGTTCAATATAGATTTCTTCTTCGAGTAAATCATTTAGGAATGTTGTCTTTACATCCATTTGATATACTTTATATCCTTTTTGGAGTGCCATGGAAAGGAAAATAATTATTGACTCCAGTCTAGCCACGAGAGAAAAGTGTTCTTATACATCAACACCTTCAATCTGAGAGTATCCTTTGCATACCAGTCATGCCTTGTTTCTAATAAAACTTTCATGATCATCAAACTTTTCTTGAAGATCCATTTTGTACCAATCACATTGTGACCAACGAGTCTCCGGATAGGATCCCATGACTGATTCTTATCAATCTAATCTAACTCTTCATTTATAGCATTCACCCAAGATTCTTCCTTTGCGGCTTCTTCAAATGATAATGGCTTCACAACTGACAGAAATGGAGACTGTGTTTTATTCCTCATCCTCCTTGTTTGTGTGGGTGCACTCGTGTCCCCAATTATGTTAGATGGATCAATCTCAGCTGTTCAATTTCTCCATTTCGTTTCAATTGCATTCTCCCCATCAAAGGTTTCTTCTTTAGAATCTTCTTTTGATTCAACATCATTATGTGACTGCTGAGTGTTTTGTACACCTTCCTCTATTTCTATATTTTTGTTTTCTCCACATTCACTTTCTTCTTAACTTTCTATCACATCAACATATGAAATCCTTGAAGCATTTTTGGTTTTCTCTTCAATGATCTTAACATCACTACTTTCCAAAATACGTCCTATTCTCTTGTTGAAACACTTGTATGCTTTGTTGTTCATTGAGTATCCAAGGAAAATTCCTACATCTGCATTGTCACTATATTTCCCATGATTTCCTTCTTTGTTCCTGATGAAGAATTTACTTCCAAAAACACGAAAATATTTCAAAGAGGGCTTCCTTCCATTCCAAAATTCATATGGTGTCTTCATCTCACCAATATAAAGTCCTGTTAGATTTTGAATATACATTGTAGCTTGAACAGCCTCTTTCCAGTAATGTTTTGGAATACGACTCTCAATCATCATAGTTCATGCCATGTTGTTCACCTATCGATTCCTACATTCAACAACTCCATTTTTTTGTGGAGTTCTCACAACAGATACCTCATGTTGTATCCTATGCTTCTCCATGTTATTCTCAAATTCAATGGACGTGTATTACCCACCAATGTCAGATCGAAACAGTTTGATTTTTCATCTAGTATAATTCTCGGTGATTTTTCTATATGTTTTCATGCAGTCAAGAACTTGTTGATTTCTATGAATTACCATAACACATGCCATTCTACTGTAATAATCTATGAAAAGTAAAAAAGTACCATTCTCCACGAGTTCCAGCAACATTTATCATCCCACATACATTTGTATTAATTCGATCAAGAAGATGATATGCTCTATTCTTCTTTGGCCGATATGAACTGCATACCAGCTTCCCATAAATGCAATCATCACATGACTTTTAATGCTCACGCTTCAGGTTGGGAATTTCCATGACAATCTTCAATTTTGATATTTTCTCCATGTCTTTTTGATTGATGTGTCAAAGTATCCGATGCCAATTTTTTTTTTTCTTCAATGGTCATGTAACAAAAATTTTCTTTACTATATACTTGATACAAGTTGCCTTCTATTCTGCATCCATTCATATGTGAATTTCCTGACATTCCCTTGATAGTCCAACATTTTTGATTAAAAGTAACTATATGTCCCGAGTCACAGAGTTGACTCATCCTGAGTAGATCATGATGTAGGCCATCTACATAAAGGACATCAGTCTTCTTTAGCTCTCCATTAGCAAATTTAGTACTTCCACTGCCTTTGATTTTTAGAGCTCCATCATTACCAAATTGTACAGTACCATCAAACATCCTTTTGATATCCGTTAATAGGCCAACATTACCTGTTATATGATACGAACAACCGCTATCCAGAATCTAGGTACTGTTGCTTTTTGTAACCTTGAGGGCCACCACTGTTAGGTTGGATTTCTCAAATTTCTTCCTTTCATTCCATGAGACATTAGATTGAGTATAATGAACTGATGTCCTTTAAATTATCTTATCTGTGTATATTGGTTCTTCATAGTCGAAGTCTTCTACAGGAGGAGAAAACATTTTTGAAAGGGCAACACTATCATGTTGACGAGATTTGACTTTTCTCATACTCCAGTATGAGGTGTCCATGTACCTTCTCTACCTGAAATTAACATCCTTATAACCAAAGTTAGAACAACGAAAACAATATCCATTGAAATGGTTTCTTCTAAAAGAATTAAGATATGAATTTTTTCTCCACCGTTGAACTCCCATATCTTCTCCATTTAGATATCTTTTTTCCTCTTCACAATAAAACATGGTATGGCCCAAATATCAACAGAACTGATACTTCATGAGAGGAAATGTCTTATCACTTCTGTTTATCCTCATTCCTTCTTTAGTGGGATAACAGTTTGAGGGCCCCTTCTTCAAAGAGGATTGAGGATAATATTCTTTTCATCATTCAGATTAAATTGGGGGGGTTCTGTTTCATCACATCATATGACTTTTCCACATCACCCATTTTCAGATTTCCAATATTTTGGTTACCTTTATTTGCAGCATATAACGACTCTACCTCACAACAAATTCCACTATTTCCCATGCAGGCAGGTCTCTAATTATTTAAAATCTTTTCAACTCCATTAGATCCACATTTTTCTCTCTCCATCAGCTCAAAATTTGAGAACCTTCCAAACTATATTTTCTTCCTTGATTCTTTTGAAATTTAATCATTTTCAATTTTACTCTTAATAGTAACAACTTCCTCCTCAAGATTATCAGTAGTTCTGGACTTTTCCACTAGTCTGGAGGTGAGGCCATTGATGACCTTTGCTTTCTCTTCAATTCTTATCTTCAGATCCACTAAATCATCACTACTTTCAAGTAATTTAGACTATACTTTCACCAATTCTATTAGTTGTACAATTTCAGCTTCATGTTGATCAATATATTCAGTTGATTCTTCAACAATTGATTTCAACATATTTCAACTCATACATTTAATCTTAAGATTACTAACAGCATCCTTAAGTTGAAACTTAGGATTCTCACAAGTTTTCAACTGATTTTCTCCACCAGTATCTTCTTATTTTTCAATTGTGGCCATTATGGATGCATGGTTCCTAATTTTAAATTCTGGATTTTCTTCATCACCGAATTCATTATCATATTCATTCCTCTTCAAAGAAAAAACTCTTCTTTGGTACCTTCATTCTAGATTTGAAGATTCCCTGTTTGGGAAACCTTTTCTGAGGCTTCTCAATGTTTTTAGCATCTCTATTCTCATCATCCATCTTTCTTAAGAACTGAGAGGCAATGTAACAAACTTTGCCATAACGAAAGTAACAAAGAGTTCACTTTCCTTTGAATTTCCCCTTTCCCTTCTGGAACTTCATTGTAATGAGAGAAAGTATTTAATTTTCATCATCATATTCACCACTACTATCTTTTTATATTTTTAGTTTCTCAATGTCTTTGAATTCAATTTACTTGCTCACTCGAGTCATAGCATCTTCTGGTTTGACTCACATTTCATTTTCCACCAAAGTGCTCAGCTGGTCATCCAGTGAATGTTTAGAAAGATCTCTTTCCTCAAGGGATGAAACCTTTTCATTATACAGTGTTGGAATTCTTCTTAATATATTTTTTACATATCATTGTCTTTGATTTCATTGCCTAGACCCCATATAGCTCCAACCACTTTAGTAATTCGATTGAATAATGAGTCTTTATTATCATACAGATGCATCTTAATATCATCAAACCTATTGTGTAGGACTTGTAGTTTTTCCTCCTTCACTTTTCTATCTTCTTCATAAATATTTTGAAGTTTATCCCAAATGAATTTTATTGAGGTGCAACTCATCACCTTTAGATAGATCTGACCGGAAAGGGACGTTGTGAGAGGATTTTGTGCTTTAGCTTTTTCATCAGGACTTTTATTGTCTGTGTCAGTCATAGCCAGGCGTATTGGATCAATGACATGTATTTCTTGAACAATAGAAAAAAGAACTTCCATTCCATGAGATCTCAGATGAGATTTCATTTTGTTATTCCAGATCTGGAAATTACTTCTATCAAAGAGAGGGACTCCTCTGACAATGGCTGAATTGTCCATAATTGTAAATGACAGATCAAACACCAGTGAACCTGGACTCTGATACCACATGAAGGACTGCATAACACTCTATGAGAGGAGGGGTGAATCAGGGTTTTAACTTTTTTTTTTAAAGTTGTGGATCTTGTTCCCATGTTGGTAGGAACTTCTTAGACCATTCAAAAGAATTAGAGTAGGATGTTGACACAACACTTTTACTTGGTTCACCACAAAGGGATATGTATAAGGAGAATACGACGATAGGTTGTAGGTCATTCCTAATTCCACTAAACATCACTAGCTGTGGATTACAATGTTCAGGTATAGTCACTCTGTCCCAGGAACGCTGCCTTTACAAATGTTTAGAGATAGCTCACTACATCCCTCAGATCACTCCTGTTGACTCCCCCGAGCTCATTTCCTTTAGTGAAGTCCCAATCAGTTTATAGATGTGAGGGTTTTTTCAATAGAATTGAATTGAATTATTTGCATATTCTTAGCACGAGACTCTGCTTGCATCGAAGACCATTAATGATGCACTTGAATGCACTGAACTACTGAACATGGTAATCAAAAAATGTGCAAACAGGTTTCGCTGACAATTTCACACAACACCAAGTTTTACGCGTAACCTCATGTTTTTCACGCAACATCACCTTTTTTACACAAGCCAGAATTTTTTGCGCAACTTGATATTTTTCACCTATGCCAGAATATTTCGTGCATCTTGGAATTTTTCACGGAAGCCGTAATTTTTCACACGACTTGATTTTTTTCACACAAGCCGAAATATTTCACGCAAGCCTAAATTTTTCACTTAACTCCCTTTACACGAACATTTTATGTGCAACAGACCTCAAATATTATCTGAGTCTTCAACCATATGGAATGATGTTGGTCACCTCTTATTTATAGGCGTCTCAGACCCCCATGCACAAAACCCCCTATGGCCCAAAAAACCTCTCATTTGGCGCGTAATATTTCGCGCTGGTATATATTTCCGCACACATCTCCTAATTTTTTTCGTAGCCCATTGCTTTTCCATTTTTCGGCATTCAGAATCCTAAACACTATTTGCGCGAAAAACCTCACTCCACTATTTCACAAACCACGCTGTTTTTCACACAGAACCAAAATATTTCGCGCAAGGTCCACCCTTTTCATGCCCCACTTCCTCTTTGCACAGACCTCCTTTTACCAACAATCAATGTTTAAATTTTCTGATTTTGAGGCCCAAAAATTTGGCGAACTCTAGGAAAAAGGACCACCTTTAATACGGTTGTCTCCATAAATTTTATGATCACATTGCGGGAACACATTCTGAAATTCCACTGAGGATTGACAATAAACCCAAACCGTACTCTAATTCATTCATATAATAGACATGGTTCCAATATAACCACTAGAGGGAAATCCTTCTGATAAGTTAACTGGTCATACAGATAGAAACTCACAATCTGGTCTATCACTCCACCTCACCCACGATGCTCAGGTCTAGCTCGGCTCGCATGGACATCCCATTCACCCTTGTATAGGAACTCTCCACCCTCTAGTGATGTGAAACTCATCCTGTGATGATAAAAATCCCCAAAGGTTCAAAAGGGTACCAACCAGTGCATCCTAAGAATGACATCATATCCCATTATCTCTAAGACATAGAGGACCCATGGAAAGTGAAACCCACCAACCAATAGGGGGAACTCCATGCACTGACACATGCCTACCATTCTAATTCCCAACAGAGTGTATAGAATTATGATATCAGAAAAAGAAGAAGAAACACAGAGACAGAGGATCTACCCAATAGTCATAGATATAAAGATATGTATAGAACCAGTATCAAAAATTACTGAAGATAAAATTGAAGCAACTAGAATTGTACCTCTGACAGTGGAAGATCCTTGATCCTGCTCATGTTAGGTCTATTGCACTGAATATGCGTACCCAGTGTCGTGGGCCTATGAGCTAGCCTGGCTACACTGAGTTGACCTTCCCTACTATCTCTAAGAGCTCGGTGTCTGGCTACTATGGCCACGACCACCACCTTGTCCTAAAAATCCCGACGTATTCCAATTCCCTTACTGGTTAGACGCTGCTGGTCATACTCCTATACACGAAGTCTGCACAGAAGCCCTCTCACTAGTCACTGGGAGAAACACACTGCAAAAACACTGAAGATGAACCATCTTGCTGCATGATCGACACTTCACTAGGTCATGGGGACACTGAGGTGTCTTGTACCCCTATTTACCACACTTGTAGCACATTACAAGTCCACCTGATGAATTCTTTTAGATAGTACTTCCACCATGAGATAATTCCATCTACCTATTCCTCTTGCCAGTAGAAATAGTACTAGAGACTGGTGTCGAACCGCCCTGGTGTGTGCCACTAGGTTCCCGTAGGTTTCACTCAGTAATCAACACCTGGTTCACAATAGCATGTACTATAGGAAACCTTAAAACATTCAATATTTCTCAAATTTAATATCGAAGACCATCATCAAAAATTCTATAATTCATTGTCTCATCACCCACCAGAACAGGTGAAAAATGCTGTAGCTCGGTGAACCAGGCAAAATAGTCCATCACTGACTAAGCGCCCCTACTATAGATTCATGAACTCTCGAGCTTGATCTTCCCTCAGTGTCTCTAAATAGAAAAAATCATAGAAGAGTGTCTGAAAATATTCCCATGCCATGTCTCGGTGATACTTAGTCTGGGTGGTAACATCCCACCATATGTTGGTAGAATCACACAACATATAAGAAGTGAGATTGACCCTCATCCCAGGATGCTTCTTCAGATGCTTGAAGATAATCTACATAATATCCATCCATGACTTCGTAGACTGTGGTACTCCATCCCCTGAAAACATAGGCGGATGCTGTTTCTAGAATATACACATCTGCTCTGTCATAGATGTGGCAACCTTTAGTGTTCTCTAAAAGCTTTTCATGAACAACATGAAGCCCTCACGTAACTGTGTATCCACGTCTGCGTCTAGTTGAATGGATATCACCACATCTGGCACTACTGGAGGATCCATCAGAAGCCCATGGCCTACCATCTATGTATTATAATCATCGCCACTCTCTTGGTGAGAAACTCGAGGTCGTCTAGGTGGCATGTGTGTACAAGGTCAAACACACGCCTTAAATTATGATCTTCATGGACAAAGAACTGGAAACGTAAGAAGGGAATAGGAGAAAGACAACATTCCAGTTTTAAAAAACAAGAATACACAGCGTGTATAATAACTACACAACATGTTCCCGTATGTCTTTCACATGGGAATGTACTTCTGTATGAACTTGTCGTGTAACACCCCACACACAGAGCATGTTGTCCCTATACACGAAGTGTACTTGAATTTACTTCCCCTGTCCGAGTCATTTTACATGGCTAAGCTACACGGTTCCCCCTAGAAAATAGTTACATGGCATGTTACACCTGCACACGGCATGTACATCACCCTGTTTCCCCAGCCACACGGCCAAGTCCACATGGTCTCTCACCAATCAAGATTATACGGCATGTCCTATAGTTACATGGAGTGTACTAGACGGGATTTACCGACCCGTGTTGCTCGAGACATGAATAGATACACGGCTCACACTACACGACGTGTTCCAGAAGGACAGGACATGTACTTGAAAAGATAACACTGACCTGTGTTGTTAGATACACAGCTGGATCCCTATATTACACTACATGGCATGTTCGGAATTGACATGACATGTATAAGCTAAGATTTCTCAGTCCTTATGGTTAGTCACATGAGCGGACATAGGGTCAACCCTACACGGTGTGTACAACCGGTACACAGTGTGTTTCCCCAAGAACTTCCCTATCTTGTTTCTCTATCCACACAGCCTAGGTCACGGTTAGAGACTACACGGTGTGTACAATGAGGTACACGGAGTGTACTTAAGAAAAATAGTTTCTTTCTGAACAGAAAAACACATGGAATGTAGTCAAAACTACAAGGCATGTATTCTGGGTTTTTTCAGACAGTAATCCTCAAAAACACCTTTGGAGTCCAGGAAAACATTGAAACGAACACCAAAGTTACAAATTCCATTCTGTGAGGGCCCATACTCCCCGCAACCCAAATCTTGGAATCTAATATGTGATATAAAAATGTAAACAAGTCGATGATCCACCAAATTTCGGTTGATGAGGGCCCATAATCCTCATGAACCAAATTTTTTCATTCATTCACAAAACCTTACATAATATTACCCTATCAAATAGAATGTATTTTATCAAGTAATCTATCACAACAACATGAATTTGATTGCACAACCTCAATCCCAACAACATGCAAGTTCTAATGCACCTATATGGAATGGAAACTATACATGACATGTGATTATAACATGTGCCTAAATGAAGAAAGAGATGACATACACTCATCACATTGGGTTGCAATTAAACAGAACCCAAGTATAGAATATAAACATCACACCATAAGTGCGTCAACCAACAGTGAAAATAAAATCAACTGTAAAATTGAAAAACTAGAAAAATAGCAATTAAACGAGGTAGATTAGATTTTCCCTATACACGGGTTAGCTACTCCCAGGCACATATTATTACTAAGTACCTATTCATTCCTATCCCTGTCTAAAGGCTCCAAACAGTAAGTCAAGAGAAAATAACATGCCTATGATACCAATTTGAAATGTCTCAGATCTGGGTTCCACACAACAGGTTCCCCCGAACCCAGTTGGTCACATGACCTGAAGCACATTTCCCTAAATGCAATAGGCTTCCGACTAGCAGGAAGGGCCTAGGATTGATAGTGGGAAACTATGGCCTCATTTTTAAAAGTGTAGCATAGCGTAATAAAAATAAAAACACAAAAGTGAAAGCAATAAACAATATAAACAAGAAATGGACAATGAAACTGATGTAAATGATAACCAATAGTCATATATATGATAATGAAACATGTCACTAATTATAAGAAAGAATCAAAAATATAATACACTGCAATCATAAACAATACATCCCAAAGTATGAGTACAGAAAAAAAAACCAAATCAGTGTAATAAGAACTCAACAGCATCACAAGCCTAGGCTTGTTCCCATGCTCTCCCACTCCTCTACAACAACCATGTACCTGTGTAGAGACCCTTTCTATTATCGAATCCTGAAGCAATATAAACTGTTTGGGCCCACGACATGACCCAAACATGGTGTGAGAAATAAATCACAGTAGGCAACCACCAAAGGCCCATGCCCAACTATCAAGAAAAAAGTGCAACTGTAGTGTGCAATAATGAAATGCAGTAAACTAGGAAGTACTCAAAAGTAACTATTCCTACTAGTTACATTTCCATTTTAATAATTATATAACAATTCCAAGCTTGTTCTTTAGCTTCAAAGGTATAACGTAAGAAATCACCACAGTGAATATTCAAAATAAACATTTTCCTCATACATAAGAACTGTTTCTCTCAGGATAATAAAAACCTTTCCTTCATGCTAAACAGAAACTTGCGCTAAGGCTAAATAGACCCATTCCCTTTGGCTAAACAGAACCATGCCCTCAGGCTAAAAAGAACATTTCCCTCAGGCTATACAGAACCCTGTCGTCAGGCTAAACAGAACCTTTCCCTCAGGCTAAACTGAACCTTTCCCTCAGGTTAAATAGAACCTTTCCCTCAATCTAAACAGAACCTTGCCCTTAGGAGAAACAGAACCATGACCCCAGTCTAAAAAGAACCTTGCCCTTGGGCTAAACAGAACAAAATCAAGTAACCGGGATCAGCCCAAAGCATAAGCAATCAATTTACATATTTTTACTCTCAAGAGAACTAAAAAATGTTATAATCATGTCATACCCACGGGCATACTTTCCAAATGGCTAAACAAGGGAAACACACCCCCGGGGTGGCCTTGGATCAAAGAAATGATCCCAAACAGCTGTTTATACTTATTCATTATATTACCTATGTTGTTCTAGGTATCCAAAAAATCATTGTCTCAACCACACTACACCTCGAACATGTGTGTGTGGCACAACGGTGCACAAAATCAAAACGACGGATGTAAATTAAAATAATACCACCTACCTCAATCTTCATTGATCAACATACGTGAAAGGAGCCTCCCAAAACAACCAAGAATGACGTAGATATGAGATAAATAATTAACCGTTCAAACCCAAATAACTTTTTTTAGGGAAAGGATTGGAAGAATAGGATCCAGAAGAGACAAGACCTCAACTGCACGGTTCAAACGAGTTTGACGGTGGAGGAATCCGATTCTCGGTGAGTGTTTGGGAGCTCCTCCAAGCCTCGACTTCCTCTACCACGGCTCCTGGTGTGGTCTGTGCCTCTTCTACTGAATGAGGAGGCTACTGCCTATTCTTAACAAAAAACATAACTACACGGTGTGTACTCTCAAATACACAGCGTGTACTTTCCATTTTTAAATTGTTCCACTGGCGGATTCTTCCCACCACCTCACTGTTCTTTTGCTGACTTTATTACATGGTGTGTATTACTAAATACACAGCGTGTACTATCATTTCTCTGGAGGCTACTCTCATTTCCTTACTATTCACTTGCCGACTGATTACATGGCATGTATTACTAAGTACACGGTGTGTAGTTAGTTTTTGCACCCTTAATCGCTGATAAGCCTACACGACCTGTATTCAAATCCCACAGGGCCAATGTACATGGCGTGTACCCATAAATTTGGGATTTTTACCAAATTTCCCATGTTTTCTCAAAAAATCTTAAGGAAATAGGAAAAGAAGAAACTCGTACCTCAAGAATAAGAACCAGGTTCTTACATATAGGTCCTTCCTTACTTCCTCCATGGTGGGGAGAGTACAGTTTTGATGGTACTCCTTGATCATTGCATTTTAAAACCAACGTTGAAGATGGTAGGTGGGCAATGTGGTCCTCTTCTTCATTGAGGGACTAACTTCCTATGATGATGTGGATGCACATGATTGAGAAAACTACTAACATTCCATTGGATTAATGGTATCTATATAGATCTACAATATATATGAAAATAAAATAAAACAAATCCCATTCATAGTAGAATCTCATGATTACGAACATAACTAATTATTTTTCATAGCCCACTATCTTTTGGATGTGAAAGGAGCTCGATGTATGGTAAAACCACCACCTTGTTTAAGGATTCATGTTGGGTTGACCATTTTCATTTCCACTCGAATTGCGTCATACCATAGGAATAATGTATATATATATATTACAACTAGTACTACTCTGTATATCCATTTATCTTATGAAGGAGGTACCATAACTAAGTAGTCCTGGAAGGTTATTGGAAGGGGTTAAGTGTTTTGAAATCAATCCACATCAGGTATGACATCATTGGATGGTCTCTAACGTGTTTATTCATGGATCCAAAAACATACAACGACCCTCTTATACATGATTCATGTACCTTCATTCCCAATACAGGTACTTGTTTGATTCTTTGTCCAACAACACATAAGGAATCACATTAGTAGATTGGATGGGAGATCAGGCTCATTGCACCATTTGGCAGGGGAATTATTACATATTCTAGGGATCTATTTTAGATATAATGTTATTTTTTTTGTTTGTGAATCCTTGGTTCATTCTAAAACATGTGTCTGCGAATTACTCCTAGGTCGCAAGATAAATCATAAATATGCATGGGTCTGGAATATACTATATGTATCTGAGGATATTACTTAATGGTTACCTCTTATTAGAAATAATTGGAATTCCTTATTTGTTCAGTAAGGAAATTATGGTTTTAAGACATATGGGATCAAACTCTATATTTTATCTTCATCTAGGTGGGATGGGAATAATTTCATTGTTGGGATCGAACCCACACGATGGGATTCCTATATATCCTCATGAATGGAATCAAAACCTACATAGTTCAACGTCGCATCACTAGACATGTCACATTTTAAGATTGTGATAAAAGAACCAGAACGTGAAGTTTATCATCATGTGACAATGAAATAAGAGAAATGATGTGAAGATAACGATTTTGGCCTCAAACCGTAGGGAGGTTTCATATGTATCCAATCATACTAGGAATCAAATTTCATGTAGTTCTAATATCTGGGGATTATGAATGGAATCTTCCCACTAAAGGGGGAATGATTTTGGGCACATATCCAATATAACGACCCATACATTACATACATTTTTATTACATCATAGTTGAACCATAGTTATTAAAACATATAACAAAACCATGAAAAGACCGTATAGGTATAGTGTATTTAGAAACTGGGAAACATAAACAACTGTTTCATAAAATCAACTACATTTTCTCCATTTATTTCATCATATCTAGAGTCCCTTTTTAGAATATCCTACTTAATATCCTTCTTCCTGACCTATGGAAAAGAAGAAATACAAAAGGGTGAGCTCAAAAGCTCAGTAAGGCTAAACAAAAGAAATATTAGTCATATCATATTCATAAGAACATAATATTTTAAAAATCTTAACCTACAAAAGAGGTCATAATATCATGTCATGGGATAAATCACATTAATGAAAAGTAATCTCAAATTATGAAAACATAAAACATGAAACTTTGTGGCATACACATATAATCATATAAAATCATTTCATATTAGTCAAGGCTCATTACCAAGACCATCATAGAGGACAAAGTCCATTATTGAATCGAGTTCACTCCTCATTCCAGTCCTGTATCACTGAACCAGTTTATCATTCCGTTCCAGCCATGTCTATCCCACGATATATAAATCATAACCTAATGCATTGGAGGGAGATATAGGTCCCACCCGTCTCATAATGAAACCATTATTATGTGTTCCACAAAATCATAAATCATACATCATAGCATAACCCACGTAATAAAAATGGGATTCTTAAACATTATGCCATCATAACATAATCCATATAAGATAAAAGGACATCATAAAATTAATTCCATAATAAAACAATCAAATCAATGTAAAAATATAGATATAAAAAAAACCCTATTTTATCTTATATGGAAAATAATTTTGATAAGACACTTGAACTCCAATCTTGAGGAAAATATCATTTCTACTTCATAAAACATTTTTCCTTTCATATCATGTCATACAATTTTAAACTAAAAGAAGTTGATTAAAAATATACCTGAAAATTGTAAAGGATTCATCTTGGAAATAATGTTCTAAAAATCCATTCATGCCGTATAAGTTAAAAAAACATTTTTCTCTTACTTTGGCCAGAAAATTTAAAAAGTACCTCGTACGAAAAACGACAAAAGATTCCTTTCATATCATTTACTAAAAACTCACCGAATGGTAAAAATGGAATTAAAAAACTGTAAGAGTATAGAAATAATATTACATATTGAGGAAACATGGATGTGGAGAATAAAATACACCCCACTAAATACCAAAATATAATGAATCTCGGATAAAAATGAGATTTTGAGATTTTCCCTTACCTTAGGTTAAATATGGTTTGTACCTGTCCAAACCTCCTGTATAATGATTTAAATAATGTCATTGACTTATTCTAGAATCATAATCATTGTTATGATATCATATATGTCCATATTATTAGCTTCTTATTAGTAATATTCTATTGAAACATGTTATTTGGCTGTTTATTGTTTTTTGTTCTCAAGTGTGTTTTGTCGAATAAATTCGTATTATTCTTTTTAGGTTATAGAAACCTCATATCCAAAATAATATTAGTGTAATATATATCATATTTATTCATTAAATTCATTTATATAATCATTATGCAATGAATATTATGTATAACGAGTCGCATCACATCGTGGAGATGGTAGGCCGTACGTATGCACGAGCGATGATATTGTTCCCTTGATCGTGGAATTGTATTGAAGTGTATTTATACTATTTCAGAATCAAAATAACATTACAATAATCATATATAGTTATTATTTACACTATTATACGCATCCAATTAAGGTGGTGGTGGAAAACAGATTACAACATGGCGTGGAGACGGTATTCATTAAGTACGCATGCATGGTGATTTCATTTTCCGTAGGATGGATAAAAGGTGAAATATGGTATTTTCATAATTATAATAACATATCAGTATATTAGTGATAATCATGTTATTACTTCATAATGAAACAGCTAAAGAAGAAGATGGGGAAGAATAAATAAATTTGAAAGAATTGGTAACGGATATTACCTCTTCTTCGACACGCCTCTTTAAAACCTGCTCTTAGGGCACTAAGATTGGTCTTTGAAGTAGACCAATACCTATAGGATATTTATAGGTAAGTGAAGAAGATAAATTGTCATGGGTTTTCCAATCTTAAAGGCTCAAAGTGGTGTGAGGAGGAGAGGGAAGATGATCCCTTTTATAAGGGAGGAGAGGGCACCTTTGGAATGTGTGAAAATATTATTTTATTATAAACATATCTTTGGTTTAAAATGGTCCAACAATTATTAAAGATAAAGAAAATATGACTCATGGTCGAAATAAAATCATCCAATCATAATTGGACCTATTTTGGAAAATATTTTAATCATTAAAATCTTATTTATTTAAATCATTTATTAATGAGGTAAATACTTCATCATTATTATGTCTTAATAATTTAATTTATTTGGTGTCTGAAAATTAAAAAAAAATTATCATCATGTAGGAATGATTTTTATATTTCCAATTAATATTTATAGTTGGAAATATAATTTATATAACCCCTTATAAAAATTAATTACTATAAGATTTTTGTTAATGTCATTTTTGTCTTCACATTAAATTAATTAATCCATATTGTCATTATCACTACCAAGTGGCTCAATGAGGTCCCAAAACCGACCCAAGAATGCCCATGGTTGGCTAATACTCATATAATAAGGATAGGAAAAGTGTCATGGTAATTTGTAATTATTATTATATTCTTTTAACGTTGAATTACCCTATTTACCTTTAACTGCAACAAATAAAATTTATCGTAGCTACTATTCATAATATAAGAAAAACTTAAAGCAACCTATTGACATAATTTGGACTGACTGATTCCAAATATGGAATACATTTTTCAAAATTTAAAACACATAATTTTCAGTATTTAATTTAAAATTAATCCCATTGGTAAGCAAACGGGTTTTAAAAGTTAAAACATTGCGAAAGATTGAAATGTTTTTACCTATGAATTCAATGTAAAATTAATTCTAATGACATAAATTATATTAAATGGTAAATATATATTATATTTAAACATTAAAATCATTCAATATTATAATTTAACCATATAAATTATTGCGATGAAAAAATATGTTTTTAATTAAAATATAGCATGTTTTTACTATTAATCAAAATATGAAAGTTACCAGAATAATATGAAAAATTTATCCAAAGTAAATTTATATCTACTGATTCTAAAGAATAATTTTATTTTGTCAAATTGAGCTTATAAAAATGTCAAATACTAGATTTAAAATGTGTGCACCATCAAAAGGCGGTAAAACTGTATTTTTTGAAAAATACTTCTTTTATCCAAAAAACTGATTTTGTTTTCATACCAAATTCTAGAATATGTGTTAGATGAATTATAATGTTATAAAATTCAAAATTCAGTTAATACTATTCATAATGTCTAGTTTATAATATTATAATAATATATCGTTGTTTAGTGAAACTCGGTATTGTGTACTACACATGCTATTGAGGAAGGTCGCGATTGCGTGTATCGTAAGCCAAGATAGTCTTGTTTATAGTGAAAGATTTATTTTCGTATAACATAGGAAATAAAAAAATATATATTTCTCATCAAATCTCAAGGTGTTACATTCTACCCCCTTTAAAAAGAATTTCTCCCTCGAAATTCATCACTTCGTAACAAACAAATGGGGATCCCTCTCTCTCATCATATCCTCAAGTTCCAATGTAGCTTTTTTTAATTGGTGGTTTTTCCATAAACCATTAACCATGTGAGTGGTATTATTTCATATAAATTTTTTTCTATGATCCAAAATCTCTATTGGTTGTTCTTCATAAGAATGATCTCGCTCCAGCGGTACAACTTCTGAACTTAGTACAAGTGAAGGATTAGGTATGTACTTTGTCAGGAGAGATACATGGAACACATCATGAACTTGAGAGAGATTCGGTGGAAGCGACAATTGGTAAGATACCTTCCCAACATGATCCAGCATTTCAAAAGGACTGAAATACCTAGGGCTCAGCTTTCCCTTATTCCCAAATCTCATTACTCTCTTTTACAGAGATATTCGTAAGAACACTTTATCACCCACTTCAAACTCTAGTTCTTTCCTTCGGTTGTCAGTATAACATTTTTGTCGACTCTGAGCTGATCTTATGTGTTGTTGAATAGATCATACCTTTTATGCCATCTCATCAACAACATCAGGTCCTAATAGCTTTTTTCCCCAACTTCATCCCAGCAAGATGGAGTCCTGCATTTCTTTCCATAGAGAGCTTCATAAGGAGCCATCTGAATATTGGAGTGAAAGCTATTATTATAGGAAAATTCCACCAAAGGTAGGTGTTGATCCCTACCACCTTTGAAATCCATATAGCAAGATCTTAACATGTTTTCTAGTGTTTGTATTTTCCTCTCAGGATGACCGTCTGTTTGAGGATGATAAGCAGTGCTGAAACTCAACTATGTATCTAGAGTATGCTGAATCCTTCACCAGAACTTCAAGGTAAACCTCATATCCCAATAAGATATAATGGAATGTGGTACTCCATGCAATCTTACCACATCCTTCACATATATCCTGGAAATATGATCCAGAGGGAAATCTTCTCTAATAGCAATGAAGTGTGCCCACTTCGTAAGACGATCAACTATTACCCTAATAGCATTATTGCTTTAGGATGTTTTAGGAAGACCAGTGACAAAGTCCATAGTGATGTTCTCGCATTGCCATTCTGGTATGGGTAATGGTTGTAACATCCCATTAGACTTCTATCTCTCAGCATTAACTTGCTGACAAACCAAGCATCGAGAGACATATTCAGCCACATCTCTTTTCATGCCATCCCACCAGAAGTATTATTTCAAGTCCCTATACATCTTAATGCTTCTAGGATGAATAGAGAATGAAGACTATGAGCTTCATCCAGAAACTCCTTCTTTAATTTGGGGAATGGAGGAACAAAAACTCGATTCCTGAACCTTATTATCCCATCACAATCAAGGTTGAATTTAGGAACATTTATCACCTTCTTTTGAAACACTACATCTATTTTTTGTGCCTATTTAATCTTTACATGTATAGATGGTTGAACATTCAATTTAGAAATATACTATTTTTCCCCTTCCATTATAATTCCAAGATCAATCCTTTGTAAATCCATAAATATTGGATCTTTTGTGATCCTCATCACGGATAAGCTAGAATGGCCTTGTCGACTTAATGCATCTGCCACCTTGTTTACTTTCCCAGGGTGATAATGAATTGCGTAGTCGTAATCCTTAATCATATCCAACCATCTTCTTTAGCACATATTCATCTCCTTTTGTGTGAAAATATACTTTAAACTTTTTTGATCACTATAAATATAACACCTTTCACCATAGTGATATTGCCTCAAAATCATTAATGCAAAGATTACCACAGCTAACTCCAAATCATGAGTTGGGTAATTCTTCTCATGGATTTTCAACTTTCACGAGGCATAAGCTATCACCATATCATTTTGCATGAGAAAACACCCCAATCCCTTCTTGGCTGCATCACTGTAGATCAAAAACCTTTCTCCACTACAAGGCAGTGTGAGCACAGGTGCACTTGATGACCTTCTTTTCATCTCCTAGAAATTCTCTTCACACTCCTCCATCCACATAAACTTAACTCCTTTTCGAGTCAACGTGGTGAGTGGATTAGTTAATCGTGAAAAATCATTCACAAAATGTCGATAATATCTAGCCAAACCAAGAAAAATTCGGATCTCAGTTATTGTTGTTGGTCTCGACCATCTTTCGATAACATCTATTTTTTCTGGATCCACATATATCCCCTCTTTTGAGATTATGTTACCCAAAAATGCAACTTTTTTGAAGCTACAATTCATACTTGGTAAATTTGGCATAAATATTCTCCTTTCTCAGGGTCTTCAATAAAATTCACAATTGATCTTCATGTTATTCCTTTATCATTGAATAGACAAGAATATCGTCTCTAAAGACTACCACAAACTGATCAAGATAGTCTCTAAAGACTCTATTCATTAGATCCATGAAGATAGCAGGGGAATTAGTAAGACCGAATGGCATCACTATAAATTCATAGTGTCCATACCTTGTACGGAACGCCGTCTTTGGTATATCCTCCCTTTTAACCCTTAATTGATGATACCCTGAACGAAGATCAATATTGGAAAAGTATTGGGCTCCGTGTAGTTGGTCAAATAAGTCATCAATGCGTGGGAGAAGATATTTGTTCTTGATAGTGATCTTATTAAGTTCTCGATATTCAATGTAGTGTCTCATTGATCTATCTTACTTCTTAACAAATAGAACAGGTGCTCCCCAAGGTGACGCACTAGGTTATTTTAATCCTTTATCAAGATTCCCTTGGAGTTGCTTCTTCAATTCCTACAACTCAATTGGGTCCAATCTATAAGGTGTCTTTGAAATGGGAATAGCACCCGGAATGAGTTCTATTGAAAACTCAACTTCACGATTTGGTGGAAGACCTGGAAATTCCTCTAGAAAGACAACATCAAACTCTCGTACAATGGGTGTATTCTTAATTGTGAGTTTCTCTCCTACCATTTGAGATAAATAACCTTCATTTATTGGAATCAAGACCCATAAGATTGAAGAAATTTCCTCTGGAAGGTTATATTCATCCTTGCATCGATAGATGATCGTAGATTGATCTAGAATATTAAATGTGATTTCCCTTCTTTGGAAACTGATAAAAGCTCCATATAATGAAATCCAATACATGCCAAGAATCGAATCAAATTCCACTATAGTAAGGATCACAAAATTTGCAGGAAGCACTTTCCCATAAACTTCAATCGGAGAAGAATTATAAACTTTTGAGGCAACCGTTGTGCCATTAAGAGTTGTCACAGCTAACTCAACATCTAATTGTTGAGGTAATACGGCGATACCCTTAGAAATTTCTTCAGAAATTAAAGAGTGGGTGGATACAGAATCAAATAAAACATTTTCTACTTTAGAGTGGATTATAAGTGTACCTTTCACCAATTCGTTATTGTACTCCATATCGCCGATAGTAATTTCATTTGTCTTTCCATTATATTTTTCCTTAAGAGTTTGTTGACGTCGATCGTCCTAAAAAACCCTTGGATTTGGGCATTGATTTTCATAATTCTCCATCTCCTTGCACTTGAAACATTGAAGTGTAGGAGGTGAATTCTGTGTATCCATTTCTTTGTTCGCATCATTAGACATCTTCTTTACCATTATTTCAACATTCAACTGCCTGATGACCTTATTTTCCACAATTAAAACATTTTCTTGTCCCTTTAAGACAATTACCTCCATGTTTATTTCCAAAATTTGAGCATAAAGGAAAACTCATCTTCTTTTCAGTGTGGTCTTTAGATTTTCCTTTGAATTCCATTTTCCTCTTCTTATCAGACCCATATGACTGATGGGTTACTCCAATCGCCATCACAACCTTGAGAGCACATCTAACAATTTTTTCGTAGCTATTGAAGTCCATTATGCCTAATGCCCATCGAAGACTTGGTTTTAAGCCACTAAATAATAGATTTATTTTACTCTCAGTTTGGATAATAATTCTGCAAGCGTACCTTGCATGTCTTGTAAAATTTGCTTCGTAGGTACCAACAGATTCATCATCCTTTTGATTCAGTTCAAGAAACTCCTTCTCCATATTTGATTGAAGACTACAAGGGAAGTACTTATTGAAAAATAAGTTCTTGAACTTGTCCCATTGCATGGACTCAATTTCATCTCTTTGCCTCATATTCTTGATAAGATTCCACCATCGATCAACAACACCTTCCAACCGATACACTACAAAGATGGCTTTGTCATGTTCAGAACAGTGTAGAACTAAAAATATGTTTTTAGTGGTACTAATACATTGTTCAGCTACTAATGGATCAGAAGACCCGCTGAATGAAAGTAGACACTGCCTCATGAAGGATTCAACAAAATATTGCTCCTTATTTTTCTCGTTTGGAAGTCCTGCATGATTCATAGCATGAGAAATATGTGTCAGCATGGCTACAAGATTTTTAATTCCAACTCTCATAACGTTTGGTTTCTCAGGGGGACAATCATTGCATTTCCCATTGCATTCAGCATTAACACGGTTCCTTCGGGTTCCAGCCATAGACTAAAACCAAGAAGTATAGTGTGATCAACACTAATCATAATAGGAAAACCACATATTCAAGAATAAAATTTCACACTTAAGGTCTTATCATAGGTTATTCATGGCCATTTCTAAAACACTAATATTTTGTTCTATGCATAGACTTATCCTTAGGGTTCTTACTAAGTTTTTCGCATCCTAGTTTCCAAAGGTTTACTATACCTTTCCTCTGATACCAACTATAATAACCCATAATTTACAAAAATTGTTATTAATTCACATTTGAATCATACTTATTACAACATATAACAAAACCATGAAAGGATCGTATAGGTATAGTGTCTTTAGAAACAGGGAAACATAAACAACTGGTTCATAAAATCATCTACATTGTCTCCTATTTATTTCATCATATCTAGAGTCCCTTTTTGGAATATCCTAATTTATATCCTTCTTCCTGACCTTGGGAAAAGAAAACATACAAAAGGGTAAGCTCAAATGCTCAGTAAGGGTATAAAAAAGAAATCTCAGTCATATCATATTTATAAGAACATTACATTTTGAAAATCTTAACCTGCAAAATAGGTCATAATATCATGTCATGGGATAAATCATACTAACGAAAAGTAATCTCAAATAATAATAACTTAAAACATGAAATTTTTTGGAATACACACATAATCAGGGAAAATCATTTCATATTAGTCAAGGCTCACTGCCAAGACCATCATAGAGGACAAAGTCTATTACTGAACAGAGTTCTCTCCTCGTTCCAGTCATGTATCACTGAACCGGTTTAACTTGCCATTCCAGCCAAGTTTTTCTCATGAGATATAAATCATTACCCAATGCATTGTAGGGAGATAGAGGTCCAACCCATCTCATAATGAAACCAATCTTATGTGTGCCAAAAAAATCATAAATCATACATCATAGCCTAACCGATTCAATAAAAATGGGATTCTTAAACATCATGCCATTATAACATAATCTATATAAGATAAAAGGACATCATAAAATTAATTCCATCATAAAACAATCAAATAAATGTAAAAATAGTGATAGAAACAAAACCCTTTTTTTATCTTTGATGGAAAATAATTTTGATAAAACACTTGAACTCCATTCTTGAGGAAAATATCCTTTCTATTTCTAATACATTTTTTCTTTATTAACATTTCATACAATTTTAAACTAAAAGAAGTTGATTAAAAATATAATTGGGACTTGTAAAGGAATCTTCTTGGAAGTAATTTTCTAAAAATCCATTCATGTTGTAAAAGTTAAAAAAACATTCTTCTCGTACTTTTTCTGGAAAATTAACAAAGTACCTCATACGAAAAACGACAAAAGATTCCTTTCATATCATTTACTAAGAACACACCAAAGGGTAAAATTAGATTTAAAAAATTTTAGGATGATATAAAGAATATTACATATTGAGGAATCATGTATGTCGATGATAAAATACACCCCAATAAATACCAAAATATAATCAATCTCGGATAAAAATGAGATTGTGAAATTTCCCTTACCTTAGGTCAGATATGCATTGTATGTGTCCGAACCTCCTGTATAATGATTTAAATAATGTCATGGACATATTCCAGAATCATAATCATTGGTATGATATGATATATGTCTATATCCTTAGCTTCTAATTAGTAATATTCCATTGATACTTTTTATTCGGGTGTTTATTGCTTTATATTCTGATGTGTGTTTTGTCGAATAAATTTTTATTCTTATTTTTAGGTTATAGATACCTCATTTCCAAAATGGTATTGGTGTAATATATTTCATATTTATTCATTAAATTCATTTATATAATCATTATGCAATGAAGATCATGTAGAACGAGTCGCATCACATCGTGGAGATGGTAGGCCGTACGTATGCACGAGCGATGATATCATTCCCATGATCGTGGAATTGTATTGAAGTATATGTATACTATTTCAGAATCATTATCAATTTAAAATAATCATATATAGTTATAATTTAAACCATTATACCCATCCAAGTAAGGTGGTGGTGGAAAACAGATTACACCACGGCGTGGAGATGGTATTCCGTTCGTACGCACGCTCGGTGATTTCATTTTCTGTAGGATGGATTGAAGGTGAAATATGTTTGTTTCCTATTTATAATAACATATCAGTATATGATTTATACTCATGTTATTACTTCATAATGAAACAAATAAAGCATAATAATTAGAAGAAAAAATAAATTTGAACGAATTGGTAACAGATATTACCTCTTCTTCGACAAGCCTCTTTGAAACCTCCTATTAGGGCACTAAGATTAGTCTTTGAAGTAGACCAGGAAATCTAGTATGTTTCTAATGAAGTGAAGATGATAAATTGTCAGGGGTTGGCCGAGCTTATAGGCTCAAAGTGGTGTGAGTATGAGAGGGAAGAGGTTCCCTTTTATAATGAAGGGGAGGGGCACCTTTGGAAAGTGTGAAAATATTATTTTATTATAAACTTATCTTCAGTTCCAAATGGTCCAAAAATCATTAAAGATGAATATAAGATGACTAATGGTTGAAATAAAATCATCCAATAAGAATTGGACATGTTTTGGAAAATATTTTAATCATTATAATGTTATTTATTTAAATCATTTATCAATAAGGTAAATACTTCATCATTATTGTGTCATAAATAATTTTGTTTATTTGGTGTCTAAAAATTATAAAAAGAACTATAATCATGTAGGAAATATTTTTATCTTTCCAATTAATATTTTTCGTCGAAAATATAATTTATATAACACCTTATAAAAGTTAATTACAAAAAGATTTTTGTTAATGTCAATTTTTTCTTTACATTAAATTAATTAATCCAAATTGTCATTATCACTACCAAGTGGCTCAATGGGGTCCCAAAATCGACCCAAGGATTCCCATGGTTGGACACTACTCATCAAATAAGGTTAGGACAAGTTTCAAGATAATTTTGAGTTATTATAATATTCCTTTAACCTTTAACTACCCTATTTACCTTTAACCGCAGTAAATAAAAATTACCGTAGTTACTATTCATAATATCAAAAAAAATTAACCTATTAACATAATTTGGACCCAATGAGTCCAAATATGGAATCCATTTTTCAAAATTCAAAACAAAGAAGATTCAGTAATTAATTTAAATTTAATCCCGTTGTTAGGCAAACAGGTTTTAAAAGTTAAAACATTTCCAAAGATTGAAATGTTTTTACCTATGAATTCAATGTAAAATGAATGCTAGTGACATAAATTATATTAAATGGTAAAAATATATTCTATTTATACATTAAAACCATTCAATATTATAATATAACCATATAAATTATTGCAATGAAAAAGTTGTTTTTAATTAAAATATAGCGTGTTTTTACGATTCATCTAAATATGAATGTTACCAGAATAATATGAAAATTTTATCCAAAGTAAATATTTATATCCTGATTCCAAAGAAGAATTTTATTTTGTCGAATTGAACTTATAAACATGTCAAAAACTACATTTAAAATAGGTGCACCATCAAAAGGCGGTAAAACAGTATTATTTGAAAAATACTTCTTTTATCCGAAAAACTGATTTTGTTTTCATACCTCATTCTAGAAAATGGGTAAGATGAATTATAATGTTATAAAATAAAAAATTAAGTTAATATTATTCATAACGGCTTGTTTATAATGTTATAATAATATATCGTTTTTTAGTGAAACTCGGTATTGCGTACAACACATGCTATCGAGGAAGGTCGCGATTGCGTGTAACGCAAGCCAAGCTAGTGTTGTGTGCAGTGAAATATTTCTTTTCGTATAACATAGGTAAAAAATATATTTCTCATAAAATATCCAGGTGGTACATCCAATGGGATGACCCATTTGAGACCAGTCCGTAGATAAATATCAAACATATCTTAGTTAGATTATGAATCAGATTTTATGTAGTTCAACTACCAGGTAGATCATGCAGATACCATGATCACCACTAAACATTAAACCCATGTTTTTCATGCTTGGTGTGAGAAACATGAGGAATTCGTAGATCGGGTGAACCACACCCTTTCTCCTATCAATTGGTGGAAAATTTGGAGGATGGAGGTGGTGAGGACAGTGATACGACACTTCCCAGAAGAGAGGATAGGGGATTACCTTAGATTGAGCACCCAATTGAATGGTTCTGGGAAAGGGGAAGAGTAATCAATGTTAAAGGGGAAATAAAGAGTGATTTTACCATATTTATCACTATTCCTCATAGAAGGGAAAACCTAGTGATTACGCTTAATCCCTAGAATGGGGTGGTACAAGTGAGAAAAATAGCTTTTTGTAATGGACTATTTTCTACGGGATTAATTCTCATCACAAATAGCATGTCCCATAGGTTAATTGCGATGGGGTATTTTACCCGTCACTAATAATTGGTAATTTGCGATGGGATTTGGGGTTTCATCACAAAATGTTAGGTGCGGTTCATGCACCAACCTGTGGGAAGGTTATTTGCGACGTGGAAATCCACCCATCGCAAATAGTGCATCGGTTGAAGGGTATTTGTGACGACATGTTGTCTCGTCGCAAAAAGTGTGTTGGCCGGTCCCTTTTCCAATGGGTCCCATCATAAATACCGTTTTGACCGCCGAATATAATTAATGCGGGCGAAGGTACTTGGGATTGGTCCCATCACCAATAGTACCATCACAAACAATCTAACCTATATTTACCCACATCCGTTTTTTCTATTCCTCCTCCCAATTCTCACTTTCTCTATCTTTGAACTATATTTTCAGAGTGAAAATTTGCGTGAGTTAGTTATTTTTTCACGAAGAAGTTGTGAAGCCGTCTACATCAATAGGAGATCAAGTTTAAAGGTATTTGTATTTAATTTATTTTAGTATTTATTTCATTTTTTATGTTAATTTTAAATATTTATGATTAGTTGTAATTAAATTAGATTTAAATTGTTTTGTTATCAGTATTTATTTGTCATAATAAATTGAAATTTTGAGTACTAATTTTTAATAATTAGTAATTAATATGAATAATTAGTAATAAATAGGAATAATTATTAATAAATAGGAATAATTGGTAATAAATAAGAATAATTAAGAATAAATAAAAATAATTAGCAATAAATGGGAATAATTAGCAATAAATAGGAATAATTAGCAATAAATAGGAATAATTAGCAATAAATATGATTAAATAGCAATAGATAGGAATAAATAGCATTCAAAAGAAATAAATTGTAATAAATGGGAATAATTAGTAATAAATAGGAATAATTAGTAATAAACATGAATAATTATGAATAAATACGAATAATTAGAAATAAATAGGAATAATTAGGAATAAATAGGAATAACTAGCAATAAATAAGAATAAATAGAAATAAAAAGGAATAATTAGAAATAAATAGAAATAATTAGTAATAAATAGGAATGATAAGAAATAAATAGGAATAATTAGTAATAACTTGGAATAGTTAAGAATAAATAGGAATAATTACTAATAAATATGAATAATTAGTAATAAATATGAATAATTAGTAATAAATAGGAATAAATGGGAATAAATAGCAATAAATAGGAATAAGTAGGAATAAATAGTAATAAATAGGGATAATTAGTAACAAATTGGAATAATTAGTAATCAATAGTAATACAAGTAATTAATAGTAATAATTAGTAAAAAATAGTAATAATTAGTAATAATTAAAAATAAATAGCATCAATTAAAAATAAATAGTAATAATTAGGAATAAATAGTTATAATTAGGAATAAATAGTAACAATTAAAAATAAATAGCAATAATTATGAATAAATAGTAATAATTAGAAATAATTAGTAATAATTAGGAATAAATAGTAATAATTAGAAATATATAGTAATAATTAGTAATAATTAGTAATAATTAGTAATAATTAGTAATAATTAGTAATAATTAGTAATAATTAGTAATAATTAATTATAATTAGGAATAATTAGGAATAATTGGTAATAATTAATTATAATTAGGAATAATTAGGAATAATTAGGAATAAATGGAAATATTTAAGAATAAGTAGCAACAATTAGAAATAAATAGCAATAACTAGGAATAATTAGCATAATTATGAAAAATTAGCAAAAATTAGGGATAATTAGAAATAATTAAGAACAAATAGAAATAAATACAAATCAAAAGTAGTAAATACGAATAAATAAAAATAAATAAGAATAAAAACCATTAAATATGAATAAAAAGTAATAAATTTGAATAAATAGGAATAAATATGAAAAATTAGCAATAAATACAATTAAATAACAATAAATAGTAATATGTAGCAATAAATAGTAATAAATAGTAATAAATAGTAATAATTAACAATAAATAGTTATAATTAGCAATAAATAGTAATAACTAGAATAATTAGTAATAATTACGAATAATTTGTAATAATTATGAATAATTATTAATAATTTTGAATAATTAGTAATAAATAGTAATAATTAGAAATAAATTGTAATGATTATTAATAAATAGTAATAATTAGTAATAATTAAAAATAAATATTAATAATTAGGAATAAAAAATAATAATTAGGAATAAATGGTAATAATTAGGAATAAATGGTAATAATTACGAATAAATAAAAATAATTAGAAAAAATATAATAATTAGGAATAAATAGTAATAATTAAAAATAAAGAGTAATAATTAAGAATAAATAGTAATAATTAAGAATATACATAGTAATAATTAGAAATAATTAGAAATAATAAAGAGTTATTAGAAAAAATTAGAATAATTATGAATAAATAGCGATAATTAGGAATAATTAGCAATAATTAAGAATAATTTGAAATAATTAGGAATAATTAGGAACCATTAGGAATAATTAGAGATAAATACAAATAAATAGAAATAAATATGAATAAATTCCCATAAATATGAATAAATAGAAATAAATAAAAATAAATAGCAATAAATACGAATAAATAGTAATAAGTACTAATTAATAGCTATAATTAGTAATAATTGGAAATAAATTGTTATAATTAGCAATAAATAGAAATAAAAAACATAAATTAGTAACAAATAAGAATAATTAGAAATAATTAGGAGTAATTAGGAGTAATTAAGAATAATTAGGAATAATTTGGAATAATATCAATTGTAATAACTTGTAATAACTTGTAATAACTTCTAATAACTTGTAATAACTTATAATAACTTTGCAAAATTTCTAGTGGATTAACGATACTCATTTTGAATGATGACTCTTCTAATTTCAACTTTCACCAACTCAAAACATTTTGAAATGTATTATTCTACGTATTCATATCTAATCTCGAATGCACGAGTTTGAATTTTCATTCACAAGACCACAATTTTCATAATGTTTTTAGGTGGTGATAATTAAAAGATGATGATTCATCGACGAAAAGGGGATCTTTTGTCAGATGGCTCATTGACTTGCATCTTTCTCACACTAAAATCACAATGAAGAATCTAATCGGAGGTATGCTTATAAATTATCGTATGCAGGATAATGAATATGCATACATCTGAGCAGATTCTTCATTGTGATTCCAGTGAGGGATATTTGCAAGTGAATGAGCCGTCGGACAAAATAGTTGTCATCAATCCACTAGAAATTTTGTCCCCCAAAATTAATGGTAATTATTTAGAAGTAGTGGTAATTATTTATTTTATTTTTTATATATTGTTTTTATAATTTCAAATTATTCAAAAAAAATGATGATTTTATATTTTGTTGAAAAATATGGAACAAGGAATCCGACATCAGTCATTATTAGATTATCGTGCTTGGATAAATCAATGTAGAAATGAAAACGGTTGTAGTTTTAAGCCTGTATATACTGAGGGTGTTGAATCATTCTTGTCATATGCATCATAAAAACCAAAATATATTTTTAAAGGAAAAATTTAGTGTCCTTGTAAAAAATCTGTTCTAAGAACATTGGACACATTTGACAAGGTTGGGGGGCATCTCTTACGGTTTGATTTCCAATCAGATTATGTTTTTTGGTATCAATATGTTGAAAAAAGTTCCAAACAAGATAGTAATAAATTGATTCTGGATCCATAACAGTTTCAAAATTTAGTACATGATGTTGTATGTCCATAAATTCAACAAAATGAATCTCACGATGATACTGATTTAACTTCGAAGTTATCACCATCTGAATTTTATGAGTTGATGAGGTCTGCTGAGGATGCATTATATCTTGGTTGTAAGATAAGAAAATTAGGAGTGGTTGAAATTTTTTTTCTATTAAACCAAATAAGGCAATGTCAAACAACTGTTTTGATCAGATGTTTTCTTTGGTTAAAACACTATTACCTGAAGGAAATATGTTGTCTACAAGTTACTATTATAGCAAGAGGTTGGTTTGTAATATAGGCCTCATTTATTAGAAGATTCATGCACGTATAATATGATTGCATATTATGTTCTGGTGAAAATGATTTGTTGAATATTTGTCCTGCATGTGGACAATTGAGGTAAAAAAATCTCAACTAGGGATGTATGGATCAATTCCTGTAAAACAGTTGAGATATTTCCCCCTTACACCCATGTTACAACATTTATTTATGTCTCAGAACACATCATCAATGATTTCATGTCACAAAACCAATATTTCAACCGATAAAATATTGAATTATCCATCTGATGGTGATTCATCGAAACATTTTGACTGTATACATCCGTCATTGCTTCAGAATCCCGAAATGTGTGATTGAATCTTTCTACAGACGGTTTTTTTCCATTTGGTTCTTATGGTAGTCAGTATTCATGTTGTCCTATCTTTATAACTACATAAAATTTACTTCCATAGATATTTATGAAGGAGCCCTATATCTTTCTGACCTTATTAATCCAAAGACATCCAAAAAAAATATTTATGTTTATTTAAAACCATTTATTGGTGAGTTGAATGCATTGTGAATTATTGATGTTAGTAAATATGATGTTTCTGTGATACAAAATTTCATATTAAAAGTTGCATTGATGTGGATGATTAGTGACTTTCTAGCATATGACATGTTATCTGGCTAGAGTACACATTATCTGAAATCATGTCCTTACTACATGAAAGACAAAAAATCCTTTTTGCTCGTCAATGGAAAGAACATTATTATTTTGAATGTTATCATAGATTTATTCCAACCAATCATCCTTTTGGAGGAAAAAATCTAATTTCAGACAAGGAACAATTGAAAGGGGTGAACCAACAAAAATGATATCAGGTACATAGTTAAAATTACTTTTATCTGCATTAACTCCCATCACATTTGACCAACTAAAAACCAAAAAAAGATTCATGGGATTAGGAAAGAACATAATTGGATAAAATGGAGCATTTTTTAGGATCTTCCATATTGGTCTATGTTTTTAGCCTGCCACATGCTGGATGTCATGAATATTGAATAGAACTATTTTGTTAATTAATTTCATACAAATTTGAATACTCCAGGTATGACCAAAGATACTATAAAAGCATGGTTAGATCTTGCCAAAATTTGATGGTGACCAGAACATGAACTATTTGAAAATGTCAGATCAAAGAGGTTAATGAAGGAAAAAATAGATTATACATTGTCCAAAGAGAGTCTCTTATTATTTTGTCATTGGATTATAGATTCGAGACTTCCAAATGGCTATGCTTCTAATTTGGGTAGATGTGTTAAGAATGGAAATATTATTAGATTAAAAAGTCATGATTGTCATATTAGAATGGAATGAATTATGTTGATTGGATTCAGAGGTTTGTTGAATTCTATCATTTGCGATTCGATAACAGACATATCATATTTTTTGAGACATTTGTCCATATAAAATTGAATACATTGTGCTAAGAAAATTTGAAGATGATGTAGCTATAATTATATGTAAACTGAAAAAATATTTCTGCCAGATTTCTTTGACTCAATGGAACATCTGATATTACAATTGCCATATGAAGCTAAATATGGAGTTCTAGTACAGTTTTGAGGGATGTACCCATTCGAGAGATTCATAAAGAAATTAAAGAAAAAAGTACGTAAGAAAGTATCAGTTGATGGCTCAATTTTTGAAGCATAATTGAAAGCAAAAATTTCTTTTTTCTACTCTCATTATTTTGAATTTTAATATCCATAAAAACACAGCCACATTGGACGAAACGAGGAAAATGATAATGAAGAAATGTACAATTAATTATCTATTTTTAATCAGCCAAATCTTGGCTTCGGTGGAGTTCAGGAAAGATGAATTTCAGACGATGAACATCACAGATCTCATACATATTTTTTTCTCAACTATAATGAAATGACATCATTTTTACTGTGATTGCTTCAATCACTTATTCTATAAATTATGTTACAATATATAAACTTATTTTATTTGTAGGTTATATGGTAATCACATCAAGAAAAAGTTCCAAAAATTATAGCAGCCCCTCTTGAACAACATAGACTAAAATATTTTTCTCAATGGATTCAAAAACAAGTAACATAAAATATTGATGATTTAATATCAATTTAGTTTATTATTTATTATATTGATATTTATTTTACAAATTTTCAACTGTCTCAACATGCTGATAAATTTGATAAGAAAATGTGTATATTGAGTAACCCACTATCCAGGATGGTAAAATCTTATAATGCATATATGGTGAATGGTTTTCAATATCATACAAGTGAATATGGGGAATCAAAAGAAACAATGAACAGTGGAGTTTGTTTGAGAGGATCGCATCATAGAGAAACTGAATCTGTCTTTTACGGCATTCTGGAAGAAATTATTGAGCTATGTTATCAAGGACAGAATTACATAATGATGTTAAAATTTTTGTGGTTGGATACTGAGAGAGGTTTGCATTTTCATCTGACTCCTAGAATCATCTATATTAAATATAAAAATCTTCTTGCAGTAAATGACCCATTTTTACTGGCTCAACAGGAACATCAGATTTATTATGCAATGTAATGTGCTACTTTAAGAGACCTGAGTGATTGGTGGTACATAATAAAAATGAAATCTCATGAAAATTAGTTTAATAAAACTGAATGTGGTTCTGCTGAAGTGGAAGGAATTGAAAATTTTCAAGTGACTACTCAAAATCAATATTTTTTCACAAAGGGACATGAATATCGATAATGACAACCCATAATTATGGTTTTATGTTGAAGAAGATGTTTATGATGTTACAAATGAATTTGAAATGACAAGAGATGATGAAATTGAAACTCATATATATATTGATGATTTTGAGGAGGAATATAAAGACATTAACATCATTAGATATGATTATGATGATGAAGTTGAATATTAACATAGTTAAATGCAGGTTATAATCATATCTAACATATATCTATATATAATAGTTATTTTCAACTATATACTAACAACAATAATTTTTTGTTTCAGATAGACCTTGATCTATTTTGTGAGTTATAGGAGGCTGAGCTACCTTTGGATGAAGGGGATTTGGGATCAGCTGACCCTCAGCCTACTAGTGGTTCAGGGGGTATGCGGAGGGGGTGCGGTCTTGCGTGAATAATGATTCTTGACCCTATCCCTGAGTGAAATCCACATCTTGGCTTCAATACCTGCACACAGAGGTATGATAACCTATATATTTTATTCAAATTTTAGTAATTTATTTATATATATTCTAATTATTTGGTTATTTATTATTTTCTCACAGTTTTGAACATGTAGCTCTTGGACAGGGGAGCACAACCTAGTACAATTATTTCTCTTAGCCATGGATTACATGGGAACATATTCCTATTGATGTACAGCTCTACATTTTTAGTCATTGGCTGTTACGTAAATAAATTATATTTTATTTAAAATCCATTTTTTAATAACAGGATATTATAAATTATTTGTAGGGTTTATGATATCCCATTGATGATAGCATGTGTGATGTTATCCACATAGAATGGGAGGCATCTATGAGTGGCAGTTTCCGTTAGTTTTTGGAAAATTTGAGCAGGATGACCATTAAGAAAGTAGGAGTGAAAGATTTTGGTGAGTCATGTAGAGCCCACCGATTAGAGTAAATTTTATCTCACATTTGTGATGGATTATGTTTAAATAGGTTGGGTGATGGATTTTTGAGGAGGTCTTCAGTGGGTCAGCAGAACTGGGGGAGACATGAGGTGACACCTCGAGCTAGTATCCGTACATTCAATACACATAGAGAGCATCTGGTAAGTATATTTTGTTATGTATTTTATTTAACATTAAATATAAATAGTTAATTTTATATTTTTATATGATGTTGAGCATCCTGATATTACAGAGTACGACATTTATCAGAGGATTTACAATGATCCAGCCACTGGAGAGATTAGAGGTGATCGCCAGCGTCAGATTGTGGTTAGTATTTTTTTTCCGTTTTACAATTAACTGCATATAATATTTTCAGAATTTTAATTTCAAATTGGAATCGAAGGAGTCATATGAGGCTGATACCTCTCATACACATGTTGGGAGTCAGGACGAGGTGACTAATCAGACCAGTGCCCACCATTTCGATGAGGCCACATGGATGCATCCGACTCCATATGGCTTTGAGAAGGTCCAAATATTTGGTATCATCTCTCATGTGACTCTAGTTACTTATAATGGTACAGTTGCGATGACGAAATCCAGCTCAGGGGGAGCTCATGGAGAGGCATCATCTTATGCCTCATAGTATCACAACCAATTGCGAACTCAGGCTTAGCATATAGAGAGTTT
Source organism: Viscum album (assembly GCA_963277665.1). Taxonomy (NCBI): domain Eukaryota; kingdom Viridiplantae; phylum Streptophyta; class Magnoliopsida; order Santalales; family Viscaceae; genus Viscum; species Viscum album. The sequence continues at coordinate 1,502,218,438 of OY728128.1, forward strand.
TCAGAAGCAGCATGAATAGATGTGTCAGTAGCAATAACATCACAATGAGGAGATGCGTCGATGACAACAACATCAGGAGTAGATGGAGTAAATGCATAGTCTGACTCATAGTTTAGGGATGAAGTTTCATCAACCATCTCCTACAGCTCCTCCACCTCCTCCTGAAGATGACCCCCCTGTGATTTATTTTCTTATGTTAAAAACAATTGAATTCAAGATTTATTGTAATATAAACTATTTACAGTTTCTGTCTTTTATATTGGTGGGAATATTGCCTAATTTTTTTAATTTTTTATTATTTAATTATTACTATCATATTTTTTAATGTTTTTTAATTTTATTATCAATAATAATAATATTTTAAATTGTTTTATATTTTTTGTGAATATTGATAATTTTAATTTTTTAAATTTTAATAATTTTAATATTATTTTTTGATTAATCATAATTTTATTAAATATATTTATTTAGTAATATATTTTTTAATATGTTCTTATTTTACTAATAATAAAAATAATAATATTTTTTGAATTTTTTATATTTTTTCGAGAATATTGAAAATATTAAATTTTTTAATTTTTTTATTATTTTAATAATATTAATATTATTTTCTTATTATTTTCAAATTATTTTTTTGTTAAATTTTAATATGATTTTTTATTTTTTTTAGTAACTTTTTTCGACACCACCAAGCGCCCATCACAAATATTATTTGTGATTGGTCTGTCACAAAAAGTTTATTTATTTAAGGTATACAATCGATGACTACTTTTCTATGGTTCTTGTTGCAATGAGATCCTATCTCAAATAATAAATACTATTTGCGATGAGCCCATCATAAATTGTATATTTATATATAATATAACTAATCAGAGACTTATTTGTGATGGGCCCATCGCAAAAAATGGTATTTGCGACACTGTTTTCCACAATGGGCTATTTGCGACGGGACCTTATCGCTAAAGATTATTTGAAACGGGATCCAGTCACCAACATCCCATTGCTACTATAAAAAATTCTAGTAGTGATAGGGACATTTCGGGGGTCCTCTTTATTACAGAAACTTCCCACATGACTCTTCTAGCCATTTTTATGTAATCTCAAAAGGGTGTGCTGATGCACTCGATGGTTTTATCATATAAGTCAAACAACTATAGAATCAGCCTTTCACTAGTGTTGTTGGACTGGTTTTCATAGGGGATATGGATGATTCGATGGTAATAGAAGCTAATAGTTGAATCCAAATGGTGGAACAACCAAGAGTGCCTCGTTCTTCATAGCATTTCTTAATGTCGGATGGGGATTACTCTTCATAGAATGTTCCAATGTGGGTGCAGGGTTCATCCATGTTAGTGATGGTATGAGAACCTAGGTTTAGTCTATTTATAGTTTTTCTATGCTACCCCAGGTTCCGACTACGTACCATGGTTTTATGGGGTGTTGGGTTCCATCTACATACCAAGGTGGTACGTGGCACGACATTCCATCTTCTAATTGTGGTGGTATGTGGTGTTGAGATCCATTTGCATAGAATTTTTCTACATATGGAAGTGAATTGGAGAAAGTAAATTCGTATGGTGCTTCAAATGGAATTCATTATTTAAGACTATTGGGTTCTCGGACTATCATTTATAATTATATTATATTCTTTGATTTAATGCATAGGGTTATACCTATAGGGAATCATTGAAAGAGTCCATATTTTGTGGCGCTCTCTTATTCAATTCCATCAATCTCTCAAGTCATCCAAAAAAGACTCCTCCAATTTCCTCTCTCTTTATTAGGTCCCCTTGGGGTGTTTATATATAGGTGAAGAGGAGATGGAACGGTGGGTGAACAACATCTTTTACTGAAGCCCAAGGAAGAAACACCCGACCCATGGATGACTCGGTCAATAGTGTCCCATGGGGTTGAAGATCGGGGAGGTGAAAATCCTGAAATCAGTCCCATGAACGAAATCATTGGTGGGATTCCTTCACTTTCACCACACCTGCGTACTATCTGAGTCCACATAAATTGGTAAGTAGAGAGAATTTCTCTACCTCAACTCTGTGAATGACAACATTCATGGGGGGGGGGGGGTCATCCATCACCATCACTACCATCCTACGAACCATTCACCTCATGATTTCTTTTGCAAGACTATAGGACTTCATACAGAGTAGTGTTATGTGAAGGGTGTTTCCCTAATTCATTATGGGTATTCCATTACCAAATTCATTTGCTTCTTCAACACTATTATTAAAACATTAATTACATTGATTTTCTCTAAATTAAAAAATTTATGGCAGTATTTGAATTATATTTTCAATTTTGTTCAGGACAAAAAAATGTTGGAAAAGTGTATTGGACATTTTGGGTATTTAATTTATGGAATAATACTTTATTAACTTATTTTTTCTCTTAACCATCATAATTAATTTTAATCAAATTCACTAATATTTGTTAATAAAAACTAGTTTTACCTTAATAGACATTACAAATTATTCTAATTCAAAATGTAGAATAACTTTTTCCAATTTTTAATAACATAAGTGGATGATATTATATTAAAATTATACCCCAGTCAGGCCAGTAATAAAGGTTTTTAAAGTAAAAACATTCTAAAGTTTGCTATATTTTTATAAATATATCAAATATAAATTGAAATCAATGATCTAAGTCATATTAAAAGAAAAAAATATTAACTAATTAAAATTTCAATCAAAATTAAAATATGATTTAACCTTATCAAAAAAATATATGAAAATGAAATTTGGAATTAAAATCCAATATTATCATTATTCATCAAAAAATGATGTTTCTCATAAAAATCATAAAATATTTTTCTAAGATAATTTATACATTATAAATTCAAAAGATAAGATTATTTTATCAAATTCAATTTAAAAATATGACTAAAATTAATTTTATTATTTTTCACAGAAGTACATTAATTGCAGTTCATTTGAGAAAATACTATTTTTAAATATAAAGGCCATTGAAAAAAATTATATCTTTCTCTATCAATATATATTATTTAAATAAAAACACCATAAAAAATAATTTAAAAGTGTTTTTTAATATTAATATTGATATTACGATGCTTATATTTTAGGTTAGAGTTATCCCATTTAAAATTTTGAAATAATAAAATGATGCTTTGTAGAAACTCATTGTTGAATGTAACATACAAAAAGTCTGTGTTATGTATAGTGAAATCAAAGTTAGTTTAATCTGAGTGGAATTATTTACATAGTTATATAATATAGAAAACTATTTTTAGTGTTTCATGAAATGAAAGATATAAAAATATTAAATTAATTCAAAAAAACTTTCACAAAATCTCACTGTGATACATTCTACACCCCTTAAAATGAATTTATCCCTCAAAATAAGTCTGTTTTATCAATGTTTAAACCATAAAAGTTAATTTCTTGGAAACCCACATCATATAGATGAATATTAGAACTTATTTTAAAAAATTGTAAGTTGGAACCAAAACAGTTACCCAAAGTAACATATATATTTGTTTCCACATAAGAGAACATAGTTTGGGGGTGAATATTAGTCATAGAGAAAAGAATAAATATTAATAGGGTGTGATTGAGGTCATCAATAACAAATAATCTAATGATCAAATAAAATTTGAGGGCCTCAAATTCATAATATATCAAGATTTATAAGGACTTCTATTCAACAAAAATTAAGATATTATGAAAATGTTTTTTAATCATTATCTCATCATTGAGTAATTATTTTATTGGCTTGGAATACATGGAAACATACATAGTTGATGTATTTATATAAAAAACATTCCATTCTTTGGATATTCTTTTAACTATTTCTAAATCATCAATTACTTCATGAAATTGATTTTAAAAAATTAACATTGATTCCTAAAACACTAAATTAAAATTTTAGCATATATTAAGTCATATAAAAGAATGAAAAGTTTAACTATTTATCTATAATTATTCATAATAATAAATATTTTTAATACATTAATGGATAATTATAATAATTTTCACTCTGTTTTCATCATATATATTTATTACTAAAAAATAATTATACATTAACTAGGGCATCGTGTAGGCTAGTGGTAGGTGTGAAACCCTTATCATTATTTAGTAATGGGTTCAATACCCATGCCCTTGTTGAACATGATGGGTTTTTACCAAATATATATTTTTTTCATTTTCTAAAACAATACTAATATAATTTTAAAAATATATGTATATCATTGAAATAAGGTTAATCACTAAATAACATTTTAGCCAACATTGTCAATACAAACTCAATACATAAATACTTACTCTGATGTTTAACTCAAACATTCAAATAGTCGTTAACCTTATAAACCATATAAAATCAGAATATCCAAAATTTAATAAACAAATACATGAAATTATTTTAACATTGATCCTCCATATATCACATATTTTTTATTCGTTGTCACGTTATAGAAATGTGAATACCCTCATTGTAAATTATCATAGAACATCATAAAAACCTGAATTACCAAAAATACTTTAATAAAACATGAATTATTTTTTATTCTATATAATACTAGATATATTCCATAAATATAAGATGTTATAAACTTCACCTATGATATAATTAAGTACATTTAAACATGTTATTAACTAGCTGCAAGATAATAAGTACCGACTCATTTAATTATTTATATCCAAATCTTTCTTTATCCAATCAACATTACTATAACATAAGGAACCTATTAAGGGTTATATTTCCCAAAAAACCGGTTTTCCATGGACATCACCATGCAATTATATCACTTTTCTATTAAATCAAAACCATTCAACATATTCATGTTAATCCATAATGAAATACATTAACTAAAAAATACTTATATATTTCACCATTCATATAACATAATTCATGAATCCAAATAAAAAAAATTTTTATTATTCCACTTCATACTTATTCAATTAATTGGGAAACCTCATCCTATTATAAAATACCGATTTTCTTTCACATTTCATATATAGTCTCGTCACCATCAACAATATAAATATTAATCATACCACCTTGCTGATCCTCTTCAAGAGATTTCAACTTCAGGCATTGAGTTGCATAATGACTATTTATTCCACACTTAAAACACATTTTCATTGATGATGTATTATAGAGGCCAATATTCCCATCCAATTTATTAAGAAAACTCATCATTTTTCCCTTACAGTCACTCACTTTGTGTCATTCTTTTCTATAGTCAAAAAAACTTATTGTTCCTCTAAGTTATTCACTTAGGAGAAAATATCCACATTATTGACACAATTTAAACCAAATAGTCTTTATAATATGGTTTCCATTACTCAAACACTTATAAAAATCATTTTTTCTCTTCTATAGTGTGTTTGAGAGTCGGTTATGTTGCAAATTTTTAATCATGTTTTTTGAAAAATGATTAGGCATGATCGCAACATAATTATGTCAAATGATCATCCAACTTGACTAATCATCAAAAAATAATCCATAACACCCAACATTAATCAAGTATCTTCAAATTTATACCATTTAAAAGAACTAGACGTATAGTAAGATCATTAATTATGATAGTACAAAACCATATAGTCATAAAAATAATTGCTTATAGGATGTCTAAATGATGAAACAATCCTTAATATAGGACAAACTAAATTAATCCTATGCTATTGATAGCCATCATATATTTAAATTATTGAAAATGGTTCAGGATTTGTTTTTTAACTTATTAATAATATTTATCGGGAGTTTCAAACCAAGTATGTAGAAAGGCTTGTTTTTGTGTACCTGATTTCCCGGAGTCAGGCCGAGAAAATCTTGTTCGAGTTGTTACATCATGTTACATCTATTCTAGAGCTTCATCCACTTATTGTATTCATATTGGGATATATTTCTAGGAAACCACTCACTTTACCCTTTACCAAAATTCCAGGACATTTTTTATGCTTTTCTTTATCCATAGACTTATTCGTAGACATGACCTTAGGGAAGTAACAAAGGTTTTCTCACCCTATATTCCAACTGTTATCTAAAAAATTTGATATGGTACTAAATATAGCGACCCTCATTTTTTATTCATAAAATATTAAACAAATAAACCACAAAGATATTACTATTCTAATGCCTTTGTAACATTTAAACATAAACACTAGAACATAAATTAGCTATATCATCTCCCACTAGGTTTTCTTGACTAGAAACCTTCTTAGACACATCAAAAATAATACATATCTTCATAAACTGTGGGAATAAAACATAAAAATGGGTGATATTAGATTCTCAGTATGGGTAAACAAGTGATATACATAAGCATAGTCATGAGAATAAAGCTATGATAACATGACCATGAAAATAAAAGATCATATTATGTATATCAAAGTTAATAAATATGAATCATGGAATAATGAATGGAAGTTCATAACACATGAATCAAACCGAATTAAGTAATATAAGACATGAAATCATAACATAGAAATAAAAGAAGAAATTATGGAAGTCACATAAGAAAATATAATTATTTCCATAGTGGTATAGGCATTGTTTCCAAGATAAAAGTAGTAGAATTTTTTTTACCGAACTGGGTTCACACCCCGTTCTAGCCATGTATTACTAAACCGAGTTCACTATTAATTCCATCTCTTTAATACTAAATAGAGATAATTTCCAATTCCATATCTTTAACACTGAACTATGCTAATTTATCATTCTAACCATATCTATCTCATTAGATATAAATCATTACCAACCCATTGGAGGGATATATCAGTCCCTACCATATCATAATGACATAATACAAACATTTTCCAAAACATCATAAACGCTCATATCATAACTCATGAAATGAAATGGGTATCATATACAAGTAATCATATCATAACATATGGAAAATGTTATGGGTTTTATAATCATTTCATCAAAAGAATAAAATGTGAAATAGAAATAGATTTTATAAACAAATATCTAATGAATGAGAAATGAATTTCATAAAAATATAACCCATGAAAGAGATACAGGTTTCATAAAGACCACAACATCAAATATAACACTTTTAGAGAAATAATATGCATGAATCCTTAAGATCATTTCCTTGAAATACCTGTGTAACATTGACAGATGTGATATTGTATAGAAAATAAATTTAAAATTTCTTTAAAAAATGTTTATTGAGGACAATATAATTTTTTCTTTGCAAAATACTTTTTAATACATAAAACCATTTGAAATTCATTTTATTAGAATACACCTTGAAAATATATAAATAATACTTGAAATCATATTGAATACCCTTTTCCTTGTAAACTTAAAAAAAATATTTTAAACATTTTATAAGAATTTTTCTTTGAAAACATATAAATTTATATTTAAAACATTTTAACAACCATTTTCATTGAAACCAATTTTAAAAATTATGATGAATTGTTGAAAATTTTTTAAAAACAATTTCCTAGAAAATACAGTTGAAAACTTATAACTAAATAATGAAACGTTTTTGAAAAAAAATTCTGTGAAAACTTATAAAAGTGGAATGAATTTTTTTTGAAAACCATTTCATTGAATTTTTTTTCAAAAATACCTCTTAAAAAATTCATTTTAAACATGAAAAATAAGCTTCAAAAAAATAAAGTCTGTTAAATCCGTACATGTCATATGATGTGAGATGAACATTTCTTTTTCATGGTAAATGGGTTGAAAAAAACATTTTCAGAAAGAAAAAAGAATATTCCATTGAAAACATTATTAAAATTAAAATGTTTAATAATTTATTTTAAATATTATATTATAAGAATTTAATATTCTTGGAATCTCTTTTTATAAAACTTGGTTTTTAAGGGACACATATTTCAAATCGAAGAGAGGGAAATGTAAGGGTTTCTTAAAAAACATTCATAAGTATGTTTTGTAAATAATAGTCAAAAACCAGTAAATATATATAAATATATCATAAATAACCATATCATAATAAAATTAATGAGTTATTTTGTGGTATTGAACCAATTATTTCATTAAAAAAATCATAACGGTATTTAATCTAGAAAAAATGTGATTGTGTCAATAAACTCTTACTAATTGGTGTATTTGAATCAAAAACCATATATAATAAACTTATATTAAATTAAGCTTAAAATTTCATGAATTTAATGAAATTATTTATATAACTTTTCAAATGTAGTATATTGACCACATATGAAAATATAGATTCATAACATGGCCTTTGTCTCAATGAAGGTATACTACGAAAAAACTATCTTACTGACTTCATAACATTAGAAACATAAAACCATTGAAAAAAAGATAATGAAATTTAAAGTTAGATAACCAAAGATTTATTTAACGAAAATATTTAATACATAAAAGGGTAGTATAAACACCACACAAAAGTACTTGGTGGTGAATAAAGCATGTATCTCTCAGAAATATAAAGTGAGTCGAAATCCCCTTACCTTGTGTCTGTACTCTCTTTGAACTCATACAGGAATGAAATGTAATAAATGTAAGTTTATTATACATCATTTACATTATAATATTATTTTATCTAATACAATATTTGGGTATATTATGACCTTACATTACATGTATGTTAACAATTCTATTTTATGTTTTTTTTACTTCGGGTAATATCTGCTTTGTTCTGCACATGTTTCTTAATTTTACATACCTTCGTTTCTTATACATACATCAAGATTTAATAAATGTAAAACATGATATAAATATAATTTATATTACATATATTTTTATTATAAAAATGTATAGAGTACTGAGGAATGGAATGGAATTCACTGGTCATAAAGACAGTAATCCTGATGTAATCATGAATTCTGTTTCCATTTTTATTGTTGTATTGAAAAAATAAGGTAAATGACATATGTGTATTTATATTTATACATAAATAATTATTATATTAGAATTATTATTTCATATATATCATATATTTTTACTAAAACCCTAAATAATATATTCCATGTAGTGTTTGAATGAATCATATCTCGTTCAAGGGGTGGTAGTCCACACATCCTCAAAAGAAATTATCGTATTAACAAAAAATGGAAAGTATAAAGATATATGTTTTCAAATAATTAATTACTATTAAATACAAAATAAATATAATATATAAAAAATAATAACATAGTTTCCAGAATAATTTCTATCATGAGATGCAATATAGGAAAAAAATGATCAATCATTGTTTAGTGAGGCAGTAGTTCTCCCTACACGTAAACAATATGTTTGTTACCCATTATATAGAGGTTTTTGTAAGTGTATAATGAAACATAAAATTAAAAACATACTTTAATATTGATGATAATGGTTTTTTATATAATCAGGAAATAAATAGAGTGGAATGGGTGGATAATGAAAATAAAAGAAAGGAGTTTGAGAAAAGATGTTACCTCTAAACTGAGTAACAATTTTTTGGATTGCACAAAAAGGATTAATTGGATTACCTTCTTCCCAAGAGAATAATTCTAGGAGTAAGGTAGGAATGTTTTTAATTTTGTTGGTAATATCTTGGAATATCCTAATGGTATTTATTGGTGTTATGTATAGGGAGAGGTGGTGGCCTTTTATATGGAAGTGAAAGGACACACTAGGAATTTTTGAAAAAAAGTTAAGTGTATCCAGGTTTTTAACTAAAAATGTCATAAAAACAAAAAGAACTCAATAATGGAAGGTTCATGGATAAATAATGTAAATATAATTGATGTTTTACATGTGTATAGGTAGTTGTGGGTCTTTAATTTTTGTTTTACAACTTTATTAACCTATTTTTTCTCTTAACTGTGGTTATACATTTTAATCAATTTCAAAATATTTATTGTCAAAAACTAATTTGGACATATTAGAAATTATATATTATTTTCATTTTATTTTTTCAATCCATTTTTAAAAATTCTAATCCCACAATGGAAGAAATTAATTTTAAATTAATTCCACCGGAAGGTCGATATTGTGGGTTTTTAGAGTAAAAACATTAAAAAGTTTACAGATTTTTTATAACAAATTTTAATATAAAATTTATCTAAATGTAATAATTTGTATTAATTTATAAAAATATTATCTATTTAAAATTTGAAATCAAAATTATAATATAATTTAACCTTGTAAGTAAATTATACAAAAAGGCAGTTTTTATTGAAATTAATTATTTTTAATATTCATCCGAAAATGAAGATTCACAGAAAACTCTAAAATATTATCAATAATATAAATTATAAATTATAAATTAAAAATGATACTTATTTTATGAACTTAATTTAACATTTTTTCTAAATTTAATTATATTATTTTTTATATTAGGGCATTAAAAGCAGATCATTTGAAAAAAATAGTATTTTTAAAAATAAAATAAATGTACCAAAAAATTATATCCCTCATAATAAATAGGATTTATTTCTATAAAAAAATTATAAATTTTTTTTAAAAGTTGTTATTATTATTCATATAAATAATTTTAACGATTTGGTTTTAATTAACCCATTTAAAAAATTATAACTATAAAAAGAATCATCGTAGAAACTCAAGTTTATATGTAACGTATATAAAGTCAGTGTTATGTGTAGCATAATACATGTTAGTTCCATGTGAATGAAAATATTGACTTAGTGATTTGATAAGATAGTCTATTTTTAGTGTTTTATGAAATCATAAATATTAAAATATTAAATTAATTAAAAAAACATTCACAAAATCTCAAGGTGTTACATAGAATGTCAGGGCTAAAAGACCCTAAACTACAGCGATAAAAAGTACTAGATAAAAGACCCAAATGTATAGTGACATAAGGTCTAAGCTAAAATAACATAAACTAAAATGATAGAAGCTCTGATCTAAAAGATTAGTGATAAAAGGTATGAGCTAAAGGAAGATAAAATACAACACATAATTTATTTATTCTGAAAGAAAGAAAAATATTTTTGGCCCACTATATGGACTTAGTAAAAATAATCCTATAATCCCAAAGCACGACAACTTTTGGAAAAGATAAATCACTCTCTATATTGGACATGTATTCTACCCAATTATTCGTCTATGAATCATGTAATCTAATGATAGATGGTGCCGATAAAACAATAATGAATATATTATTACTAGGAATTAATAAGTATTTTTCAAGAATAATTTTATATTATTTAAATATTTAGATCTAGAAATCTAGGTTTACATGATATTAACAAACATTTGGTTATCATTAGTGATTCAAATAACCGTAAATCAATAAAAATTCATACACATCATGAATGAAAGTATAACTAGATAGTAATATGAATTCTTTAGAAAATCCATTCATTGATAGCGTGAAATTGGATGAATCTACAAATTTCAGAGTCTCTCTAAAAATATCATAAAAAATAGAGTTCATATCAATTGTTAAACTATAATAATATTATATTGGTAGATATAACCATTTCATAACTAATCTAGAGAGAATAATTAATTTAATGCTGATGTTCTAGTCACCCTACTCCTTATGCATCTCCACCAGGACAGAGAATCTCAAATAAAATAGTTATCCCCTCTACTCTCTTTTGAGAATTTTCCAATGTGGATAATTAATTTTAAATGTTATACCTTAGATAAGTTATAAGGTCATCATATTTTCATATTTTCATAAATTGTATATCTATCTGGGTTTCAAATTTAGATATAAACAGGTTAATCTAATCTAGTTCCTCCAACAAATCATTCATCTATTTTGTATGGGGAGCCTTGTCTACAAGATTATAAAATCCCTTCTCTTTAATTAATAAATCATACAATGTTATGATTATTTGTTTCCTGATTTTGTAATGTGGTTTTTATTCTAAACCATCCACCCAAATTCATTAAATAATCGTTGAAGTCTTTCCCCTTGATCACCAAATGTTTCTATAAGAGTCTTAGTAAAGAATGGATGAATATACTACCCAATTATCCTATGCCATGTCTATGCTTCCATGACTGATGGGATTAGCATGCCAAAAGGAGGAATAGATGGCTGACTAGGAAATGAAACATTATAGGAGGATCCATATATTCGCCCATCAATAGATGCATCACATTTTGAATTTTCTAGATGGATTATTACCTTAACATATTCAGTCAAATTATTGGGATGGTAATTGCCAAGAATAAAAAAATTCCTTTAAGTCTAACCCATGTTAAATAAAATTTATAATATCCATAGATAGAGGGGTTGGTGAGGAAAATTTATTTTCCACATGAAACAACCAATTATCTTAGCACACCACCTAGGTGAAATACTAGGTATGCTTGGGAATAATCATGAGTAATAAATGTAGGACTGTCACTAAATGGAAGAATGATTTCAACATCAGTTTCTCCATGTGACATCATCATCCAAAACTAATTTATGATTTTAGGTTGTCTATCTCCATATACATTGGCTAAAAGAATAGGGTAGACCCTTTGGGTATAAGTGAATTGATCCGCAATGTGATAAGGTTTATATGGATTGTTGAAGATAAGCTCATCCAACGTAGCATCATGTAGCCCATCCCAAAGGGAGATCCTGTATGACCTTTATTCGAGAGAACTTTTTCCACTATAAGTGGTCAAACCAATCAGTACAAGATAAGGGGTTAAATAAAATATATCTGATCAACTCAACACATCAGTACATTTGTGTGTGTTTGGAATCATATCCCCAACCCTAGAAATCTTCAAAAACCAAGGATGATATATGGATTTGGGGATCCCGATGGAATTACATTATTCATATTAATGAAAATTCAACCCTATCCATCCAAATAAAAAACTAAAAACTTCCATTGATCCAATAGAGGATTATTCCTTGTTGAATGTGGCCAAAAAATGGTAAAGGCATCTAAGGGTCAGCATTGGTAGATTAAGGTATTATCTCTGCAGCAGCTGCGCAGTCACTACTAGTGTACTAACCCTGATTCATGTAAATGTGTCCCCAGTAGGGAAAGGTCACCCATTTAGGAATATGGACATAAATCCTTTCAATAGTAGGCTAGGATATGTATTAGTAATCACATGATATCTTGTTTAACTATGATTCCCATCTTCCAAAATAGATAAATACAATCCATCACAATCATAAACATTCTAGGAATGGCATTGATGGGGGGGATATATAATTTTTATTTACACTATTGTGATAAAGAAAAATATTGATCCATTATTTCAATGAGATATAAAATTGAATAGTCTTATACTTTCTTTTATATTCATTCATTATGATGTGAAATTACCTCACCATGATTGAAGTTTGTGTAGGGTTATCCCAAATATCTATGGCTCGAAAGTACTCTTCATGCCTATCTATGAGAGGGGGAGTTCCACTTAGTTGGTAGATATACCATATGATGATTCCCACCTTACCATCGAATAGATGAAATGAGTTGATTCTAGTTATCAAATGGTTAACTAGTTCTCAAATATGATAAGGATGTAGAGAGGCAATAAATTGGAAAATCCATACTACTTTATAAGAATTTAAAATATATAACTAGTCAACAAACTCAAGGTAGCATTGGCTGAAACAGAATGGACATTCCCATTCATCAAAAAAATTACAACAAGGATATGGATCCCAAATTTTTCTCTACTCACTGCCTATTCTATTTAGAGAAGAGATGAATATACTCATGTAGCTCTATGTGATGGTATTATTTGATAAATCAAAGCTATCTGGACACAAGGGGGATTTTTCTAACATATAAGACAACCTCTAGGATCGAGAAATGATAGTTTTCCATTCATTCATATTGTCTTCATAATATATCCAAGATAAGAAAAATCCCATCAAGAATAAATATTGAAGTCCAAAGTAGGAATGAAAAAATCATCAAGTATGCCAAATTTATATAGAGGAATATTTTTTAATAAATTATAGTTTTGATACTCTAATGTAAGAATCCATTTTAGAATATCATTATCAGAATACAAGAAATCTTTAGGGCCATAATTATGGTTTCTAGAAATCATTTCATGTTGATTAACTATAGAAGAGAATCTAATACAATAGCTTGAAACCATATCAACAAAATTAAGTGGAATACGTCATATAGATAAAAAAATATTTTAAAAAATCATAAAATAGAAGAATAATACATGTCACATAAATCATCAAATGGGTTTAAGAAACAAAAAAATTATTCTAGAATCACTTGATTCTTGAAGATCATACTGATCCCATAACCTAAAATGAATCATGCAAAAACAATAACCCTCATTACACACATGACCACAAGTCCTTGAAATGGTCATGTGAGTTGTACAATAGTCAAAATATCATTTAATCAAGCAAAAAGATACCTTGAATCCATCAAGATGACCATACATCCCCACCAAAAATGTTTTAAAATTTTCTGATGATATGTTCATGGATTGATTCGACCAGGTTCCTTAGAAAAGGAAGTATTGAAAAGTGATTCATGGAAAATGGGATCATGTTGTGGTATCATGATGGGTTCTTGTAGAAATATCATATGAAGAGGTTATGCGATGGGATTAGGGTTCAAGGGATCTAGAGAGTTGAGTATCTGGGGAATAAACCACTCATCGGTCCCCTATTTATTGGTCATTCCATAGACTTCCAAAGTCCACCTAGGATATAAAACATTATAAAAAATAACAATTCAGAAATCTAATAGAGCATTCGGTGGGCATTTATATTCCTTATAACCAATCCATTTTCCTTGTAGACATCTCTCATGCATGGATTTTTGATATCAAGTAAATGAGAATTTAAATTCAAAGAGGAAGAAATACCAGAAAATGGGTATCATTTTCACCAAAAAAATAAGGAACAAGGTGTCCATGATCAAGAAGATCACATGAATCTTAAAAAATAACGAGATCACATAACCTATAAAAGGTCATGCTGACTATAACGTGTAGCACATGAGCCTACAGAAGATCCATTAGATCCCCTCAGATAAGTCCTTATTCCCTTCCAATGGAAATCTAGAAAGATAGTGACTGAATGTAGGCTACCAGAAAAGAATCATTAAGTCACAAGAATTTTCAGGTAGCTATTTTATGAAAATCCTTAAAAAATTCATGAAAAATTAGAGGGAAATATCCAAAAAGGAAGGAGCCTCTAGTGGTCATAAATTTAATGTGACACATCACTAATAGGTAGAGTGATTGTATTCGACCACACTCATATAACCTCGTGAGATTAACAACCTTTTTAAAATAATCCTCTGAATTAAAAATTCTAAATGAGTGAGTCTATTGTATTTATCAAACTCATCTGATGTATGCATGCACCCTACGAGGCTCTATGAAATCCTTGATGAAATGTCCGACAAGTCAAGTAAGAGTTCACTGGAATGTCTTCCAAGTCACACGAATGGTGTTGAACATGTCTAGGTATTCTCATGCTTTTCCTTTTGGTATAAAAAATAATCATAAGAGTTTATCCATAATGTTATCATGCCTCACCATAAGTCATTTTATTAGTCACACAATTCATCACCAATGAGGAGAATTATTGTCATTGACAACACTGAATAAATATTGAATGTCCCCATGAACTTGTAAAGTAAACCAAAGGATAATAGAGAGGAGAAAATGTGGGAACTTCTTGAAGTTGTAAATTTCATGTGATTCACAAGAACAGTCTCACAAATCCCATTGAAAATCCATCCTTGTCTTAAAGAATTTACTTGACAAGTCATCAAGTCTCAACCAAAATCATTTTAGCTTATATCCTGATCTCGTGGAGACCATATAAATGTCATTTTGACTGTAAAAGATACCCATGACATTTCCTCATGATTTGGGAATAACCTTTTAATTTGTTCATAATCAAATAAATTAGGTGTTGACAGGATGGTCTCGTGTTCATTAAAAATCTATGATGACCATGGAATGAATAGTGACACAATCTCAGAAAGACGCATAATGCCTAATCCCTCCACCAAATCCATCATGGATTTTTGTGATACATCCCTTGAAAGGCGGTGAATAAATTGGGTAGAAAGGAATACAAATCGCACACATCAGCACGATAAATCCATCTTCACATAGATAGACTATCCAAAAAATTAAAAAAAAATTCCCTTGGATCCTCCCACCAGCAATCCCGGGCATTAGAGAAGTCTTCTCGGAGTGGATAATCTCCCAACAGGGAAATTTATCCATTAGGAAAGATCCAAGGAACAAATAAAGTGAACAATAAGCATGAGTAGGCACTTCGTGTGATAACTCCTTTACCAAATGGTTGTCTGCTGGCATTTTATACAAAATAAATATCATATACTTTCTAAAAAAAGAATGACATATAATATGATAACACTGTGAAAATATACATTATATGTAATAAAATTCTTTAATAAATACTAAAATATGGGAGTGTTCTGTAAAGAACATATACATTGATCTTCATGTGCTTATGATAAACCACTAGGGTCGCACAACAACACAAGGATATATCTCCCTGACCATGTGATGTTCCATTGGAATACTATTAGAATTATATGGTGTCACCTAGAATTATTACAACAAGTCACATGGTGACCCCTGGGCATGCCACAAAAGTCCTGAAAAACCCTCAAGCTGCACTATAACGTCTTCAAAATTTCATTTAGACATGTCACCATTATCTTATGAGCGAGTCAATTTATATTAGCTATGTATTGTGATATAACTAGGGCATGTCATATGGCTCGTAAGACATACCCTAGACATGTTAGTCAGCTTTGAAGATGACACCCAAACATGTTCCAGAGGACATACAACACTCTCTGAGACATGTCACACTGACTCGCATGAGGCCCTCTAAGAAAGTCATCCAACTGTTACGATGAACCCATGGAATGTAAAATGTATCATGAGATTTAGTCAAAGCATGTCAGCTGAGATAATGTGATGGATTCTAGTACATGCCAGTCGGGTCATATGATGTCCTCTAGAGGAGTCAGCCTTGATCATGTGAAAATTGTCAAAAATGCCATCCAGGTTATGCCCAGTCCCTCAAACTATCCACCTGGATCATTCAATTGTCATGGAACATGTTATATGGACATCCTATGACATGTATTGTAGATAATCAATGGATGTTAGGAAAATAATCAAATAATGACAGGAATAAAACCAGGATAGGTCTATCAAGCATCCTCTGACTTGATAACCTTGTCCATCATTAGTGTGTAATGCCTGATCATAAGGTAAACATCATCATGTAATACCATACCAAATTAAATATGAGAACTCTAATTTTTTCCATAATTAGGATTTATAGGATGCATTCTTAAGGCCTGATCTCCATAATAAACATTAATAGGGAAGGCTCAACACATAAGTCCCACATCCATAAGAAATGAGATTCATTATTTTGCATCCTATGTTTCCCACACTGAGAATAGTTTATATGGTCATAGGTATTTTCAATGATCATGTCGTTCACATGAAAAACCACAATTAGGATATGGTTCTCCATAGTGTGTATGCCTTGATCAGCAACAGAATATGATATATCTAGCATATAAGGGAAATGTTAGTGTGTAAGCATCAAGAAATTGAACTTCATGGATTCTGATTCCTTCCATAACCTGGATAAATATGGAGAATTTCTAAGGCCTAAGCCTAAACTAAAATTTGAATCCACTTCAATGTAAGTTCCAAAAATTCTCTGACATTCTAACTATGAGGATATAATCACTCCCATGTGTTGATCATCATTCCTCGCCCCTCAATGTATTGAGGACTCATTGGACTACAAGAACTATAGTATTAGTAAAAGGAAGGATAGGTAAAATTAGTTCCTAAGGATAAATCTCCAATTGGAATCCACTTTAATGTAAGTCCCCTCATGTATCAAACACTTCAATGGTAACTTCCTGGTTCTAGAAGCCGCCCAGGGGTGCCCCGTACCTAGTTGGTCACATGGATTCTAGTGCATTTCCCCCAAAACCATAGGCTGCCGACTATTAGTGAGGGCCTTGGGTTTGATAGTGGGGAAAATATGACCTCATTTTCATAGTTAAAAAATGGAAATAAATAGATATACACTATTAAAAGCTGTAACAGCCTACCATAATAAGTAGTGGTAGACATGAAGAAATAAATTGAAGCACATATATATATAAATGATGCAAGATACATATGTCTAGGAATAAATCCAAACCATTAAAAATTGTGGAATATAGTACTGAACCAAAGTACAAAAGAAAAGAAAATAAACATCTCCATAGTATCACAAGCCTCGGCTTGTCCCATGCTCCCTAGATCTACAACAATCATTTACCTGATGTAGAATGGAGCTTTCTCTTATCTAGACCTGCAACAATATAATCTATAGGGGCCCAAAAGCATGACCCATACTGGGGGTGGGACTAATCCTCATAGGCAACCACCCAAAGATCTATTCCTAATAGTCCATGAATATATATGGATGAAGATATGAAAAATGAAGAAATAAACAAGGAATTGATCAAAGTAAACAATCCTACAGTTTAAATTAAATTCAATTTTATATATTAAGAAAGCAGCTATCAAAACAAGTAACCATCTGGGTAGTACTCATATCATAACCCCTATAGTTTTTCTAATTAAACACAAGCCACCCTCTATGAAGTACTCACAATCTACCCCCTATGTTTTAGCCTTAGAAAAGAAAATATAAGGAAACACTCACTATTAATTCCCCTTGTGGCCTCGTATTGGTAACTATAAATCCTCTGGGGAAGAACTAAACATCCAATTACCCATATGGTCTCGTTATGAGTAACTATAGACACTTTGAGTGAGAAGTTATGTCTATCCCCCCTATAGTCTTGCAATGTAAAGTAAATAGAAACTCTGGAGAATCCCTCAACATCAATTCTCCCTACGGTCTGATAAACCAGGTTCCCACAACCATGTGTAAACAATCATGGACAAATGGTATATGGAAGATAATGTAATCCTGAAGAACTACATGGATAAAAATTATACATCATACCATAACATTTCTATGAAAATAATTCCAACCTTACAATACTAAGCATGGAAAACAAAACAGAATAATATGAAAAGCTAGAAAAAATGGTCAGAATCAATAAATCATGGTCAAACACATCAATCGAATAAAAAAAATAACCCAACATACAATCATAAATCCTATACACAATCACACAAGTCATAGAAATAAATAACAAGGAAAATAACCATAAGCACACAATACCCTAAAAAAGGGTATTAAGAACTTTTTCACATATTACTCAAATAATAACTACATAAAGGAACAAACTATCTACCTTTTTGTTGTATAAACGATATACATGAACCTTAGGCCTTGAATAACCCTTGAACGCCGTAGATCTATAAAAATTATAAAAACATTCAATTGAGGATATCTCATGAAAGAGGGGAAATCAGAGAATGAGTATATATAAGAAGGAAGAGCATACCGTGGCGATTCCAATGAAATCGATGTAGGTCAATACAGGGAATGGATGGAGAGTCTAGGGATTGAAGAAGAATCACTAGCTATGGATGCTCTTGGATGGGACTGGTCGAGAAGATGGATGTTCTATTCATTAGACACTACCCTGATCTGTTTAATGAAATAAAAAGAAAATACACAGAGTTTTCTTTAAAAGTACATGATGTGTAATTTCTTTTATCGACCTCTAATTTAGGCAACATCTAGGTCACCCCACACGGCCATGTGCTCGGCCGTTACATTTCCAGCACACGGCTACCTGCAGAAATCGGTTACACGACATGTACCCCTGAAATTTCTAGAAACTCCCCTTGTTATCAAAAAACACTAGGAAACATGATTCATACCTGAAAAAAAGATCTGGGTTCTTAAAGACTTCCCCCTTAATGAAATTTGTCCCCAAATTTCCCTTGCAAGGAAGCATAGAAGGGAAAACCTCAAACAGCTCCGTCCACTACGATCGTAAATCAACCTCCCCCTCCCATGTCTGTCTTATACACTCCCGTGCTTCCATAACACTTGTACCAGAGGAACAAATCAGCAACAGAGAACCTTTTCACTATGATCAACAATCTGTATAGGATACTCCTTGAATGATGCATCCACCTCAAACTCAACCTCCTCGGGTTGGAAGACATGAGACATGTCTGAGAAGTAACGTCATAGTTGAGAAACATGGAAAATTTCATGCATAGACTGACACCTATGAGGTAACTGTAACCTATAGGCAACCATCCCAACCCTTTCCATGAACTCAAATGACCTAATGTATCTCAGCAAAAGCTTACTCTATATCCTAATCCTCCTGTGTCCCAATCTCAGTGTGACATGCAGAAAAAACGGATCTTCAACCTTGAACTCCAGAAGTCGTCTCTATCAATCAGCATAAGACTTCTGTCATTTCTTTGCATTATCCATCATCCTTTGAATCAACTACACCTTCTATAGGGTCTCTTGGACAAGATAAGGTCCCATCATAGAGGCCTTTCCTACCTACAACTAGCATAAGGGTGATCGGCATGGCATACTGTACAAAGCCTCATATAATTCTATATGAATAGATTCTTGAAAACAGTTATTATAAGAAAACTCCACATATGGTATGTGTTTCTCCCAAGATCCTTCAAAGTCTAGGACAAATACTCAAAGAATGTCATCCAACACCTAAATAGTATGCTGAGACTGGACATCTGTCTGGGGGTGGTAAACTGTACTCATAAGTACATGGGTTCCCAAAGCCCTCTATAGTCCCTACTAGACCTGAGAAGTAAATTGGACATCCCTATTTGAAACAATACAGCGTAGAACCCTATGTAACCTTACAATCTCCAAGATGTACTACCTTCCCAACTCATCAACAATGAAGGTATCCTTGATTGGTAATAAGTGAGAAAACATCATGAGTTTTTCAATGACAACCCAAACTACATCATTCCATTGAGGAGACCTTGGTACCCCAGTCACGAATTCTATAACAACATCATAACACTTCCACCCGGGAATGGGTAGCTACTTCAAAAGCCCTTCTAGTCGCTAATGTTAGGCCTCCACATGCAGACAGATGGAACATTTCATGAAAACCCCAACAACATCTCTCTTCACACATGGCTACAAATATTGTTGGTGTAGATCAAAATACATCTTGGTGACACCAAGATGAACTGCCCAAACTGAGGAATGAAAGTCCTGCATCAGCTCCTCGATCATGTCTGCTGACATCCATGCACACCCATAAAATTGTAAGATCTCATCCTTGCCTATGGTCTATCAAAGAATAAGGTCCTCTCCGGAAACAAATTCCTGTAGGACTAGTCCACCAGAATCTGATACCTACCTCATTCGAAATCGATCAAGTAGAGTAGAGGTAACTTCCCCATAAAAAAGAAACATCTTACTCTTTCTATCGTGCACCTCCAAATGCATCTCATAGAATAGATCCATAAGCTGTCACTCACTACTAGCCTCTTAAAAAGCTTATATCCTAGTAATTCTATTCAATGTATTAGCTATTGCATTGCCTTTCCCAGTCCTATATGCAAGATCAATGTAAAAGGACAGAAGGTACTCAACCCACCTTCACTATCTCATATTCAAATCATCTTAGTGAAGATATATTTGAGAATTTTTTGGTCTGTGAAAACCACGGAATTATCTCCAAGGAGATAATGTCTCCAACAACATAAAGCATGAAAAAATGTATCCATCTTGAGATCGTGCATAAGGTAGTTCCTCTCATATGACCTCACCTACCGAGACCCATGCACAATGACTCCTTCACCCTGCATAAGGAAAACACATAGCCGAATACCTGATGCATCACATTACACGGTATATCTCTTTATAAGCTTAGGAAATTCTAGCATTGGTGCTGAATTCATCTTCCCTTTTAGATACAGAAAGGCTGACTCACAAGAATCTGACCACAAGTACTTCACACCCTTCTTTTTCAGGCCTGTCAGTGGCGCTGCTTAGCATGAGAATTCCTGTATGAAATGTATTTTGTATCCATCCAGACCTAGAGAACTCTACACCTCAAAGATGATCTTCGGCTTCCCTGAGGAAACTATTTCTATCACTTTCTCTAGGACTTCTAATACTCTTATCTCTGAGATAACATGACCCAATAAGGGAATCTGGTCTATCCAAAAGTGGCACATTGAGAGCTTACCATATAACTTATGCTCTCTCAGTGTATTGAAAATGATCTGAAGATGTGTGGAGTGTTAGTGTCGAGTGTGAGAGTACACCACGATATCATCCATGAAGTCCACCATGAACGAATCCAAGTATGGATGGAACACTCGGTTTATTAGTGCCATGAAAACTGCAGTCGCATTCGTGAGAATGAACAAAATAATAACATACTCGAATACATCATACCTACTCTGAAAGGATGTAAGAGGTGTATTTGAAGGTCTAACATGCAACTGATGATATCAGAATCTAAATTCAATCTTCAATAACACCCATGATACTCTAAGATGATCAAATAGATCATCAATCCTTGGGATGGGATATCAGTTCTTGACAGTCAACTGGTTCAGCTTCCGATAATCCAAAAAACATATGTGGGTACCTTCTGCCTTCTTTGTAAATAGGACAAACAAACCCCAAGGAGAAGTACTAGGTTTGATGAAACCCTTAGCATATAAATCCTATAAATTCTTAATGAGCTCATGTAACTCTAGTGTTGCCATCCTATAAGGATTAATAGACACATGTGCTTATCCTAGAACAAGATCAATAGAAAATTCAACCTCTCACTCTGAAGGCAAACTTGAAAAGTCCTACTGAAATAGGTCTCTAAAACAATCCACCACTGGAGGAAAGTATATCTTTGAAGTCCCCTGGACATTGAGATATAGACTAGAAATCTGGGCTGTAACTCCTCCAACCCCATGATTCTTAAGTCCCGCTCTACTCTCCTAGACATCCCATTCACCCTTATGAAGAAACGGTCCTCCCTATGGTGATGGGAGACACACCCTACAGTGATAACAATCGAAAAATTCGAGCAAGGGAACTAAGCAGTCTATTCCGAGAATGAAATCATAGCCCATCATCTCTAAGACATTGAGGTCCCATAAGAATTGAAACCAACCAACCTCAAAAGGGAACTCCTCGAACTGACGTACACTAATCATTCTTATCCCCAACAGAGTTCCAAATTCAAAGTCATCAAAATAAGTAAAGATACAGATCCCATGGATGTCCATAATATCCATATATATGATACTATGGGAAGCCCCTATATAGAAAAGTGCAGAATCTAAAATCGAGGAAAATAGAATTGTACCTTGAACTATAGAGGGTCCATGATCTTGCTTGTGCTAGGTCTGATCCACTGCAAATGTATGTCCTACACTGCAGCCCTATGAACCTACCTGACCACCCTGAGCTAACCCAGCTTGTTGTCTCTGAATGCATGTAAACTGGCTACCACAACCACAACCTTCATCACGACTTGAATGGAGGGAATAAATCCTGTTCCCGGACTGATATGAAACATGTGGTGCTTCTCCGGAATGACGGGTAATAAAAGAAACACTTTCACCAGCTACTAGAGATAAAAACTAAATAAATGTTGAATATGACCCATATTTCCACATGATCATCAATCTATTAGGTATCTCAATCAATGTGGCTTCATATTCCTACTCTTCCCACACTAGTAGCACACCCCCTGGACACCATAATATGTATCCAACTTCTTTATCTTTGTGTGTAGCCACCCTATGGTGCTTCCTACTATTAGCAAGAGGGGTACCAACTCTGGATGCTGAGCCACCCTACATCACAGCTTCAGAATCCCTTAGATTCCCCACCATGATCAGAACCTGGTTGACTATAGAAGTAATGGAAATCAACCTGAATATATTCACCTAAGATTAGATGTTGTTCCTAATACCATCCTCAAACTTCCTTTCCTAAAATAACTTCTCATCTACTGGGATGAATGTGAAGTGTTGAAACTTTGTGAAATGAGAAGAGTACTCCATGAATGAGAGTGTACCCTACTCCAGACTCATGAACTCTCATGCTCAATTGACCCTCAATGTTTCTAGGTAGAAGTTGTCATAAAAGGCACATGAGAACTCAACCGATGCCATAAACTTCTGGAATCCCGCCTGTTAGATCATATCCACCATCTCTTGGTGGTTTCCTATAGCATATAAGTAGAAAGCTTCACCCTATTCTCTATAGGAATCTCCAGATGATCGAAGATAGAATGTATGGCTTCTAACCATGACTCCGAAACCTGAGGTCCGCCTTTACCTCTAAAGGTAGGAGGATTCTGTTGCTGGAAATCCCACATCAATTCTTCCATTGACGAGGAAGGATGTGTTGGTCCCTATAAGGTCTGCATGAACCTCATAAATACCTCTTGGATCAATGTTTCATCACCTCTATCTGGAATGATGGCTTTTGACAATACTGTCAATATAAAAGGATCTGCTGGTAGCCCCTAATCATCCATTTCTGGTGTCTGATCACTACCTTGTATCTGGTGTTCAACCGGAGCATGTCTTGGTAGCATGAATCTGCAAGGTCAATCACACACCTTTGGATCAATATTATCAATAACTAAAACTTGAAAGCTAAATAAGGGAACAAGAAAAATAAAGAATTCATGTTTTTCAAAACATGGATACACGACATGTATAACCCTTACACGGTGTGTTCCTTTAAGCCTCCACATGGTCTTGTACTTCTAAAAAAACTAGTCGTGTAAAATCCCATACACACGGTGTTTTCTCTTAGGACATGTAGTTTACATGGTTCATTTCCCCTTCTAGAGTTCATCTACATGACTAACACACATGGTTCTCCTTGGACAGAAAAAAAACATGTTGGTGTGTAACACAGAGTGTACCACTTAGGTTTCAACTTCCCATGTTGTTCGTCACTTGGCTGGACACAAGGATTACTATACATGACGTGTTTATGCCAGACACATCGTGTACTAGAAGGATTCCACTGCCCCGTGTAGTTCATTAAATAGCTGGAAAGAAGGGTTATACTAATCAACGTGTTCAAGATTGACATAATGTAGATAATCTATATTTTATCCATCTGTGCCATTAGTCACACGGTTGGACACATGGTCTACACAACACGACGTGTACATCTAGTACATGACATGTCCCACCAATGATTTCCTAACCCCATGTCTCTTTCCACACAGCTCGTGACATGGTATGAGACTACACAATGTGTACATACAGTACACAGCTTGTAAATATAGTAAACTACATGTACTTAAGAAAAACAGTTCCTTCTCGAATAGAAGGACACATGGCATGTATTTAACATTACACGCCATGTATTCTGGGTTTTTCTAGACAATAAGACTCAAAATCTACTCTGGAACCAAAAAAACACTGAAACGAACATTAAAGTTCCAAATTCTAATATGTGAGGGACCATACTCTCTGCGAGTCAAATCATGAAATCTTATACTTGTTATATACATGGAATAAAAAGGAAACAATACACCAAATTCTGATCCACGAGGGCCCATAACCCCTCAAGAACCAATGTTTGGGGTTCATTCAAGAAAAACCATATACAAAAAACACCCTATCAAACAGTAGGTACTCTATCAAGGTATCTATGACAAAAACATTCATATTTAGTACAACATCTATCAATATGACATGCAATCAGTAATGAACCCTAAATGGCATGGCCATGATGCTTTACATGTGATTTCTACCAAGTTCCTTTATGATTCATGAGATGGAATACCCTCATCTCATCAGGTTGCATAAAAAATAGGACCTCAATAATATCAACTATAACATCACAATCCATGTCAATCACCCAATTGTGAAATCAAATAAACTATAAAATTGAAAAACCAGAATTTTTTTGCAATAATCGAGGTAAATTATCTTTTCCTTGTACAAGAGTTAGCTAATATTGGGCACAACTCATTATTAATTACCTAATACGTCCTATCCCTGAATATAGGATCCAAACAGTACGTCAAGAAGATAAGAAATCCTTTGATACCACTTTGTAACATCCCAATTCCAGAAGCTACCAAGGGCTGCCCCGTACCTGGTTGGTCACATGGCCTCATGCACATTCCCCAAATGCCAGAGGCTGCCGACTAGTAGTTAGAGCCTTGGGTGATATAATAGGGAAACTATTCCCTCATTGGCATAGTAACACATCAAAAAAATATACACTATAGGAAACTATAACATCGTTCGATAATAAGTAGTGAAAGACCAGAAGTAATAAACTAAAGCACATATATAAATATATATTTAAAGGATTCCTGATACATATGTCTAGGAAAACAACCAAACAAGTCACAATGCTAGAATACTATACTGAACCAATGTATAAAAGAAAAGAAAGTAAACAGCTCCACATCATTGCAAGCCTCATATTGGTCACATTCTTCCCTACTGCACAACAATCAAGAACATGATTTAGAAGGTAACTTTACATTATCTATACCTACAACAATATAATTTTTTTGGTCCTAAAAGAATGACCCAAATAGGGTGTGAGAATAATCCTAGTAAGAAACCACCCAAAGATCCGTGCCTAACTGTCAGTGAATATACATGACAGATAATATGAAAAATGAACCAATAAACAAGGATGTACTCAAAGTAAACAATCCTACAGTTTAAATTACCTTCAATTTAATATATAAAGTAAGCAGATATCAATAGAAGTAACCCATTGGGTAGTACTCAAAGCCTAACCCCTTTGGTTTAATTAATTAAACACAAGAAACCCTATGGGAAGAACTCATAGTCAAACCCATATAGATCATCTTTATTAGAGACACTCTGAGGAAGGACTCGCCATCATTTCCCCCCTGTGTTCTCGTATTGGTAACTATAGACACTCTGTGGAAGCAATCAATGTCCAATTCCCCCTTTGTCTCGTAATGAGGAGCACTTATGTCCATCCCCCCTATGGTCTCACAACATTATAGGATTAGACACTCTGGAAAAGCCCTGAGCGTCCATTCTCCCTATGGTATACTACACCAGGTTCCCACAGCCCTGTGTAAACAATTATTCCCAAATGGTATATGACATCCAAAGTAATCCTCAAGAACTACATGGCTAAATAGTCTACAACATACCAGAACATTTCAACGAAAATCACTCCATCCTAACAATACTAGGCATGGAAAACAAAATATCCTAACAAGAAAAGCTAGACCAAATAGTTAGAATCAAGAAAGCATGGTAAAATACATCCATAACATGGAAAATAACCCTATTTACAATCATAAATCCTCTACTCAAGAACACAAGGCATAACAGGCAATGAAAAGGCTATTAATCATAAACACGCAATACCTCGAACAATGGTATTGGGCACTTTTGTACATATAACTCAAAGACTAACTACAAAAAGGAACAAACCACCTACCTCGGTGTTGTTCAAAGGATATATGTGATCTTCAGGCCTTGAATCTCCCTAGATCACCATAGATCTATAAAAATGTTTAAAATTTTCAACTGAGGGTATCTTGTTAAAGATGAGAAATCAGAGAACGAGGCCCTAGAAGAAGGAAGATCATACCATAGTGATTCTAATTCAATCGACAAAAGTCAATTCGGAGAAAGGATGGTGATTCGGGGGCCTTAGTGTAGAATTGCTGGCTACAGATGCTCATAGTTGGGATAGTTTGAGAAGAAGGGTGTCATGTCGATTAGACGCGACCCCGGTCCGTTTAATGAAATAAAAATAAAATACACAGTGGGTTCCTTAAAAGTAAATTGTGTGTACTTTCTTTAACTAGCCTCCACTTTAGACGGCCTCCAGGTCACCTATCATGGCCATGTTCTCGGCCTTTACCGGGCTAGCACAAGGTTACCGACGGCAACCGGGTACCCGACATGTACTTATAAGTACATGGTGTGTACTCCTGAAATTTCCAGAAACTCTTCTTTTTCACAAAACACCAGGAAACAAGATTCATACACAAAAATATGATCCGGGTTCTTACATCAACCATTAAGACCAAGTCATTCCCATTATATGATCATTCCACCTCATCCATTAGCAGACTAAGAAGCCAACTGAAAAATGAGGACTTTGATTCCATCCATATCAGAGATACATAAGACACCTTATTAGGTCCCAAGATCTATAATAAACATCCCAATGACATTCCCAATACATAATTCCCACATAAAATTTTAATAAGGATTATTAAATTCCATCCCTTGTTTCTCACACTAAACACGGATCATGTGGTAAAATAAATTTTCCATGGTAATATCATTAACATCATGAATCTAAACCATCTAGGGAAACCTTTTAATGTATTCTCTAACAAGTGGAATGATATTATAACATCAATATAATACAATCCATCTCATCTCTAGTCTCAATGATATGAATAAACTTTGTTAACTCTTATTCTTTACATAATCGGGATGCCTAGGATGTCGCCTCGACACTTCATTTTGAATACCAGGTTTCGAGGTGCCCAAATATATTTTAGTCAATATGATTTTTACCTACTGGGGTTTAATGAACTGCTTCGGTTTTTATTCCTACTATAAATAGAAAACTTGGGGCGCCTCATGGTGGCTCAGTCCTCTCCTCAAAATATTCACAACCAACAAACATGGAATTTGTTTTAATGTGAAGGGTTTTTTAAATTCAGCATATAAGTAGCTATTTAATACTGCGAAGCGGATGAATAACCTTTGATAAATAAAAATGGAATCACTAATAAGATTACCTTATTCCTCACATAAAAGATAATGACCTATTATCATTCAATTAGGATAATCGGTCCCATAAAGGGAATAAGAATAGATTCATGATCATATATTAAATCTATAATATAGTCCCATAGAATGTAAAAATTCCACCCAAATGAGTGTTATGGTCTCGTCCTCTCGTTTTCACGACCAATGTGAGTTCTTAAAAATCATTAGGTTGAAAATCCAAATGGACAACCTGCCATTGGAATACTTGCCTTTACCTCATTATTGATTCGAGAATAGTAGGTATTTTCTGTGAATGGTTGATTGATGGTGATCCCAATTTGGATGATTGAGCATAAAATTAAACCCCAAAAAATAATACCAATAGAAAAAATCCTACCACATA
The DNA here is from genome assembly GCA_963277665.1 of Viscum album. Taxonomy (NCBI): domain Eukaryota; kingdom Viridiplantae; phylum Streptophyta; class Magnoliopsida; order Santalales; family Viscaceae; genus Viscum; species Viscum album. Next base: position 1,502,247,431 of record OY728128.1, read on the forward strand.
ACTCTATCGAAACAACAAATGGTAATATCGACGTGAACCAATTAAATCACAACCTCTTTTTATGGAATAAAAATTGATAGACTAACCATTTCTATTCAAACATTTGGTTTATCCCAATGAGGGTGCTTAGTCATTATCTCTTTGAGAAAACATGGGACATATAATGATTCCATAACAACTATAAATTTTTTGGATTGGTTGGTTGATGAGAAACTATCTATCCAACATAGTAATTATATAAAGTATGACTATCCTAGTACATGGATAATATGAGATATATATCAAAAATCTTCAAGAGGATATTATTTTGAGTGATGATATCTTTCTACACGAAAAATTATATTGAGACTGCATGGTGAAATATTTTTACCCATATAATTATAATATGATGTCTCAGATCATATCTCTACTATACCAGTTTGACAATCAGTGTTTGTAATTATTTATATATAAGAAAACTACATGATTTTACAATAAATTACTAGCCAAATGTATTAGTTGAAAAAAATTAGTTACCACTGAGTTATATCAAACTAAGTAAACTAGTCTTAAAATGTAACAGATTCATCACAATTATATGGAAATATGATGTAAATATCTTACATGTACATATACTACCCCAAAATTTTAAAAATCAATTTTCAGGTGATCTATTGGTCTCTAGTTTATATTTTTTGAAGAATATATTTCATTATAGTAATATGAGTTTATCACTGAGGATATATTGAAATTAATATGAAATATTTAGAACTAATGAAGGATGTTTATTATAAAAGGAAGAAGTGTCCCTAGATGTATAATTTATGGAACCTAGAATCGCACATTAGCCTCAACCCGGTTGGTGAGGACTATTAAGTGCATCCCAGAGACCCAGGATCAAATATAGCCAGATGCATAGTTTCTAGGGAACTGTAGTAGTATTGTAGAAGAACTGTAGCAGGTACTGTAGTAGGAACTGTACAGTACTGTAGCAGTCACTGTTTGGCACTGTAGCAGCCGGGAATTTGCCCCAGTTTTGGCCTTTGGGCCACCGATTTGATCACCATGCCCTTTAAGGACTTTAGGCCACCCAATCATCGGGCCAGTATGGCCTTTGGGCAACCTCAAGGCCTTTATGTGACCATAAGTGCATATTCAAACTAGACCACCTATAAGGAACAAGCTCTATAAAAGGATGAGCAAGGAGCTTTCACCATAGCAGAAGCTACACAAATTGCATGAATGAGAGGGTATGGTACCTTCCATAGGGACAAGCCTATGCATGCATGGGATATCCTAGATGAACATCCTTGCAAAGGTGGACAACTAATTTCATGATGAAGATGCCGGGGAGGAGCACTTATAAATAGTTAGTCCAAGTTGTATGGTATGTTTGAATCCTATAGACAATAAATCCCTCTAAGGCCTATAAACCATGTAATAATTATGTCTACGGGCATTGTACGGGTCCTACCTCACCCTTTGAAATGTGGATTATCAAAATCAATAAAAAATGAAGGCCCTCAGGCCATTGGATTAAGGCACATAGAATCAAGAACCATATTCATAGTGATTTATAAGGACACCAAATTTAAATATATTAACGGATGAAATTTTTTATATATATATTTAATAATTTCATTGGAATACCATTAACTTTTTATGTACATTATAAATATATATTTAGAAGTTCTCTTTAGTGATGCTAATCAATTTGATGATTTTGAGACCCATTACATTGAAAATGGTCATTATAAGAGGTGAGTAATATACCCAAAACTGAATTGGAAAAAATGTTTTATATGTTTCCATAATCAATCTATGGGATAATATGAAATAGGGTATCTTTATTATAGTCTATAGTATTGAAGAAAACGATCTGATTTAGAGAAAATTTCAGTTTACTAGAAACAAAAAAATATCTTCAATGTTCTTTTTCTCAAATAAAAATCTTGATGATATACTCACTTAAAATTTTCCAATAATGGATGAAAAAGTGATTCTGAATATTAATTTAAATTATTTATTTATATTCATTTATTATTGAAAATAACAACAAAAATACTATTAAAACAATAACACAATTATGATATATTATATTTTAATTATTATCATAAGATATATTTCTAAGAAACAATACTGTTCAGTAAATTGTATCTACAAAACTAGAGGGATATATACTTATTTTATATGATCATGCTCTCACCAAGGTTCAACTTTAAAAAACACTAACTTGGAGTTTTATAAAGATCCACATGTAAAAATAATTAGTGTGGGGATTCCCCCCTAATGAATAATAATAATATATAATATTCCTTAATAACAATCATGATTTGATTAAATGGAGCACCATATAATTATAATGATTAAACCCAAATGTTTTCTACATCATCCATTCTTCCAATTTAACATCATGTTAAAAATAAGCTATTGAGGAGGATGCACCATACTCAATGTATCATGGTTGTTGTTGAGGTTGACATTTTTATTAAATACAAATTCATTTAACAAGTTATATATTCAACATTAATTTCTAAAATAATTTTAGTTAAAAAAAGGATTAGAAAATTAAGGCCTATATCATATTTCTTGGACCTCAACCACCACTACCTAAAGAATGATTTCATTTTTATTATCACTAAGACATTAATTAATGTCATTAGTGTATTTAGAGAAATTCCCCCATCAAGTTTTTATTTATGTTACAACCAAATTTGGATGGACCCTAATGATAATGATATTATATCATTTAGGGTACCTAATGGAGTGTTCCATGATTTGAGAATTCCCACCATTTTGAAGAAAACCAATATAAATTTCTAATATTAAAAGTACCATATATTCATGAACTTCCTTGAAAAATTATTTTTGTGTGTGGATGATTTAGTGGATAAATAATTCAACCATTATGATAAATTTACCTATATCTAGGAATAATATTTCAACATAAAAAGAAAAAACAAGAACAGAAAGATATTTATATTGTAAGTTACAATTAAGAGATTCCTTGGATTTTTAGTATGATATAGAGGTGCATAATTCATAATTATAAAAACTAAAGTAATAATTAAAATGACCTGTTTACGAAACCCAAATTAGTTGTTATGATTCTAGTGATGAATCTTCTATATCAAGTGAGTAATATTACGACACCATCGATCAATGTATAATGTTCAATAATGTAATATATAAGGGAGTTTAGAATTAGAGTAGAAATGAAATCCAATATTATCTTGAGTTTAAAATAAGTATATGTTGTATCCAACAATCCTGAATCCACAAATCGAAAAAAAACATATATTATACATAGAAGCATAAGAGTGATCCCTTGGTACTATTTTAACAAAAAATGTCCATGGATAAGATAATATATAAAAAAACCTCAGTTTTAGAATATTGTAAGCTGAGTCTAAGAATACCTATATTGAGAAGAATTATCTTTTATGTGAAACTCAGACCCATAATCCTAGATCAAGTCCCAATAATATAGAAATTTTTTTTACCTAATAATCAATACACACTCCCAGAATCTAAAAGATTATTATTTTTTGAAAATAGATATATAAAGTTATAATAATGAAAATATTATCCAATATCTCCCACAAAACTACACAAAATATGAATAACTACTTGATATATCTCTATATATAATTTCCATGGAAAATGGGGAAGTATAAGAAAGGATTGATCTCAAACAATTTGTATGGTAGAAACCAATATTAATGGAACATAGAATATTTATCATTATATCATAATAAAATAAATTTACATGAACATGGTATGAAATGATTTATCATTAGAATTAGATCATGAAATTTGAATGACTGATCATAAACCTTGACAACATAATCATATATTATAATATATAATCTATAATGATTATTATAATAACATAACATATTCTAGGGATTCAAGATATGGAATTTTATATAAATAATTATGAATGATAATGTAAAAAATTCGAATAAAATATTTTATAATAATGTATCATGATATAGATGTTTTGTAAATAATATAGTATATAAAATCATAACATATGATAAGGATAACCCCAAGGTATTTCTATAAAATTATAATTAGATGTTCATCAATATTCATAACATAATGGATGGGGGTAACTATATTTGTACAGGGTTCATTATGAAATTGTTAAAGTTGGTAAATATAAATTTTTTATATAAGATCTAAATTATAAGATAAAATATATATAATAAACACCCAATTTTCATCATTAAGTCCTCATGTAAATAAAATTAGTATGAGAAACTAAATCAAATATTTACCTCTATTTATTTCAATATGTTGGTACATTTTTATTAACATCAGTGATATTTTAATAAATTGTATAAATTTGGAATCCTATAGATCTTACACACAAGACTAAAAATCTTCCATAAAAAATTAAAAATCTCACTCATATGCCAATAAACCAACATGGGGTTCTAACACAAAGAATCAAAGTTGTCATTATTGTATTTTGAATCTCTCAAGCATTGATTCCATGATATGTAAAAGAGATAATATATTGGGTTCTCAAAACATTCCACTATCACTATAGGAAGTAAAGAGTGAGGAGATAGATCTATAATTAATGGGAGAAATAGAACCCTAAAATTTGGGAATATTTTGGATTAAATATATAGGTTAAAACTTATAGAAATTTTACATTATTACATTAATAACTATAAAATTATAAATAAAATATATATTACACTTTTAGTCTGTTAAACATGTCATAATTTTCATAATTATATTTTAATATACTTATAACATCAAGATTATGTTACATGATAAATTAGATTAATTAACTTTACTCATTTATCCTATAAAATATTTAATGATCCTCGATTCAAGATAATTTTTTAAAAAGTATTTTTTTTATATTAACTTAAATAAAAGTGAATACACCAATAAATTCATTATTAATTATTAAAATAATGAATAATATTTTTTTAACATGTATTCATATATTTGTTTATACTTTCACATTACCCAACCCAGGTCATGGGGACCAGAAAGTAATAAAAATAAAATTCATTATAAATTTCAAAATATTTGAAAACAAAGTATGGGAACATATAAGAGATTATATAGATAGGGGTGAATGTCATCCATAAACTAATATCATTTTCTAGAAGCATGTCAATTACCCTAATGATATAAGGCCATGTTATATAGAAATTATCCTTACCTATAATCACACACGGTGTAATATAATATATTTCTCTAATGATATCTTATAATGATATATTCATATCTTATGACACCATATTACCTGATTTATTTATCATTTAAATGAACGCACTAAAATTAATTAACCATTTCTATAAATTATATGTATTTAATTAAGGTAGTCATATCATAGACAATAAATCCCAAAGATATATATTCTTATACTCAGAAGCTACAAATCCATTTTTTTTGTCATTAAATGTTATATCATTAAAGATGAACAAAATTCAATCCACCTCCCCATAGAAATGATTCATCATGGTTTTCATTATATTTTAAAGTACATTAATAATTATATAAATTAATAATAATCACATGTTAGGAGACCAATACAAATGTTCATATATAGGAAGAACCAATGAAACCTAAAACACGTGGTGGTCCTATTACCAAGTTACTCCTCGTGATCTCATGAAATCAATATCGCTATGTGGGAATCTTCATGTGATGAAGTCCCAATTTTTATGATCCCCCAACACCGGATAGTAAAACATTATTTTTACCCTTCTTAATAATGTATCTAGACCACATGACATATGATAATGGTTTTTTTTGTAGAATCTAGAATTTCCCATAATATATGGGAACTACTATATCCATTAATTATGAGATTTAATCTATGTACATTTCAATATATATAGAATATGCATGGGATATTACTATTATATTAAAAAATAAAAGTATATATCAAGATGTATGTTTTTTTGGAAAGAAAACATCACAATCATGTTGGTTCTAGGGCACCCAATCTCACAATACTCCAACTTTCTCCAAATCAAAAATCTAATGAAACTCAATATGTTAAATCCTAGATAATAATAATTCCTTTACATGTATATCTTTATATATGGGATCATATAAGCTATCCTCTGCTTATAATCTATTAACTTCAATGTACCTCTTTCTATAAAACCCCTCAAGAGAGAAAGTTTCTGATGAAAACAATTTACCCTTTTGTGTGATATATGCTTCGTGAAAACTAATATTTATATAGTATTATAAAAATTTACTATAAATGGACTCAAAATATAAGTAATATATAAATATAATTGCCTAACTTTTATATCCAAACTAATTACTTATCTGCATCACAATCCTCTATATAACCAGATTCTTTTAAAAAATCAGCAACCATTGGTTTTATAATGCTTCTCCAACACACAGATCCTGATTTTGAAAAAATAAAGTGTTAGACTATGATTTATGATCATCGTGATCTATGTGGAAGCTACCATTATTTATCCCTTCACTCTGAGCTCCTCATCTCACCCATAAACTATAAACATATCCTTTATTTGTATAAAGTACTTTGGGATAGTGTTAACTACTTCCCAATTCTTATCTACTTGGATAGCTTGATACCATCATCTGTTATTAAATAATATGAAACATATAACCTATTAGATATCCAAAAATGAATGATAGTTCCCAGAGACAAATATTAATGAACTATACTCATTCGTTCTATCTCATATTATCTATGTGGACAGATTTTATTGAAAATATTAATGTGATATGACAATTCTAACAGACCTTTCTTGGATTGTAATATATTGTATATATTTAGTACCTTATTAATTTATATACATTAGATTATTAAAATAATCACTTCTTTATATTTCTCTAGATCTTTAAACAATGAATGTTGGAAAATTCATGTATGTATTTCATGGATACGTATTTATTTGACCAAGTCATTAATGAATGTAAGACATATACTTCACTTCCCTTTATTAACATGTCAACAACATATATTACCAATAAAATTATGGTACACCAACTAAAATTTATATAATCACATATCAAATATTCATACTAAATGGATTGATATTTTTTATGGCCTCATCAAAATGAACATTCCATGATCACTATGAATTTTTTAATTCGTAAATAGATCATTGTATCATGAATTAGTTACTTAAATTTTTATAATTTAAAATCCATTTTTTGTTTTGTTGTATATACATTTAACCAACTTAACATTTTTTAAATTGGTTCTGACATCAATTTTCAAATGTCATAATCATGGAAATCCACTTCTGTAATAAATATTATATTGGATTTTATCATTGTGACTAGTTAGAATGTTTCATCATTTTTAATTACACACTGTTATTTGAAACAATTTTCATTAATTTTTTAATTCAAGCTATTTACTCCACCATAAATGTTAATAATTTTTATAAATACAAATTTTAAACCAATAGGTTTTATATTTTCTAGTGGGCCTATAAATGTCCAAACATGTTTTTAGCACATAAAACCCATTTCTTAATTTATGTCTTATTTGTATTTAGAATATTTTTTTGCATATAATAATTCCTTATCGGTTATTCGTTTATGGTTGTAAAATAATAATGCTTCACATTACTATATAAAAATAAAAATAAATATATATAGTTCCCCAACCTCCCTTAAAAAAATATTCAATACTAATGTCCTGTAAAATTATTATTATCCGTCAATCTCTTGGGGTGTTTATTACCATACAAACTCTTGTGCATCTAGAGAATAAAATTTATTTAATTCAAACTAGATGACACCATCTCAATTGAAAATGTTTCACCTATCCATAAATATAGTATTTTTCCACAATATATTTTCTATCTCAAGGATTATATTGTTTACATCATTTAGTTTCATTAGGATCACCTATAAAGGCATTCTTCATGAATCCAAATTCAAGTTTTTCATTAGGTATTATACGAAAAAACCCCTCACATATCTATAAATGTATGTTTTACATACCATGATTCATTCTATATAATAACTTTTATTGAATCCCATCCACCACCCTAGTTTTTACTTATTTTAGTTAATATCCTACTTTCTACAGTGCACATCCACAACTTGATTAAGTTAGAGTTACATGAATCATCATTGATCTGACTATGTCAAAAAATTTATTATACCTCCATACACATACACTATTCAATATTAGATTGATATATCCATATATAATAATTTCATTGGTAAAATAAATGATGAAAGATAACAAACCACTTGCCTATAATAGAAATTAACAACATATATTCTATAAATAATCTCTTATAGCTATGTAATAATATCTCATTTATAATTGAAACTTGCGTAGATCATTTTCCAAGTAACATGTTAGAAATACATATAAGGTTTTTAACATGATAATGTAAAAATACCCATAATGATATATTTTTTCAATTTTTTTATTTATAGGAAAAATAAATAATGGATATAGATGGTTTGGATATTAGTCAAACTCATTAGAATTTTCATTAACTATAAAATCTATTTTTTAAGATCAATTTTTCATTATCAAATATAAATATGTTCCATACTGTAACATATTTTATATTTATAAAAGAAAAAAAATATATTTCAAAACATGTTACAAATCCTACAATTTATAGAGTTGACACTATGATAATGATATTTGAAATAAACGGTAGATAATAATTATTATTTAATACATGAACCAAACCACTAGGTAATGCAAGATGATAATTCACAACATCCAATGTATCCCATTTAAACCATTTTTTTGTTATATATCAACCACATCCTGTGAAATCTTATAAATTATACATTGTTTAATTTTTTTAATATAAATATGTGATCTAGAACATGTATCCAATATCCACATTTTGAAATATATACACATCATTCAATGAGAAATATATCTAAAATAAAAGAATCACATTGATTTTTCATCCAATATATGGAGTTCTTTTCCAAGTGAAAATTTATTCCACATTAGAAGTAGAAATCATCATGGTAATTATTCTACCATTGTATCTTTGTCTTTTTAGAGGGATGGTGCATTGGTTTTTAATGTTTTGTTTATTTATTGACCGCTTTTCATTTCAATTCCATTTCCATTAATCTATAAGGACTAGAGAGCTTATTTTATTAATATCTTTATCAATTTAAAAACCCATATCCAATAGATTATGATGTGAATTATTCATGGTGTTCATAAAATATATAAAAATTCAGTTCAAGAAGCTACGTGGAAAAAACATTAATGAGATATAATACTAATTCTTGAATCATTTAGAGAACTAGAGACACCAGTCACTCAATGTACTCAATCATATTGACAATATGAGGTCTTAATGGATTCCCATATGCTTTTCAACACCTTAATATTATACATAATATCTCATAAATTCATTACATCTCCCTCTCTGAATATAATTCTTATAGATGATTAAGTATCTTTTATGAACCCTTATTGTCATGCCTTTTCTACACTTCACTAGACATGAAAGATATTATGATAAATTAGACATCCAATTTATGATTTATATGCTTCATATAGAATTGTTTTTCCACATTTCTTTCTCCATGCGGAGGTTTAATAGTAATTTAGGAATAAATGACATAATGATTTAATTCATGGATCAATACTATGCACAATCCCTAGTGGCACTCCTTGATGTTGTCACCAATAATGATATTTTCTTTATCTAATGTTAATCACAATGGTAATTATTTGGTGGAAGTGATATCCATTTCATATACTAGAATTTTTTTTTGATTAGTGCATGTTCTTAATTATGAATATTTTAGGTATTTTTTATTTATTATTATTTAATTGTATACCACTATGTTATATAATATTTGTAGCCATAAACTAATGGTTTAAAAATATTATATATCATAAATATTATTAAGGAAAGGATCCTTTAAAAACAATCTTATAGTATAATATAACAATTAACTACTACTTAGTGAGTTTTAATGTTGGATTTGGGCTAGATAATCACAAAGAATCACAATTCCATGATCTGTTAAGTGTATATCAATTTAATATAAATCATAACCTTGGATTTACTTAATTATTTTCGAAAAATGTTTCTACATGTTTGTAAAGACCCAAAATTTCCATGTATTTTATTTAATTATTTGGGATTATTACGAGTCTTCAAAAATTGCTGGTTCATGATTCAGAGGACGGGTGTGCTCAGAATGAATTTCTAAACATTATTCTAAGGTACATTAAGTAAACATGTAGGCCACATTTTTTATCTTTTAAACTGGCACTCAGATTTAAAATCTGAGGGCACCGTTGAATCTGTAGTGACGTGAATTGCTTAATAGAAGATTTACATCGACTGTAGTAGGTCGGAAAAAAAAGTTAGTTTTTGGACATTCTAAATAAAACTAAAATAACATATGATTTTTATTTTAATTTATTTCTCTCTAAAATATTAGTGGTAGTGGTGTGACTGGTGTCTTGTCAATCCATTTAATGGATTTAGTCATCAACTATGTAACCCCACCATTGTGAATTAAAAGAGGGTCAATAATTCATTTAATGAGACTCTTTAATTCTTAATTGCGTTACTCGCCTTTCCCCATCCTATTAAAATGGAGCTCGGGGTGGCTATTTGGCACAACTTTCTCAATCGAGGAAACTCTGAAAAAGACCTATGAAAATATCTACTTACAGAGGATGGGATATAGGGAGGCAATTCTTTGGGATCGACGAATGCTGACGGCTCCAACCAATGTGGATGTTGCTCCCGCCACAACTGTGACACCTCCAATGGATCTTGAGGTTGGGGTTTACATGCTATGATGTTTCCCCACCTTCCATTCTCAAAAAATATAATGAATGCGGGAAATCGACTAAGGGGTTGGTCCAAATCTTGTCTAATCATGCGGGTGGTTGTTGTGGGGTATTAAATTCAGGGATTATTCTTCCCTATGTTTGTTATTAATGTTCCTCATGTTTAAAACCCTAACGCGGAGAAAGAGGACTGAAACCAATAAGTCATGGACCCTCTTCTAAACTTGTCCCTGTTGTGTTCTTAATGGAAGAACAATTAACGTGGCAGGAAGGTGTTTTTGACAGTTGCAAAATGATGGCGGCATCCTGAGAGGACCGTAGGTGTGTCTGGAAGGACGAATAGACCACCAGAGCTCACCTGGTGGCCCATAGAAGATACGCTTGTGCTAATGACCGGCACTGGCAGACAAGGGAGGCAGCAAGAAACCACCATCCACATTGGAAGAATGGTGCCGTATAGTGCCACGGTGGTCAGACAGGCAGTTGGAAGTGGCCATCCGAGGAGGAGGAGGTGGTGAACCATCGTGTTCTATTTTGAAGTGCCCTAACTTTGATATCACGACAATGGTGAAGGCCGGGACCGCTCCTGCGGTTCCTGTGGATAATGAGGTGGTGCCATGTGGCACCACCAACTAAAGGATCTAAACAGAACATTCTGATATATTTAGGTGAAGCAGACAGCACGACCCGTGTGGGTCGTTCTAGCCAGCAGCTCAGGCCATGCCGAGCCAGTGGGCTAGGCTGGTCCGCGGCCCAGCGGGGTTACCCCCCCTGCGGACAAGCGTGCTGAGCTCAGCATGGCCAAGTGGTGCAAGCCCACCAAGGCTCAGCACAACTGGGCCGGCCTAGGTCAGTTATGGTCGGGTCGGGCTGGGTCAGACCGAATCCAGACCCCTCTCTAGCCCATAAACACTTAATTGGCCGTATCTTGCAAACCAGATGTCCATTTGACAAACCGTCTACAACACTAGGGTCCTTGAATTGAGAATTTCCTTTTGAGATACTCCACATGGGTTTTTGAGAAATATGGAGTACTTCTATGTATGTTCATATTTGAATCAAACCTGGCCCTTGACACTATAATGCCTATTACTTACAGACAGTGTGTCCAGTTGATGCACTATCTGTTGTTTTGGGACCCTTATAACGTGTAGAATCATCGCGATACTTGTTCGTGGGACTTTGTTCAAATTTAAATATGTATAATGGCTTTAGGATTAGTTCTCCTAGAATCAAGTGTACTATGAGCAGGAATCCAGTGGTTGGTAGTGAGGTCAAGGTTGGAGACAGATTATATAGAGGTTAGTACCGAGTGATCTGATGTAGGTCAGCACCTATCGATCTTGTGTGGGTCAGATCTTGTGTGGGTTAACGCTCAGTGATCTTGTGTGGGTTAGTGCATACTGATCATGTGTGAGTCAGCACTCAGCGATCCTGTGTGGGTTATTGCATACCGATCCAGTGTGGGTCAGCGCTAATCGATCCTCTATGGGTGAGAGAAAACTTATCATGTGTGGGTCAGATCCTATGTGGGTCTTACATGGGTTAGTACCTATTGAATCTGGGTGGGTCGGATCTTGTGGGGGTCTTGTGGGGGTTACTACCTATCGATCATGTGTGGTTCAGAATCTTTATGGTCAGCAGCAGTGCCTCTCGATAGAATAAAATGATCTAGATTCTCAACTAATCATATGTACATCAGTGATTTTATTATACTTGGTTTGAGTTGAGTCTTTATCTCGATGCTTTTATATTGAGATAATGATTTTGGGGTTTGCTTTGTGAATTCTGAGAGACCTTTGGGGGTCTCTACGTCTGTAATAGGTATTTTTATACTCACCCCTACATGGGATTTGACAGCACCTTGTTGTGTCTTGTGGAGACGATGAGCAGCTTGGCTGAGACATGAGGGAGCCGGGACAAGGAGGTACACGAAGGAGACTGGCTGATGTAGAGAGTAGTGAAGATGAGTTGTACCTACCCTTCAGGTAGAATCCCCAGTGGATGATTTAAGGAGTGGTTTTCTATTTTTCAGTTGTAGTTTTACCTTTCAATTTGTCTTGTATTCTAGCCCCTTTACATTCAATACACACCTTTAATGTTTCATTTTTTACTTCGTGGTTGCATCTTGTTGTGTTATCGTATTGTGTTTTTATAGGTATAAAAGTAATTACTTACTATTTTTGGGATATGCCTTTATATTGCTAGTCTCCAACCCCTGGCCTATGGATGGCGGGCTTGGGGAAGTCACGACACCATCCCCGAGGGATGGGTCTTGACAAAGTGGTATCAGATGAGTTGAAACTTCCAAAGAACTAGGACTCTGATGTTTTTAATGGAGCAATAGTGTTATGTTTCTTAAGTGTGTTTTCCAGTTTGGGGAGTCCAATGTTGGTGAGGCGGATGGCGAATCTATACAACAGGACCCTGAATTAGGATTTCTAACATGGTGCATGAAAACACTATTTGTGTGTGTTTTTGAAATGTTTTTAACTTGATCTCTTTTGAGTAATCTCACCAGGTATAACTTATTGACATATTCACACCTATTTTTTTTATGATGCCTCCACGTAGACAGCCATCCAGAATTCATGAGAGAGTACACACTGCCAGACCACTGAGCGATAAGGATTTTTTGTAGGGCCCACTTACTATGGTATCACCTTCGAGTGGGCACCAACACCACCACCTACCATTGGGAAGTAGATTCCAACAGACCCACCAGTAGACCATGTATGCTGAACGAGTATATTTCCTGAGTTCTAGAGACAAAGGCCTCAATGGTTTCAATGAATGATAAATCCCAAGGCAGTTGGGGACTGGCGAAGGCTGTGGCTAGAGTTTATCTATTGGTTGAGAGAACAGTAGAGAAAATGGTTATCCTAGCTGCTAGCCTTTTCCTATGAACAACAGGGAGATGGTGGAGCATGATTCTCTAATCAAATGATGAGGCGACCCTCACCTGAATATACTTTGAGATCCTCTTCAAGGTGGAGTTAGTTCTACTGCAACTACGCTCTATTCATATCCAGGAGCTGCTACACTAACAATAGAGAAGCTTATCAGTGGCCCAATACTCTACGTGATTTACTGACCTCTAGTTCCACTCCACCAACATGGTAAAAGACCCATTATTTATTTCATGGACTTTTGAGTAGGGTCTTCGGTCAGAGATCATATTGTTGATTATATCACTAAATATTCTGATGCAGGATGTATGCTTGAGAGAGCACTATTGGTGGAAAGATTCATATCTGAGTAGGCACTGACGGTGAGATCCACAACCGAACAAAAGGTAGCTGAGTCATCTACAAGATGCATTAGAATGATGTCGCCGAGGTCCAAGAAGGATAGAACCACCGGTGGATGACCCCGGGACACTGGGTTAGAGGTGTAGAGCTTATGAGGCCCAGAAGGTCACCTGGGAGGCAAGTTGTGCATCATGTGCGGCGGGTAGGGACACATGGATCATGATTGCCAAACCCGCCGTAAAGATGATCAACAGATGGTTGATGGACCGCTGAGTTAGAGGCAGATATTTGAGCAAGGAGGTCTGCATGGCGGCAGATGAGGAATAGAAGCAGGCCGTGCAGCAGGTGGTGGGTGGTGATTTGAGGTTCTACCACCACCACCACCAGGAGGTCCACCCTGACCACCGAGAGCAGGTGGACCGGAGCGAACACTACTACATGAAACCGAGGCCTAGGACCACGGTGCTCTAGATATGATTAAAGGTACAATCAGTATCTATTCCACCCTATCTTTAGAACCTATAGGCAAAGGTGTTAGTCACTCTTTCATTACCTTGACACATGTTCAGAGCTCGAAGATTTTGTTGGAGATTTGGGCTCGATACTTGAGATTAGAGTCTCCTAAGAGAGAATATTTGATGATTAAACATTGGTTCAGACAGTGTGATATCACAATAGGAGGCAGGAGATTAAGATGAGACCACCTAGTAATAGTATAGAGGCCTTATGACGTCATTTGGGGTATGGACTATATATCCACAGTCGATGCTCATATCGTCTATTTTAGGTGCCAGGTGAGGTGTGTTTGCGGGGATGGGATCAGGTTTTCCTTCATTGGTGAGAAGGAAAACTTTATAGAAAATGATGGGATTTATAGGAGGAGGGTGAAACCGACCACTCACCAGTTGGCTAGCCTCACCCTCAGAGCAGTTGCTGCGAGGAGTATGAGTTATCCTATTGTGATGGATCAGTATACTGATGCCTTTCCTGACGATGTTTCAGGACTAAATCCACGTAGAGAGGGAGAATTTTATATCGACATGTACCCTAGGAAGACCCTGATATCTACACCAGCATATCAGATTGCTCCCGTGGAGCATTGGGAGTTGCAGGTACAGCTAGAGGACTTGTAGGGAAAGGGGTTCAAAAGGCCTAGTGTTTCTCCTTGGGCATCCCAGATGTTGTTCGCCAAGAAGGAAGATAGGATCTTGAGGTTTTTTGTGGACTATCGGTGCCTGAACTAGGAGACTGTGAGGAACAAGTATCCACTCCCAATGATCAATGATATCTTTCAGCAGCTGAAGGGATCTAGATGGATTCCAAATATAGACCTCAGATTAGGATATCACCAGCTCGGGGTACAGGATGAGGACGTACCAAAGGCAACCTTCAGATGTTGGAATGGACATTATGAGTTCTTAGTGATGCCATTCGGTGCGACCAATGCTCCGGTATTGTTCACAAGGATCATGAATAGGGTTTTCAAACATACATCGATCACTTTGTGTTGGTCTTCATCAACGACATCTTGTTATACTAGGAATCCGATGAGGAGAACACCACACACCATCAGATTGTTTTGGATACACTATGATAGAACTATCTTTATGGAAATATCTCGAAGTCCCAATTCTGGATAATATAATTCCACTTCCTGGGGCACGATATCTCGGAGTCTAGAGTCACAGTGGATCCAAAAAATAAAAAGGTAATTCTTTCATGGGAGCCACCCAAGAGTGTGACTGAGGTGTGGAGTTTCTAGGGATTTGTTGGGTACTACTATATATTTGTACTGACTTCTACAAGATTTCATCACCCTTGTCATCATTGATGAAGAAGGTGGATACTTTCTTGTTGACAGAGAAGTTCTAGGAGAGTTTTCATGAGCTGATGTAGAGACTGACAAGTGATCCCATCTTGAGGCTACCAAAATAGGACGTTGGTTATGTAGTTCACTACGATGCATCTGGGACAAGACTGGGATGTGTCCTAATGCAGGAGATAGCAGTGATTTCCTATGGCTCATGATAGTTGTGATAGAACGAGAAGAACTACACTACCCATGACCTGGATTTATCAGCATTGGTCTTCGCGCTAAAGATGTGGAGGCATTACTTGATGAGTGAATGGTTCACTATTCAATCTGATCACAAGATTCTTAGGTATATCTTCTAATATAAGGACCTGAACCTGAGACAACAACAATGGATAATGATCCTCTAGGACTATGAATTTAAGATAATCTATACTTCTTGGAAGGGGAACATAGTAGTAGACGCACTCAGTAGGTGTTTTGGCCTACATCTACTATGTGAGGCATTAGAGCAGCAAGCCGCGTTGAAGATATTCTTCAAGGGTAGAGATGGTGCGTCTTACCTTGAGACTATGACTGTCATTCACCCAATTCTTCAGTGAGTTTGGGTGGCAAAACTTGGGGACATTAACTGCGAGTCCCAACGTGCTTAGATATATGTAGGACAAGCTCCATAGGAATTTTATGAAGGTTGGGAGCACATCAACCTCTTCAGATGATGCACTATGGTATTAGTTACACTTTTAGAGATGTTTTTAAGGGATTTTCACACATCCCCCTTAGCAGTGCATCCCGGAGTGGTGAAGATGTACCAGGATCTTCGGTGTCAATACTGGTGGCCAGGGATGAATAATACAGTGGCCAAGTTTGTGTCCTGATGCCTCACTTGCCAGCAAGTGAAAGCTGAGAATCAGGTACCAACAATCTTAGCTCAGCTACTTGAGGTGTTGGAGTGGAAGTGGGATGGTATCTGCATGGACTTCGTGACAAGGATACCATGTATTCCCAGGGCCATCATTCCATCAGGATGATCATTGACCGACTCACCAAGCCGGACCATATCCAACCCATTTGAGAGTAGGGATTAGTGGAGAGCTTGAAATTCCTCTACGTGCATGAGGTTGTGTAACATACTTGAATCCCATCGATTATCGTCTCAGATCATGACACTCGTTTGACCTCCTTCTTGAGGAAGGGATTTCATGAGGCTTTCAGAACATAGCTACGCTTGAGCACCACCTTTAACCATCAGAAAAATGGTCAGACGGAGCAGAGAAAACATACACTCAAGGACATAATTCATAATTGTGTCCTTGATTTTGGCTGTAGTCGGGAGGACCACCTGACCCTAGTGGTGTTTTCTTACAACAAGTGTTATCACTTCAACATTGGAATGACACCGTTTGAGGCCTCGTACATGTGACAATGTTGACCACCTCTTTTCTGGATAGACCTAGGGGAGTCATCACATCTGGGTCTAGAGTCGGTATAGGCTACCACATAGTAGGGGTAGATCCTCCAGGAGCGGATGAAGATTACACAGAGCTGGAAAAATTCTTATATAGAGAGGCGACAGATACTATTGGAGTTTGAGGAGGAGGACCATGTATTCCTATGGGTCTCACCCTAAAGAGGGTTATAGAGGTTTTCCCGGGGTGACAATCTCTCTCTATAGTTAATTGGACCTTTTCAGATCCTTAGAAGAGAAGATTTGGGGTCATACAATTTAGCTCTTCACCCAAAGAGGCACCAAGTGCATAATTTTTTCCATGTGCCACATCTAAGAAGATACGTTCATGATCCATTTCATGTAATCAACTGGGCGAGATGGAAATTGACGATGGGGAGATGTTTGTGGAGTTCCCGGTGGAGATAGTGGATCAACATGAGATGGTCCATCGTGGGTGGTCGATTCCTCTCGTGCGAGTTTGTTGGAAGCACATGAACCTCCACGAGAGCACATGGGAGCATGATTCTTAGATGTGTGATCATTACCCCATTTTTTCCAATTGTTTTGTTGTCGATTTTTGGGGAGTAAATCCATAATGTGGGAATAATTAAAAGACCATAAAATTCTATGTAATTTCTTTTAAATTATTTGGGATTATTAAATGAGGTATAAAAGATATAAAAAAACATACATACACCACATGTTATACAAAAATAAAAAAGACAAAAATATGCCTCTACTAGAATCACATACATAATCTTGGTCCTCTTCCCCTATACTCGATCCGATTACCAAAAATATAGCATCAGAAGCAAGATGTTTCCGTTTTTCTAGACCAGTAGTCTTGAATGTTTCTTGGGTAACAAGGGCGGAACGAGTTGAGAGTGATATATATGCAGTATTCCACCACCAATAATGTCTAGAAAAATCCATTATGTGCGTATAAAATGAGTGGTGTGCATGAAATAATAAATGTAATATGGTAATAAATAAATAAATGACATCGGACCGGTTTCCTCTTAGAAAACCCAACTAACACTACTAGATTCGACATAAGATTAATATATCTAAACAAAGTTCAACCATTATTGATATAATATTGGTGTATCATGTTTTATAGAATACATGTATGAAATAATTACTAATATTATCAACAAGGAAAGTATTAGGTATTGACCAAACACAAAAATGTTACTTGTCTTAGAGAATGCATCCTTTGATTTATTAAATTTGAATCCATGGAATTATATTGAGAGAAATTCTAGAATTTGATAAATTGTAATTCTAGGATTGGCTAAGGTGAAGCATATAATTGAACTCGAGTACTATATGAGGAGCATTATGAATATACAAAACTAAAAGAGTCTGTCTGAGGTGTTGTATAAAGGCATCGAATTTATCACTCTTGATGTGGTGTAATGCATTACGCTCAAAGCCCATCCCAGGTATATGACATAGGGGACCAAGTATCACTCATGGAATGTTAAAACACTATTTCGATCAGTCCTATCAATGGTGACTCCCCTAGGGAACTGATATCACTCATGGGTGTAACATACCAAGATTTCATAGTGTGTTATTTCTTCAAAATAATTCAATAACTTGCACTACACGCAACACCGAGTTAAAGCGCACCATGACTTACCAAACAAGCCGTTCAAAAAAGGTTATGAATAGTATTAACTAAATTTTAAACTTTATATAATCTATAATTTTAGAATCCATATTATGAGTTTCTTAGACATAATGTAAGAACAAATTCCTTTTTTTCAGATAAAAGAAGTATTTTTTAAAAATGCACTTTTACAAACATTAATAGTGAACCGTTTTAAAATAAAATATTTTAAACTTTTATATATTCAATTTGACTAAATCAATTTATCCTTTAGAATGGGGACATAAAAAAAATTTACAATTTAACACCCCAATCTTCCATGGTACGCTTCTCTTTGAATAATACAGTAGCGTGTGTTTTACGCAACTTTAAGTTCTAACACACACTACAACCAATCAAATTAGCCGTAATGAATAGTAATACCTAATTTTTAAAATTTTATAAATTTTATCTCTCAAAATGGACTTCATTTTTGGATTCAGAGTATCAAATTTAGCCTAAGGTTAAATTTTGGTACTTTTCGGATGACTTTAATATTTTGATGAATAGTGAAAATTGCTAAACTTTAATTAAAAACAACTTTTATAATCAAAATAATTAATGGTGATAAATTATGAATTTGAGTGGTTTTTAAGTATAAATAGAATATATTGTTACCATTTTATCCAATGGTGTTTATTAGAATTAATGTCACTTTGAAATTGGACATAAATAATTGTCAATCTTTTGATATATATTGTTTCTTAAAAACACGCTATTTGTTGTGACAGCGAGAATTAATTATAAAATTAATTAATGCAACTTATATGTTTGGAATTTTTTAAAATACAAATAATTTTTCAATTTGTAATATCAATTATAGCCTAGGGTGAAATTTTTGCATTGTTATGAAAAACCTCAATTTTTGATGAATAGTGAAACTACTAAGTGGTAGTTAAAAAACTGAATTTTTCATACAACATAATTTTAGCGCTTTTCTGATTGTAATTTCGAAAATACGAGTTACACGGTTAATATCATGATGTAAAATGTGGTTCAATGAAATGAAAATAATTTTTGGTGAATAGTAACATTTTACTTTTATTTACCACGGTTAAAAGTAAATAGGGTAATTAAGGGTAAAAATGATATTAATATTACCCTAACATGTGTCCTAATTCTATTAGACAAGTTTATCTCGACCAGAAACAACCTTAGGAATAAAATATTATCATTCATGTCCACTGGGATTAGATTAGGACATTTATTATTATTTAATTCAAAGAAGAGTTAAAAGAGTTATAATCAATGTTTATTTACAAAAACATTATTAATATAGGGTTATACATAATATAAATTAGATTGTAAATATTCATTAGAAAGATAATAATATTTCCTACATAATGATATTTTATTTATAATTTTTAGTAATTAAAACATTTAATTTATTTATGACACAATGATGATGCAGTAATTAGCTAATTAATGAAAAATTGAAATAATTGATATTATAAATACCCAAATAAATGTAATTTGAGACTTTTTATAAATACAAATACTTTTCTAGGATAATATGACATGTTTGGATTTATTTAATTAATGTTTTTCTAAGTAATCATTCTGTTATGATTTTTACAAAAATCAATTACTGAATAGTGTCAAAATTGACATAAAATCATTTTTAAAAACAAATATTATATTATTAATTGATATTAAATTCCTAAAAATATAAGGTTCGTCCAAGAGACTTATATCATGATAGGTGTATCATTAATGGACCACTTGGTGGTCCCTCGGATGTATATTGTAGATTTATTAACCATATAATATAAAAATACAAAGAGACATCGTAAAAGTGAAACTAATTAACTAAGAGATAATACTTAAAGATATGGTTAATATAATGACCTAAACCTGTCTAAATTCTATTGGTTGAGTGGTTTTCGACCCATCACCACCTTAAAATATAAATAATCCACTTTAGAGCCATTATAAACCGAATATGAATTTATTATAAAATAATATTTCTAGCTTTTCCAAAGGTTCCCCTCACCTCTCTTATAAAAGGGAACTCTCCCTTCTCATTAAATCACACATTAAAAGCCTTTTGGTTTGGCCAACCACTGCCAAAATACTATCTCAAATTCCCTCCCTTCATCATAGAGGCCTTCATTTAGTCATAAATCCATCTTAAAGAGCCCTTTTGATCAAATCAAAAGGAAGAACCCGATGAAGAGGTAATGATTTCACCACCCTTTTCAAGTTCCTTTCTTCTTCCACTTCTTCTTTATTTGTTATTACCATTCAAAAAATAATAACTCCAGTATATTATATATACTGTGATGTTATTATAAATATGGTACAACCATATTCAGTATTCTATCCATCCTTTGAATAACATGTCACCATACGTGCGTACGTACGTCTTACCGTCTCCACGTCGTGGTGTAATTGATATTCAATATATTATTATTTGGATGGGTATAATAATGATTTGTAATTCATGTAAATAATAAATATAACATGATATGGATTCTGTATATATGATATACCATCCAATTATATATTATTTTAGTATCAAAAGAATAATATTTTCGCTCGTGCGTACGTACGGATTACCGTCTCCACGACGCGATGAGATTCATTTCCAAGATCACCATTTATCGACGATTATAAAAATATATATTACTAAAAAGTATGTAATATATGACATAATAATACTAATGGATATATATATATATATAAGGATTTATGTACTTACATATATCTTATTCATTTACTTTCGTTAAACACTATATGAAAACAGAAACAACGTTTATGCGTACGTACGTACTACCGTCTCCATTAACGGTGTTTTCCATTTCATATATATGTCTATTATACATATGTATATTCTAAATATATATGATATATTTATCATGTTTTATATTCTAGAATTATTTAATTCATGATCTAAGTGATACAACCAAGAGTGACAAGTTAAAACACGTACGATAAAGAAAGTAATTATTACCCATAAATGTTAAATTAACATGGAAATTATTATTAAATGGGTAATATAAAGTCATAAATGAATCAGGTATGATATCATAAATATTAATAGGGTTCTGGTATAATTTAATAACATAATACAATCTTCATAAAGGAGGTCAAATGTACCCTCGACTAAAGGAAAGTTCAAGGTTAGAGGTTTTCATCTCACTCCTTATTCCCGTGAGATTCATGACATATTGCAACTATTACCATTTTTGTGGTGTATGTACTACCCATAACTATATTTTTTGTGAAATAAACATTAATAAATGTGCATTTACATATTCATTGTATGACACCTCTTTCATGGGTTGTATGTTTCATAAGATTCCAAACTGGTACGGGTTAATTTCACAATCTCTTTATTATCCGAGGTTGTTTTTACATAAGTATCTACTGGGACATATTTATTATCCATGTACATGTTTTATGAAAGAGTTTTCAAAGGGATTATTTTAATGTACTTTTTACTAAAACATCATTTCAAATGTTTTAAATATTTAATCTTCTAAATCATTCTCATTAATGTCCATGTCTTCAAAATGGTTTTTAAGGACTTATTTATATGGACATGAATGTTTTTAAAATGTTAATTCCTTTCAAAAGTTTCAAAGTGGTATGGGACTCTTTGATTAAAAAATGCCTTTAAGTGACTTTTTTTCTAAATTGTGTGACATTTAAATGTTCTCATGAAAAAGGGTTATTTCTCAAAAAGAGTTTTACAAATAAATCTCTTCTACGTAAAAACCCTTTAATGGATTTTAAACTTGTTTTGAAGTTGATTTATAATGATACAAATCAACCATATTGTGTTGAAGGTTTTGTGATATATTTGACTGTGGATGTGTTATTTTTATACCATTAATGGTTTATGGGTAATTTATTGACATTTCTCATGCTTGCTTTAATACAAATTTTTATGTTATATTTCATCCTATTCTTAAGATGAATGGGTTGGAATAGTATGTTCCTGGTTGGGGACCGGTAAAAGTAAGCTCTCCAGGTTGGTGTCCGGTTATTAGAGGCACTCCAGGTTGGTGTCCGGTTATTAGAGGCACTCCGAGTTGGTGTCCGGTTATTAGAGGCACTCTGGGTTGGTGTCCGGTTATTAGATTCACTTCGGGTTGCGTTCCGCTTATAGTTAGCCCCTAGGACTTCGCATGAGGCCTTGATAAAGAAATTAAAGTTCAGAATTATGCATTACATCATTATGAAAGTGGTTAGTGATATTGCATGTGATTATTCAATTAGTAGAATATCAATGTGAATAAGTAAATGGAATTATTTCATTTTATTTCTGCCATATTAAGCTGAAGTTGAAGTTTAAAAGGCTTTTGAATTAGTTTTATACATTTCCTTAAATGTTTATGCTTATATTTGAAAGTTACCGCTCTATTGCTTACCCTTACTGAAAATTTGAGCTCACCCCTTTCTATGTTTTATTTTTCCCAGGATTCCAAGAAGTGTAATGTGATTGATATGCAGGGTTAAGACATGAGAATAATAGAATAAATAAAGCATTATTTATGTTTTTTTGTATGTTATGATGTGTAATGTAACATTCATGTATGTAATATATTTTCCAAGACTGCTAAACTGATCGGTTCTTCGGGACATTGTTCTTTTTAATCATGCCAATGTATTAAAATAATGCACTGACTCTAGGTCACTAGAGTAGGGGCGTTACAGTTGGTATCATAGGAAGTTTAGCAATAACATTGGAAACTAGATTTAGATAAACTCTGATTAGAGCACATAGCCCTAACATAGACTTTGAGGATTATTATAGAAGAACTTCCTAGAATTTTGGTATTGTAGAGATTTTGTGAGTTTTCTGAGAAATAAATCCCTTTCTGGATACGAGCAGGTAGAGGTGGCTCTGGCATAGATATACCTCGGGGTAACACCTGAAAACACCGCTTTGAGCTAGACTCGAACGGAAACTGGTGCATGACAACGGGCCTTGCTGCACTCTTGGTTACGACACTCCCAGGGGATATTCTTAGGATAATTGTCATTTAATTTACAAACCATTATGAAGGGCTCATGAGTATATACTTACTCAAAGAAAACATTTTTTATGATTATGGATTATATCCATAAACTATTCAATTTTCATTAGGAATTATTTATTGAAATTCATAAACTGACCTAGTTTATGCTTTTGTATAGAAATGGCGCCCAGTAGAAGGAATTTGAACTCCAGTAATACGTATGATCCAAAGAGTAAGAAGGATCATATCTTTCATGGTATTAGGACATAATTTAGAAGTGAAATAGTCTCCCACGTATTATCATCATATGAAGAAATAGTATCATGTGTGGATAAGATAACTAAATAGTTTACTGAGTCCTATGTCTTTGAAGGGAAGAATGAAAAGAAAAGGATAGAAGAGAGAAAGATGGATAAAGGGAAGAGGGAAAAGAATAATTTCCCCATATGTGATAACTATGGGAAGAAACACCTTGGAACTTGCCTAAAAGGAATGAGAGTTTTTTATAAGTGTGGAGGAAAAGGGCAGATGGTACGTGACTACAAGGGTAAGAAAATGGTTTCAAATGTACAATGATTCATTTTCAAGGAGTTTGGACACTACGAGAACCTATTTCCCAGTCATCAAACTATGTCGCAAATGATGATATTAGATAATAATAAAGTTATGATACTACCATAGATGAAGAGGAATGATTAGATTTATTATGTTGATTATGTCATTTGAGTGTTGTATCAACAATGTACTTGTTATAATAATTATGGAGTATATAAGGATTGTAATTCAGTACTATTTCATTAAGGACATTAGATTGTGTGGAACAAAGAATAGTGACTCAATAGAAGGATAAATTTTTGGAAAATATATGGTTGAGAGAATGAAAAACCATAATATATTTCTGATACCAAGGTAGTGATTTTAGAATAATACATGATTTATTTGGATAAATTATATTGGATATTCTTGACTACCTTCAAACTAATTAATGATTTATATTTTCCATCATTGTTGGGGTTTACAAAATTTTTGAATTCAAGGATTATATCCATTATTATTTAAGGAATAAGGGATCATGAATGTAATCAATAAGGTTTTATGGTAATTCAGGATGTTGCAGTGTTTTAACAGAATACATGATGAAGGTGTTCACATGTTATTACGCAGAAAAAAGGATCTTCGTTTTTGGACTAAATCATTTTGTATTGTTCTAGTTTATTTTATTTTTGGATTTCCATAAAAGGACAACCCAGAGGTTGGGCGACAACCTGTCGCGTCCGGCAAGGCCGCGAGACTTGAACCCACAACCGAAGGGCTACAAGGGTGTATCACCTACCACTGGCCCACGTAATGTCTGGGATTAAATAATGTAGTTTTTTTAAAAGATCTAGTAGATGAATTATAATTTCATTTTTTTAACCCGATACGAACAAGATAAATAGAATAATTTTTTACGTTATATTATCTTTTAGAGTAAAAGATGTGTTTGTGGTAGAAATTAGTTAAAGGATGGAACTCTACTTATTAGGAATATATTTTTCTTCTTCTCTTATTCTATGAATAAATTAATTCTTATACTTTATTTAATGAATACTAAAACAAAAAATGTGTTATCCTAATACCCTATGTTTTATTGAACTGATGGTATTTCAAATCATCATAGATTGATGAATTTATAGACCTCAATTTTACACTTGTTTGTGATTGATGACCTCAATCACTACCTATAAATATTTACATTTTTTATCCAATTATATGTCTCTAATTTCCACCAATTTTCTCTTAATCGATATCACAAGTTGGTGGTGACCCTTTCATTTCTCTTTAATTCACATTAAGACTAAATTTTATTAACCCAATTTCCGATGTGGGTTTTCCCACAAAGATATTTTCTATTTTCAACCTTTTATTTTCGAAGAACAATTTCAAATTGCAAGGACACAATTTATTGAAGGAGGGGAGAATGTAACACCCCAAGATTTCATAATGTTTTATTTCTTCAAAATAATTAAATAACTTGCACTACAAGCAACACCGTGTTGAAGCACACCATGACTTACCAAACAAGCCGTTCAAAAGAGGTTATGGATAGTATTAACTAAATTTTAAACTTTATATAATCCTTATAATTTTAGAATCCATATTTTGAGTTTCTTAGACATATTGTAAGAATAAATTCCCTTTTTTCTGATAGAAGAAGTATTTTTCAAAAATGCACTTTTACTAACTTTAATAATGAACCTTTTTTAAATCCAATATTTTAAACTTTTATATATTCAATTTGAATAAATAAATTTATTATTTAGATTGGGGAAATAAAAAAATTACAATGTAACACCCCAAGCTTCCATTGTATGCTTCTCTTTGAATAATACAGTAGCGTGTGTTGTACACAACTTCGAGTTCTAACACACACTAAAACCAATCAAAATAGCCGTAATGAATAGTAATACCTAATTTTTAAAATTTAATAAATTTTATCACTCAAAATGGACTTCAGTTTTGGATTCGGAGTATCGAATTTAGTCTAAGTTGAAATTTTGGTACTTTTCTAATAACTTTAATATTTTGATGAATAGTGAAAATTATTAAATTTTAATTAAAAATAACTTTTTTAGTCAAAATAATTAATGGTGATAAATTATTAATTTGATTGGTTTAAAAATATAATTAGAATATAATTTTACCATTATATCCAATGGTGTTCATTATAATTAATCTCACTTTGAAATTGGACATAAACAATTATCAATCTTTTGATATATATTGTTTCTTAAAAACACGCTATTTGTTGTGACAGCGGGAATTAATTATAAAATTAATTAATGAAACTTATATGTTTGGAATTTTTTAAAATAGAAATCATTTTTTAATTCGGAATATCAATTATAGCTTAGGGTGAAATTTTGGCATTGTTCTGAAAAACCTCAATTTTGGATGAATAGTGAAACTACTAAGTGGTAGTTACAAAAATGAATTTTTCATAAAACATAATTTTACTGCTTCTATGATTGGAATTTTGAAAACCCGAGATACAAGGTTAATATCAAGATGTAAAATGTGGTTCAATGAGATGAAAATAATTTTTGGTGAATAGTATCTTTTTACTTTTATTTACCACGATTAAAAGTAAATAGGTTAATTAAGGGTAAAAATGATATTAATATTACCCTAACAGATGTCCTAATTCTATTGGACAAGTTTATCTCGACCAAAAACAACCTTAGAAATAAAATATTATCATTTAGCTCTACTTGTATTAGATTAGAACATTTATTATTATTAAATTCAAAGAAGAGTTAAAAGAGTTAAAATCAATGTTTATTTACTAAAACATTTTTCATATAGTGCTAGACATAAGATAAATTCGATTGTAAATATTAAATAGAAATATAACACGATTTCATATATAATGATATTTTATTTACAATTTTTAGACATTAAAACATTTAACTTATTTATGACACAATGATGATGAAGTAATTACCTAATTAATGAAAAATTGGAATAATTGATATTATAAATACCCAAATAAATAAAATTTGAGACTTTTTAAAGATAATAATAATTTTCTAGGATAATATGACATGTTAGTATTGATTTAATTAGCTTTTTTCGAAGTAATCATTTCTTATGATTTTTACAAAAATCAATTATTGAATAGTGTCAAAATTGACATAAAAGAGTTTTTTTAAAAAAATATTATATTATTAATTTATATTAAATTACAAAAAATATAAGGTTCGGCCAAGAGACTTATATCATGATTGGTGTTTCATTATTGGACCACTTGGGGGTAGCTTGGATGTATATAGTATGTTTATTAACCATTTAATATAAAAATACAAAGAGACATTGTAAAGGTGAAACTAATTAACTAAGAGTTAATACTTAAAGATAAGGTTAATATAATGACCCAAACCTATCTAAATTCTATTGGTTGAGTGGTTTTCAACCCATCCACACCTTTAAATTTAAATAATCCACTTTGGATCCATTAGAAACCGAATATGAATTTATTATAAAATAATATTTCTAGCTTTTCCAAAGGTGCCCCCAACCCTCTTATAAAAGGGCACTCTCCCTTCTCATTAAATCACACCTAAAAAGCCTTTTGGTTCAGCCAAACTCTGCCCAAATACTAT
Organism: Viscum album; assembly: GCA_963277665.1. NCBI lineage: Eukaryota > Viridiplantae > Streptophyta > Magnoliopsida > Santalales > Viscaceae > Viscum > Viscum album. The sequence goes on from OY728128.1 coordinate 1,502,275,473, forward strand.
CTCAACTTCCATAAATTCATCCTAGAGGCCTTCCTTTAGTCATAAATCCAACTTAAAGAGACCTTTTGATCAAATCAAAAGGAAAAACCCGAAGAAGAGGTAATGATTTCACCACCTTTTTTCAAGTTCTTTTCTTCTTCCACTTCTTATTTATTTGTTATTACCATTCTAAAATAATATCTCCAGTATATTATATATACTGTGACGTTATTATAAATATTGTACAACCATATTCAGTATTATATCCATCCTTTGAATAACATGTCACCATACGTGCGTACGTACGCCTTACCGTCTCCACGTCGTGGTGTAATTGTTATTCAATATATTAATATTTGGATGGGTATAATAATGATTTGTCATTCATGTAAATAATAAATATAACCTGATAATGGTTCTTTATATATGATATAGCATCCAATTATATATTATTTTAGTATCAAAAGAATGATATTTCCACTCGTGCGTACGTACGGATTACCGTCTCCACGACGCGATGTGATTCATTTCCAAGTTCACCATTCATCGACGATTATAAAAATATATATTACTAATATGTATGTAATATATGAAATAATAATGCTACTGGAGATATATATATATATAAGTATTTATTTACTTACATATATCTTATTCATTTACTTTCATTCAATAATATATGAAAACTGAAACAACGCTTATGCGTACGTACGGACTACCGTCTCCATGAATGGTTTTTTCCATATCATATATATGTCAATTATACATATTTATATCCTAAATATATATGATATATTTATCATGTTTTATATTCTGGATGTATTTAAATCATGATCTAAGTGATACAACCATGAGTGACAAGTTAAAACATGTACGATAAAGAAAGTAATTATTACCCAAAATGTTAACTTAACATGGAAATTATTATTAAATGTGTAATATAAATTCATAAACGAATCATGTATGATATCATAAATATTATTATGATTCTTATATAATTTAATAACATACTAATATCTTCATACATGAGGTTAAACGTACCCTCCACTAAAGGAAATTGCAAGGTAAAGGGTTTTCATCTCACTCCTTATTCCATGAGATTCATGCCATATTTACACTATTACCTTTTGTGTGGTGTATCTACTGCCCATAACAATATTCTTTGTGTAATACACTTTAATTTATGTTTATTTACATATTCATTTTATGATACCTCTTTCATGGGTTGTATGTTTTGTAAGTTACCAAACTGGTAAGGGTTAATTTCACAATCTCTTTATTATCCGAGTATGTTTTTACATAAGTATCTACTGGGACATATTTATTATCCGTGTACATGTTTTATGAAAGAGTTTTAAAAGGGATTATTTTAAGGTACTTTTTACTAAAACATCATTTCAAAAGTTTTAAATATTTAATATTCTAAATCTTTCTCATTAATGTCCATGTTTTCAAAATGGTTTTTAAGGATTTATTTATATTGACAAGAATGATTTTAAAATTTTAATTCCTTTAAAAAGTTTCAAAGTGGTATGGGACATTTTTATTAAAAAATGTCTTTAAATGTCTTCCTTTCTAAATTGTGTGACTTTTAAATGATTTCATGAAAAAGGGGTATTTATCTCAATGAGTTTTACAAATCAATCTCTTCTATGTGAAAATCCTTTAATGGATTTTAAACTTGTTTTGAAGTTGATTTATCAGGATACAAATCTTCCATATTATGTTGAAGGTTTTGTGATATATTTGACGGTGGATGTGTTATTTTTATACTATTCATGGTTTATCGGTAAAGTATTGACATTTCTCATGCTAGTTCTAATACAAGTTTTTATGTTATATTTCATCCTCTTCTTAAGATGAATGTGTTGGAATAGTATGTTCCGGGTTGGGGACCGGTAAATGTAAGCCCTTCGGGATGGTGTCCGGTTATTAGAGGCACTCTGGGTTGGTGTCCATTTATTTGAGGCACTCTGGGTTGGTGTCCAGTTATTAGAGGCACTCTGGGTTGGTGTCCTGTTATTAGATTCACTCCGGGTTGGGTTCCAGTTATAGTTATCCCCTAGTAATTGCCACGAGGCCCTGATAAAGAAATTAAAGTTCAGCATTATGCATTACATCATTATGAAAGGGGTTAGTGATATTTCATGTGATTATTCGATTAGTAGAATATCCATGTGAATAAGTAAATGGAATTATTTCATTTTATTTCTGCCATATTATGCTGAAGTTCAAGTTTAAAAGGCTTTTTCTTTAGTTTTATACATTTCCTTAAATGTTTATGCTTATATTTGAAAGTTTCCACTCTATTACTTAACCTTACTTAGCATTTTAGCTCACCCCATTCTATGTTTTATTTTTCCCAGGATTCCATGAAGTGTAATGTGATTGATATGCAGGGTTAAGACAAGGGAATAATGGAATTCATAAAGGATTATTGATGTTGTTTTTTATGTTATGATGTATAATGTAACATTCATGTATGTAATATATTTTCCAAGACTACTAAACTGATCGGTTATTTGGGACTTGGTTCCTTGTAATCATGTCAATGTTTTTAAATAATGCACCGACTCTGGGTCACTAGAGTCGGGGTATTACAGTTGGTATCAGAGGATGTTTAGCAATAACCATGGAAGCTAGATTTAGATAAACTCGGATTAGAGCACATAGCCCTAAGATAGAATTTAAGGATTAGTATAGAAGAACTTTCTAGAATTTTGGTATTGTAGAGATTTTGTGAGTTTTCTGAGCAATACATCCCTTTCTGGATACGAATAGGTAGAGGCGGCTCTGGCACAGATGTACCTAGGGGTAACACCTGAAAACACCGCTTTGAGCTAGACTCGAACTGGAACTGGTGCACGACAATGGGCCTTGCTGTACTCTTGGTTACGGCACTCATGAGGGATATGCTTTGGATAATTCTTATTTTATTTACAAACCATTATGAAGGGCTCATGAGTATATACTTACTCAAAGAAAACATTTTTTATGATTATGGATTATATCCATAATAAGTTCAATTTTCATTAAGAATTATTTATTGCAATTCCTAAATTGACCTAGTTTATGTTATTGTATAGAAATTTCGCCTAGTAGACGGAATGTGAACTCCAGTAATTTGTATGATCCAAAGAGTAAGAAGGATCATATCTTTCATAGTATTAAGACATCATTTAGAAGGAAAATAGTCTCCCACGTATTATCATCATATGAAGAAATGGTATCATGTGTGGATAAGATAACTAAAGAGTTTACTGAGTAATATGGCTTTCAATGGAAGCAAGAGAAGAAAAAGATGTAAGAGAGAAAGATGGATAAAGGGAAGCGGGAAAAGAATAATTTCCCCATATGTGATCACTGTGGGAAGAACCACCCAGGAACTTGCCTAAAAGGAATGGGAGTTTGTTATATGTGTGGGGGAAAAGGGCACATGGTACGTGACTGCAAGGGTAAGAAAATGGTTTCAAATGTACAATGTTTCATTTTCAAGGAGTTTGGACACTACGCGAACCTATGTCCCAGTCGTCAGACTATGCCGCAAATGATGCTATTGGATAATAATAAAGTAATGATACTACCATAGATGAAGAGGAATGATTGGATTTCTAATGTTGATCATGTCATTTGAGTTTTGTATCAACAATGTACTCGTTATAATAATTATGGAGTATAGAAGGATTGTACTGCAGTACTATTTCACTAAGGACATGAGATTGTGTGGAACAAAGAAAAGTGACTCAATAGCAGGATAAATTTTTGGAAAATATATGGTTGAGAGAATGATAAACCATAATATAGTTCTGATACCGAGGTAGTGATTTTCGAATAATACATGATTGATTTGGATAAATTATGTTGGATATTCTTGACTACCAAGAAATTTATTAATGATTTGTATATTCCATCATTGTTGGGGTTTACAACATTTTTGGATTGAAGGAGTATATCCATTATTATTTAAGGAATAAGTGATCATGAATGCAATCAATAAGGTTTTGTGGTAATTCAGGATGTTGCAGTGTTTTAAAAGAATACATGATGAAGGTGTTCACATGTTATTACGCAGAACAAAGGATCATCATTTTTGGACTAAATCATTTTGGATAGTTGTAGTTTGGATTATTTTTGGATTTCCATAAATGGACAACCCGGAGGTTGGGTGACAACCTGTCGCGTCCGACAAGGCCGCAAGACTTGAACCCACAACCAAAGGGCGACAAGGGTGTATCACCTACCACTGACCCACGTAATATCTGGGATTAAATAATGTAGTTTTTTTAAAAAGATCTGGTAGATGAATTATAAATTAGTTTTTTTTTGAACCCTATATGAATAAGATAAATAGAATATTTTTTTACATTCTATTATCTTTTAGAGTAAAAGATGAGTTTTTGGTAGAAATTAGTTAAAGGATAGAACTCTACTTGTCAAGAATATATTTTTCTTCTTCTCTTATTCTATGAATAAATTAATTCTTATAATTTATTTAAGGAATAATAAAACAAAAAATGTGTTATCCTAATACCCTATGTTTTTTTGAACCGATGGTATTTCAAATCATCATCGATTGATTAATTTATAGACCACTATATTACACTTGTTTAGGATTGATGACCTAAATCACTACCTATAAATATTTACGTTTTTCCCTCAATTATATGTCTCTAATTTCCCTCAATGTTCTCTTAATCGAGATCATAAGTTGGTGGTGACCCTTTCATTTCTCTTTTCCTCATATTAAGACTAAATTTTAGTAACCCAATTTCTGATGTGGGTTTTCCCACAAAGATATTTTCTATTTTCAACCTTTTATTTTCAAAGAACAATTTCAAATTGCGAGGACGCAATTTATTGAAGGGGGGGGGAGAATGTAACACCCCAATATTTCATAGTGTCTTATTTCTTCAAAATAATTCAATAACTTGCACTACATGCAACACCGAGTTCAAGCGCATCATGACTTACCAAACAAGCTGTTCAAAAGAAGTTATGAATAGTATTAACTAAAATTTAAACATTATATAATCCTTATAATTTTATAATCCATATTATGATTTTCTTAGACATAATGTAAGAACAAATTTCTTTTTTTAATATTAAAGATTTATTTTTCAAAAATGCACTTTTACCAACTTTAATAGTGAACCCTTTTTAAATCCAATATTTAAAACTTTTATATATTCAATTTGACTAAATAAATTAATTCTTTAGATTGGGGAAATAAAAAAATTTACAATGTAACACCCCAAACTTCCACGGTACGCTTCTCTTTGAATAATGCAGTAGTGTGTGTTGTACGCAACTTTGAGTTCTAACACACACTACAACCAATCAAACTGGTCGTAATGAATTGGTATACCTACTTTTTAAAATTTTATAAATTTTATCTCTGAAAATGAACATCATTTTTGGATTCGGAGTATCGAATTTAGCCTATGGTGAAATTTTTGTACTTTTCGGATAACTTTAATATTTTGATGAATAGTGAAAATTACTAAATTTTAATTAAAAACAACTTTTTTAATCAAAATAATTAATGATGATAAATTATGAATTTGAGTGTTTTTATAGTATATTTAGAATATATTTTTACCATTTTATCCACTGGTGTCCTTTAGAATTAGTTTCACTTTGAAATTGGATATAAACAATTGTCGATCTTTTGATATATATTGTTTCTTAAAAACACGCTATTTGTTGTGACATCGGGAATTAATTATAAAATTAATTAATGAAACTTATATGTTTGAATTTTTGTAAAATAGGCATCATTTTGGAATTCAGAATATCAATTATACCTTAGGGGGAAATTTTTTGCATTGTTCTGAAAAACTTCAATTTTTGATGAATAGTGAAACTACTAAGTGGTAGTTAAAAAACTGAATTTTTCATAAAACATAATTTTACCGCTTCTGTGATTGGAATTTTGAAAAACCGAGAAACACGGTTAATATCAATAAGTAAAATGTGGTTCAATGAGATGAAGTTTTTTTGGTGAATAGTATCTTTTTACTTTTATTAACCATGGTTAAAAGTAAATAGGGTAATTAAGGGTAAAAATGATATTAATATTACCCTAACGCATGTCCTAATTCTGTTGGACAAGTTTATCTCGACCCAAATCAACCTTAGAAATAAAATATTATCATTTAGGTCCACTTGGATCAGATTAGGACATTTATTATTATTTAATTCAAAGAAGAGTTAAAAGAGATAAAATCAATGTTTATTTACTAAAACATTTTTAATATAGAGTTATATATAAGATAAATTCGATTGTAAATATTCATTAGAAATATAAAACGATTTTCTACATATTGATATTTTATTTTTAATTTTTAGACATTAAAACAATTAATTCATTTATGACACAATGTTGATGCAGTAATTACCTAATTAATGAAAAATTGGAATAATTGATATTATAAATAGAAAAATGAATGTAAATTGAGACTTTTTGAAGATAAAAAAAACTTTCTAGGATAATATGACATGTTAAGATTGATTTAATTAAATTTTTGCGAAGTAATCATTCTGTTATGATTTTTACAAAAATCAATTATTGAATAGTGTCAAAATTGACAAAAAAGAGTTTTTAAAAACAAATATTATATTATTAATTTATATTAAATTCTTAAAAATCTATGGTTCGGCCAAGATACTTATATCAGGATAGGAGTATCATTAATGGTCCACTTCGGGGTCGCTTGTATGTATATAGTATGTTTATTAACCATATAATATAAAAATACAAAGAGACATTGTAAAAGTGATGCTAATTAACTAAGAGTTAATACTTAAAGATATGGTTAATATAATGACCCAAACCTGTATAAATTCAATTGGTTGAGTGGTTTTAGACCCATACCCACCTTAACCTTTAAATAATCTACTTTGGAGCCATTATAAACCTAATATTAATTTATTATAAAATAATATTTCTAGGTTTTCCAAAGGTGCCCCTCACCCATCTTATAAAAGGGCACTCTCCCTTCTCATTAAATCACACCTTGTAAGCCTTTTGGTTCGGCCAACCTCGGCCACAATACTCTTTCAAGTTCCCTCACTTAATCCCAAATGCCTTACCTTAGTCAGAAAGCCATCTTAAAGAGCCATTTTGATCAAATCAAAAGGAAGAACTCGAAGAAGAGGTAATGATTTCACCACCATTTTTCAAGTTCCATTCTTCTTCCACTTCTTCTTTCTTTGTTATTACCATTCTAATATAATATATCTAGTATCTTATATATATTGTGATGTTATTATAAATATGGTACAACCATATTCAGTATTATACATATCTTTTTAATAACATGTCACCATACGTGCGTACGTACGGCTTACCGTCTCCACGTCATGGTGTAATTGTTATTCAATATATTATTATTTGGATGGGTATAATAATGATTTGTAATTAATGTAAATAATAAATATAACATGATAATGATTCTTTATATATGATATAACATCCTATTATATAATATTTTAGTATCAATAGAATGATATTTTCGCTCGTGCGTACGTACGGCTTACCGTCTCCACAACGCGATGAGATTAATTTCCAAGTTCACCATTCATCGACGATTATAAAAATATATATTACTAATAATTATGTAAAATATGACATAATAATTCTACTGGAGAGAGATATATATATATATAAGGATTTATGTACTTACATATATCTTATTCATTTACTTTCATTCAATACTATATGAAAATAGAAACAACGTTTATGCGTACGTACGGACAACCATCTCCATAAACTGTTTTTTCCATTTCATATATATGTCAATTATACATATTTATATTCAAAATATATATGATATATTAATCATGTTTTATATTCTATAAGTATTTAAATCATGATCTAAGTGATACAACCAAGAGTGAGATGTTAAAACATGTACTATAAAGAAAGTAATTATTACCCAAAATGTTAACTTAAAATGCAAATTATTGTTAAATGGGTAATATAAAGTCATAAAATAATCAGGTATGATATAGTAACTATTAATATGGTTCTGGTATAATTTAATAACATACTACGATCTTCATACAAGAGGTTAAACATACCCTCGACTAAAGGAAAGTGCAGGGTAAGGGGTTTTCATCTCACTCCTTATTCCCGTGAGATTCATGCCATATTGCCACTATTACCTTTTGTTTTGTGTATATACTTCCCATAAATATATTCTTTGTGTAATACACTTTAATTTATGTGTATTTAAATTTTAATTTTATGATACCTCTTTCATGGGTTGTATGTTTCATAAGTTACCAAACTGGTAAGGGTTAATTTCACAATCTCTTTATTATCCGAGGTTATTTTTACATTAGTATCTACTGGGACATATTTATTTTCCATGTACATACTTTATTAAAGAGTTTTCAAAGGGATTATTTTATGGTACTTTTTACTAAAACATCATTTCAAATGTTTTAAATATTTATTATTCTAAATCTTTCTCATTAATGTCCATGTCTTCAAAATGGTTTTTAAGGATTTATTTATATGGACATGAATGTTTTTAAAATGTTAATTCCTCTAAAAGTTTTCAAAGTGGTATGGGAAAATTTGATTGAAAAATGTCTTTAAATGAATTCTTTTCTAAATTGTGTGACTTTTAAATGTTTTCATGAAAAAGGGTTATTTCTCTCAAAGAGTTTTACAAATAAATCTATTCTATATCAAAATACTTTAATGGATTTTAAACTTGTTTTGAAGTTGATTTATCATGATACAGATCTTCCATATTGTGTTGAAGGTTTTGTGATATATTTGACTGTGGATGTGTTATTTTTATACCATTCATTATTTATGGGTAAAGTATTGACATTTCTCATGCTAGTTTTAAATAAAATTTTTATGTTATATTTTATCCTCTTATTAAGATGAATGTGTTGGAATAGTATGTTCCGGGTTGGGGGCCGGTAAAAGTAAGCCCTCCGGGATGGTTTCCAGTTATTAGAGGCACTCCGGGTTGGTGTCCAGTTATTAGAGGCACTCTGGGATGGTGTCCGGTTATTAGATTCACTCCGGGTTGGGTTCCGGTTATAGTTATCCACAAGGCCTTGGCATGGGTCCCTGATAAAGAAATTAATGTTCTGCATTATACATTACATCATTATGAAAGTGGTTAATGATATTGCATGTGATTATTCGATTAGTAAAATATCTATGTGAATAAGTAAATGGAATTATTTCATTTTCTTTTTGCAATATTATGCTGAAGATCAAGTTTAAAAGGCATTTTCTTTAGTTTTATACATTTCCTTAAATGTTTATGCTTACTTTTGAAAGTTTCTGCTCTATTGCTTACCCTTACTGAGCATTTGATCTCACCCCTTTCTATGTTTTATTTTTCTCAGGATTCCAAGAAGTGTAATGTGATTGATATGCAGGGTTAAGACAAAAGAATAATGGAATTCATAAAGGATTATTTATGTTGTTTTATATGTTATGAAGTGTAATGTAACATTCATGTATGTAATCTATTTTCCAATACTGCTAAACTGATCGGTTCTTCAGGACTAGGTTCCTTGTAATCATGCCAATGTATTAAAATAATGCACCGACTCTCAGTCATTGGATTCGGGGCGTTACAATGGGTATATAAATAATCCAATTGGTGATCCCATCAAAGGAATCCTATAAAGAATCTAAGTATTTATTACAGTGTATTTACAATCCATATAAAGTTATAATTATGAAGAATGATGATCCCATCAAAGGAATCCTTAAATTGAGAATCATGTGTCACCCTAAACATGATATAAAAAATGGTTTACCTATCAACATATTATATCAATTAATAATGCTATAAAACAAAACACTTTATCTATGTGGGGAAAGTCATTTAATTCATATAATTTAAGAGATGGAATAAAGATAATGTGAGTAACTCATCACCAATAATTTTCCTTATATAATTTCACATTTCAATACATTTATTATATGGTAATTCAAACAACTGAAATACTTGGAATAAAATTTAGTTTCAAGGTAAATGATTAAAAAATTTTAAAAAGTGGCGCACCCATATGGTTGGATCATGTTGAAGAAAATGCACCATGATATTGATTCCTAATTAGTTATGAATCCATTACATATGAAAAAAACATATAATTTAAATAAATAAATTTTTTTGGATGATACAGTAGAATTTACAGTGTGTGGGAAAACAATTCATAACAAAATATAACTATATACTGAAGTAATAGAACAAGACGACCTTCCATAATCTTATAGTACTCATCTCATCTAGTGATGACCCTTAAATCGAGCTAGAATTGAAGAAATTAGAAGAATGAAAAAAACATAAAAATAGGGAATATGATATCATATCAAAATAAAAAACAGGGATAGATAAGTAACAAATGGACAAACCAATTAGGATAATATTATCATTTGTGATTGATATTAACCAACGATGAAACAGAAATATCTTTGATATGGGAGATCCTAAGGATCCTAGGTGATGCATAGGTAGGAGATCTCCTGTGATGCTCAATTTATGAAGGTTAAGAAAATAAAACCTAACAAATAAGGGGTTATTCTCCAATTAAAAAACATCCATGGGATTACACAATGTTTTAATGCTTTACACATCATATAATATTCATGTTTATCCCCCATAGGGAAAACTCTTTCACATCATTAATGGGGTCTATCTGGTCATGTTAATGTCATTGATATAGTATGCATCAATTTCTATACCTCATGATACATCCCAATAAAAATAAATCCAACCAAAACCTAAGGATGGTTTCTAGGTTTTACTGAATCTAAAAAAAATCCTACCTCACATGAAAATTTGAGACATTACAACCTCTCCTATTTAAAACACTCAACCCCGAGTTTCACTTTCGAGGGTTGTAAATCGTTATATGAGAAAATATCCTGACACAGAACAAGTACATCAGCCTCTCACTCCTAGGATTCATCATATACATGTCTTTCCTTCCATAACACACTTTACATAGGAACTTAACTACATCAAATAGGCTTTGTGCTCTATTCAAAGATATGTATTAGATGATCCTAATGTGTTGAATCTACCTTCATATCAATATCCTCTAGATCAAATGCATGAGACAGATCAAAATAATATTGGTGAAGCTGGATATCTGAAATACATCTATATTACATTTTAGCTATGCGGTAACAAAAACTGATAAGCTACCCTCTTTACACTCTCTATGATCTCAAAAAGGCCCAACATAACTATGTGAAAGATTTCACTTTATCCAAATATATGTAATGCCCAAAAATATTTAAATATGGAAGTCATATATAATAAGGTGTATGAAACATAAAAATCAATGTATAAGGGAATATAACATCCCAAAAACATTATTATATTTTTTTATTAAAAAATCCATATTTTATATAACTTTTAATGCACACAATAATGACTTTCTTTGATGACTTTTGGTACACATAATGCTGAGTATTTCTGATTACCATTGATATTATTATTTAAAATAAAAAATGCCTCATAATAGTTAAAATTTAAATTATGAATTGGATTAAATAAATAATTAAAATATAATGTTTTACTAATTTATTATTAATTAATTATAAATTAATTTGAAAAACTGTTGAATTTGATGAAAATGATTTTATAAAAAGATAGTTTTATGCACTGAAAGAATTTTATCAGAATAAATGATAATTATTAATATGAGTGGATAAAATTAATGAAATATATATTTTATATTAATTAAAATGTTTTTAAATTCGTTCAATAAATATGATATGAATAAGATAATAACAAATCAAATTTAACACATAAAAAGATGTATTTTTTAAAGGAATTTTTGCCAAATTTTAATAGAACAATTATTTTATAAATAAATTATTAAACATTTTATAAATTTTATATTTAAAAATAATTTTTTTTTTGAAATAAAAATGTAAAAATTATATAATGTTTACTTTTTTGGTATATTTTAGAGAAGATTCATTTTTTGAGAAATAATGAAAATACTGAATTTTAATTGGAAACTGACTTTTCATATAATTAAATATTAATGGTAAATTATAATTTGAATTGGTTCTAAAATAAATATAGTTACGTTATATATATAGTAACGAAATTTAGGTCATTTTAATCATTTATATATTGAATTTAGATATAAAAATAATGTAATCTTTTGAACATTTTCACTTTAAAACCCATATTTCTTGTCATTTCTCTGAGATATATTTTATATTACTTTTTCTATTTGTTTTTTAGGTATTTAAAAAAAATTATAAATTATTTGGAATTAAAATTATTTATAATTTCAATTAATTAAGACATAATTTTTTCAACAAAGATTAGTGAAAATTGTTAAAATAAATTACTGTGACTAAGGTAAAAAATAAGCTTAGATAGTGGTTGAACATAGAATATAAGGGTAAAAGTAAATACCAATTTCTCCAAAACGAATATAATTGACATATTTACACCCTTATGAACTTATTATAATATTTTATTAGTTTTAGGACAGTTTACCATGAATGTGACCCCTATAATAGGTTAAATAATGTGAAATGAAAAAAAAATTATTTTCTTACATTTAGTATCTATAAATCTTTGGGATAAGGGAAAATATAATATATTTTAGGTTATGTATATCATTTTGAAATATAAATGATTTTTTTTCAATTTATGATAATTTATTTTAAATTTTATAGATGAATTAATAATAGTAAATGCTAATGAAAAGCCAACACATTATTTATTTATTTAATAATTAACAAAAATAAACGATACTAAAAATATTAAAAGTGAATAAAATTTAATGATTTATTATATTAAATTAATTTGTTAGATTATTAAATCATGTAAATATTTTTATACAATATATTTTAATTTAATCATTGTATTGTTATTTTTAAATTCAAATTTGATAAATAATGTCAAAATTGAAATTAACGTTATTGTAATATAAATGATTTTTTATAAAATGATTTAAAATTCCTAAATAACCTATAATTTGGAAATTTATTAATAATTGTTAATAAATATGACATATGTATCATTAATGGACAAATTTATATTTAATAATGAACATATTAACCCCTAAATAGTAAAAACATTGTTAGTGTGGTTATTGTTAAAATAACATTTTTGCACACTACAGGTGCATCTGTTAAAAATAATGTACAAAAAATAGGAAATTTTTATGTTTTAAAATATATATCATATATAATAATTATTGGGCCTAAATTTACAAACAATTTTCACTCTAATTTATCTTAATGTATAAATTACTTTGGAGAGAAAACTAGTTAACATAAAAAAAGTAAAATTGTAAAATACGGAAATAGAAGTATTAAAGAAAAAAAAGTCGATACAAGTATTCTACTATTTGTTCGAGGTATTTCATTACCATATAGTCTTTCCTCCAAATTAATTATAAATATTTTATCTACATGAGGTAAGGTATTCCTCTCAATAATGAATACATCCAAGTATTCATAAGAAATCAACTCTTGCTCAACTATAAAAAGAAACTAACCCCCACCCCACTTATTCACACATATTATGACACTTGGATTGAAAATTATCTTTCCAAATAACTATAAAAAGACAATATACTCATCCTATAAAAGTTATTTTTATCATAAATAAAACATGTCAAGTTTTTAGGGAAAACCATTAGAGGAATCCCGAAGAAGAGGTAATGTTTTTCTAACTGGGGTTTTATTTTATTTCCTTCTCAACCCCCTCCAATTATTATTATTAAATGATCTTATAATAATGGTAGTATATTAAATATAATGAGTTTTTTTCTATCGTTCTTAAAAAAAAATTAAAAAAAATATTTCAAATGGGATAAACAATTGTATTTCATGTGTATGGTGGACTACCACCTCTCGAACCGATGTTGTTCCTTCAAACATTAACACCATTAAGGATTTAAAATAAAAACAGTACAACTTTTAATATTTTATATTTATTATATGTACGATTTCATAATTATTTTCTATTATTATAAAAAATCTGACATCATATTTTCCGTTTTTTTGGAATACGGTAATGTCTCTCATGTGTACGATAGACCACTACCTCGTGAAGCGATGTGATTAAGTCACACTTTACGTTGAACGTATTAAGGATGGTTTTAATAAAATATGTAATATATATGACATAAAAATTATACTTTAATGATAAAATACATATATATATATATATATAATATAATTTTATTTCATTATACTGAAAGGAAAATAGAAACAGTGTTCATGTGTACGTATGGCCTACCATCTCTACGAACAGTGAATTTAATTTCCTATTACCAAATTTTATGTAATAATATAAATAAATATATAATAAATATAAATTAAATTTAAATAAATTATTAAATTCTTTAGATTATGAAGTCATGATCTATATAAAATAAACAAAATATAAGAAGTCAAACATACTTGAAAAACATGGAAATTAACATCTAAAACAATGAAAATGATGAATTATTATTAAAAATGGTTATAAGATATTACGAAATGATTATAAATGAAATTTTAAATATTAATATATTTCATTTATAAATTAATATCATTATTAAAACCATTATAAAATAATATAAATGGGTTTTAACCAAAATAGATCAGAAGGTATGTGATTTCCTCTAAATTTACATTCCATTGAGACTTATTTTTTATTATGAAAAAATTCACTTTAATTTGGTGTATATTCTACTAACTTTTTCATTTAATTTAATTTTTTTCTCATGAAAAAATTTATTTTATGTTTCACATTTAATTATCTTATCCAAATATTTTCAACTTGATTACTACCAAGTGGTAAAAGGTATCTTTGAAATCTCACTTTCCTTTGTGATTGTAAAGATCATCTAAAAAATAACATACTTATGATCATATTTCATTACACATTACATTTATCATAAATATCCCAATTCTTGTGTGTTTTATTTGATTCATTCCTAAACCATATACCATTATTATATATGATGTTTACTTCAAATGTAATTTTTTTAATTGGAGAAATGTTTATAAATATGTATTCTTAACTCAATGAATATATTTGATGATAAGGCACATTTTTAATCTGAATATTTGATATAGGAGGAATGATTTGGACCTACACATATGGGTCAGACCCAGGTAATGATATCCCATCAATGCATCGATAGTTTCATGATATTATCTTATTGAATAAATTATACGAGTTTTTACCTAATTGTTTTAATATGTATTGTTAATATAAGTTGACTATAAATCTTATATTTACCTAGGAAACAAGGATTCTAGTAATTAAAAATATCATGAATTTATATTTTAGTTATTATTATCCAGGAGATTTGCACTATGAAAAAATATATTGATTCATTTCATTCTCATTCTATTGATTAAATTTAATATATGTTTATTTATTTACCTTTCCCTGTTGATAATTCCTTATAGAGTAATTTAAATGAATTGTATGCTTAGTTATTTTCCTCTCCATATTGACTATTCCTTATCTAGTTATTTAAATTGAATGTGTGTTTAGTAATTTACAATTCCATATTGATTATCTGTTGTTTTTTCATGATATCTTCTAATATAATTAACCCTTACTAAGAATTTGAGCTAACCGATATTTTGTAATCATTATCTGGGTTATGAAGAAAAAACATTTGAATTACTTTTCAAGGATTATGATCATTTTATTTTGTTATAAATTATTCTATATTTTCTATTCCAAATTTGAATGGGTATCATGTATGTATTATGGATTCCAAAAGAGTTAAACTGATAGGTCCTTTGGGATTTTAAGCTTTTATCTATGTTAATGAAATAAAGTAATGCACCAGTTCTTTAATAATGGGTTTGGGGTTATTAGATTTGTAATCAAAGGAAGTTTATTAGAAAATGTGGAAAATACATTTAGGAAATCATATATAGGGGAACAAAATGTGAATATAGACTTTGATGATTATTATAGACGGACATCAAAATGTTTTTTAAGGTAAATATTAAGTGGTTTACTCATACAATAAATCTATATATAGATACTACTAGTGGATGCAGTTATAGAAAATATGCACCTCGTTTTAATTACTCGAAAAATGGAACATTGTGTTTGAACTGATCGTTCCCTGTTATATGACAACAAGCGTTACCACGCATCAGGTTTGACCATCTAAGGGGATATGCATAAGATAATTTGAATTTTCATTAAAAACAATTGTGAATAATTTTTAGATAAATATACTTCAAATAAATCACGATTATGATTATGAAATTATATATTAATAAAATTCTCAATTTCTATTAAGTGTAAAACCATATTTAGAAACTTACGTAGTTTAAATATATTGTGATCCAAACTAGTATATGTCGTTGTTTATAAATGGAACTTCAAAGGAATAAATATATCAACAACCAAAGAAAATGTAAAGGTTTCCCTACTTAGGATTACGATATATATTGTTATAAAAAAGAGCAAGTTATAGATATATTTTGACAACAAAACCAAATTATGAAAAATAACCTCTCTTAAATTGAGAATCCTATTTTAAAATGATATTATATGATGTTGGTTAACATTATGTGACAGAAGAACCTATCATTTAGTAGTACAACTGATCGAATGGTAGGTGAGTAACAGATTAATCCTTTGTAGAAGATATTTGTGGAATTTGGATTGGCTGAAAAGGAAAAGGTTTCACTTTAAGTGTATTTTTATTAATATTGATGTTGATCAATGATAGTAATTGACCCATAATACTACGGAATAAGTGGAAATAGAACCTATTGAATGGAAATATTTTATGGAGACATTATTTGAAAAATATTTCCCTTGTGGGTAATCAACCAAGATTAAGTTAATATTTCATAGCATGAAGAAAATTTAATAAGAATGTGTGTCAGATTATGAATCTACCTAAATAATGTTTTCTAGATTTTCTACAAAATACATATGAAGCACAAAGAAAAATATTGATAAATTTTTAAGGTACAAATTTATATCTTTGCAGGGCACTGGTCTCCAAAAAAATTCTTTATATGATGAAATAGATTTATGTTCCATCAAAATAGAGAAGGAATTTTATAAAATT
The DNA here is from genome assembly GCA_963277665.1 of Viscum album. Taxonomy (NCBI): domain Eukaryota; kingdom Viridiplantae; phylum Streptophyta; class Magnoliopsida; order Santalales; family Viscaceae; genus Viscum; species Viscum album. Next base: position 1,502,292,519 of record OY728128.1, read on the forward strand.
AATATTCTATAGGTTAAAATAGATAAAAAAATGTCATATAGACAACATGAGAATAAAAATATGTCAAAGAAGAAGATGAATAAATTCACATATTTTGAGAATGTGGAAAGAATCACCTTAAGAAATTCTTAAAAGGCACGAGGGTTTGTTATAAGTATTGAGAAATGGTTCATCAGGTTAAATAATGAAAAGTGAATAAGTAAAAAACTGATATTAAATGTTACAAATATAAGTAGATGGGATACAATGAATATTAAATAGCCAATTTTCAAAGGAATATTCCTTAGAATACTCTATGGGATAAAGGTTGATCTTATGCTATTTATACAACTGAATTAGAATGATTCATAATACTTATTAATCGGATTCATGAAAAATGTTGTAAAATTACTTTATTGATGATATTGTTATCATAAGGTTTATAGAATATATAAATATTATACAATAGATCTATTTTATAATGGATTTTAAAGATAGTATTAAATGGTTCTAAAAAAAGTAATTTAGTAGAATGTTGTAATTTTTCGAAATCCCACGAATGAGGGAAAGATAATCCTTATTATGTTCTTGATGTAGAGATAGTGATGTTTGAATAATGATATTATTGATATGGATAAAGTTAATAAGATACTAATAAATATAATGGAAATTATTTTGATGTGTTGGATCATATACATTTTGGATAGGTTTACCATTTATGAAGTGGTTTAAGTTGAACATTGGTTGATGTTTTATAGATTGATGTATTAATTCCCCATATGATTCTTCCTTTTCTAATAGATTAAGTAGAAATACTAAAAGGTAAAATCCAATTATGATACTATGATTAGGATTTTGAAACATATAAATTATGTATTTTTCATTATATATACAGAGAGTGAATTAATTCCTTAACTCTAAGAAATGTTTATTGAAATTAAAATGGATCATTATTATGATCATTTTTATGGATAACAATTACATTCTTCGCACCTATACGATTTTTTATATTGTGGTAATTATTCTTCTCTAGATCTCGCCCTTTCTTATGATCAATGTTCTCTAGCACTCTCCAAAAATATTTTCATGTAACTTTTCTCTTCAATATCAATATTTTCATTTACCATATATGTTCCCCTATCTAAAAACCTAGTTCTTGTGCTTATTCTGGATGAATTTTTTACTTTAATTTAACTATTAGTAAAGGAATATTTTATTATAAATTTTATAATGGGAGTTTTTAATTTCATTAATTTAAAATTATAAAACCATTGATTACCATGATCATGACCAAATTTTTAGGAACCAATTTATTTATTGTGGAGAAAATGTAACACCCTGAGATTTAAAAAAATGAATATCATATATAATATCATGTATGATATGAATCAACAAGAATAGAAGAAAAAATAAAATCCCTAAACATTATTATATATTTTCAATGGTAATTAATTTCTATACATTCTATATCTTTCAATTCACGTAACAATGACTTTCTTGGAAATATTTTATTACATGTAGGGCTGTGTTTTACCGGATACAATCAATATTATTACATAAAATAAAAATTATCTCCTAACCATTAAATTAGTGATTATGGATATGATTAATTGACTTATTAAAATAGTTGAATAAATTAATTTGTTAGAAAATAATTTCAAATGAATTTAAAAAACCAAATTAATATAAAGGAAATGTTTTTTATAGAAAATTATTTTAATATTCCAAAGTCATTTTATCATAATAAAATAAGTTAACTACAATTAGTGGATGATATTAATGATATATATATATATATATTATATTATATTTAGTAAAATAAGTTTAAATTCATATAACATATTTTATAGTCATTAGATAATATTAAATCCAATTTTTCATATAAAAAGTTGTATTTTTCTAAAGGTAGTTTCAGAGTTTTTTAATGTCGTACTTATATTAAAACTTATTTTTGAAACCTTTATTAGTTATTTTAGACCAAATAATCTTAGTTTTCTAATAATTAGTTTGAAAATTATATTATGTAGAAAATTTAGTATTTTTCTGAGATATTTTATTTTTTGAGAAATACTGAAAAATACTAAATTTTAATTGAAAACTGAATTTTGTCTAAATAATTTATCAATTTAAATAATATTTTATATTGGTTTTAAAGTCAAAAATTTTCAATTATAAATCTATTAATACAATTTATTCTATTAGAATCATTTTATATTGAATTAAGATATTAAAAGTTAGTAATCTTTTGAAAATATCATTTCAGAAACTCGCTTTATCGTCACATCTGAGGGATTAATTTTATATTAATTTTTTCATTTATGTTGATCAAAATTAAAAAAAATGGATTTCATATTCTGAATCCGAATATTTTATAATTTAAAATATAGTCCATATAATTTTTACGAAAATAATTAGTGAATATTATTAAAATTAATTTAAGTTATTAAGCTAAAATGAGTATTTTTAGTTGTTAAACTTAAAGTACAAGTATTAAAATGACCGATATTTTTCTTAAAAACTCATGTAATAGCCATATCTTGACTCTAATGAACTTAGGCTCTAATTTTATGTGTTTTTTTGACACTTTTATATATTACATACCCATATAATAAGTTATTTAATGAAAAATAAAAAATAATCTCTTCTTGCTTTTAATTACTTATAATGCTTTGGGATAGGGAAAAATATAACATATTTTTAGTTATGTGTAACCTTATGAAAAAATGGTCGTTTTATATCCTAACACTTTATTTTAAATTTTATAGTTGATTTAATTACTTCAAAATCTTAAGAATCACCAATGTAGTAATTGTTTTGTAATTAATTTACTAAAATAAATGATATTAAAAATATTAAAAGTGAAAAAATCGGATGATTTATTGTCTTCTAATTTTTTTTAATTATTAAATCATTTAAAAATTGTTTTCAAATAATATATTTTAATTTCATCATTTTATTTATATTTTCAAATTCAAATTTGATAAATAATACCCAAATTGAAATTACTACTATTTTATTATAAATTAAATTTTATTAAATGATTTAAAAATAATAAAAATCCAACAATAATAGAAGTTATTTTTAAATTTAAATAAATATAAAATATTTTCCACTAATGTACTAATTTATCTTCTATAATGAACATTTTTATCCCTATATAGTAAAAATATTTTAAATGTGGTTAGAGTTAAAGAATCATTTTTTTCACTACATGCGTTTCTCTTAAAATTTATTTCCAACACACATGATAATTCAATTTTATAAATAATATTTCTTATTTAAGAATAATTTGGAAAAAAAAATTATATTAATTCTTAATCAAATTTAGTCTTAAAGAATAGATAATGTTGGTTAGAAAACTAATTAACATAATGACAAAAAAGTCAATATTTTAAAATAAGGAAACAAAGTAGTTAAGGAACGAATTATATAAAACATGTGTTATATTTTGTGGTGGACGTTTTAATCAACCATATTGTAGTTCCTCTGAAATAATTATCAATATTAGAGCCAAATTCGGTAAGTTATACCTCTCAATTGTGAATACTTTTTGAGTATTTTTAAGAATGCCACTCCTCCTCATCCTTAAAAATGAACTGAACCCCCACCCCCCAACAACTTCACAACTATTAACAGATTTGGTATGACAAGGATATTAAAAATTTTCTCAAAAAACTCTCTAAACTTAACCTCAATGCATTATTTTTTTCATAAAGTATGCCTTTCATGATTTTAGTGAAAATTTAAGGAGGAAACCCGAAGAAGATGTAATGTTCCATTTAAAGAGTTTTTATTTTATTTCATTCTCCAACTACTCTTATTATTATTATAAAATGATAATAAAATATTCTAATAATATTACATATATTGAGATGATTTTATGTCAATGGTATTCCTTATATCTTTGCCACCATTCATCAAATATGATACACAATCATCATTCGTGTGTACGACGGACTACCACCTTGTGAATTGATGTTCTTCGTTATTTCGTTATCACATTTAATGGTTGGTAATAGTGATTAATATAATATTAATATATTATATTTATTATATTTATTATTTCTTCATTCTTATGGAGTTATTTTATTACATGTACTGTCATATTTTTATTTTTGGGAATACAATAACGACATTCATGTGAACGACAAACTGCCACCTCGTGAAGCGATTTGATTCATTCACACATTACATGGAATGTATTAAGGATGATTTTCCAAAAAATGTGTAAATTATAAGATATAAATATGATATTGTATTGATAATATTCATATATATAATTTACCTTTCTTTCTCTAATATGACATGAAAATGGAACCAACGTTCATGCACATGTACGACCTACCATCTCCACGAATGGTGCATTTCATTTCCTATCACAAAATATTATGGATTATATTAAATACATATATATTAAATATATATGATATTTGAATAATTTTTTAATTTATATAGTTGACTAAATATTGATCTAGGTAGGAGAAATAAAAAATAGCAAGTTAAACCATACTTGAAAAACAAGGCAATTAACACAAAAAACAATGAAAATAATGATTGAGTATTAACAAAAATGTTATAAGATGTTATAAAAGGATCATATATTATAAAACAGTTATTAATAAGGTTATTTTTTATGTTAATAAAATTAGTTATACCATTATACATGAGGTTAAAGGGTCTTCTACCTAAAGGGAGTGTATGGTACGAGATTTCATCTCAACTGACATTCTATAGAGAATTATTTGTTATTATAGACAAATTCACATACATGTGATGTATATTCTACCCCATTTTCCATTTAATATTATGATTGAATCATAATTCATTATATTTTAATTTTCCCTCTATATTATTTCATCCAAAGGGTTTTGACTTCAAAATTATCAAATAGTAAGAGTTATCATTGTAATCCCATTTTCTTTTGTGATTATTAAAATTATCCTGAAACAATCACTTAAGTATAATATTTTTTCATTAAACATTAAATTTATCTTAAAAATGAATAAAATATTTTATGGATATTATTATTTTCATCATGGTATAAAATTTTCTAATATAGTTTGTACTTTTCCAGTTATTTGATTAATTGAGGAAATGATTATAAATTCATATTATTTAGTCAACATAGATATTTGATGATTAAAAAAATTATAAAATAGACTATTTTATATATTTGGAATAATTCATAACTACAATTACATGTGGGTCTTAGTAAATAATAACCCCTCGATGCATTAATAGTCTCATGAGATGAATCAGTTTTCCAAATTATATGGGTTTTTATCAAGTAGTTTTAAACTATCTTGAGAAAATATATTAACGAAAAATATGAAATTTACCAATGAAAAATTGTGTCCAATAATTATGAATTTCCTATATTTGTATTTTAGATATTATTATCCATGATATTTTCACCATGATAAATTATATGGGTTCGTTTCATTTTTTTCTTACTAAGTAAATGGCATGTGTGTTCAGTTATTTAACATTACATATTGATTATGCCTTATCCATAAATTTAAATGGAATGTGTGTTCAGTCATTTACCTTTCCATATTTATTATTCCTTATCAATTTATTTTAAATTGAATGTGTGTTTAGTTATTTAACTTTCCATGTCGATTATCTATTACTGATTCATGAAATCTTATGATTTACTTAACCCTTACAACACAATTGAGATCAATATTATTTTTGCCCTTTCCATATTTTATGAAGATGATTCGTCTGAATGAGTTTCCATGGATTCTAATAAGTTTATTGTTTTATGTATGATGTTTCATTTTCTATTCAGAATTTAAATATTTATCATGTATGTACATGAGTTTCAAAAACTGCTAAACTAATCCGTCATTTTGGATTTGAATCATGTATCCATGAAAATGTAATAATGTAAGGCACTTACTATGTGATAATAGAGCAAGTTTGTTACAATATTACTATGATGTAATCTAGGAGAAAATCAAGGAAAGACATGATATCGCACCACGAACCCCAAAGGTCGATAGTGATGATCATCATAAGCCTTTTGGCAAGGCTAACTTGCATCCATAATCTTCTGAATTAGTTATAATTTCATTGAAGTGTTCTAAAAATGATGTGGATCAAGTAGTGTTTTATAACATTCCCCTAACGATCACATGGGTTAATGACACATAATACTATATAGATCCTTATATAAATCCAAATGAATCGTTTCCTCAAATATATTATTATAGGAAAACTCAATGATATCTATGTGTTTCTCCCAATAACATACATAATCACGACCACATTCTAAGAGAATATACTCAAACACCCATATAATGCTCTTGGAAAACCCATAGGTCTATGGGTGATATGTTATACTAAGATGAACATGTGAATCAAATGCTTTTTACAACCCTTATACGAACTGTGATGTCAAACATGAATCATTATCCTATACAATAGAATAGGGAAGAACATGAAATAGTAAAATACACAAAATATAAATCCTCCCCATATCACCAATTGAGATGTCCTATAATATTGTTTGTAATTGTGTGACCTTGTTTAACCTATCCATGATCATCCACACTACAACACTTCCTCAAGATGTTCTTGGAGAAACCGTCACAAAATCTATAGTTAACTCATCCCATTTCTACTCAGGAATGTATTGAGGAAATAACATATTGGAAGGTCACTAGTTATAATCCTTCACATAATAACAGTAAGATCATTGTGTGGTAAAACAAAAAATATAATCCATTACACTCAACCACCAATACTAAAGATGTACATTTAGGTACATCTTGGAAAGCCCGTGGAGAACTCCCCAAACAGAGGTTTGTGATTCCCCTATCAACTCTTCCCATATGTCATTTGGAACCTAGATACATATCCAAAAGTGTAGAATATTGTCCTCACAGATATCTTAAGTAGGAATTTGGTACTCATCTGAGGAATTACAACTCAAGAATAATCCTTCCGGATCAAAAAATTTTCTAATCCTTACACATTATTTAAGAAAGGGTGTCACATACAAAGCTTCAAAAACAGGATTCCCATGACATTTTTACTCCTCCAGGTCTATCATAGAGTGTTGGTTCATTAATAGCCACTCACACCTAGCCTCCTGAATGACATGAGTATGATTCTCATAGCTCAGGAAAATAGATAATTATTTCCCCTTTCCGGGGGTATAAGTGACCTTATAGTTGAATGAATACAAGTAATCTACCTGCATTCACAACCAAATATCTAGGTCACTTTTTCAGAAATATATGTGATATATTTATGTTCCCTAAAAATGATGAACCATTTCCCAATTTATTAGTCCTCTAATCGCATAAGGTATGAACTCCCACTTCTAGATCAAGATAACATGCAGGTTAATTCCTCTCACGAGGTCTCAAATAGAGGTACATGTCTAATATGACACAATCTGGATGCATTACAACCACTCTATGCCCAATTACATATGCATCATAATGAAATGTATATCTTATGCCTATATTTATAAGAATTCGGATCATTGTGGATTCCAATATCCCTTTCAACTCCTAAAATAATATATCGTAGGCGTATGACCACAAGTTATTCAAACCCTTCTTAGTGAATCTAGTAAGAGGTGCTTCAAGGCATGTGAAGTACTGAATGAAATTCCTCTAATAGACATCCATCCCCAAGAAACTATTTATATTGAATACATTACTAGGATTCTCCAAAAAAAAATTCATCCCTTTCCATGGGTCAATAGATACTCAATCTTTGTAAACGATATAATGCAATAAGTGAACCTTTTTATCCAAATGTGGTATTTAGTTGTCTTAGAAAATAGTTGGCGATCTCTCAAGTTATTTGAAAATATCTCCAGACATTTATCAGGGTAATGTTTGTTACATGAATTCAAAAATATATAATCCATTATAACTTCCACAAATCAATCCAGATATGAGTGGAAAACACAATTCAATATATCCATTAAAATTGATGGCATGTTATTAAATCCAAATCACATAACTAGATACTTTGGAAATAATTATCTACTGTGGAATGCTGTGTGGGTTATATCATAAGGTCTAACCTGAACCTGATGATATCATAACCTAAAATTGATTCCTACGATGTATTTCACTACTAAGATCTAGTTAATGAGGTCATTTATATGAGTAATTGGATACCTTTTATTCCCTATAAGTTTATTAAAATATCTGTAATACTTTCATATAATATGGTTATGGTCATCATTATTGGTAAAAAGAACCATTTAACCCCTTGAATGTGTACTAGTTCATATAAAACCCTTCCCTTACATGCCTTTAGACTAATTCCTATGTCCTTGGAGCTCTTTAGGTTCCATCCTATAAGGGTGATTAGACAATGGTATTACTCTTAACATTAGATCGATGGTTAAAACCACCTATCTAAAAAGAGGTAAGGTAGATAAGTTGTTAGGGAATACATCCCTGAAACAATCTACCATTTGAGGAATTTCCATACACTACGTTCCCTAATCAATCATAAAGAGACTATCCATCTAGGCTATCACTCCACCAATTCCATGATACTCGGGGCTAACTCAACTCACATGGACATCATATTTAGGTTTATGAATATAGGTCCTACCCTCAGGTAATGATTTGACACAAGTCAATGATAGAAATTGACATATGTATGGTGTGAAACCAACCATTCCATCTTGACAATGACATAGAAGAGGGTTATATCGTGTATAAAAAGGTTCTAGGGAAAATATATCCTCCCACATCAAGATGTTAATCCTTGAACTTGTGTGTACCCTCTGATTGAACCCCTAATGATGTGTCAAGAGTTATCTCGACATATAATTTATCCATTTATAGGCCCAAACATTCCGTAATTTCGGAATAAATAATAGACTATGAAACAACTATACCAAATAAAGAAGCCACTAATGTATATTCTACTATAATAATAACTTGTATTGTAGAATTCCATGGACTCAACTCATTTGGTGTATACTTTAATATATATATATATATTGCGTGATCTGTGGCCTTGAGACACAACCTGACTAACCTCAATAGTTATACTCTATTAGTGTTGAACCTTTTATGTTTGAATATCTTATCCATGACCACACCCTTGGATATATTGGCTTGTAGTAAACTAGCTCTTAGTTTGATACGAAGCTATGGGTCTTGTACTAGAATTTGGTGTTTTTAATGATCCCTTTCATCTAATAATGGATTGGATATCTGTTAGAAAAAAATGATTGTGACCCGTCCTTTCATTATATCAGAAATTGATTTTGTTTGTCATGTATCAGGGATTCTTATTCCCTATAATACAACACCAGTTGAACACCACATAAATATCAATGTGTTTCATCAAGCTCATGCTCCCACTATGAGTAGAATTGGAATGATTTTTCCTTTAACTAGACATACTATATCCCTACTTAAAAATTTAACTACGATGGACCACATTTCAATATAACCATAGTTTCAACATAGTGATTAGAGACTAGTTCACAATCTATAAAATTATATTCAACCAGATGAAATTAATCTATGATTGGATGGAATATACAATCCTATCTGGTAATCGTATCACAATCATATAGTAGTCACTGGTTAGTGTTGGTGGGAATCCCTGAAGATTACTGAAATGAGAAGAATAATCCATTACAAACAAAAAACCCTTCTATAGGTTCATAAACTGTCATACTTGGGTTTCTATCAATGTATGCAGAATGAAGTAGTCATATAAGGTTGTTTGGATGTCTTCCCAGACCATACCCTAATGATGAACTACCTAAAAAATGGAATCCCACAAATAAATAGTGAACTCATGGATCATATAATTGGAAAGATTAATTCTCTATTTTTGGATATGTCTATATATATACATTAATATATATATTGTGGCCTCTATCTTTGAGTCATTAGCTTGAAGTATTCCATCCCCCCAAGAAAGGAGGGAGGAGGGTACTTCTGAAATTTCTTTCATCAACTATTCCCCAGTAGGGGAATGTCATAGAGTTGTATATACCAACTACATAAAGAAAACAAATCTATATCAAAACTGATCATTGTTACCCAGTAGTGGCTCAATATGAGATTCCCCTAGTGGAATTGCAATATTAAATACTAGTTGATCAAGAACCCCCACATCTATAGCATGGTCATCACCACCCTCTATGTATATGAATTGAGGATGTCATGGTGTAATAACCCTATAATTACAAAATTATTTCATTATATTATATTTAACATAGTATAGGAAATTATATACCAATGATTTATAGGTATAAATAATTCCTATCATGATTCACACCTCCCTGTCTACTCTTAAATCTTAGTCTAGCTGAGATGAAGGATCACAATAGACTATAAGAGAGAACACCTAATTCCCACTACTAATGTTTGGTCTGGGTAAAGGTCTCACATAATAGAGAAAATGTTCTGATACATGGAGTTTCGATTCAATGTTAAAGAGTAAAACACCATTTAATTTTCAATTGGCATCCCAATTTAGAAATAACTATTTCATTTAAAAGTTTACATTTATTTGATAAAATAATAATTAATATGTATATAGTTATCATTTTCTATTTAGATACATCATTATTCTCAATATATAAGGGCATTATATCTTAATAAATATTAATTGGTATATCATGTAACTTTGACCTGAACATTAAATTTCATATTAGGGTGTAACAGGTCATAGAAAATTATGTGATCAAATTACGTAGCATTCCAAATTTATAGAGTATATGATTCATAAATTACAATTGGAATTAATGTAATCAAAATCATTGAATATTTAATCTCATATAACCAGTGGTTTGAGGATCAACCATGTAATAATTGGTTCATTATGGTGTCATTATCAATCTAGGTCGTATAATTATAATTATTCTGTTGTATACAATTTCATTAATCCTATTATTTTATCATTTCAAGAAATATTAACATATTTCATTATGTAATTATAAAGGTACCCACAATAATCACTGGAAATAGGGGAAATGAAAGTGGTAATGTTAATATGGCATGTCATAATGGATGAGATATGAAAACTCAAGTTCCAAATACTATTCAAAAAATGGTACCTCTTATCTATACCACTCCAATGGAAATGAATTACATAGTAATAAAATTATCAATAATAATTTCACAATTCATGTGTGTCACCCAATAGTGAAATACAATCAACTGTACAAGACACAAACAATTGAAAAATTATCCCATCCCAGGTAATTTTGGATTTCTCTATATGTAGGTTAGATATTTCCAGTCAATGGATCATTATTAAGTATTCATACATCATACTATCCAATCTAATTCTAAAATATCAAGTCAAAATGAAAAATACCTCTAATACCACTTTATAAAATCCCCTTTTCAAAACACACTAAATGGTTCTTTGAGAGGGTTGGCTACATGACCTCAATCACACCTCCCTGCATGCCAGTGCTTACTAACTAGCAACGAGGGAATGTGGTGCATCTATGAGGGGAATATGGCCTCTTGATCAGAGTGTACCGCACTAGTAAATAATAATGATAATAAGTGGAAGTAGAAATAAATAATTAGCATCAGAATAAGAATAATAAATAATTCAATCTAAATTGGAGGATATTAAATCATAAATAGATATAAAAATGGTGAGGATCATTTCATGTACCTATATAGAATGAGGCACATAGTATTTAGGGAAAAAAGTGTAAACCACATTATATACATAAATAAAAAAATAACAAAAAATACCTCTACTAGTATCATGATCATAGGTTCAGTCCTCAGCTTGGGTACTCCATCCATGAACAGAAAATCAAGAATTGAATGTGGACACTTCCCTTTGTCCACACATATAGTCATGAAGTCTTCTCGGGTACCATGAGAGTCCCATGAAGGGTGTGAGCTATACATATTATGACTCAAATAAATGGTACCTATAATAGTATATTCCATTAATATAAAATTATCATTGTTCAATAAATAATAAAGGTAAGACAATAATAGATAAATAAATGACACTTGACCGGGTTCCTCTTGGGACACCCAAATAAAACAACCTGATTCTATATAATAAAAATAGCGATAAACATAATGAAACTCATATATATACATATATATATATATATATAATATAATTTTATTTCATTATACTGAAAGGAAAATAGAAACAGTGTTCATGTGTACGTATGGCCTACCATCTCTACGAACAGTGAATTTAATTTCCTATTACCAAATTTTATGTAATAATATAAATAAATATATAATAAATATAAATTAAATTTAAATAAATTATTAAATTCTTTAGATTATGAAGTCATGATCTATATAAAATAAACAAAATATAAGAAGTCAAACATACTTGAAAAACATGGAAATTAACATCTAAAACAATGAAAATGATGAATTATTATTAAAAATGGTTATAAGATATTACGAAATGATTATAAATGAAATTTTAAATATTAATATATTTCATTTATAAATTAATATCATTATTAAAACCATTATAAAATAATATAAATGGGTTTTAACCAAAATAGATCAGAAGGTATGTGATTTCCTCTAAATTTACATTCCATTGAGACTTATTTTTTATTATGAAAAAATTCACTTTAATTTGGTGTATATTCTACTAACTTTTTCATTTAATTTAATTTTTTTCTCATGAAAAAATTTATTTTATGTTTCACATTTAATTATCTTATCCAAATATTTTCAACTTGATTACTACCAAGTGGTAAAAGGTATCTTTGAAATCTCACTTTCCTTTGTGATTGTAAAGATCATCTAAAAAATAACATACTTATGATCATATTTCATTACACATTACATTTATCATAAATATCCCAATTCTTGTGTGTTTTATTTGATTCATTCCTAAACCATATACCATTATTATATATGATGTTTACTTCAAATGTAATTTTTTTAATTGGAGAAATGTTTATAAATATGTATTCTTAACTCAATGAATATATTTGATGATAAGGCACATTTTTAATCTGAATATTTGATATAGGAGGAATGATTTGGACCTACACATATGGGTCAGACCCAGGTAATGATATCCCATCAATGCATCGATAGTTTCATGATATTATCTTATTGAATAAATTATACGAGTTTTTACCTAATTGTTTTAATATGTATTGTTAATATAAGTTGACTATAAATCTTATATTTACCTAGGAAACAAGGATTCTAGTAATTAAAAATATCATGAATTTATATTTTAGTTATTATTATCCAGGAGATTTGCACTATGAAAAAATATATTGATTCATTTCATTCTCATTCTATTGATTAAATTTAATATATGTTTATTTATTTACCTTTCCCTGTTGATAATTCCTTATAGAGTAATTTAAATGAATTGTATGCTTAGTTATTTTCCTCTCCATATTGACTATTCCTTATCTAGTTATTTAAATTGAATGTGTGTTTAGTAATTTACAATTCCATATTGATTATCTGTTGTTTTTTCATGATATCTTCTAATATAATTAACCCTTACTAAGAATTTGAGCTAACCGATATTTTGTAATCATTATCTGGGTTATGAAGAAAAAACATTTGAATTACTTTTCAAGGATTATGATCATTTTATTTTGTTATAAATTATTCTATATTTTCTATTCCAAATTTGAATGGGTATCATGTATGTATTATGGATTCCAAAAGAGTTAAACTGATAGGTCCTTTGGGATTTTAAGCTTTTATCTATGTTAATGAAATAAAGTAATGCACCAGTTCTTTAATAATGGGTTTGGGGTTATTAGATTTGTAATCAAAGGAAGTTTATTAGAAAATGTGGAAAATACATTTAGGAAATCATATATAGGGGAACAAAATGTGAATATAGACTTTGATGATTATTATAGACGGACATCAAAATGTTTTTTAAGGTAAATATTAAGTGGTTTACTCATACAATAAATCTATATATAGATACTACTAGTGGATGCAGTTATAGAAAATATGCACCTCGTTTTAATTACTCGAAAAATGGAACATTGTGTTTGAACTGATCGTTCCCTGTTATATGACAACAAGCGTTACCACGCATCAGGTTTGACCATCTAAGGGGATATGCATAAGATAATTTGAATTTTCATTAAAAACAATTGTGAATAATTTTTAGATAAATATACTTCAAATAAATCACGATTATGATTATGAAATTATATATTAATAAAATTCTCAATTTCTATTAAGTGTAAAACCATATTTAGAAACTTACGTAGTTTAAATATATTGTGATCCAAACTAGTATATGTCGTTGTTTATAAATGGAACTTCAAAGGAATAAATATATCAACAACCAAAGAAAATGTAAAGGTTTCCCTAGTTAGGATTACGATATATATTGTTATAAAAAAGAGCAAGTTATAGATATATTTTGACAACAAAACCAAATTATGAAAAATAACCTCTCTTAAATTGAGAATCCTATTTTAAAATGATATTATATGATGTTGGTTAACATTATGTGACAGAAGAACCTATCATTTAGTAGTACAACTGATCGAATGGTAGGTGAGTAACAGATTAATCCTTTGTAGAAGATATTTGTGGAATTTGGATTGGCTGAAAAGGAAAAGGTTTCACTTTAAGTGTATTTTTATTAATATTGATGTTGATCAATGATAGTAATTGACCTATAATACTACGGAATAAGTGGAAATAGAACCTATTGAATGGAAATATTTTATGGAGACATTATTTGAAAAATATTTCCCTTGTGGGTAATCAACCAAGATTAAGTTAATATTTCATAGCATGAAGAAAATTTAATAAGAATGTGTGTCAGATTATGAATCTACCTAAATAATGTTTTCTAGATTTTCTACAAAATACATATGAAGCACAAAGAAAAATATTGATAAATTTTTAAGGTACAAATTTATATCTTTGCAGGGCACTGGTCTCCAAAAAAATTCTTTATATGATGAAATAGATTTATGTTCCATCAAAATAGAGAAGGAATTTTATAAAATTAATATTCTATAGGTTAAAATAGATAAAAAAATGTCATATAGACAACATGAGAATAAAAATATGTCAAAGAAGAAGATGAATAAATTCACATATTTTGAGAATGTGGAAAGAATCACCTTAAGAAATTCTTAAAAGGCACGAGGGTTTGTTATAAGTATTGAGAAATGGTTCATCAGGTTAAATAATGAAAAGTGAATAAGTAAAAAACTGATATTAAATGTTACAAATATAAGTAGATGGGATACAATGAATATTAAATAGCCAATTTTCAAAGGAATATTCCTTAGAATACTCTATGGGATAAAGGTTGATCTTATGCTATTTATACAACTGAATTAGAATGATTCATAATACTTATTAATCGGATTCATGAAAAATGTTGTAAAATTACTTTATTGATGATATTGTTATCATAAGGTTTATAGAATATATAAATATTATACAATAGATCTATTTTATAATGGATTTTAAAGATAGTATTAAATGGTTCTAAAAAAAGTAATTTAGTAGAATGTTGTAATTTTTGGAAATCCCACGAATGAGGGAAAGATAATCCTTATTATGTTCTTGATGTAGAGATAGTGATGTTTGAATAATGATATTATTGATATGGATAAAGTTAATAAGATACTAATAAATATAATGGAAATTATTTTGATGTGTTGGATCATATACATTTTGGATAGGTTTACCATTTATGAAGTGGTTTAAGTTGAACATTGGTTGATGTTTTATAGATTGATGTATTAATTCCCCATATGATTCTTCCTTTTCTAATAGATTAAGTAGAAATACTAAAAGGTAAAATCCAATTATGATACTATGATTAGGATTTTGAAACATATAAATTATGTATTTTTCATTATATATACAGAGAGTGAATTAATTCCTTAACTCTAAGAAATGTTTATTGAAATTAAAATGGATCATTATTATGATCATTTTTATGGATAACAATTACATTCTTCGCACCTATACGATTTTTTATATTGTGGTAATTATTCTTCTCTAGATCTCGCCCTTTCTTATGATCAATGTTCTCTAGCACTCTCCAAAAATATTTTCATGTAACTTTTCTCTTCAATATCAATATTTTCATTTACCATATATGTTCCCCTATCTAAAAACCTAGTTCTTGTGCTTATTCTGGATGAATTTTTTACTTTAATTTAACTATTAGTAAAGGAATATTTTATTATAAATTTTATAATGGGAGTTTTTAATTTCATTAATTTAAAATTATAAAACCATTGATTACCATGATCATGACCAAATTTTTAGGAACCAATTTATTTATTGTGGAGAAAATGTAACACCCTGAGATTTAAAAAAATGAATATCATATATAATATCATGTATGATATGAATCAACAAGAATAGAAGAAAAAATAAAATCCCTAAACATTATTATATATTTTCAATGGTAATTAATTTCTATACATTCTATATCTTTCAATTCACGTAACAATGACTTTCTTGGAAATATTTTATTACATGTAGGGCTGTGTTTTACCGGATACAATCAATATTATTACATAAAATAAAAATTATCTCCTAACCATTAAATTAGTGATTATGGATATGATTAATTGACTTATTAAAATAGTTGAATAAATTAATTTGTTAGAAAATAATTTCAAATGAATTTAAAAAACCAAATTAATATAAAGGAAATGTTTTTTATAGAAAATTATTTTAATATTCCAAAGTCATTTTATCATAATAAAATAAGTTAACTACAATTAGTGGATGATATTAATGATATATATATATATATATTATATTATATTTAGTAAAATAAGTTTAAATTCATATAACATATTTTATAGTCATTAGATAATATTAAATCCAATTTTTCATATAAAAAGTTGTATTTTTCTAAAGGTAGTTTCAGAGTTTTTTAATGTCGTACTTATATTAAAACTTATTTTTGAAACCTTTATTAGTTATTTTAGACCAAATAATCTTAGTTTTCTAATAATTAGTTTGAAAATTATATTATGTAGAAAATTTAGTATTTTTCTGAGATATTTTATTTTTTGAGAAATACTGAAAAATACTAAATTTTAATTGAAAACTGAATTTTGTCTAAATAATTTATCAATTTAAATAATATTTTATATTGGTTTTAAAGTCAAAAATTTTCAATTATAAATCTATTAATACAATTTATTCTATTAGAATCATTTTATATTGAATTAAGATATTAAAAGTTAGTAATCTTTTGAAAATATCATTTCAGAAACTCGCTTTATCGTCACATCTGAGGGATTAATTTTATATTAATTTTTTCATTTATGTTGATCAAAATTAAAAAAAATGGATTTCATATTCTGAATCCGAATATTTTATAATTTAAAATATAGTCCATATAATTTTTACGAAAATAATTAGTGAATATTATTAAAATTAATTTAAGTTATTAAGCTAAAATGAGTATTTTTAGTTGTTAAACTTAAAGTACAAGTATTAAAATGACCGATATTTTTCTTAAAAACTCATGTAATAGCCATATCTTGACTCTAATGAACTTAGGCTCTAATTTTATGTGTTTTTTTGACACTTTTATATATTACATACCCATATAATAAGTTATTTAATGAAAAATAAAAAATAATCTCTTCTTGCTTTTAATTACTTATAATGCTTTGGGATAGGGAAAAATATAACATATTTTTAGTTATGTGTAACCTTATGAAAAAATGGTCGTTTTATATCCTAACACTTTATTTTAAATTTTATAGTTGATTTAATTACTTCAAAATCTTAAGAATCACCAATGTAGTAATTGTTTTGTAATTAATTTACTAAAATAAATGATATTAAAAATATTAAAAGTGAAAAAATCGGATGATTTATTGTCTTCTAATTTTTTTTAATTATTAAATCATTTAAAAATTGTTTTCAAATAATATATTTTAATTTCATCATTTTATTTATATTTTCAAATTCAAATTTGATAAATAATACCCAAATTGAAATTACTACTATTTTATTATAAATTAAATTTTATTAAATGATTTAAAAATAATAAAAATCCAACAATAATAGAAGTTATTTTTAAATTTAAATAAATATAAAATATTTTCCACTAATGTACTAATTTATCTTCTATAATGAACATTTTTATCCCTATATAGTAAAAATATTTTAAATGTGGTTAGAGTTAAAGAATCATTTTTTTCACTACATGCGTTTCTCTTAAAATTTATTTCCAACACACATGATAATTCAATTTTATAAATAATATTTCTTATTTAAGAATAATTTGGAAAAAAAAATTATATTAATTCTTAATCAAATTTAGTCTTAAAGAATAGATAATGTTGGTTAGAAAACTAATTAACATAATGACAAAAAAGTCAATATTTTAAAATAAGGAAACAAAGTAGTTAAGGAACGAATTATATAAAACATGTGTTATATTTTGTGGTGGACGTTTTAATCAACCATATTGTAGTTCCTCTGAAATAATTATCAATATTAGAGCCAAATTCGGTAAGTTATACCTCTCAATTGTGAATACTTTTTGAGTATTTTTAAGAATGCCACTCCTCCTCATCCTTAAAAATGAACTGAACCCCCACCCCCCAACAACTTCACAACTATTAACAGATTTGGTATGACAAGGATATTAAAAATTTTCTCAAAAAACTCTCTAAACTTAACCTCAATGCATTATTTTTTTCATAAAGTATGCCTTTCATGATTTTAGTGAAAATTTAAGGAGGAAACCCGAAGAAGATGTAATGTTCCATTTAAAGAGTTTTTATTTTATTTCATTCTCCAACTACTCTTATTATTATTATAAAATGATAATAAAATATTCTAATAATATTACATATATTGAGATGATTTTATGTCAATGGTATTCCTTATATCTTTGCCACCATTCATCAAATATGATACACAATCATCATTCGTGTGTACGACGGACTACCACCTTGTGAATTGATGTTCTTCGTTATTTCGTTATCACATTTAATGGTTGGTAATAGTGATTAATATAATATTAATATATTATATTTATTATATTTATTATTTCTTCATTCTTATGGAGTTATTTTATTACATGTACTGTCATATTTTTATTTTTGGGAATACAATAACGACATTCATGTGAACGACAAACTGCCACCTCGTGAAGCGATTTGATTCATTCACACATTACATGGAATGTATTAAGGATGATTTTCCAAAAAATGTGTAAATTATAAGATATAAATATGATATTGTATTGATAATATTCATATATATAATTTACCTTTCTTTCTCTAATATGACATGAAAATGGAACCAACGTTCATGCACATGTACGACCTACCATCTCCACGAATGGTGCATTTCATTTCCTATCACAAAATATTATGGATTATATTAAATACATATATATTAAATATATATGATATTTGAATAATTTTTTAATTTATATAGTTGACTAAATATTGATCTAGGTAGGAGAAATAAAAAATAGCAAGTTAAACCATACTTGAAAAACAAGGCAATTAACACAAAAAACAATGAAAATAATGATTGAGTATTAACAAAAATGTTATAAGATGTTATAAAAGGATCATATATTATAAAACAGTTATTAATAAGGTTATTTTTTATGTTAATAAAATTAGTTATACCATTATACATGAGGTTAAAGGGTCTTCTACCTAAAGGGAGTGTATGGTACGAGATTTCATCTCAACTGACATTCTATAGAGAATTATTTGTTATTATAGACAAATTCACATACATGTGATGTATATTCTACCCCATTTTCCATTTAATATTATGATTGAATCATAATTCATTATATTTTAATTTTCCCTCTATATTATTTCATCCAAAGGGTTTTGACTTCAAAATTATCAAATAGTAAGAGTTATCATTGTAATCCCATTTTCTTTTGTGATTATTAAAATTATCCTGAAACAATCACTTAAGTATAATATTTTTTCATTAAACATTAAATTTATCTTAAAAATGAATAAAATATTTTATGGATATTATTATTTTCATCATGGTATAAAATTTTCTAATATAGTTTGTACTTTTCCAGTTATTTGATTAATTGAGGAAATGATTATAAATTCATATTATTTAGTCAACATAGATATTTGATGATTAAAAAAATTATAAAATAGACTATTTTATATATTTGGAATAATTCATAACTACAATTACATGTGGGTCTTAGTAAATAATAACCCCTCGATGCATTAATAGTCTCATGAGATGAATCAGTTTTCCAAATTATATGGGTTTTTATCAAGTAGTTTTAAACTATCTTGAGAAAATATATTAACGAAAAATATGAAATTTACCAATGAAAAATTGTGTCCAATAATTATGAATTTCCTATATTTGTATTTTAGATATTATTATCCATGATATTTTCACCATGATAAATTATATGGGTTCGTTTCATTTTTTTCTTACTAAGTAAATGGCATGTGTGTTCAGTTATTTAACATTACATATTGATTATGCCTTATCCATAAATTTAAATGGAATGTGTGTTCAGTCATTTACCTTTCCATATTTATTATTCCTTATCAATTTATTTTAAATTGAATGTGTGTTTAGTTATTTAACTTTCCATGTCGATTATCTATTACTGATTCATGAAATCTTATGATTTACTTAACCCTTACAACACAATTGAGATCAATATTATTTTTGCCCTTTCCATATTTTATGAAGATGATTCGTCTGAATGAGTTTCCATGGATTCTAATAAGTTTATTGTTTTATGTATGATGTTTCATTTTCTATTCAGAATTTAAATATTTATCATGTATGTACATGAGTTTCAAAAACTGCTAAACTAATCCGTCATTTTGGATTTGAATCATGTATCCATGAAAATGTAATAATGTAAGGCACTTACTATGTGATAATAGAGCAAGTTTGTTACAATATTACTATGATGTAATCTAGGAGAAAATCAAGGAAAGACATGATATCGCACCACGAACCCCAAAGGTCGATAGTGATGATCATCATAAGCCTTTTGGCAAGGCTAACTTGCATCCATAATCTTCTGAATTAGTTATAATTTCATTGAAGTGTTCTAAAAATGATGTGGATCAAGTAGTGTTTTATAACATTCCCCTAACGATCACATGGGTTAATGACACATAATACTATATAGATCCTTATATAAATCCAAATGAATCGTTTCCTCAAATATATTATTATAGGAAAACTCAATGATATCTATGTGTTTCTCCCAATAACATACATAATCACGACCACATTCTAAGAGAATATACTCAAACACCCATATAATGCTCTTGGAAAACCCATAGGTCTATGGGTGATATGTTATACTAAGATGAACATGTGAATCAAATGCTTTTTACAACCCTTATACGAACTGTGATGTCAAACATGAATCATTATCCTATACAATAGAATAGGGAAGAACATGAAATAGTAAAATACACAAAATATAAATCCTCCCCATATCACCAATTGAGATGTCCTATAATATTGTTTGTAATTGTGTGACCTTGTTTAACCTATCCATGATCATCCACACTACAACACTTCCTCAAGATGTTCTTGGAGAAACCGTCACAAAATCTATAGTTAACTCATCCCATTTCTACTCAGGAATGTATTGAGGAAATAACATATTGGAAGGTCACTAGTTATAATCCTTCACATAATAACAGTAAGATCATTGTGTGGTAAAACAAAAAATATAATCCATTACACTCAACCACCAATACTAAAGATGTACATTTAGGTACATCTTGGAAAGCCCGTGGAGAACTCCCCAAACAGAGGTTTGTGATTCCCCTATCAACTCTTCCCATATGTCATTTGGAACCTAGATACATATCCAAAAGTGTAGAATATTGTCCTCACAGATATCTTAAGTAGGAATTTGGTACTCATCTGAGGAATTACAACTCAAGAATAATCCTTCCGGATCAAAAAATTTTCTAATCCTTACACATTATTTAAGAAAGGGTGTCACATACAAAGCTTCAAAAACAGGATTCCCATGACATTTTTACTCCTCCAGGTCTATCATAGAGTGTTGGTTCATTAATAGCCACTCACACCTAGCCTCCTGAATGACATGAGTATGATTCTCATAGCTCAGGAAAATAGATAATTATTTCCCCTTTCCGGGGGTATAAGTGACCTTATAGTTGAATGAATACAAGTAATCTACCTGCATTCACAACCAAATATCTAGGTCACTTTTTCAGAAATATATGTGATATATTTATGTTCCCTAAAAATGATGAACCATTTCCCAATTTATTAGTCCTCTAATCGCATAAGGTATGAACTCCCACTTCTAGATCAAGATAACATGCAGGTTAATTCCTCTCACGAGGTCTCAAATAGAGGTACATGTCTAATATGACACAATCTGGATGCATTACAACCACTCTATGCCCAATTACTTATGCATCATAATGAAATGTATATCTTATGCCTATATTTATAAGAATTCGGATCATTGTGGATTCCAATATCCCTTTCAACTCCTAAAATAATATATCGTAGGCGTATGACCACAAGTTATTCAAACCCTTCTTAGTGAATCTAGTAAGAGGTGCTTCAAGGCATGTGAAGTACTGAATGAAATTCCTCTAATAGACATCCATCCCCAAGAAACTATTTATATTGAATACATTACTAGGATTCTCCAAAAAAAAATTCATCCCTTTCCATGGGTCAATAGATACTCAATCTTTGTAAACGATATAATGCAATAAGTGAACCTTTTTATCCAAATGTGGTATTTAGTTGTCTTAGAAAATAGTTGGCGATCTCTCAAGTTATTTGAAAATATCTCCAGACATTTATCAGGGTAATGTTTGTTACATGAATTCAAAAATATATAATCCATTATAACTTCCACAAATCAATCCAGATATGAGTGGAAAACACAATTCAATATATCCATTAAAATTGATGGCATGTTATTAAATCCAAATCACATAACTAGATACTTTGGAAATAATTATCTACTGTGGAATGCTGTGTGGGTTATATCATAAGGTCTAACCTGAACCTGATGATATCATAACCTAAAATTGATTCCTACGATGTATTTCACTACTAAGATCTAGTTAATGAGGTCATTTATATGAGTAATTGGATACCTTTTATTCCCTATAAGTTTATTAAAATATCTGTAATACTTTCATATAATATGGTTATGGTCATCATTATTGGTAAAAAGAACCATTTAACCCCTTGAATGTGTACTAGTTCATATAAAACCCTTCCCTTACATGCCTTTAGACTAATTCCTATGTCCTTGGAGCTCTTTAGGTTCCATCCTATAAGGGTGATTAGACAATGGTATTACTCTTAACATTAGATCGATGGTTAAAACCACCTATCTAAAAAGAGGTAAGGTAGATAAGTTGTTAGGGAATACATCCCTGAAACAATCTACCATTTGAGGAATTTCCATACACTACGTTCCCTAATCAATCATAAAGAGACTATCCATCTAGGCTATCACTCCACCAATTCCATGATACTCGGGGCTAACTCAACTCACATGGACATCATATTTAGGTTTATGAATATAGGTCCTACCCTCAGGTAATGATTTGACACAAGTCAATGATAGAAATTGACATATGTATGGTGTGAAACCAACCATTCCATCTTGACAATGACATAGAAGAGGGTTATATCGTGTATAAAAAGGTTCTAGGGAAAATATATCCTCCCACATCAAGATGTTAATCCTTGAACTTGTGTGTACCCTCTGATTGAACCCCTAATGATGTGTCAAGAGTTATCTCGACATATAATTTATCCATTTATAGGCCCAAACATTCCGTAATTTCGGAATAAATAATAGACTATGAAACAACTATACCAAATAAAGAAGCCACTAATGTATATTCTACTATAATAATAACTTGTATTGTAGAATTCCATGGACTCAACTCATTTGGTGTATACTTTAATATATATATATATATTGCGTGATCTGTGGCCTTGAGACACAACCTGACTAACCTCAATAGTTATACTCTATTAGTGTTGAACCTTTTATGTTTGAATATCTTATCCATGACCACACCCTTGGATATATTGGCTTGTAGTAAACTAGCTCTTAGTTTGATACGAAGCTATGGGTCTTGTACTAGAATTTGGTGTTTTTAATGATCCCTTTCATCTAATAATGGATTGGATATCTGTTAGAAAAAAATGATTGTGACCCGTCCTTTCATTATATCAGAAATTGATTTTGTTTGTCATGTATCAGGGATTCTTATTCCCTATAATACAACACCAGTTGAACACCACATAAATATCAATGTGTTTCATCAAGCTCATGCTCCCACTATGAGTAGAATTGGAATGATTTTTCCTTTAACTAGACATACTATATCCCTACTTAAAAATTTAACTACGATGGACCACATTTCAATATAACCATAGTTTCAACATAGTGATTAGAGACTAGTTCACAATCTATAAAATTATATTCAACCAGATGAAATTAATCTATGATTGGATGGAATATACAATCCTATCTGGTAATCGTATCACAATCATATAGTAGTCACTGGTTAGTGTTGGTGGGAATCCCTGAAGATTACTGAAATGAGAAGAATAATCCATTACAAACAAAAAACCCTTCTATAGGTTCATAAACTGTCATACTTGGGTTTCTATCAATGTATGCAGAATGAAGTAGTCATATAAGGTTGTTTGGATGTCTTCCCAGACCATACCCTAATGATGAACTACCTAAAAAATGGAATCCCACAAATAAATAGTGAACTCATGGATCATATAATTGGAAAGATTAATTCTCTATTTTTGGATATGTCTATATATATACATTAATATATATATTGTGGCCTCTATCTTTGAGTCATTAGCTTGAAGTATTCCATCCCCCCAAGAAAGGAGGGAGGAGGGTACTTCTGAAATTTCTTTCATCAACTATTCCCCAGTAGGGGAATGTCATAGAGTTGTATATACCAACTACATAAAGAAAACAAATCTATATCAAAACTGATCATTGTTACCCAGTAGTGGCTCAATATGAGATTCCCCTAGTGGAATTGCAATATTAAATACTAGTTGATCAAGAACCCCCACATCTATAGCATGGTCATCACCACCCTCTATGTATATGAATTGAGGATGTCATGGTGTAATAACCCTATAATTACAAAATTATTTCATTATATTATATTTAACATAGTATAGGAAATTATATACCAATGATTTATAGGTATAAATAATTCCTATCATGATTCACACCTCCCTGTCTACTCTTAAATCTTAGTCTAGCTGAGATGAAGGATCACAATAGACTATAAGAGAGAACACCTAATTCCCACTACTAATGTTTGGTCTGGGTAAAGGTCTCACATAATAGAGAAAATGTTCTGATACATGGAGTTTCGATTCAATGTTAAAGAGTAAAACACCATTTAATTTTCAATTGGCATCCCAATTTAGAAATAACTATTTCATTTAAAAGTTTACATTTATTTGATAAAATAATAATTAATATGTATATAGTTATCATTTTCTATTTAGATACATCATTATTCTCAATATATAAGGGCATTATATCTTAATAAATATTAATTGGTATATCATGTAACTTTGACCTGAACATTAAATTTCATATTAGGGTGTAACAGGTCATAGAAAATTATGTGATCAAATTACGTAGCATTCCAAATTTATAGAGTATATGATTCATAAATTACAATTGGAATTAATGTAATCAAAATCATTGAATATTTAATCTCATATAACCAGTGGTTTGAGGATCAACCATGTAATAATTGGTTCATTATGGTGTCATTATCAATCTAGGTCGTATAATTATAATTATTCTGTTGTATACAATTTCATTAATCCTATTATTTTATCATTTCAAGAAATATTAACATATTTCATTATGTAATTATAAAGGTACCCACAATAATCACTGGAAATAGGGGAAATGAAAGTGGTAATGTTAATATGGCATGTCATAATGGATGAGATATGAAAACTCAAGTTCCAAATACTATTCAAAAAATGGTACCTCTTATCTATACCACTCCAATGGAAATGAATTACATAGTAATAAAATTATCAATAATAATTTCACAATTCATGTGTGTCACCCAATAGTGAAATACAATCAACTGTACAAGACACAAACAATTGAAAAATTATCCCATCCCAGGTAATTTTGGATTTCTCTATATGTAGGTTAGATATTTCCAGTCAATGGATCATTATTAAGTATTCATACATCATACTATCCAATCTAATTCTAAAATATCAAGTCAAAATGAAAAATACCTCTAATACCACTTTATAAAATCCCCTTTTCAAAACACACTAAATGGTTCTTTGAGAGGGTTGGCTACATGACCTCAATCACACCTCCCTGCATGCCAGTGCTTACTAACTAGCAACGAGGGAATGTGGTGCATCTATGAGGGGAATATGGCCTCTTGATCAGAGTGTACCGCACTAGTAAATAATAATGATAATAAGTGGAAGTAGAAATAAATAATTAGCATCAGAATAAGAATAATAAATAATTCAATCTAAATTGGAGGATATTAAATCATAAATAGATATAAAAATGGTGAGGATCATTTCATGTACCTATATAGAATGAGGCACATAGTATTTAGGGAAAAAAGTGTAAACCACATTATATACATAAATAAAAAAATAACAAAAAATACCTCTACTAGTATCATGATCATAGGTTCAGTCCTCAGCTTGGGTACTCCATCCATGAACAGAAAATCAAGAATTGAATGTGGACACTTCCCTTTGTCCACACATATAGTCATGAAGTCTTCTCGGGTACCATGAGAGTCCCATGAAGGGTGTGAGCTATACATATTATGACTCAAATAAATGGTACCTATAATAGTATATTCCATTAATATAAAATTATCATTGTTCAATAAATAATAAAGGTAAGACAATAATAGATAAATAAATGACACTTGACCGGGTTCCTCTTGGGACACCCAAATAAAACAACCTGATTCTATATAATAAAAATAGCGATAAACATAATGAAACTCATATATATATATAGGGGTGTATCAAATTAACTAGAATACATTCATGAAAGAATAACAGATCTTATAAATAGGTAAATTATCTAGTATAGTCCCAACACAAGGCTTTTATTTTTTGGAAGACACATCCATTGATTTAATAAATTGGCATATATGTAATTATATAGAAAGAATCAATATAATTTAATAAAATGGAATATTGGGATTATACAAGGGAAAAAATATAAAGGAACTAAATTATCGTACCAAGATCACTATGAGTAACCATCACCATTAGAGCCCATCCATGGTAATCTATAAATGCATGCCAAATATTACAGGTGGACTTATGTAGAGCATGAACCTATGAGACAATCCCATTGAAATCCTATAGGGGGTTAAGTTTAACTTGTGGAATGATATAACCATCTATCCACCAAGCCCATCTAAGGTGACTCCCCTAGGGAACTGCAATTGGCCATGTGTAGGTAAATAATCTGTTCCGTGAGACTATACTAGGCATTCTATAAAGAATCCAAGTATCAGTTCTAACATTTTTATAATCCAAATAATGTTGTAATTATAAAGAATAATGATCCCATCAATGTTGTCCTTAGGTTGGGACCCTAATATCTCACTCTAATTATTATAATTAATTATTTAACTATCTACAACTTATCCCAATTAACAATAATGAAAACCATAACACTTCCAAGTTGGATAATTCATTTAATTCAAGTAATTGTTTCAATGTTAAAAATCCATATTCACTAAGTCATGGAAAATTGTTTTCTTCAGAAAATATCAAATTCAAATAAATTTCATACAAGGTAATTCATAATCCTTAATTATTAGTTATTAAATTTATTTCCAATGAAATGTTTCAAAATACCTTAAAAGAGGCACACCTATATTGGTGGATAATGTTATTGAAAATTCCCCACTACATTGATTCATGGGAAAATAGAGTATAGAAACATATAAAAATAAATTTCGATTTAATAAAGAAATATTTATGGAGGTGACACAATAAATTTCTACACATGGATTAACAATGCATAATAAAATATAGCTTGAATTTTAGAGAAAAGTTCTAGACCAGAAACCTTATTCCTAAAATACTCTATGCATCCCATATCGACCCTTAATTTGATCTAGAAGGAGAGAAATCAAAAGAAAATTAAAAAACCATGAAAATAAGGCATATAATCTCACAAAAAATACTACAAAACAAATACATATATATGATGGAAGGATGAAAAATTAATAAGTATTTTTTCACTTTGGATAAAACACACCTGATCACAAAGAAAATAGAGACCATATTGAGGAGATCTAGAGAAACTTGTCTGATGTGTGGGGAGGAGTAGTCATTTACTTATACTTATATGCCTGGGATGAAAAGAACCCCTGTCAAATTAAGGGTTTTTTCCTCTTAAAAAATTTCCTCGGTATTTACATGGATTGTAAATGCATTACATGGAGTGTAAATGAAATACACGCCTCATAATGCATAGGTTTTACCTATGAAGGAAAAAACCTTACACATAATTAATGGGGGATGGAAAAATAGGTTCATGTCGTGTATTTAAATATATTCCTTGTATTCGGTCTATATCTAGGTTCCATCCCTACCGGTACAAATTTTCTTGAAGAAAAAAATCCCACCCCTAGGCAAGGTTTCCAGGTTTAAAAAAATTAAAATGTAAACATACCATCATGAAAAAAAGTATGTTATTAGGATTATATGAATTTTTTTGAATGAAATCTATTTACATTCACCATTATTATTAATATTTTATATCACACAAAACATAACCATGTATAAATATATAACTATTATGTTAAAATTAATTTATTTTACCTTTGAATTATTTTTTATTATTATATATGATTTTGTATAAGATTCACATATAAAAATAAATATGATAAAGTAAATAACATGATCCAAATATCCTTCTAATTATGTATCCATTGAGTTGATTATGGATCAACTAAGACCCTTGTGTTAAATCCATGATTCATATCTAATTCAAGTTAAAATCCTCACCTTATCAAATGTATCTATTGTACTTTTTTACTTCATTAAGATTCAACATAAACTGTATCTCCTTTATCATCCTCATTATACCATAATAATCACTCATAAGTGAGAGGGTATTAATAATGTGAGATACATATAAATAATATTTCATAGAGACCAACGGAACTATATGCACATTATGAGTTCAACGAATGAATTGAAAGTCTTTATTTAATTATTAATCATTTTAATCATTTTACATTAATATAAATAAATAAATAAAAACACCAAAAAATTGTTTTTCAGTCTCTTGATCAGCTGAAATTTATTTAATAAAAATAATTAATCTATATTTGAAATGATTTTCACTTGAGAGAATTAATTTTTATTAAAAATAAATGAAAATAAATTCATCAATAATTTACAAGTTAACAACTTGAAAATATTTTTCGATAAATTCATAAATGATTATTATAATTTAGGGATATTTATAATTTTCAAGAACTCATGGGCCTCTAAACTTCCCCCAATGGGGTTTTTCTCCTTTCCGAGAATGAATAAATTAGGTTTTCAAACACACCTCAATGTGGAACCCATTGTAGGGATTTCAACCACTTAAGTGTGTGGCTAAAAATAACAAACAATTTTTTAGGTAAAGTAGCACTTACTAATTAGGGTTCATGTCACTAATCACCCCTAATAAATTAGGGTTGAGTATTTTATTTTATGTGGATGATATTAAAAAACCCCAAATTTTTTGTAATCACTATATTCCTTTTGTTGTGTTGACACATAACCCCCATGTACCTAGAAATATCAAGAAGGTACAGCTCTAGTAACCACTCAAGCCAAGAAGTATCCCCTCCCCTAGTTGATGATGTGTGTGTGTGTATATATATATACATATTATCATTTTAAAATAAAACATAATAAAAATCCATATTTGAAAAATATTAACTCAACTATTCATAATTTAATCATTGAATTGTTTATGGCATTAGGGCTGTATCAATTCCATCTATCTAAATTCATGAAAACTAAATTTAATTATTTACATAACTAATGACACAATAAATCTAATACCAGGTGTTTGTGTTGTTGTACTATAATAGTATAAATGAAATTAAATATAAATATTTTATGCATTTAGATGTTATAACTTTATATTCATATTATAAATACCTATTTATCATCATGACGATCTCATATAATTAAAATAATCATGATGAAATAAAACAAATTGATATATTGTTGGATATTATGATATTGGTGAATTTTTCCTGTAATCCTTGATTTTTTTATCAAATAATTGGACAAAATTACATATATATTATTCACACATGTTTAAAAAACTATATTATATATTAATTATAAACTCTAGGTAATATAGTTGAACAATGAAGGTGTTTTAACATATTTGGGATAACCTTGGAAGAAATTACTTGATTTAGAAAGAAGATATTGGACCATGTTGGTCTAAACCATCATTTATCACTCAATGAAATTTTATTCATGAGGGAGATGATATGAAAATATTTAGAGACATATTAACCACAAATTTGGTCTTATATTCTGTTAAATTATTTTTTTGGAATGTATTAAATTTTTTACATTAGTGATTTAGTAATTTTAATAATATAAATAAAAAATACATTACTCTTATGAATTACTAAACATATCACAATTGGAATCAGTATATTATCACTTACTTATAATAAAAATAATTTTTTATTTGATAAAAAATTTTCAATAACTCGACTCATTTATCGTATAATTTTTTTAAAGAATCTCGAATAATGAATCGTAATGTTTAAAATATTTTTCTTCATATTCACATACAAACTTGTGAGTTGTTTTATAGATTCAATAAAAAATTTTCTAAAACTAAATCATATTTAATTTATTTTTGTTCTTGTGGTTTTCCATAAATGGAAATTAACAAACACTCATCGTGGGGTCTACTATTTTCTAAAACTCTATTTCATTATAATTGGATAAAATTATAAATAAGTTAGTGTGTGAACCTCTAGGTTATTAAATTAATAGTATTGAATGTCATTCAAAGTCTGCGTGTGGGGAATATCAACACATCATTATCCCTAACGATATATGATTAAGTAATAACATTAACAACCTTACCTATGAACAAACACTATATAATATAATCAATTTTTTAACTTGTATTACATACCTCCATCTTTCATGAACAAGGATATTATGAAGGTACTTCCATCCTGGAAAAGAGATCTCAAGATATATCTTCTGTTACATGGAAGTGATGAGTCCATTATTGATTATTTAATCTATGTCATATCATCAATAATGAACTTGAATGAAGCTACTTCACCAATGACATAAAAAATAATGCTTTCTACAAATAATTAAAGTACATCTCCAATGATATAGAATAATAATTATAAATACCCGAATTTTTCCAAATAAAATTCCAATTTTTTACTTAATTAAATTTATAATATTTACGGAAAACACAATCACTTCATTTTTTTTATTTATATCCAAATGGATTTAAATGACCGTTAAGTATCATTACCATTAACAATATAAATACTAAAAAATGATCACATGACTAGTATATATATAGTGGTTTAATAAATATATGTTTCATATAAAAATGAAGTGATGGCTTCAACATGCAGGGTCATAACCTATGAATCCCATTTATTAGAGCTTCCCAGGGATATAACATTTTTGGGATTTTCCCAAGTCTAAGCCCAAGCAGAGATTTGGGGTTAGGCAGATGATAAAGATGATGAAGGTTTCAAGTGTTATCTTTGGGTTTCAAGGATTGTTTTGTAGAAATAAAACCACTTCACTTTTTTTGGAAACAATTGTTTTGAGATTGTTTTGAAAATAAATAGACCATTGTTTACTAAAAATTATACTAAAAAATTCAAAAAGTTTGTTCCCATGATGAGAATGAAAAGGAATATAAGAAACTTGAGTGATTATAATATGTTATGATACATTCTTATGTTATTGTGAAGATGATTTTATAATTTATTATTTCATATAAACAATGACTTGTATTGAGAACATTTGATAAAATGCTAATAGAATAAAGGGGGAGTGAAAGAGATGGTGCCAATCAGAAAATAATTATATTCTGATTTATCATATCTTGATGACAAAGTGAAAGAGTGAAAGAAGTGGTACCAGTTTTTTTCAAAACAATTATATCTAAATTTTAGAGATGGTTACAATTGACGAATACATAATTATAAGTAGAGAAATTGATATTATTAATTGTTTATCAAAACAAGTGTATCCATATTTAAGAGTAATTGTAGAGTATTTTCAAAATAATTGTATCTAAATTGATGAGGCAGTGTTGATTGTTTTTCAAAACAATTGTATCCCTGTTGAAGAGGTGGTGTTGATTGTTTTTCAAAACAATAGTATCCAGATTGAATAGGCGATGGTGTTTTTTTAAAACAATTGTATCTAGATTGAGGAAATGGGGATGATTGGTTTTCAAAATAATCATATCTAGATTGAGGAGGTAGTGACGATTGTTTTTCAAAACAATTGTATCCTAATTAAATAGGTGGTGTCGATGGAATAAGGGGCTATGGAAATGTGTTTCCATTTAAAAGTAGTTCTGATTGAAAAGGGGTGTTGAAAGAATAGCAAGGGATGGTGTTTATAGTTTCTAAAAATGATCATATCTGGGTAAAACTGAAAGAATAGGTATGGTACCGGTCAATGATCATCGTTCTTAGATTTTATTGTATTGTATCCCAACAGATCATTATTTTCAGATTATATTATAATGTTCCCATCAATCATAGACCAAAATCATATCAAGAATGATCATAACTAGAAATGATAAAAACTTGAAATAATTATATTAAGAATGACCATATCAATACAATTTGTATATAGAAAAGATCATTCTTGGTTAGAGATGAAAATAATAAAGAATGAATTAATGGAATGTAAAATACATTCTAATTGAAGTCAGACAATGCTATAGCTAATCCTCAATTAATTCAAAGTCACGTAGTTATCCATGATGCAAGAACTGGTTTTTGACTGAAGTATTGTTTCTCAATTGGTTCAAGAGAAAATAAAAGATAATGAGCCTGTTGAATGTGTTGTTGTTGGGGAGATGAAAATTAAAATATATGATATTGATTCAAATTGGTTTTGAGAATCTTATTTAGAAGTCAATATGAAGAATAAATCTCAGTTGATTAAACCCATGTATTTTTAACAATCGATATTTGTCTTAAAAATTGAAATGGGAGTCTAAAGAAGATGTGGTGAAGATACTAAAAGTTTCAAGAATAATCGAGAAGAGGTGAAGAAGTCCAAATGTATTCTGAGATTTTTGGGGAAATGAAATTTTGGGTGAATTTTTGTGAGCAAGAAAATGATTTGGGATTCCTTCCAAAACATGTTTTGGGTTACCTATAAAAGGATAAAGTACTTTGTACATTATGATTCCTTCACTATTCAATTTAAAAGAGAGGGAAGATCAGGGTTTCTAAAGTAAAGAAGAGATCAATTTTATTTGGCTTGAAATTTTTTTTGAGTGGTGCCCAGTCATTTATATTCTATTCGACTTAACAAAATCATTCTAGAGTTGAATTGGTGCTGATTCTACTCTATTTTATTCTAACATATAATTGGATTAGGAGTTTTGTTTTGTATGAATAAAACTCTAAGGAATCATACATAGAAAATATCGGAATCATTGATTCATAATAATGTCCAGGTGGTTCTGACCTTTCTTATGGGAAAGGAATAGATGAATTGTATTTCAATTGAATATATTTGTCGAATTGAATAGAAGCACATGTAACATGATTTGTTACAAAAAAAATTTATTACCTTATTGTTATAAGAGGATTCACATTCACTAGTTGTATTAATTCAAAGAACTACATGAGTGAAAGTGTACATCCTACTTGCTATAATATATGGATTGATTTCTAGGGGTTTGTATGATATTGGATCATTTGCAAACCCTACCAAGGACATAGATTTTCATATTTAATTGAGGACCTTGTAAATATTTGTGTTCCATTAGATGTGTTTTGATCAATTTCACAGTAGGGAATTAAAATCTTTAATATGAGATGAAGGTTTTTTGAATTGAAAAGAAATATAAAAGAAAAAAGGATATCACTAATTTATCCCCTCCCCCTCTTAGAGATACAATAGTTCAACTGGGAACATTAAATTGTTATTATAGGGGGTTCCATTCATTATTCTTTGCTGATAAAAAGTATAAACTTTGAGAACAGTAAATTTATTCCAGTCTTTGATGGAAAAAACTATCTTATCTGGGATGATAGAATGTTTCCACATCTTATGTCTATCAGTTATGATGTTCTTGAAGCTGCAACAGTTGGGTTTTTACCCATTGATGATAGTGTTCCACTTAAACATGTTGAAAAGACGTTTCTTGAGAATGATATATGGGTTAATAATTCCATATTATAATCACATTATGAATCTGTGTTCTAGAGAGTGAAAGGTGTTTTCATATTTAAATATATATTTGATAAATTGAAAAACATATTTAAAGGAAATAAAAATGTGAAGGAGAAAAATCTATAAATATGGAGATTGAAGTATGAATATTTGAATATGGGTGAGCATGAATCTATTATAGAATTATTTACAAGGGTTTATGAAATGGTGAGTACTATCAGATGTCTTGGTGAACATCTGAAAGACTCTACATTTTTTGAAAAGATCATGAGAATCCAACCTGAAAATTTCGATGAAAATGTTTCTTCAATAGAAGATAGTGATCCAGAAACATTATCTCTTGATGATTTACATAACACTATTATCCCTTTAAAATGAGATT
Organism: Viscum album; assembly: GCA_963277665.1. NCBI lineage: Eukaryota > Viridiplantae > Streptophyta > Magnoliopsida > Santalales > Viscaceae > Viscum > Viscum album. Next base: position 1,502,327,364 of record OY728128.1, read on the forward strand.
AGAGAATGCTATAATGATAAAAACAAAGTTTTATAGATATGTTTCTTTCAAGTCTATGAAGAATGAATATAAGGCCCCGGCCTTAAACATATATTTATATTGAATTAAATGAATAATTCACATTGAGGATCTTTTCAGGTTTAGTGTTTTAGAGAATTAGAACATAACTACTACATCACAAAAGATTACAAAGTAGAAACTTCTACTAAGTTTCCATAGAATAAAAAAACTCTTAAAAAGAAACATGTATAGTTCCATGTTTTATATAGAATGATTTTCCCTTGATCCTATCATTGACCCTATTCCACATTAGGTCCTATGAAAAACATTTCAAAAAAACTTTGGGTGAGCATAAAGAGCTCAGTAAGGTATACAAAAAGAATGAAAACTGTTAGATTATCAAAACAACAAGTAAACCATGTATACTTTATAAATGTAATACTTTTCACCTTTATGAAGTAGTAAAAACTCTTCACTGAATAAAAGATCATTACTTACCCTTTTGTAACCAAAATATTACCATAACACCCATAAAAAAGGTCACATAACATATAAAGGTAACTTGGGACATAAACATATTTAATTGAAATAACCATACGGTCGACTTCCACACATATCACGTAATGGAATAGCCATACGGCCAACTTCCATACATACTTAATGGAATAGCCATACGGCCGACTTCCATACCCAATGCATTGGAGGTTATAACATAACCACCCATCTTGGTATTCACGACACCACCCGTCATATGGTTAATCACGTAATCACCCGTCAAATGTCCAAGTACCATTATAAAAATCATAAGATATAAAACAAATATAATGGAAAGAAAAAATTTCCACACTTTGATCACAATATATCACTTAAATATATTGACATAAAAAATCCATTATAAAAAACCATTTTCAATACCAAAATACATGAAGGAGTATATGGTATTTATTTCATTTTAAAAAAACATTACGACTTGTTCAGGAATCCAAAGACCAAAATATACTCCCGACGGCGGAAAAGGTCATTGTCACCGCGTACGTTAAAAGAAACATTTCTTTTTTTCATTTAGTAAAACTCTTCATAGAAAAAGATTCTTTTTGTATAAAATTAAAATTCAAAGGGTTATATACATTGTATAAAGTATAGTTGTGTATAAAACGAAATATGCCTCAATGAAAGGATATTGAGACGAAGTCCCTTACCTTAGGTCTGACTTGACTCGATCGTTCTTTAACGTCCGAAATAATTAACATGAGTTAATTTATATTTTAATAAGAACCTTTTTCAAGTTCATTATTCCTTTTAAATCAATTATTTCCATGTTATAAACATTATGTAACCATTTAAGTTAATAATGTTTGTTTTGTTGATATTTGGTTCTTAAGTCGAAAGTGGACTCCTTACTATTACATGTTGTTCGTGTGGTCAAAGGTTCTTTATATCCAGAATGAAATTCCTGATTTGGATATCATATATATCCAGAATATACATTTATTTATAATATTACATAATCATTTAGAGGTAAGAAATGAAATTCACTGTTCATGGAGACGGTAAGCCGTACGTACACATGAACGCTACTTTCATTTCTATGTCATATTAATGGAATTAAAACAAAATGAGAGATATGTATATTTAAATTACAGAATTATATTAATCATTTAGATGTAACATACATCATATATTTAGATTATATATATGTACTTATAATAATACATTATATATGGGGATAAGAAATGAAATGCACAGTTCATGGAAACGGTAAGCCGTACGTACGCATGAACGCTACTTTCATTTCTATCTCATACATTAATGGAAAGGAATAATAATTAAATAGAGGTATATTATAATTCCAGTATAACATCATATATAATAACTTTAAATCCATCCTTTATATGTCCCACATATGGCATTAATGAATCACATCACTTTGAGGGGGCGGTAGTCCGCACTTCCTAAAATAAAATTATCGTGTTTACCCATAGTGGAAACCATAAAGGTATACCACAAATGAAAAATAAAGAAGCATAAGGAAAAAATAAACATAATATATATCATATATAAATATAGTGACATCTTAATGGCCACCATTAAAGGTGTTTAAAAGAAGATTGAACAATCATCATTTCGTGAGGCAGAAATTCGCCAACCACAGAAACAGTATGTTCTTTAACCACTAGATGTAGTTGTGTGTAAGTGTAGATCTAAATATACTTATAACAACAGCCTATTATATTGAAGATACTGTAGTTGTTACAAGAAGAAATGAATAAAAAGAGTTTAGGGGGTTGGAGATGCAAAATAAAAAATAATAACACAAGTGAAGACATCACCTTAAAATCGGGTAACTCTAGTAGATTTGAGATCAAAGGCTTCCTTGGGAAGACTTCTGCCCAAAGTGAGGATTCAAGGAGTAAGATAAAGATATGGAGAGACAAAATGGGCAGGGTTTGGCCGAGCCAAAGGCTTTGGAAGTGTGGGTAAAGAGGTAGAGTTGGGGGCCTTTTATAAGATGAGAGGAGGGGCACTCTTGGAAAGCAAAGAAAAGTGACATTATTTTAAAATGATATTCGGATCTAAAAGGTCCCACATTGATATAATTCGAGGGTAAGGTGATAAGGGTTCGAAATATACCCATACAATAGTTTTTGGATATGTTTAGGTCATATATTTTACATTATCGTTTCATTTTATTTAAATCCTTTATTAATGAGGTAATCGCTGCATCATCACGATGTCATAAATAATTTAATATATTTAATGTATAAAAATTCTAGAAAAAATATCATGATGTATGAAATAATTTTATATTTCTAATGAATATTTATAATCAAAAATCTGACTTATATAACCCCATGTAAAAATTGTTTTAGTAAAACTTCTCACGTGTGTGTCATTTTTACTTTAACATTAAATAAAAAGCTATTTATGTCATTTTCCAACCAAAGTGGCTCCATGGGGTCCCCTAGTTTACCCATGGATTGTCTTGGTTGGACATGACACATAAAACGAAGTTAGTATATGTTTCATGCTCATCTCATATTATTAAAACATTATTTTTACCTTAAACTACACTAATTACCTCTAATCACGATTAAAAACTTAATAAGTTACTATTCACCAAAAAATTATTTAAATCCCATTGAACCGCATTTTACTTCATAATGACAACCATGTATCTCATATTTTTGAAAATAAAATCACAAAAGTGAAAAGTTTCATTTAAACGAAAAATCTGTTTCTTTAACTACCACTTAGTTGTTTCACTATTCATCAAAAATTGAAGTTTTTCAGAAAAATACCAAAACGTCACCTTAAGCTACATTTGATATTATAAATTCAAAAATTATTTCTATTTTAAAAAATTCAAATCATATAAGTCACATTAATTAATTTAATAATTAATTCCCACTGTCATGACAAATATCGTGTTTTTATGAAACAATACGTATCAAAAGATTGACACTAGTTTAAGTCCAATTTCAAAGTGAAATTGATTCCAATGACCACCATTGGATTAAATGGTAAAAATATATTCTAATTTAACTTTAAAACAAATTAAAAAGATAATTTAATCCTATAAATAAATTAGATTAAAAAGAGGTTTTGAATTAAAATACAACATTTTTTCACTATTCATTAAAAAATGAACTTTATCGGAAAAATACCAAAAATTCACAAAAAGTAAATTTTGATTCCCCAATCATAAAGAAAAAGTTTATTTTGAAAAAAATAGCTTATAAAATTTTCAAAAGATAGATTTAATAATGGTTTTCCATAAAAAGGCAGTAAAACAATATTTTAAAAATATAAGTGTATTTCATTCTTAAGATTGGATTTATTTTCATTTTATGCCTCTAAAACACTATCTAATTAATTAATAGGCATAGATCAAAATATCTATTATTCATTACTTACTTGGGATGTTACATCCTTCCCCCCTTTATAAAATTGTGTCCTCGCAATTTATTTACTTATCGAATAAGTGGGGGTATTTATCCCTCGTTGTCTTTTCAGATTCCCATGTTGCATCTTCCATCATGTGGTTTTTTCACAAACCCATTACCTGATGAATCACCTTATTTAGTAACAACTTCTCCCTGTGGTCAAGAATCTGGACCGGTTGTTCCTCATAAGATAGGTTCTCTTCCAGCTGAACTACCCTTGGACTCAAAACATAAGATGGATCTGGCATATACTTTCTCAGCATCGAAAAATGAATAACATTGTGTACCTAAGATAAAATCGGAGGTAATGCCACTCTGTATGAAACTGATCCAACTCTTTCTAGAATTTTTATGGTCTAATGAACCATGGACTCAACTTTCCTTTCTTACCAAATCGCATCACACTTTTCCATGGAGAAACCTTGAGAAAAACATTATCACCTACCTTGAAAGATAGATCTTTCCTCTGTTTATCCGCATAACTCTTCTACCTGCTCTGAGCTGTTATCATGTGTTTCTAAATCAAATGAACTTTTTCTTCCATCTCTTCTACCAATTCTAGTCCCATCATCTTTCTTTCACCCACTTCATCCCAAAATGTTGTAGTTCGACACCACTTCCCATATAATGCCTCAAGTGGTGACATCTGTATACTGGAACAAAACTGTTATTATAAGAAAACTCCACCAAATAAAGATGTTGGTCCCAACTTCCCTGATAATCTATCAAACAAGCTCGTAGAATATCCTCCAAGGTCTAAATTGTTCGTTATGACTGCCCATCTGATTGAGGATGAAAAGCTGTAATAAAATTTAATTCAGTACCCAATGACTTTTGAAGGATGTTCCAACAGTTAGAAGTAAACCTGGGATCACGATCGGACACAATGGAGAGAGGAAATCCATGTAACCTGACTATCTCTTTAAGATACAAATGGGAAAGTTGATCCAGTGGAAAATTATCTCGTATAGCAAGGAAATGAGAAGAATTTTTCAAGCGATCAACAATAACCCAGATTGCATTATTGCCTCGAGATGTCCTCGGTAATCCCACAACAAAGTCCATGGATATGTTTTCCCATTTCCACTCTAGCACTGGTAAAGGCTGAAGCATCCCTTTCGGTAACTGCCGCTCTTCTTTAACCTGCTGACAAGTCAAAAACTTCACAGTAAAATCAGCAATATCCCTTTTCATTCCATCCCACCAGTAATACTCCCGCATATCTCTATACATCTTAGTACATCCAGGATGAACTGAAAATGGGGAACTTTGAGCCTCACATAACTACTCATTCTTCAACTGTGAATCACAAGGCACACATAATCTCCTCCAAAACCTCAAAACACAATCATTATCAATGTTGAATTCAAGAAACATACCCTTCTGGACCAGCTGTACCTTTTTCTAAAACTCACTATCTTCCCTCTGTGCTTGCTTAATTCAGTATGATAGGGATGATCTCACTGATACCTGAAACAAAACAGAAGAACATCCTGCACCAACAACTTCTATGCCAAAGTTCATCAAATCAAAAACCAAAGGATCTCATTCCAAAAAAATAATGTTTAATGAAGCATTATTTTTTCGACTCAATGCATCAGCCACTTTATTTTCTTTTCCCGGATGATAGTGAATTGTACAATCATAATCCTTGATTAATTCTAGCCATCTCCTCTAACTCATGTTGAATTATTTCTGAGTGAATATATATTTTAATCTTTTATGATTAGTATATATTTGTCACTTTACTCCATACAAATGATTCCTCCAAATTTTTAAAGACAAAACAACAGAAGCTAATTCAAAAACATGTGTAGGGTAATTTACCTCATTATTTTTCAACTGATGTGAAACATAAGCAATTACCTGATCATTCATCATAAGGAAACAGCCAAGTCCCTTCATCGAAGCATCACTATATATAACAAACTCACTATTCCTGGAAGGAAGTTCCAAAACTGGAGTATTCACCAATATTCTTTTCAACTCCTGAAAACAATCATCTAATTCATTTGTCCAGATGATCTTAACACCCTTACGAGTTAGCTTAGTTATTGGACGAGATAACCGTGAAAAGTTTTCAACAAACCTTCGGTAGTAACCTGCCAAACCAAGAAAACTACGGATCTCGGTTACGTTTCTGGGTCTTGGCCATTATTTAACAACTTTTGTTTTAGCAGGATCAACAGTTATGCCATCTTTTGAAAAAATGTGACCCAAGAAAGACATTTTTTGTAAACAAAACTCACACTTTCTGAATTTTCCATATAGTTTCTTTTCTTTTAAGGTTAGCAAGATAACCCTTAAATAACTTTCATGCTCCTCTTTACTTTTAGAAAACACCAAAATATCATCGATGAAAACAACCACAAAATTATCCAAGAACTCATGGAAAAATTATATTCAGAAGTTCCATGAATACAATAGGTGCATTGGTTAACCTAAAAGGCATAACTACAAATTAATAATGGCCATATCTAGTACAGAACGCAGTCTTCTGAATGTCTGCTTCTTTTACACACAACTGATGGTACCCTGACTTCAAGTCAATCTTAGAAAAATAATGAGCTCCCTGGAGCTGATCAAACAAATCACCAATATGAGGGAAAGGATACTTGTCCTTAACAGTAATATTATTCAAGGCTCTATAATCAATGCAAAGTCTAATTGAGCCATCTTTCTTTTAACAAACAAGACAGGAGCACCCCATGGTGATGTTATAGTTCGAATGAAACCTTTATCTAATAACTCCTGCAATTGTTTCTTTAACTCTAAAAGTTCAACTTGAGCCATTTGATAAGGGGGTTTTGAAATTGTCTTATAATTAGGAAATAATTCAACAGTAAATTCAACTTCCCAATCATGAATAATACCAGACAACTCATCAAGAAAAACATCAAGATACTCATTTACCACTGGCACATCATTAATCTGAACAGTTCCTTTATTTTCAACAATATGTGCAAGGTAAAATTCATTTCCATCTTGTACTAGTTTCTCAACTTCCCGATTTGTTATCAAAATCAAGGGTTCATTCTTGTACACAAACTGAAAATCTTTCCGAAAATAAACCATTTTAGCTCTATAGTCAATCCTAGCATGATAAACATAAATCCAATCCATGCCCAAAATAACATCAAACTCTACTAGAGGCAAAACAATAAGGTTTTCTGGTAGATTCATTCCACACACAAGGATAGGAAGGTTATTATAATTCCTTTTTGTCTCAACGTTCCCTACGAGTGTTTTTAACATAAGTTTAGGATTCATATCTTGAGATGGAATATCCAATTTACTAGAAAAATTCTCAGAAATGAAATAATGTGTTGACCCTAAATCAAAAAACACATTGGTATAATCTGAACAAACAAATAGTGTATCTGATACTACTTCATTTGATAGCCCAACATCTACTGAAGTTGTTGCAATGGATTTCACCACCCCTTTCTGCTTGTAGTCTGGCTGCTTTCCCCTAGTTGAGTTCTTCGTTGGACACTAATTTTCATAGTGACCCATTTCATTACACTTAAAACATCTTACCGTTGGCTTTTCATTTCCTTCTTGATGATCTTCCTTACAGTTATAAGCAATATGACCAGACTTACAACACCAAAATCACTTACCAGACTTGGATTAACATTATCCAGGATTCATTTTACCACACTTCCCATAGGATGGATATTTGGTTTTCTTACCTCCTTGCTTATTTGATGAATTATTCCCCTTTTACTGCCATCTAGACCTCTTATTCTAGTGTTTTTCATAGAATACCTGATCATCGACAAACTCCATTTCCACCTTCTCCGCACATCGAACAAGTTTTTCATAACTTTTGAACTCACGAGAAGCTAATGCCCTTCGATACATAGGCTTTAACTCTGAGTGAAAATGTATTATTTTACTATCAATATCTCTTATGAAGTTTGGAGCATACCTTGCCAATCGAGTGAACATTGCTTCATAAGAAACCACAAAATCATCTTCCTGACTCAATTCTAGGAACTGTTTTTCCATCCTAAGATGAACCACCTTAGGAAAATATTTCTCAAGAAACATTCCATTGAATTTTTCCCAGTGAAGATCCTAAATCTCATCACTATCCCTGATATTTTTTACCATTGACCACCATTGATCAGATTCAACTTCAAAACGGTAAACAACAAGACTAACCTTTTGATGTTCTGAACACCACATGACATCAAAAATATTCTCCAGTGCTTTAATCCACCCTTCAGCTTGCACGGGGTCAGATGATCCTCTGAATGATGTGGGATGTTGCCTCATGAAATGTTACACCACTGACATGTTCCTCTGCGGTTGATCTGGATGATCTCATGCATTGATACCACCACCATTTATACCCTTAGTCAACTGTGCCATCACTGCAACAAACTATTCAGTTCCGATTCTGACCATCTCAGGTTGCTGATTTGGAAGGTTGTCTTCCTCCTAATGTTGTCCCAACATAGCTGCATTGTTTCCTCTGTGGAAAACCATTCTGAACATAGAAATATCTTAGGCGAAGCAACATGATAATCATTAAATGCTATATCATTTCAGTGATACCATAAATTAACTTATAATTTATCAATTTTCTAACTCCTAATGTTGTCTAAACCGACCTCTGATACAAACTATAAGGCCTCGGCCATAAACATCTCTTAATATTGAATTAAATGAATAATTCACATTGAGGATATTTTCAGGTTTAGAGTTTTAGATAATTAGAACATAACTACTACATCTCAAAAGATTACAAAGTATACACTTCTACTAAGTTTCCATAGAATAAACAAAAACTCTTAAAAGGAAACATGTCTAGATCCAAGTTTTATATACCATGACTTTCCCTTGATCCCATCATTGACCCTATTCCACATTAGGACCTATAACAATCATTTCAAAAAAACCTGGGGTGAGCATAAAGAGCTTAGAAAGGGATTCACAAAGAATGAAAACAGTTAGTTTATCAAAACAACAAGTAAACCATGTATACTTTATCAAAGTAATACTTTTCACCTTTATGAAGTAGTAAAAACACTTCACTGAATAAAAGATCATTACTTACCCTTTTGTAACCAAAATATTACCATAAATCCCATAAAAAAGGTCACATAACATATAAATCTAACTTAGGACATAAACATACTTAAGTGGAATAACCATACGGTCGACTTCCACACATATCACTTAATGGAATAGCCATACGGTCAACTTCCATACATACTTATGGAATAGCCATACAGCCGACTTCCATACCCAATGCATTGGAGGTTATAACGTAACCTCCCATCCTGGTATTCATGGCACCACCGTCATATGGTTAATCACGTAACCACCCGTCAAATGTCCACGTACCATTATAAAAATTATAAGACATAAAACAAATATAATTGAAATAAAACATTTCCACACTTTGATCACAATATATCACTTAAATATATTGACATAACAAATCCATTATACGAAACCATTTTCAATAATAAAATACATGAAGGATTATATGGTATTTATTTCATTTTAAAAAAACATAATGGCTTGTTCAGGAAGCCAAAGAGAAAATAATACTCCCGGCGGCGGAAAAGGACGTTGTCACTGTGTACGTTAAAAGAAACACTCCTTTTTGTCGTTTAGTAAAAAACTTCGTAGAAAAAGATTCCTTTTGTATAAAAGAAAAAGTCAAAGGGGTTTATACACCCTAAAAAATATATTTGTGTATAAAACTAAATATGCCTCAATGAAAGGAGATTGAGACGAAGTCCCTTACCTCGGGTCCGACTTAACTTGGTCGTTCATTAACGTCCTGAATAATAAACTTGAGTTAATTTCTATTTTCTTATGAACCATTTTCAAGTTCATTATTCCTTTTATATCAGTTATTGCCATTTTATAAACATTATGTAACCATTTATGTTAATAATGTTTGTTTTGTCGATATTTTGTTCTTAAGTCGAAAGTGGACTTCTTACTATTACATGTTGTTCGTGTGGTCAAAGGTTCTTTATATCTAGAATGACATTCCTGATTTGGATATCATATATATCATATATATCTTTCATATACATGTATTTATAATATTACATAATCATTTATAGGTAAGAAATGAAATGCACCGTTCATGGAGAAGGTAACCGTACGTATGCATGAACGCTGCTTTCATTTCTATGTCATATTAATGGAATTAAAACTAAATGAGGGATATGTATATTTAAATTCCAGAATTATGTTAATAATTTAGATTTAACATATATCGTATATATCCATTATATATATGTACTTATAATAATACATTAAATTTTGGGATAAGAAATGAAATGCACCGTTCATGGAGACTGTAAGCCGTACGTACGCATGAATTCTACTTTCATTCCTATATCATACTTTAATGGAAAGGAATAATAATGATATAGCGGTATATTATAATTCCAGTATAACATCATATATAATAACTTTAAATCCATCCTTTATACGTCCCACATATGGCATTAACGAATCACATCACTTTGAGGGGGCGGTAGTCCGCACTTCCTAAAATGAAATTATCGTGTTTACCCGCAATGGAAACCATAAAGGTATACGAAAAATGAAAAATAAATAAGAATAAGGAAAACATAAAAATTATATATATCATATATAAATCGAGTGACATCTTAATGGCCACCATTAAAGGTGTTTAAAAGAAGACTGAACAATCATTGTTTCGTGAGGCAGAAATTCACCAACCACAGAAATAGTATGTTCTTTAACCATTAGATGTAGATGTGTGTAAGTGTAGCTCAAAATATTCTTATAACAACATCCTAGTATATTGAAGATACTGTAGTTGTTACAAAAGAAATGAATAAAAATATTTTAGGGGGTTGGAGAAGCAAAATAATACAAAAGAACACAAGTGAAGACATCACCTTAAAATCGGGTAACTCTCTTAGATTTGAGCTCAAAGGCTTCCTTGGGAAGACGTCTGCCAAAAGTGTGGCTTCAAGGAGTAATATGGGGATGTAGAGAGACAAAGTGGGCAGGGTTTGGCCGATCCCAAGGATTTGGAAGTGTGGGTAAAGAGGTAGAGGTGAGGGCCTTTTATAAGAGGTGAGGAGGGGCACTCTTGGAATGCAAAGAAAAGTTACTTTATTTTAAAATGAGATTCCGATTCAAAAGGTGCAACATTGATACAAATAGAGGGTAAGGTGATAAGGGTTCCATATAAACCCATACAATAGGTTTTGGGCAAGTGTAGGTCATAGAATTTATATTATTTTTTCATTTTATTTAAATCCTTTATTAATGAGGTAATCGCTGCATCATCATGATGTCATAAATAATTTAATATATGTAATGTTTAAAAATTATAAAAAAAATATCATGATGTAGGAAATCGTTTTATATTTCTAATTAATATTTATAATAAAAAATATGACTTGTATAACCCCATGTAAAAATTGTTTTAGTAAAACACCTCATGTGTGTGTCAGTTTTACTTTAACATTAAATAAAAAGGTATTTATGTCATTTTCCAACCAAATTGGCTCCATGGGGTCCGCAAGTTGACCCATGGATTTTATTGTTCGGCCATGACACATCCAATGAGGGTAGGACATGTTTAAAGCTCATATCTTATTATTAAAACATTATTTTTACCTTAAACTACACTAATTACCTCTAATCGCGATTAAAAACTTAATAAGTTACTATTCACCAAAAAATTATTTTAATCCCATTGAACCACATTTTACTTCTTAATGACAACCATGTATGTAGGATTTTTTAAAATCAAATGAAAGAAGTGATAACAATTCATTTAAATGAAAAATTAGTTTCTTTTACTACCACTTAGTGGTTTCACTATTCATCAAAAATTGATGTTTTTCAGAAAAATACCAAAACTTCATCATAAGATATATTTGATATTATGAATTCAAAAATGATGTCTATTTTACAAAATTCAAATCATATAACTCACATTAATTAATTTAATAATTAATTCCTGCTGTCATGACAAATAGCATGTTTTTATGAAACAATAAGTATCAAAAGATTGATACTAGTTTAAGTCCATTTTCAAAGTGAAATTGATTGCAATGACCACCATTGGATTAAATGGAAAAAATATATTATAATTTCACTTTAAAACCAATTCAAAACATAATCTAATTATATAAATAAATTAGATTAAAAATAGGTTTTGAATTAAAATACAACATTTTTTCACTATTCATTAAAAAATGAACTTTATTGGAAAAATACCAAAAATTCACACAAAGTAAATTTTGTTGCCCCAATCATAAAGAATAAGTTTATTTGTACAACCATGGCTTATAAAATTGTCAAAAGATATATTTAAAAATGGTTTCCCATAAAAAGGTAGTAAAATAATCTTTTAAAAATATTAGTGTATTTCATGCTTATGATTGGATTTATTTTCATTTTATGACTCTAAAACACTATGTAATTCATTAATAGGCATAGATAAAAATATCTATTATTAATTACTTAGTTGGTATGTTACAATTAAAATTCAATAAAGATTGTTATTGAAGTTGAAGCTGGTTATTTTGACTCTAAAAATGAGTTATGTAAAAATCTCAATAAAATCCTCTCCTTATTTTCTAACAATCTGAAAAGACGTAAAAGGAAATACAAAGGGAAACATCCCTTGAAATGTTTTTAATGTGGAGGTGTTGGTAACTTTGTGGTTAATTTTCCATGATGAAATAAAGAAGAGGATAATGATATTGAAGAAATAAATACAAGAAGATTGTGGAAGAAAAAGGGGGGCAAAGGAAAAAAAATTATTTAAATAAAAAATAAGAAGTTTTGTGTCCAAATATGGTGAAGAAGAATAGAGTGATGTTAAATGCAAATAATCTATTCTGTATGGTAATTAAAATACATTCCTTGCAATAGTGAATGATAAAGTATATGAAAGTAGTAGTTCTGATGAAAAAAACTCAGAATGAAATTCATTATAAAGAAGATATGAAAGAATGTTAGAGAATTATTAAAAGGATTAAATTTTTTTAGAAGCATAATACTCAAGCAAAAAATAATTTTTTTCTCATGAGAAACAAAATATGGTTAAAGATATTGATGATTTGAAGAAGTATTTTAAAGATGAAAAGAATTATAATGTGCATTTTGAAGTGAATCTGAAGGAAAATGAAGAATATTTTGAATTTTTCCAACAAATAATCCCTAAAGTTGAAAATAAAATACTATGTTTCCAAAAATATATCTGTGAAGTTGGTGAATATTCTCGTAATTATAATCTTGAAAAGGTTCACCATAATATACCTTCAAAGGGTGAGATGAAGAATGGAACTGTGTCTGAAAAGAAAAATGTTGGGAATGTTATTTATGTTGTCAATGTAATAAACTCAAATGTTACATAACATCCTGAGTCTGAAAATGTTTTATTAGGATCTAGAAAAGTTTCCAATACTTCTGAACCTATCATGGATGAAAAGAATAAGATGAATCCAATTAAAAGTAAAAAGAATATGGTTACGAAATGTTTTCACAATTCTGATCAGTATGGAGGTTTCATAGGCAAATATTCTTATTATGGGTATTGTTAGCATTCTGGGGGATTCGGGCACACAAAAAGTATGTGTCGGTTCAATAAAAAACATTACTATTATCTTATAGGTTATGAAAAGAAGATATTGAGGGGGATTCAATCTCCTAAAATAATAAAAAATGAGAAAGTTGTCTTGAAGAAATCTGAAAATAATGAAATGAAGATTGAAAATAGGTTTACACCATTTGAAAATATTTATGAAAGGTGTGAACAACCTAGAAACCTTGAAAAGGATGTCTTGTTGTGTTACAAGATCATAAAATGATTCTAAATTATCAAAATTAGGAGTTGAAGAATGAAAAGAATAGAGAAAAGACACTTGTTGTTGAAGCAACATTAAAATCCATTTACAGAGATTGACCATGGATACATAACTGTAACACACCATGGTTTTTCAAAAAAAAATTAAATTCCTAAAACTTTGTTTTAAGTAGATAATTATAACTAGCCTTTAATCATAATTTTATATCTTCTATGTATTGAATTTTGAAAAAAATTTCATCTACATTGGTGATTAGTAAGTTATTTGGAGTCTGATGAAACCAACTTTTTTTCTTGGTGAATTGTAACATACCAATCTCAATAGTAATATGAATAGTAATATGACCCTATTAAATATTAAATTGTATTATTGTATTATTTTAATATGGATTTTAGATAAATAAATCATGGAAAAATTTTCAATGTGATTTAAAAGAAATTATAGTATTTAAATTGTTATTTTCTTAATTAATTATAATTTTATGTAAAAATTAAATTTATAATATTTATAAAATTATTCTCAAAAAATGGAGTTCATGTTTTTATTCTACAAAACCAAAAATGGTAACAATAAATTTTTAGGGATTTTTCCAAAATAATTGATTTTTCAGTGAAAAGTAATGACACTATTTTGACTTTCAGTGTGTTTAATGAAAAACATTAATGATGTAATAATGATGTAATACTCCTGGTTGAATTATTTACAGAATAAAAATTTATTATTTGTAAAAGTGGACAATACCATGTACAGATACCATGGGAATGCCCATGGTTTGGAAAATACCACAAATAATGTGTCACCTAGATATTAATAAATTATTCCCCCACATTTGATCTAAATACCAACCCATTCCTTTATTAAATTCATTCCAAATTTCTCCTAAACAAATATATAGCCTCCTTACGTCCCTAGTAGTCCTCCCAAGGTTTCCTCAAGCCCCTAAGGTCCCAACCATCATGTTATTGGAGTTACTCTACAAGGTAAGAGAATTCTCAACTTATTTTTGTTTTTTCCATTCATGTTTTTTTATGTGGTACAAAATTCTAGTTTCCATAACATGTTATTATTTAGTTTTTTTTATTAATATATTATTTATTATGATTTATTTCTATAGTGTGGACCTCCGTCCCCTCTCTATTTAATTTTTTTGAAAACCTTGTTGAATAGTCGTTAGGCGGCAAAATTTTTTTAAAGGATTTCTCAACTATTAATTTATTTTGAGTTCCTTTATTTTCTTATTATTTCCTCATCTATTCTTATCCAAGTGGTATTATATCTCCATAAATCATGTATATTTATTTATTTTCTCTTTTTAATGGAAAATTCATAATCATTTCCCCTCTCCTCTGCCACTTATTCAAAGAATAAAAACATTGTTCGTGATATATCGAATAATTGACATCGTGGAGGATGTAATTTATATTTTCATTAATTACTTATATTATGGTCATGAAACCATTTTTCTATTTGAACCAAGTTATAATTTATGTATTATATCTTTTATAAGTTTATATAATATTTTTGTACATATAATATCAATTTTTAAAACAATTAAGCTGTTTAAGATCGAAGAATCACCAAAATGAACAAAAAATATCAATAATGTTTTAACTTACGAATCTTCCTCACGTAAGAATTAAAAAATGAAAAATGTTATCATTTATAGTTTTAGAAATGTGTAAATAACACTCTATTCAAATTCTGGAGTTTCACTTATAATCAACAAAAAACATCCATCATGAACCGATCATGGAAATCATGTAAATAACGCTCTAAAAACAATGGAAGGAACAATATAATAACATTTAAAGGGTGAAATGATGTTATAAAATGATCATATAATATTATATAAAGATGAATATGTTTCTATAAGATAATAATAACACTCTTTTAACCATTATACAGGAGGTTTAAACAAGTTTATGTAAGACAAACCCGAGGTAACATAATTCTTTACCTAATTTCCATTCTTTGGTTTAACCTTATACTTCATTATTTATGTGGATTAAATTTTTGTGGGTGTTGAGTTTGTTATGTTTATTTACATTTTATATTCATGTTAATTATCTCTATTAAGTCTCCATTAAATTATATGATATTTATAAGGGACTTTTTTTAGAAACCTCTTTTCAAATTTTGTTTTACAAAATTCAAAAGCAATGTTTTTAATAAATTATTAATGTTGTATGATTGTGTTATGGTTCATGTTAATTGTTTATGATGAAGGTTGGGACCTATATATCCATCCAATTTATTGTGTATGTGTGTGTTGGTGGTCAACCATTTGGTTTCTCCATGTGTAACTGTAATGATTACACAAATTTTAAGGTAGTTGTGAGGGTTAAAAATTATAAGGTAGCCATGAGGATTAAAATATTTTGTAAATAATGCCATAATAAATATTTATGGATATATTTATGTTATTATGTTTTTAAGGATCTTGTGTAAATCTCATGTTTCACAATATAAGTTTATATGGGTGATGAGTATGTATTTTGAAAATTATTTCACACGTCACAAGTATTCCAGGACTAATGAGTTCCTCTCTTCTTTTTATATCTCTAATTAAACTTTTCGTGCTAATCACATGTTTTTAAATTATTTTCATAGGTTATAATCATGTTTAAGACAAATAAGTAATCCAATTTAAATGTTTGAATAATTCTTAAAGAAATCATGTTTTATATATTCCATGAAATGAAAATTATTTTTATCGTGTCCACTCTGTAATAATGTGTAAGGTTATGAATGTATTTTTTCCCAATTATCCAATGATCTAACCTTGTAATGTTCTTCAATGTGAATGGAAGTGATATATTGACTGAATTCCTGATTTTCTCCTATAACAATGATTTGTCCTTATAGTTGGTATTAGAGGATGGTTTAGATAACTTTTTTGGTTAGAATTATGTTAATATGTTACCATAAATGTTATTTTACTATATGGTCAATTTGAAATGATATAGAATTTAAAGATTACTATGTTTCATCCTCTTTGATATGCTTGTTTAGAATGGTTGTTGTTAGAAGAAATAGGGAAGCTGAAGAGGAGAGGCACCGACAGAATGATATCCTTCCGAATTTGCAGCTCGGAATGAGAGGGATTGGAACCGAGCTATTTGGGATAGTAATGGCTCAGCTAACATAGGATATAAATGGTGGTGGAATCTATGCTAGAGAAAACCCGTAGGAACCACAACAGAACATGAAAATAGTGGAACATTTAATGAGAAAACACCCTCCTGAATTCAATGGATCTTCTTACATAGTAGAGGCAAAAGGAATTATTAGATCCCTTGAAAAGATATTTGATGTTATTGGATGATCAGATAATAAAAAGGTAAGTCTTTAAATTTATTGTTTTTAAGGTAAAGAAAATTAGTGGTAGTCAATGGGAAATAATATGAGGGATAGAGATGATATGATTTCTAAGAGTGGTAAAAATTTGATATACTTTTACTTGAAAAATATTTTCCTAAGGTGGTTCGACTTTGGATAGAGAAGAAATTCCGTGAATTCAAGAAAATGGTTGAAGATTCATTGACTAGGTATGAAGAAAACTTAACATTACTGGAGAGGTATGATCCAAATATTATTATGGATCTTGAAAGAAAAATCAACCAATTTTACTTAGTATTTAAGCAAAGGTATCGATGTTTGTTGGCTTTCGATGGGTTAAAAAGTAATGAGAAAAAAGTATGATGTGCCAAGAGGGTAGAGAAGGAGTTTCTGATGACCATGTGAATTTTGAAAACGAGGATATGAAGAAGTCCATATGGAAAGTGATTGGTAAAAATAAACCAATGAAATCTGATGGTAATAAAATCTAGTTTATTGATTGTGAGAAGTGTAGAAATAAGCACCCTAGGGAATGTCTTAATAAAATTGGGAAGTGTTTTTGATGTGGTAAGATTGGATATATGGACCAAGATTTTAATGAAAATGATACTAAGACTAATCTTGTTAAGAAAATGGTTAAGTGTTTTAAATGTGGTGAGATGTGTCATTATGAAAATTCCTTCCCATAGATAGATCTGAATGATGCAATGAAGCAAGACTATAAGAAGAAAGGTGTAGTAAGATCCGTTTTGACTACATCTGCAGATGTCGGTCCATCCAACTAAGTGTTATCATGTACTCTTTTCATTTACTCATATTTTTCTAATGTTTTGTTAGATACAGGGTGTAAAAATTCCATTCATCTCTGAGAAATTTTCTGGTAAATTGGAAATAACACCTCAACAAATGTGACCATAACTTTTTGTTAAAACACTAGGGGGAAATATTATAGCAAAGAGGAATTATAATAATCTTTCTATTATGGTATGCAGAAGGCATTTACCTGCAAAAATTGTTATTTTAACCTTATATGGGTCTGTTGTTATTCTTGGAATGGAATGTATTTCTGTTTATCATGCTATGAATGACTTTAGAGCTTAATATTTTTTTTGTCAAAAAGAGTTTCAGTGTTTTTACAAGAATGAACCCATGAAATTGATAACATATCAGGAAGCTGAGAAACCATTTAAAGATGGAAAATAAAGTTATCTTGCTCATATTATTGAAAATGAAGGAACTATTTAGATTAATGATTTCTTAGTGGTAAATGAATACCTTGATGTTTTTCCTAATGAGTTATCTAGTGTCATACCTGATCAGGAAGTCAAATTCACAATTTACATAGTTCCTGATTTTAATACAATTTCAAAAATCCCATATCGTATGGCTCCAATAGAACATATTGATTTGAAAAATCAATTGCAGGAATTTCTTGATAAAGGCTTCATTTATCCTAGCACATCACCATAGGGAGATCCTTTTTTATTCATTAAAAAGAAATATGGTTCCAACAGACATTGCATAGATTGTAGATCTTTAAATAAAATCACTATTAGAGACAAGTATCCTTTTCCTCACATCGATGACTTGTTTGTTTAGATCTTGGGAGCTCAGCACATTTCCAAGATTTACTTGAGATCATGATACCATCAGTTGAAGGTGAAGGAGGATGAAATCACAAAAATAGTATTTCGTACAAGATATTGGCATTATATATTTGTTGTTATGCCATTTTGGTTAACTAATTCACCTACTGGATTAATGGATCTCATGAATAGAATATTTCTTGAGTTCTTGGATAAGTTTGTGGTTGTGTTTATTTATGATATTATGTTATTTTTAAAGAGTAAAGAAGATCGCAAAAAACAACTAAGGGTTGTTCTACAAAAAATAAAGGAAAATAAACTGTGTCGAAAATTCAACAAGTTTTATTTTTTTGTTACAAAAAATTTCATTTCATATGAAATTTGTCAATAAGAATGGAATAATAGTGTATCCTACCAAAACAAGTGTGGTTGATAAATGGCCAATACCCACAAATGTTTTAGAGATTCATAGTCTTATAGGATTGGCATGATATTACTGACGGTTTGTTAAAAGATTTTCACTGTTATTTAGCCTGCTAACCATGTTAACACAAAAAGGGGTTAAATTTATTTGGACTTAAGAATGTGATGTTTGATTTCAAGAACTGAAGAAGAGATTGGTGAATGCTCCAGTTTTAGCCTTTCCATCCCAAAATAGTGAGTTTGTCATCGATATTGATTTTTCATTTAAGAGACATGGTTGTGTTTTGATGAAGAATGATTAGGTAATTGCATATAAATAAATACAACTAAAACCACATGAGTTAAATTATCCCACACATGATTTGGAATTGAAATTTATGGTTTCGTATTTAAAAATTTGGAGGCATCATTTATATGGAGCCAAATGTTAAATATATACTGACCATAAAATTCTGAAGTATATATTCACTCATAAGAAATTAAACATGAGGTATAGAAGATGTCTTAAACTGATAAAGGATTATGATTGCATGATCAATTACCATTCAGGAAAATAGAAAAAAGTGGAGGATGCCTTGATTTTGAAAACGTCATGCATCATTAACCATGTGACGTTTGGAACATGATCTCATGATTAATGGTTTGATAAATTTTGGATTAAAAGATGTAGTTTTAGAGAATTCATCTGTTTTTCTCCAAGTTTTAGTGCAACCATCATTATCATATTGAATTAAGAGAGCACAAATGGAAGATAGTGAGAAACAAAAAATGTTAGAATTGGTTAAAATGGGTATGCATCCAAAATTCAACCTTGATAAAGATTTTGTTTTAAGATTTAGAAAAAGGTTGTGTGTGCCTTGTGATTCCCAGTTGAAGAATGTTTTGTTGTGTGAATCTCATAGTTCTCTATTTTTTGTTCATCGTGGAAGTACTAAGATGTATAGATACCTTCAATAGAATTACGGGTGGGATAGAATGAAAAGGGATATTGGAAATTTTTTTGTGAAGTGATTTACTTGTCAATAGGTTAAAGTAGAGTGGCAGTTACCAAAGGGGATACTTCATCCTTTACCTGTTCTATATTGTAAATGGGAGAATATATCCATGGACATCGTGGTGGGGCTACAAAGACTTCCCGAGGTTACAATGCAATTTTGCTTATTGTTGACGGGCTGAAAAAATATGAAAATTTTCATTATATTCATGATACAATGTCAGTGGAACAGCTTTCTCGATTGTTCCTCAATGAGATTTTCATGTGACATGGAGTTCGTCTTTCCATTGTATCTGATCAGGATCATAGGTTCACTTATAACATTTGAAAGGGCCTTCATATGTTGTTGGGAATGAAATTAAATTTTAGTATAACTTTTCATCCTGATTCAGATAGGTAGTCATAAAAAACCATTCACACTTTAGATGATATGTGACGATTTTGTTCAATGGACTACCAGGGATGTTGGGATCAACATTTATTTAGTTGTGTTTTCATATAATAACAGTTTTAATTCCAGTATTCAGATGGCACATTTTGAGGCATTGTATGGGAAGCGGTGTTGGACTCTAGTGTTTTGGGATGAAGTCGCTGAATGAAAGTTAATGGGGCTGGAATTAGTTGAAGAAGTGGCTGATAAAGTAAAGATGATCCAGAAAATACATGAGGATAGCTCAAAGTAGGCTTGAATGTTATGCAAAGAATAGAATGAAAGACTTCTCATTAAAGGTATGTGATTATATTTTCCTGAAGATATCTCTGAGGAAAAGTGTGATGCATTTTGTTATAAAAGGGAAGATAATGTAGTGATTGATCTGTATTTTTGAAAACATGAAAAAATATGGATCATTTTTAGACCATGTAGCTTTGCCTCTATGTTTTTCTTAGGTACACAATGTTATTCATGTTTTTATGTTGACATAGTATGTGCCAAATTTAACACATGTTTTGAGCCTAGAAGCAGTTTAGCTTGAAGAGAACCTTTCATATGAAGAGAAACCAGTTCATAATCTTTATCAAAGGGAATAGGTTTTGAGAAATAAAGTAATCCACCATATAATAGTTTTATGTAGAAACCACATGTTATGAAAGGAAACTTGAGAGTCTTAAAATTCTATGATGGAAAGGTACCCTCACTTGTTTAATAAGTAAATAAAATTACGAGGATGTAATTTTGAAAATGTGGGGAGAATATAACATCCCAATGTTTTCTAAAAATAAATATAAATACCTGAAACATTGTTTTAATTAGATAATTATACCCAACATAGAAACAAAATTTTACTAGTTCTATGTTTTGAATTTTGGAAATTTGTCATCTACAATTGCAATAAGTAATTTATTTGGAATCTGATGAAACCAACTTTGATTGGTGAATAGTAACATACCCATATAAAAAGTTATATGAATATTAATATGACCCTCATGAATAGTAAATTGTACAATTATTTTATTTTCATAAGGCTTTAAGATACTGACATCCTGATTAATTTATCAATATGATAAGAAGAAGTTATAGAATTAAAATTATTTACTTTTGAATTAAGATTGATTTTATTTAAAAATTCAATTAATAATATTTATAAAATTATTTTCAAAAAATGAAGTTCATTTTTGAATTCTATATGTTGAAATATGGAAATTGTAAATTTTTGGATTTTTTTGGAAACAATTGATTTTCCGGGGATTAGTAAAAATACAGTTTTGAGTTTCGGTGTGTTTAATGAAATCATTAATGATGTAATAAAGATAAAATAATTCTGGCCAAGTTATGTATATTTAAATAAGTTATGAGGTGTCCTGAGTGGCTAATATAATGGAAAAAACTATATGCAAACCCACATTTTTTCACAAACCACTAATGAGGTGTCCCTTGGAAATTAATAAAAAATTGTCTCACTTTTTCTAGAAATATCAACAAATTCCTTCATTTCATTGATTAAAATTCTGCCTCAACTATGCTTTGGCCTCATTACCTCCCAAGTAGTCCTCCTTGGGTGTCAACAAGCCCCCAAGGTCCCAACCTTAATGTTTTGGGAGTTACTTTACAAGGTAAGGGAATTACCAACTTCTTTTTTTCAATTCAAGTTCTCTTTTATGTGGTATCACATTCAAGTTTCCACACCATGTTCTTATTTACTTTTTATTTTTACTCTATTATATATTATTAATTATTCCTAAATGGTTGACCCTTGTCCCTTATCTTTTTAATCCTTTCTAAAACCCTATTTCATAGCCTTTAAGTTGCTGAATGTTTTCAAAGGATTTCTCAACTATTGTTTTATTTTGAGTTCCTTTATTTTCTTATTCATTCCTAATATACTCTTATCCAAGAAGAATGAAAGCTATAAAAATAATTTACATTATTTATTTTCTCTTGTTAATGGTAAATTCATCATCATTATTTCTCTCCTCTCACACTTATTCAAGAAATAAAAACATTGTTTGTGATATGTCGAATAACCAACATCATTGATATTGTAATTTGAATTGCCTGTAATTCCTTCAATTATATTCATGAAAACAAATTACGGTTAAAATATGTCATAAATTATGTATTACATATTATATAAGGTTTTATAATCTTTTTGTAAACATGTTATCAATTTATGAAACAAATGAGTTGTTTACGATCAAAGGATCACCAAAATAACCTAAAAAATATAAATAATGTTTTAACTTATGAATCATCCCCATGTAAGGATTCAAAATGATAATTGGTATAATTAATTTTTCTTGAAAAATATATATAACACTCCATTTCAATTCAGGAGTTCCACTTTCAATTGACAACAACATCCATCATGAACCGGTCATGGAAATCAGGTAAAAAACGCTTCCAAAAAAATTAAAGAAACAAAATACTCACATTTAAAGGGTGAAATGATGTTATAAAATGATCATATATGATGTTATAAAGATTGATATGTTTTTGTTAGACAATAATTACACTCTTTTAACCATTATAGAGGATATTTAAACATGTTAATGTCAGATAAATATGAGGTAATGGAATTCTTAACCCGTTTTCCATTCTTTGGGTTAACCTTCAACTTCAATATTTATGTGGTATTAAAATTTTTTGTGTGATGCGTTTTTTTACATTAAAATACATTATATATTAATATTAAATTATACTTATTAAGTCTATCTTCAATTATGTGATATTTATATGGGTCTTTTCTTTTATAACCCTATTTTAAAATTCTGTTTTATAAAATTCAAAACCAATGATTTTAGGAAACTATTCTTGTTGTATGATAGTGTTCTGGTTCCTTGAAATTGTTTATGATTAAGGGTTGGACCTATATTTCCCTCCAATGCATTGGTTATGTGTATGTTGGGGGTCAACCATATGGTTACTTGATGTGTAACTGCGATGGTTACACAAATTGTAAGGTAGTCGTGAGGGTTAAAAATTATTAGGTAGCCATGTGGGTTAAATTATTATTTAAGTAATTCCTCAATATACCTTTATGGATTTATTTATGTTATTATTTTTGTTTGGATCTTGAAAAAATCTAATTTTTCACAAATTATGTTTATATTGTTGATGATTATGTCTTTTGAAAATGATTTTACCTAACATAATGGTGGTGAATATAGATGAAAAGCTGAGAAAGAATGTGAGTATTTTGTGAAGAAGTTCAGAATTGATAGTGGTGATCAATAGAAAGTGAAGAGTTTTAAGACTATTTTAATAATAATGGAACTCAACATGAGTATAATTCTCCATACACTCCCCAATAAAATGGGGTTTCTGAAAGAAAAAATAGAAGCCTAGTGGAATTCAGAAGAACCATGTTAATTGAGCTTGTCCATTCTCATTACTTTTAGATGTAATCCATGAGTATTGTTGTTTATATTCAGAACCATTGTCTCAAAATGCCTCAATATGTTATAAATCTGTATTATTTTTAATTAAAAACTCAAATATTGAAGCACTTTTGATTTTTCAGGAGTCCCTGTATTATAAAGAATAAAGTTGGAAGCTATGGTATGTTTGAGCAGAAAGGTGAGGATATAATCATTCTTGGATATTATCTAGATGGAAGTGGGTATATATTCATCATCAAAGAAACCAAAAGAATTTTTGATTCAATTGATGTAAAATTGATTGATGTATCTGAGAAATAGAAACACGTTCCGGTGGACAATGAAGGTAAGTATGTTGAAGAAGAATATTATTGCAAGGATAAAAATGATTGTAATCC
Organism: Viscum album; assembly: GCA_963277665.1. Taxonomy (NCBI): domain Eukaryota; kingdom Viridiplantae; phylum Streptophyta; class Magnoliopsida; order Santalales; family Viscaceae; genus Viscum; species Viscum album. Next base: position 1,502,351,700 of record OY728128.1, read on the forward strand.
TAATAAAGGTAAATAATTATACTCATCTATTTGTGGTGATGAGGAAGACAATAAAAAATCTTATCCAAGGCTGTGGAAACATGTGGAATCACATAATATAATTGGCGATCAACATCAGAATGTTAAAATAAGATGAATAACCAATTCTATTACACACACTTCTTTGTATTGAAAAGTGGAACTAAATGATGTGAAAGATGATTTTGACCATACGGAATTGGTTCAATCCATTAATGAATAAAGGGATCATATTGGGAAAATTAATACATGGGAACTCATACCCACTCTTGAAAAAAAACATCATTTGCAAAAAATGGGATTTCCAGAAGATACTAAATGAAAAATTTAAGTTATAAAAAACAAAGAAATATTGGTTTGGAAAGGGTATTAAAAGATTGATTTTGTTGATTTTTATTAAACCTTTATCCAATGTAAAGACTTCAAATAGCCATGATCTAACATTCTATTTTTGCAAAACGAGGCTACAAGATCTTTCAAATGGATATAAAATATGCATTCCAAAATGGTGATCTTGATGAAGAGGTTTATATTGAACAAGCTTGTGGATTTGTTATTGGAAAAGATGAATGTTATGTATAATGATTTAAAAATTAATTGCATGAAAAAAAATAAGCTCTAATGGAATGGTATTTCAAATTAGATACATGATTAAGAAAGAAAAATTATAACAACGGGATATTGGATAACAATCATTACATTAGATAAAGTCAAGAGTATTAATTTATTATAACTATTTATTTTGATGATATTATATTTTCAGGGAATGATGAAGGAATATGGGAAAGATTTTGTGAAGAAATGAAGAATTTATTTGAAATGTACATGTTGGGATAATTGAAATACATTCTTGGGTTACAAATCCAGCAAAAGAAAGAATACATTTCTATCCCAAGAATAGTATGAAAAAGGAACTTCTTAAGAGGATTGGAATGGAAAAATCCAAACATGTATACACAAATATTTTAGTGGGATAAAAGTTGAGTTAATAAGGAGATGGAAAAAAAGTTGATCAAAAAGAGTATCTGAAGATGATTGGATGTCTATTGTATTTTACTTCCTCAAGACCCAAAATATTGTATGTTGTTACCTTATGTGAAATATTTCAATTTGCTCTAAAAGAATCACATTTACTTGATAGACAAATAATTCATTGATACATCCAAGGAACAATAAACATTACAATCAAATATTATAGCTCAAATTGTATTTAATTGTTTTGGTATTCTGATGAATATTGAGAAGGAAATGTTGATGATAGAAGATCCACATCTAGTGGGGTATTCTTTCATGGAGATAATTGTGTTAGTTTACATTCAATGAAACAAAATTCAATAACACTCAGTACATCTTAGTATGATTACGTGGCTTTGACTAAATTTTCACCCCAATATATGTGGATGAAAACATAATTGGATTATTTACTTGTATAAGTGAAGTTACACCAGCTATTTGGTTGTGACAATCAAAGTATAGTCAATTTCATCCGGAATCCATGGAAATATTCTTGTTAAAAAAAATTTATAACTAATATCATTTGATCAAAGAGCTTGTGGAGATGAATGAATTGAATCTAGAGTATGTTCTAGAATAAGAACAAGTTGTTGATATTTTCACAAAACCATTATCAAAGGAACATTATAAAAAATAAGGTTGAACATGGGTTCCCAACCTCTTTTTATTCAAGGTTCAGGTAGGTGTATCTGTCCCATATCACATTTTACCTTTGGATTGTTTTGTCAATGGGGAGAATTTTTATGTTTCACAAATCCATTTTATAAAACAGAGAGTTTTGGTTAAGCTATTAATTCATAAATGTTTTGTGATTGAATGATTATAACTATTTTTGGAGTGGTTGTAGGAAAAGAAATTGATTTGTTTTCGAAGAAGAAAGAAGATAAAAATGAGGTTGTCATGTTCACTATAATAACATGATTTTTATATTAATGATTCTTGTTTATTATAATGAGTTTACCCTACTTAGGATTAGAGTTATTGATATGGAATCCATTTCATGATGTTACAAAGTTCAGTGATTTATGAAACATGGTTGACAAAAAAATCCAAAACGGGAGATTGTTGGGACCAAGATGATGATAAATGTGATGATGATTGTATGTTTTGTATTTTTTTATCAAGGTAATTTTTATAGAAAGTAAATAATGTCACTTTGATTTGTGGAAACAATTATTTTGGGTTGGTATTGAAAATAATCAAAACTTTTTTTTTTCTGAAAATTGGACTCATGTATTTAGGAATTTTTTTCATAGTATGAGAACAAGAAGGAAAGAAATAAACATCAGTGAAAGGAATGTAATGATACTTTTCAATATAATTGTGAGAATTATTTTCTTATTATTATTTCATATAAATCATGAGTTGTATTGAGATCATTTGGTGTGAGACTGATAGAAGAAAGAGAGAGTGAAAGAGATACTTCTAATCAGACAAAAATAAAATTCTGATTTATCGTATTCAGATGGCAGAGAGAAAGAAGTGGTACCATTTTTTTTCAAAACAATTGTATCCAGAATAAATCTACAGTGTCGATTTAAGAAGCTATAACAATTAGTAAAGAAAGTCATAGTATCCATTTTTTCAAATCAATCGTATCAAGATTAAAGAGGCGGTGCTGGTTGTTTTTTAAAACCATCATATCCAGATTGAGATGGTGGTGCTGATTATTTTTCATAACAATTTTATCCTGATTGAAGATGCGGTGTTGATTGTTTTTTAAAATAATTCTTATTATATTGAAGAGGTTGTGGTGATTGTTTTTTAAAACAATTGTATCCTGATTGAAGACGCGATGCTGATTATTTTTTCAAACAGTCATATATATATATTAAATTGGATGTGCTAAAGGTTTTCAAAATAATCATACCTAGATTGAATAGATTGTGTTGATGGAAGATGGTACCAATGAAAAGCGGTGTCGTTCAAAAAAGTGGTGCTGATTGAAAAGTGGTGTTGATATAAGAGTTAGATATGGTGCTAATTATTTCTCAAAATGACTATAAGTGGGTAAAAATGAAAGAATAGATATGGTACCGATCGAAGATCATTGTTTTTTATTTTGTATTGTATCATATCCTTACATATCAATGTTTTCTGATAATATTAGATCTTTCCCAGCAATAGTAACTAGATAATGTATGAAGGATGATAGTAACCAGAAATTATTGTTACAAGAAATATTCATATTCTGGAATATCATATCTAGACCATTTTAATTCAAAATAGATCATTCTTGGGTTGTGATGAAAAGGAACAATCAAGAATGAATGGAAATTAAAATACATTCGAATTTAATTTAGACGATGCTAAATCTGATCCTTAGTGAATTAAAAGTTAAGAAGGTAGTCATGATACAAGAACTGGTTTTGAATGAATTATTATTTCTCAAGAGGTTCAAGAGAAAATAAAAGAGAAGGAGATTGGTGAATGATTTGTTGAGGTGGAGTTGAACATTCAAATAAAATATCTTGATTCAAATCAGTTATAATAACCGTATTCAGCAATCAGTATGAGGAATCAGACTCATTGGATTGGACCCATGTATTCCTAACAATTAAAATAAATATTATCAATTGAAATGGGAAACTGAAGAATATGTGGTGAAGATGGTAGATGTTTTGAGAAGAATCAATAAGAGGTGAAGAAGTAAAAATTCATAATAAGACTTTAGGTGAAATGGATGTTTGGTTAAATTGAGGTGATTGGTAAATTTTTTTGGGATTCCCGCCTAAATTTTTTTTGTCACCTATAATATGTGAAAGTAATTTCTATTTCCGATGCTTGCACAGTTCACTATAGAAGAGAGAGATGCTCTAAATTTCTAGAGAGAAGAATACTTCAATTATATTTGTCTTGGAAATTGTTTTGTGTGGTTCTGATTCGTTCATATTCTATTCGACTTACAATTTTCTGGGTGAATTGAAATACTGTCGATTATACTCTATTGTATTCTATACAAAAATTGGATAGGGTGTTTTGTTTTGTATGAATCATACATAGATGAATCAGACTTAGAAAAGATCAGACTCAATGTTTCATAACAATTTCTTCATGGTTCTTTCCACTCTTATTGGTAATGAATTCATGAATTATATTACAATTGAATACATTTTTTTAATTGAATAGAAGCACATGTAAAACGAATTGTTAAAAAAATTGAATTTTCTTATTTTTCTAAGAGGATACTCATGCGCCAGTTTTACTGTTTTATAGGTGTACACGAGTAAAAGGGTACATCTAACTAATGGTAATCCAAGGACTTCATTCTAGTGAATCTTTTTTGTTGGATCATTTCAAAAACATACCATGGACGTAGCTATTTGTATTGAATAGTAAATCTTTTAAATATTTGTGTTCCGTTTGATGTTTGTTGATTTCTTTCTCAGTAGGGAATTAAAATCTTTATTAGGAGGTAAAGGTTGTCTCAATTGAAAAGAAACATCAATGAAATATGGTATTATTGATCCACCCCCCCCCCTCTCAGTGATATAATACTCCAACTAGTCACTTTCTTGATTCAAAAATGTCCGAATGGTAAAACCTATTTATTATAGACCATTAATCTCATCGAGATCACGACCCAAACCATGTTCATTGAATGGACCCAAGAAATCCCCTCCATTTCACACCTTATTATTAGGGTGTATGTTGGTTTATTAATGGGATATGTACTGATACCCTGTAAATGTGAGTATATACATTATTTTTTTAGATTAATGAATATATTTTCACCCTATTGTTTTTAATTTGAAACTGATTTTTTTATAAAGAACAAATAATATTTTTTGTTAATATTCATATTTATTTATTAAAATTATGAATAAATTTATTTTTAAAATATATAATTTTTTAATACAATATTATTAATAGAAAATATTTATCAAATATAAATGACCAAATAATTTATATGATGTTAAATATAAATTTTTTGGGGTTTAAAAATAATTATTTTAAAAACCATATCATTTTCAATAATTTCCAGTAATTATTCTAAAAGTGAAAATGCACATATTTAGAAAATTAATTAGAAAAAATTAACATTTTTGGAATAATTACATCAAAATTATTCAACAATGAATTTTTCATAATTTTTTGAGGTTTTCAAATTTTCGATTAAAAATTAAAAACCGTATTTAAATTCCTTATGTTTTATGACATCACAGTGACACAGAAGTTATGTAATAAGTAATATTAATTGTATAAACGTCAAAATATGTGTTTTCTTTTTAAAATAATTTCATTTAATTTTAATTTTAATTATTTTAAATAAATTTTGAATCCTCCAAAATATATAATATATTTTATGCTTTTGAAATCAATTATTTAATGTTGTGACTCACCTCTACATCACCAAGGCTAATATTTTAATATATTCTGGACTTGGACTTAAAAATTCATGTATGAAACTCCCATTTTGTAGAAATAGTGCGAAAAACCATGGTATGTTTTTCTATTTTGGATATTTTTTTTATTTATAGTCCAAAACTAAAATAATAAAGATATCCCCCTATTTTCCTATATAAACCCAGACATGATACCATTTATATTCACAACTAATCTTTGTAGAATGCCCATATTCTTCCCTCAATAACTATATAGTTCTCCCAACGTAACCCTAAGCTCTCAAGATTCCCCTCGTAATCATTTGGTGTCACACATTCATGTAAGGGCTATATCACTATCTTTTTTTATCAAACACTCCTTCTATGTTATGTCTTTTAAATTTCCATTTTATTATGTTGTTATATATTATTATATTTCCCAATTAATGTATATTTGAATTATATATGATGATATAGCCCTTTCAATTTCAACTATCTCTCCCACGATCCATTATGTACACCTGTTACAATGTTGTAATTTTTTAAGGGTTCTTTCAATTATCCTTGTTCTTCATGTTTCATTACTATATAACACCTTCTTATATCCAAATCCATATGTTGCGACATGTCTTTACATTACCATATTATAATAAATTTCATGTATAAATGTTTATAGATCCCTTTCTCTCCCATAAAATTATTTTATCAATTTCTATGTGACATTGTTTACTATTGAAATCACACTACAATTTTCCATTACAAAACAATTGTGTAGTGAATACCATAAAAATTTTATATCCTGTGTATTTACCCTTTTAAAAAAATAAATATTTTATTGGGGACATACATTTATTTATTCCACAATACATGATTATGGAAAAAATATGATAACAAATGAATCATTATTGACTGATCTATGTGGCACACTTAACAATGAAAATGAAATCGATATGATAGTTGAACCCAAGATTATATAGTGTTCCAATGCATTGGGTAATATTTAGTATCATGGTAAATCATTTTGGGATAGAGGGTTTTAGCTGATTACTTTATTGTAGAAAAAGTCCCATAAAGTAATCAGGTAAACCCCCTATCCCAAAATGGTTTATTCGTATGATCTATTGATATGCCTCTTCTATAAAATGTATTATATTATTCATGTCATCAATTTTTTATTCCCTTACTGGGCTTTATAGATCACTGATTTCATTTATATGTCCTCCAGTTGCCCCATGTAGTGTTAAGTATGGAGGAACATTTTTGTCAGGCTAAATAACTTTTCAATAATGATTTTGATTTTCTAGTTTTATGTTGTTATGTAATGTGCCTAATTTACCAAATACACCAATCCTCTTGATATAATAGAATTTATAATGTGATAATTTATGTAATAAATCATTTTTAAATATGAAATAAATATTTGGGTTAATATGAAAATAATATCAATGCCTAACACCAATACACATGTTCCCTGATAGGAATAACTTATAACACAAAAAACCTATAGTGTTACATTTGATAGGCCAATCCCTATTAACATAGGTACTCTATAACAATAAGTGTGAAATTCATGAGAATAATTATCAATGAATATAATCCACTAGAAATTAATATTCTAACATCATAAGTGTCTTATTAGAACAATTTATTTATACCATAATACATATCTTAATGATTACTCTCATAGAATATTGATGGTCACATTATAATTGAGAACAATAATTAAATTTTGATATGACATGTAATCTAATGAAATTACCATATAGATAGTTCATATAGAAATGATATTACTATCTTGTAAAAAATGAATGTATATGTCATGTTGTATACTAGTAATGGAAATTAATTCACAAGACTGAGATGGGGATAGGGACCCACTCATAAAACAAACTGGTCATGTCCAATAACATAGTAGACCATGATAATAAACAATATCCCATAGTAATATTAGTATATATAATGGTTTTCCCAATGAGTTATAGGGATATATAATTCGTGGATGGCCCATCATAGAATTATAAACCATATGCATGTGGTTCACATGAAGATGATAAAATTACTAAGTCACGATTAGTGCAAGAAAATAAACCGTGTCACATAAAATCATTAATGAGTTCGAGGGAATTATAAAAAAAATGGTTGATATCACAAATTACAAAGAATATGTAAATACCTAGCATAAAATTGAATATTGGATTACAAGTTTTACCATATATAATAAAATGATATATGAATATATCGATAATTTTCCCTAATTGGCCGAATGTTATAAGTGTCATGGTGAATATCCTTCAATCCAAATTAAAAATATATTGTATTCTCACAAGAAATATATTGGATTAGTTGACACCGGTTATTTCATTACCCCAAATAAACGTATAAAAATGCACTTTTAAAGGATTTTACAAGAATTATATAAAATAGAAATCGATTTTCCATTGAAATATTTTCAAATGGATGGGAAATCATAAAAAATTCCTTATATTTTCATTAAAACTTCATAGAAACAAAGCCATCCATATACTTCAAAAAACATTAATTTTTTTTTAAAAAAATTATCAAACAATATTTTTTTAATAATAGTCGAAAAAATAAACCATTGAAATGATATAAAGGTAATGTGTCATAAATATTAAGAGAAAAGTATAATATTTCATGAAAATTGAAATAATTACTTTTTCATCATTTTATTAATGTTGTGAAATAAACCAAAATGATGAAATTATAAAAAATCATATTTTAAATAATTAAAAAAATAAAAGGGTTGAAGAATAAAATATATATTTTACATTAATGTTTTGAAAACACAGTGAAATTTAGTAAGAAATAATACGTGCCTAGATGAAAAATACCCAATTTTTTTCATTGTTTTCCATTAAAAATACATATTTTACTAAAAAAAAATTTATATAAAATAATACTTTTAAAAAAATTTAATTTCCATAGAATGAATTAGAAAAAATAATATTTCCCATAAAATAAGTATAATATTTTAAAAAAATAAGAAAAATTCAAAATAGAAAATCATATGATTCCCTATAAGAACATTGTTCAAAAGATACCTTTTGACAATGATGATGTTTAAATAAAAATCCAAGGAACTCGATAATTGAATATAAAATCATATGAATCAAATTTAAATCATGATAAATATTTTATATGTGGTATCAAATATCATATGTAATTGACGATGGTTGTATTATTTGAAACCTGCCTCAATGAAATTAAATTTACCTGAAAAATACTTACAAATTCGGTAACATATAATTTATAAGAATATTACTTAGTGTGTTAAAAATAACACTTAAAATAAGAATTATACCAATAAATATATTTTTAAATGATGGAAAATAAAACTATAAAATAATATGGATAGATAATGGAAATCAAAGAATGAAATTTTTTATTTTTAGAAGAAGATAAGAAGAAACTTTATTAGTAGTGACACACATTATAAAATGTGGAATATTTTAAATAGATTAGTTAAAATATATAATAAAAAATTAAATCCATAGTTGAGTTAACTTATTATGTTTAGAACAAATTATATCATCCTGAATGAATAATAATTTTCTTGGTCTTCAAGAACCAAATACATACATGATTATCATATTAAATATTAAATATAAAATAAATAGCATAAGAATCATTCTTTCATCCTTGATAGTATTCGTCATATCATTCTTATTTTCCCAATAAAATGAAAACAAATAAAGGGTGTGGTTGGATACTCATTAATATTCACATTAAGTGGAATATATACATATAAAATAAGGAATAATCAATATGGAAAGGTAAATAACTAAAAACACATGTCATTTAATCAACAACATGAGCATTAATTGAATATTTTGATAATATGAATACATAAATATCATGGATGATTATAGCTAAATTATAAATGAAGAAAAGGATTATTATTTGAATTCATGATCACAAATAACATTATATGTTCATCATCAAGCCATTTTTCCAAGATAGGTTAATTGGTGTGTATGTATATAAGAATAATCAATTTAATAATTTTCACTAACAAATATGACTGACGAGACCTATTGATTCATCGATGGGCTGTCTATAAATGACCACAACCAGTAATTGCATTTCAAATGAAGTCCTCATATTTTGACTGATAAGTTTAATTACTAAACTATATTTATTACAAAAAAACTACATTGATGAATTAATATAATATATTAGTATTTCCTCAGTCAAATAAATAACTTAATAGTAAAACACTGTATATAAAAATGGTATAAAATTTTGTAAATTATCATATCCATGATATAAATTATATGGATATTTAAGAGAAATTTAATTATCAATTAAAAATTATCTCAATAATGTGATCGTTTCAAGGGAATGTTTCTAACCAAGAAAATAAATAAGAGATAAAATATTATCAGAAATTCATCAGAGACACAGTTTCTGTAAAAAATAAATTTTTATGTATAATAAAGAAAAATGGATGAAAAAAATTCACATAATATATTATTAAGTATTTTTAATTATAAAACTACTAAATTATTTTATTATAATATAATAGTTTTTAAAATGATTTTGGTAGCAGGAAAATCTGTTAACGTCATATATATTTTTAAAAAATTCCTTTTACTTTTTCTAAAGAAATTTTAAAAAAGAGATTTAAGAAATCATAAAAAAAAATTCCTTTGAAATGTTTTATAAATTAAATTATAAAATAAATTATAATTACTACGTAATTTTAGTAAATAAAAAATATTTTTTAAATAAAATGAAAAATATCTTTATAGAGGAAAAATATATTTGATCAAAAAGATAAATAAGATTTGTTTCTTTTTAAATGTTTATTTTCATGATTCATGTTACAATGAGGGAAATATTTTATTAAAATATTAAAAATCAAAAAATATTTATAAGATAGTAAAATATATATATTTTTGGAAAGAGAGATTATAATATTCCAATAATAAAATATAGATTAATCCCAAAAAATGAGATTGTAAAATAATGTCATACCTATTTTTGTAAAATTTAAATTATAAACTCCAAGAATGAGTAAAAAATAATTGAAATTTTGATCATGAAGATTATATTTATATTGATTTCAAGTATATTAATGGGGTAGAATATTCACATCATTAGATTAAATATGTGCATAATGACCAAGATGTCTCAATGGGGTGCAAATTGTGAAAAATTCTCATACCTTATGCTGAAATTTCCTCGTAAGTGCTCTAAAAACCTATATAATAAAAATTTATTTATCACACCAGTTTGATTTAGATTATTATAATGTCATATATGATGCACTTATAGTATTTTAGCACACATTTATTAATAATTCCTTGTTAAAATGGTCATATCTAAGTGTTAATTGATTATTATTTCATGCGAATTTCTATAAAGTAGTTCTATTCCATTAACTTTGACTATGGTTACATCATGTCATGAAAGTTATTAATAATATAAATATAATATATATTAAATATATTTATATTTATATTCATCCATAAATTGTATAGATATAAATATGAATTACACCATTCTTGGAGACGGTAGGTCGTATGAATGCATGCATAATGCATTCACTTTTTTGAAAGATGTAATTTAATAAAGGTAAATAATAATTTAACATAACAAAATAATTAAAATATATATCATATATATTTATTAAATATTTATCTTTTCTATCATCCATTTAACGAATAAATGATAAACAGATCACATCTATTTGTGGAAGTGGTAGCCCAAACGTAAAAAGGGGCACTGTTGAAATTTTCCATCACATCGGAATTCAAGAAGGTATATATGAAATTATTATCATATAATCACAATTATGTCAAAAATACAATATAAATTTATTTTTTCCATATTGTTAACCATCCTTGTAATGTGGTGATGAAAAATTAACTACACTACTCTGTAGAGATGGTAAGATGTACATACACATGATCGTTGTTTATTCCTTTCGTAGGATGAAATGGTTATGTAAAATTGTTTTACCATAATTATAAAAACATATATGTATATTTAGTATACTATATATTATTTTAGAACACTTATAATATATTAAAAATAAGTATATGTAGAAATAATATTAAAATATTTTCTTAAAGATGATTAACTCTTCTTTGATAGATTGAAATTTTATTACTTCATAATGACACTAATAATTGACTTTTTTTTGTAGAAAATAAAAAATACATTATGTCTATGGAAGTTGAAAAGAGAATTGGGTGGTTTCTTTTTTGAGTTATATGACTCAATATTTTTAAATCAATAGAGATAATGGGTTTTCTTTTGTATGTTAGAGGAGCGATGATTTTAGAAATTAATGAAATATTAAAATATAATATATATCTAAATCATATAAAATGGTTCCAAATTTGAATATATTAGTAGATTAAAATAATATTTTAGTGACCCTATTATAGATATCCTAAATACAATGTATGTTATCAAATTCATTAGCATGATTAAAATGAATCAATTCCCAAAGGACCGTGAGTTTAATAGTCTTTGTACAACATATACATAAAAAACCTGTGTTACAAATGACTACACTAATTAAAACTTATATTTTTTCTTATTTCTAAATAAATAACTTTGAGGATAATTAAAATCTATCTATTAAATGCATGAATATAATTAATAATATAATTCTTGGATTCGTGGGGAAAGAAACATAAAAAGGGTAATCTCAAATTCTTATTAACAAACAAATATAGAAAAGAAATAATTAATATGTGAGAATAAAATTTATGGAATGGTAAATAATATATCACACATAATATATAGTCAAAAAACATAGTAGGAAGTCTATAAAAAATATGGTGAGGTTAAAACTGGAAACACATGACATTAAAATAACTAGATAAGAAAAAATTAATGTGGAATGGTATGAAACTAAAACACATTGAATTTATTCAATGAACTAAATATTAAATGTATCCATATATATGTTAACATATAATATCCTGAATGGATAATTAATTAAACTAAATTAGGGATATGATTGATTATTGGATGTCATGTATCCAAGGTGCTTTTTACAGTTACCAAAATGTCTGTTCACACTTTAGTTTCTAAAATACCTGGTAAAAAAATATAAGTTGGCTAAAAAAATGAATCATCCAATGAGAATATCGATGAACTACAACTCTACCTATAAATGGTTCCCACCCATGTCATACCACTCCAAAACAATCCCCATATTGAATAATTGAAATAAATAATATACATTATTAAATAACCTTCTTGAATAAAGAATATGGAATTATCAGTATTTCAAAAAATAATCCAACAAAATTCCTTGTAGAAACTGTATGAAAATTCTATACAGTTTAGGTAATAGTAATATTCATGACATATGATATGGATGATTAGGGGAAATTCAATGATCATAAGAGATTAAATATTAGAAACGTATTTGAAAAATGAATCAAATATGTGAATAAAAATACTATCCCTAACCAAATATATAAATTAAAATCCAATAGAATGATAAGTATTACATCAAAACAGAATACCCCATGTATTTTAAAATAATGATTTATTTTCATTGATGAAGAGAAATATTAAAAAAATTACTTTTAAAAAACATTCTTATTAAAAATATACGTTTGTTCTAAATAAATTTGAAAATAATTATCAAGGAAAATCAATTTAAAAAAATATCTTTTAAAAGAAAAATTTTATACAAGAAAAGGAATTTTAAAATAAATAAAAGAGAGTAAATTTTTACTTATCAAATGAGGTGAAAGAACATTCATTTGGCATGGTAAAAAGGTTTGAAAAATATATTTTTCAGAAAGAGATAATAAGATTACATAAAAACCATTTCTAAAATACAAAAATAGTAAAAGTGTCCATATAAAACATTTTAAAATAATTTCTGAATACATTTATATAAAACAAGGGATTTAGAAAAAAAAGGTTCTCCGAATAATGAGTGAAATATTATTTGGTTTTCTTAAATAAATTCTAAAAAATTTAAGTACCAAAGAGTGGAATAAATGTTACTAAAATTTGATATTGGTAATGAATAAGTTCATTATATAAAATTAATGGATTTATTTAACAATTTTTATATACTTTCCTATAATATTAATATTATTGAAAAATCATTAATGTTATTCTTGAGGAAAATAATCATTAAACATTATTAAGTGTCCCATTCTACATTGGAACATTTTAAATCATAAAACCCATTTTGTAGTAAAAATATATGTATTTTATAATATCATGAGAGTGAGTAGATTAATGATATATCATTTAAAAAGTTATTATATACCCCATATATAAAAACATGGTGCATAACAACAAATAAGTCTCAAAAGAATGTCAATTGAGATGAAATCCCCTACATATGAATTCAAAGAAACAAAAGTATTAATCATCAAATTAAAAATATGAATAAAATCTAGATAAATTAATTCATGATATAAAATATCAAAAGGGTCAATACACACGCCACACAGTAGAATATGGTGTTGAATATTCCATTTATCTTACATATGTCAAAAGCGGGATGAAAATATCTTACGTTGCATTTCCTTTTTGGGTGAACTTTATTTACATCTTGTACAACAATAATATGTTAATTATTTAATTTATTGAGAAAAATTATTTTTTTTATCAATACATTTATTTCACTTATTACCTTGTTTTATACAACTATATAAAAAATTATATTTACATGGGTTGTTTTGAAAAAATATGGTATTTGTGTAAAAAAAACATTTGTAGGACAACTATGGTTAAAGTGGTCATTATATAAAATCTCATGTATAATAATAATTTCACATTTACCATATTTATACTTAAATTATACATTAAAAATCATTAAATATAGTTATTAAGAATGAATCAACATTACGTTCAAGGAGATGATAGGTTGTATGTATGCTTGTGTAACGTTCTCATTATTCAGCGATCATTGTGGAAATAATGTAAGTAGAATTATATCTTTAAATAAAAGAAATTATTTCATATATACGATATTATTTAATCATAGATATATATATATATATAATTATTGTGATGTAAAAGGAATAAAATCATGTTTAGGGGATGGTATTTCACACGTCCGCAAACAACATTATCACTTTTGTATGGATGTGAAAGGGTAATAAATAAAATGATATATATTATTATTCTAGATCAATAATTATGTCATTAATATCACATATTTTTTTATTTCAGATATAATACATAAAACTATCATTTATACATTCCTTGTATAGTGTGGATGAATCAAGGTTGTAGTCCACACTTCCTCAAAGGATGATTTTGTTTTTATGTAAAATGAAATGTATAAAGATATGTGTTGTAAAGGAAATAAATAAGAAAAAATAAAAAATAAATATAATATATAACATATATAAATAGAATTTCCATCCTAATTTCCAGGATGAGTATTAGTGAAGGAAGATGAACAATCATCATTTTGTGAGGCCGAAGTTCACTGTACATAAAAATAGTATATTCATTACCCATTAGATGGATTTGTGTGTAAGTGTAGGTCAAAAAAATAATATAAAAAATATGTAGATTTTTTATAATTATTTATTACCTTATCATTTATTAATTATATTTTAGGTTCTGTATATTTAAATTAATGAAAATAGATCATTGGAAACCATTATCTAAAAAATCATGTAAATTTTTTTGGTATATACAAAAGGGATTCCATGGAAGGATTTGTGCCCAAAAATAAGTGTTCATGTTAAATTGGTGGTATTTTTGGAAATTACATGAGAATATATTGGCTGAACATAAGTGGGCTGAGAGTTGTAGGTAATGGGGAGAATTGTTGGGCTTTTATAATTGGGGAAAATGACTCACATGGTATTTTAAAAACAAGTTAGGTGTACCAAAGTTTCTACGTAACTAAAGTCAACAAAAACTAGAACAACTAAATAATTAAAGATGAATGGACTATTTATGGACATATAATATGTATTTGAAAATTTAATAGGTCATTTGGGACCCTATGTTAATGGTTTTTTTCTTTATTATGTAAATTTTTTCATTAAAATGTTTTATCAAATTTAATCAACTTCACTAATATTTTTGGTAAAAAATAAATATTCATTATTATAAATTATAAATTATTATGATTTAATATATTTAATATATTTTTTCATATTAAAATCGTATAATTGGTAGAATTTGACTTAAATTTAATCTCGTAGGTGGAATGAAAGTGAGGGTTCTCAAGTAAAAATTTCCAAAATATTCATAAAATTTTTATGTTAAATGTTAAATGTTAAATTTGATTTTAATGAACTAACTGGGATTATATGATAAAAATATAATATAAATATACTTGAAAACCCATTCAAAGTATAATTTATATTATAAATAAATTATATGGAAAATTAGTTTTGAAATAAAATTTAGTATTTTTTATTATTAACTA
Organism: Viscum album; assembly: GCA_963277665.1. Classification (NCBI taxonomy): domain Eukaryota; kingdom Viridiplantae; phylum Streptophyta; class Magnoliopsida; order Santalales; family Viscaceae; genus Viscum; species Viscum album. The sequence goes on from OY728128.1 coordinate 1,502,367,462, forward strand.
AAAAATGAAACTTAATAGAAAATTAAAAAAAATTCATCCTAACCTATTTTTTAAGTTTTTTTTACAAATATAAGGTTTATTTTATATATTAAATCAATTAATATCTCAAAATTATTATTTAAATTGGGTTCCCAATAAAATTAAATTAAAATTATCTTTTAAAAAATATAGCTTTTATGTGTAAAATAGGGTTCATTTTTATCTAATGCATATCTATCCTAATGGATGAATAAAAAAATATTTTATTAAATATATAAAATATATATGTCCTTAAAAAAATTAAAAAAAATTAATTTATTATTTCTATTAATCCAAAACTCATTTGGAAGAATAGAAATCATAATATTTCTTTTTTTGTATAGTTGGTTATTTTATTCATTTCTAATTAATTGGCAGCCAAAGAATCTGTTTTATATTTATATAAACCATAAAATTCAATAAGTTAGATAATATAATTAATAACCCCTAATGTAATGGCTAGGTTATATCATATTATATATAAATAACAATATTTTAATAATACATTTTTCTTTGGCAAAACTCAGCCACTTGTGTGATGAAAGCTATAATATAATCTCACTCTAACATGTAACACAAGCAGTTGAAGAAGGTCACTCTATAATTTAAGTCAATATAAATCGGTGTTCCTTGAATTACTTTCTATGGAATATATTATATTTATTTAATATAGTAAATATATTGAAATGTATCAAGTTATTATATTCCCTTTTCACAAATGGTGTTATTTGTCATAAACACTATTGAATACAATGTTGTACTTTAGAATTTTGGGATGTTACATTCAACAAAAATTAATTAAATTTCAACCTCCTCTTAAATGGATCGAAGGACTTATTTTTTATTTTATTGTAGATAATCCCCATTTTAAGAGTAGAAGGGGAACCCACAAATGACCCATACGCACAAGGCATAAGGCGCTACTGACTCTCAATACATGACCTAAAGGCATAGAGGCATACCATTCCCAATATATAACCCATGGGCCCAGCCCACTCGAACTACCCCTTCCCAGATTCTACATCATTGATCACCTAGATCCCCACCTTGCATTGTTGATCAGCTAGCATAGCCCCATACAAATCTGCACGGTGCCTAGTCCCAATGGTGGCTGCCATACCCTCTCATTCTTCCAATCTAGTTAGAACAATATCAGGTGGATGCTACTCATGTTCCTCTGATCCTATTCTGGGTAATGTTCTACGTTAACTAGGCACATCATGGTCTTTATTGCATGAAGGAACTATGGCCTAAAAGCCTTTAATGGCCCGAAGCCCCTTGAGACCCATAGGCCCAAACTGGTGGCCCGAAGGCCCAAATCGTGTGAATAGTTCCAGATGATATAGTATCAAATAGTAATTTCTAGAGTAAATACTAAAATCCTACAACAATACTGCTATAGTACCCCAGAAATTTGCCTCCACCAAAATTTGAACCTAGGTCTCTTGGATTCCAAACAGGAGCCCATACCACTTGGGTACAGGCTCATTGGCAATTAAATTTCAACCTCATAATTAAAACTTAATCTTTCTAATACATTTTTTGAAATTTCCTACATTGAAATCCCACATCGTGAGAAGTCTTTGTAAGTCATCCTATATAAAATAGATAATTTAATGTATAAATGTCACATGGACTACTATGTTACTATGTATCTAATTAGGATAAAAATAATGGAAATTGGAAATACATACATTGATAAAAATAATAAATATTTATAGGGAGTTAATGTTTTCATCAAAAAAAACAAGTGAATGGTCAATATAAAGTTGATTGAATAAAATCCATAAATATTTGATTATTTAAGATAACATAAAGTCTATGGAAATGAATATATTTGGAATTTTTTTTATCTATGTCATTTCTGAATGTGGGGTAATTATTTTACTCCCTAATAATATAATTAAATTTATATACATGATAAATTTAATTTTCATGTGAAAAATTACATTATTAGTTTATTCATTTATAAAATTATAATTAATCAAATTTATCACAAAAACTAATTAACAAAAATTAATATTGTTATGGTTGAAGAACTAAAAGAAACATTTAAAGGATCATAAGGCAATAAAAGTGTGAAAATTCTGACTATTTTTCTCTAACTATATTCCAAAACAAATATGGTTATTATATTAATCTCTAGTCTTAAAAACTGATATTTATAGTGCATCATTAACAATTATTAATCAAATATTTTAAATAAAAACAATATAAAATTAACTAGGAAATTGAGTAGATTAGTTGTTGGCATTAAAACCCTTATTGTCCTTCAATTATGGCTTAAAGACCCACGACATTGATAGTCTTGAGAGGTTTTCACTCAATATACATGTTTCTGTTTTGTAAAACCATAACAATATAATTTCCATAAATAAATCTAATAGACATCCTTGAAATTTAATAATTAAATAGACAATTAAAACGGTTTCCAATATATCCTCTGTATTTAAATACCTTATCCTTCTTATTTTAACACATGATCTTCATTTTACTAATGTTTATACATAATATCATTTCTAGGATTTCTAAATCATGACACCATATCTTAAATCTAAAACACCTTAGGATTAACTTTGGATTTTCACTGTCATTATCCGTTCAAAATATTCATAATGGTTAGTATATAAATTTTTTTATGATAAGAATATAACCTAGGATTGTCAATACATTTTCATAGTAAGGCCCATTATTGTTTACCTGGTTACCAAGAGTGAGGCTGAGAACACCATATTGAAGTTGTTACTCAAGGGAAAATCTATGCCAGAACCATGTCCACTTGTAGTGTCCTTACATATATTTATTCAAAGGAAGACCCACATAATATCTATCTTAGAAAAATTATATAATGTTCTTCTATACATATCATAAATTTCTATCTTTGGGTTGTGCTCCCTAATATAGGTCTTCTAAATACAATTTCTATGGTTGCTACTAAACTTCCTCAGATACCAACTCTAGTGAAATGAGCCCAGATAGGCCAGTGCCAGTGTTTACTATAAATAAAATTGGGTTGATTACAAGTAATAATATTCAAAAGGATTTAGATTTTAGTATTCTTGGTAAACCAGGAACAAAAAACATTTTGTATTATAAATGAATATAATAATTACAACACAACTTTTTTCTTATTTCTAAATAATTTTATTTGAGGATAACTCTATTCCATCTAGTAAATATCTATATATCTTTAATATAAATATTCGTATATTAATTTTTGAATAATCATAATAATTGTGATCTAAAATGAACTTTAAGGAATAAAATATTGGGATATAAATAATGAATAAGTGGTTATAATAATTATGGAATGGTAAATAATATAGCACATAAACCATGTAATAAAAAATCTATAAAGTATGAGAATAAAAAATATACCATGGTAATACCTAGAAACACATTACATTGAAATAAATATATTAGGAAAAATAAACGTGACAAGGTAATAAACTAAAACACATTTTATGTCATCAATGAAATAAAAATAAAATGTAACCATACATAAGTCGAAGCATAATCTCATTAGTGAATAAAAACAAAAAATAAATGATGGAAATGCTTGATTATTAGATTCCTTGTTTCTTATGTAAACAATACCTTTACCATCAAGACCATTCACAAGACAATTTACCACATATCACGTAAAACCCTATCTAAGGTGGATAGGTAAATGATTGGTCTCATGAGAATACTGATTAATCGAGGGGATATCTTTAATAGAGCCCCACCCATGTCATACCGGTCCACAACATTCCTCATATTTAATAATCGAAATAAAGAATATTACTTATCAAATAAATATAATGAATAATGAATACAGAATTATCAATATTTCCCCAAATAATCAAATAAAATTAAAAGTATACACCGCATGTAAAATGATATCTGGTTTAAGAAATAGTAATATCCCTAATAGATTATATGGGTAATTATGTGAAATTCAATGATCATAAGAGATTTAATTTTTTCCAAGGGGATTAAAAAATGAATCTAGGATGTGAATATAAATACTATCCATGAAGAAATATATAATAACCCTACCATAAGAAGGATAACTATGATATCAATATGACATACCCCAAATATATTACAATAAAATCTTATTGTTATTTTTTAATATTAATATTTTAAAAGGTTCTTTTAAAAAATATTCATGGTTAAATATATATTTTTTTATTAAAACTGGTGAAAAAATGTTCCATGGAAAATATTTTTTTTTTAATTCTTCGAAAATGTATCCTTTTATACCTAAAATGGAATCTTTGATGAAATTACTGTGAGTAAATCTGTACTTCCTTACTAGGTAAAAGAACATTCCTTTGACATAGTAAAATGGTTTGAAAACTGAAATATCGGTAAAGTGACCAGAATATTAAATTAAAAAATAGGTAAATGAAAAAATTGGTAAGAATGCGTTTACTAAAACATTTTAAATTTATCTTTGAAATTTTTTTAGTAAAACATTATTTTTAGAAGGTATCATGTTCTCCGACTAAAGATTGAAAAAAAGTATGGTTTTCTTAAAAAATCCTAAAACATTTTCAGTTCCGAATTAAAGAAAAATTATACTAATACCTGATAATAGTCATGAGTAAATAGAGTAGATAAAATTAAGGGGTTTATTTAACAATATTCATTTAATTTCCTAGAATGGAAATATAATTAAACTATCATTAATGTTATTATTGAGGAAAATAATCATTGAACATTCCAAAGGGTCCCAAAATATTTGAATCATTATAAATCATAAACCACATTAAGGAATACAATTACATGAAAGTTATTATATCATGAGAGTAAGTATATTCAATATATATCATGTAGAAGAGTAGTATATGCATCGTAAAAAGAAATAGATTCATAAAAACAAATAAGTATCAATAGAATGTAAATTGGATGAAATCTATTACATAAGAATTGAAACACCCAAAAGTACTAATAAAAAAATTAAAAATATTATTAAATTTAAGATAAAAAATTAATGATATGATATTTCATATTTTTGTGTAGCTACACCACACAAAAGAATAATGTGGTTAGTAAGACAGTTATCTCACTCATTAAAAAACAAAGATAAAAAACTATTACCATGTGTTTCATTTTTAGGTAAAGGACCATTAAAATCCTATATAATAAACTTATAATAATTATTTACATTCTTGAGAATATTTTTATATTTTAAAATTACTTTTATTTTACTTATTACTATGTTTTATTCAACTACATAAATATTTATGTTTATGTCGGTTATTTTTAACATATTCAGTTTATGTGCCAAAAACAACATTAGTAGATCAATTATGGTCAAATGGGACACTATATGACATCTAAAGAATAATAATGATCAAAAAATTATAATTATTATATATAAATTAAACTTTTAAAAACAATCATTTAATATACGTATGAAAAATGAATCAATTTTATGATCAAGGAGATGGGTGGTTGTACGTATGCATGAGTAACATTCTAGTTTTACAAAAATCATTATGTAAAGAAGGTAAGTATCATTATATATTTATATAAAGATCATTATATTATAAATAATATTTTATTTACACATATAAACTTATATATATAATTCTTCTGATGTAAAATGAATCACATCATGTCAAGGAGGTGGTTGTCCACATGTCAAAAAATGACGTTCTCGCTTTTTTAAGTGCGTGAATGGGTAATAATGAAAATTAATATATATTATATTTTATGAAATGTAATTATTTCATGAATATCACATATATTTTTTATGTCATGTATTTTTAATTAAATCCATCCTTTATACAATCTGTGTATAGTGTGAACGAATCACATCCCTTTGAGGGGGCTGTAGTCCACTCTTCCTGAAATGATGTTATTTTTTAAAATAAAATGGGATGTATAAAGATATACTTTGTAAATGAACTAAACAGATCATAATTACATAATAAATAAACTTTATTACATATATAATTAGTTTTTCGAACACAATTGCCACTATAAAAGGTTATAAATGAAAATTAAAGTATCATCGTTTAGTAAGGTAAAATCTCATTATACATGTTAAAGGTATGTTTGTTACCTATTAGATTTGGGTATCTGTAAGTTTAGGAAGAACAAATGACATAAAAATATCTTATTATATCAGGGATACACGGGTCATTTTATGAACATAGAATAAGGAAATTTGAGGTGGTGGAAAACTAAATGAATGAAATTAGATCATTGGAAAGTGTTAACATAATAATTGTGTAAATCCATTTAGTTTATACAAAATGGATTCCATAGAAATGTTTTTTTCCCAAATCTAGGATCAAAGGTATATAGGAAGGATGTTGGGAAGTTTATTAAGTATATCTTGGCTGAACCTATGTTGTTTTAGTGGTGTTAGTAATGGGGATAAGTGGTGGCCTTTTATATTGGTTGAAAACAACTCACATGGTATTTTGAAAAAAAGTTAGGTGTACCGACATTTTTACCCAAAAAATCAAAAGAAACAGGAAAAATCAATAATTTATGGTCCCTGGAAAATGTATTTCCATCCAATTTTTTTGGACCAGTGGTTAGGTAAATTGGACACCTATGTTAATTGTTTAATTCTATATTAATATAAATTTTTCCTTAATAATTATAATTAATTTTAATCACATTCAATAATAATTTAATTAAAAAACAAATTTGGAATTAATATAAATTAGAAATTATACTAATTATAAATCTAGAATCAGGTTTTCCAAATTCTAATCATAGAATTGGAAGATGTTGATTTAAATTTAATCACACAGGTGAGATGACAATACAGGTTTTGAAACTAAAAACATGTAGAAGTTTGATAAATTTTTATTTTTAATTTCAATTTGAAATAGATTTTAAACAACTAAATTGTTTTAATTGATAAAAATATCATGTAAATAAAATTTAAATCCAACTAAAAATATAATTTTTCTTTATAAATAAAATTTGAATAAAAAATTCATATTTTAATTATTCACTAAAAATGTAACTTCATGGAAAATTACCAAAAAGACATACTAACCAAAATTTTATATTTCAATATCAAATATAAATTTTATTATGTCAAATTAAATAAATTAATGTTTCACAATATATATTTAAAATTGGTTTTCCATTAAAAGGTAGTAAACCTACCTATATAAAAATATTGGTTTTTCTGTGTAAAATATGGTTTCTTCTTATCTTATGCATATCTGACCTAGTGGATAAATATAAAAAATAAATTATTGAATATATTAAATTTATATTTAATTACAGTAATTATGTAATTATAATTAATTATTTTTGTTAAAGAAATACTCTTTTTGATGCATAAAAATAATTTTTCTATTTTTATGTCCAATTTGTTCTGATTTTTTGTTTCAAATTTACTTGTTTCCAATGAATTAATTTTATATTTATATAAAAAATAAATTTTCATATGTTAGTTAGAAATATTCATCACTTCTAGCATATTATATAGGTTATATCATATTATATTAATTAATAATATTTTAACAATACATTATTATATGGTGAAACATGGTCTTGTGTGTAATGCCAGTAATCATAGAAGGTCTCTATTTCATGTAACGCAAGCTAACACAGTGTTTCCTGAATTACAAGCTATAAAATATATTATATTTATTTAATATATTAAATATATTATAATTTATTAGTTTATTATATTTTCTTTCTAAAATATGTGTTGCATTTCATAAAAACAGTGGAATACAAAGTAGTACTTCATAATTTTAAGATGTTACAAATATAGTCTTATAAAAATAATCAACCAAAATTTTCATAGGTTTAGATTTCATTTTAATCATAATTGTTTGTAATGAACCTTTGGTTAAAAAATTTTATCCTTCACCATGGTAATGATTTTTTTAATATTATAGTGTTGTAATTTTGTTTATTATGTAAAAAATGGATCCTAAATGGACACAAGATGACATTTTAGGTTATATATTATCCACCTTTCCCTCTTTAATATTTTTCATTATTTGTAAAAAAATTAATATAATATTATTTTCATGAAATATCATTAAGATAATTTTTTACCCTAATCATTTAATTTGACATTAAAGACACCAAGAAAAATATATAATTATTCTATAATCTATCAACACATCCATAATATGATATAATAGTATATAATATTTTTGGAACAAAATAATTGATCCACAACATAGTAAATTTAGTATTTTTAAATTAATTTATTTTATATTTCTATAAATTTAATATATACTATGTTAGCATTGCATAAGAATCTATTTTAGTTATTCAATAAAAAAATGAAATTAAATTACCATGATAAAAATTATTTTATATTTTAAATTACCATTTGAAACCAAACATAACAAACTTTTACACTTATTTAAAAACATCAGAGATATTGATGTCAAGAGTGTGAAATTTTATTTTTAATCTTTTCTAAAGTAAAATAATCATCAATATCATAGAAAAATGCCCCACAAGTGGCCATATTGTTGATTCATGGATGAAAATGGGTGAATTAAATTCATCCAATAATATAAATAAATATTTTATAAGAAAATTGAAGTATTATTCCAAAGTTTTAACGATGTTTTACTCATTTTACACAAACCGATCTGCCGAATTTTCAATTGGGTTCTAATTAAAAATGAAAAAATAAAGGGGAATTATTTAAAAAATTCAAAATCTTGACTAAAAATATGGAAGTAATTTTATCAAATTCAATTCATTTATGTTTTTCTAATAAATTTACTATTAAGCCAAAAAAATCAAAGGAAAATAGTTTTATAAATTTTTTATGTAAATAAATTAACTTCTACTAAAATTAGTTATAATGAGTATTAAAAAGAATTTAAATATATTATTTATGACTAAATAAGTTTTATGTTAATTTAGGATTAAATTCAAATCATATTTGGTCTATTTTAAATAAAACAAATTATGTTTTTCAAAAATAATTTTTATTTTACAATTCAATAAAAAATAAATCATTTTAGAGGAAGCCAAAAATTTCATCATAAGCTAATAATGACTTTATTAATTAAAAAATTATGCAAATTTTCATATTATTATATTTTAATAGGTTGTAATAGTTTTTTTAAACATGGTGTTTCATGTCATGAAGGCCATGAAAAAATTTATTTAAAGAAAAATATATCATAAAATATTTTGCTATTAAATTCTTCCCCCATATTAGAATTTATTCTTGGAAATTACATCACATTAATGAAAAATGAGTTCACTTCTCCCTCATCAAATTCTCAGATTCTCACATAGTTTCCTCAAATTTATGGTTTTTCAAAAAATATATGACTAGGCGATTGGACTTATTTCATAGAAAATTCTTTATATGATATTGAATCTCCTCTATTTATTCCACGTAAGACTAATATTTATCTAGATAAATTACCTCTGTGTTTGTTATGTATAAAGGATAATGTATATACTTCTATAGGATAGATACATGGAACACATCATATACACGAGAGAGATTCAATTTAGGTTCAATGTAACACAATATCATCTCGATAGAATCAAGCATTTTTAGGGGACCTGTATATAAAAGGTTTAAATTGACTTAACTTACCAATCTCATAACATTATTTCATCATGATATTAATAATAATACCTTGTCACTGAAATAAAACTTTATATTTAATCAATTATTTCATGAAATTATTTTTTATCATCTCTGAGATACGATTTTTTGTTTTTAATGGATATAACATTCTCTACCATTCCCTATAATATATTAGTTACCAATAGATTTATTTTCCTAACATCATCCCAACACGTTGGAGTTATACTCTTCCATCCATAAAGGTATTCATAAAGAACCATTTGTATTCTCAAGTTAGAGCTATTATTGTACGAATATTATACCAAAGTTACTTTTTTATCCCAAACACCTTTGAAATCCAAGTATCGAGACATCTACCAGTTTTATAGAGTTTTAATGGTCCTATAATAATTATATTCTTTATAATGATTATAAGAAGTACTGAATGTCAATATTTTATCCTGATTCTGTAAATGTATTCTCTAGAACATCAAGGTAAAAAATATCCCAATCAAATATGATTAAGTGTGTTACTAGAAGAAATATAATTAATATATAACTGAGTTTTCTTCTCAAGATAAAAATTATCTCTAATATAAATAAAATTTAATTATTTTATAAGTTTATCGACTAAAACCCAAAAAAATTGTTATCATCAGATGGTTTAGGGATTATGATATTGAATTCCTTGTAATGTTATCAGATTTTCATTCTCACATGGGTAATAGTTATAAAACCCATAAATATTTGTTCTATTATCCTTAATTTGATATCACACTATGAAAAAAGATAGATAAATAGATATATAACATTCCATGTTACCCAAAAAAATTATTTATGATCTTTATACATCTTTTTACATCTAATATTAACAAGATTTGTGAACAAGGAGTTTCATACAACATCTCCTTCTTCAATATTGTTATTTATGGGACACTTACTAAGTTCCATAACATTATCATTTGAGTATGATCATGGTTGAACTAGTGAACATTCCTTATTATCAACTCTAATTAAACATCTTTCTTCTACACCATTTTAATCCTCTCATATAAGGATGGTTGACCATTATTTAATAAAGATAAGACATGCACCCTTTCTTTGATATTTCAAGACCCAAATTCTATAAATATATAAATATCTTATATTATTCTATCTTGATTATAGATATTCTAGCATAATAATTTTGACTCAGAGCATGAGCCACCTATTTTACCTTCCTAGGTTGGTAATGTACTGAGAAATCATTTTCCTCGATAAAATCTAAATATATTCTATTGATAATATTCAATAAATTGTATAAAAATATATTAATTAATAATTTTTCATTAGTATATATATTTGTATCAATCCTTTCAGTATATAGATAAATCATCTTTATCTTCAAAGTAAAAATTACCACTAACAACTCAAAATCACGAACTATGAAAATATGATCATAAATTCTCAATTGGCTAGTGACATAATCTATCACAATATCATTCTACACAAGGATATAACATAGACACATCCTTAATACAACACTTCAGATCAAAGACCCTTCTTGATTGTAGGATCATGTAAGAACTTATGTGCTGACCAAAAATCTATTCAGTTATTCAAAATACTACTCATATTCATATGTACATAACAGCATAACCCCTTTATAAGTAAATATGGTGAGTGGGTGAGATAGTCATGATAAATATATTATAAAGAATTGGTTGTAACTATCCAACACAGTAAAACTATAAAACTCAATTATGATTTTTGATATAGGCCATTTCCCTATAACATACATTATTAAATGATATACTAATATACTTTGAGAAGAAATTATATGAAATGGGAATGAGACATTTTATCGACAAAATTTTCATTTTAAAAAATTATAATATAGATTCTAAATAATTAGGGTCTTTAGAACAATCTCTAATTTTCATTATGATGTTCCTTTTCCTTTGAATATATTAGAATATTATTTAAAATGGCTTCCAAAAACTAATCAAGGTAATATTTAATGACTTTATTCATTAAATATGTGAATATTGTAGGATAATGGGTAAGCTTGAATGGAAAAACTATAAATTCATAATAAACATACCTCATACGGATGGTTTGAATTGGTTTATCCTTCTTCATGACCTTTATATGAAGATATCCATATCAAACATAAATCTTAAAAATATATTGGGCTATGTGTAATTTATACGAAGTATCACTGATCTAATGTATAAGATAATTTTTGATAATAGTGAAATTGTTAATTATCAAATAACCAATGAAATTATGCATTAAAACTTATTTCTTTATAAGAAAAATAAATGGTGCACCCTTTGGAGTATCACTAGGCCAAAGGATTCCCTTTTTTATATTCCCTAAGAGTTTCTTCATATAATCATGTTACTCAATTTTTTCCATTTTATATTGATTCATTGAAATAGATATAACAAAAGGTGTCAATTATATTGAAAACTCAACTTCACGGATATAGGGATGACATGGAATGTCTTTTATAAATACCCCTGACAAAATTCTTTACAAGATTCATGTATTCAGTATTGAGTTTCCCTGATACCATCAAAGATTATTATCCCTCATGAATAGTTAGTAATAAACATATAATGGACAAAATTTTCATTGGGAGTTCATATTCATCCTCACAGTGAAATACTATAATATGTTGATTCAAAATGTTAAATGAAACATTCCATTGAAAGAAACTGATATGATCTATGTACCAAGCATCCAATACATTCCCAAAATTCCACAAAATTAAACTAATAATATAATAACTCGTTTTTCATGATAAAATTTCAAACAAAAATATAAAATATATGAGCTATAGACTTTATATGCTTTCATCCTTCCCGTAGAGTTTTTATTTCTAACTCGACGTCTAATAATTATGGTGGCGATGTGTTAACCATAAAAAATTATTAATATATTAAATATTTGGTGGAAACATAATTAAATAAATTTTTTTTACATCTAGAGAATATGATAAGATTACCTTTAACCATATTTCATAGAACATCCACTTCAACATTATTAATTCCATATTTTTGGCTATATCTATAAATATTCTTCAGTGGTAAGTTCCATGGACACTAGGGGAGATATGTTAAATAAATCCCAATATGATTTTAGTTTATAAACAAGATTTTAATGGTTTATTTCTTTACCTTATAGTTAGTATAATGATGACCCTTATTTCCAAACTTTTACTAAAATCCCATTCCATTTATTCATTTTACCAGATGCTTCATTTCCTAATTATTATAGGGGGAAATTGATTGTTCCCATATTATCATTAATGTTTTCTATAATTATTGGAGCCCAGTGAACTACTTATTCTCTTGATTTCCCTTGAACTTATAATATATATAAAATTATTTCCCTATTTTAATTTATGTCGATATTATATCATCATATGATGAAGGCATTTGTGAAAATAGTTCCCTTATGGGGTCTATTTTATCCCACTTAGGAAGTGGACAATATTTCTCTCTAGGTTATGTTGGTATAATGAATCAATTTTGAATAGTCTAATAAAGATAGCCTCATAATCTACTTAACATTATTCTTACTTCTTCATTAAAGTGATTAGCTTTCTCTCAATTTCATCTCACTATTATTGGGGGGTATATTTTCTACAAAAAACACTTTAATGGTTTTCCATTACGGGATTTTTATTTCTTCATCCACATTATTGTTTTCAATAAATGTATACCATTGATCGGAATCTCCTTTCAAAAATAAACTACATGGGAAATCATTTTCCATTCATTACACCAAAATCTATGAATATCATTTTTAGATTCTTACTTTATTATATAGCTACTAATAGATTAGTAGTTTCATTAAAATATAATGGCTTTATTTCCAAGATGTGATAAAAAAATAAGTGAATCATACTATATAATAAAACTTTTCTCTATTAAGATAAGGTCATTTATCATTACCTAAGTTAACTACCTTAATATGAACATGACCTACTCAGTTACAACACTAGATATATTGTCTTTCTTATCATATCAATCCCTACATTGTTTGTGGGTGTTGATTCCATTTTTTGGGCTCCATAACTTAACAATGAAAAAAATATGGTTATCTCATTATCATAAAAATATAAGAAAAAATAAAAATCCATATATTGATAAAATTTATAAAATGATATAAGGTATTATTATAATTATCATTTTCGATATGTTCATTTAAAATATTATTCTAATGGTTCCTAATAAACCATCTATCATAACAACTATTGAAACCCCAACTCATGTAACATAATGCCAGTGTATACATTCTTATATAGGAATAATACACATGAGATCTCATCCCAATGGATTGAATAGTTTGGTAGTCTTAAAGAAAAAAAATGATTCTCATATTAAACATTAAATATAAAATAAATAGCATAATAAATAGTATTTCATCCTTGATATTATTCGTAATACACTTCATCAAATCTAGGGAAAGGAAAATCCAAAATATACGAGCTTATATTCCTAATAAGTGTTACACACAATAGACACTATCATGAATAAATAATCTATAATCAACATGAAAAAGTAAATAACTGAAAACAGATTTCATTTAGTATGTATCATTATCATAAAAATGAATACATGGATAATATAATTACCAACATGTCATGATAATAATTACTAAATTCTAAATGCAGGAAATAGTAAATATCAGATATAATTATCTCAAACATTATGACATATTCCCAACAAAATACATGTTCTATGATAGTTTAATAAATGGATAGTTATATCCCAAAAACCCATTTAATAATTTCGTCCAATTGATTTATCTCATGTGAGTTGTCAGTGCATCAATGGGATACATATACATTACCCCCACTCATCAATACATGTACAATTCATTCCTCATATATTTTATGATAAATTAAATTCATAAAAAATATTATATATTTTTTTGAATATCTCTATTCATTAAAGAATATATAATATTAGGATTACCATGGTTAATCGAATAACATTCATAGTAAACCACAATTTGTAGAAATCTTATGCAGTTTAGAAAATAATAATATTAATTATAAAATGAATATGGATATTTTTGATAAATATTATGTCCATTTTAATGTTTTCGCAAGAAGATGAAATTTTCAATATAAATTTTTTGAGTACAAATTTAATAAAAGATATCATGTCATTATCAACTAATCAAAAACATTAGATTTGTAATAAAATTTACTTCATTGGATAGAAATTTAAAATGGAAGGAAAACATTAAAATTAGAATTTATTAAAAATATTTATATTTAAAAAAAATTCAATATTTTATAATAATATAAAATACCATAAAATGGGATTCATGGGAGGAAAATTTATTAACCTTGTATACATTAAAAAACATTCCATATGATTTTTTATAATGATAGTTGATTTTTTTTGAAAAAATTAGAAATATTCCATTAAGATATATTAAAAATTCATGAATAATACAATGTTTTAATAATAAATTATTTGAGTAAATAAAAATTACATTTTAGTATAATTTTAAAAAAATGGATATAGATGAAAAATATAAACAATCAAAAAGATGATTAAGACCACATATTCATTAAAAAATATCATTAGTTGATTCATGTTTAAATGATGGGAAGATTTATAATAAAATATATAAAATAATTATTTATTCATATGATAAGAAAATATATATTTTTTATGAATTATATAATACAAAATTTATTTAATGAAAACAAGAATAATCCAAAAAACTGAGATTATAAACTAAATTCTTACCTCTGGTTATTTTTAAAACGTAACACCCATAAATGAGTAAACCAAAACTAAAACTGTAATCATTGTCAATATGTATATATTCATTTAAAATTAATAAAATCGGTTGAATATACACCACAAAAGTGAAAATAAGACCATAATATCAATGATGTCTCAATGGAGTGGGAATTAAGAAGAAATACCTTAACACAAGTTGCACATGCCTCATGGGTGAACTAACCTAATTTATAATAAATTTGAATTTATTATAATTATATAAAATATTAATCCATGTATTTATAATATCATATAAAATTATTTTACAAAATTTCGATAACCATTCATTAATAATTTTTTCATAAAATAATCATTTTTGGGTGTTAACTATATCATTTTTTAGAGAATTTCAGTTTGGTAGTTCTCGTCCTTTGACTTTGATTATCATTACATTAAATCTAAATTTTAATTCATGATATAAATAATATATATATTAATTATATATATAATTATATTCATTCAAAAATTTAATTTATGGAAAAATTAATTACACAATTCATAGTGATATTAGACCGTACATGCACATGAATATTGTTTTCACTTATCAATAAAAAAAATAAACAAAAATAATAATTAAATTTTTTTGATTAATTAATATATATAAGTTATATTTATTGAATTTATTCTTATTATGATACATGTAAAGATAAAATGTAAAATGTTTAACATCACTTCGTAGATGTGGGAGTCCAAAAGTATGCATGAGTGACGTTATCATTTTCTAATGGATTGGAAAAAAATGTATTTATTATATTAGAATTATTTAAGAATAATGATATCATTTGAAAAATAATGAAAATTAAAAATTTGAACATTATATTCAATATCATGTGTGACACACAACACTAGTATTAGAAGAAAATAAAACCCCTCAAGGCTTTGTGATATTTTTTTAAAAAATAAATATCTTCAAAAGCCGGTATGATATGGAACCATGAGTTTATCTTGTGTTACACATAATATCGAGGTAAAAAAGTGAAATATTGTTATTTAACATGAGAGTTACCATATATTCATTTTTATAGGTGGTTATTTACAATACCATCTAATTTATACAATTTATGGTTATCTATTTATTATAAATAAAATAATAATTATTTTAAAGAAGAAATTGTTATATAGAAAATATTATTTTTTCTAAAAGATGATTGATTTTCACTTTATGCACAAAATTTAAAAATAAATTTTACCATTTTATGAAAATTTATATGAAGAAAACTACATTTTTTAAATCAAAATATAATGTTGATCATATGGTGATTTTTTATTTTTTTCATTAATATATCAATTTTTGATGAATATAGAAAATATTAAATTTTAATTGAGAAATTATATTTAATTTAATTAATTTATAACTTAATATTTAAATTTAAATTTGTTTTAATGTAAAATTAATTCAAATATATATCAATTTATCCAATTTAGGTCATTGAAATCATTTAAATATTTTATTATGATATTAAAACTTTATTATCTTTTGAACATTTTCTCCTTCAAATTCGCGTTCGTCATCACATCTATGAGATTAAATTTCATTAATATCATCACACTTATCTGAATGGAATTTGAAAAAATAGATTCCATATGTTAATTTAAAATAATTTATATTATTTAATAAAGTCAAAATAATGTTTGATTATAATGAAATAAAAAAATAATAATAATATTTGCAATGTTTAATGTAAGAATTTTTTTAGGGGTTAAAAGAAGAATATAAGTGATAGAATGACATAAAAAATTGGTAAAAAAATTATTGGATGGAAATATATTAACTCATATCACCTTAGGATCAATTTTATTGTGTTTTTGGGAGACTCTCATTAAATTTTCCTATAAATTAATTTACGTAATGAAAAAGATAAAAAATGAACAATCATTTATTTTAATATCTATAAATCTTTGGGATATGGAAAAAACAACATATTTCTGTTTATAAAAATAATTTTTAGAGATAACTTAACATTTTATTATGATAATTTATTTTTATTTTTTAGGGATGAAATAATTACATTAATGGACTACGAATGGAAAGATTGTTAATTATTTAACAAATAAGATAAAAATATAAATGATACCAAAAATATTAAAATTAAAATAAATTGAATGAATTATTATGTTCCATTATTTTTTTCAAAATAAACAGACCATCATATATAGCATTGGATATAATATATTTTAATTTCATCATTTTCTTGATATTTTTTAAATTGAAATTATATGAATAAGTTCAAAATTTGAATTATTGTATATTTTTATGAAAAGAAATATTATTAAAACATTTACAATTAATAAAATATATTATTCAAGTATGTGATTTTTAAATTTTATAAAAAATAATATATTTTCTATTTATAAACCAATTTTTCTTTCATAATTTCTATATTGACCCATAAATTTTAAACACTCTCTTATTGATGTTATTTTTCAAACAATGTCTTTGGATGTTGCATGTACTTATATTAAGTTATTTTCAACACACATAGTATTTTTATTTGATAAATTATATTTTATATTTTAAATAATTATCTTCAAATTATATAATAATACAGATTTTATGTTATTATCATTGGATAAATTACTAAAAATAAATGGTTAGTTATCATTATGAAAAACCGAAATTGCAAGAGTATGGAAACATATAAGGTAAGTAATGACAAGATAAAAACATGTGATTATTGGGAGTTTTATGTGCGTACTGACTGTATAATCCATACCAACCTTTAATTACCAATTTTTCCCCTTGGGGTGATAGCTACTTCCTAATATTAAATAGTTTTTGGAATTTAAAAAAATTCAACTCTTCACTAATGATTAAAGTGAATTCAATATCCTCAATCATACACACCTTTCAAACCTTTTGGATTAGAAAACCAAAAAAATCACATTAAAAATTACCTTATCTAGTAATATAATTTTTAGTTTTGGCATGAAGACCTAACTAGTAATGTTTCGGTGTAAACCTAATGAGGATACCTGAAGAAGAGAAAATGTTTTTCAGGAATTTTTTTTAATATTTCATTCAAATTCATTAATTCATATCATAACATAATGGAATAATAATACCAATATATTAAAAATAATTACATGTTTTTTTGTGTTTTTGACCTAAATCCATTTTTTTCTATTATATGGGCAACAAATTTATTATTCTTATGTACGACGAATTACAAACTAACAAATTAATATCAATCGTTTTTTCATTAGAACCTTTCATGGTTTGTAATTATTATGGTTATAAAGTATATATATCTTATTTAGGACATAATTATACCTATGTAGTTATTATATCATATATCCCTTTTTAAAATTATGTTCCATAGGGGGGATGACAACGTCACTCGTGCCTACGGATGACTACTACTATACAAAGCGATGTGAATAATTTTTTACTAACACTTGACATGGTAGGTAATAGGGATAAATTTATTGAATATATGTGATATGAATTAATTAATTATGATATTAATGAATTATTTTTCATTATTAAAAGATAATATATTATTTTTGTACTTATATATGATAATATCATTCGTGTATGTGTGGAATACGGCCTATATGAAGAAATATGACTCTATATTCATCACACAAAAAATGGTTGATATATATAATTATATTGAAATATATAATATATTATTTATGATATTATTAAAATTTTATAAAGATAAAATATCACATCTTTAATTTCTATAATTACCATTAACAAGTGTATATGTAATTGATGTTTACATTCGACATACCGTCTCCATCATCATAACATACATTCTTTCTTTAACTATATTTTTTTATTGGTAAAAAATAATATTTGATGTATAAATATGATTATTATTTCATGATTATTATTCTATAGATGATGAAACTATATAATATTCCAAATAACTGTAACTATCATAATAAAGAATAAATGAGAAGACAAGGAAATTAACAGCAAAAAATATAAAAATAATGAAATATTATTAAAATATGGGTGATAATATGTTACAATAGGATCATATATTATATTATAAATATTAATATGATTCATTTTTAAGTTAATAAAATGTTCAAAACAACTATAATAGAGGTGAAATCATGTTTAACGAAAAGGAAGTGTGATGTAATGGATTTTATCTCAATT
The DNA here is from genome assembly GCA_963277665.1 of Viscum album. Classification (NCBI taxonomy): domain Eukaryota; kingdom Viridiplantae; phylum Streptophyta; class Magnoliopsida; order Santalales; family Viscaceae; genus Viscum; species Viscum album. Next base: position 1,502,386,918 of record OY728128.1, read on the forward strand.
TACATTAAATATTGTATTTATTGATATTATCCACCAATTCAATATTATATGGTGTATAAAGTTCTCCTTTGACATGTAATATCTGGATTCATTCATAAATCAGGGGATTTTATTCTTCAGTATGAACCATATAATCTAAGGGTATTTGACTTTAAAATTCCCATGTTGTAAAAGATATTCTACAATATCACTTTGTTTTATGATAGTTAACTTTCATTTCAAATAATAAGTTTTCAGTAATATTTTTTCATAGGAAATTATATTTCTATTAAATATTCATATTCATTAAAATTGGATAATTTTAATTTTTCAACCATATAAATTTTTTAAATATAATGTCTATTTTGAATGTCATTTTATTATCTAGGGATATATTGATAAATCCTTATCCTTTACCCAATATAGATATTTTTTCTTGAGGAACCTTGATAATGAAGTTAATTGATTATCTGATATATGATGAATTCTTAGGACATACAGATATTGGTGGGGACCAGTTATAGATTGATCCTTGATGAAACAAATTTTCTCATGAGATAAACGAGTTGGCCAAATGAGATTAGTTTTTAACCAGTATTTTTAAAATATATTAAGTATACATGTTGATTGTATAAGTATCATGTTCCTAAGACATGAGATCCAATAATTAATAATTTACTTCCTTAATAATTTAGTTATTATTGTCCATGATATTTTCACAATTATATTATCAATATATGTATTTTATTAAAAGATTATTCATTAAATGAAAAATGTTTTAAGTTATTTTCCTTCATATATTAATTATTAGTTATCTATTAATACAGTCATGTAATTTAAATGGAATGAATTTTTAGTTATTTAATTTACAATACTTACTATTATTTATTGATCCATGATAGATTCAACTGTAATTATCCCTTACCAAACATTTGATCTCACTATTATTTAGTTTTTATTTCCCATGATTTGAATAAGATATCTCTTAATGAATTTTTAAGGATTGAATTAATTTTAAAAGGTTTTGTATTATGTTTTATTTTGTACCTACAATTTAAAATGAAAAACATAAATTTATTTGGATCTCCAAAACTAAAAACTAATTAGTCCGCCAGGATTTGATCAGTTTTATCTATGAAAATGTAATAATATATGAAACCGATATTGGGTTACTGTGGTTGGGGTTTTTATAGTAGGTATAAGAATAAATTTAGAATAAACCTAGGGAACGATATTTATAAAAACAAAAATTAGGGAATATAATTATATGATAGAAATTTGAATAATTATATAATAACATCATTAAAAAAATTTAGACAAGATATTATATGATTTTTATTAGTAATATTTTTTTTATATAATAAATGTGGGCATGATTATAGCACAATGGTACATAGGGGTAATAACACTTAAAGGGGAAGATTAGTCTTGAACAAATAATCACATTGTGTATGATAACAGAAAATACTAAACACCTAGTTTGAATCTCATGGCAGATATTCTTATGATAATTAACATTTTTTTTAAAAACCATTTTGAATGATTTTTAAATTGATATATTATAAAAGAACCCATGAATATTATTATGAGATTATCTGTTCATAAATTTTTAAATTTAGGTTAATTGTATCAACAATTTTAGGAATATAAATTATTTTTTATAATGACATGATATAATCTATAATATCTCCCATTTAGAAACGTTTTCTAGGGAATGGAATGGGACCCACATCAGTGAACAATGTCTAATGATTAATAATGATCTTTTTTGAGGGATAAGTCAATAAATTGATGGGAAATAGTGTCCCAAACACTCTCATCACATAAATAACTGATATAATATGACAACAAGAACATGAAATAATTTCCTAATTATTATATCTTTGAAGGGAAGAAATTGAATAAGATTTCGGTAGCAAAAAAGATAGATAAAAAAAATAAGGGACAGAAGGATTTTTTACACATGTGATAATTGGGGAAAGAAACACCATGGTACTTTCTTAAAAGGAATGTGATTTTTCTATATGTTTGGATAGAATGGTTTTCATGCTCATGATTTCAGGTAAATGAAAATAGATTAAAATTTTTAATGATTTAACTTTAAGGAGATGGGGAAGTACTAAAAAATGAATCAAACATCCAGAAAAATATTCCTTAATAGTATTTCATGGTTCATAGTCAATATTATTATATTAAAACATACACAATAAAATTATTAGTGTTCTTTTTTTTGATTAAATAACTATAAATTATTATTATTTTATTATTTATTTCCTAGTTATGAAATATTAGATTTATAAGGACTTTTATATAGTTATTTTTCATTAAGGATTTAAAATCATATGTTGAATAGTACATACAATCATGAAAATTAATTCATTATAAAGTGGTTATTCTATGTAAACACATGATTGATGGAATTATACCCCTTTATATGTTATTTATGTTTAGATTATAATGTTGGGATCAATTTAAGATGGATATAGATTATGTAATTAGAATAGAACTAATTACCTTGAAACTAATTATTGATTCATTGAAAAAGTGGTTTATGTTATCATTGATGAAGTTATCAATATTTTTTTTATTTGTTTAACATATCTAATAATCTATGTTTTATTTATGGAATAAAGAAAAATAATGGGTTTTAATATTATCTTATAATAGTTTTATTTGTTACCATATTTTAATGAAAATTTGATAAAGGTATTAACATGTTTAATATGTATTGACTAATAGATTCATCATGATATGTGTAGGATTAATGGGAATATGATTTTGTAAATTTAGTGACATATTCTCTATAATTATAGATCATAATTTTTTGGAAGGTCCAAAAGGTTAACCATTTTGGAAATGGATTTAGTTTACATTGCATGAGTTTTTAGAGATTAATTTATTACTTTACCATATGGATATTTATACATATTAGATAAACTTTTATAACCATTTTCCCTAATGATAACTACTGATCTAAAAATGGCATATCATTCCATTATGTATATTACAATTAATTAAATGGTAATTTTAGTAGTTCAGGAATAAAAAAATATATATTTGGATATTAATTTCCTAGATCATGTGATGAATTGGAAAATTATCAAAGAACAATCAAAGAATGTGATTACACTTATGAATGAAACATATATCAAGTATATACATTTCCTTATATTTATAGAGGGTTAAATAATTTATTATATCTAAGAAAATAATCTTGAAATAAAATTTATGTCCTATTATCATGATTTTTATGATATCTATGTCCTTTTACATTCCTATGGGTTTTGGACTTACGGTCATTAACATCTTCTTAACTATGTTCTCTTTCACTCTCTATCATTATTTGGGTGTTATTGTTTTCTTATATATCCATGTTTTCACATCCCACATGTATTATAATATTTGGAACATAGTTTGTGTAATTACATATAACATTTGTACTTCCCATTATCTATTATTAGGAGAATTTTTTATTAACACTTCTCTTGAATTATGATTTCATGTTGGGTATTTAAAAATGACCACCCCATGAGTTTCGAGATAATTTTTAAATTATGAGAACATAATTTATTTAAGGGGTGAAGAATGTAATAACTTGAGATTTTAAAATATGATCATTATCTTCAATATAATATGTGAACCATAACACCAATAATGGAAGAAAATATAACACCCCGATACATTATGATATTTTTTTTGATTTTAAATTAATTTAATCTCCTTAATAGCTTGTATTATACACCACTATGAGTATAACATGTGTTACTTGAAATGTTGAGGATAAACAAAACATGAAATATTATTATTTAATATGATATTAATCAACTTTTTATTTGAATATGTAGTTATGAATATTATTGTATAACTAATAAATCTTTTAGTTATCTATTGAATAGAATTAAAATATGAATAATTTTAAAGAAAAAAGGAATGTTTTAAAATAAAAAATATTTTTTCTAAATGAAGGATTAACAGCGCTTTTCCTAAATAATTATAAAATAATTTTTTAAAATTATTGAAAACTTAATTGAAAAAATTAGAATTATTTTTTAAATCATCACATAAAAATTAATTTAGGCTGATTTTTTAGTATTTTTTTGAAATGTTTTATTTTTCAATGAATAGTGAAAAATTCAAAATTTTAATTGAAAACAACCTTTTCGTTTAATATTTATATAAAGTAGCATTAAAAATAGATAATTATTTAAATAAAAATTAGTTTAATTATATATTAATTAATCCAATTATGTTCATTTTAATTTTCTTCATATTGATTTTTGATATGAAAACATTATAATTTTTTTAAAATTTTCTCTTGGAAAACTCGCTTTCCCATCAGGTCAGATGGATTAAATTTATGTTAAAATTTTCCAATATTGTGAATATTATTTGAAAAATTTAAATCCATATTTTTAATAATAATAATTTATATTAAATAATAATTTTAATATACTTTTTGACCATAATATATAGTAAAAAATGTAAAAAAATATTTGTCTTTGTTATTGTAAAAATGGGGTTGATCGGTTGTTAAAATAAGAACTCAAGTGTTAAAATGAGATAAAAATATGTATAACCCCAATTTTATAGAAATGGTTATACCATTATCAATATAGTGTCCATTTTTAGGATTTTATATGAATCCTATCCATGAATGTTACTTATATATTAAGTTAAGTGATGAAAATGAAAAAAGGAACATTTCTTTCTTTTAATATCTCTAATTCTTAAGTATAAGGATAAAACAAAATATATTCAGTTAAAAATAATAGTTTGAAATATAAATGAATTTTATTTATCATGAATATTTATATTTATTTTTTAGGTAAGAAATTATTACATTAAATTTTATGTAACACCAACATAGTAATTAATTATTTAATAGAAAACTAAATAAAATTGTACTAACAATATAAAATGTAATATAAATTTAATGGATTATTTTGCTTAATGAATTTTTTAGATATATATATATCATGTTATATATGTGTGAAAATAATATATTCTGATTCAATCATTTTATTTATATTACTAAAATTAAAATTATATGAATAATGTCAAAATTTATATTTATGTTATTTTATAAAAAATGATATTTTATTCAATAATTTAAAATTACTAAAAATATTATATATGTACAGGGGAATATTAAATGTTTAAAAATATTCACTATGTAAAATTTTGGGACATGTTATTCTTTAATAGAGACTATATTGACGAATAAATAGTAAAATCTATTGTTAATGTTGTTAAGGTTAAAGAGATGTTTTCTTGTGCTACATGATTTTATATAAGTAATATTTAAAATTGATTTTATTTTTGTTTAATAAATTGGATTTAATAATTATAATATGTTTTTTCAAATTATATAATGAGGATTATTTTATTTTAATATTAATTTATAAATTTCTTATCCACATTGGTCAATAGTGACTTTCTATTATTGAATAGTTTTGGGAATTTAAATGAGAAATTGCACTCCTCACTTATAAAAGTAAATTAACTCCCTTCACTTATAAACCACTCTTAGTCCATTTGGATAAAACAAGACCTGAAAATGACTTTTAAAATTATCTACCCTCATTACTGAAGCCTTTTGGAGCTTAAATAAATCCTAATATGTTTTTGGTGCAAACATAAAGGGGATGCCTGAAAAGGAGTTAATGTACTCCTATGACCATTTTTATGTTATATGTCCCTCCACATCCTTAAATTATTATTATACCATTTTTATATATAAAAATCTGTATATTCCATATACTAATACGTTTTTAGGCTAATTTCATTACCTAAAACAATTTACAATTCAATAAAATGGGTTACGAAATCATAATTCGTGTGTACGTTGGATTAGAACATCGAGAATCAATGTAATTGTATTTTACCATTACCATCGTTCATAGTTGGTAATGATGATGGATATAAACAATATATATGATATTTATAGAAAAATTATTCCTCTTTATCCATTACATCATATAATAATTTTTTACATATAATTCCATAGGGGTTACAATAATGTCGCTCGTGTGTACGGAGGACCACCGCCTCACGAAGTGATGTTATTTGTTTTACACTATCACATTAAATGGAACGTAATAAGAACAATTTTAATGAATATAAATGATTTAAATGAAATATTTAATATAATTACATATTTCCTTATTAGTTGGTAATATTTAATTTTGGTTTTTTACCCTTGATGTTGATAGCATTGTTCGTGTACGTGTGGACTATTGCCGCCACGAATCAATGTGACTCTCTTTTCATCAATTCATCACATGGATTGTATATATAAGTATATATAAATAAATAATATGGTATTTATAATATTATTTTATATATATAAATATAACATATTACTTACCAATTTTCCATAATGACCATTTAAAAAAGGAAACATTTCTTCTATGTAAATATGACCTACTATCTCTATGATCACGGGATTCTTCATTGTTCATAACTATATTTCATGATTAGTCCTAAAAGTATAATTGATGTATAAATATGATAATAATTTCATTTTAATTATTCATGATATGGTGAAACTACATAATATTGACAATAACTATTACATTCATGATAATGAATGAATGAGGAAATGAGGCAATTAACACCCGAAACAATGAAAATAGTGAATAATTATTAATAAATGCATGATAATATGTTATAAAAGGGAACTATATTATATTATAAGTATTAATATGATTTTTTGTGTAATTTACTTGTATAGAAAACCTATTCATGTGGTTAAATAAATTTTAACTGAAAGGTAGCATGTGGTATGTGATTTCATCTCCAATTACATTCCATTGAGACTTATTTGTTATAATCAACCATTTAACATTTATATTTTTTATAAACTTCTAATTTTAAATCTAATATCATGATTTATAAATACTTTATAGTATTTTACTTTTCACTTTGAATCATTTCAACTTTTGGGATTTTACCTGAAAATTACTATATGGTAAAATTTATTGTGACATATCACTTTCTTTGGGTATTGTTAGCTTTCTCTTGGAATAATAACTTTTTTGTAATACTTTTTCATTTGAAATTATATTTATCTTAAATATCCATATCATTTCATGATGGATATGATACTTGAGAAAATTTTATATCTTTTCACATATGGTTTATTACATTTAATTTTATTTGATTAAGTGAGATAATATTGATATATTTGTACTCATTACACAAAATGGATATAAGATGATAACCGAAATTGGTTTGGGAATAAAATAAATTATTCGATATATGAGTAATTATTAGTAAATTTATAAATTGGTGGGGACCATATATATATATAGACACTCAATGAATCAAGACGTCTCATGAGTCAAACCGAATGTCCAAATTAATTAAATTTTTACCCAGAAGTATTAAACTATCTTTAGGATTAATCATTATGGTAGAGGTACCATTTTTATGAGATTGATGTCTAATAATTATGAATTTCATTAAAAAAATTAGTTTTTATTATCTATTATATTTTACCAAATATATTATCTATGGATTCATTTAATTATTATTTTATTGATTAAATGGAAAGAGTTTTTTGTTATTTACCATACTATATATGTATTATTCCTTATCTATTAATGAATTAAAGTAATTTGATTGAAATGTGTGTTTAGTTATTTATCATTACATATTGAGTATTATTTATTGATTCATAATAGCTTCTATTGTACTTAACCTTTACTGAGAAATTGGGTTTAACCTTTATTTATTAATTTTCCCCAAGATATTAAAAATATATCATTCCTTCAGTTAATAAGGGGGATTTTGATTAAATGTTGTTCTATATTAAATTTTATTTTATACCACCAATTTAATATAGAAATCATGTTTCTATCTGTTTCTGAAAAACTAAAAAATTTATCTGTCCTTCGATAATTGATTCATTAGAACTATAGCATTGTAAAAAAGTAAGACACCAGCTTTGGGTTACTGGTGTCAGTGTCTCATAATCACAAATTTTATATTTATTCATTATTTATATCCTCATAACCATCCATTCAATGTTCTGACAGAAAATTAATTACACAACTATGTGGATTTTCTAATCTGAATGTACACAAGAGAATTATTTTCATTTATAATAGGATAGAAAAGTGATGGATATTGGTTTTATAATAATATAAATAACACCTCATCATATTTATGATTTTAAATGTATTATGTTATTATTTTTATAACAGGATCATAGAAATTATAGGAATAAATAAGCATAGAAGATTTAGTAAGTATGATTACCTCTTCTTCAGATGTCTTCCTTTAGATTTATTCTTAATGACCCTATGAAAGGACTATTAATATTAAACGAAACAATAATTTATGTCTAGGGTAGTTGTGAATATAATTATATAGGATTTGGTGGTGATATATTGCTCAATGTGGTGTAAAAAATGAGGGAATGAGTTTTCTTCTATATGTGACGGGCGGGGTACTTTGGAAAATTCATTAAATATAATAATATAATATGTGTTTAAATAATATAATTTTTTTTTAAAATTTAATAAATTTAAATATATTTTTTATATGGTTATAATATAATCATAAAATAAAAATATTAGTAGTTTAGATATCATTTTATTCCATATTCATTATATTAACACTTGGTTTACAAATTATAACTTTAACCATGGTGATGAATTTTTAAATATGAAAGGGATATAAGTTTAATTATATATTGAAAATTGGCTCATAAATGACCAAATGATGAAATTTTCATCCATATCATATCCCTTGTCATCTTTTATGATTTTTATGATTTTAAAATAACATAATAGACTGTTATTTTCACAAAATATATTTAAAGATATTTTTGTTGTTATTAATTTAATTTGACATTAATGACACCCAAAAAAAATAAAAATAAAAATAAAATCATTTAAAACAACGATAATAGGATATGTTAATAAATAATTTTTTTGGAACAAACTAATTCACCCAATGTTTATAACTTTTACTATTTTTAAATTAATATTCTTATTTTTCTATTAATTAAATAAATACTATGTCAGCACTATGTAAGAATTTAGTGTAATTATTGTATCCCTAAAATTTTAAAATAAATTAACAAGGGAAAATAATTAATTCATATATTAGTATACCATTTAAAACTGAATATCAAATATTTTTATCCTTATGAAAAAATGATAGAGATGTTAATGTTAAGAGTGTGACATTCTGTTTTTATTCTTTTCTTAAAGTAAAATAACAGTATATATCAAAGGAAAATGGAACCAATTAGCCTTATATTATATAATTTGATTCAAATTTCAGAACATCATTCATCCTATTGGAAAAATATAGGTGTTAGATAAAATTTAATGTCTTATCTCAGTGTTTTAACTTAGTTTCACCTATTTTATCTTTAACGAACTGACACATATCCACCATGGTTAATATTCATAATGAACCAAAAAGGGACCTATTTAAAAAATTTTAACATCATAATTATTAATATTGATTAATTTTATATCGAATTCAATTCTTAGAAGAGGTAGAAATTAATTTAATATAATGATAGGCAATGAGAAGTTAACAGTTTTTTAAAAAAGTGTGTTTTATGTCAAAAATTTATCTTAGTCCAAAATAATGTATATTGATGATTAACATTTAATTAATTAGTTTATTTATAATAAAATTAGTATTATGATAATTTTGGATTAAATTCAAAGAGTTATGGTGTTCTTTCAATTAAATAAAAATGACATTTTTTCATTATTCAATTAAAAATTAATCTTCTGAGAGATTCCCAAAAATTTATCCTAAGACAATATTGACATGATGAGTAAAATTTTATATAATAGTAACCAAAAAACATTTTAATATGTGATTTTGGGTCTTTTTTACCTTTGTGTCGTGTTTGAATCACACTAAGAATGAAATTTGTTTGACGAGAAATATATCATAAAATTGTGGGTAATTACATTTTTTGTAGGTGAGTTTGAGTGGATTTTAAGAAAATTCTCATTAGCTAATATATAATAAATCAGTTTTAAATCTTATGGGAGAATCAAATTGAAAACAGTATAATAATGAGTCATTCTGTAGCATATCCACATAAATAATTTATATTTTTAGGGGATATTTGATGACCTCACTCTTTATTTTTACTATTCTACCTCATTAAACCATTTACCATAAATAATTAATTTTTATATTTTATACTGATTTTATTAAAATTAATTAATATAAATAAATTTCATAATTTTTAAATTATTATTCTAAATATGAGTTCAATTTTAATAAATTCTTATTAGAAAATTTTTTAAAATTAAAATTAAATTAAAAATAGAAAACACATAAATTTTTTAACATGTATATATTTATACATTTGATGATTTAAATCATATTTATAGAAAAAATTTAATCCTTACGTGAATGTTAATTCATTTTTTATACTTATAGAAAATATATTTAATTTAGTTTTAAATTTTAATTATGTTAAATATTAAATTAAAAAAATATATATATTAAATTTTTTTAATGAAATAATTATTTGACCATAAGTAATTAAATATCATTACATATAATTACTTATTTATTTAATTAATGTTATTATATATTTTACTAATCATTATGTTAAATTATCTACAAGTTTTATAGAAATGATTATTCAACTGTAATAAATTTCATAAAAAAAATATTTTCTGAAGGTAATTTTGTTAGTAAAAAAGGATATTCAAAAATAAATTCTTATGTATTAGATTTATTAAAATATTATTAAATTAATATGAAACATTTTTTCTATAAATTGGAAATAAAAATATTTTTAACATATAAATAAACCTTTATTTATATATATATATATATATATTCATATGATTAATTTCGAACTAGTTTTATACATATAATTTAAAAACTATTAATAATTCTATAATATTAGATAAATATCACAATTAAATTCTAAAAATTATTCTATTCTAACTTCTAAAATCAAACATTCTATTCCTTAAATTTTCTTTTCAAATTTTTTTAAAAAACATTATCTATTCATGATGATATGTCTCATTTTATTGTTTAGTTTAATAAACAATATTACTCAATGGTAAATATAATCAATAGGATATCCAAACAATAAAAATATTTTTATTTATTATTTATTGTCCCAATTTTTCTTCTTTATTAAGAGATTCAGTCCATGGTATGAAATACTGGGTTTCCTTTGTTTTATTATAATGTTATATTATAAGTGAAAAAGTGTTACTAATTTGATTTGAATCTATTATGATTTATTTTTTAATGATTCTTTACTAAATAAAATGGTTAAAAAAGTGATAAAAATTTCATACATAAATATGTGAATATATATTCTTCTACACTTTTGAAATTTAATCTACATAATTTTAATTTTCTCACACTAATGTATTTTTTTCATATCTTTAATATAAGTATGATGTTATATATATAATATTGAGAAATAAAAAATAATAATTTATGTAAGACTGATTAACGCATCATTTACCTAAATACTGGTAAATTATAATACTTTCATTAATCTTAATCATTTTCCCTAGTATGATTCTTTCCATCCAAATATTTTTTTTATTTTATAATAGCCAATTTATGGGTTAGTGGTAACCGCACAATTCAAAATTTAAAATATAAAAAATTCCAAACATCAAAAAACAAACGTTAAACAACCTTACGAGATCAAAAAGAAATATGTCATCAGAATTTTCTGAGTCTTCTAAACATCATCGTCACTTTCATCTTCCCAGCATAGTCATAACCTCTTCAAAAACATCACAAGTAATTTTCAAAACTCAAAAAACAAGAAAACATCATTATACCACCTGAAGCACCTTGGTCCTATTTTCATTAAAACCAAACTCGAAGCATCTCTCAATTTCCATAACCTTCAAAGAAGACCAAAAACATAACTAGTATCATCAATCTAAAAAAAATAAGACCATAACCTGGCATACATCATAATCAAATTGAGCTGTCATCCATGCCTCATCCATCGAGAACCCACAACCACAACACACCACACACCAAACTCCTCTTGTGGAACATCACACCAAACTGAACAGGATGGGGGTAGTGGTCCTAGAGGCCAGAGAGGGGTGAGTGGAGGGACTCCCATAGTAAGCCATCAAACAAGAATTGTCGTGTCAAATCCAAAAGGAGGCCAGGAATAAAATAATATGAGGAGATGAAACCCTAGGGAGGGTGACGAGAAAGAGAAAAACAAGATTTTATGCCCTAAAAAAGAGATATGTGGAATTGAAAAAACCCAAAACATATATCCATTAAACCTTAACCCTTAAAAACTCTATCATTCCAGATTCGACATGGAAAAGAGTAGTGGAGCTCACGGTCAGAGTGCACATGAGACAACCTAGAAGAAAGCTGAATCACTATAGAAAAAAGTGGAAGAGGCGAGGGGTAGGATCAAGAATAAAACAGAATAGCGCAAGAAAGAGGGAATTGCGAGGAAGAATAGAGAAGTTTTAATCACCACGAAAGGAACTAGAAGGGGGAAGGAAATGAAAGAGGGGAAGAGATCAGAAGCGCTACCAATAATGCAACAAGGAGATTTTGGTGGAAACTTTAGAATATGGTGAGCAGAGAGTGAGAGAGAGAACTGGGTGAGTGAGGCACCATTCTCCCCTAGTATGATTCTTTCATATATTAAAATAATGATATGTGTGTATGAGTGTCAATAGGTGAACAATTTAACCCACTCATTTATAATCCTGTTTTAAAAAAATAGATAAAATGGTAATATTGAATCATGGAAATATATTATAAAATAATAATAAATAGTATGATAAAATATCTAGTAGACATCATAATATATGATAAAATTTTATTTTACTTATGCCACATTTATTTTATATTATAAATTAATTTTTATATCCTAGTTGGATTTAAATTTTATACTCTTATTCTATGTACAATAATCATATAAAATAATTAAATCCCTGGTGAAATTCTACCCAGTATCTTTAATATTAGATCTTATACTATAAAAAAATACCTGGTGACATTCCCTGATACAAACTAAGATTACCAAAGCCATACACATCATTATACATGATATAAAAAATTATAACATAATTAAAATTCACTCTAAGAACCCAAATATTTAGTATATTTTAATATTATCTACCCAACTATATTATTATAAATTAATTGTTCAATATTTTTAAAAAAAACTCTCAATAAATGAAAAACAATAATTAAATATCCTTGGGTATTAATTGTTTTTGGATGTAGAGAAACATAATAAAAGATCTTGATCAAATTATCAATAAGGGATAAAACTAAATCAATGATACAATAGAGATTTATTAATAGATAAAAAAATATTGAGAGAAATGAACATATGATAAATTACATGATTTGTGGGATAATATTATTGATTCATTAGAAGTCGTCATGATTCATGATATAATAATATTATATCATTTTTTATAATTAAAAAATATGAAACTAAAAACACAAAATATGACATTGATTAAATATTTAGAATCAAATTTTAACAACCGTGAACCATGATTCAATAAAATAATAATTTTTTCATATCAAATGAGTTTATATTGATAAATGGACATGGGATATAATTAATCATATAAAATTATAAGATATTTCAAAGTTAAAAATAATGATTTTATTTTATCATAATGGACTAGGAAATATTCCAATGTCCAATAACATAATACACTTGACTAACCACCAATTAATCATAATATAATAGATTAGGATAATAAAATTTTCCAAATAATAATATATTAGAATATATAGATTTATCCAATTAATTTATGTGTCAATGAATTCAAGCCCACAAGTCCCATAATAATGATTTATACATATACATGAGAAATGAAAGTGAAAAAAAATATTTTCATCAAAAGTAATTTAATGGTTAACATGTTAAAATAAACCAAGTCACAAAAAATATATAATGAGGTATGAATCATATAAAGAAATAATATAGACGGTGACCTGAATATAAGAAAATAAATACATACATGGTATAAAAATATATTATTTCCATACAAGGTTTTACATATGTAATGAAGAGATTTATATTTATATCAATAGACTTATTTAATTAATATAAATTTATACCTATATTTTCATATATCACTCGCTTGAAAGATGTAAGTATAATGTATTTAATATAGAATGATATTTCATGATATTTTATAAAAAAATATTCCAAAAGAAATTCCGTATAATATATTATATAGGGTGTTTCATGAATTATATGAAATGTTAATTTGATGATTAATCTTTTTGAGAATTAAATCATATTAAAACGGAGATCATGAAAATACATTTCTTTATCTTTTGGTGAAATTTTCATAAAAAAAATATAACAAGTATCTTACAGAATGATTTTAAAAAGATGAGAATATAAATTAAATATAATATTTTAATGATAAATATTATTAAAATAGATCCATGAAATGGAATAATGATGAAGTATTACAAAGGGTGAGAGAATATTAGAATATAGTACCAAAAATAGAAGAATTATATTTATATTTTTTATCTTGAAATTTTTTAAAATAACCCAACCTAATGATATAGTTAGAAAATAAAATTTTGATAATTTTATGAAATATATGATAGGTATTGAATATGATATATATTTTACATTAAAAATAAAAAGATGTTGATTATTATTATGAAATAATAATGATAAAGAAGAAAAATAACTAGAAAATAGAGTGAAATTTAGTATGTATATAGATGTATTACTTTCACATAAAAAAACAAAGAAAATTTTGATAGTGAATTTTAATTTTAATAAAAATCATGGTAAAACCCAATAATATCAATTTAGGTGATAAAATATTTCAAAATTTTAAGAACAATGAAAAATAATAGATTCTGACCCAATGACATAATATTGAGTTACAAAAAACCCTTATGATATTGTTACTCTATAAAAAAATATATAGAATGAGGTAATAGTATTTAAAATATATTGAATAAACTTTAATTCATGATTTAATATTTTATTGGTTATTATATACACTATATAATGTAAAATTGATTCACAATAATAAACATATACTAATTAAAGTAAATTAAGATAAAACTCTAAAAATCTTGTTTCATATAATGTATAAGAAAATAAGATTGAGGGTACCAAAAAATCAATTAAAAAATATTATAAATGTAATGATAAATTTAATAGTTCATTAAAATACATCAGATAAAATAATTATATCACATGTGATAAATATTATAGTATAAGCTAAAAATTTGATAAAAATTTATATGTAATTTAATTTGTAATTGCATAATGGTTGAGATGGAATTTTTTAAAATATGTTACTTTAAAAATAGGTACTGTACCTATAATAATGTACATTTAGTATTTTAAAAATAAATTATATATAAAAACTCTCATTGATGATGGACAATATAGGGAAAAGGGAAATCACAAGAGAATAGACTGAGAAAGAGAACAATAAAAAAATCAAAAAAGGTATAATATGAATAAATAGAGTTAAAAAATGAAATATAAATTAAAAAGTTACCATAATTATATATGTTGGAAAATTATATATTTAAATTTCATTAAACAAACAAAATTAATACAAGACATAAAAAATTTCTAATCATGATAGTGATTTAAAGAAGCCGACTTACATTGAATTTTAGCTTAGTTAAATAGTATCTATCTTATTTTATATTAAATTTGGGGTTTTTATTAATATATATAATTTCCAAATTATTTTTTTCATTCATTAATACAATTCAATTATGTTTTCTTATTATTCAGTTATTAATCATTCATAGTTAAAAATAATCATCTAGATTTTATGGTTCCATGAATATCATGGTATCTTCAAAAGAATTAATATATTTTTATCTCTTTAGTCATGGGTTTATCACCTAAAAAATTTTCATTGAGATGATATAAATGTGTTTTTTT
Organism: Viscum album; assembly: GCA_963277665.1. NCBI lineage: Eukaryota > Viridiplantae > Streptophyta > Magnoliopsida > Santalales > Viscaceae > Viscum > Viscum album. The sequence goes on from OY728128.1 coordinate 1,502,402,816, forward strand.
GGTGATCTAGAGTCCCTTGGTTATTTAATTTATTTTTAGGTAATGGTTTATAATGATTGGATAAAAAATTTCTCTTTTTATGGATATTGTGTCAATAAAAATAAGAAATTTAATTAATATATATAATTATATTTTACCAATATATAATTATAATTAGAATAAAATTATTTTATTAATTCCAAATAATACAATATCTTAATATCTTAAAATAATTATTGACTGCAATGTTATAGAGTCATTCATGTATATGGTAATACCAACTAAAATAGGTACGTGTTATAATAAATGAATGGGTAAGAAAATGATGTTATGTTATCATAATATCACTTTTATATAATAATAATTTTAATTACAATGTATTATAGTGTTAAATAATATTAATGGAGGCTTTTATGAATGTGATAAAGAAAAATGAATAAGGTACATGGTAATCCATACATTAAAAGGTTATATCTTCTCTTAATTACAATCTTGGAAATAAAGGATTTGTAAATCCCACTTGTGATAAGATTATAATAAAAATTATAAATTATTATTAGGAATATACCCTGAAAATTTATTGTATTGGCAAAACAAAGGAAATGGGTTGTTTGATGTGGGTATATTAAGGTTCCATTTAAATGATAGCTTTAGTAGCATTTTGGAAACTACTGATTCTTAATGTATAAGAATGTAATTGGTAAATTATTGGTCTATACAATGTTGAAATAAGAGAAATATGAATTTCACATTACAAAACACACATTTTTTAGAGACAAATTTTAAAAATATTTAATGGTCATATTTGTTACTTTAACTATTTTGTAACGTTTTTCCATTTATCATGGGAACTCAATTTTTTACCCCTATAAAATATCATCTTAACAAAAAATGGATTTGAAACTATTAAATAATTTTTAAATGATGATTAATAATATTAAATAAATATTTTATTGAATTTATTTATCTTATTAAACATAATTTTTAAATAAATTCAATTACCATATAAATTTTTTTAAAAAAATGACTATTTAAAAAAAATTATTTACATTACTCTTATTTATAACCAATTAATAATATTTCCATGAATGTTAATTCATTTTTCTCTAAATTTAAACCATTCCTTTCTATAAATATAATACCAAAAAATAACAAATATTATTTTTTATTAAAAACATATAATATAAAATAAATATGGTTTTATTGAAATATATTTCATTAGCCTTAGATAATTAAATTTTATTAATTAAAATTTTGTAGATATTTGTTTATATTCTCTATTTATTTAACTAATTATTTATAGAATAGTTTCTGGCCATTATGTTAAAATAATAAATAAATTTTAAAAAATAATAAAAAACAATAATTCATTATAAATTAGTAACAAAAATGTGTATTTCTTCAAATGAATTTGTGTCATTTTTTTAAATTTTACTTGTTTTATGACACATAAATTATGAATAATTAATTTATTTATAAAATTTACATCCAAATAAAAATTATTTATATTAAGAATGGGTTGTTAATTCCAGACTAGTAATGTAACATCCCAACCATATCCATTATCTTGCAATGATCCAAGGTGAAACTGGCCATAGATGAAATTCCCAGGAAACCAAAGGTCGGTAAAAAATGATGAGGATTTAACATAAAATATGTGGGTCTATTTTACCCTTATGACAACCACAACCATCCATAGAAAAAATAATAAAATCCCAACTAAAACTATATGATAAATTAAATGAAACCTATGAAATCTAAAATTACTATCAACAAAAAATATTAATGAAGTAATATAAATTAAAAAAATTAATTACTAAGAATCCAAGAGCAAAACAAAACTAATGCATCATGGTAGCTCCACTCCAAACTGAATGAACTATAAAAAAATCACCAACTCACGATATCCATGAAAAAAATAAGAAGCTATATAATTGAAACATGAAATCTTCCATTTTTATGTATCATTAAAAAAATTCCTTTCATATGTGCAGGGGTGATTAATAATTCATAGTATGGAAAACCACTTATTTTTCCTACATTCCACTAAAACAAGAACCACATCAGCTCACAATTTTAAAAAATTTAAAATAGAAATATCAAGGAAGTAAAATATATGTCAATATATATATATATATATATATATTACAAGGAAAAATCAATGGAAAATAAATTTAATAGAATATAGTTTTATTTTCAAATATGTAGAAATAGCTAATTCAAAGCTCCTGGAATATCCCATCAAGTTTACGTACTCATACACGTTCACCAGGACCTCCCTATACTTGGGAGTGGTGAGTCTTCATTCCCTAATCTATCTCTTTATTAGACTTGTTACATTCATCCTAATACTCTACATACCAATTTACTTATTTTAGTGTTTGGTCCCGTATACATGTGAACACATACCAAAACTACACTATTGTAGGTGAATATTCAAAGCCTTTCATTATTTTCAGAAAACAATGTAATTAGTTTTTAAAAAAAATGTTGTATTCATAATCCAAAAACAAATATTTTTCAACCATCCATTGATAAGAATTATAAAATAGTTTCATTAAGATATTCTTAACCAAATTTTGTAGAGAAACATTTATGATAATTAAGAGCTTTCACATTTTGATGAAAACGTAAGGTGAAAAAAAATACCAACCTCAAATGTTTACTTCACTATTTTCTTTCTGATTCGTTACAAATCCTTTGACTCATATATTCATGCTCTTTAGGATATGGGGGAGTTGGACTCTATGTCAGAGATATACTCAAAAACATTTAGGGAAGGGATGGATTTTCATAGAGAAGTTATAGAGGCTTATGATAATCATAGGGGAAAATATTTAATAAATCTATAAAATAAAACATCATTCATGAAATAAATTTTTCATTCAAGTTATGAATAATTGAGTTTCCACATATGTTACAAAACAAGTCACCTTATCATAGAATTTTTAACATCCATTTTCATCATGAATAACATTTCATGACATGATTATATATTCCTATAAATACATTCATTCTCTAAATAATTGTCATGGGATATTCTTAGAAACCATTCATGTATGGAAAAAACACTCATGGAGTAAACCAACTCTTGAATCTAGATTCAATATTTTGGGTTACTTCATCCTCTGAACACTTCAACAAACTAAACCTAATACTCTAGATATAAAATAAGAACCTTTAAAAGATGGTGTACACCAATTTTTGGGTGATATATTTTCCCTATGATTGGTATTTCAATCCATGTAATGTTATATATAATCAAAAAATTTGAAAAATTCATTATATATCTCTATCAAAATCATTTATCATTCTAATGTTTCTAATTAAACTAAATGATTCTTCCATATTACTCAAACAATGGAAATAGATCTCTATCATAGGTTCCTTCCCTCTATATCTATAATTTGTTTTAGTTCATGTATAAAAGTCACGTGAGGCTTGAGAGTAACAAGATCCCAACAAATTATAGGAAAATTATTTAGATAGTACCTCATCAATTAAGAGAATTGTAAAAAAATTATTGTAAATTGGTAAATTTGGTTATAAATGATAGTCTATATCCAATGTCACTATTTCATTCCAATGCCTCATAAGTTCCCAAAGAAAGAGGATCCAGTTTACCCTTCTATAATTGATGATGACTCAATCACAATAACACTTTAACAAAAATATTTTCACATACAAAAAAAATGCTAGGGAGATATAATGAACAACAAATGAATTTTTTCAAATCTATGCTATTTCTATTCTATTCCTAATCATCAGAATCATTTCCATAATCTATAATACAAGACTAAGTAATATTAAAGAATTATATCCTTTTCCACAAAATTTTTTATATATATTCAAGGATGGCTATACAATTCCTTGAAAAAAGATATATATTTCATTGGTATATGATATTCCCATGAGCCTAAAAATTTCACGACACAAGATATAAGAGTATGCTCCATCATTCTAATCTTAGGTTTTGATTTCCCAATCATCCGAGGATGATATATTTTCCACTTTTTCAACTATCATATAATAGCCTATTTTGAAGAGAACCAAAACTAAGAAATAAATCTAAGATATATATTAATGACAATAAATAAGGATACTATGTGAAACTTATCTAATTAATGATTTTTCATATTGACATATCTTCTATGGTATTGATCTCTTGAATTGGGAGAAAGTTTGATGAATTTGTGTGTTGATTTAAAATCACCAAGACAACATCATTAATTCAATGCATCCGTGGTAGGCTTATGAAAACATCCATGTAAATAGATTCTTTTTTGAATCCAATATAGGAAGAGGATGCGATATACAAGGTGAACATTGATGCTCACCGTTGAACTATATATTATTGATGCATTTCATAACATAATATCCATTGTCACATATGATACCAAACCACCATTAATGATATTTTATTTCCTTGTACCTTTTTTATGTACCTAGTTAAATAATATATTCCAAATGTTGATATAGTAAAAGAATTTATTCCTGTAATGATTAGGGTTCTAAAATATTTTTTTATGTGAAATTCCACATTTAGAACCCCAATCCAAGAATCCCTAGTATCCCCAATATTTCTGTTTTCTCTAATTGTGATGTTTTTAGGATATGACTGTTGAGACTCTTTTAATATGTTCATCAAATTAGGAACATGTGTGAGCATAAAAAAATTGTATTTACATTCTATTTGAACAGTCAAGATGAATACCAAAAAATAATTCTTCCCAATTTTCATTGTTTAGAAACATCAATATGAACATAGGCTAGACTTGGTTATGGAATGAAAAAGACACGTTCCTAAGTGATTTGAGTTTTAAGATTACAAAATGAATTTCAAGAACATTCTATCCACATAAATTGGATAAAATCCCTCATAAACATAGTTATAAGAGATACCATTCCAAATTAATCTGATAAATTTCTTTGATAATACCATATTAATCTCAGAAAATGCTTATATTAAAGAAATTTTTGCTTGTTTTCCAAGAAAAATATACTTTGATCGTCCTAAGTTCAACTGATATTACCTTCTAAATATGAAATTCTTGTGAAAATAACAATAATCTGTTCAAAAGTCACACATATTAAATTCATCATAATGTTAATGATTTCATACTGTGATAAATAAAATGTCCATGTGTTGATTTATGAAATATCCAATCAAATATCATGAAAAAAGTATCATTATAAATGTGGATGATATGGTTCATCATGTCTTTGAAAAATTTAGGCTCTATTAAAATAACTAAATGCATTAAAATTTATTTTTATTGGTTATATTGGATAGGAACTGGTTTCTTCAAAATATCCACCTTTTTTACTCTGAATTGATGATCTCTTGATCATAGATCAATCTTATAGAATGACTTGAAGCCCTTCCATTGATTGAAAAAAGGTATATTTCAGGAAGAGGGAGAAAATCTTGATTTTTAGTTAATTTATTTTACAATAGTAGACACACAATCATAGTGAACCATATACCTTTTTTACAAATAGAACAATATAAACCTCAGGAGATGCACTTAATCTGATGGATCCCTTAGAATCTAATTCTTCTAGCAGTAATTTTAATTATCACTATCTTTTGGAGACATTTTATATGATTAATGGTAAATCATACGTTTTCATGGGATTATATTGATAAATAATTCAATTTCACATTTTGGAGGTAGCCCTGATAAATCATTCATAAAGAATGTAGTGTATCCATAAACTATTATAAGAAGACCATATGTATAGTTTCATTTTCCACACACAAATTCAATTATAACAGCTGACTAAAATGGTTTTCATCCACCTCTACTAAATTTAATGAAATACCTGCATTCATATCCTAATAACCTATGAAAAAATGAGAATCTCCATCTACATAAGTGAATGTTATGTTTCAATAATAAATACTAATTTAGGAATTGAATTCAACTGAATTTTCCATTCAAAATATTACATTAAAAGTATAATTTATAATCCATTGATCTCTAAGTAAAACATTATCACACAAATGTTAATGGTATAAGTTGTTCACTTGAATCCAATACATTCCCACTGACCAAAGGTTAATTTGATTCACACTTCATGAATATTTACTTCCATTTGAAATCCTTATTATTTAAATAGATTAGAATACATAAAATAATACAATACAATAATATACAATAATACAAAAATATTGGTAATGTTTATATTAATGGTACCACTCACCATTATGGGACCTTATCTCTTAGTCAAGATTTTCTACTCATCTCGATATAATTTCAAATCAGCAACCATAGAATAATCAATACTCCAATATTTTTTATCATCTGTAAAATAGAGGTGTTATAAGAGTCTTCTTAGTTCTCCCAATTTATAGTGAGATATCTATTATGATGATATTCTCACAAGTTAAAATGGATTCCATTATATTGGTTTTATCACCATATCATGATAACATATTAGGTATAAGGAAATATTTCTTGATATTTTCGTTTTTTATAAATTTTTAACAATCTCACGGTGGTTTAGATTATTGATTCGTTCTATTATAAAGTAATTCACACTAAATGAAACATAGGAACAACTATAATATATTGTATAAGAGACTAATTCTCAATTTACCTACTTCCCTAATAAAACATCTTAGTTGTATAATTATACCTAGCAATAGAGTTCCCTACTGCACTTTGATGGATAAAGGAATCCCCTCCACTAGGATTCCATTATATATATACATATAAATATATAAACCACCTTATTTACCATATCTGTATAATCCATAATATATAATACGAAAAATTTATAGTGAATACCATGGTTTAGGCCTCCCTAATATATCCATTATTTCCGTCATTTTATAGCCACTGTATCTAGTGTAATTTTAACCAGGTGTAGGAACATCATGGACTCCTCAGTCGTAGAAATACTTCTTTTATTCATCTAAAACATTTTATTCTTATTTAAATTTATAAGGATAATGCATAAAGTTTTTTATTTAATAGTTCTTCAAACTACTCCCAAGTAATTGTTTAGTCTATATTTTCTTGAATAGTTTTTTCCCACCATTTTCACACGAGGTATTCAATAATGTACGTCACAAGATCGAACATCATCTCAACTAGATTTTTGAGGTAGTGGAATATCATATTCATCATAACCAGTCATAATTCTTTCTTCATTAGTATTGAATTACCCCAAAATGTCTCTAGGTACTGTTTGTAGAATTATGAGAAGTGATTCACATGGAATAGTTTCTTATACCATTTTCTATTTTTTACAGTTTGGAATTATTTCACAATTCTCTAATACAACTTTTTGTTCTCCTGTGGTTTTGTGGGATCCACATTCTAAACTTAAGGTTCTTTCTAGTTTCTCATTCACAAGACTTGTTCCTTTCCATTCTACAACCATATAAATAATTTTCAATTTATTATCTAATAATATCATAATATAGGGTTATCTCATATTTCATATCAAATATTAAAAATAATAATATTGATTCCTAAAATCAAAAAATTATGTAACAATGTAGTCTTAATGGAAAATATACCAATTCATGATACACAACACTCATTAGATAAACCAATAATGTAGAGATTATAGCATGTATATAACTGTTTTAGGAAACAAAATTAACATTAAATTCCTAGAAAATTGATGTTTACAATTAATATGTTATTTATGTCTACTTATGCTATATATATATATTGTTTTAACACCACCCATTTCATTTCTTATATCATGACTAACGAACAATCCAAACTGAGAACATTTGTAACATCTTGACCCTATTAATCATCTTGAAAATAGAATAGGTTCCATTGACCACATGTGATATACAATAGAAATCAATTGTTGGAAATAAATTCCAAGGGTTTAACAAGAATTTAGGGGGAATGTTTTACCCTTTTTGTAACCATAATATTCCAAAAAATATCATAAAAACTAAACCAAAACTATATGATGGATTAAATATTTAAAACTCAATATAAATATAAAAAAAAGACTAATATTTGACTAATAATAAAAAAAAATAAAAAAAAAACTAAGACTCTATGAATAAAAAAACACATGCACCATGGTAGAATTTATATGAACACAAAGACATTAAAAAAATAAAATCAGAAACTCTAGATAATTATTACTAAAACCTAAATAATATCTACTTGAGAATAATGAAATATTACCATTTTTTATATACTATAAAAGGACATCTTTATATGCACTAATGTTCATATACATGGCTGTGTAATCCTATCAAGCAGGAAAACATAGATATTTTTCCACATTCCCCAAAAATAATAATCACATCATCATTCAATTTATTGAATATAGATAAACTAAATAGTGTTTTGTAGTTCCTTGGAATGTGCGTTATAGTATAAGAATCACTACTTATAGGCAGTTTCTATTGGATTTATTCATGGAACTAGAAATATCTAATAGTTATTTATACAAAAGGAACCTATTTTCCAAAGGCATGAGTTTGTTAAGTTTGAATTTACGAAACATAGGAACATGCATTGGTCAGGGGGATTTTAGGTCGGACCCATCACACCCTTTTTGGGGGAATTATTGTCTAATCTAAGACTCTCTCTATAAAGCTTTGATATTTTCATGAATCCTTATTAGTTCTCCAATTATAACATAGGTTTCCCTTACAATTTGGAATCAATTATTATTATGTGTGAAATTTAGAATCATCTGTATGTATTTGAGGTTCTTAATTAATGGGGAAATCTATATGTATTTAAGGTTCTCCATCAATGGTATCCGCTCATATACTATTTAGATATTATTTTAATCATCGTTATAATGATTTTGGTTTTTAATCCTCTCAGTGGGGCACTCAAGAATTTATTATTATTTAGGGAGATGATGGTTTGTTTTGATATTGGGATCATACCCATGAAATGGGCTAGAAATGTATCCTTGTGAAAGGAATCAGAACCCTAATAGTTTAGTGCCACTTAGTGGGACAAATCATACCTTTTAAGGTCTTCTGATAAGGACATAGCCACACAGTTTAATGTCATTTGGTAAGGACATATAAGTGAATGGTTCTTATTCATAGTTCAGTGGCAGATATATGCCTAAGTATCCCAAGTAACAAGGAATTAATATGGGTTTCCAAGTAAGATTAGACCTTGTTAGGAATATATCCCAAAGAGAACAGGGTTGATTTGAATTTTTGGGTTTTAACATCATGGGGGCCTCCTACATATCCCATATGGATGGGAATCAAATCCCTCTTAGTTTTATGTGTATCATATGAGAGCATAGTCCTTTCAGAGAAATGTGTTTTATATTACTTTCAAAAAAGGATTCCTAGATAATTTGGGGGTTTAATCTGGGGCTTATTCCAAATGAGGATTCCCAGATTAATGGAATTTGAGTTTAATTCTTAAAGATTATATATAGTGAGATTTTTCATTTAGAATCCTTCATACATATCTTAATTATGATAAGAATTATATTTCTTATAGTTCACTCATCATGGGTGTTATTGAAAATGTTGTAATCATCACGAATCTCTATGCCCACATGAGACATGCTCGGTGTAAGAAACTAGAGGATGTGAGGGATTCCACAAAATAACCAACAATTTTCCTCCACCACTAGTGGAAGGGGACGCACCTACAATAGAAACGATGTATGAGGGGGAGGAAATTATGGAAGAGGGAGATGTGACAAGCCTTCCCTCTGTTCACTTTACATTGGACAAGGGTCCAATGTAATAAAGGATTAAAGTTGAAGGAAGTTGAGAGGTGTAAGAATACAACCACCTACTGGGAAGGATATGCCCTTACCCCAGGATGGCTACCCTAAAATTGGTCCTATAAGGAAAGTAAGACTTCTCCTTTTTTAAAATAGAATGGTAGTTGTGAACCATACCTTCCCCAAGAGTGAAATGAGGTTCTAGGTTTTAGAGATGAAAACGGGGGACAAAACACAAACCCTAACACTCCAAACTAGTAAATCCCTAACATTGTTCCTGGGAGAATGGTCCACGTTACTGTAGATATACAAACCCCTAAACACCCCATCAATCCTAACCTCATTGTGAAACAAATGATGGAAACCTCTCACTGCAGATATACAAACCCAAATAAGAGAAACATTGATGTGACTTTCTCAATAGTTTGATAAATCATGAGGTTTTAATAGATGTTTTAACAGATTCTCATTCATACAATGGAGCCAATGAAGAAAAATCATTTCCATGAATGGATTTTAAGAATGCTTGACAGCTTATAGACTTATGATAATAGAGGAATCATAGAAGGTCGACCAAGTAAATATTGGCGTGAATGTATGGGCACACAATTTGTCTTGGTAGATCTCATGTTAACTTAAGTGATAAAAAACCTAGATGTTAATACTTGGTAGAGACTTGGCTCAAGCCTTTCAAAGTATTCAAAGATATTCCCAGAAGTGGGGCGCTAAAGCTCATGTGATATGAAGAGGTGGTACACAAGTGTTTCTGATTTAGACAGGTTGGGTGCCTTAGGTGCGCAAGTGTAATGAATTTCGAAAATTATAATGACATAATTACAATGATCCTTCTTCAATTTACCATCTATAGGTGTTAATGAACTTCCATGAATGTTTTGGAAGACATGGAAAAAGAACTAGGGTGACCATAGCAGCAATCTTGATTCATGGAAATTCATCCACACAAATGAAGACACTAAGTTTTGATTTATATGAAAATAGGAGACCTTGGTTGAAATATTGATGGGGCATGCCATTAGTTTGCATTCCAGAATCGATAATGCATGTACCCTGTATTCTAAAAGCTATTTGGATTGACTAGGAGATCTAATTTTTAAAACATTGAAAACCTTCATTTTCTTCATGTGCTTTCTCCTCTTTTTTAATGCATTTCCCATTGTCAATTTCTATTCTATGTGACATAACAATGTCAACAAAATCCCCTATTTAGAATGTGATCCAGAATGAAAAGAGGATCTTATAATGAGGTAAATTTATGAACATGAATAAAAGAGGTTTTTGTGGCGTGCAAGTTATAGCACGCAAGGTAAATAGGTTACACATGACTCTGGAACACAAGGTAACTCGCATCGCTCATATATATCCGATTCACTTCCACAAAAATTCTCAAGATTTCTAGAAATCTAGATCTCAGTTCACAAGTCATTTTCTCTCTGACACTCTTATTTATTCATGCTTCATCTATATGTTAATCTTTTTACACTCCAGAACTTGGGAATCACCCATGTGTGTTGGTTTTATACTTGTGATCCAAGTTCAGACATGCACACCATAATGTCTTTTCTAATTTTTTACAATTCATTTGAGAAAAAATAAAAAATTAACTTACATAAATGATGATTTTTGATCTCATTTTCATGTTAAATGGCTCCCAAAAAAATTTAAACCTCTGATGAATTTCCCCGTAAGTGAATTAATGACATGGTGAAGGTTTTCAATCATGGCTACTTTGATTTATATGATAGTAAACTCACATAATTGGAAAAATATCAAAAGAAATGTCACATCAATTTTCCATGGAGCTCTTATTTTCTATTGTATAGTTATGGCCATCTGCAGGATGTCCATGTTACAGACCTGATGAACTATATTCCGCTTTCTTGGTTTCAAGAAAATACCAATTTATCATCTTATAATGTTTCTGTTGGGGGATCATATGTTAATGTCGGGACAACATATAAGGCTAATTTCATGCATCACAGCTCGTGAGATCTTGATTTGAAAGAAAATATACCCGAGATACAACCACATTTCTATTCGTCCTTATTTCGAGATTCTCAGACGGATTAATCAAAAGAATGGAAAAAAAGTTGTAATTTTTTCCCAGGAGTGGTTTAAAAGCTTCTAGGATGTGGGAATATTGGGTATGCTAGAATTGTCCAGAGTTTATGTATGACTTAAAAGGTGTTGGGATTAATCAGGTAATATGGTTCAGGAAAACCTATGTATATAAGAATTATGATTTTGTGTGAAAGATACTAAGACGATGGAGTCTATAAACTAATTCCTTCCATTTGACTCATGGAGAAGTAGTTATCAGTTTTTTGGATGTCTACATGATCTATGGTGCTCTAATTATTGGAGATATATATGATGATTTTATTCCTACTAAGGGGAATTGGAATGACCTAGAAAAGACACCATCCTTGGTCCATGAGTGGATTAAAATATTTTATAAACTCAAGAATGTGAATAAATAAAATCCCATACAAGATGGGATATTCATCTAGAAGAGTTGATGGAAATATTCTAGGTAATAAAGAAGGAAAAAGGCCCCACTTGAACTTGTCCAACCTACTATCCAAAGGCAGAGAAACGGGTTACATGCGACACTTTTTCGAAAACATTTGAGAAAGAATATGTTGAAATGTTTGGGTATGATGTCAATTAAAAAATTCATATAAATACATGTCTTGCAGGTTTCATACCCTTGTGGATTAATGTTTTTCTATTACCGGTTCATCATTCCATGGGAGGTGTGAGGACATGAAACTTTGTTATAGAGGAGATGATGGATGAGAGGAGGATAGTAGGGTTGTCCACCCCTATTTTGAAAAATATTCATAGGATCTTACTATATATTTATATAGGGAAGTATCTTATCAGAGTAACAGGACCATTCTAGGTGTTATGGGGGAGGGATCGCCACTCATTTCAAAACATATTCAATGAAAAGAGGGGTATGGGTCTTTGGATGTTATTTCTGGCCATTGTTTTAGTATTTATCATGTATTTCTACTTTGTCTCTGAATGCTTATTAATTCAAGGCCAGGTTGAGTATGTTTAATTAATTTCATCTTTTCCCTTATGGGAATCTGCGTACGAGGTGATTCATTTATGATAGGACGACTAGCTTCGGGAAAAGGGAATATATTTTAGCTTATAGAGATGGCATATTGGCCAACATGACTGACGAAGAAAGAAAATTCGAGGCCTATGCTCCTTATAGATTCACGTGTCAATGCAAATGTCTGAAAAATATTTCTATATACCTTCTCGTGCATGTCATATTAGACACCGTATCAAGGTTTCCTAATAACTATGGTTGCTGAAATCTTTGGAAAAAATTGTTGAAATATTTAATTTACCTGTGGTAGATGCAATAAGAATATTGACTATCTAGTATGTTGAAAATGAGTTCGCATCTTACCCTAAATGGGTATTATACCATATTGTCCCTCGAGTGGGTATAAAGAGTGGTATTATGAAGGAAAACATTCATTTAGAAGTTAATTATTGATCGTCAGGGGATGGCTCATTGGAATCAGAGGGTAGAGGTGATGAGGCTCCAATCTCACAGAAGCGACCACACACATGATATAATCTAATAGTTTGAGTTAAGAAAGCCACCCCATGAATCTCAAATGAGGTTGTACCTAGGTGTTCTATTCTCCATCATTCATAAGAGAGACGAGTCCCATTTTCTGAACCCCAATATGCGACTCTGTGAATTGGGAAGAAACATAAATCCAAAACTGCCAGATCCTCTTCACAACCCTATTACATGTACTCTTAATACATTTGAGCATAGGCTATTAAAACAAGGAAATGTTTTCAGTTTGAGGATTAAACCATGTGTATAGATTTATGTTAAGGGTTGTGTATTCTATGAATATGGGATATATAGGACTCTTATAATATTCTATTTAAGAACAATCGTGATGAAGTGAGAACTTATATCAATGAACTAGAAATGCTCATATACGCTACTAATGAATCAATTCCCACCACGAAGCAGGTGAAGGAAATTATAGATCATGGTACCACTAAATGGATTGAACATTAATAAGATGAATAATGGAATGATTTTTTGGATCCTGAATATGTATGACTTCTTTTTCTCACATTATCTTTACCTTTTAAATTTGTATTTATTCAAAGCATTGTTATTCAAGGGAAATATCATTTCAACATGCAATGTGCTAAAGGAAAATCAACTGAAGTTCCATCACCCAATTATAACACTAGAGGTACTTCTCATAGATCTACTAGATCACCCCATGAATCAAGAGATATACCTCTTGGTCAACAGGCCATGGAGGATGGGATAAAAAGGGGCTTGCAGTCTCCAATACCTATTTTTGGAGATGATGATGAAATTCATCCTGATAAGGTAATGAAATAAAAGAATCAAAGAAATAGGACCATAGTAAAATGTTTTTTGAGTACTGTTATACCTTCCTTACAACATGAATTTTATACTTATTCATGAAAATGTTTTTAAACTTCTTGTATTTTTAGTAGCTTCCTCTATTTCTTATCTTAAATAAATTACTAATAAGATTCGAGGAACTATAGAGGGTGCTTCTAAAGAGGCACAAATTCCTGCTAACCTGGTTGTTCTTGAAGAGGCATTGAGTCCATAGGTACCAACACTTCTTCCTAGCATTTCTCATGTTCTTACTATCAGAATAGAGAATACCTTTGGTAAATCAATAGTTCTTCATAAGACAATAAATATAACAAAAACTGAATTCTATCATGTGATACTTTAGGATCATCACACGCACTAGGACATCCTATAAAAATTTGTTCTGGCCCCATAATTTTTTTTGAGGAAGTTGTTAAGGGTAAAAGGTTGATAGAGGAAGGTTGCAATGAAACCACGCCATGTGCTCCAACGAGTGAGACTAACATGGGATCTGGGATATCGTTATATGCTACGATGAACTTTGGAATGTCTTTTGATGAAGTATTAACATATTTTAATATACCAAATGCTATATAATCTGTTTATGTTCCTTTTATATAACCAATTTTACATGAGTTTTCAATGTTTGTCCAATTAATCATATTATGATTAAATTTTTGACAATGATTAGTTGAAATATGTTGTTCCAACTAATTTAACTTCTACCATGATGATGCTAGAAATAAGCGATGGCATTAATTTCAATGCCACCATTATAGAGAAATTAGCTCAGGTAAATATTGAGATATAATATCTTCCTTAGATTCATTCAAAGGATCCTGAACAAATTAAAGAGATCATTCCCCATCAAGATACATCAACCAAAATTGTTGAAACTAAGAACATTGTGGAGGAGTCTTCTCAAGCTTCTGACCTATTGTTAGGTAAGAGATACTAATATTGTGATTGGGATCACACTTTTTATTCCTTTAAAATAACCATAACCATAATTTGATTCACCATATAGTGATATCAACTTCAATGGATAAATCTATAGTTGAAGCCTCTACATTAGCTCAAATTGTATTAGGAGGTGAAGAAACCACTGTTAGGGATGGTGCAGAACATTGTACTTATTTAAGTGCATTAATCTTGAAATATATTTCTCTTTATGACATTGATTTTGAAGCAAACATGTAACTACAAAAGTTCCTTTGTCTTTCATGTCGCAAGGTAGGAAAAATATATGGAACATAATATCTGAAATTCCCCTTGGGGAAAAACCTTCAAGAATTCCCAGGATTTTATCTCTATTCATTATTTGGGATTTGGTAGCATTGAATACCAATAAATTAATACTGTAGTGAAATAGATTATCTAAAAATGGTGTAAGATCTGAAGCTATGACAAGATCTCATAAAAAAGTAAACTACTTATCAACACTAACAAATTCCAAGTAGAGTTATCCCAAGATGAGTCCAATCATACTACACAGTTGAATGAAGTAATGTATAAGAATAAAGGAAATAATGTTCAGTAGTTGTGTCTTCAAAAAGATATGAATTTTATCATAGGGGATATTGAATAGCTTCATGATTCAATAGGAGACGTCCCAAATGATGGTGAGAAATGAATTACAGATTCTATGGAATAACTTCACCATACTGAAGAGAATAAGACTAATAACCTAAACGAACTTCAAAAGTTTGATGATGGGGCTCAAGAGGCCATTAACCAAAATAAAAGTTATGTATAAAAAAATAATTATTTATGATAGATTAGAGACTCTAATTTTTGGATGCTTCTTTGTGAATTTTTTACTTACAGATGAAAATCATTTTGTCTTTAATAATCAGTGTTTCCATTCTTGCTAGATTTTTTAATCTATTCCAATGATCCTATCAAGTGTAGTTTTATTTTAACTAGAATTATACATAAAATACTAGAAACATGGTATCTTGTGAATTTTGCTTTCTCATTATTACCTAAACTATAAAAAATATATGTTTAGTGAGCTGGGACTCAACTTTTGTCCAAGTATTCCATTGTGGGTTTCCAATCTAGTGTATACCATGTCTATTGGTGCTAGTAGTTTAGAGTCGTGCATGTAGGAATATAAATGGATAGTATTTAATGTTAAAAAACATTGACCTTGAATTTTTAAATTAGATCCCAATCAAGGAATAATTGCAAATAATTTCACTGATATTCTTTAAATACTACCAAGGGGAATCTACAGTCATGATTTTTATGGTTACGAGATATAAAAACTGGTTAAACATAAATGAGGTATCTTACAATAAAGAAATTATCAATATTTTTGCAAACCTATTATGAGGGTTGTATTATACAGGGCCAACTAGGGAATATGATGCATAGACAAATAGTATCATCTTTTGAATGACAGGTCGGTAATGTAGGAAAATATTATGCAAGGCCTCTGCGGGCACATACTACACAATCATGAAAAATATCTCTAAGGAATTTATCATTTTACTATTGATAGGAAATGGAAAATAATATTTGGTTGACTCGAGAACATAGTTGTTGATTTTTTCAAGGAAATAGATTTTATGAATAGAGGGTAATCTATGACGAAAAATGTCATTAGTAGAAAAACCACTCCTAAAAAAATTTAGCGTGTGAGGAATGATTAAAATTTTTCAGAAAGGGAAATTCCTGATATCATGCTACATAGTTTTATGTGATGCAGTGAGGAAATTATATTGTGTAGTTTTGAGTCATGTAGTGAGGACATAGGGTGGATTTAATTTAAGGTCATTTTCTTTGACAATTGTTTTGGGACTCTATTAATTTCTTGATAATTGGTTTGGAAAGATACTTCAATGATCAGGTATGGAATGGATAATTATAAACTATGATTTGGGAATTTTTTTAATTTGAATAATGATATAGAAAAAGTGATAAGAGGCATTAGAGGATGTATTTCCTACGAAAAAAGTTACCATTATTTGACAAACCCATTATGGGGGTTGTATTAAGTAGGGCCAACTAGGGAATATACTGTATAGCCAAATAGTTTCATCATTTGACTAATAGTTCTATTATGTAGGAACCATATGCAAGACCACCTAAGGGAATGTACAACATAGTCAAGAAAAAGAGCTATCAAAAGTTTGACATTATATTCCTAAAATCCAATGAATTTTTTTGGAGATTTAGATTTTCCAAATCACATTGTTTGGTTTATGATTAAAGGTGTTTAAATACTACGAGATTATTTCCAATCATTACTTCCATATAATTAGAGGAATAAGATATTTGGGAAGGATTTACCCAAACATAGGAATTATGGTGTCTTTAGACTTTAGTTCATACAATTAGGACCAAAAAATGGAAATAATATATGATATGTGGTCAAGTGATATAAGGTTATTTCATATTTCATTGAACTCATGTAGAGGTAAATTTGTAAACCATGGTTTTGAAGACTTTCAAATTGAGAGTAAGGTAATGGGACAAATATTCCTAAATGAATTATTTAAAATACATATTCTTGTATATTGTTATCAATGTTTTAAGGGGACAAAAGACACTTTAACCAAGAATGAAATTACCATTATTTGAAAGACCCTTTATGGGTGCCGTATTATGTAGGGCCAACTAGGGAATATGCTGCATAGATAAATATTGGTATCTTTTGACTAACATGTACACCTAGGGGAATGTACTGCATAATCAAGAAAAAGAGTTCTTAGATATTCAGAGACTAAGTCACCCAAAAACCGTAAGAAATACTATGATGATCTAAAAATATTCGAGATCAAGATTGTGAAAAATGAAAGGGGGTAGTGATCAATGTATAGGGTAAATATTTCAATCAATATTGGCCATGAGTTTGGATTCTTTTAGATATATATGACTCATATATAAAATGGAGACATTATTTTTTACTTGGTGGGATTTCTAAGGATAGAACAAAAGATGAGGACTTCCACATAGATTGTTAAATATATGTGGAAGAGAGATAAAAAAGTATCATGTGACAAGGACTAAGAGGTTCAGCTAGATTTCATTATGTATTTCAATGGGATGAGAATCAATCCATACATATTTATTTGGGTGCATTTCATTTTAATTTTGTGTAGCTAGGACTTTGTGATGTTCAGTTTAGAGTCATGCAGCGAAGACAAGATGTTATTCCGACATAAAATAATAATATTATGGTTAGACTAGGTATTTAAACCCAAGTGTCACTACATATCTCATATTGATGAGAATCAATCCATACATAGTTCGTTGAACATTCCCTATATCGGTTTGATTCATACATAAGGAATATATGGGGGTCTTTTTAATGTGGTTGGGATTATGATTGGAGATCTTGTCATCTCTACATATCTCAAATGGATGATAATCAAACCAAATGAAGTTATTGATCATTCATTTCCCACATTGATTGAGTTTAATGTGGGAGACAAGGGATTCTACCGCATTCTCGAATAATTTTTAAACATAAGACAAAAAAAATTTATAAATATAAAACCATGTATCGTAAAAGATATCTCTTTATTGATATAGATCTTTTATAGGAGCAAAAAAGGAAAATATTTTTTTTGGATGCTACTGGGACTACGATTGGAGATTCAGGCGTCTCTACGCATCTCATTGAAAATGAGGATCAAGCCGCATATAGTTCATAAAATGAGGCCCATATGTAGATATTATTCAAACATAGGGAGGAATGGAACTCATGTTCTACTAAGGAGTGTAATGATGTCAATTATTCTTTCATATGTAAGCTCTTAATGCCAAATAGAGAAAATTTTAACAATATAGCATAATGTCATGTAATAGGGAAAAATATTTCATCCTGCATAACGTCGTGCCACAAGTAGAAAGAGGATATGAATTTTATCATCCTGTAGTACAGACGCTTATGGTTTTATGTATTTTAATGTCTTGAAAATAGGAATTTGTTTTGTATAGTGTAGATTAATAGAGCGAGGACACGTTTGTGTAGTTACACAAAGTATTTCTTCATGAATCTGGCATTGGTTGGAGTTTTAATAAAGTCTCCATCCCTTGATATTATGGAATAAGCTCCATTTAAGTAGACCTTATGTTGTAATAAGGTTCTTCCCACTTTGGATCATGATTTGGATGTTTCTTTCCGGGTATCATTGGTGTCCTGGGGACCAATACCAATTATCCTTGAAGAAAAGAATAGAGGCGAACTATCTTATTAAAATCTCACTCTATTCTATTCTGATATACTTCTAAATTATGGAAAGCAAGAAATCTATTTTTATATAATTGTTATTTATCATTCAATAGTTTTTTAGAATAATTATATGTAGAAAACTGATCATAGATTGCAACTCAGAGTGAAGAAAATTATATTTTATTTGGAAAAACTACTTCTGTTCAATACACTAATGAGTATGGAGTTTCCTAAGTTGTAGTACATGTACTAGTTTGATATGTCCATAAAGCATGAAAAATATTATAAGTCCAATATTTATTATCTTTATCATCCATCTTCTATAGTATATTTGATAAGGTCTTATTGAATGAATATTTCAATCCATTGGCTACTAAATGATAGTGATATGAATGGTTAGATTTGATATTGTTCTCCTAATATAACTTTTTAAACTTAACTAAATAGAAATTGGTGTCATTGCCTATAAATATAGTATGGGAGACACCAAATCTGGTGATGATTCTATTTTTGAAAAACCTAACACTGCTTTTGGATCCAAATTCATTGAGTGGAATTGCCTTAGGACATTTGGAGAAGAAATATATAGTACTAATAATATACATGAATTGATTAGCCTTAGCTAGAGGATAAGGTCATACTATATCCACTTTCCATTTGGAAAATGTCTTGGAGTATTTATTTGTATGTAATAACTCTGGGGTTGGTGAATGATGTTTTCATGCACATTTTAGGGATGACGATTTGTAGTGAAATCTGTGAAATCATGCATCATTGAATGGAAGAAGTATCCATGCCTTTAGATATGATCAGAAAGACTATGTTCAGACTGGTGATCACCACATGCTCATGCGTGTACCTCTTTCATGAAAGTAGTAGTTTCTCCTCCATCAATAAACCGGAATGGGATTCCATCAGAGACTTGTTTGTAGTGGATCTTCTAGTGATATAGATTATCATAGAGAGTAAAATTGGCCACTTGTCGTTAGATCTATTCTTTTTCAGTTCTATCTGATTAAAGTACTCCATTTTGAATCTTTTCCTTTATGGGTGTCATCCACCCCGTGGTATCACCATATGGCTCAGAAATAGGGAAATTTTAATTAATTTCATCCTTCCAAATTTAAAAAAAATGTAAAACCACATGATGATGGGAAATACTGATGCTTGTTTTATCCCAATTTTGATCTTCCAGGGTTGTGGCTGCATTATCCAGTGCATCGGCATGGGAATTGTTTGATCACAGGACATAATAGAATGTTGTCTCTAAGGTAAATTCCTCTATTAATCCTCTGGTTTAATCACACAATGTGATTAACTCTTATTTTCCAATAGCATAATCCCCATTTATTTGTTTGAATACCAATTATGAATAATCTTTCAATTTTAGGTGGTTCACTTGTACCTAGAGTACAAATTCTAGGCCTATAATGAGATCATGATATTCTATCTCGTTTTTGGTACCTATTTCTAACAACATCAAGATAGATAACAATACTACTTTATCTTTGGAGATATGTACAATTCCTAACCCAATTTTTCTGACTTTATGGTTTTCCATTCTCTTCCTTGTTGGACTTTTAGAAGCACCATCAATGTTAATTTCCCATGTTTGGGGATTATCCTGAATGGAAAAGACCTCTTCATCTGGAAGTTCAGTATTCAATGCTTTATATTTTTCATATGGATGTTCAGTAAGTAAATCATCCAAATCAGGGCCTTTTATTTCCTTATGTGGAATAAACTAGATATCAAATTGTTTCAAAATAACTACCCACCAAGACAAATGCCCTGTAAGCATAAGAATACTGAGGATAAGTTTGTGTGGATTTTTGAAATATACCAGTTGGACCTTGTGATGTTTCAGGTAGTGCCTTAATTATTTTACCACAAAGAGTAACGCTAGGCAGCACATCTTTGTACTTGAATATTGAGTATTTGTGTCAAGCATAGTTTGACTGAGATATTAAAGCCTGTTTTCATTCCCTGCATCTTTCTTTTGTGAATGGAAGGAACCCATTGATCACTCTAAATCTATCACATAAGGAATTAGTGTACTTATTTCAATAGGTGGCATTAATACTAGGTTAATATTGAGATATTTCATGAGGGTATAAAATGCCTCTTGGCAGTCCTGAGTCGCTTGATAGGTGACTTATTCATTAATCTGGTGAAGGGTAAACACCTTCCTACCAAATTAGTGATAAATATAAGAATATAGGCTATATTTCCTTGAAGTCTTCTTAATTTTTTCACATTTTGAGGAGGTGACATTCTAAGGATTACTTTTGTATTCTCAAGGTCGACTTCAATTCCAAGATGGAATACAACTAAACCTAAGAATATTTTTAAGGTTTCCCAAAAATCACATTTCAAGGGATTCATCTTCAAACTCTGATTCCAAATTTTATTGAATATGATCTCTAAATAAGTCAAATTATTAGAATGATTTATGGATTTATCATCCAGATCATCAAAATAATATCTGACAAATTGTCCCAAAAATGGTGTGAATAGATTTTCTATGTAATGTTGATATGCTTCACCCGCATTCATTAAGACAAAGGGAATTATCGGATAGAAAAACATGCCTTTGGGAGACCTTAAAGATATATACTCTTCATCCTCTTGGGACATGTGGATTTGATTTTACTTAGAATAACCATCTGTGAAATAAAGATATTCATAGCCAGCTGTTGCATCAATTAAAATCACTATGATCATAACTAGAATGACATCTTTTGGACAATTCCAGTTAAGATCTATGTAATTAATAAAATATTTGATTTTCTTATTCTTATTTTTCACTGGGACAATGTTGTACAACCATTTGGGATATTGAAACTCCCCAAAAATGCTATCCTAGATAAGCTTATCGACATCAACTTTAATTTTAGAGGAATGAGTCCAGTGTGTTCTTCTTGCTGCCGGCATGAATCCTCAATGTTCTTATAGAAAACCAAAATTATTAGTTTTTAAATATAGATTAAATCATGATATTTCTATATAGTTACATGAAAATTTATCTCAATGTTTCTTTTGAAATAATGTACACATCTCTTTCTGATTAAAAGTTATGGTCGTACTAATTAGAGTGGGGTGTGGATATTCTTTTGTACCAAGATTTATTTCTATGAGCTCATTCATTATGTTGGAGAAAACATCTTGAAAAACTAGAGGAGCATCCCCTATATCTTATTCTATTTATACCTGCATAGTAGGTGATGTAGAAAAACATTCAAATCTAGGGTGGAGTCTGTATTTGAAAATCGTAAAGAAGAAACAACCATTTTTGACCCTAGTAATGGTGAAGGGTCATCCTGGAGAATTTAAGAGGATGTGATGTGTTGGGTATCAACATTACTATATTCTTCTTTTATTTGTTCAACTTATTCTAATCATACTAGTGAAGTAGATACTTGTTGAGGCATTATGGATGAAATGATGACATCTCCATTTAAGCTTTCTCCACTGCCAGGTAAATCAACAATTTATCCCATGCTATCTGGCTCGATTGCCGCAATTGACATTATATAATTCAATATATGAGTTCTTGATTTGGGTTTAACCTTGTAATTTGATTGATATGAAACACATAATTCATAGTCAAATGTTTGAATGGTTTTTCTAGGATCTTATCTAGGACATTTAGAGCATTGATTCTTATTACCTATATTATCATGGACCTTGTTTATTTTGTGTGATAGAATCATGCTTCAATATACTTAGATTCCCATGTTTTTAATGGTGCCTTTTCAGCATAAAATGTCCCAATTTGACCATTGAAACAATACTTGATACAATGGGATCATAACAAAGGAATGGTTGTATGTTGATGTAACGAAGTCCTTCCAAGAAGAATGTTAATGGTTGTGTCCTGAAAAACAACCATAAAATATGAAATTGACACAATATATCCAAACAAAGTCCTGAGTGTAATCTCATCCAGAGGTTCTTGCTCATTCTTGTCATAACCATATAACATTAATGTGAAAGGAGATAAGTCAGATTCAGTGAGTCCCAATCAACGATGTGTATGAATTGGAACGAGGATGACTCCTGATCCATTAGAAATTAAGGATCATCGTATATATATATATATATATATATAATTAACCCTTACAGAGAGATACATGGGCATCATTTTTCCATGTACAACATCATCTTTATCTTCATCTTTAAAAGATATAACTTCATGAAATTCTGCAGCATCATTGTCTATACTGTAAACCTCATCCATGAAAACATTGGTTTTAAACTCTCGAGGACTTGAAAAGGCCTCAATAATTTATTCTCAAAGATATTTTTATATATTTAAGGCATCTAGGATTGAAAACGTAGCCATTAAATGGGATAATTATTTCAAAAATCGTAATTTTCATCTAAAGGTCTGTATTTTATGTCATGGAGTTGCGGTTTTTCAGGTGTCTGGGAAGTTGATGCTCCTAATGTAGATATAACCTGTATTGGAACAGAAGCTAGAAATACTTATGGTTTTGGTAGATTAGATGGACTTGGGCTATTTACTTTCTAAGAGAATGATGTTGTAACCTCTAATCTTTCCTCCAAAATAATTAAGTTAGGACCGATCCTGCCATGGTTTTGGAGAAACTCATTGTTCTTGTTGATCTCGATGAGCATCTCTCCCATGAGATTCTACCATATATATAGTTTGAGTAGGTGTAGAGTTAAAATAGTGGCTTCTTGATTAACCACTTCTTCCCTTTATCCTCAACCATGGATTCTACCACTAATTCCCGAATTAGGTATAGTAAATTCATGCTCATCATAACCAGAATAATAATTTGTGTTGGGATATATTAAGTGGATAACATTGATAGAACCAAAGATCAATTCTTCATCTGATGAGGATTCTGTTTGACAGGTCAGTACTAGGTGTGCTTTTTGGTGGTGCAATTCCAATGATTTTCCAATAGATGACATGAAATCTCACATAGTCAAGGAAAAACTATCCTTGACATGAGATCATCATCTTGTGACTACTCTTTTTCCTTCTGATCATGTTTCTTCTTTTAGTATTAAGATTTAGATGAAAGATCTTTTGTTATGGTGGGAGTGACAAAAGACACAATTGGTTGTTTTGACTCTGTTCATAGAATGGAATGGGTTGGGTTTATCATTTTACTAATCATCCAATCATCATATTTCTATGCATTTTTACTTTTGATGTCATTATATTCACCTTATTCCTCTAGATATGTAGTTTTAACACATGCAACTCAGGCTGATGAACTTTTTAGTTTCACTTCTCTGTAGTCTTCCATTTTTAAGCGGACTTTAAAAAACACTACTGAATTGGATGCCCCATCATTTTTTTTGAAATGAAAATAATTTAGAAGATCTTCTTCTTCATCTTTGTTTGGTTTATTTAGCCTTGACAACTTAACAAAATTGTTTTCGAGATATGAGATGAAGTAACTGGGAACATGTTCATTCCTAAAAGAATATTATTTGTTCTTTAACACCTAAAATCATCTCCTAATTTAATATTTTTGATCATCTGGACAAGGTGGGCATTGTTTCTAATGCTCAAGAGGTGTACCCCTTCGATATGATAATGTTTTTGATGTGGAGGTATTTATGGGTGCTTTCATGAGTGTGACTGTAACAGCCTCTTCTTTCCCTATTGTCATTCAAAGAGTTGAGGGAATTACCCAAGATTTAGTTTTAGTTTTTACAAAGTAATCCTAAAACTATTGTTAAATTAAAGAAAGGTCTTGAAACCCTTCAGTGTATTTCATAGGTATTAGTGGTGTGTGTAACTCATCACACCGATTTTCCCTAAAAATTTCCAACAATACTTCTTGGGGGAGGGTCATATTTAAAGAATATGTTAATCCATTCCAGTGAGTAGTGAAATCTGAAACTCTTTAATTTTCCCATTGTTTACAATTTTTAAGATAAAAAACAATTTTCTTCGGCATCATTGAGCTGAATTGAAGAAGTAATATCTGACGGGGATATTCCCATCAACTAATTGATCAATATTCCAAACTTATATACGAGAGAAAAGTTGGTCCCTATAGCAACTGAACAAATCATCTTAAATTTACTTCATATTTTTTTTGAGGAGTCCCCATCATGGGATCCAAATGGGAAATGAAATGTGTTATGTGTTTCTCTAGATCTCCTGAACCATTAAATATTGGGAATATAGTATTCAAAATGTTTGTTGGGGGATGGATCAGACTGACCTATTCAGGGTAAGATATCTTTTTAGGATAATCTGGTACAAATCATTCGTCCATAGCATCCAATAGATTTTAATGAATCAATTTTTTTATCATAATAGGGGGAATATCCAGATGATTTTGGACCTGTATAGGTACAACAGCTGGAGCATGAACTGGTACGACTGGAAAAACCTCTAATGGTGGTGCTTCTAGTATTTATCTTGGATAACCCATGAGGACATGGCTCTAAGTATTTGTTTTATCCTACAATAGATGTGTACCAAATGCTGGGAATTCATTATCCGCATCTTTAGTTACAAGAAATCCTCTTTATTGAGAAGTTTTTATAGGATGTGAAAATTGACGATCTTTTTGAGAGCATGTCTAACATAAATAATGCTTCAAAGTAACTCTATATGGAGTATTTTGAAAACATTAATCTTCTCTTCTTATAGTGAAAATATTTCTTCAATTGAAAGAGATTGAACTTATCCAATGGAAAACTGAGATGTGATCTATCTTTTCCCTTTCCCTTTGTTATATTCCTTTCAGAGGGGTGGGAGTTGGATGGAATACATTGATTTAGGGTAATCCCTTGATTTCAGGTACACACCTCCTTCATATACTTCAGTGTGTAACATGTTAGGGATAAGAACTTCATCATCTAACTCCCTTGAAATAGACTCATTTTTGGGAGGATTTTTTTATTGGTGTTAATGAAAATTACAGATACATAATGCATTGATGGCATTCTATTAGTATCTTTATATGATTGTCTTCTTCTGTATATTCCATGAGACTATGTTCTCTTGTACGATGAATTCCCAATAACCTTTTGACGAATAGTAACCTGAAGGTAATCCTAGGATAGCTCAGTTGTGCATTCTCTTTATGGAATACTACTTAATTAGAAGAAAATTGACTTCTGTTGAAGTGAGGATTGTAGATGTGAAAAATACCCCACCCCTGCAAGTTGGGGTTGTTTTTGTTATGTTTCATCAATCCTTAAAAATTTCATTACTGAATTAAACGGTTGAAATAAACAATCCCCCATCCTTTTAGGATTGGGGGGATCTTGAAATGCTATAATTGATATTCACGCAGCTGCTCTTCTGATTTTGCGAATTTTGATTCTGACATGGGCTGGGTGCATTATCCGACAACCACTCAAATCACCTCTTCCTAAATATTTCTATGATATTTTAGACATTTACTTCATATGATCGCTAAAATACTCTAAGGGAGAGGCCTAATTATTGTCCACATATTCTTGATTCAAATGAATGTCAATAGATTTATTTCATTGGACCTGACTCCAAGGATATTTGGTTGAGGCCGGTTCTTTAGCATATACGTGATTACTTACAAAATCAGTTGATTGCTGCCGACCGTGGAAAATAAAATTTCCTGATACCCCTTTTGTAAGCCTTTGATAATTCTATAGTGTAGTGAAATTTAATGATTAACGTCCACCCCATGCTCTATTTTGAACACAATATGGGTATCAGAAATAAACTGATGCAACCTCTTTAGTGCATCAAGCCATGCACACTGAATGCTTCTATGCTTCTTTTCAACATTTGGATGTCGGGAAACTGAGAGATATTCTAAGTAGATTTGGAATCAAATAACTTCTATTTCACTAACATTACATTGATATTCATCATATGATAATAATATTTTTTTTCAAATGATGAAGTGTCTTTCATAAGTTGAGGAAGATATCATGAATGCAATCTCTTACTGTCAATTCTGGAATGTTGTATTAATAGTTTTCCAAAGTCCATAACATTACTGATACTTATCCTTTTACAAAATGTTTTCTCATGTTCAACATATCATCATCATCTTTTACTAGAGGATTCTCCAATTGGTCTCACCAAAGTGGACGCTTCTAGAATGTTTTTTTAACAATAATGGGATCAGTTCTATTTCCCTCTTCTACCTTAGAAGTAAAATGACCCAATTGAGGTTCATAGAATTATGTTTCCCTTAAGATGAATTCTATTTGGGAAATTATTTCACCCGTTAATGACAAGGAATCAGACATGGATGGCCTTATGTTGGAAATTTCCTTGAGATAAAAGGGTGTTCTCATTACAACATTGTCAATTATAGTGTTATCTTAATAATGTGAAAAACTACTTTGAAAAGAAAATTTGTAGAAAATTACATCATGGAAAGGACCCCTATGGTGGATCACAGTAGTGGATAATTATTATTTCTCCTTGGTCTTCAGGCCACACGGAGGGTTGACTTGGCTCCCATCCAAAGATAGGCTCTTTGGATTGACTGAAATTTCATTGATCCATATTTCATGATTTAGTGGATAATGTGGAACATCAGAACTACTAATAATACTCCCATAATTAGGTAATTAGAGGGTAGGATCTGGAGCTAAAAGAGATAAATTTCTTAGAGCATCAAGAACTCTATCATTAAGAGGAGCCAGATGGCAGCTGGGCTCTTGATTTTCCAACTTTTTTTGGTGAGACTTCTTTTAGGATTATCTCTTACACTTAGTTAGGTACACTTTTTTGTAGAAAGAGTTATCATGGGAATGTGTATATAACTTCTTGGAGTGTTCATTAGAATGGGATGATTACCTCCAATTAGAACGGGTGTATGTTCACAATTTGATTGTCCACATGATATGGGAGAGTATGTCCCAGAACCCACCTGAACAAGAACAGAAGAATGTATCTACTCTGGGATGGCATGCCGATGTGTCATCCAAGGTGTGGGGACAGAGTTATGAGTCTATTCTCTAGGTACTATTTATATTTTTTTTATGATATACTGAAATTTTTCCTGAAAATGGAAATGAATTAGTGTCTTTAGTTTCACTATTTCTAAGATGTGTTTGGTGAGTTCAACAGATGGGATAAGAATATACATTCATTCCATATATGGAGTAGGTTTTTGTGCTTTATCCTATCCTCATTTTCTTATTAGTATATACTAACAGTACTTATGTATGGGTGGATGATAGTTGAGTCTTTCCCAGATTTGTCGTCGGAGCTTTCTGACTGACTTTTCATAGTGCTACCAAATGAGGCAGTTGGTGGGCTTGATGAATGATGGTAGGTTTATGTGCCTACTAGATAATTTTTATCAAGCATGGTGGGTGACTTATTTCAATACTGGCAGATGAGACTACAGGTAGAATTGGTGAGTGTAAGCATATGCATATTCATATTTACTAATTGTCACCACATTTGATTGACATGCTTTTTTAGATGTCACCAGGAAAGCCTGTTGAATGGATGATAATTTGTAAACAGGTGTATGTGTCTATTCATGATACTCTACTAGATTTACCTAATGGGATTGGTGGGTCACTTCCAGATGATTCTGCTCTGCAGTGGAATTAGGATGGACAGGTCTATATGACTGCTCATTGTTTTCCATAAAGTTAGGTTGATGGACATCTTTAGAGGGGTATAGGGTAAGAACCTGATCTCTAATGACCAAAAGTTTTCCTTGGTTGTTCTTCTTATGTACCTGGTTTTGAGGGACATAGGATAAAAATCTAAAGGCAACACCCCCATAATGTTGGGGGTTCACTATTTCACGATTCTTCTAGAGAAGATTGTTTGTGGTAGTCCTGAGCAAGGACCACTACATCTTTGAGTTGAGGACATGAGTGACCTCTTGATCCATATCCCTATAATATGGTAGGGACTGGTTGTTGCGTTCCAGGGATAAGGACCCGAAACTATTGAAGACAATAGATGGCGCCATTTACTTCTTTACAACCATTCGTCACTGACCGGATGATATAGGGTTTTTATTAACCTGGAGAGCCTGTTGGGAAGCCTCCAAGGTTGGGATAGTACTATGATGGTGATATTCCCTTACTATTTCATTGGAGACCCAGTGTTGAATATGTTTAGTTAGTGAATATTTATTACTAGTAGAGTAAGTTCTATCTCGATTATCTACTGGGGTATTTAGGGATGAAAACATGAACGAATCCATTTAGAGTGAAGGGTGTTTTGAGAAAATGTGAAAACATCAATAAACTCCATTAAAACAACATATTTTAGATGGATACATGAATGATTTATTCCTTTATTTTCCCTTACTTTATCGATTTCTAGGGTCTTGATAGGTGGGTTACACTATTAATATGGTTAATGATTCACATCGGCATCCCCATTTGTTACAGTTCCTTAAAATGTGTGTTCTAGTTTTAGAATAACTACATCTAAGGGGTTTCTATTGGATTTATTTATAGAACTAGATACATTAAATAGTTCCTTATTCGAATGGGAGATTCTTTCCAAAGGCCGTCATTGGTTAATTTTGAACTTACGATACATAAAAAAATTAATTAGTTGAGATGAATGGAGGTCTTACTCATCACACCCTATTGGGGGGAAATTATTATCTACTCCAGGACTCTCTTTATAGATTTGAAATATTTTCATCTATCCGTATTAATTCAAAAAGTATGAAATAGGTTTCCCATGGAATTTTCAATCAATTATTATCTTATGTGAAATTTATAATCATCCATATGTATTTGAGGTTTTTCATTAATGGAGATATTCGTATGTATTCAAGGTTCCCCATTAATGGCATCCTGTCATATAATATTTATAGATTATTTTAATCTTCTTTTTGATGATACTTGTTTTTAATCAACATAGTGGGGTACTCTAGAATTAATGTCTTCAAGGGAGATGAAGGTGTTTTTCATATAGGGATCATACCCATAAAATGGGATACCTACTTATCCTTATGAAAGGAATCAGAACCCCCGTAGTTTAGTTCCACTTAATGGGACACAACATAACTATTAAGGTCATGTGATAAGGAACAAGACATAAGGTTTAATGTCATGTGTTAAGGATATCTAAGTGAAAGGTTATTAGTCATGGTTTGGTGTGGGACTTATTCCAAAGTGGCCTAAGGAACGTGGAAAGAACATGGTTTTCCATGTATGATTAGAACCTATTGGGAATACGGTCCTAGGAGAAAAAGGTTGATTTGAGGTATTGGGTTTTGACCTCAAGGATCCTTCCTACGTATCACATTTTGATTGGAATAAAATCCCAGGTAGATCAGTGAGTCTCATAGAAGAGTGTAATCCATTGATAGAAATGAGTTTGGTCTTACTTATTGAGAAGGATTCCTTGATAATTTGGGGGTTTAATTTGGGGATTATTCCAAAGGAGGATCCCTAGATTAATGGAATTGGTGTGAGATTCTTGAAGAGGATATCTGGTGTGCTCCGGCCCTGAGTAGGCTTCCGGCCTATCCCAGTTATTATGGTAATAAAAGTTCTCATATTTCATTCACCATGGGTGTTTGTGAAAATGTTGTAATAATCCAAAATCTGTAATCCCATTCCATTTATACTCGGTTTCAGAAACAAGAGGATGTGAAAGATTCAAAAAATTCTCCACACTTTTCCTCCTCTTCATGTTGATGTGGATTTTCTTAATGCAGTGACAGTGGATGAGTGTGAGGTGACTGAGGAAGAGGGCGAGGTGACAAGCCTTCCCTCAGTTCACTTTAAATTGGATAAGGGTCCAAAGTGAGTAAGGAGTGAAGGTGAAAGATGTAGAGAGGATAAAAATAGTAACCTCTTACTTGAATGTTTATTGGCTTACACGGGGATGGAAACCCTTAAATTTGTCCAGATATGGGTGGAAGGCCTCACCTTTGTTCAAAAGGAAAAGTAGGTGTGAACTGTACCTTCCCTACCAGAGACATGAGGTTCCCAGTTTAAGAGGTGAAAAGGGCAGGATTGAACTAAAACCATAATCCTCCATACTGGGAACTCCCCAACACTATTCTAGGGAGAATGTTCAATGTGACTACGGATATAAAAACCCATATACACTCCATGAATTCTAACCCTATTTTGAAAAAATTTGGAAAACCCCTGAATGAGGATATACAAACCCAAATAAGAGACACACTGATGTGAAATTCCCAAAGGTTTGATATATCAAGAGGTTTTGGTGGAGGTTTCAACATAATTCCTTTAAAAAAAGGGATAAAATGAATAAAAATACTTTCCAATAATGGATTTGAAGAAGGATTGATGGCTTGTAGACAGAAGAGTGTAGGTGAATTAAATAAGTGATCCCAATTATTGGTGAACAAGTATGGGTGCACATGTTGTCTTGGGTGACATGATGATCACTTATGTGATGAAAAACACATAAGTTAATACTTGGGAGAGAATTGGCTAAAGCCTTCAGAAGTATTCAAAGGTATTCCAAGAAGTGGGGAGATCATGTTTTTGTGATAGGAATAGGTGGTGCAGAAGAGTTTTTTATTCAGGGTGTTTGGGTGCCATAGGTGCACATTTTTTATGGATTTAAAACACCAAAAAAATTATTTTCAATGATCCTTCTTTAATTTATCCACTCTTGGTGTTAAATAACTACCATTAAAGTTTTGGAAGACATTGGTGAAGCACTAGGGTGGCTAGAGTAGTAGTTAGGCTTCAGGTAAATTTTTTCATGAAAATGAAGACCCCAATGGTCTATTTATAGGAAAATATGAGACTTTGGGAGATATGGTGGTGGGGCATGCAAGCAGGATGCACACTATAATTGGGCCTTCAAGTACCTTGCGCGCCGATGACTCCTTGTTCTGACTATGGTGATCCAATTTTTTTAAAATTCAATTATTTATTTCTTTTTGTATTTTCTCTTCTTTTTTCTAATCATTTTACTTTGTCCATTGTTAGAATTCGTGATGCAATGGAGTGTCAAAAAATAGCATGGGATAAAAATATTTTTCTCAATTTATATATATATAAATAGGCAATAGGGGAATAATTTTTTGTATAGAAATATTTTTTCCTTCATAATTAGTAGAAATAGTTAATCCATAACTCCTTTAAAATACAATTAGGTTCACACAAACACTCATGTATTCACCTAGACCTCCCTATATTCATGAGAGATGGGTCATCCTTCACCAATCCATAACATTGTGACCCTTGTTTGGGACATATAGGATCACCCTAGACTATGTTACTTACGTCATTGGTCTATTCAATATGAAAATGAACACATTACACTATCACACTATTGAATGTAAATTTTCAAAACCTTTATTTGTCCTATTAAAAAAATTATGTTTTTTCAAAGACACTATTGGATCACCCAAAACCCATAATTAGAAACTACCTAGTGAGAGAAATAATATTATATTTTTATAAATAGGTTCTTCACTAAAAATAGTAGGGGAACATTTATACACCCAAATAGACTTCCAATTCCAAAAAAATTGGGAGGAAGAAAAAACCAACTATCTCAAATGGTTAATTATTTCTACCCATCATGATCCATTAGGATCCCTTTAACTATTATAGTTAAACACTTTATGATATGATGGTTTTAGGATCCAAATAAATTAGGTCCTCTAAAATTATCTAAGTGATGATGTTTTAGTGAAAATGGAGATAGAATTATGAGAATCATAGGGAAAAAATATGAAAACAAATATTGGAAAAAATCCCATTCATGAATTGAATTTTGGATTCACGTAATGAATATTTAATTTTATTTATATTCCAAAACAACATTTCACCTAATAATAAAATCCCAAACATTAGTTAACGCCATAAATAACCTTTTTTGATGTGAGCATATCTTCCAAAAAACCCATTCTCTCCCTAAATTGATTTCATGTCATCTACCAAGAAACCAATCATATTATGAATTACCAATCATGGTGTAAACTAGATGCAAAAGATAGATTGTAGTTTCCATGCTATATCCTCCTATGGAAACATCCCTATATTTAACCCAACACTCTAGTAAATATTAATAATCATAAAACAAAGACATAACTCAAACCAAAGGTGGTATAAGTAATATTTTTTCTCATATAATAACTAATGGATATGTATTTTTTATAATTTGAAATGTGTGGCAAACGTACCCAATTAAAATATAGAAGAATGACACTCAATGGAAAATTTGATGCAATGGGTCCCACTACACAAATATTATTATGTTTCATTTTTTAACATTATATTTTATTCTTAATTTTTTTATGTAATTAATAATAGTTAGTATTGTGTTTCATTTATATTCGTTGAAATATTTCATTATAAATGAATAATGTGTTGTAAATTTGATTTATATCTTGTCTGATTTATTCTAGAATCATGTTAGTAAGAATAAATACATTACATTGGAAAAAAAATTCTTACATATGTCTTGGATGTTATAATTTGTCTTTTTCCTTGGTAAAATAAAATTTATGACTGTATTTCAAAATGATGTATTCTATTTTTTCTTGGATACTGATCAATTAAATTATGTTCTGAGTATTCACATATCAACCTAATGATTAATGATAAGGGATTCAATTGTTTAGTAGTTATATTTTCAATACATCCATCAAAAGGATGCCTATAGTAATGTATTAATATATTTACTTGAGATTAATCCATTACCCAAATAAAATATCCTTGAATAATAGTTTCATTAAAAAAATTCATTCTATATGTTATTAAAAACTGTATATATGAAATATATACTCTAAAAATTATATTAACAACCCTACTATGAAAACCATGGAAAACCGAAAACATAACATGGATTTTAACGGAGTTATCATTAACCATATGAAAGATTCACATATTCTCTATTCATTCATTCTATTCAGGAGATGTGATAACAATGAGATTGATAAAAATGTGATTATCATGGTTATTGGGTTAGTTTATGAAAACATAATCAAGAAGTTACATTTCAATGGGAACTCATTGTAAGTTACCAAGTCGTTTCGAGAAGATTCATGTATCACGTAGGTAGAATTTATAAAAAAGGTGATTGAAAATGATTAAAATTTTATATTAGGTTTTATCATATAACCAAAGGCTCTAATAATTTTGTGGTTTAGTAAAACCCAAGAAAATACTTCTTATAAATTAACTACATCCCTCACCAACCCATAAAAAAATATTGTGGACATTATTTATCATGTCATAAATTGATAACCTGTTTTATCAAAAATGAGTTAAAATAGATATATTAAATTTTTTTACTTCACTATAACCGTAGAATGATATATTGATAACATTATTTAACAAAATTGTTAATACGGTAATTCTAGTGGAAGAAAACCTCATAAATGGTATAAAACCCCATCATTGTGTTTTTAAAGGAAAATAAAATTGGGAAAATATTTTACATATTTTATAACCCATATGACGAGAAGAACATTTATAAGTGGATACTCAATTACATTCCCATCAGATTCATCAAAGGAGAAAACCTACTTTATTGAAAAAATAAGTTCATTCAAGTGTATCTAGAAACCCTAAACTAGGAAATAATAATTTAAAATAAATATGAATCCTTATTTACTAAATACATTATATGATTCATAATCATCTATATTTTATAAATTAGTTTCACGAAATCTAAACCTATACTTACATCATTCATCAGCCAATATCAATTCTTTATGTAATAAAGGGATCATAGTTATATATATATATATATATGAAAAATTGATTCCAGGATACCTTAAACTCTTGTTACTGTTTAGTAGTAAAAACATATCATTAATAAGAAAAATTTAATTTTAATTTTATTACAGATATATATTTAAAGGAAGATAAAAATAAATTAAGATTTGAGTTAGAGAAAATAAATATTATTAAATGGTTTAATATATATATATTATCCTCATGAATAATGTAAATAATTTTTTGTGTATGGGTTTAATAATAATTACTATAATTATAAAATAGTATTTAAAAACAATTTCCCTCTTATGATTTTAAAAATTTAATGTTATGGAAATTCAACAGAACCATCACAAAAATACTAAAACATATAAATAATAAAAATAAGAAGTGTTAGATTGATAATATTCCCAAATAAATTATTCATACAATATTGTATAGAAAATTCCTAACCAAGAGATCCCATATTACCATGTGTACAAAACCAACTATGGTTTTCTAGTGTGGATTAGTTTCCATAATAATGAATTATAATACAAAGACAATGAATAATAATAAATGGGAATAATTTTATTTGGATGGGTTGGAAACCCTCAGGAAGAAAAGGCTATGAGTTTTACACAATTTTACGTTTTATCATAGCCGGGTAACATCAGTATCAAATATGAATATATTTGATATTTAATAAATGGGTAATTATTTCAATACATTATAATAATGATGATATAAAAAAAGAATCACTTCAAGATATAACTCAAATAAGAAGGACCCATTATCATGTACATGGTCTAATCCATTTATTCAAATGAATTGATAACCCTAGGTGGAGATCATATCATTTATGTACAAAGAAATAATTTCTCCTGAAATATATTACATCATAAATCAATCGATGTTTTCATTCAATTTTTTAATGTAAATTTTAGATTGAATTCTATTATTACATGACCTTAAACTGAAATGAGTCTTTTACATTAGATAAAATATTTTTAAAACTGTAAAATTATAGTTTAATTATAACAATTTTCATATATCTCTTACCAAGAAACATCATAATTCAATGAAATTGATATATATTAAAAAATATTATAATTTCAATGCAATCGTTATAAATTATCTTCTAAATTTGAGGGTATAAATATGAGCTATAATGTTTTGAAATATATTTATAATAGTCTTACATCATAAAAATTTATTGGTTAGTTATTCTAAATTATGCACTTAATTTTTATTGAATCCTTTTTATGCTATTAAGGTTTTTTTCTTTAAAAATTATTTTTATTACATTTTGTGAGTTTTAATTAAAAATAATTTATGATTATTCTATAAATTGTATTTTAAAAAATTATATTTTAAATCATCATATAAAATTAACATAGGATTGAATTTTTGGTATTTTTATAAAATACTTTATTTTTCTATGAACAATGAGAAATATTGATTTTTCAATTATTTTCATTTATTTTAATTAAATCGAGTAATGTTTATATATCATTATGTAATAAATTTAGTATTAATGAAACATAACTATACTTTAATTGAATTTAAACCATTTAAAGAAATAGTAATTATCCTTATACATTATTTTCGTATATGTTAATTTTCTAACTTAAAAACATATTTGTTCTAAAAATGAGTTCCATTTCCTTTTACAAACATAAAATAATATTAATTTCATCCAATTATAAAAATAAAATATTATTAAATTTATTACATATTTTTAATCATATTAATTAATATTAAGTAATAATTGACACTTAATTTTGGGTTGTTATGAATTGTAATTATGGTAAATTTTTGTCTCCCCTCTAAGGGTGAATCCAGCAAAACTAGAGAGAAAACCATCGGGAAATTTTTTTGAATCATTATGAAACTAGAATTTTTCTTATTTGATGAGTGGTTAAAAAATATATACATGTTTAAAGAGTTAAATAATTTATTTTACCAAAATTATTCTTATAGTGACCTAAGATTATCACATATAGATATTACACTATTTTCAAATAATATTCATAACATTACCATAAAAACACCCAATGACCATAATACTATAGTGTCTTTGGAAAAAATGAAACCAAAGAAACATTTAGATAGTAAAACTACATCATATCCCTCTAAGAACATTATAACTATAACCCTTATTAGATATATCTTACGTAATACATTTTTTCATCACTTGGGGAAATGAAACAAAAGAAATGGTGACCTCATATGCTTAGTATGGGAAAAGAAGAGATATATGTTATAATAAATATAACATAATTTAATTTTAACATGAAAATAAAATTTAAAAACCATAACCAATGCATCTATTATCATAATATTGAGTCATGGAATAAATATTCAATGTTTAGAAAACATGAATTATAACGGAATCAAAGAATGTGAGCCATGGGAGAATAACATTGTCATAAGACCTAAATATTTGGCATATAAATAATCTTATAAAATCAATTCCATATTAGTCAGGGGTAACCAAATTGATATAATAGTGTAATGGGTTCACTATCTAAACCATCATAATAGTCAAGGTTCACTCCAAATATCATCACTGTTAGAAAATTGACAAACTAAATCAAGTTCACTGCCATTCCAATTATGTCTATCTCATGAGATATAAATACTTACCCAATTAATTTGAGGTATATTTAGGTCCTAACCATATCATTATGAAATCATTATATATGTGTGCATAAGATAATAAGTAACTCATTATATCATAACCCTTAAAATAAAATGAGTTTCATAATCCTTTAATAATATCATAACTAGTTGAAAATAGACAAGTTCCATAATTATTTCATTATTTCATTGTAGATAGAATCATGGGAAAATTAGTAGGTTTCATAAAAATCATGGTATAACCCATATAAAATATAATTAGGTTTCATAAAAATCATGGATTAATCTATGGAAAATAAATAGGTTTTATAATTTTCTTTCCACCAAAAACCATTCAAAGAAAGTATTATAATTTTTTCATTAGTCTAAATCCCCATAAAAGAATAAATTACATCAAGGGATGTCATCGTATATTGAGAATGATAATAAAAGATAAATAAAATAAAACAATTCTTGAGCAAGTAATGTCTTCTAAAAAATCAAATTTTAAAACTAAAAAATCATCAAATATTTTGGTAAGTGTAAAGTCCTAAAATTTCCATGTATTTTTTAAAATTATATTGAATTATTTCAAGACCAGATGCTTTGGAAACACTTGACTACAATGCTCGGTATGCCCATAATGGAATTTTGATCTTTTATTATGTTCCCTTATGTAAACGTTTCAGTGGAATTTTATAACATTTAAATCAGTGCTTAGATAAAAAATACGAGGGCACTATCGAACTATGAATACTGGGATTTTCCTGGAATGGACTTCAGTTTGACCAGAAAGGGTCAGATGGAAAAGTTGATTTTTGGTCTTCTCAGAAAAAAAAAATAACATAAAAGATGATTTATTTAATTTTTTAAAACCATTGGGAAATGTGGATAGTGGTGCTATAGTGCGACAACCATTTCCATTAAAAGATTATTCTTAGTGGTGCTACAGTGCGACAAAATTATGACAATAAATCTCTCCAACGAAGACTGTAAAACACCATGAACCTCTAGGAACATCGCCGAAGAACAAAACTAGTGAGCGATGAAGGCCGATGGATTCAATTGGGAACTAATTCCCTGTAGACAGAATTCTCTAGTGGTGAATGTCAACTGAGGTAGAGGTTTTTTTATTCAATTTTCTGTTTCTTCGTTCTTTATTCTAAAGAGACAAATATAGGTCAGTCCAGAAAAACATTGACCCACAGATCGCTCATTAATGTTATAATGGTGCCTTTTTGGGGATCTTATACCGAGATTAAATATTATTTGATAGAACATCATTCCTGAACTCACTATGTTTTGAAATTCTAACACGAGGGGGGGGGGGGGGTTGTCATGAACCAACCCATACCAGGGCCCCATCTACAACTACCCCTAGCCCACCTCTATAGGACAGGGGTTGGCGACTAGCGCCGAAGGCTAAACAAACTAGGGGAGGCCTCTGCCTAAAAAACTGTACAGACACACGCAACCAAATCAATGGAAAAGTGAAGAGAAAGGAATGTAAGATACAACGCTACTACAAAAAGGGAATCCAACATACATGCATCGACCTCTAAGAAGAACAAGTAAAGTGATGAAAATTACTGACATGTATACTGAACAGTAAAAGGGGAAAAACATGCGCCCAACAAGAAAGGTGCCACAACTCAGCAACAGGTAAAACAAATGTAAAATGCTGGTGAGTCTCACACCAGGAAATTATTCTACGAAAAATGAACGCAGCCCAAGCTCCTGTGTCCTATAAACTTATTTGTAGTCTCGATCGACCTATCTGTCGTCTCCAAGGGTACACCAAGTGCGGGCAAAGCCCAAGCAGGTGTGAGTATAAAGATACCTAGTAGGATGCCTCAAAATCTCGAGGGAGCAACCAAGGAGGTACTAAAATGGTGAACAGCAGACAGAATAAAGAATAGTAAAATAGTACAAAAGGGAGATTACAGCTCCACCCAAAAAAAGAAAGGAAGTTAACTCGTCCAATCCAAGAGGAGCTAGACACAGAAAGCACGTGGCATACCCCACGCATCTTCACCCATCCTATAAAGAGAGTAACTGAACCAACAAGGTGTGAAAAAAAGTAGAGTGTGTATATATATATACCCAACAAGAATCCTGAACGAGTGTGTAATGGGATCTCTATCTCCAAGATCATCAAATGAAGAGTAGTAAAAAATTCAATGAATATCTATCATTGATTCCCAACAATCCTGCATGCCAAAGATACCTCATTTCTAAATAGAAAAACCAAGGTTTCCGCTACGGTAATCACGGAGAAAAGTCACTGACTAGCCTCATAGAAAAGGGCCGAGTCTGAAATAAGTCATCGGGTAACCCACAATCCAACCCCGCTGGAGGGTGAACCACGAGAGGTCATTAGGTAACCCATTGGCCATTCCCACTGGAGGGTAAATCTCAAGATATCTCCAGGTAACCCAATGCCCAACCCTGATGGAGGGTAAACCATGAGAGGTCTTCAGGTAACCCATTGCCCAGCCCTCCTGGGGGGTAAACCATAAAAGGTCATCGCTTAACCCACTACCCAACCCACTAGAGGGTAAACCTCAAGAGGTCATCGGGTAACCCACTACCTAGCCCCACTGGAGGATAAGCCATAGAATCAATGGGTGTCCCACAACCTAGCCCCACTGGAGGGAAAATCTGGAACTGGTTCGATAACTCTGCACAGTCCGTGCCATCATTGGGTGTCACTAGCACCGCTACCATGCGTAGGTTCGGAGTGCGTCAAAGGAAACTCTGACTAACACCCTTTCATGTTTCAACATTTTATAAGATATTGAAAGGGGCTCCTCTCTCCCAAACAAATTAAACCATTGTAATCCTCAAAAAAAACACGCGAGGTAGACTAATAACTTGATAGAAACAATCTCTCAGTGGAAAAGTTATTCCACACCACTTTTTGCCCAGAAGACGTCTCATTGGGCCCACACCTTAGTCCTGAAAGAGGTCAGGTGAACTACACCAATGAAATGCTCTCGAACAAACATGCCAAAATGACTACAAATACACCCCAAATGGACAGTATAATCAAAAAGGCGTATTACGCTACACACAGGCTAAAAGATTGCATGTGGGGCCCATGGATCAACTCCAGCTTCAACGCCAGAAACCACACCAGTTAACTTCGTCTCAATGCCAGGGTCAGAGTGCCACTGACGATGCCTAAAACAGACACCAACTGCAAAAGTTTCAACTCCCCATGTTATATGCAAGCGGGGCCCTCTGGGGCCGACACCTCGATCCCGAAACATGTCACTCAGATCATACCATTGTGTTCCTTTTGGATAACCACATGGGATAGGCTGTTCATTTTCCCTGAACGAACTTATGTAGCATAAGTCATAAAGACGCAACATTCGTCTGAAATCCGCCTCGTGGGGCCCATGCCTCTGGCCAGAATTTAGGCAGGCGGATTGGTCATTTCAATCCCCTCATAAAAACAATTAGAAATGATTAATCAAACACCCCAAACAGATTACGGGTTAACAAAGTGGTGTTCCACCAAAAAGCATGTGAACTAGGCCCTGTGGGGCCCACACATTATCTCCAACCTGAACACTTAGGAGATCATCTCAAATCATCCGACCGAGGACAGGGGTCATACTGCCGCTGACGACGCATCAATCGGACTTCCTAAGAAAGAGTTAGGTCCGAAACAAGAAGATTTATTTTATTTAAATAATTAATTAATTATTCAAATTTATCGTTTCATGCCATCGGGAAACGAAACCAAACTGCAAGAGTTGCGAACCAACTATGTAAGGAACGTCTCAACTCTGGGGCCACTGTGCATCTAACGACACGTCAAACGGACGTTCGGCTCGCAAAGTACATCCGTTGCGATCTTTAATAATAATTTAATATTATTAATTAAAGAATCTCAAGTCGCCCGCCCTCAGGCATATAACTTAATAACCCCTAAACACATTCCAAAAAGTCAGTCATGCTAACACAGACCTGCAGCTGTAGACGGTGCCTCAAACAGACATGCTGTTTAGAAGTTACGCCCCTCGAACGCAAGGGGGGCCCAACAGGAACGGTTCACCCCAGTCGGCCTGGTCGAAACTGCCGGCCTGCGGCCCAGCTATGGGTCTAGAACCAACCGTCGTGGACTACTATAGCCATACCTGACCCTCCATGGGTCCAGTTTTCTCTCTTTTTGTTTGAAATGGATGGGCCAGTTGTCCGGTCTCCATCGGGTCGCCCAACAGGACCCACAAGGTGCAGGTCCTTGCTTCCTCTGTACACTCAAGGTGTTGACAACCTCCGGATCTTCATGTCGAGCGGGACAGGTCTCCCAAACCCCCTTCTCGCCACAAATGCCACATCCACAGCACGCACTGCTGCACGCCACCATCGCCTCGTCTGAATGTCACGGTCGCCGCGCCTCGCCCGAACGCCACCACCTCACTGATGCCCGCTGCGCTCTGCCACTAAAAAGCCGACTCTAGCCCCTACTTATCTGCCGAGCTCCCCCGAACTCGGTGGGCCGCTGTTCGCGACGCCGCACGCCCAACACACCTCTCGACAGCACTGCCTTGGTGCCCCCTCCTCGTGCCTCCGTGCTCTACCGCCTCCGGCATGGCCGCCGACCGCCAGACCTCTCCGGAGCTGAACCCCTCTCCTGGTCCCCCTGACCACTCCGGTGGTTAGAAAAATTATCCAACACCAGTTTCGGGATCCTCAGGGCCGGATCTTCACAACGCCGCCCCCAGCTCGTTGAATCGTTGATAATATGACATGTCTGAAATTTGGGCGAAGAACGCTGAAGAACAGGGTTTAAAATGGGGCTCGGACAATGGTTGTATTCATTTGACCATCATCCTAATTCTATAAATAGATAATTTAAACAACAAATTTGAGGAAAATTCAAGAAATCAATGAAGGTGTGAATCCTAACATGTTTCCTACCTCATTTTCGATGCACGTCGTAGTCGATGCGTTTGTGAGGCTCCTCCCTTGATTTGTGAAAGTTTTGGGTGAAAACTGCTCCTCGATCCGATGAAGAATGATGAAGAACGATGAAGAAAAGATGGGAGAGAGAGATGGAGAGAGGGAGAAAATGGGTTGTCCCCTCCCAACACTTAATCAAATTTATAAAAATTCACTGAAACTCTCTCAACAGGCGCGGATTCCAAAATCTCTGTGCCTGCCTATATTATATCACGCTTTGGAAGAACACTCCATTTGAAACTCAACAGAAGTCTTATATTTCAATTTCGAGACATAGTTTTAGGGTTATTCAAAAGGAATTCCAGTGATAAAAATATCACTATGTTGTAATTTTGAAATGATGTTTTTTCCCCTAGGTGACATCTCTCGCAGTAGGTCCACGCCCACAACTTTTACACCCCGACTAGAGGAAATGACATGCTATGGAATCAACAGTACCCTCGATTTTCCCATCCGAGAAACCATATAAGATTTCATCCGGTTTTAGCCATTAAATGAATATTGTAGTAATTTAATTTATTCATAAAACACCGCTAAAGAAATAGGTGTCTGAACGTCCCGTGTAGACTTATTTTATGCCCCCCAAGGGTAAATACCATGTTTCAAACCCATCTGTGGTCTCAGATTTCTAATCCGAGCTACCATTTTGGAAAAAACACAACCCCACCACGTGCATAGTATAAAAGCCCTTATGATTTTATAAAATCTATTTTGGGTACACCGGGCATCGGAATCGTACAACGTCTTTGCACCTAGCTCTGTAGTTATATGTAGAAATATTCTAATGTCTTACAGGGAAAAAACAGGGTCTCTACATCATTCCCTCCTTCATGATTTTTGTCCCCGAACATCAATACTAGGAAAAAAAACTCTAGATACAGAGCTCACACCTTGCTCTCTCACCCCCAAGAAAAATTTCACAACACGCGAACCAAAATGATGGTTCGTACTCATAAGAATTGCTAACTTCGAGGTCATGCGTAGGAATACGCACGAACCTCATCAGCTGCGACATGTGGGAGACATCGTGTGCCCACTCTGACTATTGGGAGGGTTGGTAAAGACTGTAGGAAACCACTCAACCACTTTCACGATTCCCGGAAGGCCCAAAGAACTTGGAGGACTTCCCCGGTCAAACCACAACTTTCCATGTCGCAACTGAAATCACAATTTGTTCCTGGAACAGGATCTCGTGATTCCCTCCTTCATAATACACATCGGGTGCATCGCCCATGGATATCTTATCACATAGTACCTCGCTGTCGACATCACTGAGCCACGAATCTCTCACATTCTCAAGGAGCTAAAGAGTCAACACCAATGACTGCAGGAATGTTGTACCCTCCTGATCCATGAATGTCAGTCATAGGGAAGCTAACTACTATGAAACATCCCACGCCTCATGAGTCTGGGACTTCCTTCTAAGG
This sequence comes from Viscum album, assembly GCA_963277665.1. Taxonomy (NCBI): domain Eukaryota; kingdom Viridiplantae; phylum Streptophyta; class Magnoliopsida; order Santalales; family Viscaceae; genus Viscum; species Viscum album. The sequence goes on from OY728128.1 coordinate 1,502,446,758, forward strand.
GAACCAACTACAACACTACCATGAATGCACATGTTAGAGTGACGCATCCACCGCAACTCAATATTATCTTCTTTGAGTGGTACTGACTCTCCCTCATGGTTCTGATCGCATCACAAAAATTCATCTCAGTGGTGGAGGAAAGCTTCCATCCCGTGCATTCAAAACAATGTCAGATAACACCAATGTAGGGTTACACCGATGACCTCCATCACCCTTGGTAAACCCTCGAACAAAGAGTTAGATGAAAATAGTACCTCACGCAGTGTCTAACAAGTTATGCTAAGAAAAGTAGAAAAAGTCACAGAGCATACCTCTTATCATCTCATGCGTTGCAGGATTGTAGACATCCATAGCACACAGCCGGCCGCAGATCTGTCCATCAGCTCCCTGAGCCTGACATATGATGCCTAGTGGTGGTAGAAGGATCTCAAAACGTCATCCTCTAACCACAGTTATTCCTAATATTCATCCAACTCCGCCTCCCTGGGGACCATCCTGTCCTCACCTGGGAGTTCTCTGAACACAACACTGCCTCTATCGTGGCGGTGTATCTACCAACTATCTGTAAAACACATCACATTTTGTGGGTAGTCTCACGCCACATGACCTCTCACATCACAACATATCACTAGTCCTCCATGGGCTATTCCGGTGCAATACGATGTCCCCGACCATGTGCTTGAGTCTCATCTAGGAGAGACCTTCGGCGCCATGACCCTGCCAATCGACATCCCTCTGACAGAAATTTCTCTGTCACCAGTGCCTGCTCCAGCACCCAAAGATGGGTGAGGATGCACAAGGGAACTATGCTAGAAAAAATCTCCTCTACTGAGATCTCGTTCGAACTTCTATGCTTAGAAGTTGCTGTTATTGACCACGTCCAATGTGTAAAAAGTAAAGTCTGTGAACCTAGTCACGTACTCAACCACTACCATCATTCCTCGTTGAAGCTCCAACAACTCTCGAAACTGCAAAAAGCATAAGTAAGAGGGCTAGTACTCTTCATGAAACAACTGCTAGAAGTCATCCCATGAGAGTACCAACTCATCGTGCCTCTGAGTAACCCTGGCCCTACTAATTCCAAATTTCTTGGTGGAAAAATCCTGACTGCCAAAGCCACCATCTAACTTTCCAGTGTCCAAACAAGCCTAAAGAGGCGGCCCACCGACTCTATCCAACCCTCCACTATCTGAGGGCATGGTTCAACAGGCAACCTCAGCAGTCTCTGACGCTGGAACACACATAGCGCACCCATCATGCACTCGTCATTGGCCTTTTCTGTCGGTACTATCTGCTAATCCATAGGTTGTGGTGTTACTGCATGTCCTCCTAGAGAAAGGGTAATCATATGATGGATCTTGAACTGAGGCCTCGTCACTCATGGAGTCGTCATCATAAACTGGAGCCAGTATCCTAGCTGGCTATCATCATATAGACATCCTATATCTGATCAAGGAGTACTGCAGTCCAATGTGCATATATATATCAACAACGATGTGGAACTGACTCAAGAAGGACAGTCAAAGACTCAATCCTATATGATGCATGAACCAAATTCCATACAACAAGTGACTAAGTGTGCCGAGTCGAAAAGCGATTTATCAGGGTCTTGGTGAATGGATACATCGGCCGCTGCACTGTCACTAGACTCCCTGGCCTGATATCCGCTCTCGAGACATGTTGACACTATTTCCAAAAACTCAACCAATTATTCTTTAGGGACGTCCGAACGACTCCCCAAGGAACTAATCACCTATGATACCACTTTTTCACTACCTAACCTTTGTCGGGGAATGAGACGCAACTACCCAAAGCATGCCACCATCGGCCATGGGCTGGCGACTAGTGTCGAAGGCACAAAAAACTATGGGATGCCTTTTCTAAAGAAACTATACACACACACATATCCAACAAAATGGAAATGTGTAGAGAAAGAAAAGAAAGATAAATCACAGCTACAAAAATGGAATCCAACATAAATGCAATGAACTATAACCAGTACAAGTAAAGTGCTGAAAAGTACTAACAAGTAAACTGAATAGTAAAAGGGAAATAACACATGCCCAACCAGAAAGGTGCCACAACCCGGCCATAGGTAAAATTAATGTAAACCATTGGTGAGTCTCACTCCCAGAAATCCTCCTACAACAACTGAGGGAAACCCAAGATCTTGTGTCTTATACACTCCTCCATAGTCTCAATCGACCTATCTGTCATCTGGAAGGGCACACCATGTGCGGGAAAAGCCCAAGCACGAGTGAATATAATGATACTCAGTAGGATTCCCTGAAAGCTCGAGGGAGAAACAAAGAAGGTAATAAAACGCTGAGAAGTAGATAGAACAAAGAATTGTGCAAGAGTACAAAGAGATAGTGCAGCTCAACCCATCAAAACAAAAGAAGTGGACTCGTCCAATCCAATAAGAGCTAGACACGGAAAACACGTGGCATACCTCGTGTGTCTTCACCCCTCCTAGAAATAGAGTTACTGAATCCAAGAGGTTAGAACAAAAGTATGGTGTGTATATATATACTCAACAAGAAACCCAAATGATTGTGTAAGGCGATCTCTATCTCCAAGATTTGCCCAAGAAGAGTCACCAAAAATTCAAAGGATATCCATCATTGATGCCCAATAGTCCCACATACCAAAGCCACCTCATCACTAAACTGAACAACCAAGGGTCCAACATCAGTAATCACGGAGAACAGTCACTAACATGCCTCACAGAAAAGGGCCGATTCTAAAAGAAGTCATCGTGTAAACCAATACCCAGCCCTGCTGTAGTGTAAACCACGAGAGTTCACCAGGTAACCCAATGCCCAGCACTGGTAGGGGGTAAACCACAAGAGATCATCAGTTAAACCACTTCCCAGCCCCGCAGGAGGGTAAAACAAGAGACGTCATCAGGTAACCCACTGCTCAGTCCTACTGGATAGTAAAACATAAGGGGTCGTCTGGTGACCCACTCCCTAGCCCTGCTGGAGGGTAAACCTCAAGAGGTCGTCGGGTAATAGACTGCCCAGCCCTGCTAAAGGGTAAACCTTAGAATCAATGGGTAACCCACTACCAAGCCCCAGTGGAGGGAAAACCCCAAACGGGCCCGATAACTTCGCACTGCTCGTGCCATCACTGGGTGTCACTAGCACTGCTACCGTGCGTTGGTTCAGAGTACGTCAAGGGAACCTCTGAACAACACACTTTTATGTTTCCACATTTAATGCGTTCTTTTAAAAAGCTCCACTCTCCCAAACATATTACACTGTTTTAATCCTCGCGAAAAAACACACAAGATAGACTAATTATTCGCTGCAAACAGGTTCTCGATGGAAAAGTTATTCAACACTGCTTTATGCCCAAACGACGTCTCTTGGGGCCCGCACCTCAGTCCCGAAAGAGTTTGGGAGAAATTCTTCATCATGAAGCTCTCGGAAAGACATTCCAAAATGACTACTCATACGCCCCAAACAAACACCAGAAGAAAAAATGTGCAGTTTGTTGCACACAGATTAAAAGATAACCCAAGGGGCCCACACCTCAACTCCCTCTTCAATGTCTGAAACCACACCGGTTAACTTTGTCTCGATTCCTGGGTCACAATGCCACTGACAGTTCCTAAAATGGACTCTGGATGCAGAAGCTGCAACTTCCCGAGTTATATGCAAGAGGGGCCCTGTGGGGCCCAAATATCGATACCAAAACACATCACGCAGATCATACCATTGTGTTCCTTGTATATTACCACATGGGATATGATATTCATTTCCCCTGAACGAACTTATGTAGCATAAATCGTAAAAACACAGCATAAGTCTGAAAGCCACCTCGTGGGGCCCACGCCTTGGTCACGAATTTAGGCGGGCAGATTGCGGCACTACAATCCCCTCTTAGAAAAAATCATAAACAAGTACTCAAACACCCCAAAAAGATGACGGGTGAAAAAAGTGGCATTCCACCATAATGAATGCGAAATAGGACCTATGCGTCCCACACCTTGTCTCAAACCTGAAAACTTAGGAAAGCATTTCAAAATGTCTACACGTGGACTAGGTTCACTCTGCTACAGATGGCACATCAATCATACATCCCAAGAAAGTGTTTGGTCTGACTCAAGAATAATTAATTAATTTAAATAATTAATTAATTATTCACATTAAGCATTTCGTGCCATCGGGTAATGAAACTAAACTGTATGATTTTTTAACCAACATTGGAAGGACTGTCTCAACTTCAGGGCCTATGTGCCTCTGACGGCACATCAAAAAGGCATCCGGCTCGCGATTCATGTCTGTTGCGATCTTTGATAATAATATAATATTATTAAATTAACATATCTCGGGTTTCCCGCCCACGGGCTCAGAACTCAAAAACCCCTAAACACCTATGAAAAAGTCTGTCACAATGACACGGACCTACATCCATGGATGCGACATCAAAAAAATGCACCTTTTAGAAGTTACTCCCCCCCCTGCCCGGAAGCAAAGGGGTCCCAAGCTGGCCGGTTCACCCTGATTGGCCTGGTCCGAACCGCTGGCCTGCGGCCCAGCCACGTGTTCGGCCCAGCCGCCTGGCCCACAAGACGCGGCCTGCTCCAGCCACACCAAACTCGCCTCAGGTCCGGTTTTCTATCTTTTTTTTGAAGAGGACAGACTAGTTGGCCGGTCTCTGCCAAGTCGACTAGTAGGACCTTCAAGGTGAGGGAACTTGCATCCTATGCACTCCCGAGGCACTGACCGCCTTGGATTCCTCCTGCTGATCGCGATGGGTCTCCCGCGCCCCCTGCTCACCGCCGGCACCACAGCCGCAGAACGCACCATCGCGCGCCGTCGTTGCCTCGTCCGAACGCCGCAGCCACCACGCCTCACCCGAACGCCGCCACCTCGCTGAATCCCACCACGCCCCGCTGTTGGGAAGCCGCCTCCATCACCTGCTTCACCGCCAAGATCTTCCGACCTCAGTGGATGACTGTCTGTGACGCTGCAAGCCCATCACACCTCTCGACTGCACCACCCTGGTGCCCCCTGCTTGCGTCGCCGTGCTCTGTCGCCTCCGGCTCGGCCGCTGGCCCTTGCCGGAGCTGAACCTTCGACCGGTCCCCCCAACCACTTCGGTGTTCCAAAAAATTATCCAACACCAGTTTCAGGATCCTTGGGTCCGGAGCTTCACAACGCCACCCCCCGTTCAATGAATCATCATGAATTTGACATGTCTGAAATTTGGACGAAGAATGCTCAAGAACAGGGTTTAGAATGGGGCTCGGACGATGGCCTTCTTCATTTGGCCATCATCCTAATTCTATAATTAAAGAAATTAAATGAAAAATTTGATTAAAATTGAATAAATCAATGAAGATGCAAAGCTTAACAAGAATCCTACCATATTTTTGTTGCACGTCGTAGGCGATGCATCCGTGAGGCTCATGCCTTGATTTTCCGAACTTTGGGGTGAAGACTGCACCTCGATCCCATGAAGAATGATGAATAGCAATGAAGAATAGATGAGAGGGAGAGAGAGGGAGAGAGAGATAAAAAGGGTTGTCCCCTCCCAACACTTAAGCAAATTTATAAAAATTCACTGAAACTCTCTTAACGGGCACGTATTCTGAAACATCAGTGCCCGCCTATTTTATATCACGCCTAGGAAAAACACCCCATTTCAAACTCAAGTGATGTCTAAGATTTCAATTACGAGACTTTTTTCGAGAGTTATTCAAAAAGGATGCCAGTGATTAAAAAAATCACTAAGTGGTCATTTCGAAATGAGGATTTTTCCCCTGGGTGACATCTCTCACAGAAGGTCTGTGCCCGCAACTTTTACACCCCTCCTAGGGTAAAAAGAACGCTCTGGACTCAACGGTGGAATAACCTTTCCCATCTGAGCAACAGTTTAGGATTTCCATAGGTTTGACCTATTAAATGAATAATTTAGTAATTTAATTTATTCATTTGACACAATGATAAAGAGAAATGGGTCTGAACGTCCCGCACCAACATATTTTATGCCCCGCCTAGGGTAAACACCGTGTTCTAGACCCATATGTGGACTTTGATTTCCCATCCAAGCTACTGCTTAGGAGAAAACACAAATCCGCCACAAGAACAGTATAAAAACACTTAACATTTTTATAAAATATATTCTTGGCACACCGGTCCTTGGAATCACATGCCGTCATCGCACCTAGCTTTGGAGTTATATGTAGAAATATTCCAAATTCATACTGGGAAAAACTGGGTCTCTTTAGGGATGAAATGAATAAGTCCTGACCTCCTCCACCTGTGGGTTCTTCGTGGCAGAGCAGTCAAATTAGTGAAAATGAATGATTATTTCCTTTATAGGTATGGTGAAATCCCAAAGAGGGTGGAGGGCCATACAGCATGAAGAATGGACCACTGGTGCAGACCTTCTGGAGGTGGCCCTCGGAGGCATCTGTGGGTGGGTGGAGGAAGCCACAGGCGGGTGGCGGTGCACCACCCCTAGAAGTGAAAATTACATCAAAATACCAATTAAGAGTGAGAGAGAACATGGTTAATAGGAAGTTAGTGATCACAAAACCATTAAAAAAAGTGGCATGAAAAAGGTTACTGATATTATAAAAATAATAATTACATAACACGACATTATTTAAAGTTCATTTTACTAATGTTTAGTACTTTACCTAAAATTATATATCTACTAGATTTCATTCAATTTCCTAATCACAGTCTCATATATTGGTTGTTCATTGATCATATCTTATTTAAAGAGATAAAGTTAAAATTGTGATTTAAGCACTAAAAGATCATAATATATATATATAGAAAATGATAATTCCTTTTGTATCTCCATAATTATATTCACAAAACAAAAAATTTATCACCAGTTATCTAGTATGGATAAATCTTCATATTGTGAAGTAGTAAATTAATATCCAAAGCTTCATCCAAAGTAAGACTTAAACCATTTCATAAATGGTTATCCTGATGACCCTTACAAAATATTAAAATCAAAACTCTAGAAATAATTTCACTAAATTTAAAAATATCATCTTTTCATTAATCCCACATATATCATAAAGTGAATCATGATTTTCAATGACCAAAAAAGTGAATTGTATGATGATATATTATAAAAAATCTTCATAAGAACCAAAACTACCAAACAAAACATCCATTAAATCATGAATTCTTCCCAATCCATTGAATAAAAACATATATTATTGAATATATTCCATATTTTAATAATGTTGTAAACTCTATCAATGATAACATGATCAAACTTTTCAACAAATCCTCCATTGGTTTTCAGGTCACCAATAGTACCCAAATAATATTGTCCATATAAAATATCTCTTTATCCAAACTAAAAAATATTTTCTTAACATTAGGAACATAATAAGGGTAAACATACAATAATAAAAATATTACATTACCATAAAATAAATTTCCTATGCATTAGTACCATTTAACCGATTCTCGATACTCATTAATGTAGAAATTGTTTGGAATAATTCATTTATGTCATGTGAATGTAATGATAAAAATACCACCATTTTAACTATAATTATTTGATCCTAATAAAAAATATACCAATCCTACAACATTCTTAATACACTATTTACCTGGATTTCTCATCCTTTTCTTTAACACTTCTTCCTCTTATATATCATTTATAGTCTCTTTATCATTGGTATTATATCCATTAATCATAAAACCATCCAAATGTTTTTCACGATAATTCCCTTTAAGTCATAAATTTTTATTGTGACAATACTTTCCAAAACTAAGGAATTCATCCATAGATGATACCTTAGGTATACAATTATATTTATCCATTATGTTAACAAAACCTTTCATTTTTCCTTTGTAGTTACTTTCTTTGAGTCCTTCTATACACACTGAAAACATTATATCATACCTATAATAGAATCAATTTATTGCTTCATTCTACATAATCAACTTATAATATATTTCACATTATGTCTATCATGGTCTCTTCTACAAAAATTACCATTTACCACTATCCATATCTTCTTTGTTAAGTCTGGTAGTAAGATAAGGTGTACATTATTAATAATATTTTGTGATTGATTATTATGAATACTGACAAAATCCTTCACTCCAATCATCATCCCATTTGAATTGTGATTATAAAATTCTCAATCACATTAAATGTTAACCTAGTTACATTCGGTTCCCAACATTGATTAAAACCAAAAATCATAGTGTGATTAATGGTAATCACAATGGGAAACCAAATTATGGATGAAAATCACATATTGGTTATTAAAATGACAATAACGTTTTGTAATCAATATAACCATATGTTTTAAATGTTAATTAATAGTCATAATCTTTTTAAATGCTTCATAGTGGTTTATAAAGATTTTATGAATTTCCAAAGAATATACCCAGGAAGTGTCAATCTAGGTGTGCAGAAAGGCCCATTGTTGTGCATCCATTTATGTTAAAGTACTTCTCCAATCCCTCTTTTCATATTTATTTCTCCTATGTACCAATATTTATTTTCTCCATCCACGTGTAGTATCCAAAATAGGATGTAATTTCATGGATAACACTTGAACTATCCATTACCAAAATTCTAGGAAATTTTCCTATACATTGACACGTACATAGAATTATCTTTAGAGACATCCCTAGAAATATCCATAGAAATATCCTAAGGGGTATACCAAATGTTTTCTCATCATAATTTACAATTATTAACTTATAATATCATATGATACTAACCATAGTAGCCCAGTCTTATCATATATAGATATTATATAATTTTTGAAGAATATTAATTAAATAATCAAAACACATACCTGATGACCACAATAGTTTAGTGTATTTGGAAACATGAAAACATAAAACTGGTCTATAGGAAAAGTACATAATCTCCCATTAAATCCTACATTACTATACATACTAAGAGAAGACCAGAGTAATGAAAGAAATATAAATTATTTAAGTAGAGGAGGAAGTGGGATCCAAGATCATAAAACAAAATCTTACTCATTCATCTGAGTATTGTAAGTGAAATGGTCGAGCTAAGGGTATGGTTTAAGATAGGTGATGGTAAAATCTACAAATCAAACTCTTAAAATTATAAAAAGTAGGCTTTCACTACATGAAATTATTTTTGATGGTGTGAATTCCAACTTAGCGACACCATTAAAACCAAGAATGATGCTTCATTTCCTGAATAAATGATGATATAAATTCTATTATTATATTTTAACCATTCAAGGCGAGAAGCATACATTCATGATATGAACTTCTCACTGTAAAAACTTATCAGATAATATTCTTGACATGGTCCTCCAAAACTCACTCTAGAGTAACCCCAAAACCTCCAATATCTTGAAATATGAATGTTACTAGGGGATTCAAATTCCACCATAAGGGATTATCATTACCAAAAATATTATATAGGGATATCTTTTGAAAAACTATTTCCACAATTCTAGGACATTCAATTCAATCTTCAAAATCTTCTCATGGATAAATCCATGCTACCATAGAACCTAGAAATAATGCACTATATTCCCTTACCCTAATTTCTTTATCATCCCACAATTCAAAATAGACATACCATGAATAAAGAATCTACCTCAACGCAACATCAACATCATTGAAAACATGTTCAAGATCAATACCATTCTTCCAAATCTACACAAGATAAAAAATATCATCCATACATTGATGTCGCGGAAAAAAATCTAACAAGTATTACTTCATTGTCATCAATTAAACAATATCTAATTAATCAAAAAACTATGGCACTATCTTTCATTGATTTATCAAACATTGATCCACCAATTGTGATTTTACCCACAAAAACACCAATTATTACATGAAAAAATCAGAGGGATTTTTTCTCTGGTGAGAGTATTAATGATACCCGATCTGACATATAGAAATATAATTTTGATTAAAATACACCTTATCAGAATTATCCTACACCACGATTAACCAAATCACAGTGAACTGACTTACCTCAAGACAAAAAATAGTGAAGGAAATGATCAACCATAATGATCCTCAAAAGGATACATCTGAATTGATGAATAGAAGATTTTTTTTAATAAAAATACATCAAATTTTGATAATAATTCAATGATCCATGAAAAAAAATCACATATGACCTGATCACATCCTCTAATATTTGAATCATCATATCAGACTTTCTATCCTTCTATAGGTTATATATCATACATAGATTCCACTATAACCCAATAACCTTATAACAACCCTTCCAAAACCCTAACATGAAACATGTATCCTAATTTTATATTATACATGTAGTCACACCATGTGATCGTATTATTTTACACACATATATCTTACAAAACTCATCCAAACACCAAGTCTCTCATATCATCACGATTTTTGAAACATTCATCAACTATTCAACCACCAGCCAAACCATATACTAACCTAATAGGGAACAAAGAAACTCTAAAACAAAACCTAGTGTTAGAATATTTCACTTTTATACAGACACTATAAGGGGAGAAAGCAATCCAAAATGTTTTAAGTTATTTTATATTTCCCTATTATAGGTAAGGTAATGAGAGACAATCCCAACTACAAAATTCATTATACCCGATCACTAAAAACAACATTAGATATCATGATATTTATTGTTCAATCCTAGATGTAACACCCAATATGAATGTGGGAGTACCTCATCAACTTCTCCTTCACAGATATGGAAACCACCACCCGTCAATTGATATTTCATTACCATCCAAGGGTCATCTGAGAACAAATTTTTCTCCCATTAACCATTATCACATCACTAATTTGTTTATTCAAACATTCAACTAGAGTTTAATAGATCTACAAATGATGAATTAATGATATGGGAGTACATGAAACCACCTATTTTTCCGTAGATATATCCTCAAATCAGTCTATTAGAAATATTTTTACTCTTCACTCCCCTAATTATGTCCACGTTTCTAGTAACTATGATTTCATATTGAGAGAATTAATGCCAATATTTACCTTTCCTAGGGAATAACCCATCTAAAAATTAAATATATTTTTGTACTTGATAAAATTAATCTTTTATACATTTAATTATTGATTCTAAAAGATCTATCAGAATATTTTATGGCCCATGTAAATGAAAAATATCTAACTAAATAGAAACAGACACCAACACATAAAATAATGGACCACCACAACTAACTCCATGCCATAGTGGGGTAGTTATAGTAATACTTTTAAATTTGATGAAACCCAAATGAAACTATGAAATATCCCTGATTTATGAAGACCCCAAATCCAACTCTTTAAGTATCATAATAGATCATATAACTAATCAATGTGCTTAGAATAATTATAAATAGAGCAGATTCAAACCTCATATTTAACTCCTATAACTCATCCTTATTGATATTCATCAACATTAATATAACGACACAACTATTTATATCAAATTTAAATATGATTTCATACATAAATTTAACATAATAAATCTTTGAATATCGAGAGTTACATCTAAATTCTGGATTATGATCATTACAAAACAATAGAAAATATAAAAATAAAACCTCTTTATTGAAAAATTCTTTTACATGACCACAACATTACTTTGTACTTAAAACCAAATCAGATAACCTATGAACATTCAAAATAAAAGGGTGAGATATAAAACCAGGTAAGGGAATAATCATAGAATAACATGAGGAATTCAATATATGTTAGTAAACTGTAATATCAATGTAGCATAAAAGAAAGGTGAACATAAATGCATGATATAGTAATATAATCATAACATGGAAATGTGGAAACAATATACAACATGTTATAAGTATGATTCAAGGATAATTTTACATGAATTATCATGAGTAAAACATCATTTAACATAAACTATAATGGGTAAATCCACATTTCACTTGTCTTATAGTGATACTAAACATTAGCCAATGAATTTGAGTGCTATCAGGTCACACCCTTCATAATCATTTCATTTTCATGCTTAATTTTTCCCTATAGATCATTCGTTAAACATCTTAGTCTACCCCAAGAATAAGGAATTTAGTATAAATACATGTAATTACTCACTTAAAAAGTAAATGATCATTAGTTTAATTTTATTGATAGGGAAATGGGAATGGTGTTCACTAAACAATGATTTTGGCATGGAAATCATAGTGCAATTTTGGCAGCATAACAGCGTAAAAATGAAATTTTGTAAGATGGTTATATGAGAGAGAAAGTGGTATGACAACGTTTATTCATGAAATTGATAGTAACGGTGTCTAGGTAAGAACATATCCTGACTTAAGCAATTATAAAATTAAAAAGGATTACTATAAATGAGGTGCTTGATTAAAAGAGAGAGAGATAAGACCCTTATTGAATTACACCATAGTAACAACTTAGGTAAGGGTCCAAATGGGGGAAGATAAAACATATCTCATTGAAATAACATAAAAATTAAATTAGTGATTTTATTATAAAAGGATTAAAATATAACAAATTTTACGCCAAAAAGGCTAGTTTGAAACTAGGTTCTTGAATTGAAAATAGGAGAGGAAGGGGAGGATCCCATAAGAAATTTAACCATGGTAACATGTATATATAAAGGATCATGGATGTATTAATGAGAATTGTAAAATAATATATCATTATTTATTAATGAGGACTCCTTAAGTGCATCCATGAGACCTGGGACCAAAACCAGGCGGAGGGTAATTTTCCATTATTGTAATAGGTACTGTAGCAGGGACTGTGCAAGACTGTTGTAGGTACTGTTGCGGGAACTATAACAGGAACTGTTTGGCACTGTAGCAGCCAGGAATATTCCCCCGTTTGGGCCTTCGGGCCACCGATTTGGCCCCCAAGTCCTTTAAGTCCTTCAGGCCACCCAGGCCTTCGGGCCACCTTAAGGCCTTTTGGCCCCCTTAAGTGCAGATACAAACCAGACAACGTACAAGGAACATGATTTAGAAGGAGGATGAGAAATGAGATTTCACTAGTGAAGAAGCTAAATGGATTGCAATAATGAGAGGGTATGACACCTTACATCGGGACAAGCATGTCCAGGCATGGGAATGCCTAGCCGAACAGCCATGCAAAGGTGGAGAGTTGATTCCACGATGAAGATGCTGGGGAGGAGAAGTTACAAATAGTTAGTCTAGGTTGTATGTAATGTTTGAAGCCTACGGGGAATGAATTCCTCTATGGACTACGGGACATGTAATAGTTACGCCTATGGGCCTTGTGAGGGTTCTACCTCACCCCATGAAAGGTGGATTACCAAAAAAAAATAAAAAATGAAGGCATTTAGTCCATTGGAGTGTTAATTGAATGGAAATTAATGGTAATATATATGAACATATCCCAACATATTAAAATTGAAATTAAGAGACATATCATAAATATAGTGACTGATAAAAAGGATAGTGGAAGATCCCTTTAAATGGTTGGGTGACACCCAAGGATTAAGAGAGGCTTATTGGGCGCTTGGGGAGCCTTCATAGGACTATAGGGAGTATAGAGATCAATTTGGATGAGCATAAATGAGTTTGAGTGAAGAGGACTGAGGTTTTGGGTGGGTTTATATAGGATAGGAGGGGGATTTCTTATTATATTTGTTTTGGAAACTACATAATAAAATATTCAAAACCAAAAACCATCCATTGGATTTCACATGGTTTCTAGAAATGGGGAGTGGTATAAATTATTTTATGAGTCCTAGGGCCGAAAATAACAAATTATTTCCTTTGAATATATAGAGTTAAGTCACATTATTATAGAAATGAATTTAAAATATTAAAATATATTATATGACTTGGAGGATTCGTAGTGGATTTTTGGTATAAACAAAATAAAGGTGAAACAAAATTATTTTAATTATGAAACATGTATTTTTTTTCAAATATACCTTTTATAGTATTTATTACATCATAATTGGGCCATTATGGTGTCCTAAAACACATGGTATATTTATATGGGATTTAATTTGTACAACATTTTTTTACTATTTTAGAAAATTACAAAAAAATACCCATTGTGACATATTGAGGTTCTGATTCCAAAAAAATATTTGTTTTATCTAAGAATTTTTCAATTATTTAATTTTTCAATTTAAAAATATCTGTCATTTATTGAAAATAGATGTGTTTTGAAAAAGTAGTTTCTTAACCTTAATAACAATTATAAGGGACTTCAGAAAAAATATGATAATTTTTATTTAATAAAATTAATTTAATAATAATATTTTACTAAAATATTAATTTTTTCAAATATTCATGTATTCATCAAAAAATATTTCTTAATTAGAATTGAATATTTATGAAAAATAATTTTAATAGTAATAAAATAATAGTAAAATTATATTCATTAATCTGTTAGAAAATAATGTTAGGGTCCTGGTACATATCTCATTATAGAGCAATTATATGACATAATAGTAATATGCACGATAGTGGTGATTTCATTGGACCGTTCGGTGATCATGGTTTGGGCCATGATCTCAATAAACTTGAACTTCTATGGTAAATGATTTTTCTCATGCATATATTATTGGATATTAGAATGTGATTTGTCTAGGAAAAGACCAGAAATGAACTCTCCCTCAGAATCTCTAATAATTGGGCTTCATAGGGTATGATCTTACTGATTAGGAACATCACTTCCCTTTTCTATTCCAAATAGATTTGTTAAAATCCCATATTTATTCTAGTCATGAGATCACTGTTCAACGACTATATTAATAACGGTAACAAAAAAATAGTATTTTAAAATCAAATTGAATATAATAAAATAATTTTATGAGTTTTTACAACCATAATACATTTAATTATATTAAAAAGTATAATTTTTATTGATAATAGTTTGGGACCTTATTACCATCACCACTTCAGAAATTTCACCCTCAAAATTTCTTTTTCCCCAACTAAAATTGATGAGTATAACTTTATTTCATCACTACATTTGGTTCCCATATTTCTTATTCAAAATTTTTTTTTCTCTACAAAAATTTTAAGAGGGGATTTTATTATTTCATAGAATATTTTCTATATGATCTATGATCCTCACTGGCTGCACCTCATAAGAAAGATCATTCTCCAATGGTGACACCTCTAGATTGAGTACATGTGAGTGGTCAGTTATGTACTTACTTAAGATGGATACATGGAATACATCATATACTTTAGATAGGTTTGGTGGGAGTTATAATAGATAGGATGCTTCTCTAATGCGATCAATAATCTCAAAAGAACATATATACCTAAGACTAATATTTCTCTCTTCCCAAATCACATAACTCTATTCTACAGATATTTGCGAATTAAAACCACATCTCAAAAATAAAATTATAGGTATCATCAATGATAGTCATCATATATCTTTTGTCAACTCTAAGCATCATTGATGTGCTGCTTGATGGTATTAACCATCTCCCCCATTACCTAGAAAATTTTCATACCTAGAAGTTTTCATTACCCAATACTATCCCAACCTACTTATGTTCTAAATCACTTACTATAAAGGGTTTCATAAGAAGTTAATTGGATCCTTCCAGGGAAACTGTTGTTGTAAGAGAACTCCACCAGTGGAATATGTCTGTCGCATATGAATTTGAAGTCCATTGAGAAAGCTCTTAATATGTACTTAAGTGTTTAGATAGTCTTCTCATATTGAACATCAGTTTGGGGGTGATAAGTTGTATTGGAGTTCAGCTCAATGTTTAGAGAATGCTAGATAATTTTCCAAAACATTGAGGTGAATCTTGGATATCAATCTGATACAATCGATAGTGGTACTCCATGCATAATTACCCCTTATTTGATGTATATCTGGTCTATTTGATCTAGTGAGAATCCTCTCGAATCAAAATGATGTTTTTATTTATTATATGATGATCCTATATAACCCATATATCAATGTTTCCTTTGGATGTCTTCAGAATTTATGTGAAAAAGTGAATGGTGATTTCCTCCCATTTCCATGTTGGAATGGGTAATGGTTCCATCATCAAATTATATTTCCGCCTCACAGTTTTCACTTGGTGATATAGCTTGCACATTGCGGTATATTCAGCGATATCCATCTTCATGTTATCCCACCAATAGTTCTATTGGATATCTCGATACATGGTTGTGTTTCCTTGGTGAATGGAGAACATTGAACTATGGGAGTCATCTAAATTTATTTTTTTAACACTGGATGTGATGGAACACATTGTCTTGACCCAAATCTCACAATTTCTTATTCATTAACATTTAAATCCATGGATTTTCATTTTCTGATAGTTTCCAATTTCTTCTAAATTTTCAAATCATCTTTTCGATCACCCTTTATCCATTACAAAAGCGATGGTTGATCAATCATATGGAAAAGGATTTATGTTTTTTATTTCTTTATGATTCCCATGTCCATCCTCTTCAAATATAAGATGATCGGATCTATCTCAATTATCATCAATGATATAATTGATCGGTCCGACCTACATAGAGAATCTGATACCCTGTTCGATTCCCCAAGATGGTAGAGGATTGAGTAATCATAATCCTTAATGAGCTCTAACCATCTTCATTGGTGCATATTAATCTCTTTCTGTATGAATATATTTTAGAGCCCTTTGTGATCCATATATAACTCACACTTTTCCTCAAAGAGATAATGACACCAGATTTTTAACTTAATGATATCAGTTTCTAACATTATATCAATCATGAGATAGTTTTTCTCGTGAACATTCTACTACCTTGAGGCATAGGAAATGGATTTTTCCTTTTTCATCAATACACATAACATTCCTCTCTTAGAAGAAACACTGAAAATTACAAAAAGCTCAATACTTTTGGGTACTATGAGCACATGAGCTGTGATAAGCCCCCTTTTCAAATCAATGAAGCTTTCATCACATTCTCATTTCAAGTAAACTTGAGTCCCTTCAAAGTTATCTTGGTAAGATTGTTTGATAATCCTGGGAAATTTCTCACAAATCAGCAACAATATCCTGCTGACCTATGGATGTTACAGATATCAGTAATAGATGTTGGCCTCAACTATCCCTAGATTTATTTTTTCTTAGAAGGATCCACAGATATCCCATTAGTGGTGATGATATTATTCATTAATGAATCATCCTTCAACCTGAACTCACAATTTCTACACTTTTCATAATGCTTCTCCATTCTTAATGTCTTTAGCATAGTGATTAGATAATCCTCAAGCTCCTTCTTGGTTTTTTAAAATATTTGAATATCATCTATAAAGACGACCACATATATCTCAATGTAATATCAAAAAACTCTATTCATCAAGTCCATGGATAATTCGGGAGTATTAGTGAGACCAAATGACATAACTATAGATTCATAATTCTCGTACATTGTAAAAAAAGTAGTCTTGGTGATATCCTCATTTTTCACCCTAAATTGGTAACATCCTGAACACAGATTTGTATTGGGGATGTATTTTGCTCCATGTAGCTGATTAAACAAGTTATCAATTAGGGGAAATGGTTATTATTCATTATTGTGATTTTTATCTCGTAATAATCAATGAAATGGTTAATTGACCCATACATCTTCTTGTAAATGAGAACTGGTGAACCCCATAGTGAAGCTCTTTGTCATATAATTATTTTATGCAGATTCTCCTATAGTTGTTTCTTTAGTTATTCATGTTCCAAAATAGCTGTCCTATAATGAGTATTGGATAAGGGAAATTCTCAAAGTTTACACTTTATTGAAGATTATTCCTCTCACCTAGAAGGAAGACCTGAAAATTACATAGGAAACACATTTGTGAATTCCCTGACAATTGGAATGTCTTCAATAATGGACTATTCCATAAAATCAATCATTTCAGAGAGATATGCTTTCTCATAGATAAATAATATCAATTCTTGAGATAATGGTTCTAAAGAAGATTTATCCTCCTCCATGAACTTTTATAGAATCAGGGGATGATTCTCTATATGAAGAGTAATTTCCTTCTCATGTAAATTTATGTTGGATATTTTTTGGGAAAGCAAATATATGCCTAACATTGCATCAAATTCCACCAAGTAATGTAAAAAAGGTTCTATAGGAAGTTCAATCCACAAATTATTATAGTGGAGAAGTTATATAGATGGGATGAAATAAATTCCCCACTTTTCATATTCACCGACATATCTACATCCACTATTTTTTTCTGGTGTTTTAATAGTTGTACTAAACATTCAAGATATAAAATATTGTGTAGAACTAGAATCGAAAATTAAATTTTCTATTCTGAAATAAATAACTACTGTAGATTTCACCACTTTGTTGTCGGTTTCCACTTACTAGGTGGAGATGGAAAAGTATATCCTTGGTTGCCTTGGATGCTGTTGGTTGCCTTTAAAAAGCCTTGGCATAGGGAACTGGTTCACAAAAGTGTCATGGTTCCTTACAATTTTAGAAATGAACAAATTTATTGAGTGTCGAATGGAGAGTTCCTTTCATTTTACACATTTATGGTTATATCCTATCAGAATATATGGTCTAGGTTCCCTTATATTTCATAGATTAATCATTTCCTCGATCCCATTGAGAAATTTCCAGGGTTCTTTTTTCTACACCTTTGACATCTAGGGGGATGTAATTTCTAAGCATCTTTATATTTATACATTATACTTCTATAATTAATGACTAAATTCTACATTCTTCTCCATGATACCACTGATATTATCCTATCTCAGTCATAACTTTGAATGTACATCAGACAACTTCATATCTACTCTCAAAGTAATATGTCTCAAGGGATTTTTGTAGGCTAGGCTTTATCCTACCAAAGAAGTGGAGGGTAACAAAAAATAAAAAGGAATATCATGAATGTATTGTGATGTTTTATTTTTAAACCCCAATAGGTTCTTCACTATTTATCTTGAGTGCAAGAAAATATATTTTCATATTAAGATAGAGCATGTGGAGAAAACGTTTATTGAAAAGAGTTTTCTGGAATTCCTTCCACTCAAATGCTTTGATCTCTTCCTAATGCTTCATATTCTTGATCAATGTCAACCTGTGATCAGATTCACACTCCAACCAATATACTGTTAGCATAACCTTGTCTTGTTTTGGAACATTGAAGGAAATTAAATATGTTTTCAAAGTAATTGAACAATTTTTTCATGATTAAATTATCAGATGATCTATTGAAAGTATGAGAAATTTGTCTCATGAATCACTCAACTATGGGTTCCACTCTCTTAGGGGTTGGGGTGGGGGATTGGGAGATCTAATTGATCCATGTTTAGATTTATAACTTGAGTTAATAGAGATATAATTGTAACAATGATTGTGATTATTACTCCATTGGTTTAGGAATCTTTATGGGTAAATCCTCACACTACCCTTCACATATGTTATCAACATGATTCATCCAATTACCAACCATTTCCTCAAATAAATGAAAAATCAGGGATGATTATCTTAAATAGATAAAATCATAAAGGGAATCCAATGAAATTAAGGGGATAACATATACATTACTTTTATCCCTTTATGTTATTATTTTGTTGGCATCAATACATGTTATCCATGATCTACTTCCTAAAAAATATTATTATAATCATTTACATGTTCCCTTAATAATGGTTTGTAACGAGTCTACAAATTTACCAAATCATATCCCCTGGAATTATCAAACTAGGAGTGATGTAATGATTTTAGTCATTTGCTAGGTTACCCTAAGTCAAGCCCGGAACACCTTGTTAGATTTGTTACTATGAGGTGCATATATGCCAGAACAACATCCACTTCTAGTATCCAGACATAGATTTATTCTCATGATAAACCACTCACTCTATAATTACCAAAATTTATGGATTCTTTCTAAAACTAATTCATATCCCTAACTATTTTCACTATGGTTAGCTAATCATAATCTAAAAAATAACTAATCATATACTTTGATACCAACTATAACAACAATTATCATTATTTCATATTTATACACGATTTATTAAATATATTGAACTTAATAAAACTCATAATATCGATAGGACTTGTTTTTTTTGTGCTATGGAACAGTACATAACAATATAGAACATAAAATACAACATCTTTATTGAAATCATCTTTTACATGACCCCAACATTCATTCATACTTAACACTGCATGGGAGAACCTGGGGAAAGACATATGAAAAAGGTGATATATAAAGACCGGTAATTAAATAATCCTGAATTAACATGAGGTAGACAATAAATTTTAGTCAATATGTATATCAATTGAGAAAAAATAAGCATTAACATAAAGGTATGATATACTGGGATATTTATAACATGGAAATGTGATAACAACATACAACATTATATTAACATGATTCAAGGGTTATTACAAATTGATTAGAACCAGTAAACACTCATTTCACATGAATTATCATAAATAAACCCTCATTGTACATGAAATATCATGATACTAAACATTTCCCAATGAATCAGAGCATTATCAGTGTGCGATCTTGGTAATCATTTCATTTTTATGATTATGTGTTCCACATAGATCATTAATTTAAAATCATAATATATCCTATGATAAAGGAATACATAATATATACATAAAATTACCCAATAAATAAGTTCATGAGAATAATATGAATAATCATCATAGAGAAATAGGTATGGTATTCAATAGATGTGTATTTTTGGCACGCAATGCGTAGTACAATTTCGACAGCATAACGACATCAAATAGAAATTCATAAAATGGGTTGATGAGAGTTAAATGGGTATCTTGTAATTTATTACTGAAATGGATTGTTATGGTGTTATGTAAGAACATCTACCAACTTATGAAATTGTAAAATTTAAGGTCATATCATAATTGAGGATATTGATAAAAAGAGGAGAGAGAGAAGCCCCTTACGGAATTTCAGCATAGTAACGACTCGGGTAAGGGTCTAAATGGGGGATGATAAATGATTCCAAATTGAAATAAAATAAAATTTATAGTATTGAATATATTATAATATTACAATAATATAAACAATTTTAATCTAAAAATATGAATTATAAACAGGTTTTTTTAATTGAAAAGAGTAGTGGATGGTGAGGATCCCTTACAAAATTTCAGCATGGTAACAAGTGTATATAAAGGATAATAGATGGATTAATGAGTGAGTAAAGGGTGTTAATGTTATTTATAAATTAATTGTAAATTATGGAGAGTATGTATGAACATATAGGAATATATGAAAATTGAAATTAAAGGACATATACTACAATGAGTTCTTGATAAAAGAAGTGAGTGGAAGATCCTTTACATAGATGTGTGACTCCAAAGGATTATAAGAGGCTTCTTGGGAGCTTTACGGTGCCTTGGGGGGACACTAGGGAGTATATAAATGAGTATTGACGAGATTCAAGGAGTTCTAGTGAAGAATAATGATACTTTGGGTGAGTTATTTTAGCATTAGAGGGGGATTTCTTTATTATTTTCCTTTTGGACAGCACATTAAAAATATTCAAAATCATAAACCATCCGACGAATTTTCCTATTATTTTGTAAAAAATGGGAGTGGTTTTCATTATTTTTTGAGCCAAGGTAAAAAACTATTAAATTATTTCTTTAATTATGTGTTGGTGATTCACATTGTTAAATAAACGATTTTAAAATCTTTAAATATATTATATGTCGTGGAGGATTCATAATGAATTTAAAAAACAAAAAAATAAACATAAAACTAAATTATTTTAAATGGAAAACATGTATTTGGATGAATATACCTTTTATTGAATTTATTACATCATTACTGGAATATTATAATGTCATAGAACACACTGTATATTTATACAATATTAAATTTCTACCCAAAATTTTAATATTTCAAAAAATTATGAAAAATTTATAATGGATAATTTTGACATAATGATTAAAAAAATAATAGTTATTTTATCTTCAAAAATTTCTCAATATGATAATTTTATCATTTGAAATAAAAACCCATATTTATTGAATATTGATGGATTTTGACTAAAGTATTTTTACAGAATAATAAAAATTAAATTTAACGTCATAAAAATTCTATGATCATTTGTATTTGAAAAAATGAATTTTATAATAATATTTTAATAAAATATTTATTATTTCAAAAATAATTTCTTTCTTCATAATAGATTTCGTAATTGAATATATATATATTAATCAAAAATAATTTACAAAGTAACAATAGTTGGAAAATTATATTCATTTTTCTATAAACAATAACGTACATATTACTAATGATAGGGTATTGATATATATCCATTTATTGCACCACCATAAACCCTAATAGTAAAGTTCACAATGGTTTCACTTTCATGGGGTCATTTGTTGAACATAGTTGGGGTTGGGATCTAGCTGAGCTTGAAATTCTATTGTAAATGTGTTTTCTCATGCTTAAGTTGTGGGATATAAGCTTGGGCTTGGTCTATGGAAAAGCCTATAAATTCTATCTACCATCATAATCTATAATAAAAAGGATTCATAGGGTATGATCTTACTAGTTGATGCCAAAAATTCCCTTCTCTATGCTAAATTGATATTCTAAAATCCCATATTTAGACTAGTCATGTTATAATAGTTCAATAACTACATTATCAATGGAAAAGATACTTATCGTTATTTTAAAAATCAATTGAATATAATAAAAGAAGTGTATTTTTTTATATAACTTTAAAATATTTATTTATTTCATAAAGGAGAAATTTTATTCACAATAGTTTGGGTCGTTAAATTAAACATAACACCCTTATTGGAATTCTCGATCATGGGTATTTCCAAGTGAGAGAAGTCTTAGATGCACCGCCAATAAAACCCCACCAACATGACAAATATTTGAACATAAATCATATTTCTAGGTTTCATCAATTAAATTACTAACACCCCCTACTCTAGATCAACACATATACCCACCTATGAAATCATGTTCCAATGGAAATGAACAAACTGGATCGAAAAGTATCACCGTGAGAAATTTTTATAAATACGACTTATTTATAGTTTAATAAAAAATATCTCATGATTTCTCATATGTAACTATGTTTTTTATGAATACGATTAAATTCCATTAGGAAAAATCATAATGAAAAAGTTTAGGTAAGTGTGAAATAATCATTTTATGATATCCATGAACACTGATGGATAATCTGTAAGACCAAATAACATAAAAAGATACTTAAAAAACCATATCTGTTCCTAAATGTTTTAATTTGTATATCATTATCCCTTACCCATATATAATGGTATCCAAAATGAAGATCAATCTTGGAGAACAAATGGGGATCCTCTTAATTGATCAAACAAATCACTATCATCATGAGTGGATGCTAGTTTTTCACTCTAAATTGATTTAGATTTGGTTAATCCATATATAATAAAAGGATATTGTCTATATTTTATGTGAGTATGACTAGTGAATCCTAAGGAGACATTATTAGGTGAAATAACCCCCTTTCAAAATAGTTAGAAATCCACACCTTAATCACTTTTAATATATCTACTTTCATTCAAGATAATGGAATAGATATATTTTGAATACCAAAAAATAGTTCAATATCAAATTCAATACCCCCATCAGGAGGGATTCCTAAAAAATTATTCCCAAAAATCACATTAACTATCCACCGCAAGTAGACAACTGGAAGTAACCATCACACTGACTTCTACGAGAACCATACCTATAACATATACTCTAATGACCCTAATATAGCTTATATTTGTTAATTCTCTTATATCCTCTAGATTATATTATCCAGAAAAAACATAGTCCTCTTATTTATGGGGTTATAATTAAGGTGACTCAAATAAAAAAAATTATTTAAGCTAAGAAACACATAAAATAGTTCATACCAAATAGGACAAAAAAATTATCATTAAAATAAACCAAAATATTCCACATGTGTAAGTATCCCAAAACAATTATATGAAATTATGAGAACCATTGGATCTGATCAACCATTTACATGTGATATGTGTCAATAGATAACATCCCAATGAGGAAATTCACTTAAAACTCTTAACAAAAAACAACATGGGTAGAAATAGGTTATTTATATGATCTTATATTAAACAATTAAGAATAGAGTATCGATGTAAATAATCATTGACATATAACTATCAAATACCCATCTACACTATCTATTGAAATCATGTATCTTACATAAAACATTAATAGCACTTATCAAAATCCTTTCACACATGATCCTTGAATCACTGAAGGAGAATATCCCAATATATCCTTAATTGTGAATTTTGAGATTATAAATCATCTACATGGAAAAACCCCACCAAAGAAGCATTATTATCCATCAGAGTTCCATCGACCAATACATTGGGTCTTGAGTGTTTCTAGAATCCCCTCTAGAAATCATATAGGAAAACCTAGATAAATCCCATAAAATAGGGGCCATTAAACCATATAATAAAGACTCCCATGATGTACTAACATATCACCTAATGAAATATACACTCTCCCAACACTTATAAAACTATTGACAACCTTATCCCATAGAGTGTATTGAAGAATATCCTTCCTATCCCAAATTCTTATTTCCTCCTTGATGCTTCTTCTATTCTCTCCATTTCATATAACATGTAAAATAACTCCCAATTCCACAATAGAGTCCCCACACTAGCCTATTGAAAACAAAAGGAATACATTATTCCGCATCCATCTCTAAAACCTTATTGAGTATGAATAACTTATAGAAAATGATAGGGTATGATGTTTGGTTGAATATAACAATATGGAAGCTTACATAATGGCATAAAAAAAATTCAAACCTCTAAAAAATTTGTGATACTTCCTAGAAAACAAAGGATAAAAATACTGAAACTCAACAAAATGATCAGCATAACCAGTGACCAGCATTACCCATTATTGATTTCCATGAAATGTTTATCATGACATGAACTTTATAATTATAGAAATAATTACTCAAAATAGTTTTCCATGAAGGCCTTCAATAAAAAACCTAGACTCTATTTCGAATATCATTACACCCCACCTTTTAATAGTTCCTTGAATTATATAATAATCCAAATTTACCCTCCCCACATCAGTAATATATACCAATAGAAAAAAATCATTGAATAATTTCAAACCAATAATATATATTTTAAGGCCCCCCATTCCATAAAATGATAGAGTATATGTTATACAAAATTCCTATTAAAAACCAATAATAATTAGTTTCCCCTATAAGCTTCTCCACCGTAAACTGGCACCAGTTGAAAGCCCAAGATAAAATGGTTTTAATGAATAAAATTCTTTGGAAACCACTAAAAATGCTCGAATTCACTCTCATATACATCCACAAAAAAATGAAAAAATAATCCACCATAAAAACCTTCTAACTTATGGCTCTTGGTGAAACAAAGAGATATCATATCGATGGAATCTCTACAATTATAAATCAAGAATCAGATATACCGATAAGGGATAATTGTTTTATCAATCCTTACTAAATTAACCAACACATAATCAAAAACAAAATAAGAATACTCTAAAGGTATACCCATAATCAATAATCGAAAACACCTCTATATAATCAAGGTAAAATCCCCTATCATGATACCTATACGTGAGTCACAATCACATATGGATAAAAAATCACAACATGATTAGGTGAATTTAATTAAATGTAACCAATAATTAATTTGTGAAAACCAAAAACATATTACTATAATAATTTAATTAATTTTTACCATTATCAACCATAGGAAAACAATCTCATGGCCTGTAAACCTACGTACTTATTCATGATATCTGAACCCACCCATTCTCAGTAATCGTACATAGAAAAATCACAAAACCATCTAAAAAATAATAAAAAATATTAGAATGAAACCGAAATAACTAAAAAAATCCCACTTGGTAAAAACCTGAACTTTTTGAAATGAAATGTTATTTTTGATTGAATAACTACCTTAATAAGTAATGTTGGTATATAAAACACATGCACTACTTTGGTATTTTGAACCATTACAAGATAAAATATGGTAAGAATAAAAATACATACAGCAATATTAACCATTCATAATATATCAATTATACTATGATTATTATGATAAGAATATATAAGGATTATCATAAAGTTTAATAGATACAAACAGATGAATCAATGGCCACAACTAGTATAATCGCACCATATGAATCCCATTTATCAGAGATTTCAGGGGAGATAGATTCACTAAGAATTTCCATTGAACAAGACCAATCTTATATTAAAAAAATAATTATCAATAAAAAAATTTATAGGAGAAATTATGTATTTTCAATATCATGGCCCAAACCATGTTTAATGAACCACCTCCAGGAAGGAGCCACCATCGTATACCTTACCCTTAGGGTGTTTTGTTGAATAATAAGGGGTTTTGTATCAAGGCCATATAATTATAAATTTTTACATTTACTTACGAATTAAATGATAATTATATTTATCCATTTTTATAATTACTTGTTCAATTATTATTAATGTGTTTGATAACAATTATATTTTTTCATGAAGAGCTACAAATTTTACTTTTTGGAAATATATAGTTTCAACTAATGTACCCTTTTTATAATTTCATAAATTATTGAAACAAATCATATTTTAATAAAATATTCTTCTTATATTGTAATTAATTAAACAAAAAGGAAAATAGAAATTAATTAATTCCATGTATTTTTTATACTAGTTATAAAGTATTTAATGTCATAAAAATTAATTTTTATTAGTAAAAAGTGATATTTATTTAAAATTGAGTCATCTAGTATTTAATAAATAATTTTTATAGAATAAATATTTTTTTAAACTAATCACATTGAAATGATCCAAATGGTAAATTTTTTCTACTTTTATGAGATATTATAATTTTTGGCAAGAATTAAATACAATATAAATATATTGTATGTGTTATAACATTATAATGGAAAAATAATTATTAAATAAATTCGATAAAAGTAATCCATGGGAATATAAATATTTATATTTTAAAATAATTTGTTTTTTAATTATATTATTTTTATTTCATAAACCTTTTATGAATCCTCCAAAACCTATATTATAAATTAAGGATATAAAATCGATTCTTTAAAAAAATTAATCATATCCACATCACTAAGGTATTATTTTTCTTTGGTTTATCACTTTATTAAATATTTAACACTAATTTTATTTGATTTAAACTATGGGTAGAAACGATTTTAAAGTTGGTGGTTGTGATTATTTAATCAGATATATTCAAAACTATTATTTTGAAATTAATAACAAAACCCCCTCTCTTTTACTATAACTATAAATCCAACCTCCCATTAAAATTTTAATAAAAACCAATTATTATTGAAGTTCCTCTATATATCCTTATCAAAATCAATCCTGATGTGTTCGAAAGATCTTAATATTATTATACCATGCATTTTGATGTCCCATATGAAATTAAAAGATCAAATCCTCTTATTTAATATTTTATGAACATTCATTATACTAATATTTTTTTATTTTCAATTGATCATTTTATAATATGTTTTTACTCATATATTTTCTAAACTTATTTTTCAAAATTAATGAGATTCCACCATTAAATCTCATTAAACACACCCTTTAATTTTTACGAGAATCGGTAATACCTCAAAAATTATCCAATATTTTTACATGACAAAACAATTTGTAGTAAATACCCATCCCCATTTACTGAAGGGTATTCACTTAGATGTATCTATCATTAATTAACTAGGGAATTCTATTTATATAACCCACACTAGTCAATAAATTTATTAAAATTTATAAAAGGGTTACTTAAATTTTATGATCTATTTGGAAGATAAATTCATATACATTATATGAAGGTAATAGCATGGACTAGAATTATATATCTCTCCAATGAATTTGTTAATGATTTTATCTCCTGAGACTCAATTTATGGTGAACTAAAATATATCCTTCATAAACAATGTTCTGAATTCATGGTGGTTATCCTAGTGTTATAAAAATGATGCCTTGATTAAATTTGTCTCCACATTTCTACATTTCTATGATGTTATCATCTTATAACACAATTTTATATTGAGTTTTGTGATTCTTATTAACCCTTTAATGTCACCTTGATAACCATCTTTACTGACCTGTATTACATTCACCCTATTATTCATTGAATAATCCCTTACCGGGATTTATATCTCATCCCTTTCTTATGTACGTCTCCAGGATATCCCAAGACGTTTTAGAATATCAAAGGAATATAAGGGAATGTTACATTATTTTTAATTAATGTTGTTGTATCGTAATTTCAATTTATGTTCTTCTATATCTAACAACCCAAAAACACTTGGACGTTCGACATTTTGGGAAATTATTATGATTATATTTTTTTAATAAATAAAGGATTAATGTGTATTGAGGATATGGGTTGTTATACACTTCCCAAGTAACTCAATAGTCCTCTACATGTGTTTTGACTTGAAAAAATCTTAGCTCCCATACTCAAGTCACACCAATACAATCATCGTTCTACAAAACCCAAAATATTAAAAATTTAAAATAAAAAGAAATAAGATTACATTCCATTTTTCAAAACCCCATGATGAATCACCTGGGTAGGGCTATAAGACCACATGACCTCATCTGCACCTTGCTATATCAAGAGTCTACTTAATATAGGTGAATGACTGAATGAAATCATTGGGTCAAAATGACCTTTTTAATAGATCACTAATAATTAAAAACAAAATTGAATTGATACCTAAATAATAAAAACCCTACATCACAGTGTAAGAAATATGTAATATCATAAATCTTATAATTATATGGCATACCAAAGATATAAAAGGTAGTAAAAACGGATCCACATATGTAGTGGGTCAATATAAAAAAAATAAGAAGGAAAAAATATTCATGAAAAAAGATATCCAAAATTATATCCCGATAACACATTATTCCATATCACACCTCTTGGTCAAAAAAAAAGATTCATGGTCCTTTCCCTTAGGCAGATCCTGAAGAGTAAATATTTAACATGCACTGAGATTCATGTGTGGGGTGTGAATATAAAACTAGTAAAAAAACACCAAAAAATCCCTATTATAAATTAAAAAATCCTATAAAATTGCATGTGATGAATAAAATAACCACTTAAAAAAATAAAAAGATGTTGAGACATTATGCACTAACTAGACTACCATGAACCCCAATCATAATTATATTAGATATACCCAAAAAGGAAGAGTCATTTCTTGTCAACACAATTCCATTACCATATTCTCTCATATCACTCAATACAAATAAAAAACATATATCACAACCCATCCATGTCCCTCATGATGGCCATGATAACAATTATTGGACCAAGTTTCACAGAGACAATTTTCCTCAAATTATGCATTAAGCTATTTCATATCACTGAGGACAATCCCAATTTCATTCTCAACTCAATAATATAACCTATAGATATAATAAATTACTAAAACAAACCAACATATATCACCCATGATTACCTAGTATCATTATCTTGATTCAAAATCTATCATACAACCTTACACAACCATTTATTAATACCATGAGACACATTCCAAGTACAATCACCCCTATGTACAACACTACCTTTATACATTGTATAAGGATTTTGTTTATAAATTTTAAGATGAAAATTTATTACTACAAATCTAAAGGACATGCTACCTCAATACCTACCTCACATGAGACTTTGATACTAAAATAAAAGGCCTCAAAAGGCCACACATGCAGCCACATGAAAATCAAGGAATAAAAGTCCCTACATGTTTCTGAGCATGATAAGGACATCATACCACAAGTTTAAAAAAAATAAATATCCATAAATTACCAACCAAAACAATATAAACACACAAATTACATAAATATAACCCCCAAAATTATTATATTATTATTTTTAAAATGAAACCAAGATACTAAACAAGAATGATATATCTTATGTCTAAATGATATTAGACATAGTAAAAGAAAACAACCAATATTAATAGAACATTGATAGTTTGAGGGATCTTTGGGAGGGATCCCAAATAATCATAGTGAAATCTACATGGTCTCACATGTAATTTAAGGGTTAAAGGATAGGAGGGGTAAATACTAAATATGGTCCGGGAAAAAGTATTCAATTTAACCCAATTATAATTATAAATTGGAGTCCTTTGACGGTGTGAAAAAAAATTTCACAACATTATTTATCATAATGGAACCTTATTCATGTTATTAATGACTCTCCAAAATGTAAATTATTGTTTATGTACATACATTAGTTTTTTCTAATACATTCATAGTGTAAATCATGAATTCACATTGTGATTTCCTTAATATAAAAAGATTTTTTCCACCCGTCTAAATTGGTCCATAGAAATTGACTATTGAGATATCTCAACACTTAAAAAAGCCATAAATAACCATAATACAAATAGATATGAAATGTACCATGAAATTATAGGGGAATTACAAACTGAATCGTGATATGGAATTTCATGTCCCTATTAACATTCAATTTTTTATTAAAATTGTGTATTATCACTATTTTTTTGAAAACAAATGATTATACCATTTTTATCGATTTCTATGATTATAGATGATTAAACGTCATTAATTATGATTAATGTAACTTTTTTTCTATATTAATCCATCCAATTTTAGGTGCATTATTAGTTTTCAATTCTAGGCTGATTATTTGACTATTTATAAAATTAAAATTCATAATGTGACTTGTAAGGGAATTAGGTATAATTTTTTTTTGGGTTTGAAACCAAGATATATGAAAATTATATTATCCGAAATGATGAGAGTATCAGATGGATTCATAGGATAGGTGGTTTCATGAGGCTGGGAACATGGAAATCTTTAAGAGGTGAAAGAAACCTTATTTTCCAACATAAGTTGGATGAAATCTAACATCCATTGGTGAGAAAATATCAGTGAACAAGTTTTATAGGTTATTTAGTGGTAATGATGGAATTTATTATGGAAATATATATAATTTTGGGAGGAATATGTGAATCTAGGAAAAAATGATTGAATTATGTTCATTTCATAAGAACAATGTTGTTTATTTAAATACATACAACACTAGGGATTCATAGATGAACATTATATCACAAAACATGTTACCTATTACACACATCATGTGTCCCTATATTGAAATATTAGTGTGTAAAATATTTATACACTTGGTAACCCTTGATAGTCTACCGAGCCTTTACCTTAGGGATACACCATTTGTACCCTCGGTGGAAAACAACTCGAGTAGTGTTTCTCACGTCAAGTACCAAAATATATCTTAAAAATCATGTAGATCACCCCACATGATATGTATAAGTACATTTACCTTCCATATTGAATGTCAGTACATGATTATGAAAATGGTTGTGGGTGACATGTTGTGTACCTCTTAAGACATGTCGGGTACTTCAATTTATCTTAAACTATGACCATTAAAAAATTCATTATGTTTATATTTTTTCATATTATGTGATGGTTGAATTTCAAAAGTAGAAAAATATGTGATACATAATTAATTGAACATGATCTACCACAAAAATAATTCAATTATTATGAATGGATTTTCTACATTCTATGTGAAGTGAAAACCATACAAAAAAATGGAGTTTTATAGGGCTTAATTTCTACTTGTTATCTATAGGTAGAGTTTGAAATTCCCACCAGGGAGTTGGGGAAAGGGATACTCTATCTATGTGGTTGGAATTTACCATGCCTAGAGATCTTGGTGGGGAACAAGATCCTCCAATGGAGCCAATATTCCCCCTACCCTACTATGGGGGTGGAATCCTCCACTACAAGTGCAAAGAGGTTATGTAGGATTAAAAATCAAATAAATAAATGATCATGGCCTTATTAAAGAATTATTTGGACAAAATTGAAATACTGATACCAGCCTATATGGATTGATCACCTCCTATGATCATATATGGGTTCCTCTTTCCTTATTATATTGATTATGGTTTTTAGATTACTCACTTTTAGTACATTATATTTTAGAGATTTTAGGGAATCCTGTCTGGAAAAAATATTCTAACTTCTACATGGGATCATCCCACATATATCAAATATTTTTTTAGATAAAATTTAGTTTAAAAATCTTTTAGATGGACCAAGTGATTGTAGTTCACAGTGAATATCGGTGGTAAAATATGGTGGGATGTGATCAGACACTATAGGTTGCGTGGGGGAAAAATAAGTTTTCAAGTTGTCAGCTTATACCAATTTATATTTATAATGGAATTGTATATTATACATATTCACTCAAGATAGGTACTTTAGTATTATTTGAGGGCCTTTAGAAATTTATCATGCATTCATTATTCCAGTTTCTATTATTTTTCATTACTCTACTATGTGTGGAAATGTGTGTGTGTGTGTGCGAGTGTGTGTGAGTTGATATAGTAACATTATGCTAAGGTCTCCCATTTGTGTGATTTACCAAATATGTGCTAGTAAAAACCCCTGGAATATTAGAGTCGGGCTTGGGGTGACACACTTGGCTTTCTACTAGCCTATAAGGGGCCTTAAAGGGATGGGACATGTGACAGTCGTTTTAGAGTTTATATTATTTTATAGATAGATTTTTTAGATAGTATAAGTATTGTTTCTATAATCAAATAAATGGTGTTGAGGTTTATCATGTTGGAATCTTAGGATTGGGAACCTAATGGTGGTATTATAACCAAACTCTCCATAAATTTTGACTCTGATAATATTCTTGTTGACTTGACACTTGGAGACATCAATTGAAGGAAAACAATTGTTAATGCATCATATTAAAATGAGTTGTGATTTTAATTTCATTATTGAGACAAATCACCAGATATTATCTATTTATCATGGTATATTATGACTACTGTAGGATGTCTCCATGTAAATAGTTATCGAAAAATCCCTGATAGGTTCATAATAATTAATATAATAGTGACGAGACATCAGTTCATGGTATTATTTTCTAGGTATTTTCTTCATGATGATAGTGGGTGGTACTTCCACCCATTGAGAAACTCATAGGACCATCATCGATGATTTAGGTGGTTTATCCCTTCTTGGTGATGTGGATGCATAATGAGATAACTATTAAATAGATTAATTTTGAGTATCTTTTTTTGATAAGAAAATTTATGAATGACCTTCCACATTTAATTTATTCTAGAGCTTATCGAGTCATAGTAGGGATGTAGTTCCATTATAGACACTACTGGAAACATATCCAATACCAAATGTTATAAAATGTGGGTGTAGCCAATAAAAAAGTATTTTTTTCAATACTAATGGGTCTATGAACCGTGGATGATGTTGTCATTGTTATAGAACAATACCAACTATTTCTATAGATACTATGGGTACAGTCTATGAAAATATCATCATAGAATAGTTTTAGTGAAACCGTGTGAATATATATATATACCCATGGTTAGGAGAATTGTGTGAATAGAATGTCTAACCAGATAAGATGTACCCATGATTAAATGAACCATGGTTATAACTATCTATCCCAAACTGGCAGCAGTAACTCCTCCAGTCCATCATAAACATTTAAAGAAAATAAAAACAACAAAGTAAAATAAATTCAATAACTATATTCTATATTTATTATTCAACAACCTTCTTATAATAATTTTCAGAACATTTATAATAATATATCATACATATAAATATATAAAACCAATCAATTCATGATACTGAACAATGTGAACATGTCTATTTACTAGAAAATCAAAAATGGAAGGGATCAATATCTACTGAGTCACCAAAATCATTATCCTCATCACCCAAAACAACATCCTAATCACTAACACCACCAACAACATAATTTAAAGCACCAATATCAACATCATCAATACCTCCACCACCACCAATGGTGATGTTATCTCGACCACCAATAAGAACCACATTAACATCAATCAGGTAATAACATAAAGAGTGAATTTATTCAATACATAAATAAAAAAAGCATCCTCTGATCTAACCGATGAACATATAACAAAAATATGGTTTTGAAGTGTCCAATGACTTATTCCCTCTTTCACACACTTGTATAACTATTTTTTAGCCTTGACTTATCCTCAATAATAATTGTTCATCTCCATGGTGTGAGAGGCTTCAGAGGCACCTGATGAGGGATAATACATATTGGGGATGATGTTTTTCAGGGTCTACATTAGACACTCCCCTAGTTCTCCTCTCAAAATACCTACCTCAAATGATCATTTGGACAAATGTTGTCCTCTACCTTTTCATCGTGGTCTACAAGAGAACACTGTGGAAAATATAGACAAGATATTTAATTTTTAATTATGTATAAAAATTGAAATATAATTAAAAAACATACAATATTGTCTTCTGCCTATGCATTTATAGATATTTTATTGTTTTTTCGTCATACTTGTGAAAAATAATTCTGTTTGAAGCACATGGAATTGGATGAAAAATGTTTCTTTCTTGAAAGGAAAATTATTAGAATAATGATACATTATTTAATAATATGAATGTGATGAACCTAGAATGAATTAAAAGTTTTCTAATAGAAGAAATAAATTAAATGATGAAACATATAAATATACATTTAATTATAAGTTTAATATAAGGGAAGTAACATAAACAATATATACTAATTGTCATGTTTAACATGGGTATGACATGGATTCTTCTTGTTGGATCATTTTTTTCTAATTTTTTTATTTCATTATTTGGTTCTTTTTGTTGTCATGTACCAGATTTCCACATAACCTGTGCCCTAAGCCTGGCTTGACACATGACCCCTGACAAGTCTCTGATTAAACCAGGCGATTCTAAATATCCATGGGGTGTGAAGGTATATCAGTAGGGAGACTATAAACATCATTCCAGAGTACATAGTATATATAACAACAATATAAAATAGTGGAAACACAAACCTACATAGATGTGATGTAAACAATATAAGATTGAAAAATATTAAAAATGCCTCATAGGCAATGTCTATTATAGATATTCCTGCATGGAATGATAGTACAAAATGGGAATAGAAAACAAGAAGTAGAAATACTAATACATATTTAAGAAATAGAACAAAAACCAAAATATTCTCTATAGAATATCAAGACTAATCCTAATCCTCTTTCCCTGAACTCTTTATAAGTAAAATAATCAACATCCAGATGTGTGGTGTTTTCCCCTATCCATTTTTGTTGGAAAATAGATTTCTCACGTACCAAGTGCTACCCGAGTAGTGAGTGAGATAAATCTGTGTAGGCCACCAGCAACATTGTCTACCTGTAATCTGAGTGGTTCTCATATGTAAACATTCTGCACCTAACTGCAAGAATGTATGTAATGTGAAATAAATTATCAACCTCCCTCTCTAGTTCTTAATGGACACCTATTTGGTCAACCTTCTTTAGCTTAATGCTTGTATGTCTAATCAATTTTTCACTGGAATGAGGTAATAATTCCTATAATCCATGCATGTATATAGTATCTAGTGTGGGGGAATAATTTATCCCACCTATATAAGATACATTCATGGGATAATAATTCCTCCCATCCACACAAAGGATATAACTGGAACGGTGTAAGAATGCCTCCCACCCACATATACGAGAGGTTATCAATGGTATGGGGTAATCATGCCTCGCTCCTATACATCTCTTATGTTAAAAGGGGTATGAATTCCCTTACACACATTCACATTATCTCACAATAATATCATTGATATAATCCATTGCCATATATAATGTAAGGAAAACCATCTTAAATTTTTTCAAGATTCACCGAGCAAAGCAACTAAGAACCGCATTCATAGTAAGTCAATACATGTTAAAGTCATGGTATCTCCTGAAAAAATTTTATTTTATCTAAATAAATTATAATTATTAGTTAAACTAATCATATATAACATAAAAAACAAACAATCTAATTTTCCTACTATGGAAAATCCATTTCAAGTCAAGGTGTTAAGGTCCAAATATCGAAGTCAAATACTCACATATCTATTTGGAGAATTCATAACATAAAGGATATAAACACTA
Organism: Viscum album; assembly: GCA_963277665.1. NCBI lineage: Eukaryota > Viridiplantae > Streptophyta > Magnoliopsida > Santalales > Viscaceae > Viscum > Viscum album. Next base: position 1,502,482,733 of record OY728128.1, read on the forward strand.
TTAAGGAACCTTTGTACACTCTAAATACACAAGGTAAAATTTCCAATTCAATTAAAAACCATTCGGATACATACAAACCAAATTGAGATATTTTGGGAAATTGGCCTAAAAAAGGCCAATTTGGGTGGACACCCACAAGGTGTCCATATAAAGAAATGGTGTCATCTAAACCCCTAAATATTATTCATTTAACATATTTCATCCCACTAGTTTTAAATATATTTTATGGAATCAACCCAATAGGGAATCTCAAAAAAGGCCAGCTTACAGCATGATGGAATAATATATGAAACGACCGAATCTCAAAACGAAAACTTCATGTCAACCTAGCTTAAGGCCATAGAAAATGCATCACTGAGTATCAAACTAAAATTAGAAGAATGTTAATGTATGTATGCGTGTCTATTAAATATCCTCAAAATATGGTGAATGAGATTAAGAGGGAAATTAAAACATAAATTAATGTAGAAAAAAATTTCATTTTGTATCAAAAATGGGATCCCATGGTTTCTGTTCATCGTTTAGCCAACCTATGCACACACTATTCATAGCTCAATACTTCATTGGGAACAATACATGGAATTTGAAAAAGAGATTTCTAACCATGAGGATGGTCTCTAGACCCCCAGTGGAGCAACTGCATGACTGGGTACCTGGGTCCCACGATTGCAGGCAAACAATGCGGCCCAACCTACTTCTCCTTTTCAAAGCTTCATGAACTAGTAGATCCTTGAAGGCTCCTGTAACCTCATTATCTTCATTAAAATACTTAATTATGAATTAACAAGATATAAAATAATAAAAACCGATGGTCCAAACCTTGATCAATGATTTGGGTTGTTACAACCTCCCATCCCTATAGGAACTCATCCCTCAGTTTCCATTACAAGGGTAAAGAGTTACTCTCAACAAAGAGTTATAGCCACTTTTACCATATATTAGCTTCCAGCCCCCATGTCTCATCATGTACCCATTATTTATACCATATCACCTATACGAGAGGAACATACCTTCCTTGGAGTGACTTCATGCTTCGATCAACAATACGGACTGGATACTCCTCTAAAGAAGAATCTATATCCAGTTCAATATCATCAGGCTGAAAGATGTGAGATGGGTCTGGATAATGTCATCAATCATGAGATACATAAAAGAAATCCTACATATACATATTTATTTTAGTAAGTGATAACTTGTATGCTATTGGTCTTATCTACTTCATAACCTTGAAGGGTCTAACAAATCTCAGGGATAACTTACCATGCTTCCAAATGCACATATTCCCCAACTTGGGTGTGGCATTCAATAATAGTCGATCTCCGACCTCAAAATCCATAGTATACCAAATTCTATTGTCATTATACTACTACCTAGAATAATCTATCAACATAAACTTCTGAAACATCTTGACCAACTCTGATGCTTCTTTCATTAGATGAAGCCCAAGTACAGCTGCTTCCTCTACCTCTAACGAACACAGAGAGGAGCGACAAGGCCTACCATACAAGGATTTATAGGGAACCATATCAATGGTATATTCAATGGTTTTTTTATAATAAAACTCAATGATTTGGATGTGATTCTCTAAGGAACCCCCAAATTCAAGAAAATTTTCCCAGAGTATATACTCTAGACCATCATTTGTACAGTCCATCTGCTGATCGATCTGAAAGAGATATGCCATGTGCAAATGTACAAGCGTACCCAAGACTCTTGAAACCCCTACTAGAAATATGTCTTGAAATGAGAATCTCTGTTAGAAATAATTGAATGAGGTTCTATATGAATACGTATGTCCTCCATAATGTACATTACTATAAACTAATATATAAAAAAGTCTCTCACACAGTTAATAAGTGAGAGAACAACATTATACAATCAACATCAGACCAAACTGTGTCGTTTCCACAATGTGATCTGGGTAAAGCAGTTATGATTTCTATCAAAACATATTATTATTTTCACTTAGGAATGGGAAATGGATGATGAATACGTATCAGATGAAGATTTTTTTCCATCCCCTACTAATAGGTGGAACAATGAGTGATGAATTCGACTATCACATGCTTCATACTGGGCCACCAATGTTGAAATCGTAGATATTGATACATTTTGGTGATACCCAGGTGAACTCCCCATGCCGAGTCATGTAAATATGTAATAAACTCCACTAAAATGTATACATGACTCATATACTCCGACAATAATGAAATTGTATCATCCCCATCAAAAATAGAACTAGAATATGTATCTTCATATGAGACACTTTCCCGTATGACAAGGCCTTCAAGATTTGATAATTGTATTGAATTTACTCATTCTAGAAGAGTCGATGTCACCGATAAGGCTGAGAGAATTTTCTGACCATGGTCCTCTTGAACCTCAACATGCATCTCCACGAATAAATCCATATGCTTCCATTAATTACATGAATCCTCAATTGCTTATGTTTGATTCTTTTGGATCATACCATTGGCTACTAAAATCCATTTCCCTAGAGATTATGAAATTTTAAAATCGAATGATTGTAGGCACTCAACCCAACTATGCTTCTTGAGAATCAGATCCCATTGACTGTATATGTATTTGAGGCTTTTTTCTTCTTTAAAAACCAAAAAACACTCCCTTAGTAAATTTTTCCCTAAAGTATAAGGTATAAACAACATCAGTGAGATTGAGGTCATGAATCAGGTAACTCTTCTCATGAGGAATCAATAGATGAGAACCATATGAAAAGTCTCACTCTCCATAAAACAGAATAGATCCAACACCGATACATGAGGTATCATAGTAGATAGTGTAAACTCTGCCTACCATTGGAAGAATCCAAATTAGAGTGAAAGCGAGTATGCCTTAGACTCCTCAATGACGGCTTTGAAAGATTCAGACCATTCAAATTTCACACCATTCTTCTTCAAGACTGTAAGTGGTTCATTAAGGCATAATAAATCTTGATTAAATCATCTGTAGTGTCAGGAAAACCTAAATAAACTCTGAATATCAAAGATGTTCTTATTATTCTCCTGAGAAACCAAACCACTTACCTTATCTAGGTCAACATAAACTCAGGACTCTAACATGATATGCCCCATGAAGTGGAATTTATATATCCAGATGTAGAATATTCTGAGATTCGCAAAGAGATGTTGGTCTCTCATCATACTCAACACGATATAAATATGGGTTTCATTTTCTTATATTGATAAAGAATGAACATATATATCTTCAATGAAGAAAAGAAAAAATGAATCTAGGTACGAGTGGAAACCCGGTTGATAATATCTATAAAGATATAAGGTTCATTCGTTACTCAGAATGGAATAACAATGTTTTCGTAGAGACCATACATACTCCTAAAAGCTTGTAAATGCATGTCTGAAGTCCCTACACACACCTGATGATAGACCGACCTCAGATCTGTTATTTAATACACTATTCAACTCAATGTTTGTCAAAGAGGCCATTTATTCTAGGTAAAGGATACTGATTCTTGATAGTCATATGATTTAACTAAATGTAATCCATGTAAATCCAAAGTGTATACCCCACCATCTTAGAATAATGGAAAGGTAAACCCTAAAGTGAATTTTTTGAGTGTATAAAAATATTTAACATTAGATCCTCCAGTTCATTATTGAGATACATAAGCTCATTAGGTTCCATCTTATAAGGAGGAATGGTCACAAGTGATACTCTTAGAAAAATTTCAAAAGTAAAATCTACCTGTCGCATTAGATATCAAAGATTGAAGTCATTATGGAAAACAGCTATGAAATTCTCCACTACAGGAAGAAGAAAAATGGATCTCAACCCCTGGTTAACAAGGTAATGAGTGGAAACCTGTGATGTAGCACTATAGAGCCTCTGATTCTCAATTACATCTCGTGTAGAACCAACATACCATTCCCCATTTGACATGTACATAATGACCTTTGGTGATATAAATTTCACCATCTGAGGATTGTAGTCAGAGTTTGATTTTTAGGGAACCAACAAGTCCATTCCGAGGAAAACATTGAAACCATTCAAATCAAGAACCTACAAGTTCCATTCAAAAAGGGAAATACCTATCTTTTGAGGGCTTATATGAAAATGAAGACTCCCTATGAATGGATACCTAAAGATATATAATGAAATATAATATCATGATAGTACACAACATTGAGTCTGATACCCTCCTTGGTTACCTCATAAATGAACGAGTGAGACGCGCCTGTATCAAACATAGTAGAGAATAATCTGTTGGCTACCAGAATGGTACCTCATACAGTAGATTTTTAACACTCTACTCCTACGGTGTAGGATGGACTATATGTAACTAGCATGTACGACGACCCTGAGTCACTGCTTGACTTCCCTGACCAAGACCACTCTATTTCTATAGAGAATCACAATTTCGGTTTCCTCTTCCTCAATAACCACTTAGGTCTGAAAGAATTATGTAAATATAACTGCATGACTGTCTTGATCATTCAGATCCTACTCCTGACTAAGGAGTAGATGCAGATCCATGTTCTCTAGGCACTAAAGGAGGTGTTATATAGAAATTGTAGAGATGACCCTTCCTTCCATATCCTCTACAGTTCAATATATTTTTCATACACTAGATCTTGAAATAACCTAGTTCTTGACACTAATGATATATTGGAGAACCATGAGAGAAAGGGGCCTAGTCATCACTACCCATACAAGACTCTCAAAAATTTCTTTTTTACCAAGAAGAAGAATCACTAGATGGCTTAGGTGCCGAACTTCCATAGTTTTATCCCCTAGCATCTATCAGATTTTTCTCTACAATTAGGTATTGGTTATTCATTTATGAAATAGTTGTCAGCCATAAAACATTAACTTGCAATAAGATAGAATAATACAGCCCATCCATGAATAGTCTTATAGCCATCAGCTAATCAGTATCTTGAAAAATAATAAAACACTAAAGCTCAATGAAATGGAACATTTAATCTGTCACTAACATAGTCTGCCAATGAAAATTCATGAACTCTCTAGCTTTGTCATCCCTTAGAGTCTTTTGAATGAATCAGTCATAGATGATAGTCTCTATGTCATTCCAAACCATATCCAAATGTTTTCCAGCCAAGGTGATGACATCCCACCACCGCTTGGATGAGCGTCATAGAATGTAAGCATGTAGTTTGAACCCCCTCCTTAGAATAATCTCTAGGTTATCGAATATAGAGAAGATATCCAAAATCCATGACTCTCCAACTAATGGTCCCCAATCTCCTAAGAAACTAGGATGATTCTGTTGCTAAAACTCATAAGTCAACACTTCCAGACTCGATGTAGGTCACACACTAACATGAATATTTAGAATCACTTGAAAGAGGACCTATCTTAACTCGGCATCAACACCCAACTCTAATATAGGAGGAAGAACCATAGGTGGCTCTACATGGAGAAAAAATGGCGACTCTTGGACGGACACCTCAGGTTCATGATCAATGCATCCTTTATGGCATAGAAATTGAGGATTTCATGGAAGTATAATTCTATAATCCCAAAAAAGTGTCTCATATGGGATTTATACATTTCATATGATTGCAAGTAAAAAACTATAAATTGTTCTAAATCCTTAATATAAGACATAACACACCTTTATTCATACTTCAAAAGTAAAGACTTGATATTAGAATAGATTGAAACATGACATAAGAATGAAGAACACCCACTACCCCCAACTAATGTTGGGTTAATGTCATAATATTATATTATATATGTGAAAAAGGTTGTTCTCAAATTGAAATTCATTCCAACTGTTTGAATCCAATGATATGTCATTTTCTGAACCATAATAGATGATACAAATTATGATTCAAAAGATTAAACTAACATGGATATCATTTCTTTTTATTTGTGGTTATTCATGTCATTATATTATTTCCCAAAATGTTTAGCTAGGTGGAATTCCATTTTCTGATCCATAACTGCCCATACACTTTATGAATAAAATTTTGGCACCTGCTAAACTCACTCCATAGAACAATCCATATACTTTAGAAAGGTGTCATCAGAATTGTATATATGTAACAAGAAAAAAAATCATGGAACATGAAATGCATACTGAAAATTTAAACGTGACATGGAAAAATGATTGGCGTATTTGTATTGTATTTATATTGATGCATGTTCTACACATCAACCTTGTTTCATTGGGTAGAATAATGAAATAAAAATTCCTATATCATGAATATAGATGGAATCCAAAATCATGTGATTCAACCAATTGTTAAATGTTATCAATAGTTCTAGCAGAATCAATAATAGCATAATTGAAGAAACTTAGTCCTTACCCCAAACATGGGTTTGTGACACCCAAGCAAGGCATGTGACGAAGTACCAAGTATTCCCAATCTCCAATCAACTATCACCAAATAGTAAAGAAATAGAAGGAACCCCCTATGATACCACTTTGTGGCATCTGAGACATGGATCCCATATATCATGTATCACATTTACAGTTTTCTACTAGACCCCTGGCGCAACTACCCTTAAGACAAAGTTTGTTGACTAGCAGTAGGGGAGTGAAGGGTAATGATTGGGGAGACTATACCCCCAGGTCAGAGTAAATAATATATGTAAAAACAACATATAATATATGAATGATAAACATAAATATGGGTGATGTAAACTATGGAATGATGAATAATATAACAAAATCCTCATAGGTAGTGTGTGATATATCTATGTATAGATGGCATGCCATCAGAAAATGGGAACATAAAACAAGAACTAGACATACTAATACAAAGGTACAAAATCGAACAAAAACAAAAAGATGTTCCATAGCATATCGATCCTAAGCCCAATCATCTAATCCTAATCTTCATCTAAGAATAAATTTCAATTTATACATTAGTGGGGTTTCCGAATTAATACCTATAGGAAAATAGTCTTCTCGGGTGGTAAATGCATCCCAAGTAGAGTGTGAGATAAATCTCAATCGGTCACCACCAATGGTGTGTATGTGTAATTTGAGTTTCACTCATAAGTAAACATTGTACAACTAACACCAAGAATGTATGGAATTAAAAATAAGTAATCATCCTCCCACTCAGGTTCCTAATGGACACCTAGTAGTTCTACCTACTTCCTCTCAATAACTGTATGTCTGATCAAGTCACTGTATATATGTATACATAAAGTTTTTTAATGGAATGATTTAAGAATTTTTCTCATCTATACATGTATATAGTTGTAGGAATTTGGAAAGAATGCCTTATACACATAGAAGATAATGATATGAGGTAATAATTCCTCCCATCCATACAGAGTTTATAATTGGAATGGGGAAAGAATGCCTTACTCCCACAAATAAAGTGGTTATCAACGGTGTTTGGTAAGCATGCCTCTCACCGATACATCTCATAAGTGTCATTGGAATGAATGTATCCCGACATCAAATTCACATTAATTCACAATCATAGTAATGACATAATCATTTAAAATATATAATGTTAGGAAAACCGTCTTACATCAATTTAGAATTTATCAACTAAACCTACTAAGAAATGAATTTCTAGTAAATGAAGAGAAGTGAATGTTATTGCATCCCTTGAAACCATTATATTTGATCCAAATCACATCTATGGTTTATGATGACTCATCCCATCCATCATAAATATCCTACTCTCCAATTTTCCTACCTTGTAAAAATATATTTCAAGTCAAGGATTCAATGTACAAATGATGAAGACAAATACTCACATACCCATTTGTCCCATTCATAAACAAAAGGGTCTAAGAACCATAGAATAACTTTAGTGAACTCCATATACAAATGGTAAAATGTCCAATTCAATTAAATACCATGTTGGGAGCTACAAACAAAAATAAGACATTTTGGTAAATTTTCATAAAAGGGCCAATTTGGGTGGCACACCACTTAAGTGCTCAAATGAAACAAGGGTGTTCTATAAACCCCTAAACATGATTCATTTAACCTAATTCACCATGATAAGGCCAATTAGACCTGATGAAATCAACACAATGGGGAATCTTGTTAGAGTTCGGATCATGGTGAAATAGGATAAAATATGAAATAGACAAAAGTCAAAAGGAAATTTACATGAACACCTAACATAGAGTCATACGAGATACCTCTCAGATTATAGACCTTAGATTCATAGTAGGTTAAGAAATATTTGAGTTTCCATTCCATTCCTTGAAAATTGGGAGAATGATCATACATCTAAATAGTGCAATAGATAATGAAATTTATTGAGGAAGGAAGAGAACACGTGAATAGCCTTACATTTTCATATCAGATGCTTCTCTTATATCGAGAATCAGTCTCCAGATGGAGGAATATCATTAAATTCAAGGATTTTAAGAGTTTTATCTTCAATAGGTAGGAATGGAAGAGGTTATTTTTATCTAATGAGAGGAAAAGATTAATTAGAAATCAAATAAAGGGGGGGCTTATCGTTTTTACTCAAACACTGGATCACCCTATTTTTTTGCATGGTTTCACTAATCGTGCATAGACCATGCAAATGAGATCTGGAATCCAACTAAAACAGCCTCATATCCATTCACCTGGATCATACGGTTGCAGATAAACCCTGCATCCTAGCCTACTTTCCCCTTTTTAGATCTCCAGGCTCCAGATGTACCCTAGATGATCTTGTAACCTCCTTATCCTGATTAGAAGACTCCATTAGGACCAAAAAAGATATGAAAAAAAAGTAATGATATTTACATTGTTCTATGATCTTAGTTTTCACAATTCTCTCACTTGATTCTTTTTATCACTTGGTCTCTAGGTATATTTTTTGGTAATATGTTCATTTGTCCATTTGGTGATTTGGTCAATTGTCCATTTCTCTATTTTTCTGTTTGGCCATTTGGATATTTGAAAGGGGATTTCCCATCCTTATTTTAATGGCATTAATGAAATGAAAATTTCAATTTTATCATAAAAATATAACTAGGTAAAAATATATATAGGTAATATTTATATTCATATTAATTTACCTGGAGCCTTTAATTCTATGTATAGATACGCTAAAATTTCATACATGATTATTATGTAATTTTAAATTTAAAGAAAATTATAACATTATAAATCGAGGAATAAAATATTTCATGTCTTTGGATAATTAAGACCATATATATTTTGAAAATAAAAAAACATAAATATTTATTGAAGAACATATTATTTTTCCTTCTAATGCTAAAATTCTCCTTAGTATATGTATTAACCCTCGTATATACATAAAAAAGTGGTGAGTTAAAATCCCAATAAAAATATGAATAAGGACATGAATCTGAATAACATGAGTGAGAATAATCATCACCATAATAACATAATAATAAGATTATTATCGTAATCATTTTAGGAAATATTAGATAAATTCAGGGAATGTAGAAATGAATAAAAGTAAAGCATAACGTCTTAGTTTTCAAATAACAAACATAGTTTGGAACAAATCTAGAATCATGTTCCCATATAAAATATGTCCATAACCATTACATCATCATTGAGGAAAAAAGACAACATCATGTCCATAAAAACATCAAATTATCTAATGATATTTCTCACATTACCCAATGCATTAAGGGTCAATATAATTCTGGGTACACTCGTTACATTATAAAATTTATATAATCATAAATCCCACATAGAACATATAACAGTTGTAGTCATAATATAACTCATGGAATGGAAAAAGATTCATAATAATTTTATAGAGCATAAATTCATGAAAACAATTTGGGGTTCCCAAATGGAAAATGTAAAATCTTATGTGGTATAAGGATCATCAATCTTATGTGAAGAAGAAACCATCTCAAAAGGATTCCATATGTGTTTTGGAAAAAACTGTTTTGGAAAATCTATATATTTTCCATTAAAATGAGTTAAAAAATGTATATCCTAAAAAAAATTAAGAACAATGAAATTATATTTTCAGATCATTAGAGGAATATACATACATAAATTTGTTATGAAAGAGATATAGCCCAAAGAACGTGCAATAGGTTTTAGATTCCATTTAACTTATGTATTAATGGTTTCTTCACTTTTATTTTAATATCTAGCATAATCAAATTATATTAATTAACTAAAGAACCCAAATTGATTGAAATAATATATATATTTTGAATGTTTTCAATATACATATTTGTTGTAAATTCAATGTTATTATGATTTATATTTGGATTTTCATCCATTAAATTTTTCATGATATATATTCATATATTTTAATATATGTTTTAATTTGAAGAGATAGTATAGATGATGAAAAATATAATGTGATTATGGTTGATCTGGTTTTTAGTTCCTAAAAATTTGTGTTAGTAGTTATTTGAGGTTGATGCAATGTTTACAGAGTTGAAAAATAATTATGGATTAAGGATTTATGTTTGTTTTATTTTAATTTGTGAGATGTACATAGATAACTTTTTTAATGGGATATATATTTTAAAATATAATTAGTTATACCAGCCTTCCATGAGGGACCCACACCACTTCTAATGGGGGAGGGTGTTGGTTCTCATCCAAGATACATGTTATGACATAGATTGTCAAAGTGTGCCTACAGGTGGTACATGAGCGGGTAGAGAGCCACTGTCTGGGGAGGCAAGATGGTGAAGTAGATCAATTAACACGTAGTGGTTCTAGGTAGTCTTGGGATCATTTAGGTAGTGATTTTAGAGACTCTTATAATGTTTCTTATGTTTTAATGGAGCTAAACATAGATGATAGTTTTAACGTGGGGTTACGTAATTCTAGATCTGATAGAACTATGGTCATTTGATAATATCAATCCAGGTTCCATGTTGTCCACTCAGTGATAAACATCATCTTCTTCATTTATCTCATTCTAGAACTGTAGTATATCATGCCTATTCTATACAACATCATCCAAATATTTAATCGATCATTCAATCATTGTTTTATTTTTATGAAAATACATATAAGATATGAATCATATTCTTATATGTCTAAATGTATAAATGATGATGAAATTTAAGTAAAAAATATAAATTGAATATAAATGTTTTTTCAATGATGGTAATGGTTCGCGGTACATAACATGATCTTGAAAATTATTAAGAAAAAAATAAAATTACTCTTTGTTATTTTTGTATGTACTGCATCAATAGTTTTCTATTTATAATATAACCCATGAGCCTAATTTGTTGTGGTATTTTTTCTCTCATATAAGTGATGTTGAAAAATATTAATTTATTAAAAGGGAAGAAGAAGTACTCTATAATTTCACAATTATTCCATGTGTTTTATCTATTCATTTACATTTTAGTTCAGATGATGTTTCCACAAATCATATTTTTGGTTTAGTTTTGTTTTAAAAAGCATAATGGTGTATATTTAAAGAATGTGAGTTTCTATGAACTGTGTTTCGCAACATAGAATGATATATCATGTATATTTTCATATGAAGAAAATATTCATAAAATAATACTTTCATGATCACTTATGTGATAAATATAAGAATCATACATGAGATGATATCCATCAATGAATTATGATTTCAAAGGATTTATTAACGGTTTTTGTAGGAGTTTCACAAGAATATATTGGGTTCACAAATAGTGTATGGTGAAACTGTGAAGTTGAGTAGTGTCAGTCATGTGCTTATAGATAGAGACATTCAGAAATGAGAAGTTGTACCCATTCAGGATTCCACAATAGAGACAGTGTATGAAACATTGTCACGTTATTTGTTTGAACAGTGAAGAGGGTTTCATAAATAGCAATGGTCATGCCATTTGTAGTGAAATAATTTCCAATATGTATTGTGACATTAATGTCATAATGATGCTACTATTTTTCTACACTCATGTGGAAAAATTGTTATTTTACGAAGGTTATACATACTATTATTTGGAGACAGTAGGGAGAAGTATGTGCATGGATATTTTTATACATGTTTTTACCTTGTAATTGAGTAGTGGAATGTATGTGAACACAACATCAGTGAATAAAATAAATAGTTTTTTACACTTACTCTTGACCATATTATTTTCTTCATAAAGGATAATTATTATATTGTGAATGAAATTGTGGGGGTATTATTATATCTTTAACCTTTGGGATACATTCATTAAAATTTCACTCATTTTCTTTTGTATTTTTAAAGGATGACCAAAGGATATTATGAATAAGGTCACACAATATATTTGGTTTGAACTAAGTTGTTAGAGTTGTGTACTTTGATAATGAATATAAAAAAAATACAGTGTTGTGAATTTTTTATTTCACAAAGAATACTCAAAAATATTTTCCTACGATGAATAGAACTACATTCATGAGGAATAAAAGTTTTTAGGTTTTTAATAATTGAGTTGAGTTAAACTAATTTATCTTATTATTGTATAGAAGAAGATAACTTGTAGTTTTTTGATAAATCATCATTTGTTTATTATATTTTTACAGCGAGTTGAATTGGTAATGTTATATTTAAAAATTCAAGAGTGTTTACAGAGCGGACTAGAATGTTGTGTTTCTGATTATATTTAGTGGATGTCAATGACTTTTAGTTGAACTGATGATGTGAATAGTATCTTTTTACGAGTGGCACAAAGTTTAAGACCAGTTTTTTTATACATTTGTATATTGATGCTGTTGGTATTTTTCTCAATGTGTTAAGTGTAATGTTTTTGAACACTGGTGGGATGATAGTATAAATAACCATGATGGGACAATAGTATAATTTTATAACTGTTTTATACCTAGACAAAAAAAAATTCAAGATGATTCACGAAAACCAACATGTAATTGTTGATTGATTCTTTGTGAAGAATTAGGGTCAAAGACAATCCCGAACACATAAAGGATATAGTCACCCTCATTATTTGTAAACCTTTTAAACATATTGATTGTTGTTATTCATTTATTTTCTGGCATTCATGTGGTATAATTATGATTATAAATAGGAATGATCCATCATCTCTAACAATTTTAGAGGTTATAATTAAAAAGGGATATGTGAAAATAAAATTAAATTGGTAAAAACCTGTTTACAATGATTCATCCCCCTTCTAATTGTACTTGTATAATCAAATGGGGACTTCTATAAGTATTAGAACAAAGGTTACACTTTTGATTGGATCTATATTATTTTACCAATTATTTTTATAATACACATATGAAGTAAAGATTTGAATTTGAAGATGTAATTGAGTTGTCTCATATGGAATTTTATGTTTCAATATCTTTAAATGCTACCAAAGCGGTTTCTGCAAAATCCATGAAGAATGAAAGAAGAAAGATGCAAGATATTTGTGATATAATTTCAAGAAGAAAGACGATTCATCTCAATCAGAATATAGTTGGATTGGTATTATGTTAACAAAATCAATAAAATTAGTCGATAAATATCCTTTTGGTGAGTACATATCAAGTGGTTATGATGAATACATTTTTTACTCACTCATTAATTTTTTTTAGAAATAAAAAATTACATAATGAATGTTCTTACTAATGTTTCCACTTACATATTTTCATTTATCACAAGATTATATAATAATATTTCATCATGTGAAATTGAAGCTGAGGATACAGAGAAATACTTAGAGAAGAAGTTTCACAGATGTAAAATTCTCCAATTTTTTTTGATTCCAAATAATAAACTATATGAATTTTCAATAAACATTTCTATTATATTGAAAAAGAATTTCAATTAAATGTGTCTGATGAGGAATTTACTGAGAAGTTCCTTACTAATATAATACATAAACATGAAGAATCAGATAAATCAATCAGGAATAATAAGGAATATCAGTTTTAAATCAAACACATGGAGGTGAAATTCATCCGAATTAAATAATCAAATAAATAATCTATATTTCATTATTATGAAATATTTAACTTGGTTGATAGAAAAATTACAAAGAACTATTTATGAGATGGATTTTACCAAGAACGTTTATACAGAAGTGATATATTCATTTTTTGAAATTACATTGAAGCTCTATGAATGTCAAATAAGAAAATATTTGTTCTATTTCATAGAAAATTAATTAATAGATTAATTCAATACTGATGATAAAGATAATTAATGATGATCAAGATCAAAATATGAAAATTAAATGGGAATACAAATTAACAAATTTGAGGATGAGAAAAACTTCCTCAAAATAATGTTCTTGAAATAGATGCCAATTTTAAACATTTGAATGAAACACAATTAATGAAATTTTATAAATAATTTGATGATATGGTCATATTACTTGAAGACCATATGAAATCTCGAAATCAAAAATATCTTGATTTATAGGTCATGTTTAGAAATCTTGAGAAAATCCAAGATGATTCTTCACAATAATCTAAGATCATAAATTCTACTAAGATGGATTCTGAAAAGAGTATCACATATGATAATAATCACTCATGTGGATAAAAGTACTTGAGATTATCAAAAGATAAGTCTATTTCGATTCCATTGAAATATATAACCCTTATTCGATAAGATTTTATATTTACTCATGTTATTTTATCTATAAGTTCATGTTCCAAAAGGAATAATGATCAAACATGGTTGTATAGATTGATGTGAAATCGACCATATCCTAAATTGGGATTATTAAGAAGATTTTTCATTATTTATAACTATAAAGAGATTATATTAAGAATCATAGAATCAAAAAACAACAAGATTACACATCTAGAAAAGTTTTACATAGAAGAAGAAATCAGTATTTTTTTGTGATCATTGGTGTTGTTGTATATTTGGGAAATGTGATATTTAATATTGACAGAACTTTTCAATGCATGATAATTATATATTGTCAGTATTAATGGGTTGACGATCATAAAAGAACTGAAATCCTATAGAATTTAATCATAATTAATTTATTACGGAGAACTTGTTTTTCAATATTAGATTTGATTATCTTAAAAACATATATGATTATTTCAGTAGAAGAGGTAAAAATTATAATTAGTGGTGGTATGTACCAAATGTTCATAATGAAAAATATTATATGAAGACAAGACCACATGTAATGAAGTGGAAAAGAGAAAATGAAGAAAAATATTTATTAGAGTATAAGAAGGATAATAAAGATAAGAAAAATTCAAATCATGATACACCCCAGAAGAATGATGAAATAAATGTCACACCATTGAAAAAAATATTCTACTTTTGAAGAAAATGTCAGATCATAGACCATAGAAAATATATCAAAGACACTAATTCTAGTGGAAGTAAGATGATGAAAAACAAATAAATCAATCTCAGAAATAAACAACATGATTGATTCGGTTCTTGTATGTTAAAGTGTAATTTTTTTATTTTATGTGCTGCTTTATAAAAAAAGAAAACTATATGATTTATAGTCTTTGATTATGGAAGATGTAAAATTTAAAGGAACATTTCTGAAACATTCATGAAATGGATTCCTACAAAAATGAAAGTTGTGATGAATAAAGGATAATCACGAATTCCCTCTTATTAAAAAAATTATATTGTGAAGAACTAGTCTACACAAAATTAGAAATCTGAGCATTTACCAAAGGTGTTGTTGTACATATGGCTAGGACATATAGAAATGGAAAACAATTAGAGGAAGAACATAAGTATATAAGTGAACAACTTATTAATTTGAGGAATCTTATTCCATCAAATATGAAAGGGGATTAAATCAAGAAGGTCATGATTCCATTAAGTGATAAAATCTAGAAATTCAAAAAAGAGGAAAGCATGATGAGTTTTCATAAATCCAGAGTATAATTAAAAGGATTTTTTAGGATGTGACATTTATCTCTTTCCTAATTATCTCACCAAAAATAACTGAATAAAGAGCTTATTCCCATGTACATTTTGTGTTTGTTTTTTATATTCAAGGAATTTAATGTGAGGAATATATTCCAGGGGATTCCAGACGATGTCAGTGATGTGATAAATATTATACAACATGAATGAGTCCATCCATCATAGATGGATTTATTTCAATTGGTGAGAAAAGTTTTCTTGAATATGATTCTTGAATAATGTCAATAATGATGAAGAAGATGGATAAATGTCATCCCTCTAGGGGGACCAGAGTCAAAAAATATCCAAATTTGAATATCTCAACTGGTATAAAATGAATATGTGATGTTTTGGTAGTGGAATCATATGATATTTTAAAATATATTAATTGTAATATTTTCATTAAAAGGACATGTTATCCGATCTCTTTATGAATGATAATTTTGAATCAAAAGGTAATGAACGTATAATTTAATGAAAAAATTAAAATGGATTAATTAATGGGTAATAAATTATTTTAGTTGAATGTTTTTAATCTATTTTCAAGATGAATTTATGATTTTAGTTGAATATATTTTTAAAAACTCCATAAAGATGGTTTCAATGTTGGAATCATATTGAGAGAATTTTATTGGAATCTTTGATATCTAATTTGATCAAATTTTTTTCTACATCAGTTTATCCAATATAATTTTAGATCTAATTAATTAATGACACATTTATTTAAGAATGGTGATTTTTAACATTTACCAAGAAATTAAATACAAATTTCTCTATAGTGGCAGATCTTATGAAATAATAAGAGTGAATGAGTGAAGCAGAAAATTTCAATTGTTACTGAATGAGATGATTTGAATTTTTCCCATACTCAAATCATCATTTTTGTTATAATAAATGGGTTTGAAAAAACATTGAATTCTAAAGTGAAATGGTTGTTGAAAACGAAACAAAGGGTATGTTTTATGAATCCAAATTTATTAAAGTAATATTTGTGTTCTAATTTTATCAATACATTTATTTGATTAAAATTGAATGTTACTATAATTTATGTTTTGAGTATCTTATGTAGAACTATTTTTGAGATATATTCCTATATTGGCATAAGTTTTCTTAATATGAAAAATTGATTAATACGATGAAAAATTAAATGTGATGATTGTTGAGCTAGTTTTTTTGTTAATGCAATCTTGGGTCATGGGTTATTTTATTTTTACAAAATAAAAACAACATTGGAGGGGAATTGAAGTTTAGGGATTTATGTAGGCTTGATTTTAATTTTTGGGATTTATATGTATAATTTTTTCAATGGGATGTATGTTAAAAAAATTTATTCAGTGATACCAACCATCAATGAGGTACCCAAACCACTACTTAGGAGGGTCAGTTCTGCCGCTCAACCTAGACAACAAACTGTAAAATAGATTGTGCTAGGGTGCCTACAGGAGGTGCATGAGTGGGAGGAGAGCTACCATATAGGGAAACATGATGTAAGAGTTTTGAAGCTGACATAGGGTGGTTCTAGGTAGTTATGTTAGTGGTCAGTAATGTATCTCTAAGCCTCTTAGAATGAAGCATATATTATAAGGCAGTCAAGTATAAAATATCATTTCAACGGGGGATCTCATTACTATAGCTCCGATATATCCATTACATACGATCTCAGCAATCTAGGATCCAAGCCATTAATTCATTACATCACATCATCTTCTCCATCGACCCCATTTTAGAACTATATACACTAGCCTTCTCCCACATAATGTCTTCTAAAGTCTATATCATGCTCCAGACCATTGGATTGTTTTAAAAAAAATCCTGATCATTATATGTAAAATGATGATTAAATAAAAGTAAACAAAAAAAGGATGTAATCTATATTTTTGGTGATGGTGATGGTTCACAATACCTATCTTGAACAAAAAAAACTTAATCAAAAAAACTGTATCTCCGTAATTTATAAAGGTATTATGTTGGTGGCATTCTCTCTATAAATACCATCTTAACGATTAATTATATGTGGTAGTTTGTCTCTCATTCAAGTGAATTTGTGAAATAATTAGATATAAATATAGAAAAGAATGTTCTCATTATTTTTGAAATTCTTCAATGCATTTGCGTTATTCATTCACAATCGAGTTCACATGACACTTACAGAAATAAGATTCACTATTTAGTTTGGTTTTAGGAGAATGGTAAACCGATGAAGTATGTAAGTTTCTGAAATTTATTTTGTTAAATGTACAAAGATATATCATTTATAATATTATGAAAATTAGAACATCAGAGTAAAAGTATCAAATGATCATTTCCGCGATGAATATGATAATCGTAAATGAGATGATATCTATTCATGAAGGGATTATTCATGAGGATGTATTGTGAGTTATTATATATGTTTCTCAATGATATAGTGGGTTTACAAATAATGTGAGAATAAAATGTAATTTTGAGATGTTCTGTTTGCATTCATACATTGAGAGACTAGCACAAAGGTGATGTTATAGAAATTTGGGTTCACAATAACGATATAATATTTGAAACACTATCACATGATATATTTTTTCATTGAAGATGTTTTATTGAATTGAACAGGTCAAACCATTTGATGTTGAATAATATCTAATAGCTTGGTTGAAATTATTTTCATAAATATATTGATATTTTTCTACACTTTTGAGAATAATTGTTGAGTTTGAGAAGGTCATGGATAAAATTATGTAGAGAACGTAGTGAGAAGTACATGCATGTTTATTTACATAAGTGAATGAATTTGTGAATTTAGTAGTGAATAGTTTTTGAATAAAATGTGAGTAAAGATAAGAAATTAAATAGTGTGTTACACATACACTTTACCATTGAATTTTTATGGTACATGATAATGATTAGGTTGTGAAATAATGTGTGGTAGTGTTTGTATATGTGATTACTTTGTGAGACTTTCATGAAAATATCCCACATACTGATTTGGATTTGTAAAATTCAGGAAAAATAATCCTGCTAAAAAGTTCAGCCAATATATTTGGATGGAATGAAGGTGTAATTTTTTTTCATTTTCATAAATAAGATCAAAATAATAAACAGTATTTTGAAACTTTTACTTTTCAAAGAATACACATAAAGCACATGTATAATTACATGTATACAATATTTTCATATGAAGATTAGAACTACAATAAAGAAGAACACTTGATGAATATGTGTGTAATAATTTAATTGAGTTTAAAAAATATTTTTTTGTAAAGTTGAGAGGGAGAAAACATGTAGTTTTTTGATAAATCTCCATTAGTTTATTCTATTATTATAGTGTGTTGAATTGGTATTGTTATATTTTAGAATATAGGAGAGTATAATGAGATAAATAGTATAAAGTGTTGTGTAATATATTTAGTGGAATCCATAGTCATTTAGTTATTGTGAGAAAGTGCAGAATTAGTTTATCCTAAAGGATCGAAGATGATGATTTATTTCTTATTGTAGTGGGAACAAAATTTCATGTGATTTTCTCATTATGTTTAGTGTTATGTTTTTAGTTATTGATGGGATGATATTATAAAGGACACTAGCTGGATATGAATATATTTTTATAAAATATTAATACTTTCCCAGCATGATTTTTATGATTATACCTGACCAACCCAATTGTAATTATTGATAGACTCTTAATAGAGAATTTGTGTCTTGGATCATCCTGAACACAACAAGGAAATAGTCCCCCACATCGGTGGACAACATCGTGAAAATAAAATTCCCTATGGTTAATTCACTTTATGTGTTGAATATGGTATTTTTTTAAATAGGAAGGAATTATTCATTCTAACAATTGAAACGGTTCAAATTAAAAATTGATAAAAGTAAACAAATCAAAATTCATAAATACATATGTCACTAATTCATCCCCCTCCCAGTATACCTTTATGTTCCACTAGGAACTTCATTAATTACTAAATATAGAACCAATTATACATTTATTTTGTTATTGTAATTGTATTATGTTCATTTATATCCATTTTGATGATTTACAGAGTTCAATTTCATTGTTTCAGGAGTATTCATTTTATGGGTTATCAGGATTGGATCACTTGGATACAAGAGTAGATATTCATGTAAAATGAAAATAAATATCTATAATTTAAATTTTTTGTTATTTATAAACTTAAAAATTTTAAATTTTCTTATATATCCTATTTTATATGAGGATAATTCTTTAGTTAAAATGTTAATGATAAATATTTATTTTATATTGGCGGATTTTCTGTCCATTATGAAATAATTTCATTTTATTAAATATTATGTTTATAAATTAGTTCAAGAACATTAAAGAAGCTAGTATATTCATATTTAAATTTTTTTTAACCATAATAAAGAATTTATGACCATCCTTGAAGGCAGTAATGGAAATGGAAAACTCATCAACCTCAAAGGCAGTGAATCGACAAATCATGGATGATGTTTTCATTTTTAGAATAAAATGAGTGGAGAAGTGGTTTGATGATGAATATTACATTACCATTAAAAATTTTAAGTATTTATTTAATATTGATTTTATCATGTCTATTATTATAGGGGAGGTTTTTAGATGATATAAAAATAAAAGAAATTAATATAGATGGATGGAGGACTTTACCTCTTCAATATCTTCTCCTTCCGAACCTCCTTAAAAAAGTAGGGTTTAGTATTTTGGTGAGAGAATAGTGTCTCTTAGATGAAAGTAATAATATTTGGAAGTGAATTGATATTAATTTAGATAATATACATGTTTTATAAGGAGTTAGGAGAAGATGTGGTGAGGGGTGATTTTTATAGGAGGAGGAGAGGGGTATTTTTTATTATTATATTAATTAGTTTATTATTTTTCATCAAGACTATCAATATTTTTTATTATTGTCACTAAATATATTATATAATTAATTATATTTTAATATTATGTTCCCCATGTAATCCATATATCAGAAATAACTAAATAGTTAATGTATTTATCTTATAACGTAAATTACTTTATATCATTATTCACAAAAAGTTCAACAATTTTAGAAAAATCCCAAAAATCCAACCAATTTTTTTTGAGATTTCTATTTCTAAAATAGAATAAATTTTATTTAAATAGTTTTCTAAATATGATAAATTTAATTTTTATATGAAATATTCATTTATTCAAAAAATATCGATTTTTATATTACAAATACTTTTTTACTATTTGAATATTATTCTCAGCCACAAAAAATTATCTTATTATTTTAATACAATATAATATTAATATATTTATATATATTATTTAAATAAATTTTATATGAAATTGTTATAATAATTATAAAACAGTAAATAATATTTTATTTTTTGAAAAAGTACTGACACATTATTCATCATTTTTAAAATTTTTCTTTACTCATACCATGATTTAAATATATCATATTTTCATTTATAATACACCTAAATTATATTTATATATCGATGATGGCGTGTGCTCGGGAGCTAGGGCTTGGGAAGCGATGGCCGCCGTAGGCGACGATGAATTCCGAGCAGGGTCCTCCTCCATCGGCGGAGGATGGATCTCCTTCTGATGAGCGGCGTTTTGTGCCTCTCTCGAAACCTAATATCTTGACTTCGTTCCCCGAAATCTCACTCTCCCCCAAGGTCCCGAAGCTTTATGGAGGGTTTCTGCAGCTCTCGGTCACGGTTCGCGAGTTCAATGATGCATCGTCTCTTCTGAATCTGACTCTGATTGCCCACTTCAGGCAACGGCGTCCACCGGTGGATTGCTTTTATAGTTTCGTTTCTAGTTCGTGGAATCTACAGGAGCATCCCACGGTGGGTCTTCTGGATCCAAGGCATATAATGATCCGTTTCAAATCGGAGGAAGACTTCATCATGGCCTGGTCTTCGGCACCGCGCACCTGTGATGGATGTCGATTCCTTCTTTTCAGATGGTCGTATGATCACTATTTGAAGCGCGATGCCTCGACTATGGCGATTTGGGTAAGATTTCCCGAATTACCGCTTCCTTTTCAAAATCCCGCTATCATCCGTATGCTTGGAAACCTAGTAGGTCGTTTCTTATGCTCGGACAACAGAACTAAGTCTGTATGTCACCCGATCTCTCCGAGAATATGTGTTGAAGTTGACTTATTGAAACCACCGGTTGAGTTTGTCTACATTGTGGCATGTGAGGAGTTTAGGTGTAAACAACCTGTGGTATTTGAATCCTGGTTTAATTACTGCTCTCGGTGTCTTAAGATTGGTCATTTGAGGGACGATTGTAGTGGCAGGAAGGTGATGCCGCCCTTGGCAGTGGGTCCTGAGAGTGCAGTGGATCTTCTTCCATAGCATAGGGTGCTAAATCTGGGTGATGACAGGACAGATTCTGGGCATACTTTTTCACAGTCTGTAGAGGGTAGGAAAGGGAAGGAATTGCAGGGTCTTTTAAACCCGAAAGTTGGTGAGGTGTTTGGAAGGCTTAGAAATGATCTGGGATTATCATCTGCAGGAGGTCGGAGCAGTGACATGAGGCAGGTCGGTCAAGCTGCTGGGGTGAGCAGTGGTACAGAGCAGGCTGCAGTGGGAGGGGAGCGGGCTGGGAATGGACTTGTTGGGACTACGGTTGATGAAGCTGCTGGCAAGGAGGAGCTGTCGAGACCTGATGATTATGTGTAGGCATAAGATGCTTTGAATGTTGCAGATGTTTGGGTGGGGGCCTCTCCGGGGCGTACATTCTCTAATGTTCAGCAAGTGGAGGGAATTGAGATGAGCAACAATTTCTCTAGTCTGCTGTGTGCTGATATGGAGTTGGGTCAAGAGCAGTCTAAACCTGTTCTGAGATCTAGCAATATGGAAAATGGCAGTGAGGAGATGGGTCAAAATGTGTGCAGTGTGCTTCTTGAAGGAAACAGGTACATGTTGCAGGGGCAGGGAGATCCTGAATCTGTCATGAAGGTGCTCACGAGGGAGGAAGGTGGGTTTTTGAAGGACGGGCAGGTCACTCAGCTTGGCATGTCCGGGGTGCTGGGATCTAATGGGACTCCTGCTCAACCACAGTTCCTAGCAGTCATTGATCCGATTAGTCAGGTGGTGCAGGAGCAAGGTCTAAGCAATGGACAGCAGTTGGTGTGTCTCACTTGGAACTGAGGGGATTTATCTGATAGTGAGAAGGAGAATGCTGGCCGAGGTCGGGCCTCGTTCAGTGATGTTGTTCAATTTGGGAGGAGGACCATGGATGGGTGTGCGAGTAGTGTGACTTCCCCCACAAAAAGAAGGCAGCGAAAAGACTATTCTAATATGCCAAGGCCGTTACCTACAAGATCCTCTTCGGGAAAGGGTAAAGGGATGAATGCTTCGGATGAATTTCTGCTGTTGGAGAAGTTAAATCTCAGACGCAAGTATGTGAAGCTCTTGAAGCAGTATGAAAGTTCTGAATGGGAGTCGGCAACTACTGATGAGGCTCTTGGTTATGGGTCTGATGATGGGTACGGTTTTTAAACTTTTCGTATGCTCTTGATTTTTAATGTCTGCTTGCTGAACTTTTATTTTATTTTAATAAATGGTCAAAGCCCTTTTCTCTAACTGAGCCTTTCTGTTATATTTATATAATAAATTTTGAGGTTATTATTTTATTTTCCAAGATACTATTCTTAAATTTCATTTTAATATTCCATTGGCCAGTTTACTATTACGACAGACAGGTTATTATTCCTTCATTATAAGATTTTTAATTTATATAAATACCACTAATTTAATTCATCACGTATGAGAATAATGTTTGAATTTGGTTCTCCATGCTATATATTTTTTTACACAATATAAAATAATAATAAAAAGGTAAATTTCATTGATAGAATGATTGTGCCTTACACTTAGGCATCATAGTGTGCCCCAAAGTGTGAAAATACGTCATTGAGGCATTGTTCGATTTATATGTTCCCTAATGATTCCTAAAAAAATTTAATAATACTAATAATAAGTAAATTTAATATGAAGAAAATTATAGATTAGGAATACCTTAAACTCATTAAACTACCAATATATGATCAATTCTTAATATTTTATTGTTGTAAAGTCAAGGGATACTGGTGCAACCTCTAAAACAGAATTGACTCTACTCTTCCAACCATCAATTAACTGATAATTATATTATCCCCATACACCCTAAATATTCATGAAATATCTCACCTTAGTTGTCTAACCATTGGGAAAGATAAATTGACACTATAATAAACATGTTAATTCGTATAAATACAGTAATAATATCAATATAATTTTAACTAATTTTATTACATGTATCCCTACCAATGGTTCTCATTTAATTCATTTATAATATTCCACCGTGATACTAATTTAAAAAGAATGATATCACTATACATCAATACAGTTCCCAGAAAACTTCTACACCATCTGGTATTTTTACCTATCATATGATTGTATTCATTAGTATCCCCTATTATTTGTGTTTGGAAATTCCAAACTTCAGGAATATAGGTGCACCCATGTCACCTATTATAAGATCACACAGAAAAAGTTGAAAGAGAAAATTTTAATTCAAATAAAATAGGAAAAATTGATGTGATATAATTTGACGTAGTCATAATAATAAAAATTTGATGCAGGTTAGTAATTACGCTCCGATGGATCTATGGGTTGTCCAGATTCTGTAGCCTCTGATAGATGTTGTAACGCCTCAACCCCAGTTACCCAAATTCGGTGCATAATTACATAACATTTTCATGATAATAAGAATAATGTACTGAAAGACCGGTCAGTTTTTTATCCTTGGAAGTACTAGATACAGTTATATAAGTTTTAAATTACATCATGAAATAAAAACAACGTTGTGTCCCCTTTTAACAATCTTATATCCCATAGCCTATTCCTGCAGGTTAATCATAATATACATCTTCACATCCTAGGAAAAATAAAATATAAGAAAGAGATGATCTCAGATGGTCAGTAAAGATAACAATATAGTGGAAACTATTATAATAAAACATAAACATATAATGAAACATATAAGACAAAAAGGAAATCTTTTTAAACTGAAAATTCTGCATAATATCGAAAAGATAAGTAAAATAATTGCATTTACGTATTAATATGGATATTATATTCTTCAAATAGTCACATGTAATATCAATAGTTAATTCCATAATTATAAAATCTATAATGCCAAACATCATAACCACAAAGTCAAGTCCTCGTGCTAAGTCTAAATATAAGATTTTTTCAAAGCCCTATGCCAAGACACTAGTTTGCCTAATGAGACCCACTAATGCATCTTGGTGTTATAGTAGGCTCCAGTCATCACTTACTAAGTCAAATTAATTCCGCATATAAAAATATTGAAACATAACATAAACGTTAGTATTAAAAATAGCATACGAAATGTTAATACTTTAACCATAAACCATGAATGGTATAAAAATAACACATAAATATTCAAACATTTCAAAAAACCATCAATATAATATGGATGATTGTATCATAATAAATGAACATCAAACAAGTGTAAAATCAATCAAAGGATGTTGAAATAGATGAAATAAAAACTCTTTGGAAGAAATATATCTATCTATTTTGAAATCATTTAAAATTCATGTAATTATAAAAGAAAACATTTATTTTGAAAATATTCTTATGATTTTATAATG
Organism: Viscum album; assembly: GCA_963277665.1. Lineage (NCBI taxonomy): Eukaryota > Viridiplantae > Streptophyta > Magnoliopsida > Santalales > Viscaceae > Viscum > Viscum album. The sequence continues at coordinate 1,502,508,102 of OY728128.1, forward strand.
GAATTTTTGATGGTGTTATAACGGTGGAAAATAGCTACACCCTCCATATAAGTTAAAAACTATTCTTACCATAATTTGTCGCAATGATCATAAAGTTCCTTGTTTGGAAAATGACGTAAAGATTCCATTCAAAAAATTTATAAAAAATCAAAAAAGTCTATAAATTACATTAACCCATATTTCAGTTACTAGTTAAATTGTTTTGAAATACATTTTTAAGAAACACATATGTGGATGATAAATAAGTCCCAATAGATACTTACGTATAAACAACCTTAGATAAATAAAGAGATTGTAAAATTAACCCTTACCTAGTACTTTTCCTTAATTGAGGGTATGCTAAACTCCTACATAATAGTTAAATCATTATAATTAAATTATACAAGAACTATATACAAAAATACGATATCATATATGATCTTTTAATATTACTTTGCAAATAAAATTTTAGTAGTATAATTGTTTTAGGTTTTAACTGATTTGATTCCCTTTTTATTTTTTATTACGTAAGTCATTTTTGTTATGGATAAGATATATTTTATTCCTATCCATAATGTAATGAATTTATGAACATTATTATTATAAATAAAATTAAAATTTTTCTTGATTGATTATGATGGGGAATGAATCTCCTCACGTTCGTGGAGATGGTAATATGTAAGTTCGAACGGGTGACAATATCATTATATTGATGGTGAAATAGTATGTAATTGGATAATATATAATATATAAAGAATCATTAATATGTTATATTTATTATTTACATCAGTTATACTCATTATTATACCCATCCAAATAATGATGTGTTTGAATAACAAACTTCACCACGACATGGTGACGGTAATCCATACGTACACAAGTATGGTGACTTGTAATTTATAGGATGGATTGAATAATGAATATGGTTGTACCATATTAATAATAACAACACATTATGTATAATTTTCTGGAATTATTATTTTGGTATTAAAAAACAAGGAAAGCGGAATTGGAAGAAGAAAATAACTTTGAAAGATGTGGTGAAATTATTACATCTTCTTCGAGTGTTTGCATTTGATTTGATCAAAAGGGCTCCATAGGTTAGATTTTTGATCAAAGTAAGGCCTCTAGGTCGAATTTTGTGTATTTGGGAGGATATTTGAGCAGGGTTTGGACAAGCCCAATGACTTTGGAGGTTTGATTTAGAGATAAGGGGATGTACCCTTTTATAAGAGAGGCGCGTGTCCCATTAGGAAAAACTTGAAATATTATTTAATTATTCAACCATATTAGGTTTATAATGCCTCCAATAATATTTATATCACGTCTAAGGTAGTGATGGGTTTAAAACCCATCAACCAATAGGTTTAAGACAGGTTTAGGTCACCATATTAACTTTATCTCTTAGATTTATCTCTTGGTTAAATATTTTAACTTTCACCATGTATTCTTGTATTATTATAATAAATTTTTAATAAACATACTATAAAAATCCAAGAGAACCCCAATTGGATCATTATTGATATATATAACCCTATATATTTCCTTTTTCAAATACATAGATTTTTAAGAATACTAAATCAATTAATAATATAGTATTTATTTTAAAAAACTCATTTATGTCAATTTTGACACTATTTAGTTTTTGGTTTTCTATGAAAGTCAAAACAACTTTATCACTTCTAAATTTTTTTTTAATCAACCCCAACATGTAATATTAACCTATAAAAATCTTATAATACATGAAATGTCTAAATTTAAAATTGTAATAAAATTTATAATATCATTTATTTTAATCTTTAAATAATAAGGTAATTGCCTCCTCATCATTGTGGCATAAATAAATTAAATTATTTAATGTCTAAAAATTATAAATAATATACCATTATGTATGAAATATTTTTAGCTTTCTAATATGAATTTATAGTCAAATTTATTTTATTTTTATATAACTCTTTATTAAAAATGGTTTAGTTATTAAACTCTAAATTTAACACTTTTAACTCTTTTATAAATAAAATAATAATAAATGTTTTAATCTAATCCATGTGGACCAAAATGATAAAATTTTATTCTCAAGGATTATTTTGGTCAAAATAAACTGATCCAATAGAATTTGGAAATGTTTTAGGGTAATTATAATATCATTTTTACATTAAATTTCCCTATTTACTTTTAACTGTGGTAAATAAAATTGAAAATTTACTATACAACAAAAATTATTTTCATCCTATTGAACCACATTTTACATTATAATTAAAACTGTGGCTCTTGTATTTTTTGAAATTCAATTCACAGAAGTGGTAAAATTATGTTTTATGCCAATTTTTAAATATGTCTAGAAGGTGGGTAAAAGACGTTAAAAAATTCAACAATATTTTATACATCTAAATTAATTATAAAATGACTCCAATGAATTACATTGAACACATATAAGTACTATGTATCTATTTTGACCTAAAATAAATTTAATTAAAATAATTAAATATTTTAATAAAAAGTTGGTTTTAAACAATAATGTAGTGTTTTTCACTATTCATCAAAAAATCGAACGTTTTCATAAAAATACCAAAACAAAGGACCATAATATAATTTTAATATTTCGAATCCAAACATGAATTCCATTTTGAAAAAAAATATAAAATTTCAAAAAGTGGGTATTACTATTCATAATGACTACTTCGATTGGTCGTGGTGTGCTAACACTCCATGTTGCGTAGAGCGCAAGATATTGAATTATAAAAATAGAAACATACCACAGAAGCATAGTGTTTTACATTATTATATCCTTCAAATAATTTAATCCTTGAAATGTCTAGAATAAGAATAAATAAAAAGATTCAGGTGTTTTGTAATCATATGTTTCTCGAGTTCCCACATTGCATCTTCCATCTTTTGATTTCTCCATAGATCTTTTACCAGGCGAGTTGTCTGGTTTTTCAACACTAGTTCACTGGTATCATGAATCTTGACAGGCTCTTCACAATATGACAGATCAAGTTCCATTTGTATTTCTTCATATGTGAGTACATTCATTGGGTAAGACATGTATTTTCTAAATAGTGATATGTAGAACACATCATGAACATTGGAGAGACTAGGAAACATTGCAAAACGGTAAGCTACAACTCCAATTCATTCTTGAATTTCGAAAGGCCCGATGTACCTAGGACATAATTTATCCTTCTTACTGAATCATACAAGACCCTTCCATGGAGATAACTTCAAGAAAACATGATCTCCTACATGAAATTACAAGTCCTTCCATCAGTTATTGACATATGTTTTTTGCCATCATTGAGATGTAATGATGTGGGATTGGATAATCTTCACCTTTTCCATTGTTTCATCAACATGATCTTGTCTTATGTATTTTATTTCACCAACATTATCCCAACAAGTTGGTGTGCAACATCTCTTTCTATAAAACGCTTCATATGGTTCAATCTGAATACTTGAATAGAAGCAATTGATATAGGAAAATTATAACAGAGGTAAATACTGATCCCACATAACATGAAATTCAAGTGTTCTATATCTAAAAATGACTTCAAAGGATAAAATAGTCTATTCTTATTATTATCCAGTTTGAGGGTGTTTGGCAGTGCTCAAACAAAGTTCAGTATCCCAGGTCTTCTAAATACTTTTTTATAATCCTGATACAAAATGGGGATCATGATAAAACATATTGATATTGGTACTCTATGATGTCTTGAAAATTCATTAATATCTATTAGTACTAAACGTTCAAGTGGTAAATCTTCTATTATAGCAAGAAAAATGTGCTAACTTGGTAAGATGATAAAAATGACCCATATTGCATCATTCCTTGTAATGGTCTTTTGTTTCCCCTGACAAAGTCCATCATAATATCATCTCATTACCACTCAGGTAAGGTAAGAGGTATCATTACTCCTCAAAGATGTTATCTTTCATCCATAACCTATTATCAAACCATACACATTGTAACATAATCAGTAATCTCCCTCTTCATGTTGTCCCACAAAAAATTTTCCATCAAATTTGTTTTCATCTTAGTGCTACCAGGGTGTATATAGAAATTGCATCTCTGAGGATCATCAAAAATTTCCCTTTTTAGATCCGGTATATCAGGAATACGAAGCCCCCTCCCAAATTTCAAAATTTCATCTTCATATAAAAATTCAATCATTCTCCCATAATTCCCAACACTAATTTTCTTTTGAATGACATTATCATCAGTCAGAGAACTTTTTCTCCTTTCTAGTAAAAATGGTTTGGATAAAATTTGAAAAAAGTATCAATGATTCACCTTCCATGATTATTCCTATATCAATATTTACTAGATCCATGAACATAGGATCCTTTTCGGCTATCATCTATTAAAACTCAATGATCCTTTCTTCTCAAAAAATATGCCACCTTATTTTCCTTCCACGGGTGGTAGTGTATAGTGTTATCATAATCATTGAGTAGTTCAAGCCAACGTCTTGGAGACATGTAGAGTTATTTATGTGATAAAATATACTTCAAAGTATTTTGATCGGTATATATCCCAAATTTTTCACCATATAGATAATGTATCCATATAATCCAAGAAAATATTGTAGATTCTATCTCAAGATCATTAGAAGGTTAGTATTTTCATGAATATTAACTGTTGTTTTGTATAGGAAATAACCCTATCATTTTTTATAAGGACACAACCATGTCCTTTCATTGATGGATCATAATAAATAACAAACCTATCATTCCCCGATGGTAGAGTCAAGATATGATCATTGACTAATATTCTCTTGAGTTCATCAAAACATTTTTCACGCTCTTTTTTTCAATCAATTTTAACCCCTTTACATGTGATCTTGGTTAATGGGTTAGCCAATTGAAAAAAATCTTGGATGAAATGTCGTTGATAACCTTCTAAACAAATAAAAATGTGTACCTCAATTATACTCGTTAGTGTTGTCCATTCTTGTACTACACTTGTCTTAGAAGGATCAACAAAGATTCCATCCTTAGAGAAAATGTGTCCAAGAAAAACAAATATCCTAAAGCCAAAATTCACACTTTCTAAACTTCCCAAATAATTCATATTTTTGTATGAGTCTTTAGAATAGTGCGCAAGCTATTTTCATGATATTAGTAGATTTTGGAATATACCAAGATATCATCAATAAATACCCCTAAAAAGTCATCATGATATTTCTTGAAAACTCTATTCATTATATCCATAAAGACTGAGGGTGAATTAGTCAGTCCAAAAGGCATTATTGTAAACTCGTAATACCTATTCCTAGTATGAAATGTTGTCTTCAAAATGCCATCCTTCTTCACACACAACTGAAGATATCCCGATCGAAGGTCAATCGTTGAAAAATATTGAGTTTCAGGAAGTTGATCAAATAAATCATCAATGTGATTTAGGGGATACTTATTCATTATTGTTATATCATTGATCTCCCAATAGTAAATGCACAAACTCATAGATCGATCTTTCATCTTAACAAAAAGAATAGGGGATCCCATTGGATAAACACTAGGGAGAATAAATCCTTTATTTCTCAATTAATCAAGTTATTTCTTTAGTTCCACTAATTACATAGTGGCCACTCTCTAAGGGGTCTTTGATATTGTGCTTTAACTATTAAATAAATCAATGGAAAATTCAATTTCTCGTTATAGAGGATGTCAAGGTAAATCCTCTGGAAACACATCAACATATTCTTTCACAATAGTACATCCACTATTTTAACATTTATTTCATCACCAATAGTTATTTCATTCTATTACTCCCAAATAATTGAATTTAGTAGAGCTATTGGGAGTGGATCTAGATAAGAATTGGACGGTGACATTTATTCTATAATGAAAAGAAACTCTTTATCAACATTGGAAATTGTACCCTACTTCATCTTACAATCAATTTTCAAATTATAGTATGAAATCCAATCCAGACCAAGGATTATATCAAATTCAATCCTAAGTATGATGATGATATCAGCAGATAAATCACGTTTATATTCCATAATGGGAACTAATTCACAATACATTTTTGTAATGATATTTCCCTTAAGAGTTTGTACTGAAAAATCCCTTGTTAAATAAAATTGAAAATATATAATTTTCTTGGAAATCTTGGAATATAGGAATCAATTCGATGATCCAGAATCAAATAACACATTGGCTAAAGTTGAGGAAACCATTATATTATCCACCTCCATGTCATTCAGAGCTTTAACCTCTACAGTAGTGATCATATATGCTTTTCCTTTATCCGTTTGAATTTTCTATGATAGGTTTTCTTTGGCGCTTAGGGAATTAATTTCCATAATGAGGCATTTCTCTACAATTGTAGCATTCAACGTTGACAGCCTCTTTCTTTCTCGTGCAATCATGATCTTGGTGGCCTTTATCAGCACACTTGTAATAGAATACCATTCACTTTAGGCAAGTATTAGGGTGTTTCTTCCAACATTTACTGCTGGATAGAAATTCATTTTTTCTATACATCCCATTATTCACATTTTTAGAGTGTTTAGAAGATTTATTCTTCTATTTCTTTGCTTTAATGTATTAATACTCAGAGAATTCCTTTTCTGTTTTGATAGAACTTGAGACTATATATTTGTTTGATGAGAAGGATTTTGAGACAAATTCTCGATAGAGAAATGGTTTAAACAAATCAATGAATCAATCAATCTTACTAATTTGTTTACATATATAATCTATTGCATGACTTGATAACCTTGTAATGTTAGCCTCATACTTTTCCACATTCTCATCCTCCTTTTTCCTCAGACTCAATTTTTTTCCCCATATCATCTTGATTATCATGAGGAAAGTATTTTTCTAAGAAAAGTACATTAAACACCCCTCATTCCACATTTGATAACTCTTCACCCTCCTTTGTCTTTGGAATTAATGACCACCGTTGAACTGTAACTCTCATGGGGCAATAAACTTCCATGATAACATTTTCTCTTTTGCTACTCCCCAATGAATGAAATATTTTCTCTAAGGAACATATCCTATGCTCAATTGAAATTGGATTTGTAGTCCCATTGAATGTTGGAGGTTGTGGCCTCATGAATCGGTCTAACATTGATCCATAACATTGTAGATCAGGGTTCTCCGTTCAAGTAAGGATATAATTCATAACCAAAGTGAGTTGTCCCAATATGGTTATAAGTTGTTCATCACCGGTTTCATCACCAGCTCCACTATAATTATATTGGGTAGGATGGAAATCCCAGCATGGATTATGTGCATTGATAGGGTTTCCATTCCTTCCACTAGGCTCCATTTCTAAACAATGGTATACACTTGATTTGTTTATGAATCACAATACATTATTAAAAACTAGTAAAATGCGAAACATAAATTGAATAGTATAAGCATATACATCCTAATCACAAAAAATGTTTTCTTTGAAAAGTATGTACTCATAAATCCTTCAAAATCATTTGTAATTAAAATTTGAATTATCCTAAGCATATCACCCATGAGTTTCATAACTACGAGTGAAACATGTCCCGTTGTCATGTACCAGGATAACCAGTGTCAAGCCCAAAACTCCTTGTCAGAGTATTCACTTCTAGGTACATCTGTGCCAGAGCCACCTCTACCTTCTCGTGTCCAGGAAAGGATGTATTGCTTGTAAAATACACAAAATCTCTACATTACCACAATTCTAGGATGTTCTTCTATACTAATCCTGAAATCCTATCTTAAGGCAACATTCAGTAATAAGAGTTTTTCTAAATCTAGTTTCCAAGGTTTATACCAAACATCCTCTAATACCAACTGTAACACCCTGACCCCAGTTACCAAGAGTCAGTGCATTATTACATATCATTAGTAGGATTCAAGAAATCATGTCTCGAAGGACTGATCATTTTTGTAGACTTCGACGTACAAGATATATAAATAAGTTTTACATTACATCATGAAATAGAAAAACAATATTGTTCCCCCTTTGAACACTTTTATATCCCTTATCATATTCCTGAAGACTAATCGTTAAATAATTCTTTGCATCATAGGAAAAATAAAACAATAGAAAGGGCTGATTTCATATGCTCAGTAAAGATAAAAATATAGAAGAAAATATCATAAAAAAGAATAAAAATTTAAGGCAATGTATAAGACTAAAACACAAGCCTTTTAAACTTAAACGTCAGCATAATATGGCAATGTTAAATCAAATAATTTCATTTACTTATTCACATGTATATTATACTTGTTGAATAATCTAATGTAATAACAATAGCCAATTTCATAATGATGGAATGCATAATTCCAGACATCATAACCACGTAATCAAGGCCACATTCCAAGACTTTAAAAAATATTTTTTTATGTCCGTGTTCCAAGACACAAGTTATTCTTGTGAGACCCACCGATCCATTAAGGAGCTATAGCAGGCTCCACCCGTCACTTACTAAGCCGAATTCATTACTCATATAAATATATTGGAACATAACATAAACATTCATATTAAAAATTGAATACAAAATGTAAATACATTAACCAAAAACAATTAATGGTAAAAAAATAATACATCCACATACAACCATATTCCAAAACCTTCAATACAATATGGATGATTGTATCAAAACAAATCAACTTCAAAAAACTGTAAAATACATCAACGGATGTTGACATAGATGAAATAAAAAATATTATAGAGAAATATCTCTTTCTATTTTGAAATCATTTAAAAGTCATGTAATTATAATATCTTTTTTACCTTTAATTACACTATTTAATTTTAACCATTGTAAATAAATTTAATAAGTTACTATTCACCAAAAATTATTTTCATCCTATTGAACCACATTTTACTTACTGATATAAATTGTGTCTCTTATATTTTTAAAATTTTATTCACAGAAGTGGAAAAATTATGTTTTATGAAAATTTTTAATGTTCTTAAAGGTGTTCAAAAGACGTTAAAAAATTAAATAAAAATTTATATATCTAATTTAACAATAAAATGACTCCAATGAATTATATTAAAATTATATAAGTATTATGTATCTATTTTGACCTAAAATAAATTTAATTAAAATAATTTATTATTTAAATAAAAAGTTGGTTTTAAACAATGACATAGTGTTTTTAACTTTTCCCAAAAAATTGAAACATTTCATAAAAATACCAAAAATAAACCCTAATCTAATTTTGATATTTCGAATAAACAAATGAGGTAAATTTCAAAAAATAAAATTAATAAATTTTCTAAAAGTGGTAATTTTTATTCATAATAGTAGGTTTAATTGGTCGTGGTGTGACAAAAAACCAAGTTGCGTACAACGCATGATATTTCATTATTCAAAGAAAAATGTACCATGGAATCTTGGGGTGTTACAGATGTTCATATTCCAATACATTCATTGGGACATCTGAATTCATTGGATTCGATGATAAAGGATCAGAATCATCAGATCCTGGACAGATAGAAGGAAATAGAGGTGGAATTAGGACGATTGGGTAAGGATAGATGGGATAAGGATACAACATATAATATTGATATGGGAATGGTGGAAAATCCCAAGAGGTGGCATACACATGGTTTGGGAAGAAGAGGCTAAATGACCTTGTGATGGAGGCATGAGTTGGAATATCCTTGGAGGATCAAGTGGAGGATGGAAATGCATGGTAGATGGAGTGTCTACTGGCATATCAGTGTATGAATATGTATAACGGGTGCTTCATCTAGTTTCAGAAGCACACCCACACAAGACCATATTAGCTTGATGAAATGAAGTCAACTCTGATATAGATGTATGTCCCTGAAAAAGGTGATGAAGAATAAGAACATGATATTAAATTTAAAGGAAAATAAATATATTACAATTATTATACACATTAGGGGAACCATAAGAGGAAACCTGAGATCTCATATAACTTGATCATTATTAAATAATTTCTTAGTTATAACATCTTCAATATATTTCATAATCTATATAAGAAAAAATAGTACATTTATTAGAAACAATTTTCAAAAAATCTAATTAAAACATAAATGTCTAAGATGTTGTAAACAATTTCATAACATTTTTTACCAACTGTAATTTAAAACATGGTTATAAATTTTTTGTAAACATATTATAATCCTGATTCTATAAATTTAAATTAATATAATTAAATGAAAAAATACTAAAACAAACATATCATTATAAAATAATAAATAATTAATGTCATTACAGTAGTGCCAACGTAATAAACACATGGTAAGGAAATATAAATAAACTGTGATCATATATGGTTTCTTCTTTTTATTACCCACCACCATTTCAGGTTCTACATCTATTCTCACAAAGGGACAATTTTTCTCGTAAAATAAAATATTTTGACAACACAAATTTGGCAATAATGGTTTTAATTATCTCTCCAAAATCATGAAAAATATATCTTGGGGTCATGCCAATAATGAAACTGTAATAACAACATAGAAAACCTTTCACATAAAATATTTTTTTTCCATTGATTCTAAAATATATGGTACATTGATATCTAGAATTAATTTCAAGTCAATACATATAATACACACTCAACAATAAATATACCATGTTTTTTAATTCAATCAAACCATTCACATTTCGTCAAAGTGACTTGACAATTAGAGTAGTAATCTTATATGAAATTGTTTTCAACAAGTCCATAATAAGGCACATTTTCATATTGTGGTGAAATATCTAATGAATTTTCATAATATTTCTTTGTTGTATTTGACACAATTCCATCATGTGTTTTCTAATTTTCACCACACCCTAAGTTGTAAACAATTTATCTCCTTTGATTATTAGATATTTTCATTCATGAACCAAATAATTGGGGCAAAAAACCAATGCCCTTAAATGTTCAGATATCAAGTCACTAGATAAACTAAACAATTGAAATACAAATGAATAATCTAATAAAATTACTATCTATATTTTAATTTTATTATTATAATTCTCCTAGCTTTGATTGCCACCATTACTGAAACTCTTTTCTAGGAATAGCCACTCTCATTATCAATGGAAAATAATATTGAACTCTACCAATAATTTTTTACAGTCCCTACATAAATTAAGAATAAAAATTCAAGGTATAACAGAAATGAAATAGTATTAGATAACATATAAATATTCATATTACTAAATTTATAGGCTCATTGATCAAACTATAGTTACACAATACAATGCAATGTGCCATTTTCATCTTTTCAAGCATCATTGTTTACATTGAATATGAACTAAGAATTCGTAATTTTGGGGAAGAGATGGAAATGAGGGATCAATTTCCTCAAACTATTCATATTCCTTTATCATTGGCTGGTTACGTGTTGGGATCACATCGGTGAAAACAATTGAAAAAAAGCCATACATTTTTTAGCTAGATAAACTCTCAAGATGAAACCTTTAGGACTATTCTTGTTTCTAATATGAGAATTCATTGAGAAAATAATTATTTTAGTACAATACATTCACCAAAAATCATCATTCCCCTAATAAGTGTTTTAATTGGAAGACTAAATTGTTAAATGAAACTTGCAAGTGAAAAGTGAAAGTGAATTTTTTTCCAACTCATACAAAATTAATGGTGCCTCTTACTTCATTTCAATCAAGAAATAAATTGATAAAATTTTAGTAGAAAGGCCTCTACCATAATAGAACAAGGGATTAATTGTCACCATTACATTATTTGATATTAAATGAAAGATTGAAATTGGAATCCATTCATATAAAATAATGGGATAATCGTGAGTTTTTAGGGATTTTAGTTTCAACTCCCATATATTGACTCGTTTATATCTATTTATTGAATATCCTCAACATCATTGAAATTCTCAAATAATTCTAGAAATTTATTTTTCTCCAAATTGATCATCATATAAGCATAATATAGAACATTACATTTGTTTTAACAGATACACATAGGATGTTGTTTTTACAAATCCAACAAATTCCTTCTATGATCTAAATTCATCATTTGTATTACCCTTGATTTATAAAGGAATTTGAAGAAATATTTCACATAAAGTTTTCTCAATGTGAATTATGTATATGAATTTAAATAAATAATTGGTAGACCAATATTGAATCTCAGAAAATATAAATTTATTATTCCTATTGTAACTGGATTCATTGTAAACAATACAAAACTTTTTTGATTTCATATAACCATAAAATAATGAAATATTGAGATCATTCAACCCATTGAGATCATCCGTTCTTGATATACATTGATGTGGCTATTCGGTTTCAAATGCATTATCAAACCTCCAACAATTCTTTCTATATTGTCTATTTATTTTCATGAATAAATGATTTCACAAGATACTAAAACTATGAAGGTATTTAAAAATTTTAGATCATGATTTATTTTTAAAAATAAGACATTATATTTATTTATTCATGATCAATCCAAACATCATTACATAAGAAGATAAATCATTTATAGTCCCTTTAAAATAATCAAAAATAAGAAGGATATTTTTTGACTAACATTTGAACTTTAAAAAACCCATATCCCAATGATTCATACACTATTATTAACAATTTCATATAGACATGTATATCATTACAAGGATTAGAAGGTAAATATATTTGAATACTCAATATAGTGAATGGTTTCTTCACAAAAATCCCTAGTGGAATATTATAAACTTGAAAAAACTAGCCATGTGTTGTGAGTGATAATCATTTGAGTAAATATATTAAAACCATTAAAAGAGTTTCCCAACCTAACATTATGTACCATTGCTTAAAAATCTGGCTATTTTACATACAATGAACACTATGATAATCCATCAACATGATGAGCCTAATAATCATTACATTTAATTATCTCAGCATCATTCCATATTATATTGGTTTTGATTTCTATATACATGAATATATTTTAATTCCTTGGAAACAATGGAATATTCCACATGACTTTATTTGGCACACAGTATAGTGTCACATCTGTATTTACCTTCTATTGAGATACAACACATTCTATAAATAAATTATGGTATTCTGTTTCCACAACAAATATAATGAATTTTTTCCAACATGCATCAATTTTATAATTAGAAAATCTGAGCTTCAAAATTATCTTCTTTTCCTTTGACTCATTTGAGGGAATATCAGTACTATAAAAAAGAAATCTCCTCAAAACAGTATGAATATAATCTATAGAAGTATTATAAATTTCATACAAGGTTTTCCCATGATATAAAAATACTAAAATTATAGCTTTTCTACATTTTTACATTAATTATAAATCGGAGTTATAGAATTATCGATTAAGTTTTTTACTCTCTCAACATCATTATCTTCTTTATTTTTCTCATGTGTGTTGATATCATTATCTTCTTGCCCTACCAATCTATCTCTCTCATTATAATTAACAAATAGGTGCTGATCATATATCAAATTCTTTATAACACTTTTCCCTTTTTGTTCATGAATAATAGAATATTGTCTCATCTCCGCCTTACCATAAAAAATATAATAGTTTTTATTAAAATTTAAATTTATTAATATGGTGTATAAATTAGTTCCTACTCAACCATTGTATTACTAAATAATTATAAAATATAAATTGTATAATACCTCCATATGAATAATTGTTTATTTAAAAATAAAAAAAATTTCCATATTGTTTTGAAATATATTTGTAATCTTATTGTTATGATACATCTATGTTCTATCCATTATATTACTTGAGAAAAAAAATATTTTAATAAATAATGTAAAATTTTTCTTTTATTAAAACCAATTTTAATATGAAATTAATTAGAGAATTATAGTATCTATAAAAATATATAATAAGGGATGAAAAATATTCTATAAGTGATGCCTATAAATAATGAACCAAAATGATATCAAAAATCAGAGACAGATTAAATGTATAATGTATCAGAAATAAAAGAACAATAATAGGAAATTGTATTAAATGAAATGAATTTTTCATGTGACCTATATAGAATATTAATCTCCATCCAAACAAAGAACAAGGAATATATTATTTAAATAGTAAGTCATTATCATTGCAATATGTACAAGGATTATGTATTGGAATAAATAAAAACCAAAGAATACTAGCATAATTTCTCTAATTTTATATCAAGATAGGTATCAAATTTGAAAATGTAAACAAGGATAACATATAGTCATTATAGGGTTTTAATTACTTTTTTACATTACTTATATTGTTCAAATAAAAGAAAAATATATTTTTCATGATTTTATATTTCAATTTATGAAGTATTTAATTTTTGGAAGATAAATAAAGAATAAACAATTAATTAATTACATACCACTTTATGGAACTCATCCATTACTTCACCACTTATGATTCCATTATATTGAGGTATTGTGTGGTTATATGGATTTTAAATAATTTAATGTGCATTGGAAATAAATCGTTAGCTATTGAATACATGAAAAATGAACTAAAGAAGTATTCTTAACAAAGAGCTATGTTATACTGATTTCTGTATTTCATGATTGTATTTTACCATATTTTAATATATTGATTTATATAGTTTAATTATTAAACCTATAAATTTGGGAATTATTCAAAAAAAATTCATTTTAGTGATGGATAACTTAGATAATTTAAAAAATATCAAATTGATACATTGTTCTTATTGTTTTCACTTTCGGCATGACTCAAGATTTTTAGGATGACCATGGAGATTTTTGAGGTAGATAACTGAAGAACCATGGAAAATAGGCATATCAAGCAGAGATATGACATTAAACATTTTGTAAATCATTACATGTAATATTTAGATGAAATATGTGAAAGAGGTAAATATCTTGATGTGGCCACGAAAAACATTAATATTTACATGTGGTGTACTTATTTACACAAGGATTAAATTTTTCGGATGAGATTAAAATGTTCAGATTCAGCATATCTTCTTTTTTAATATGATTTAAGACTTCAGACCTACCCATGACAACCTTTTGACCATTATTTTTTTAAAGTCATTAATAATGGAGCCCATATAGAGTGTATAAATAGAGATCTAACCTGATTCTATTGAAGAGATCCTAGAGACCAAATCTTGGAGAGAGAATAAATGTGGTGTAGGGTCCTCCTAGAGTTCATCTTTCTTTTCATTATGCATTAATTTTCTTTTCAAAAACCCTATAATCCTCTCATTACATCGATGAGGGGGTAAATCCTAACATAACTGGTTTAAGAAATATATAGGGGAAGGTGCATTGGATTAATTCTTTTTATTTTATTTATTTATTTTCAATTAAATAATTTAATATTAATCTTCAAATCCATTTCTTTTACTTTTATAAAGATAGTTAATAATTAAATCTATATTGAAGCTTAAAATTTTATAACTAAAAACACTAATGTAGGCATAGACATTGACAAATTTAGGAAAAATAATGTTCAAATATATTATCAAGAAAAACATGATTCATTTAAATCTAAAATTACTTGACCAAAAAATATGGGATTTCTATATCTTGGAGGGGATAGAATTACTATTAGATCATCCTTGACTTGAATCTGACAACTATTATGAATTAATAAACATTTTTTCTAAAATATCATTGATCCCAAACACAGAAAATATAAAAAAAAAGATTTTTTTCAATTATAATAACAAACCAATCAATCTACATTGCTTTACTGATTTTTTTTCATCTTCATAGAAATATTTTCAAAAAATCTAAACAACTTTTTTAAATTTTATTAAAATCAATCAAAAAAATTTCTTAAACTCTTTCTTCTATATAATATAATTAAATCTTATAAAACAACAATAAAATAATTCACCTACTTTGTGGGTTCCATCACAAACATACCAATACTAATTTTTTTAACTAAGTTGAATAGTTTGAGTTTTAGTAATTTTTGTATTGTGATTAAACACATAGAGAAATATCGACATCCAATAGGCATGCGATATACTAAATATTTAGTCAAAATTTGCGAAACTATGGTCTATAGAATTTATTTATTTTTAAATAAATGAATTCTTATGTAAAATTATATAAATGGAAACCATGATTAATAAAATGAATATAATTAAATAAGTATCTCATTCTACTATTTCATGACATTTAGAAAAGGCATGTATAAATATTGTTACACGATGAATGTTTTAAATTTATTAATGATTTGAAATAAAAATAATTATTTATTTGAAATAATATTTTATCAATCATTCATGTATACAACATAATAGTGAATTCTAAGTAACATGATTTACAAGTACTATAAGCACAATTGTAAATTCTTGAACAACTATCCTTTATAAATAAATAAATATTATATATTTAATTACAATAGATTAATTATGCACATCATCATAAAATTATTTATTTTTGGGTTAAAATAACCTATAAATAGTTTAACAATGGTTCATGATATAAAAAATAAATTTTCAATAATTGAATATCAAAACTAAAGGAAATGAAATACAAAATTAACCCATGATGTTAACTAAAATATGATTTTGAACAATAAAGAAATCTAAATACCATAAATATTCTACCAATTGAATCTCAAATTTATGTTAAATTCATAATAATCATTTGGATACTTTTAAAAATGAAGACATTATAATTAAAAAAGTAATATATGAATTTAATAGACTGTATCTGATCTCTATTAGACTATTAATTTTAAAAAATAATTATAGAAGTGATTCTGACGTGCTCTAGTAAAATTACATGCATAGAGAAAATATTCCAGAAATGGGGGAAGAATTACGATAATTAAAGATAATTAAAACCAAGGAGGCAAATGAACAATGACACATCACATCCCATAATATAAACATAAAAAAGATCCCTAATATACAAAAAACAGAATACTAAAGACCCATCCAAATTGTAATAATTTAAAAAAAATCCCAAAAATAAAACATCACCCATAAAGAAACATGTTTCAAATTATTTAGAAAATTAGGACCAAAATCTATGATGGATACATAAAAAAAACAAAAAAAACTATATAATAAAAGAATGATTCATAACTCACTAATATGATTTCAAAGAATAGTAGGATCTAAAAATTAGATTATTAGGGGAGAAGACCAGAGGAGGAGAGTCAAGTGGTCGTTCAGATTACGGAATCTCAACTCAATGGGGGAGATATAGATCAAGTGATGTGGGTGCATGTGGGGGGAGGCCATGCGACATATAGGGGAACCTATCCAAATTTTTATTTAAAAATTGTTGGGATTTCCTACCTTTAACCATGATTTACAGAAACTGTGGGTATAGGAAGAGTCTAAAAAATCTATACATAGACTTTCTATAAACCATGGGTATAGAACTTTGGGGATAACTTTGTCTTCTATGAGTGAGAGTATGTATCCAAGTTCATGAACCTCTAAAATTACAAACTTTACAAGGGAATGTTAGTTACTTCTAAGCATAGATGATCAAGCATGTACTCTATAGAGATTTTTTTGTTAGTGTCGTATCCCTATATATCCCCACCTATAACCGGGAATAAGAGAATGACTTGGTGTTGGAGATCTTAATGGTATAGAAGAATAAAATGATGTTTGGGGATGATGGTTCCCATATAGTAGATATATTATATAGGGGCCAACGACGTCAAACTATGGGTTTATAGAATAATAGACATCCACGTTCTTAGGATCAGACACTTGGGTTGATATTAGAGTGATCCCAAAGGGGATATAGACATCTAGAAGACATAATAAGATACATCTATATGGAATGAGGTTATATGGTGTGAGACTCCCCATCCTACCATGAAATAATATACAAAAAATGTAGTGGATGTGTCATAGATTAAGTAGAAACAACAATGTTAGGGACCACCTCGAATAAATTAAAGAGACCCTCAGGGATGAACTTTTAGAAGATGAGTGGGCGTAGCTATAGAAGGTTGTAAGTGTCATAACCTATTACCAACATTATCATATCCAATAGATCCCTTTATTCATAGATATGTAGAATCTATGAGGGAGTCCAGTTATAGGAGGTTAACACAAATTACCCAAATTCACCCTCTATGATTTGAGGTGCGATCAATTTTTTTTATACATTAGCATTAGTTTTGATAGACATAATCATGAGTGATTAATTCATAGATATATATATCATTACTCAAAAGATGAGATTCATGTATATCCTATTGCAGGACCCTTATGATCACTGACTCTTATAGTGGGAGATTTTATAATCACACTCTCTTTCTTGTATTGTAAATTAGTTCTCATAAGAGAAATAATCTTGTAGATATTATTCATAGATATGATGAAATAATATGATTTCATTATTGGTATTGACCATCATTCTTTATTTCCTAGATATATTTTTTTAGAGAGACTGTGGTATGTTTGTTCCAATGGGATGATATTTTCCTTCACTAGTGATAATGAATTTCCAAAAAAACTTGTTGGGATTATCATTAAAAGGATTAATACAATTTACCATTTGTTAGGTTGAATAAAACATAGTGGATTAGATACCATTGTGTAAGTATTATTATTGACATATATCCCTAGACCACTCCAACAACATTTTTATGTTATCAAATTGCCCCTACTAAGCACTGAAACTAGATAGTGTAGTTCGAGGACCTTTAGAGTAATGGATTTATCTAACTATTTGTTCACCTGACTTTGTTAAACACCTTGAGAGGAGGGTGTGAATCCAGGTATGAGATATTAAAAAAAGTGCCCCTTCAGAACATTTTTGTCATTAAACAATTTACTCTTCCCTCCTTCTCCCATAGAAATGTTTGAACTGAAATGAAATCGTGCATGAGACACAACTATTACACTCAGTTCACCTGACTAGGATAAACTCCAAATATCATAAAATTATGATGTTCCAATGTGCTAAATAGATTAAAGGAGACTTATAATGTATAAGGTTCAAGATAGATCACTTTTATACCCTGGATAACGGCCTTTATAATGATTAGGGTTATCTCATTGTTTTCCCAAAGGTCACTCCAAAACTATCTTTTGATGGATCACCACAGATTGAAATTATATCCTTATTCCACTTGAATTTTTCACTACACATAAAATAATACACACACAATTTATTGACAAGTAGGTCCTTTAATTATCACTAATTAATGCTTCCTCAACTATAGGTAGATATTCTATTAATGTCCCATAGCCATCCACTTTATTAATATCTCTTTTCCACAGTTTTACTAGGAATTATATTTCTAAACACTTTCACGATGCTCTCTATCTTCATGAAGTTGATATCATTCATGAATATCCTATATGATTCTCAAAGAAACATTCTTTCATGATGCTCACTCAGTCTTAATGAAGAACAAAAATTTCAATTGGATTATTATAGCCTTATCAAAATTCATTACATATATGATGATCACAATTTTTGGTTTGTGTTTATAGCCTTCATAAACCATCTTCAATGGAAAAAATTTTCATAAGCACAAACATCAAGAAACACATTTTCAAATTAGGATCCGTATAATATTTGTTAAGTCTTTCAAGTTTTATGAATGTGGTAGAGTCCTATTTATAATAACTTCCATTGATTAAAAATACTTATTTTCACTTCATAACCATTTTATGACACTATCTTATTTTTTTTGTGGTGCTCACTATCTTACAAATCTCCCAGAAAATTATCCATTTGCGATGATTTTTGTAATCACATACATCACTATAAACCTTTTTTCACCTTGTAGAAACACCCTTTACGATCACCATTCACTTGGAAACTCACTATTTTTCCATTTTTTACAAGGAATTCATGGAAATCTATATTCTATGATTCTATCCATCATACATACTTTAGACACCAAAAATTTGGAAAACACTGGGAAATAGGGTCACCTTGTGTACACAATTTCTGATACCGCTTCCAAGGAATCCATTCATCTTACTTGGATTTAGTCAACATACCATGTCAATAATATCTTTGGGCTTCACAACCTTCTATTTAATCCCACTCTTTCAATAAACCCAATCAACCCAAAAAAAATTAAATGTTACCATGAGGGATTTTTCCACAAAAAAACTCTTCTATGGTATTTTCAATAGATCATCATATTTTCTTAATTCATTTTTTATTCTTCCATCTTCTACCAATCATTTCATTATTCTATTCAAATTGAAATATATGATTTACTTATCACACACTCCAATAAAACATGATCCATGATCAGTGTGGGAAACATGAGTAGTATGAAATGTTAATCAATGAATCACTTCATTCCAAAACCACTCATCCTCTTTAATCACAAACCTCATATATCATGATATCTAACATGTGATCAAAAACCTTTAGCATAATTATATTTAAAAGTACCCTATTTAATTATTCCACCTATTAAAATCCCTATTTTCATGATTGATACACATTATCTTCTTTTATATCCATAATTTATCCCCCTTTTTGAATGAGACCAATGTTCACTTCCTTGTGGACTATAATAAGGTAATCAAACAAGATCAATATATTTCCGAAAAAAACATACCTCAAGGATAGGGGGTCCCACATACACACATTGAAATGTGTGAGGATTCAACGGAACTCCATGATCCAATATATTATGTTCAAACTCTTATTTGGGTAAGGACTTTGTCATAATTTCTTCAACATGTAGTTATTTAGGAACATACTCGAACATCAAAAGACCATGATCCTCATTATCCTAGATAAAATGAAACATAATTTCAATGTTAGTTTTCATGTGTGACAAACTGAAATTTTTTTATGATTTATAGCACTTGAATTATAACATTGGATTCTGATCAGAGACCTCTATAGAACTCCTTTATCACAAAGCTGTCATATAATCCACATGAACTGTGTGAAAACATGAATGGTCACAATATATTAATCTTCATAGGTGATAAATGAGTTGAAATATTATTTTCTTCATAGACACAAAATAAAAAATCCACCCAGATAAAATATAAAATTTAACATTGATTTTCAATCATCAGATGAACCAACCCAATATGCATCAGTATAGCGCAACAAATCTTGATGATTTTTTCAATGTAAATAAAACAAAAATCCACCATCCCCTTGACATTCCAAAATATTCATTTAATTTATAGAAACTGGGTTCATTTGGAATTTATTTGATATATTTCCTATTGGAATGTGGAAAAAAAATATAATGTATTGTTATTGTCAATTACAATTGATATCCAATGATTTTCATGTATTGTGTGATAATAATTGCATTTCCTACATTATCCATTGATAGTTTCATTTGGGTGGGCAAAAAAGTTATCATCTATTTGGAATTATCCATTCAAAATCTTCTCAAAAAAAACTTTTCATATATATATATATATATATATATAAATTGAGTAATGATTGTTCTATGCTTTCCAGGTGTCACCCATAAACTTTGTAAAAAAGGTAAGGTCATCAATAATTGACATTTTAAATTAAATTTTCTTCAATTATGAAATTTTTATTCATTTTAGGGCATCTTATCTACCAAATATTATGTCATAGAAATATATCTACACCATCATCCATTTATTACTGTCATTTTTGACAAAGCATTTTTGGTTAACTCCACCATGCCAAAAACCATGCTTCTTCAAAAATTGATATAGTTATTAATTCTATGATCTTGGTTCAGGTTTTATCCCATATATTGCAATCTTCAAACAATAAAATATGTTCACATCTTCATAAATTAGAATAACATCTTTCAACACAATATAAAATTATTTTTCCAAAACCCCACTCAAAAATTCCAACATAACTTCCATCAAGAAACAATTGAACCTTCTTTGTTCTACTATAGAAATTAATAATTTGATTTTATATAGCCTCGAAAAAGGTGAAAATGTTTCATCAAAATCAATACCCTATAGCTAAAAGTATCCTTTGTACACTGGTCATGTTTTTATTGAAATCATTGTTCAATATTCTTTTATCTTGGTGCCAAAGACCCATTTAGGACTGATTATATTCTTATTTGTTAGCCTTGATAAATCTCCTCTGTAATATTCTCTATTTGGTTAAGCTCTTAACATACATCCGAGACCCAATTATCATCTCCATCTACTCCTTCAAAACATTTTGGTTCTTCATATGATAATTGTGATGCTTGTTGTAGAGTATTCATCTTCCTTGTCTCCACAGGGGTTGTCTGATCACTGAATATGTTCTATATATCATTTTCATCTCTTCCCTTCGATCTATTTATAAAAATTATTTTTTATAATTATTCTCATTATCTGGATATTCTTTGATATAAAAATCTACAATTGGAACATCTCTTAATCATCTTATATCTCCATAACTATCCTCTTGAGAATAATCAGGTATCTATTAAAAAAATTTCTCTTTATCTATTATAGTTACATCAATACTTTCAACTACCTTTCCAATCTTCATATTGAAGGATTTATACGATTTTCAATTATTTGAGTATCCAAAAAATTCCCTATTATCTTGAAAGGATTAAAACCCCCCATGTTTCTTCTTATTAGAAATGAAAAAATTATTTTTCTATGCCTAAAATTATTTTATGGTTGGATACTTTCTATAACATATCTCATATGGAGTAATATATTCTTTCATAAATAATAACGCTCTATTTCATTTTCATACTGATATAATGACTACATATTTCCAAAATTTCTCTATAAGTTCTTTTCAAATGTGTATTGTTTTATACATGTTATTGATAATTTGATTTCTTCATTAAACTAATCCATTTTTCTGTTTGGTTATTATTACTGAATGTTGTCGCCTTATCCCATTTTTTAAAGATAATAATCCACTTAGCTATTTTTGATATTTGTTAAATTATCTATTCGAATCTTCTGGATTCTATTACCAAACATATTTTCAAATTTACGTCGACATTTTGTTATCAAACTGAACATTTCATAATTGTGATTGATGAATCCAACCCATTATATTATGGAAAAATCATCAATGAAGACAACACAATAACTCCTCCCATCAAAATTTCTTGGTGATATCGGTCCGCACACATCAATATACACAAACTCAAGAACATTTTTTGAATTTTTCTATTTTTCCTTATATGTCTATTTAATAATCTTCCCTTGTTGACATGCATCACACATATGGGTTTGATCACATGATAACCAAGAGAGGTCTCGAGTAGCTTCACATTTCACCAGATCATCCATTAATGTTTGGATCAAATGAACAATAAGTTAATGTCATATTTTATTACTCTTCCATGGCCAGAAATTAAATATTTTATTCTCCAATTTCAATGTAATGATTTCCTTTTGTATACAAATCCTACAAAAAAACCTCATAGTACTTTTCTATAATGATATATAATTTTATTTGAAAAAAATATGGAATGTCTGGTATCCCCCAATTGACTTACACATAGTAATTTTTTACTCATACCTTCACCATAAAATACATCTACAAATCTTGTGTCTCATAACCAAAAAAATGTATTTTATTAAGACATAATTTTTAGGACTTCTTCATTAAAAAATCATTCAGTACCTTCATTTTTTTATCAGATTCCTATACCAGTTCCTTATTTCATATATTACGGGATGTGTTAAACATTCAATAATCCAATTTCTAGTTTGATATGATTAATTAAAAGTAATCTCAGCAACCACTTCCTATTATTGTATCCCCTTTTTGATCCATGTTTTTGAAATCATACTCAGTATAGGTTGATAATACTTAACTTTCTCAAAATAAGATGGACCGCATTTATCTTGAAACACTACCAACTGATTTTCAATTTTCAGCTCATTTGATGGTACTTTCAATTGCTTCTTATGAAAACATTCAATCTCATTCTACATATTTTTTTGTATTATTTATAAGTAGTATTTTTCTATGTTCCCAAATCCTCCAAACCTAAAAAAGTTACCATCAAAAGATGTTACCGAATATTTTGTTATGTGTAGCTTCCTCTGTTGGTCTTTTCCTCTTAGGTTCATTTTGGATATGGAACAAACATTTTGTGAGTGACTCATATTTCAATTATAATTTCATCTCATTCAGGGTACATTCTTTTGTGAAAATACTAAAATGATGGTTCTCCCTTGGGTTCTAAAAATCATGTAGTTTTGATTCATTACAAAATCATTATTTAGTTGTTGAGTATGTGCTTTTGTTCTGACCTCAACCATTATTTCTTTTTTTATCAAGTCCCATACTATTCCTGTCATTTGGATTCGACGGTTTCTTCTAGTCTGATGGACCTTTATGATCCACTTCCATCTTTGTAGTTTGATAAATGAGCTTATTTTACAATGTAATACTACAATTCAAGTGTTTTTTCTAATCCCTAACAATTCATCATAGGATAGTGAATTTATGTTCATGTTATTGGATACATTTGAGTCTATCTTTCCCAGTGTTAGTTAAACTATCTAATCCTATTTTTTATTCTTCATATTTTTAACTTGTACTCAACAGATTCTTTTGAGCACTCTGGCATTGAAGACTTAAATTTTTTAATTTCTAAATTAATCTCAGACTTCCCTTCTTCCTACTACTATATATAATTTTTCGCATCAATAACCACAATGTTGTATTAATTTATTTGGGTCTCCTAAAATCTATATCCTCAAGATGGGATTCTAATTCAGACTTCATATAAACACTTCCTTATACTTCTACATCATCATTTTCACATTTCCCCCTTTATGATATGGTCCTATAATGGAAATCATATAATTTTATTCATTATCCTTACTGTCCTCAATCTCTTCTTCCTTAGATTCTTCTATATTGTAATCTAATTTTGAATGTTGAATATTCCTTTGGAATAATTCTCTCTCCAAATTTTTATCACATTTAATGTAGTCTAACAATTTCATAATAATAATTTCAACTTTATCCCCATTATCATCTTGAAAATTATTTGGAAACCATTATAAAAAATTTCCATCCATTCCATATCCAATGAATTCAAGTAAAAGTTTCCCTTTATCCTTTCATTTTACAAGTTGGAGATTTTTTAAAATGAAGGACATAACCTAATTCATTGCTTCTTCTTCATAAACATCTTTAATGGTGATATTATTTATGGGATTAGAATATAATTGTTTGAACATACCATTTTACACAGACTCATTATCATAATTTCTCATCTATAATGCAATAATTGTACTGTGAAATCTATCCAATGTTAGATCATTCATATCTTTATCTTCCAATAAGTAGTCTTTTGGATTAAACTGAGGTGGTATTTTTCAAAGATCACAATTCGTTTTCCATAGAGACTACAATTTTTATTCCCTAACGTTTTATATACCATAATAAATATTCAAAAAAATTTCCCACATTAAATTTGATGAATTAACTTACATCAACTTCATATATATTTATTTTGATAGGTCTCCCGGTGAATCATTAATTTATTTAGAATCAAAATCTAATTCCTTCTAGTTAGCTTATGATAAAGCACTATTGTGAACATTGGATGAAACTCCATGAATCACTACTGTAAAAAAACCTTTCCTAATAATGGGAAGTAGTGCTGAATTAGATTGTTCCATAGTTGAAGATTTCCAATATCAAATATTTTAATCCCTTTGCGTTTTATAGTCTCCATTTCTTCTACTGAGGAAGAACCAATGACATTAAATAATTATTTCTGATACCAAATGTTATCCACTTTAGGTTAAATTCATTGAGGGGGGGGGGTGGCGTGAATCTAGGCATGACATATTAAAAAATACAACCTTCGGATATTATTTCATAGTTAAACAAAAAACTCTTTTCTCCTTGTCTAATGGATGTTCATGAATATAAATTAATTCACACATGAAACACTATGATATTACGTGGTTCATGCTCAGTGGGATTTGTCTAATGAGCATAAAATGATGTTGTTCCGATGCACCAAATACACTAATGCTCGCTACCAAAATAAAAGTATTAGGATAGATCACTCTTATACCTAGGATCAATTGCCTTACAATGATTATGGTTAAATCACTTCTTTCCCAAGGGTCACTCCAAAAAACAATTTATGGATCAATGCCAGCGGAATGAATCACCTTTTTATTCTTTTCCAATTCTTTATTGCTCGGTAAATAATCCACACCCAATTTATGGACATGTAGGTCAATTATTATAACTAATGAATGCATACTAAACTTTATTTAGATACTCTATTGATGTCACCATTTAATCAACATGAAAAATATCATAGTTCCATATTTTTACTAGGAAATCTATTTTTGAACCCTTTCATGATGCTCAATGACTTCACAATGCTAATCAATTTCATGAAGCCCCAAAAGAATTCGTGAAGCAACCTTCTTTCATGATTATCACTTTTCCTTTGTGAATAAAAAAATTTCAGTTTTATTTTTATATCCTTCATGAATTAAATTACTTTTGCGATGATTATATTTTTTTTAGTGTTTATAGATTTCGTGAACCACCATACTTTGTGAAAATTTCACAAGGAATGTCTTCACGAACCACCTATATGAATATGAATCCATATAATACATGTTATGTAATTATTGTTTTCTAAATTGGGTAGAGGCCTATTAATAAAAGTTTCCTTAAATTAAAGAATCTTCTATCCATATCATCCCTATTTCACAATGCTCTCCCATTTTGTTCATGGTGCTCCCTATCTTGTGAATCACCAAGAAAATTCTCAATTTGTGAAACTTTTTGAAATCATGGAGATCTGCATAAAACATTTTCTCCTTCATGAAATTACCTTTATGATATCTAGTCCCTGAAATTCTCATGATTATTCAATATTTTAATAAGTCCATCATAGAAATCCATCTTTAATAATTCTAGAAATCCTTCAAAATTTGGATCACATCATTTTTTAAAACACTAAGAGACAATGTCACCATATGTAACCAATTTTCAATACTACATCCCGGGTATCCACTCCATTGCCTTGGATTTTTCCAACATACTATTTAAATAATCTCTCAAGACTCCCCAATAATCCATGGAGTCCTGTGTTGTCAACAAACAAAATCAACACAAAAATGATTCAATGTAAAATTGAGGGATTATTTATCAACACTATTTATGTCTCATTTGGATGCTCCAATATTATTCCCCTAGAAGGTTGATAGAATTTTGAGGTTGGTTTTTGGAAATCATAACCTAAACATAGTTAAGTTCAAGAATAATTATCTAATACTATGTGCTGAAAATCTCATTGATTAGCTAAAAATGGAAATGCGGCTCTGGAAGATTAATCTTAAGATGATTTATACATTTATTTTCATTGGAGAGGAGGATATACTGATGATGATATTCTATTGTGGATATATTCATTATGAGTATCTAGTAATTCCCTATTAATTGAAAAATTACCCATTAGTGTACTTAAGACTCATAAAACTGACCATCCTACCATTATATGATCTTTTTTAATGATATTTATCGAAAAAAATATTATTTACTCTTCGGAAAATGATGAGTAACCACAACACTTGAGGATGGACTTGGAAATTTTTTTAGAGAATTATCTATATGGAATATCTAAATCTGTTAGTTGTAGAATAGAGTGGTATGATTTTCAAGACATATAATATAACAGGAAAGAGTAGGTGTGGACTCAACCAAGATTGAGGAAGTGTTATCATGGGGGACAACCAAGAGCACGAAATAGGAGCAAATATTAATTCTATTCAATAGAAATTTATGGCGATTTGTGACCAATTTCTTCAAGATTGGGTCTATGTTGACTGAATTCACTACTACTAAATAGGCCATTAACAGCCCTGGTATTAAATAGCACTAAGAGAAAACACTAATAATGTAATATTTATCAGTGCCAAACAATGCGCTGGTAAATTTAACCTTTTATATTTTTTTTTCACTGATAAAGGAACAATTATCATCGCATTCATTTTAACACTAAAAAATGTTATCCTTTATCAGTGATTTATGTTTAGAAAAGATAAGGGATATCCTTTATCCGCACATTATTTTTTAGTGGGAATAAAGGGTAACTTTTTGAGCTATTTATTTTTAGTGTTGATAAATATTTAATTGATCTGTTCTTTTTTTGTGTTATAATGGTCCGAATAAATAAAATGATGTAATTAAATAAAAAAAATTAAAAACAATTATTAAAAAAATATTAGAAATTATAATATTTAAATAATTATTGATAAAAATGAATAGATCTATTGTAAATTATTAAATACTAGAAATTATTTTCATTAGATTATTATGATAACTAATGTTATTAAATTTGTATATATTAAATATATAGATATATGTTAATACATATAAATATTATATATATCTTGAAAAATATATATGCATTTTACACTAAATATTAATATATATATATATATATATCGAATAATGGATTAAAATTAGAAATTAATATGAATAAAAAATAATGATTAATTTCATAGTACACGACATATAATTGAATGTTGTTTGACTTTTCAATTTAATATAGATCAAATGGCCATTATATTGATTTAACATATACATAATTAATCCATTTATATATATTATAATTCACAATAATAAAACTTATAATTTTTTTTAATATTTATAATGTGTACTTATTCATAATATCTTCAATTTCACTCATTTTTAACAAATATGCACACACTTAAAATTAAAAATTCATTAATAATGTTAAAAATGTATTTGTAAAAAATATTTATAAATAATTATATTTTTAAATTTACATTCACTATATTTATAAATTTATATATATATAATTATTAATTAATAAGTATTTTTTCAATAAGTATTTACATAAATCATTTATCAGTGCTTCATTAATAAGAATTGATAAAATCATATTTATTAGCACTAGATAAAGAGATTATAAAATTAATATTTATCAGCACTATAACTTTAGAGTTGATACTTATTTCTTTGATGACTGCTTTTTTTTCACTGATAAAGACCTATCATTATCAATGCTTATTTGTAAGTGATGATAAAATTGTCCTGATCAATTATAAAAACCCTAAATATTTTTGAACCCATTGTGATATAGAAGTTTTCTGTTGAATTCACCCCTGTTTGAAATCCTCATCAGTGATTCAAAAGTCGAATCACACCACTCAACTACCACTAGCTTCTCCAACATCTCATTCGAAATCCAGTTTTCGATTACAGTTAGGGTTTCAAAAGTGGGTATCTGATTTTCTTCAACCGATCAAGGTAGGCCTTCCTGTTTTCTTTGTGTATTTTTTTGATTATTTTCTTATTTAATTTTCTAGTATTTTTTATGATCATCTGGTTATGCTTTTTTGTGATCCATTGTACAGGGAAAAATATTTATTTTGTTTTTTTATTAAAAATCGATGAATGATCCAAATTTTATATCTTACATTGATCCTTGGATTTATTCATGGTTGTTTTACTCGTATGTTATGTATCTTCTTACTAAATAATATGTTCATATATGTATATAAATGTGAAGAAATTTTCATGCAAATTATTTTTAAAAATTGGGTACAACTATAAAAGAAGAACAAAACACGACATATAAAATATAGTTAATTTTCTAGCCCGAGGACTTGACCCCACGACCACACCCCAATCCCATCCCCGCCCATACCTCCCCATCCTAGCATGGGAGGAAAATTTTCTTATATGTTCATTTTTATTGAGTTCTAATTTGAGGAACATTGATACTTCCCTAATTATTATATAAATATATGTGTTTGTGTGTGTGTGTGTTAACACCTTTCATAGACACCTTAGTGGACATGCATCTTCAGATGAAATTTTTCATGAACCATGTCTGTGAATTGTTATATGTTAGTCTATTGGTTATAGGTATCCTAGGGTCTAGTAACTATTGGAATTCACTATGGCCCATAGTTTTCCTATAAATATTATTCAAATGGGTCATCCCAAATTGAGAGCATGTGGGTTTATCACATCAATCCTTCACTTTTTGAACCATTATGGTGCCTTTATAGTTCATGTTATATTTGAATATCCAGTTTTTATCATTTTCATATTTAATATGGAGTATAAGGGAGATTTTATACTAGCATGGCATGGATGTGTGACTATATAGCTATTGGATCATTTATTTTTATATTATTTTCTCTAAAAAGTATTCATATATCGGGTAATGAAAATTTTCTGTCTGAATGTAGATTGACTACAGGGGTCGTGCTATTATTTTGTTCAAACTCCAATACTAATTATTTCAATTTGAGAGGGGGAACACCCCCTAATAACTGTGTTTTCCACCCAATGCTTAAACCATCATTTAGTTACTTTGAGTTGTGTTAGAGGGCATAAGATGTTCCAACCTGGTCTTGTTTGGGTAATTCAAGCTAGGGTAATTACACTATCCATCTTCTAGTATAGACCAATAAAGCTTAGTGATAATGTAAAATATTATCTACCTTTATCTCCCTCATTTTTTTTAAATTCCAACTACCCTTATTGTTGGATTTGAAATATATAAGATCTTAGATATTATAGTAGAAATGATCCATATTTCCCTTAATAGAATTGTATATTAGTTTCACATTTTATCATGAATATCTTATGTGTATTTATTTATATATTATATAAAATTAAGCATTTATTAACCCAATATGATGGATATGAACCAAAAATTTATTCAGGCTAATCATTTGATAAATGAATATGAATATTGAGTCAAATATTTCATTATGTTTACAAGGGAACAAGAATATGAAACTTCTAAAGTCCTCTATCGATGTTCACATTGTTTTTATTCATGAAAAATTAGTTTGGAGAGTTGGAAGATCATTTGGTTTCTACAGAATAGATAAAAGCCATAAATTTTGGACTAAACAGAGGGAAAACTAAATTTCGACATCGATTGGGATGAAACTATATTTTATTAATCACTTGAGATGAACACATTTGTAAACGAAGATGGAAATCGCATGAAAGAAATGAAAATGGAAACTGAAGATAACCTTTGTGATTGTCCAAAGTTGTTTGAGGAGTTAAAATAGTTTTTCCAAGAAAGCACTGTATACTGATTGTACAAATACACAACATAGTCAACTGTATTGAATTTATATAATATGAAATTGGGAAGCGGATGGAGTGACACCATCTTTTCAAAAACTAATTGGTATTCTAAAAGATATGCAACAAGAAGAAAATGAAATACCATGCCAATCATATAATTCTAAAATAATTTTACATTTCATGGGAATGATCTCTAAAAAATACATGCTTATCCACATGATTTCAAATTGTTTCAAAAGGACTATGAATCAATCATAAAGGGACCTAAGTGTTGAATAGATCTATTGATGAAAAATGAATCATATCCTTCAAATTATGTATGGTAATTTTCTATCATTCTACACCTTGAAAGACTTTATGGATGTTAGGAAACTGCAAGACCATTAACATGGCATGTAGATACAAGAGTTAATGATGGGAACCTGCATCATCCAATAAATTCTCCTTAGTAGAAGAAAATTGGTTATGTGTATCCTGGTTTTTGAGATGAGGATAGAAACAATCATCTTTCATTATCTATAGATGGAATAAATCCTTTTGATATATAGAGTAGTACTCAAAGTACATGGCCCATCATGTTGGTAAATTATAACTTTCCACCATGGTTATGCATGAACGAAAAATACAATATGTCATATATGCTTATATCTAGAACACAGTACCCTATTAATGATATTGATGTCTATTTGGATCCATTTATTAATGATCAAAAATTTATATGTAATACATGTGTTATAATGTATGATGGTTATAGATGTGACAAATTCGCATTGATCTCCATGTTGTATGGAATGATAAATTACATACCAAAATATAGAAATTTATCTAGCTACAACATTAATGAAATATTGGTGTGTCCAATCTGTGAAGAATTAATATACTCAGTTCAGTTGAAACATTCATCAAAGGCTATATTTTGAGGACATCAGTGATTTTTACCTCGATGACATAAATATCGATCATGGAAAATAACATTCGATGGGAATATCAAAAAAGTTACAACACCATCTCCAGCAAGGAGTGATCAATTATAACAAAATAAAAATTATTGAATCTATATTAATAATCCATTTTCAAAAAACATTCAAAAATCTTGTTGAAGAATAAGACAATTTTCTTTGAATTACAATTCTAGAATTGTTTGTATGATAGTTATTTAATTGGTTCTAGTCATGTAGAAAAAAATGTATTTTTTTGTGTTATTGACATATTACTATAAGTTCCTAAAAATTACCGGTGGCATATAGTCTATTTTGGGCATCATTGAAATTAGGATAAAGGAAGAGTTTGAATGGGTGAAGGGGAAAGGGTTGGCTTTTCTTCTTCTAGCTGCTTATAAAATATCCAGGTAGGAAAAAAAAAATTCCTTTTCCTTACTAGTGTATAATTTTCACAAGGGTATTCATTAGAATTCATGAATGTTTTTTAAATGACTAATTTGATGTTACAGGGAATAAAATCCCATTATTTTCATATTTTGTGGCAATATTTATTTCCTTTTCTTTCCATGGAATTCTGCCTCAAAATGTATGACATACGTTAACTAGACACCACTTCTTTTTCAAATCCATATGTAGTAATTTTCAAGACTCGAAGAAGATTCCCATCATGAAAATGGATTTTGTATTCATATAATGTGAAATATAGATATTTTTCTCACCATAATTCTTTGATATAATGGTCTGGATGAATTTTCACTTGGTCATATAGATTTAAATATGTGGTCATATCCATTAGATATAGATGTACCCCATGGAATGGTGCATGAATATTTTGAAATGGATTGTCAAGAATCATAGTCAGGTAGATGTTTTTGGTGAAGAATGATATATTTTTGAATAAGATATTGAATTTTGTATTGATTAACAATCAGGTGTTGAAAGCATAAATCTCCCAAAGTATTTTCAATGTAAAAAACACATGGAAAAAGGTATTTCAAGAATTGATTTTGTTATAGTTACCATAACAAAGTGGAAGAAAGCACATAATTATATATTGCATGATAGTAAAGATGGGGAACCATACTGTGAAGACCCCAAATAAATTCATATAGATTTTAATCAGTCATGGGATGAAGGATGAATATCAATCTCACATAACAAATAGTCTATACTATGGTTAAATGTTCATATTTTTAATGGGTTATCTGAAAATACAAATTCTATTTCTGAATGGCTTAGTTAGAAATCTATCGGACTGAATACTACTGTTATATCTTACAAAGGTTTTGTAATCAATTGTTATATATTATATACAAAATAACATGATGACATCAATATGATGAAAAATAGTGTTGTTGGGACTATGGATAAATAGATGTACATATCTAGATCCAAGGATTGAAATCTAGCTTATGTAAATATGTCATACATTTGAATTATCAATCAGATATAATATTTTGAATATAAAACATTTCATGTATCACTCTTCTATTGTAAGTGGGTTTAAAAAATCAATGGACTAAAAGTTGATGAAATGGCCTTTGTGAAAAATAATTTCAGTGTAGATGTGGAAAATGTCGAGTCAATCATAATGGAATCACAAGAAATGCCAGAATTTTATATATCCAATCTAACAAACATGAATTGATTTATTTTCCACAATGTGAATAAAAAAATATAGAGTCAAATGAAAATTTAATCGATGATGACCCTTTCCTTGGGAAATCACAATCAGGTCATGTCGGTCCCAATGTAGAAAATTGATTATAAGTAAGAATTGATCATGAATAAGGGGTTTTTATTATTTAAAGAGGAGCCAAATCGTTGAAACCTATAAGAAAGAAAGTGAGTTCAATGAGAAGGTAATTTTTTTTAATATGTTATATTTTCCCTCATAATATCATTTGTTCCCTACTGCACTTACATAATCTAAATAAAATGTTGGAATACTCATACATTCAATATCTTCTTCACATGATGATGTTACCAATCCCTCGAAACAAAAAACTACAATGAAGAAAACCCTTTGTACAGATTATAAGGTAATGTTATGATATACTTTCTCTATTTTACCAATAAAATTATATAATGGAAGATTGATCTAATTTTCATTATTCCGTATAGAGTTTTTTTATTTAATATGATTTGAATCCATGTGTCATGCCATTTTAAGAAGAGAAATGATGTTTTCTAAGCACATTCACATAGTAAATATTGATGTTTGCACTGTAAAATTGTTGTCTATAGAATTAATGTATTGTTATATCTTTATGTTTAATTTATATATTTTTAGTATTAGTAAAATAATAATTGTTTTATTATATAAGTGGATTATGTTTTCCAATTTTTGGTGCTTCGTCTAAATTTCTTTCTCCTTCGCCCATAAATCCATTTTACCCCTATATTGGTTCATTTATCACATTATTTCATATTATATCTACTAGAATTGTAGAAATAGAAAATATTTTTCATCTTCTCAATTACATATAAAATCTTGGTGTATTCATAGTAATATAATTTTCCATAGAAATAATTTATTCATTCATATGTATGTTTAATTTTTTTTAATTTTTAGTATTACTTGAATAATTACTTTTTTCATATATAAAAGTATTATTTTATCATGTTGGGGTCCTTTTTCCATCATTCATTTCTTTGAACACCCAAACTACCACATACATATTCTTCTATAAAACATTTCACTCATGTTGTGCTGATATTTTTCACTTTTCATCAAGTTACCTCTAATACTAAATAAGAGAGGTAATCTTTATATTTTCATTGAAAAATAATTTTCCATAGAATTAATATAATATTTCATATTTATGATTACTTAATTTTTTTTAGTATTACTCGTAATTATTTTTTTTGTATACATGTCCTATTGTTTTGAGTTGAGGTCAGTTGTTGGAAACTACTGATGCAGTGTTTGAAGTTCGACAAAGAAATTAAATAGAAATTGTGGAAACATTGACAATTATGGTTTTTCTGAATGTAGTAGTTAGGGTTTGGCTTAGTGGTAAGAACCCCTTAAATCTACATGAAGAATGGGGATTCAAAACCCATTGGGCGCAGGTACTATAGCAGTATTGTAGCATACTGTAGCAGCAGCGGCACTGTAGCAACGACGGGCACTGTAGCGGCGGCAGGTCACTGTAGCGGCGGCCGAGCACTGTAGTAGCGGCGGGTATTGTGGAGTACTGTAGAAACACGTGTACTGTAGTAGTACTATTCACAGAATGGGCTTTGGGCCAACAAAATGGGACTACGGGTCATGTAATGGGCTAAATGCTCACTCGGCCTTCAGGCTATGTAATGGGTCTCCGTCTACCTAGTTAAAGAGGTCTTTGCTTTGTTTTAATAATAAAATAAGGCTTCGGACCCAACCTTTTAAAAAAATGGTTTTTCTGAATGTAAGCCATAATTTTTATTTATGTAATTTTATAAACCAATGTTTTAAATGTCTATAATATAGTGTTTTTTTCTATAATTTGTGTTTTCAATTTCATTTCATTTATATTTTTTATTAGGATATGTTTTTTTGGATATCTGGTGTCTTTATGGTCTATTTATGGTGTTGTAGTGTGCTATAAAATTACAATATAGTTTGTCCCTTAATAATATATATTAGAAATGATGCTTAATAGGACCATTATAATTTCTTTTAAAAGTGATGATAAAGAACACATTTATAAACACTTATAAAATAATCGATAAATGTTTTGGGCTTTTAATGTCACTCACATAGTCAGTACATTTCTAGGGCTGATAAAGGCAATTTGTAATGTTGTTAAAGGTCTACTTTGTAGCAGTGATTGACCTATAATAGGTAGTATTTTTTCAAGTCATTGATGTTTTAGAATAACTTTTATGAGTTCTTATATATGTGGGGGAGAACTCCCATCCATATTTTCCCACAGGGGGTTGAATATATTTTTTTCCATGATTCTTATAGTGATTAAATTTGACTTACATTGATGAAAAGTTAGAGTGCAATTTCATATCGGTCTTGATAGATGAGACCCAATGAGTAAAATTATACAACCCATGATTTTGAGCTAGATACTATGGTGTTCTCCCAAAAGACTTGGATTCAATACCTTTTGGGCGAGATGATGATTTTTTTCCATATATATGATTCTTAGGTATAGATTGACTAAAATAGAATTTGACATCTACTATAGGTGATGGATATAATTTCTAAAGGACTATAAATATGAGTAATTCTATGCTATATGTAAAGTAAATATGGTGGTAGATTTTCTTAAACAGTAATCCTGTATATAGATTCTTGTTGAGGTGTTAATGTAGCTTTCCTCATTGAAGTTTTCCTTAGTGGATAAGGGGGAGACACAAATATCTAATTGATGGTTATAACTGTTTGTATTCATCAGCATGTGATTGGATCATTAATTGGTGAGAGAGACTATGATTTATTTCATGATAAGATATTCAAATAATGAGTTTTTGATAGATTCTATGAATGTGGGGAGAACATTATTCTCCATTGAAGATGGAATATGGTTCCATTCATGATAATAGAAGTGGTACTAAGGGAGTTCCACACATTTCCCTTATTTATAAATTTGGGTATGGAAATGTAGAACTATGAACTTTAGTGTAAATTTATCGATCTAGGAATAAAGAGGATTGTTTTTGTTTCAAATATTAATGCCTTATCTATCAGCAGCTAAAGAAAAAACATTAGGCTCCAACAGTTATGGAACAAACACTAGAGGTTCCAAAATTTAAGTTGGATGATATAAATATTTATTTTTTAATTGGGATTCAATGTACAATGAAATTCCAAAACTGTATGTAGGTTATCATAAAACAATAAACCATGTCAGGCCACTTCTTTATTATTAAGGATCAAAAATTGATAGAAATAATGGGATACTTATACATGCAGAAGACCATGCAACTATTTAGAGCTCCCAAAATGACTATCAATATCCATGAAAGTAATTTTTTTCAACATATAATGATTTTTGTTTTTTGATTTCAGGACCTAGCTGAAAAGGATAATGAATTTACACCCCTAAATGTATTACTATAGAGATATGAACATTTAGGAACATGATAAAAATCAATTTTATTTCATGTGGGATGTTGGTTGATGTTGGGAGGATATTTTACACTTGGTATGATTTTCAAACAGCAAATTTTATCACACTAATATAGGAATGATACCAATTGAAACGTTCTATGGGAGAACATGCGGGTCAACCCTATGATGATTTGATATGGGATATTCAATATTTATTGTTCTATACTTGATGTGAGTGAACTAAAAAGGTTTATATCATAATATCATTGATTTGGATAACCTAGATCAACAATAACATCCAAAAATACTGAAAAAGGAGGCCAATGGTGTTTTACGAAGGAGAATATGTGTTCATAACGGTCCACCTAGATGTTTTCTCAATGATTTTGTAGGGGTTTAATTTTATATATTAGATATTCTAGATCTATCTATATTATTACATGATTTGTAAATAGTTCATACCACAAGGATTTACCTCACTAGTTAGACTAGGTAATTGATTACTTCCATTTTCCATAGTTGAGGAGATATGTGCATGATCTATGAAATTTTATGGACTAACGGGAACACGAAATTGGGGATGGGTATAAATTCTAAATGTAACATATGGTGATTGAGTATATACATAAAATTATTCATTGTTTCTGATAGATTTACCTTTTTTGTGATCTCTAGAAGTATTGAAATATTTAGTAAAGCATTTGGGAGCCAATGATCTTGATTAAATCTTAGTATTATCCCCTATTTTAGTAGGCCCTACTTTTTGGGATGAAAATATGTGATGGTGTGAAGGGTATAATTGATATTATTTCCACTTTTGTACCATTTTAATTTTTTAATTATAATTTTCTGATCTATTCATGGTGTCGACTTAGAGTTTTGGTTGTCGTGTAGCCTCGATATTGATATATTAATTAAATTAATTATTTTAACTCACATAGAATTTTTTTTCATAAATAATTAATTTATCCTTGATTAGTGTATCATATTCGGAAACTAATACATACATTGAATGTGATATTATTGATTTATATTTGGCGTGGCACAAATTTATTTCACATAATGATCCGTGAGGGTGAACAATTACTAGTAGATTAAGAAGTTAATTTCATAATTAATATTAATTATTTATTTTATTTTTCTAACCTTATAGATAAAAATACATATATACGGTTTATTGAAGAAAACTCCAGGGTTAGCCACACTTCCAAGAGAGATCCTGAAATGGATATGACGTCACAGATAACGTAGGCATCTAAGATTAATGTTGAAGAATAAATCATGAAAATATTGAAGATTTCCAATGTAATTAATGAAATCACTAGGGATAATGATTTAACCCAATGATAAATTCTATTATCACATTAGGGGTTATATTTTATTAGACTTACCCAATTTATAATCTTGATTATCTCATGGGTCATTTCATAGAAAATTTCATCAATGATTGGGTATTGCATGGTCATGTCAGGTTTCGGCTTTTGATTAAAATTGTGGAAAGTGATTAATTGTACAGGAACCTATTATTGACTATTGTTTCTTCAATTTTTTATCATATATGATGATCAATAGTGCATTATCATCATTGTTACTTGTATTTTTCAGGTTATTTATTCCACCCCCAATTCCTTATCTTCATTATTTGATTTTGATTCATAGTTTCTGATTTGAACAAAGATATAAATAAAATTCATTATTAGATTTAAAATGTTTTATAGGATATTTTTCTCCGATTCAAATTTAAAGGATACAATATATGGATGATATCCAATGATGGTGGTATTATATGGATATGCATATTGGGTTTTATTTATTTTTAGGGAATTTTGGTGATTTGATTTGGAAAATAAAACCAAATTTTCCAACAAATGGTGTCTGGAATCCAGCCTTTTCTGATTAAAAAATATATATCAAAAGTTTTTAAGGGATTTTGGTTAGTAATAAAGACAACGATTCCTAAAATGGAAAATAATTATGTGGAAGCTAAGAATCTGGGAACACCCATACTAAATAGTGTGTAGTTCAGAAGAACTCACACTATGTATTTTAAGAGATTTAACACTAATTTGTATTCGAAAAGTAAAATATAACATACCTGGTTACCTAAACCACACATCATGTGCCTATAGATGACCAAATTTAAAATAATGGTATGTACTAGCTTGGGAAACCAAGGTATTATTTGTATCATGAAACCCTACGCTCTACATTGTGTACCCATAGTGGAGCACGACATAGGTAGCATGATACAAATCGAGTAACACTTTTAGTCTTACACATCATATACATCACACCATAGACATTGTATATAGAGTTTCACACTCTATGTATAATGGAAGTACTCAGTGAGGATGAAAACTTGGGGTGACACACCATGAACTTCATAGAGAATTCCACGAACATCTACTGTCATTGAATTAAGTCCTTTTGATATGTTCCTTTTGTGTAGAATCCAAAAAAATATGATTGTGAAACCTCTGTTGGAGGTAGACATATGAAAAAATTTCAAGA
The DNA here is from genome assembly GCA_963277665.1 of Viscum album. Taxonomy (NCBI): domain Eukaryota; kingdom Viridiplantae; phylum Streptophyta; class Magnoliopsida; order Santalales; family Viscaceae; genus Viscum; species Viscum album. The sequence goes on from OY728128.1 coordinate 1,502,547,476, forward strand.
GATAATGATAAACCACACCATAATTTGGGGGATCAAGATTGGGTTCTTACTATTCTCAGTGAATTGGAAATTTTCCCTAAAATAAGAGTTTCTTCTAGGAATACATTCAAATTTTAATCCATATTTAGTGTTGGACATTCACCCAAGGAAGTTATTGAATGATATTTTCAACCAACATATCATGTAAGGTCAAAATTACCACTACTATTATAGGGTGTAGGATCCTTTATCAATGGATTCTATATTACCTCTATCTAATGAGATTGGTTAGGGTTATGGATCCTCTTCAATAGGTATAGAGAGGTCGTATGGGTTCAAGGGTTAGATGAATCGACAATATTAGAAGGTACATATAATTATTCATGTATATGTGAAGTCTAAGATCATAATTTGTGGAATGTCTAAATCTTATAAGAATATATAGGTTCTTATTTAATAATTATATTGATTATGCATTTGAGATTACTCTCATTTTACGCATAACTTTTTAGTGATTTTGGTCCACCCTTGTGGGTTTGATTATTCTCACACTAAAATTACCCATGTCCTCATGTTTCTTTAATTATTTAGATGATAATAATTTTGATGGTATGATAGGTCTAATAGGCACATCATTGATTGGTGGAAATATTAGGTGGGACATGATCATAAACAGAATGTTCTATGCCTGGATATAATTATTGATGTTCATTAGGTTAGACATACTTCCATTCTTATAAGAAAATATTTTATCCATCTTTATAATCTAGTTATATACTATCATAAACATTATTTCTTCTAGTTTTACACTAATAAACATTAATTATATGAGATATAGAGGAGTTCACAGATGATTCTAGTAAACATAATTCTAAATATTCTCAAAACCCACCCATGGTATTGGAATTTTCAAAAGATATATCCTTCTTGATGGACCATGGATTTTTGAAGGATGTTATAGAATGATAAAACTCTATATTTTGTGAATAGAATAATATTTCATCAAACTTATCTATAAACCTCGATGGTTCCTATTAATACCCCATTCACACTTCATTTAATTTGGATATAACATTTTGAATTCAAGATGAATCTCTCGATTCATGAAACTCTAAATTTCTCAAACCAAAATGACATTGATTCAAACAGGAATCCATATATTTCAAGTTAACTCCCTTGATTCCATAGAAGATTAATAATTTTTTTTGAAATAACCACTTTAAAACATTAGACCATTCAAGATAGAGTAATATGTCTCATGCCACATTGGGTTACATGAAACCTCCATCTTTCCTGAAGTCCCTCCCATAGACACCAAGACACCATCAGTAGGTGGATAATGTATAATAAAATATGTCCATCCATCAATAATCCCATTAGAACATTTCAAAACCTACCTCATAGGCCCCTATATGATGCCACCAGTCAATAAAAACATCATGGAAAAAGTTAACATCCCATGGGATTTGATACCATTAAAAAAAGGATTTATCAACACCCAATAATCCATATGGATGATATCAGCTTCCCTCCTTCCCATACCCTTTTATACTTAATTATATTTGAAAATTTATCATAATAATATTATCCCTAACTAAGACAACCCTACCTTAATCCTGAAATAGGTAGTAATTATGCCTTCTGCAATCAAAAAGAAACTGTAAAGTTGGGACATTAGCCCAAAGTTGGAATCATCAAGGGAATCATGGTAGTTTTACTTTTGATGAGGACATGTAGGATCCCTATATAATTCCATCCACATAATTTAATTAGGAATATTTTTCCCATTAAAAATAACCACACAAAGACCTATGTTGTTGGACATTAATATACATAACACTAAAATCCAAGTCACATGATGTAAAACTATATGAAAACATCCTCATCACATGATGTTAATATATATCCTTTCCCTATTTTCCAAGAAGAGGATATCCTAGGTAATTATCTCAGGATTAATCAGTTTATAATAATGATATGACTGATATGATATGATATCCTCTAATATCGAGGTATCCTCTGCACATATGCACCATACTATCCCATATTTTTTAACTTATGTTAGACAAGAATCCTTAGAGAATGGCGTTAAAGTATATATATGTATCCTAACAAAAGACATTAAAATGTGTAATAAACCCATACATGGGTTGATTCATTTCTACAAAAATGGGTTTTTGGACGCCTACCTAAGGATCAATCTCAAGATCCCAACATCAAAAAATTATTTTTTCTTCCCTATGGAGGACACAACCCAAATGTGTGATTATTCCCCTGGGGAACACATTTATCCTCTGACTTCCAAAACCTATGTCCCCTAATAGACCACCACACATCCATGTAATGCTTGACTATATTCAGAATAGTACATCATGTGAACATATAGGAAACATTCATACTAGACATTAAACCATTGACCACCCTTATGTGATGAGAAAATGTGGGATAGTCTTCAATATACTCTAAATATGTGAAAAACCCTCACTTGGATATAAATCGAAGACCCCTCATGATGAATTCATATAATTTCCTCATGTTGTAATAATGATATACCATAGGTATTGATATGAGGATTCCTCATGTGATTAGAATAATTTTTATGGAATAAAGAGTTCCAAATGACTAACGTAACATATAATAAAAAATATGATACTTTTTCAAAAATGTATAAGATGCCTATGCTAACAATACATGGATGAATTACATCCCTAGAATATGTTTCCCTATATATGACATAGTTTTTATTGGTTTTTACACTTAATATGCTTCATACTTGTTATCAATTATATATAAAATTGTTGGGTGACTTCATCATTCGTTTCACCCAACTATGCTTCCATGTCACCCTAAAAACAATTATCCTCACAGAAAAAATGTGATCTCCCTACATGGACTATCCCATATAGGTTTTCTGATTTTATTTTCCTACCCTCTAATTTAGGGATCCTTCATTCCATCACTAATGACATAACGATTCTACTCCCCTCCTCCATGTGAACATGATCATGACAACCCTCATTTACATCAATGTTTATCGCCCCTCTGATTTCTAGTTCATTATCAACTAGGTACTCATCCTCTATCGATATCATACCAACCCTCCTGCTACCTCCCACAATTTTAGGGTTCCAGCTGCAAGATTTTCCACAATTCCATGGGTTCTTACCCCCGTTTAACCACCACTGGTGCTCCTGCAGTTCTCGCTAATACTATTCCCATTAACATTTCACTGACACCATGATTCCTATTATTCCTAATGTAGTTTCCCCTTAGGCTCCCCTCCTCCAATGTCTCCCACTACTGTTATCCCTACACCACTGCTCCTATGGATCCCTCTCACATTTCCCCTCCCATCATCCATCGTCTCATATGGGTTATCTTCTGGAAACCCCATATCCTCTTATGATTCCAACATCTCTTATTCCTACGCATGTTTCCCCTTCCATAATCTATCTTCTAAAATGGTCCATCCTCCCAAAACCCCAAATCCATATATGTATCCTTCTACTCATACTCCTTTGAAGTTTGTTAGTTAGAAACCCTCGAGATTCACTGTATGATGTTCCCTAATTCCCTCATTCTAGTTTTTTCCATCCGAATCTACAGTTGTTGACTCTTTCTAATCTATTAATATTTGACCAATGTGCTGCTTAGCCCACATAAGGTATGATCCCCAAATATTGTTGAAATAATCTACTCTTCAATTTGTAGTACCTCCCTTCATATAAAAACTTTTCTCATGTTATTTCATTATAATTTTTTTCTGAATAAAATATCTATAAATCTATTTAATTTTTTTATCTGATATATATTAACCAATTCATTATTTTATGCATGTTTTGGAAAATTAAATATTATTCAGTATTTATACATTGATTCTACATTGCATGATTATTAAAACTGTGAAAAATCAAATTATAGGTATTCTTTGATTCAGGTATCTATATCACCATCTTCTACTTTTCTATGTATTGGTATCCAATATAAGGTAATTTTATCTCACTAATATTTCAATTTCCATTTACATAATGTTTCATTTCTTTTTTCTATTTGATATAAATATTTGTTTGATATAAAATTATACTGAATTTTCATGGAAATCATTGTTTCAGGTACATTTTATTATATATATTTGTTTCTACTATTTGTTATCTATATTTTTGTTTGTAAAAAAGTTTCTCACATAATCATGGTTTGATTTTAAATTGTATTATCAAAATAATGGTTCCATATAAGATTACATTTTTTTCTTCTATTATGTTTTCTTTATAAACATATCTTATTTTTGAATGCAATGGTTACAAAGATTCATGGTAAATTTTCCTCAACACAATTATTTAATTTCTATTTATATTTTTAAAAATTGATGAAGTTACTCACATCAAAAATAGTATTAATATTTTAAATCATAATTTTCATAGGGATAAACATAACACTATTATTTTCGTAGATCCAATGTTGAGAAAGTCATTTTATCATTGTCATCAATTTTCTATACGCATACACCATGTTTTATATTGTTTCTTACTTCTCCTGATATTATTCTGTATTAATTCTAATTTATATTTTGGTCACTTCAGATTATTACTCAATTATGTGACATGAAATATATTATGATATTTTATGTGTACATGGATTTTTATGTCCCTATAGCCGCAAAACACTCTAAGGGTGATTTACATAATGAAAACCCATATCTATTATCACACACACAACATGGTATAGTATAGATTTTCATTTTAAATATTATCATAAAGGTAAGGTTGTACACAATATCGCACATTTATACATATTTGACAACATTAATTGTTGTAAATATTTATGTTACTCAAATTCTATAAAATTATATGAATTGGATCCTTTTAGATATATAGATATTTGGATTGAATTCCTTTCATATACTCGCCATTTTTTTGATGATAAACGTAAACGTACAGTAAGATATTGAATTTATATGGATTTTTTTGACATATTTAAAATCATTTATTGTTGAAAATAATTTTTTCGTTCGTTTTTTATAAAATTAAATTAACTACATAATGTCATATATATAAATACTAGGAATACATTTCTTTGATATTCTGACATTTTTTCCATTTTGTTGATGAATATAAGGGTAAGGATTTATATTGCATTTCTTAGACTTCGTAAATGAATTTAGTCTCACATGGGCTACAATAAGTTCTACATTGTATGTCTATTTTAGATATATATTCTTAAGTTGATGGTGTCACTTTTATCATAAATAATATTAATATTTCAATCCATGCTTTTCATATGGATAAACACACCACTATAGGGGTTATAGGACCAAAGGTTAGAAATGAATTTAATCATTGCCATAAATTTATGTTATTTACATAGGTCTGATCTGGGGGTCATGGGTATCAAATAATGGTATGTTATCTTGGTAGAGTCTGAACTCAATCGATGCTAAATTTATTAGATCTACATGATGAATTATGATTTATTCTTAAATTTTAAATTAATAATCATTGATCTTTATGAATTATAATCTACTTTATATGATGTGATATGTTTGAGTGGTAATGTTTTAATTTTTGTTTTTTATTATCCAATAATACTAACATGTTGGTTTCTCTAAAAAAATATAGTTTGGAGGTATGAATATGAGGTCTAGGGTATCAAATAAGGGAATGTTATGAAGGTAATATAGCATGTCTAAACTCAATCGATTGTCCCATTATTAATTTGAGGTTTCATTTAGAAAAATTTGCAAGACTCTATTTCATGTGATATTTTTATAATTGGAATTAATGTGTAGGATTTAGGCGGTATATCTATGATAGTGATAATTAAATAAGATTGTTCAGGTCATGGTTCCTTCTTTTGAGAAAAATGGTTAATAATTTTCCCCCCTTTTTAATCTCTCATGGTAATTATAGGGAATAATTTCCTCACCATTGATGGACTATCACATGATTTATATTCTATTTTCATAATAAAAAAGGCATATGTTTGACCTATTGAAGAATATTCATAGATCGACCAATTATGTTTATCATATTTTTTTAAAGTTACGAGGTTATACAATTTTTTATTTTTTAAAATTTTCTGTCTTTAAAACATTTAGAGCTGAACATGAAATGGTTGAATGCCCTTATTGAAAACCCTTTCTCGCACATCACCCTCTTCTCACATTTCATTTTTGATTTTAGAAAAGGGAAATAATTTATTATATTCATTGATAAAATTATATTTTCAACTCTATATTCCTTGAATGATTAAATGGGTTGAACGAGCTGCATATTCCTTGTCAAAAACATTATTTTTCATAATTTTCATATGGAATCGTATATATTAAGTCGTATCCATTTTGAAAATATCCTTTCTGAATTTGATATCTTGAATGGTATATTCATTTTCCAAATTTCCATTTTAATATTTTAAAAGAATAAGTTCCTTCTTTTTTGAAGGAAGTTCTGTTTCTATTGCTAGATCAAACAGGTTGTGACAGTCTATATACCTTGGCAGAATAGTAGATAAGCATGTTTAGTTTCTTCTTTATTCCTTGTTATGTAGATAACATTGAAATGTATTAATGAAATACCTGATGGATAATAGATTCACTATACTATTAGCCTTGCTAATTTATATATGCTCACTTCAATTGGGTGATAATATAAAATTTGAGTGGGGAATTTGAAAAAAAAATATTTACATGATATAGTATAATTATAAAAGCTTAATGATGTAATGGTCACCAGGATCATTAACATAAAGGCATTGAATTATACATTTTATTCATGAAACTGATAACTGACGGGGTTTAAACTTCACAGATTCGAATCTGAGTTGATATTACTTTTTTGGTCTTCACTATTATAAGAATTGATATTCAATAATTTATCATATGAATATTATGACAAAAAAATGAATCTATATATTTAAAATGAATAGAAAATTTTGTAGCACTTAATAGGAAACATGATTTTTGGCCTCTGAAACAAATGGATCCTTAAATAATTGATAGTCTCCGACTTTTCATTTTAATTATTTTAAAGAAATTATTACTAAAAAATCATTTCAAAAATATTTTTGATTCATTATATAAATTTATACAGTTATTTTTTTCATTATAATCTATTTATGTCTAATTCATTATCAATATTTATGAATTCATGATTTGTTTCAACACAATTCATATGTATGACATCGACACATAACAAAATCTATCTTTGGATATTGTTGATTTTATGTGTATTGATATTGATTTGTATTACAAAATATGTACATAATATCATAGTACAAATAACAAATCATAATTTCGATACAATAGTTAAAAAGTTCAATGCTATTACTAATGTCTTTTTTTAAATTTTTTTAACACCTATTTTATTATTGATTGATAATATTTTTCATGTAGTTCTCACAAAACTTTACAATAGTTTTGTTTCCTTATGACAATCAAACATCTGAATTGGATGAGTTGGAGTGGTCTAAAATGGCTATTAAAGTAAGCGAATATAAAAAATAAATGGGTAGAAACATTGAAATTTGAATATTTCAAAAACTAATAGATAATAATTTGTTCCACATTGTGGGTGTTTTATATTAATTTATTGAAACTTATTAATTGGTATGCCAAGAGGATTCACCATTCTGATATCATTACTGCATATGATTATACATTTATTTTGGATGAACACTTTGTATTTAATGATTTATATGTAGAAGTGAACTGCACATTATTATTATAATGTTGATAAATTAGTTAAATAGGTTAGTGCTATTAACAAAGAGATTTGTTAAATATTTTATACAAATAGTCTATGTTTGATTGAATATACTTTTCATGCAGTTCTCAAAAAACATTTCAATAGTTTTGTTTCATTATGATAATAAAACATCATAATGTGACGAGTTCGAGTGGTTTAAAAGTGATATTCATGTCAGTACACATAAACAAATGAAATGGTAAGAAATTCTTAATATTTGACTATTTCAAACAATAACAGAAACTAATTTGTTCCATATTTTGGGTGTCTAATATAATTTTTTTGAAAGCTATTTAGAGAAATTCCAATAGGTTTTTGAATCTTGATATCATTAAGCTATATGATTATATATTTATTCGAGATGAAAACTTCGGAGGTCAGTATTTTGATATATAAAAGTGAGCTTCACCTTATGGATTTAGTATTTTTAAGAATTTTTATTTTTTTCATAAATCCCACATCACAGCAACACAATAATTGAAAAATGTTAATAATGGGTTTTTTATTTTATAATCCATTCTTGAAATAAATTTTTATGTATGTGAAATTAATGAGGAAATAACAGATAGAGACTTCTCAGCCTGTCCTGGATCCAGGGAGAGAATCAATATGGAAAATGACACAGAAAGTGTTGACCATGATTTTTTCAAGTAAATAAACATCTTCAAACTGATATTATCATATCAATCCATCAATAATTTCTCCCCATCCTCTTTGACATAAAATTAGATGAAAAACTAGATTGTTGTGCCCCCCATTTTCCACCCTGTGTAGCGTATAAAATTTTTCTTATTTTTATTTTGTAAATGTACTTTATTAATGTTTTTATTGACTCCCACATATGTATTTATAGTTCTTTTGAGATCATAGAACTAGTATTTTCTAGAGATTCATAGCATTGTGTGTGTCACATGATTCTAGTATTTAAAATATTACAATAATCCAAGTTCCTTATATTATTTCAACCATCAACACAAAAACTAATATATGGATTTATAAATTTAGAATTATTTGGTCAATGGATGGGTGATTTACATTTCCATTAGAAGAATCATGATGATGGATGAAAAAAACTACTTTTATCTATTTTTATTTCCATCAAATTTTTGTAAGTGAGTATCAATAAGGTGTTTTGGAAGCAGGCTGCTCATGAAGAAAATAGTAATTGTGGTTCTTAGTGGATTACTCACCATTGGGTTCCTTCACTTGTGAAATAGGTTTGAAGAACAACATAATACTATTTGATATTTCATTAACATAGACTGAAAATTATAAACATTTTTTTCTGTTTTCTTATATCTTTAATAGGAGGATCTTTACGAATGGAAGCCATCCAAGAATGAAATATTTATTTGGCCTTTAAAATATTCCATATTTCAATCCATAACTGTTATATAAATTGTATATATTAAAGGGATAAGTTAATGATAATTCAATTTATTTTTTATTATAGGTAATTAAATGAGATAGGATTGAGTGGGAAGCTTTTCGAAATAGATTATGATGGGATGAAATTTCATATTATAAGAAGAAGGAAATAGATCGACTGAAATCTGAATTTTACCATTACATTGACTCATCATATTCTCCCATGTCAGGGATTTATCTCCCCCATTTTTTATTAATTAAAGTTAAATTTATTAGAACAACATAAAAACCCCTATTCATTGTAATTATTCCCATTCATGGTTGGGTTTTTTTAATTTTTGTATGTACATGATCTATTTACCATATATAATATTTTTACACTTTTCTTTTTGTTGATATTAAATTCTAATAATACCCAATAACCCAATCCCATGCCAGAAAAGTGAAAAAATAAGATGATGATAAATATTAATATCCCTGTATATATTAATATCTTTGTACAGATTAATCATGTTGAAAATTAACATTTATATACAGATACTGTTGAATGTTTAGAATGTGTACATAATAGTTGAATAAATAATACATGACCTGTATATATTGTTGTAATAATTTATTAATAATTATCCTAATTTCTAAACATAATATTTTTAATTTTTTCATTTATTATGTATATAAATTCATGACAGTGTTATATTCATGTTGAAGATTTAGTAAAAATGAAAAATGTCATTATTCTAAAAAATTTATTCTATCTGTATTTTTTTAGTCTATTTGTTTTTATATACTCTTTATCACTAATTTATATTTACAATATATTTAATCTAGTCAATAATAATGTACAGTTTCATTCCTACAAACAATAATACATGGTTTAATATAACTTGATTTTGGATAAATAGAACATAATGGAACAGAGAAGCCCGAGAGGAATGCTTCAGCATGGGATAATTTTCTTTTGTATCGAATATTAGTTTCACGTACTTGAACTATATATCACATGTAATACTTTTTTTTTGAAAAATTGTCCGTGTAACCTTTTTGAGTAGTGGAAGACATTTTTAATTGTACCATTGGATGTTTTTAGATCCTCAGATCATGTATTCTATTTGGGCACTTCATCAGGTTTTTAAAATAGAGTAGTCGGTCATTTTTTATAGCATTAGTTGATATCACTTTGAAAACGTACATGTGAGTACTAGTTCCCTCAACAATGAATGAGGAATATTCTTATAGATGTGAAACATGAAAAATATCTCTAGATGCTAAACATTCCCAAAGTCAGTATTAGTTATGAACACAAGTAGATTGTCTATAGTGAAAAAAAGAAGCGCCATTAACCGATATAAACATTATGATGGATCTAAGAATAATATTCAAAACGTGACTCAAATATAGGATGGATACTCAAATTGGAAACGAACACTAAGGATTAATTCTGGGAAGGAGGAGCTTAAATAATATCACCTCATTTTGATCTAGGATCATACATCATCCAACATGATGGTAGATGATCCTCACGTTTGGAAAATGGGAATGAAGGGAAACCTCACTAGAGTGTACATGACCACTCCATGGACATTGTCCAACCTAGAAGAAAATATCACTCAATAGAAACCCTGGAAGATGTGTTGCAACAAATGATGACCAAATTATGAAAATATTCTCCTTCAATAGCAGACAGATGAGAGTGTTGGGTGACATCAGTCTTAATCATTACCAATGTGAATCACTTCCCTTCCTCAGATGGAAAGAGTGATGTTGGGAATCACTTTAGTCATATAATTTATGATGGTGGGCCTCAAGTATATTATCAGTCTTAGGATATGGGTAATGTTTTATAATCCACTGCTAATATGACTGAGAGAATGAGGACTAATGGTGAAAAAATCCCTCACAACCTTGATCCTCCCACAATAACCACTACTTCAATATATAATGAGAATAATTTCCCCATATACCCCTATAATATCTTCCAAATGAAGGGTGATCAATTCCCTTTTCTATTGCTATAAATTTTAACGGGTCATCCCACCCTTGGATATGAGATACGAATAAAAAGAATTTATAGAACAACACCAACACCACCCCCAGGTGTCTTGTAGGGGATTAACACCAACTTAATGATAGATAATTATTTCAGGAGTCTCTCCTTGTAATGATAAAATATCTCACTCCCAAAGTTTGAGGATGTTGGGAATGTTAATGTCTCACATAATGCGACATGAACATGGGAGTCACCCATGAGGGATCCCTCACAGAAACACTAATAATATCATAAGATCCTATAGGAGAATGATGTGAATGATTCCTTCCCTTATTCAATATACCCATTCTTAACTTCTTGGCATCGATTCTATGGTATGTCTACATACTCTTCTAAATAGAATGCATTTCCAACCATTCTTGTGGCCCCTTCCACCACCAACAGACCCATTTCCCTTACAATCAATAAACAGAGGAATTTTTTCACATGCTTGGGATGGAGACCCAAATCGCCTACCAGATAGGCTAGGATGAATATCAATATTATAGAAATAACTAGTAACCATCATGGGCCATCATTTGATAATGAACATCACCACAGGGACCCCTTGGGAAACTTCCTTTTTCGTTATTAGCTTCTCTCCCCTCCCCCACCATGGAAGTTGGAAAGATGTTGCGATTTGAATTGGCACTGTCAGATAAAAGTGAATTACATATAAATACATAAGGAAATTAAAACAATATCAATCAATATATGTCCATTGATACCCCATCTTTTATAGATATAGTTATGATATCAACCTTTCATATGGAATACACATTGTCATTACAAGGATTACTTACCCTGGTGATTCCCCCTTTTTTAGAATATACACAATAGAGTTGGTCTGTATCTCTACCACCCCCATCTTGCCAAATATTTATGACTAGAGCATGGGGAAATCAAGAGATGAATTATCCTATAGATAACGAGTGGGTGGGAGAAATATTTAAATAGATCATATCCACTGAACATCAATTAGGCATGTTTTGTCCACCTTCCAACATGCACTTTCCTATCTTGGAGTTCTTTAGTGAGGAACATGTTGTATTCCTCAAAAAAAATATTTATTAAAAAATAAACTAACTTTGAGATCACGACTTTTCCAATCCAGTAATCCATCAAAAAAAATTGACCATCAAAAAGAATTTCTAAAAAATCAACATCACCACACTCTCAGTGGTTCAATGCCCCAATTCATATGTGTACCACCATAGATTCCATCAAACATGAATCATTATCCTTACCATACTTAAATGTATCATGAAATCTACATCTCTTTTTCTGAAAAAATCTCTCAATGTGTCCTCTTAGTATGTTTTGGGTGTGGTTGGGTATTTTGAAAAAGCCAGATGACCATAAATGAGTATCCTTGATGTTTGAAAAAGAAGGATTTCATCACAGTAGTGAACTCTATGAAGAATGTTCAAGAGAATTGGAAAAGTGTGTGAACCGTGTACCATAATTCAGGGGCCGCGTACCATCTTCCCAGAATGGTTTGCTGAGTGGAAGGAATGGTACATAATAGAAGTTCATGAAAACTGAAAATGGTTCATGGAAAAAGGTGGTGCGGAATGTGGATGGATTAACGTCGGCAAATGAGATCGACCACATTGGAACAAAGAATGTACGTGGAACAGATAAGGATAACAGTCATCTAGTGGCTTGTGCTTCACGGTGTCGAGAAGATCGATAAGCAGTAGAAGTTGGATTGAATATTTGGAAAATCATGGATTATTGAATTTTGGGGATATCATTTACTATATAAGAATTGAAAATATCACTGTTGACTGTGGAGATCTTGTATCATTAAAGAACATATTTTTTATCTGGGATTCCAGCAAAAATCAAAGGAAGTTTGCAAAGGTTAGTTCCCGAATGCTGAAGTGGTTTGCACCTATGTAATTTTTCCATATTTGTTTATGGGGATTCATAACCCCGAGAGGATGTTCTGTACATTGATGTAGTTGAATCGGTATGTGGAGTTGGAATCTCTGATACACGATAGAGATATTTACTGAAGAGTTATGCAGAGGGGGAGATCTGGTACGTGGAAGTGAGGACAATCCATGAACAAAGAACAGTTCATGGACAGAGGTTAGTTCACAAAGGTGTAGAAAAAGCAGCAGTACGCGGAGGTGATATCGGTTTGCGGAAGTAGCATCAGTACATGGAGGGGGTGATCTTCATACCAAACCCGGTACATAGTACTTGAGATTGAAATGTGTTTCGTAATTTTCACTTGTAATATTGAAGAAGATTCAAATAAATTTGCGAAAAGAATTTCTAGTAACTAGCAATACCCAGGAAGGTAGAATTAATCTTAGAGTGAAAAATAGACTTCAACAGAGTGTATACCTATAGTTGAGGATGCATGAGTTCATGAAAATGAAGGGACTTACATATCCATATCTTCTGTTTGACCTATATGTACTTAAACTATGATTTAATTCCTTTCCAATACTAGTTAGTGAAGGAAGAGGAAGATGGTGACCCTTTCCACCAGTATTGAGCAAGAGAAAGAGGCATAGGGAGTCACCCATGACAATGAAGTGAAAACCCCTAAACATTATAAAGGCAGGGATCTTGGGAATAGAAGATCTAGCCCTAACATTGTACTACTGATTGAATGTGAGCCTTACTAAATTTGGTACATCAAAACATTCTCATTGTATACTCCTTAGACATAGCCTAGTGATGGTGAACCAAGTAAAAATTTCAATCAATTGTGTATGATTTCATATTTATTCATTCATTACTATGGGAGGAATAGATAATTGAATTTATTTTTCTTACAATAAAATAGGTTCCAAATGAAAACTCATTTTAATCTGTCATACCCTAATTCACCCCCACCTCTCAGGGTATTCGACCTAGTAGAACTAACCATTTGTATCAGAGGAAAAGGTTGAATGTCAGTGGTTATATCTAAAGAAGAAGAAATAAAGGTGTTCAATCATAATGAAATTATGATCTTTAATGGAAACAATTTTCCACTATAGAAGAATCGAATGTAGCGCTACTTCCGATCAGAAGGGATGCATGTATTCATAGCAACTATGCATGGAATACCAGCTAACATTAATAGTTGTACTATATCAGAATCTGAATGAAAAGAATTAGATGTTGATTTTTAAGGGATATGTGCATTAGGGTAGCCCTATCAAATGAAATTTATATGATGGTGATGTCATGTATACTATCACATGAAATGCGGAAAAAAATTGTTGAATGATTATGAGGGATAATTAAAAGTCCAAGAAACAAAGTTGCATGTTCTATTGAAGAAGTATGAGGATCTCATAATGAATACCAATGAGAATATTGATGAATTCTTTGAAAGGATAAATATTATTGTGGAAGACCTGCATGGTCATGGAGAAGTCATTTAAGATATAAATATTGTGAAATGTATCTTCTGGAAATCATCCACTACAGTTCAATCCAAACTTTTTTTGAATTAGAAGACCAAGACCTGAAAGAGATGACCCCAGATAACATATAAAGTACCCTTGTAGAATATGAAATGAGAAATGATGATAACGATGTAGTGGAAAAGGGGAATTCTAAAGATATGGAATTCAAAGAAATGAAGAATCTCTCTATTGATGATAGTCTTGAAGAGGACAATATGGATGATGCCATGTCATTTATCTTCTCAAATATTCCATGGGGGACAGGGAAGTTCCAAGGTACACGTCCATTTGCATGATTTCAATGTGGAAATATAAGTAATTTTCTAGAAATGTGTCCTAAGATTTCTGATGATAAAAATTATGAAAATGATGAAATTTCCCAAAAGAAGCATTCATCAATCGAGAGGGGAAAGAGAGGTACTAGGATAACGTTATTCGAAAAGAAGAATATACATTCAAATGAGGAAGAAAGTTTTGATTAATGTAAGTTAGAAGAGTTATAGAACTATATGGATCATAAATTGGATGCTTTGTTGGCGGTATTTATAATTTCATTATCAATATAAGAAAGTGAAAATGAGGAAGGAGAAATTGAAGGAAGGGTGGATTTTCAAGATGAATTAGATGATGCCCTTGAAGAGGTAGATATTTCGAGAGCCAAAATAATGAAATATAACAAAGTGATTCCTGATGCCAAAATATTTATGAAGTAGAAGGATGAAGAGAATTCTGAGCAGAATACGGGAATTGAAAACCTGAGGTCTTCAGAGCCAGAAAGCTCTAAATAGTTGGTTGAGTACAAACTCAAAATTGAATAATATAGAAGAGAAATTGATAGTTTGAATGAAATTGGAAAAGATCAAATCAAATTTATCAAATAAATAGTAGATGAAGTTTTCAGTCTGTAGTGAACAATTGAAGATCAGGAGAAACTACTAGGAAATAAGATCATACAATCAACAGAGAAGATGAGATTTGAGTAGAGTGGTCCATCAGAATAGAAGCAACAACCAATTCTCAACGATGAGGCAAGTATGGGGGTTGATCTAAAAAAAATTGTTATGGTTTAAGAAAAAGCATAAGCACCCACTCCATGATTGAATATTGATTTGGGTACAAAGAAGAATCATAATATTCTAATAACCCAAGGAACAACTAGTGGTGCATCATTAGCAGATAAGAATGTACCTCATATAAGATGATATTTTGTGATAAGACGGGACACTCACAAAATGTTTGTTCCATATAAAATTTGTTCCAAAGGGAACAAGACCAACATAGGTGGTGGTACAGAGCTGAAAATTCATGTTCATAATTTGATGGTCATTGATTTAGGTGTAAAGGACATTGACATAGAGAAAGATATTACACATAAAAAATGCAGAAGAATGTGATGAGGAAATATGAATTTTTTCATAATAAGCATCCAAATGTATTTCCAAGAGAGATAAAGATACAAACTATAATTGAATACCTGAATGTTTAAAATGTATCATCTAATACTAAGAAAGAACACGATTATTATTCAATTTTGTATATGAAGTCAAATTATTGGGTCAAGAAGAAAAAGGTATAGTAGGATGTGGTTTTAGAAATTGAGTTCAAGGCATCAGATCACACTGGGAAATTGATCATTTATAGTGGATTCACTTCCAATGTGATGGGAAATAAGGATCTAGTGACTGGAATAAGGTATGATGAAGAAGGTATTGTAATATTTGGTAATGATGAGGTCTTGAAATTTATTAGTTCAAGAAAATATATTTTTGGAGAAAAATACATGAGACGAGTAGATGTTTTGGTTGTTGAGGGGCTTAGTAACAACAATCTTACTGTCAATCAATTATGTGACTCAGGGAATGCCATATGTTTTTCCATGAAATTATGTATCATCAAGGAAAAGGATGATCTTTTTGTGTTTCAAGGAAAGCGTAATAAAGGGAAAGTCTGCATTTTGAGTGGAGAAGAATATATGTGCTTTCTGTCCAAGGATGAAGAAAACAAGTTATGGCATACACGTCTTGGTCTCATAATCCATGGTTCCTTGTAAGATCTGTTAAAATATGATGTAGCTAAAAATATCCCTAGACTATCAGATGATTTTACTCTTACGTATGATTCCTACCAATAGAGGAAGATAATTATAAATATATAAAAGTAAAAGGAGAAAAGGTCCACAAGATTTCTTGAGCTGGTGTATATTGATGTGTGTGGGACAATTTCTCTGAGGGGTATTGATGAGAGGATATATTATGTTATATTCATTAATGACTATAGTAGAATGACATGGGTTTCAATAATTAACAACAAATATAAAGTGTTCATTCGAATATGAAGATATCAATGGGAAGGTAAAAATATTCTTGGTCAGAAAATATGAACTATTCAAAAAAATAATGGATCATAGTTTAAAAATATCCAAGTAGAGGATTATCTCAAAACACATGGGATAATGAATCATGTTTTAGCAGTAAGAAATCCATTGTATAATGGATTAGTTGAGAGAAGAAATTAGATTTCCAACAACATATCCAGAACAATGCTCACTGAGAAAGACCTTCTAGAGAAATTATGGAACAAAGTAGTGATGGCAGCAGTATACACTTCAAATAGAGCATTACTTTTTCCAAAAAAGGAGAAGGCTCTATATGAGTTATGGTTTGAAATCAATCTGTCATTAAAGTATATTTTAATATTTGGAAGTAAATGTATAATTCTAAACAATGAGAAATATAGGAAATCTTATTACCTTGGGGATGAAGGGATATTTTATGGATATTCAAAGAAAAGTAAAACCTATAAACGCTTTAATAAGTAGTTGGCAATGATAGCTAAAATCCATGATGTGACTATTGAAGAAAATGTGCATAATATTCTGAAAATACATTATCTAGCTACGGACGACATCTATAAAGATATGAATAGATCAAGAGAGGCTTCAACTCTTGAGATTGATTTAGATGAAGGCCCATGCAGTGAGAATAAATCAGTGTCTTCCTAGAGACCGACAAGAAGAGATAAAATTGATAAGCAGAACATAATTGGGGATCAGACAACACTATTGTAGAAAATATGAATTAATTCTCCATAGCAAGTGTTATAAGTTCAAAAAGTGGAGCCTAAATGCTTTGATGAAGCAGCTGGAGATGAGAATTGGGTTCAGGCAATGAATGAAGAGCATGACCAAATTGAGAAGAATCAAAAGTAGAAAATTGTTTCAAATCCTAGAGAGTAGAATGTAATAGGGACAAAATGGGTCTTCCACTAAAAAATTTATAAAGATGGTGTTGTGATTCAAAATAAATAACAAAATTTGTGAAAAGGGTACTCTCAGATAGAGGGTATTTATGTTGATGAGACATTTTCACCTATCGGAAGGATGGAGACAATTAGATTAGTCTTGGCCATAGTAGTGGAAATAATGTTTAAGGTTTTCCAGATGGATGTCAAGTCATCATTTCTGAATGGTGTTCTAGATTAAAAATTCTAAATTGATAAACCATATGGTTTTCAAATTCATGAAGATTAGAACATATCTTTTCAGGTGACTAAGGCTTTATATGGCTTGAAGCAATCACCAAGAGCATGGTCTTAAAGGCCTGATTAGTTTCAAAAGAATCTTGGTTTCCATCATGGTGGAGTTTATTACAATCATTTTTTAAAAATGGAAACAGTGAAAGGATTATGGTTCCAGATTATGTTGATGAAATAATATTTGGTGGATCAGATGAAGCCTAATGCAGGATATTTTCTGAAATCATTAAAAGTAGTATTGAAATGTCGATGATTGGTGAGATGGAATTTTTCATTAGCTTACAGGTGACGCAAGGAATTAATGAAACTTTTTTTTTCAATCTAATTATGCCATGATGGTTCTGAGAAGGTTTGGAATGGATAATAACAAAGAGATAAACACTCTAGTTGCTACTCATCTGAAACCGACATGGTATGATGAAGGAAAGGTAGATAATATTAGAGAATATTGGAAAATCATTGGATGTATATTATACCCGACAGCGAAAAGGCCTGATATTGTATTTTCCACTTTCAAAGAAGTGAGGTATCAAAATAATCCCAAGGATATCTGCATGATTTTAGTAAAAATAATCATTTGGTATATCAAGGTAAACATTGATTTTGGCCTAATGTATAATGATAAATCTCATCCAGATTTATTGGGATATACAAATGCTGAAAGGACTGGTTCAGTAGATGATTGGAAATCAATATAAGGAGGTGCCTTTTTTCTTGGAAGGTTGTGTATTTCATTGTTTAGCAATAAAAAAGATTTCATTTCATTGGGCACTATAGAAGATGAATACAATGTGGATACTCAAGCTTCCATGCAACTATTATAGAAGTAGCAGAAACATAATGATATGGTAATTAAAGTGAAATATCTGATTGGAATTCATTGTGATAATTGATGTGTTATAAATCTAAGAAAAAAATATAGTCCATCACTCAATGACAATTCACATTAAAATCAAATATCATTTTATCAAATAGAAAGAAGAGAAAGGGTTTAGGAAGAAGGGGTATGTTCCTACTGAACAAAAAGATACAAATATTCTTACAAAGGCTTTACACAATGAAGTGTTTGAAAGGAATTGACTAGCTCTAGGAGTCCAGTTGGCTTACCACACATGAAATAGTCTGGACATGGGTACCAATCAGTACAAGTTATGATGGGTTTTTCTATAATATTCTTATATATGTTATTACCCTATTGCAGAAAACCTTGAAATAACCTTCGAGTTCATTGAAAAAGTCGGAGAATGTGTGACTATTCAGGGGGATAAAAGACCTGCGGATAAGATGTTTAAATGAGAAATAATATACGGGGAGTATTAAAACTTATGATTCTAGAAGATATCGATCAATGATTAGATATAATGACATCTGAAGGTCAGGATGAAAGTAGTCCATTGGTATTATTTTATCAGTTTGGTATCGAAAATTGGTGATTAGCAATGAATTGATTCATTGATGAAAATTTAATTATACTCTGGTTTCTCACACCGAGCATAGTTCATGTGGGCATAGAGTTTGTGTCAAGTAAATACTTGATTTCTATTTTATTCCGATGAAGTGAATGTTGGTTAAAGTTGGAAAGAGCATTAATGAGATAATAAAATCTGCAGCATTGTTATGAGAAGTGTTTTCTACAAACCCAAATGGGAGATTGTTGGGAAAAAATCCCTCAAGATGTTCTCTTAGTAGGTTTTGTGTGTGGTTGTGTTTGATGAAAAATCCAGATGACCGCAAATGAGTATCATTGAAGAAAGTCAATAGAGGGTGAGAACTATGTATCATAATTCATGGGTTGCGTACCATGTTTTGGGAATGGTATGAGGAGTAGATGGAATGGTATGCCGTAGTGGTTTTTGAAAACCAAAAACTGTATACAGTGGATGGTAGAGTGATACACGGATAGATTAACGTCGCCGAAGAAGATATACCATGTAAGAACAAAGACAGTACATAGACAAGACAAGAAAAACAGTTTGCAGGTGGCCTACATTTCCTGGTGGCAGGAGGACCGGTACGTGGTGGAGGCTGGTTCAATTATTTGGTAAATCTTTAATTAACAGATTCTGAAGATTTATTTTCCAATATAATAATTTATAATCCCTCCATTTATTGTGGATATTTAGTATAATTAGAGAACATATTTTTGAACCATGATTTTGGAAAAGACCGATGGAAGTTCGTGAATGGTGGTTCATGAATACTGAAGTGGTTCACGTATAAGTATTTCAGCCAAAGGTGTTTACTGGGATTCTTAGTCCATAGAGAAATTTTGGTACATGAATGTAGTTGACTCGGGATGCATAGGAGGAATATTAAGTACACGAGAGATAGATTTCTACAAGAGGTTCGCACAGGGGGATCTATGGTACGCAGAAGCAAAGATAATCCGCGAATAGAGAACAGTTCACAGATAGAGGCTAGTTCAGAGGGGCAGAGTGAAGGAAGCGGTATGAAAAGGCGATAGCAGTTCGCGCAAGCAGTACTAGTTCGCAGAGGAGGAAATCGACATACAAAACCTGGTACTCTATATTTGGGAGAGATAGTTGGTTTGTGATTTGCAAATGGAATCATGAAAAAACATCAAATCAGTGTGCGAATGGAATTTCAAGTACCTAGCAGTACCTAAGAAGTTAGAATTCATCTAGGGGTGAAAAATGAACTTCAACAGAGCATCTACCAATATTTGATGATATAGGAATTCATGAAAATTAAGGGACCTACATGTCCATTAACTATGTTTGACTTTTATGTCCATAAACTGTGAGTGAATTCCATTCCAAGAGTAGCGAGTGAAGCAAGAGGAAGACGATGACCCTTTTCACTACCAGTGAGCCAGAGAAAGAGGAATTGTGAGTAAGCCTTTTAAATGCAGTGAGTAGACCCTTATCCTTTTATAGGGAGTTATCTTGGGCATAAAAGATCAAGCCTAAACATTGTACTCATTATTGGTCATGAGCCTTATTGAATTTGCTACATTGGCACATTTTCATTGTATACTTCCATGGAAATAGACCAATGAGGTTGAACCAAGTAAAAATCATTATCTCATGTGCATTATTTCATATCTTTTCATATATTGTTTTGGTAGGAAGACAGAATTGAGTTTTGTGTAAAAAAGATACAATATCCGAATGAGAAATGGTTTTAATCTATCATACCCTAATTCACCCCCTTCCATGGTATTCGACCTAGTAGACCTAGAATCCCTTCACATGAAAAAAAATTTGATGGGGAAATATATTACCATCTAATTGATCCCCCTTTCACATTAATAGTGGGACTGACATGTACATCTGCCTATTAATTGTGAATGTTCTCCACCAAAAACTACCACTATGTATATAATCACGATAAATCCTATAGACGATCAAGGAAAATGATTCGATGATGTAAATCCGGTGGAATAAATTCATACCTATGGGGATATGAAACATCATGAATTTCCTTCTATATGTCCCCATAATTATCAAAAGTTATAAAATTGGTCCCGAGAAGTTCCCCCAAAAAGGTGCTAACACCAACACATTAACATATCCAAAAGTGAAAACAAATCACTATTCCCATCATCCCATCAATGAAACTCATAATTCTATACTAGATACTATATTGGATACATTTATTCATGAACGTGAAATTTAATAGAGGATCATTGGTGACCGCCTCACTGAGTAATTAATAGAATAAGGAAATGCCTTAGAGGACTATGTCCCTCTGTATACGGAGAATCATGTCCTTCTTGGCTAGATACCCATAGAAAAGGTAGGTGGTCATGAACACCCAATCATGATTGAGTCTGGGGATCTATAAAATGATGGACATAAGAACCCCCTAAGTAGTGTGACATCCCACCTTTATACCAAGATTGTTTCCCCTCTTCAGACAGTAAGTTGGTCAATGCACTAGGGACTACCAACCATAACCCCAATGACACAATAATTTCACTCACTACCCTTATTGTGGATTTATATATTCAACTATATTCAATACCACATTACGGTAATACCTATAAATAATTGTTTGATCACATTTGTATACCCCTAAAGTTTAGTCATCCAAGATTCACCCCCTTTAACGGGCCTGATGATTCTATCTAGATTCTGGTCCAATTTTCCTTGTGATGCAGCATGATAATAGGAACACTAGTGAAGATTGAATCCAACATGATAATATTTTTTTGATACATTTTAGAGACCAAATTTCATTTGGTATAGTTAAATAAAATTACGATCTATCTCTAATGGTGAAGATATTGGTAGGAAGTTACACTACCATGTTATCACAAAATTACACAAGGAAAGCATCATTGACCTCTCCAAATTTCAAGAGGTAGAGGAATGATTATATGAAATCATTTCTCAATTGAAGTGTCTCATTTACTCTCTCATTCTCAAACATTTCCTGGAACTACTATTTGGGATGTGCATGATGAATGACAAGAAAAAGTCAGTCTCTACTGTCATCTCCCATAGATATCTTGGTGGTTTAAAAAAAATTTGTCAAGGAGTCTAGTGTTTGGATGAATCCATGTATAATACCTTGTAATGTTCCACCCCATTATATATTCTAGTTCCTACATCTAATCTTATGAAGGTATAAACACCTATTGATGTATAGACTCAAGACCCCCAACTAGTTTTCTATTAAGCAACTCCACAGAATTGGAGTTTCCAAAATAAGATCACCATGATTGTACTTCCCAATATCCCCATAAATCTATGAACAGTGGGTTCCCTTATTTTATTAGATAAACCTATTCAACTACTTCAATTATTTATAGGCCCTATTGTTCTCATATATTCCATGGAAATAACATCTGGATGTTTCCTCGATCTAGTAATCCCCAAGAAACTATTTTGATAAATCATGATCATAATTATCCAAAACACTCGGGCGATGCTAACATGATCTGAGATCTATTTATCAATAATTACTGTATTTGGTACTATTTTTAAAGTGTCTTGTTTGAGTTGGGTGATGTCACATGAATGTGTCATATATCACTACCACCACTTCTAATTGTGATGAAGACACTAGTGAGGGGAAAAAGGTTCCTAAATGAGGTACACATAAGTACACCTACTATTTTTTTTATAATATGGTCTCTCATTATACTAACATTATCAATTCCTAGTTGAGTAGATCAAAACCTCCCATGCCCACTATATCCTCTATAACCACCATATCTACTTCATATCCTTCCATGTCATAAAAGAATATAAACCTATGATTCTAGGAAAACCATATTCATTTACCAAATCCAAATCAATCATAAAAAATTTATGACAAAAAACCCCCATGAATTTGGATAATCAACTAGAATATTTCTTATCTTGAAATATTCCACAGATAATAATCTAGAGTATGCTTTTGTAAAATTAATCAGTCTAGTGTATTGCTATGTAGTTCCTAGTGATTATGAACGTCACATATCCCCTTGGGGAACTTTGGGATGAAGATATCAATGTATGTGATGGATCCATTATATGAATAATGTTTTATAGGATGATACTTCTAACAGGATAGTTCATGCTACTAAAAATGTACATGAAGCCTTGCTTAGGGCCAAAAGTGCATAATAATCACAAACAACACCATCAAGAATAACACTACAACTAACATGACTAGTTGATCATGTCAATCAACAACTATATCCCAACACCCATCCACATAAAACAATTTTTTATTCTCATCCGTATATCACTCATATTAATCCATCCAATTAATTATAGAAAAAGATATTCTCAAACCATTACCTAGTGCATCATCCAACTACACCAACTATACTACCTATTGAAGAGAATATATTAAGGAGTATACATAATCCACTATATTATATGTATGAAGTGTTGAAGCACCATAACCTTAAATAAGTTATGTCTAATGGAAAAATATCTTATCATCCCGACTATCCAATTCATTGGTATAAAAAATGTTAGCAGAAGCCATGTGGGGTGATTCAGATAAAGAATGAATTTAGAGAAATTATTACAAACACCATGTTTGGGGATGTCTCACATGAAACTTAATAGAATAAATTTTTGGAGATACCTATGCCCAAACTGCCCATTTTAGACCACACTTCATAAAAATTAGGCCTCAAATACTCCATCAATGGTCGTGTAGGGGCATTCCAGTGCGATGCTATGTCCTTTAACTCTGGGGAGTCCTATTTCATGGATTTTGGGTATTAGAAATGTTAGGTAAAACAACTCTAGGATGATGGTTGGGAAAATATTAATTCCATCAATTATTTATATGTCATGTCAATAGATCCTTGGGATGATTTGAAATAAATCCTCATCATTTAAATCCACTAGTTGGATTAAACAAGAACAAAAAATGGAAACAATTTCCTAGTACCCAATAATAAAGAGCCCTAATATATTACTTAATATTCCCACTATATATAGGAATAATTAAAACAACAAATTTCGTAATCCTATAGATGACTAAGAGATCCATCCCTTTGTTACCTACCCATGATAGAACCATACATTCTATGGAGAATTCAATAAATGTGACCTATAATCAATTTTTTTGACTTAAAAGGTGGATCTCAGGATTAAAAATAGAACTCATTTGACTAATAAATATATTTATCCATGGTATACGTAGATATGGAATACATCATTGAATATTCCACCCCTTCTGATATAGATGATGGCAAAACTCTATGATCTCTAGCACAATGGGAATTCCCTCATTCATCTGATCATCATGTTTCTGATAGAGAAGGGTTTTAGGATGAATCTCATCCCACATTTTAGGAATGTGTATCCAACACTTCAAATGAGTTGATAAAAGTTAATAAAAACATGAAGGAAGATAAAATGATGAAGCTGATTAACCAAATCATGTACCCCAAGGAGAAAACGTGGTACAAGTATTTTCTAAACCAGCACTATGATTTTTTACCTTGGTGCAACATGGAAATACTATGTCTTAACCACTAAGGTTATTTTCATTTCATTGGTATTTTGATAAGAAAACTTGGGTTCAAACAAGAGACTATAAATATGCACTCTTAAAATAATGATAAGGTTGATGAAAAAATTGACAATATCATTGGGGCTAACTTCTTCCTGGAAGTCTAGTATGCCCTGTGGTTAGAAAAAATCATCCTATCATGATGAAGAATGAATTGATCATATTATGAATTTATTTTAGTTTTCTCAACCTCCACTCCGCAATGGATTATTTTATTATCTATTTGATATATCTTCTAAATTACATAACTACCAGTTTCCAAGACTTTTCCATGATAAATGGTTTCTTTAGGTATAATCAAATCCCAATTTACGATGGGGAGGAAGTATCCACAACTTTTTGGGAACCTAATGGTAACATTTAGTACATAGTAAATTCATTAATTTAAATACGATTTTGTCTTTATACCATTGTTCCATGCACAACATCTCCATTCTACTCATAGAGACATTGGTGGAGTGACGTGTGGATGATTTTGTGGTCAAATCTGACTAAATCTTAAACCATTTCAAGAAAATTATGAATTTTTCTGACATCATATGATATAATATTCAAAGATGTATCCTTTTATGTGTGTGTTTGATGTCACCTATAAGAAGTTCCTTAGATTCATCATTAGATATAGGGGAATATTAAATGATTTGGAGATGATAAAGGCTACATGTAAAATTCCTCTACATCGAAATATTCAAGAATTGTGATTAATAGAGTGACATCAAGAATACATATGGGGATTCAATACTAATATATATTGAATGTTTAAAACCCATTCATGAATACTAAATAATCGAAACCCTTATTAAATTTATAGATAATTCTAGACCATATTCAAGGACATCATGAAGTATCTGATACATCCTCCAGTCCTGATGCCACCCTCCCCTGAAAAGCCTTTGGTCCTTTAAGAGACCACCTGTGAATGATCTCATAGATATTTTCTAGATCAAAAGAACAATTATTATAGTTATAAGAACCAATATTACCATAGTTACATGGTACTCAATATGGATACAAGATATTTTCCAATGTAAAAGAGCTTCGTCTAAGTGGTCATTAAAGTTCAAAAATTATGGTACAATCAACCAAACCATCACATAAAAATAGTATATCATGTTTATCCACTCAATTATACTCTAAAAAACCATATATGTACTGGAAAATTAATGTGGTGGAGAGTAATTATGAAATAGTCCAATAAAATATTTATCCCCAATAAAGATATTAAGGGACATTACATAGATGATATCAAAGTTGCATATCCATCCCCTATGGAAATACCTATAGATTTCAACTTTCTGGATAAGGGTATCCTTTTTATTGATCAGTACATTCCATTTTGGTATATTCACTTTCATGGTGCCTCTTGGATCATGGCTGGGATAAGGGTTACAACACCAAACTCAATGTAGTATATAGTGGGATTTTCTTCATTCCTCCTTCTCAAGATGTCTTCCTATACTCAGTACTATTTTATGAAGTGTTTACTAAAAAAGGATGCGTATCAGACACTTATCACGAGTATTGAGTGGTCTCTAAATATTGAATTCATCCAAATTAATGTGAAGGGAGACTCAGATATATTTATCAAGTATATCCATGATGTTGACATTTCTTAGAAGTAATAACTATTCCACATACAAGAGAAAACATTTGAGCTGATGTATTGGTTCCATTCTCATTTAAAGGGGACCCATTTTACCTGATCCCATAATTATGGTGTGGAAGACATTATTAGAATGACTGTATATCTTATAGAGATTGAAAAAGTTGACTTGGTCTTTCTTATGGGACATCAGAGGTAGATTTACCTTGTCACTTCTGACAAAGAATATCGATAAGTGAACGAAATGGATAATGGAACATTTGTATATGGTCTCTAAAAGACCCTTATCATTGATGAATTTCATTATTGGATGAATCCAACAATTTAGTATCTACAACGAGGACCCTCCTACTAGACTAAGATGACTGTGAGTGTATCCATTAACATTAATTGAAATTATCCTTCTAGGATATCCACAACTAAGAGACCACCCTCTAGAAGGGTCTATGATGGAATATTTATACTTTATTTCAAATTAATGTAGGTTCCTAAGTTCTTACAAGAAGTCTATATTGGGACATGCAGGGTTCATAAAGAAGGATTGATGTTTTCCCACCAAATCTGTAGATTGAAGTACTTATAGCCAACCATGATTCATGACTACATTGATTTCAAAAAAAAGATGTGTCAAGAATTATAGATCCATTCGGTCTCCAAGAATCATCCACCAAAGCATCTATAGGAAAAAATACTATTAAACCGTTACTGTATAGTGAATTGACATTGGATGACCTGACTCGCCAACAACACCTATATAGTCCAAGTTTATCTGGACATCCATTGACTTTTTCTGAAAGTGGATAGAATCCATCTCCATAAATGAAATCATGGACTAATTCATGATAGATTTTTTTCATCCCACATCTTCTATAAATTAAGTATTTTTGAATCTATTCTTAGAGAAAATGATACCAATTTTAATGGTGAAGAGATGAATTGGTTTTATTAAAATTAAAATATCTAGTCTAAATACACCCCCACTATCACATGGAAGTGAATGAGGAGAATGATATGTTCAAAAAACCCTCTATTTTATCTTGAAAGAGATAGTGGGTAAAAAAAATATTTACACCAATAAGCTCTCCAATTCATTCAAGGACTAAAAGACGGAAACCAAAATTCATCCCATGTGACTCCATACTCCCTGGTGTATGGGATATAAGTCGTATAACCGATATAGGATTGGAATCCATTAATTCAAATAGTAGTTTACAATTAAAGTACACTATACAAGGTAGATTATTTTGATTAATTTGATTTATAATCCCTTGATAAAAAATGTCTCGAGGTTATACATAACCTAGAAATACTTCAAAATTGGGTGGTATGATAATTAAAATTTTTTTACCATCACTCCATACTTTTTTGAATTTTTTTGTCAAATATAAGGTCACTGATGATAATTCATATGAATACACAAATTTTATATCACAAATGGTAATGACATTTCATTATTCATATGTTCCGCTCCAATGGTTCATAATTATTTATCGCTATGTATGGGGAGTGAAGCCCTCCTCCCACCAATTTTAGGTTTCTCATGTAGTAAATATTTCTACACTACTTGATCCTTCCTAGTAACATTTCATAAAACATCATAATAATATCCTTCTCATACAAAATTGAACTATAGGAAAACATCATCTTCTTATGAAGTTAAACAGTATAACACCATGTCATTACTATATGTTTCTAAACTACATATTCATCATCCTTTCAAAATGACATTAAACAATATAGTATATATCCTCATAACATGATGTAAACTATGTGATTCCTTGGCTGTCATATTATAGGGCTCCCCCATATAGTTTCTATCTCCTATTATACCACCTTCAAGAACTACATATGGATTGATTTGAATTTTTAATGGGATATATAGGGATTCATGAATCTCAAATCCCATTCCCACCCCAACCACTAACTTATTTCATGGATATTAGCCTTGGGAACATGTTAAAAAATCTCTCAATGATATACCCACTCAGTGAATTTGGGATTATGGTGGGATATATCCCATAGTTATTAACTCTACCCCAAAATGCCCCACCATGTTCACTTGCTCATGTAGATCCTTCCACAAATTTGATCCTCATCATCCTCTCATATTGAATAGTATCCCTTGAAGATAATGGTCCATATACAAACATGCTCCCATATCATCCTAGTTACATTCCTTGATGGAGTTATTTTGATAGGTGAGGCATCCTATATTTCACATTATATTATCCGTCGTTACGGTATTCACTCAACCCATCCTTTACTGGTACAGTTTTGGAACTTGTTTTTCAAACATGGTCAATAGAATTTTTATGCCTATCATCCACCATCTATTAGTGTTGCATATCTTTATGGTTATGATCTACTTTCTTTCAAACCCTAGATATTGAAAAATATTAAAACTTTTAGTGTTTTTCTCCCATGCATTTGTGTACATTGATTAGGCACATTGTTCTCAATGTAACCTTCCAAATTTGTCTTTTTTCACCCATAACAAGTTCTCATAAGTGGAACATGGGACTCCTTTGCACTCATTTCTTCTCACATAGATCATTGACCCCAAGGTAATTGAATTTATGGACGGGTATTCCCCCAGGGTTGTTGATACGGACAAAGATTTCAAATAAGAACGTATTTTGGGTCCAACCAACATGTCCTTATAATGTGGACAAAATGTATCAGAAATGTTTCATGTGTTGAAAACCTCCTCAACCCTTTATGAACATCGTCTTACTACTCTCGCTTTCTATATAATCATCACCCAGACACACCCCGTTAGTCTGATAATGATGTCCCTAATCTATATGAAAACCCTTGGTAAATGATATACAACTTTAATGTATAAAAACTAGTAAACCTAATAACAAGACAATAAAATACAAGAAAATTACCTCATCATATGAAATTAGACTGTATGAAACATCTTTCATGATGCATTTCCTTAAACTTCATAGTAATTATTTCCCAGTATGATGTTTCAAACTAAATAGTAATATCATTATCCTCTCTTGAGAGGATATTCCCCCACATTCATAATTTTTATCATACAATGTAACATCATATAATTATGAATTTCCTTATTTCATGTTTTCTGGGATACATAGTGATGACTATACCCATTATCATAGGCATAACCACAACATTTTACACCCTTGTGTGTCTTTATTTGCTATAATTTGGCCCATGATGCCCCTATTCACGCAATTTTTATCATTACTAGATAGATAATCCATCTAAAAGCTCACCCTTGGTCCTAATTACTTAAATATAATATCCACATCTAATGTGATGGTTATGTGGTGTTAAAAGTAATGGGTAACATCCTTATCCCAATATGTTAAAATATATGATGACTTAACCGAATTTTATGACATTATACCACATATCCAAAAAAGTTGATGCAAGGAAATAACTGAATGGTCAATATACCCATAAAATGATAAAAAATATCATGATGCATTTCACCTTTCCTGAGGTGATCTTCTCCATCTTTGTTTGTAATCTTCTACAACATGTGGAAGAACTAAGTATGTCGTGATTTATAGTTTCCTAGGATAAATATAGTCACAAAGAACCTATATCCTAGGCCTTTAAACGTCACTAATATATTTCATTAATTCCATCATCAATAACAGGTTCAGTTATTTGCCACATATATACACATTTGGTGTGATCAAGTGTATGATGGTGTATAACATAGAGAGATGAATTTCACTCAAATACTTTCCCAATCCATTTCCACACATTTGGTCCTCCTTGATTTGGATCCTCGTCATCCAAAAAATCTCAATGGTCTCCCCTAAGGGTAATGGTGCCTAGTTAAACTATCCAACCTCCCATACTCGGTACATTCCTTAATGGATATTTTCCAAAAGATTATGGTTCCCATGTTTAGAACATACTCGATGGTTGATATAATATTTTCCCACCTCTCCAACAATTAAAATGATTATGAACCCAATGTATTGAGCATGGTTGACAGTTATTACATAACCATCAGTCAATCCATTTTGTGGTTAAAATCATGGAAGTAATGTTTTTATTTATATTAACCACACTCTGTTATAGTGGAATTATAACACCCTTGGTGTTTCCCAACATAATTTCACGCACTTTGACCAAGAATGTTGACGTTTTTTCTACTCTCTAGAAATGGATTATCTTATCCCTTTTGGATGAAAGCAATGTGAAATGGTATTCTCATCAAAAATCATTTTTTCCCACACCTATCATGATTCATATGGTCCTAATATTATTGGTAGATGCATTCTTGTGGGGTTTAAATACACCAAAAAACCATTGAATCCAATCTCCACAACCTGAATTAGGTAGAAACCCATTTTTGTATATGAGACGTGATTGTAAACTATATTAAATGGCCATCATATATGATTGTAAATTATATTCCCCTATTATATCGATATATCTATTCTATCCATTATCCTATTGGAACCCATCTATTTCCTTCATTTTGTGCTGAGTATGATGTTATCTATCCATCTAGGTCATCTCACCCCATTGTCAAATCATTATAGCCTTTAACAAAAACCCCTATTCGAAATATCATGAGATTAAATTATTTTTAACTCATTCCATGGAATTTGAAGAGTATTATATATAATTATCCCATTATTCAGAATAGTTTTTAACACTCAGGTGTTACTTTTATCCTTTTGGAAAAACCCTCTTCATTCCAATACTGAAAATCATAAACAATTAGCATCCTTTTAGTCCAATCTATAAGAGCTTAAAAAAATAAAAACCCATGATTTATACCCCAAATATGAGTCCATTTCCCAATAATAAATTTTCCATTGTAAATTACTATAACATCGCCGGACCTCCCACATCTGTTTTTCACCTCCGTTGGTTGTATAATTAACATGATTCTCCCCAACATCATAGTCGCATGGTTTAAAACTGTATAAAAATATCCTATTCAGATGGAGATAATCTACCTAACACAACATCCTCACTATAGGATTCTAAATTGTAACGTCCTGGGTCCGGGTGACACTAAAATGGTTCCCCAAACCCGATTGGTCACATGACCTCAAGCGCATTTCCCCAAATGCCAGAGGCTGCTGACTAGCTGTGAGGGCCCATGTCTGATAGTGGGGGAAATATACCCACATTTTTCAAAGTGTAGTGTAGTGGAAAAGATAAATAACATACAATAGTAGAAGCAGTAAACAATATTCAACTAAAATAGGGAACCATCAATCATATATATAAAGATGTAGCATGTCTCTAATTCTATGAAAGAAGCCAGAACAGGATACACTGCAATACAATACAATACAAATCAATATACAAGGTACATCCAACCAAAACAAAGAAGAGTAAACAGAACGCAGCAGCATCGCAAGCCTAATCTTGGTCTCATGCTCTCCTACTCCTTTTCTACAATCATGTACCCATATAGGGACCCTTTCCCATGTCTACACCTGCAGCAATATAATCTATTTGGGCCGAAGACATGTCCCAAATAGGGTGTGATAAATTAATCCCTGTAGGCACCCACCAAAGGCCTGTTCCCAACCCTCAGTAAAAATGTGCAACAGCAGTGAGCTAAAATAAATTCAATAAATTAATAATTACTCAAAAGTAAATAACTCTATGAGTTATATTTCCATTTTAATATTCATTAACCCCTCCCAAGCTTGTTCTTTAGCATGGAAAGTATAACATATGAAAATCACCTTATTGAAAAATTATGGTAAACACTGTCCTCAGACGTACCAATCCTTACCATTGGGTAATCGAAATCAAAACCCACAGGTGTCTACCCACAGGTATAACGATTATTTCCCACAGGCATACGAGGTGTCGCCCACAGGCACAAAATCTACTGCCCACAAGAACATAAAAAACTGCCAATAGGAATGAGAAAGGACTCCTACAGGCTAAACGAACACTGCCCTCAGGCTATACAAGTATCCTAGCTATGCCCAACACATAAGAAATAAATTATATAAAATTAATCTCAAGGTAATTACAAATCATGTTAAAATTCATGGTATACCCATAGGTAATCTCGCCAAACTACAAAATAGAGGAACCCCCCCCCCCCCCCCCGGGGTGGTCCTGGATCCAAGCCGTGATCGCAAATAGTAGTTTTAATCTTATTAAGAGTTTATCTATGAAATTCTAGAAAACATTCAGCAAAGTCCACAGCCATACGACACCTCAAACGTGGTTTCGTAGCACAACGGTACACAAATTCAACTCAACAGTTGGAAATAAACACTACACCACCTACCTTGATCTCCACTAATCGATATACGTGGATGATGCCTCCTGAAACACACGAGAAAGGCGTAGATCAGAGATAAACAACTAGAAACTCAACCTAAAATAACTTCTTCTTAGGATATAATTGTTTAGAATGGCTCAAGGACAAGGGAGAGCTTACCCCTGTGGTTCCAACAAGATCGAAGGTGGAAGAATCTGATTCCTAGTGTGCGGTCATAGTCTCTCCCAAGATCTGGCCTCCTCTCCTAAGCTCCTCCAGCATTATAAGCTTCATATGTTCAAAGAGGAGTCTATTTCCTGTTTTAAGTGAAAAAACAAACTACGCTGCCTGTACTCTCAATTACACGGTGTGTACTTTCATCATTTAACTATTCCTCTAGCGGCTACTTTTTTCTACCATAATATTTGTTTCTGACGATTTTTCCATGGCGCACATGTCCATCTGCTTGGGTGTGACAGGCACGGATTTTGTTACCCCACATTCCCACTTTCCAAAGGCGGGCGACATTCACTCCTTGTTCAGGGACATTTTCTCCTTGATCAAAACGGGATGATGGGATGTCAGTTCATCCTTTCATGGATTCCTCCATGGAACTCGTCACCTAGTCCGAGTATCCCTCATACATTTAATACGTTGTTCTTGAATCTCGTTCCTGGTTCCATATCTTCATGGACGTCGGTTAATTACACTACTTCTGTCATGACACTCCATGGGGTCTTGACATGGTAGCAACCTTCGGTCGGAGTAGATGACAACATCAGGCATGTCGGGGAATCTCTAGGTGTGTGGGCATTGGGAAACCTATATTCTTCCTCATAAGAGGGCATCTAAAGGGTTCATAACCCAAGGCATCCCACGTCGAATGTGGGGAATCATATGCCATAGGAATGTCACTGAGGTTTTCCTCAGCTTCCCATTTTTAACACAGGGTATGCTACAAGTTTAACGTCTAGAAGATATGGTTACTACATAGGCATGTCATCTGAGGTTTTTCTCAGGCATCTCATGTTTATCATGAGGCAGGCCACGAGTTTAACATCTTGCAGAGACAGAATATGGGTGATCAGAACATCCCATAGATATGGATCATATTGGTAAATCCCAAGGAGGGAACACCTAGAAGATGGATGGATCAGAATGCCCAATTAGGATGGATCCAAGGTGATGCACCCCACGGAGTGGATATTTCACACCATAATGGATGATTAGAACACCACTAAGGGTGGATCAGGGTGAGTGCACCCCAGGATTGGGGACACCATGGTTTACCATTGGCTGGGATTGAACCTCATGGAGGTTTCCTACGCACCCTGTGTATAGGACAGTGATCAAAACCCACGTAGTTTGAAGGAGTGATGAATCGAGGTGTACATAGAGGACAACAACCCAGAGACGTACTGGGGATTACGCGTGGATAGCAGCCCAAGTACTGCTAGGAGCAACGAGGAGGTGGATGGAATGATACCACCAGGATTTGGCGGCCTGGGTGAGAATCGGGATGGATGATGGAGAGTTGAATTAAGTGGAGGGGTAATGAAATGGTACCATCGCAAGGGTGATGTTGAAATTGGTCTGGAACCTCGAAGAGACTTCCTAAGTATCCCCGTGGTAGGGAATCAAAGTCTACATAGTTTGGGTAGTGGCGTGTCGGTGAACCGACGTGAATAAGGACCTTGGTCCATGTGGATGGTGGGACTGAACTTCATGGAGGCCTCCTAAATAACATGCCATAACATAAACCAAAGACCATGTAGTTTAGAATGGGTGTCGGTGAATCGACGTGAAGAAGGACCTTGGTCCAATGGGTGTTGGGCTTGAACCTCATTGGGGATTCTTACGTACCATGCTTTAGCACGAATCAAAGGCCACGTAGTTCTGAAAGGATACCAGTGAACCGACATGAAGGGGGACCCTGGGCCATTATGTGTTGGACTTGAACCTCATGGAGGCTTCCTACATACGATGCCTTGGCATGGATCAAAGACCCTGTAGTTTAGAAGGGATGTGGGTGTCGGCGAACAGACATGGATAAGGATCTTGGTCCGATGGGTGATGGGCTTGAACCTCAAATAAGCTTCCTACATACCATCCCATGACATGGATCAAAGTCCTCATAGTTTAGGATGGGTTTCATCAGCGAACCGACGTGAAGGTGAACACGGGGGTCCACTGGTGGTCGTATTGAATCTCTTGGAGGCTTCTTACGTACCATGACTTGACTTGGATCAAAGTACTTGTAGTTTGGGTGTGTAGTTTAACATCATGCGAGGCAGGGAATTTTGGGACATACACTCTCAGGAGGCCCAGCGTGTGTCAGGGTCGGTTATCACTCTATGCCCACGAGAGTCATGATCGGTGTGAGAAAAAAGAGGTTGCAGGGACCTGACGATCACATCGTGAAGGGTGCATCTGTGGAAAGCGAAAAGTGACTTGCGCATTCGGTGGCCCATGGTGTGGGGACTTACTCCATGATGGAGTCCCATGTGCCGCTATGGAGTGGCAACGGTGGATGGGGCTTACGCAAGGATACTGCCTAGGTGCCGCTATAGAGCAGAAACTATGGATGGGGCGTATGTAAGGATGCTGGACGGGTGCCACTATTGAGCAGCAATGGTGAACGGGGCTTACACAAGGAAGTTTCCCGGGTGCCCCAATGGAGCGATGATAGTGGATGGGGATTACTCTAGGAAGATGCATGTGTTCCGCTAAGGAGAAGAAATAGTGGATGGGGCTTATCAAATGATGCTACCCGGGAGGCGCTATGGAGCGGAAATGGTGAACGGGGATTACGCAAGGATGCTTCCCAGGTGCCGCTAAAGAGCCGCGACAGTAGATGGGGCTTACACAATGATGCTGCTTGGGTGCTACTATGGAGCGAAAATGGTTCATGGGGCTTATGCAAGGATGCTTCCTGGAATGTTCTCCTCATGTATGGCCATGAGGGCAACCCAACCCACTGGTGGATTGATGTCTTCACCTATGAGCTGGTTCACAAGAGGGATAATGCAAAGGGGCGTTGGAATCAGTCCGAACAAATGGAAATGAAAAGTGTGAATCACATGCACAACATTCGGAACATGGTGAGGGTGGATTGACGATGGAGGATAACTTTTGACCGTGGTAGAAACACAGCATCTATATCTTGTTACCCTAAAATGGGGACAATGAAATGAGGGTCGACTGTTGACCAGTTACGAAACAAAGTACCTAACTCCAAGTGTTGTCCAAAGTCTTTCGGGGCATTGTCCTAGGATGGTAGGTTAGACGATGCGGCATGGGACCAGGCCTTTAGGGGGTCCCTCCAGAAATGGAAGTGGATGGGGTTCCAAATGAAGGACATGCAAAGAATGAGGTGGAGCTATGGAATGATTGAACGTATTCCAATTCTCTTGAAATTTTGCCAATGCAATCATGGCATGAGGCATCATGTTCTTTTCACATAAGGAATATATTTTTTGGATCAACAGGCATCCTATATTGGAGCATAGAGTACACTACAATTTATAGTCATGTAGAGAGGACGACTAGCATCTTATGCTTGGACCATAAGGAATCCCTCGTTTAGAGTAAGAGGCATCCTATGTTTGGATCATAGAGATTACTACAGTTTATAGTAATGTAGATAGGACTGTTGGCATCTTATTCCTAGAGCATAAGGCATCTCTTATCTTGGGAAAGAGGAATCCTATATAAGGAACATAGGGCGTACTACAGTTTATAGTCATATAGAGAGGATTGTTGCATCTCATGCTTGGAGAATAAGGCATATATTATTAGGAGCAAGAGGAAACCCATGATTGGAACGTATTGAGATCTACAGTTTATATTCATTTAGGTAGGAATGTTGGAA
Source organism: Viscum album (assembly GCA_963277665.1). Taxonomy (NCBI): domain Eukaryota; kingdom Viridiplantae; phylum Streptophyta; class Magnoliopsida; order Santalales; family Viscaceae; genus Viscum; species Viscum album. The sequence goes on from OY728128.1 coordinate 1,502,584,234, forward strand.
TCTCATGCTTGGAGAATAAGGCATCGCTTGTTGGAGCAAGAGGAATCTTATGTTTTGAATATAGGAAGTACTACAGTTTATAGTCGGGTAGAGTGGACTGTTGGCATCTCATTCTTGGAGCATAAGGCATCCCTGGTTAGAGCAAGAGGCATCCTATGTTTGGAACATAGGGAGTACTACAGTTTATAGCCGTGTAGAGAGGACTGTTGGCATCTCATGCTTGGAGTATAAGGCATCCCTTGTTGGAGCAAGAGGAATCCTATGTTTGGAACATAGGGAGTACTACAGTTTATGGTCATGTAGAGAGGACTGTTGTGCATAGGGCACCTAGCAATGATTTTTTTTTGGTCTTATGCAAGGCCGAACCTTTCTTATTCAACCCGGCATAAGAGCCAAGTGATTGGGTTTGGAGGGGTTTCCTGAGGAATGGATCGACTCAAGGTACCCGGGAAGTTGATGAGGATCTCAACTCACGACATGTGAAAGGGACCAAGAGGAATACGTCAACTCAAGGTGATTTATGGTGCATGGAGGAGTCTCTCAAATCATGCTATTCCATGTCTAGAAGGGGGCTATGTATAAAGGCACAATGGAAAATGCCGACGTCCTATCCCGAAAAGATCGCGGTGCAAAGGCCTCTTGCAGAGCAAGGGATCGCGGATTATGGCCTCGTGGAGTAGCATCACGGAGCATTGGCTCATGGAGCCTGGACTCACAGAGCATGGACTAGCGGAGCATAGAATCACATAGTATGTTATCAAGAAGCATGGTCTCGCGGTGCAGCATCACGGAGTATTGGGTCATGGAGCATGGGCTCAGGGAGCATCGGCTCGCGGAGCAGCAATGTGGAGGAAGATTCTCACGAAGCATGGCCTCGTGGAGCCGCAAAGAGGAGCTCCACGAACTGGGAGATCAGTCGCCCAAGGGTCGATGTGGTCGTGCATAGAAGTGGGGGTGACCTAGGTATTTATAGGCAAAGAGAGCTGCGAAGAAAAGCTCACTCGGTGCAAACACAGAGCTTACTCTGTGGCAGATCGTGAACGTCAAAGGCGGTCGCTGAGCATCCGGCCTCCTTGCTTCGCGGTGGGTATTCGCAGCACGTCATGAACGTCAAATGGGTTCGCGGAGCGTCCTGCCTTTTTTGCTTAATGGCGGCTCTCTACGGCTGTGGAGGGGGCATCATGAACGGGATTCGCAAACCAGTTTTCCAACCCAACATCAAATGCCCATACCTCCTAATTTGTAACTCCGTTCGGGACTTACAACCTACCAAATCAAAAAATTTGAAAAGTGTTACGGTCTTGGATCATGTATAGAAGCATTTGGAAAATTTTGGGGACATGTTTTCTAGTTCCATCACTGTTCATATGTCGACATGTGCACACAGTGTGTGTTCCTTAATATGTGGCATGTACTGTCGTTGAGCTGGCAGCTGCCTCCACCACCTTACTATTCACCTGCCGACTGAATGCATGGATTGTAAATACCTAGTACACAACGTGTTGTCAGTTTTTACACCCTTTATTGCCGATAGGCCTACACGCCCTGTGTACTCATCCCATAAGTCCAAAGTACACGTCATGTGGAAAAGTACACGGTGTGTACCCACAAAATTTGGGATTTTCCCCCATATTTCATATTTTCTAAAAAACACATATTGAAAAGGAAAAGGAAGAGACTCGTACCTCAAAAATAAGAACCAGGTTCTTAAAAACTTCCACCCTTAAAGCAATTCATCCCTGAATTTCCCTTCCAAGGGTGGTGAAGATATACCTCAGAACAACTCTGGCCACTAAGCACGTACGTCGGTCTCCCACTCCCAGGTTTCATCCTGTACTCGGCCATGCTGACATAACACCCATACGAGAGGAACTAACCAGACTCAGAGATCCATCATGCTCTTGTCAATAATACATATCAAATTATCCTTAAAGGATGAATCAGCCTAAAGCTCAGCCTCCCCGGGAAGAAAAAAGTTAGACAGGTCTAAGTGATAACGGCGTAGCTGAGATACATGGAAGACGTTGTGCATGGCCCGGTACCTCTGTCGTAACTGTAACCTATACGAAACTGAACCGACTCTCTCTAGAATCTCAAAGGGACCCACATACCTTGATAAAAGTTTACCATGTCTCGTGATCCTCCTATGTCCCAACCTCAGTGAAACACGTAAGAAAACAGGATCCCCAACCACGAACTCCAGGGGTCGTCTTCGGTTATCAGCATAAGATTTTTGACGAGACTGTGCAGTAGCCATATGCTTCTGAATCAACTGCACCTGCTCTGAAGCCTCCTGCATGAGATGTGGCCACAGTAAAGCTGCCTCACCTACCTCCAATGAGCACAATGGTGATCGACATGGCCCACTATATAGAGCCTCATAATGTGCCATCTCAATATTTTCCGGAAAACTATTATTGTAGGAAAACATGACTGGGGTTATGTGCCTCTCCCAAGAGACCCCAAAGTCTATGATGCATTCATGCAACATGTCCTCTAGCACTTGTATCATATGCTCTGACTGGCCATAGGTCTGAGGGTGGTAAGCTATGCTCAAAATCACCTTTGTACCCAGGGCCCTCTGAAAACTTTTCTAGAAACGAGACGTAAAATGGGTGTCCTTATCTGAAAAGATAGAATGAGGGACCCCATGAATACATAACACCTCTCGGATATACAACATTCCATGATCGTTAACACCGAAGGTCTCCTTGATTGGAAAAAAGTGAGCTACCTTCATTTGTTTGTCCACAACAACCTATATGGAATCACTACCTTGAGGTGACCTCAGCAACCCAGTAACGAAATTCATCACGATATCATCCAACTTCCACTCCTGAAGGGGGAACTACTGTAATAGTTTAGCTAGCCTCTGATGCTCTGCCTTCACCTGCTGATAGGTGGAACATCTCACAACAAAACTAGCTACCTTTCTCTTTATACCCGACCACCAATACTGACGTCTCAAGTCACGGTACATTTTGGTAACTCCGAGATGCACTTACCAAGTTGAACCATGAAACTCATGCATCAGTTCCTCCTGTATATCCCCTGGAACCAACACTCTTCCAGGGAAACAAAGTGCCTCATCATCGCATATCGCCCATCTAGGAGGAGGGTCCTCACATGCCTCCGACTTCCGTAGAACTAGGCCTTCTGAATCCAATTGTTGTCTCATCCTCACTCTATCCTGGGGAGGAGAAGTCACAGATATGGAAAAAAGATAGGTTTTCCCCTGACTATCATGCACCTCCAAATGCATCTTAGAGAACAAATCCATAAGCTCTCACTCACCACTAGCCTCCTGCAGTTCATATTTCTGAGTCTTCCTATTCAGTGCATCAGCTACAGAATTACCGTTACAAGGTGTATAGGAATGTTCAAAGTCAATGGACTGATGGTATTCGACCAACCTTCGCCATCTTATATTTAGGTCATGCTATGTAAAGATATATTTGAGACTTTTGTGGTCTATAAACAGCACAAAATGTTCTCCCAAGAGTTAATGTCTGCAATATTGCAACACATGAACAACAGTGGCCAACTCAAGATCATGTGTCTAGTAATTCCTCTCATGTGGCCTCAACAACCCAAACTTGTACACAACAACTCGATCGCCATGAATCAACACCACACCCATCCCAATAAATGATGCATCACAATATACTATATAGCTCTTCCCTTGATCTAGAAGTATTTGGACTGGTGCTGAGGTCAAATTTCCCTTCTTCTCTTGAAAGGCTGTCTCGCAAGCTTCTATCCAAACAAAAATTACACCATTCTTAATCAAACCTGTCGAAGACACTACTAAACAGGAAAAGTCCTATATAAAATGATTTTAGTAACCAAACAGACCCAAGAAACATCATATCTCAAACACGATCTTAGGTTGCTCCCAGGAAACTACTGCTCTCACCTTATCTGGGTCTACTGTAACCACTACCTCTGAGATAATATGAGTCAGGAAGTGATTTTCGTCCATCCAAAAGTGGAATTTTGAGAGCATAACATATAGAAGATTTTCTCTCTGTGTAGTCATTATGATCTCAAGATGAGTGGCATGGTCGTGTCGAGTGTGAGAGTTCACCAAGATATCGTCCACAAAGAATACCACAGAAGAATCCAGATAAGGGTGGAATACACGATTCATCAGATCCATTAAAACTGATGTTGCATTCGTGAGTCCAAACTGCATAACCAAGTACTCATATTGACCATATCTACTCCGAGAAGATGTAAGTCGTATGTCGGATGACCTAATCCGTAACTGATGATATCCAAATCTCATGTAAATCTTTGAAAAAACTCGTGCTCCTCAAAGTTGATCAAAAATATCATCAATCCTTGGTAAAGGATATCAGTTCATGACCGTCAACTGGTTCAGCTTCCGATAATCCACGCAAGGTCTGACGGTACCACCCCCCTTCTTAGCAAACATGACAGGTGAACCCCAAGGAGAAGTACTGGGTCGGACAAAATCCTTTGCCTACAACTCCTCTAACTGCCTCTTGAGCTCATATAACTCAAGTGTGGCCATCCTATAAGGAGGAATGGAGACCTGTCCTGCTTCGCGCACACGATCGATAGGGAAATCCATATCTCGCTCTGGAGGTAGACCTGAAATGTTGTCTGGGAAGAAATCCCTGAAAAAATCAACTACTAAAGGAAAATCCTTCTGACAAGTCCCCTGATCATCCAGATATAACTCGTAATCTGGGCCCTCACTCCACCATGCCCATGATGCTCAGGTCCATCTCGGATCACCTGGACATCCCATTCACCCTTGTATAGAAACACTCAGCCATCTGGTGACATGAAACTCACCCTACGACGATAGCAATCTACGAAGGCTCGAAATGGTACCAACCAGTCCATCCCGAGAATGATATCATAAGCTGTTATCTCCATGACATAGAGGTCCCATATAAAGTGACACACGACAACCTATAGGGGGCACTCCATGAACTGACGCTCACCAGCTGTTCTAGTTCCAAACGGAGTGTCTTGCGTCATAACATCAGATGAAGAAGAAACACAGAGACCAAGTCTTTCCAAAAAGGGAATAGATATAATTCTATGTGTAGCACCTGTATCAAAAAGTTCATAAGAAAAAACAGAAGCTACTAGAATAGTACCTCTAATAGTAGAAGGTTCGGGATCCTGCTTCTATTGGGTTTGTTGCACTGCATATGCCTACCCAGTGTCGCGGCCATGTGACACAGCCTGGCTACCCTGAGCCAACATGCCCTACTGCCTTTGATATCCTAGCTTCTGGATACCATGACAGATGACCACTATCTCTTCCTGCACACCCTGAGTAACCACAATTTCCAGACTGGTAAGAAGATACAAGTCTTTCTCCCACATGCGGAGTCTGCACAGAACCCCTCTCACTAGCCACTGGTTGAAATTCCTTACAAAAACCCTGAAGATGACCCATCCTGCCACAAAATATACACTCCACTGGGTCACGTGGACACTGCCGTCTCTTTTTCCCCTTTTTCCACACTAGTAGCACATGAACTAGCAACCTTAACTATTCTTCTGACTAGTACTACCACCGTTAGAAAATTCCATCTACCTATTCCTCTTACCAGTAGAAATAGTACCAGAAACCGGTGTCAAACCACCCTAGCCCACACCACAAGCTTCCCGAAGGTTTCACTTAGTAATCAGTGCATGGATCATAATAGCATGCACTATAGGCAACCTGAAAACTTTCACCAGTGTTCGGATGTCGTATCAACGGTCATCCTCAATGCGTCTAGCCCTCAACGTCTCATCACCAACCAAACCAAGTGAAAAACACTAAATATTGGTGAAGCAGGCAGAATAATCCATCACGGACATGACACATTACTATAGATTGAGGAACTCTCAAGCTCGATATACCATCAGAATATCTGGGATGAAGAATTCATAGAAGACAACCTGAAAATATTCTCATTCCATGTCACGGTGATGCATGGACTAAGTGGTAACATCCCACCACCTCTTGGAAAAATTATGAAGTATGTATGTAGCGATCTTGAATCTCCTCAAAGGTGGCATATCCAAATGCTCGAATATCGTCTGAATCGAATACAGTAATTACTCCATATCTTGTGTTCCTCCATCCCATAAAAACATAGGCCTATGCTGCTGCTGGAAGATATGAGTCAGCTCTGCCAAAGATGTGGCAGCCGGCAGTGCTCCCTGGAAGGTCTGCATGAACCGCATGAAGCCTTCACAGAACAACGTATCAGTGCATGTGCCTTCTATAATGGATGGCACCACATATGGCTCTACTAGAGGATACACTAGTACCCAATGGCCCACTATGTCTGGAGTATAATCGTTTCCGGTCTCTTGGCGAAAAACTGGTGGTCGTCTTGGTGGCATGACTCTACAAGGTCAAAAACACACCTTAGATCAAGGTCATCATGGACTGAAAACAAGGAGTGTATGAATATAACATGATAATAAAATAATTAAATATTTACAAATCATGACTACATAGTGTGTATAAATACTGCACGGCGTGTTCTCATAGGCCATCCACATGGGCGTGTACTCCAGCTTAAATTGGCCATGTAACACCCCAAACACACGGCATGTCTTCTGAATACACGGCGTGTATGTGAATTTTCATCCCCTAACCAAGTCCTATAACATGGCTTAGCCACACGACTCACCTTTAAATTGGACTACACAACATGTATAAAACCTACACAGTGTGTACTCGACAAGATCTTCATTGCCCCGTGTTTTTCGGGACATGACCTGTGTACCCTGGTCACACTACATGGCGTGTTCCAAAAATACACAACATGTACAAAGAAGTCTCAGACCGACCCTTGTTACTCTCTACACGACCGACATACATGGATTACACTACACTATGTGTCCCATAGGCACATAGTATGTACAAGGTAAGGTAACACCGACCGGTGTTGTTTCTGACACGGCCGAGTAACTGGGTCAGACGACACGACATGTTCAAGGTCAACACGACATGTATATCTTAAGGATTCATCTGTCTGTGTTGTTAGTTACACAGGAAGACACTTAGTTGACACTACACAGCTTGTACAAAGAGTACACAATGTATTTACCCCTTAACATCCCTATTTCTTGTCTCTCCCACACGGCCTAATACACAGTAAGAGAATACATGGCGTGTACTTAGAGTACACGATATGTACTTAATAATTTTGCATTTCTTCCTAAAGAGAAGAACACAATGCATGTTTAATTAGAACTACACAGCGTGTATAGGGGGTTTTTCTGGACAGTAAGCCTCAGAAACTACTCCTTAGCCCAAAAACCCACTAAAAAACACCAAAGTACCAAATTCCGATCTGTGAGAGCCCATACTCTCTGCAAATCAAAGCATGTAATATTATACAAGATATAAAAAATTAAACAAGTCCATGATCCACCAAATTCCAGTTCATGATGGCCCATAATTATCAAAAACAATAGTTTGGCGTTCATTCATAGAACCGTCCATAATAATACCCTATCAAATAAGAGGTATTTATCAAGGCATCTATCAAAAAAACAAGAATTTTCTAGCACAACATCTATCACAACAACATGCAATTTCTAATGCTCCTACATGGCATGGAAACTGTGAATGGCATGTGATTATAACATGTTCTTAAATTATGCATGAGATGGCATACCCTCATCTCATCGGGTTGCAACTAAATATAAACCTTGTATAAAATATAAACAGGTCAAACACAAGTGCGTCACCTAATGGTGAAAATAAAATAGACTATAAAATTGAAAAACCAGTAATAATTACAACAACAAGGTAGGACGGATTTTCCCTGTACACAGGTTAGCTACTCCCGGGAATAGCTTATTACCAACTACTATGTTCGCCCTATCCCTGACTAAGGCTCCAAATAGTACGTCAATGAAAAAAAACCTCCTCTGATACAACATTGTAACGTCCTGGGTTTGGGTTCCACTCAATGGGTTCCCCAAACTGGGTTGGTCACATGAACTCAGTCACATTTCCCCAAATCCAGAGGCTGTCGACTATAAGTGAGGGCCCAGGTCTGATAGTGGGGAAACTATGCCCTCATTTTCAAAGTGTAGCGCAGCGGGAAAGATAAATAGCATACAAAAGTTGAAGTAGTAAACAATATTCAACTAAAATAGGGAACCAGCAGTCATATATATAAAGATGCAACATGTCTCTAATTATATAAAAGCATCTAGAATTGGATACACTATAATAAAATACAATACAACTCAATGTACAAGGTACATCTAAACAAAACAAAGTAGAGTAAACCAAACATAGCAGCATCACAGGCCTAAGCTTGGTCTCATGCTCTCATACTCCTCTACAATAATCATATACCTGTATAGGGACTCTTTCCCCTATCAACACCCGCAATAATATAGTCTATTTGGGACGAAGACATGACCCAAACAGGGTGTGAGAAATAAATACCAGTAGACACCCACCAAATGCTTGTTCCCAACTATAAGTGAAAATGTGCAACAACAGTGAGCTAAAATAAATTCAATAAACTAATTAGAATTCAAAAGTAATTAACTCTACTAGTTATATTTTCATTTTAATATTCATTAATCACTCCCATGCTTGGGATTTATCTTGGATTGTATAACATATGAAAATCACCTCAGTGAACATTTATGGTAAACCCTGTCCCCAGACATACCAATCCTTACCCTCAGGTAATCAAAATCAAAACCCGCAGGTGTCTACCCATAGGTATAACAAAATTTCCAACAAGTGGAAGAGGTGTCGCCCCTAGACACAGAAACTACTACCTAGAGGAACATAAACTATCACCCACATGCTTGAGAAAGGTTTCCCGCATGCTAAACGAACACTGACCCCAGAAAATACAAGTAACTGGGCCAATCCCAACACATAAGTAAGCAATTATATACAATTCCTCTCAATCCAATTTCAAAGAATGCTAAAATTCACGGTATACCCACAGGTATTCTGGCCAAACGACTAAACAGTGGAACGCACCCCCAGGGCGGAACTGGATCTAATAAGTGATCCTAAATCATAGTTTTAATCTTATTAAGAGTTTATCTATGAAATTATAGATAACATTCATCAAAGTCCACAGCCATACGGCACCCAAAATGATGATTTGTAACACAACAGTACACAAATTCAACTCACTAGTTAGAAATACACACTAGACCACCAACCTCGATCAGCATTGATCGATATATGTGGACGATGCGGCCTAAAACACCCGAGAGAGGTGTAAATCTAATATAAACAGCTACACACTCAGCCTCAAATAACATCCCTTTGGGAAATAATTCGTAATTATGGCTCGAGTAGAAGGAAGAGCTTACCCGCGCGGTTCCAAAAGGATCAACGATGGAAGAATCTGATTCCCGGTGTGTGGTTGGAGGCTCTCCCAATATCTGGCCTCCTATCCCAAGATCTTCTGGAGTTCTAAGATTCCTCTTTTCAAAGAGGAGGCTAATTCCCAATTTAAGTGAAAAAAACTAGAGAGCGTGTACTCTCAAGTAGACAGTGTGTACTTTCATCATTTAACTATATTCATGGAAGCTAATTTTCTCCGCCTTATATTTCATCTATCAACAAGAGTACACGAAATGTATTCCTCAATACATGGTGTGTAATGTCACTTAGCTAGAATCTGCCTCCACCGCCTTACTATTCACCTGCCTACTGAATGCACGGCCTGTAAATACAAAGGAATCAACGTGTAGTCAGTTTTGACACCCTTCATTTCCGACAGGCCTACATGCCCTATGTACTAATCCCACATGGCCAAAGTGCACAATTTGTTGAAAATTACATGTTGTGTACCCAAAAAATTTGGGATTTTTCTTTATTTTCCTTATTTTCTCAAAAACACTTAAGGAACATGAATAACAAGAGAATCGTACCTGAAAAATAAGAATCAGGTTCTTACATAAATGGTTAATATAACACCATTAACTCATTTAATTAAATTACATGCTCCACATCATAGTCAGATGATTTAAAATAGTGTGATTTATTAGCCTTCTTATAAGAGGTCCTCCCTCTAGCATCGATATCCCACCATGCCTCCTTGGAGAATTAAATGCGGTTTGATTCCCATTTCAAGAGATACAAAGAGACACATATGCCATGTTTCCTGGGTTTATCCTATCTATTTATATATTCAATACACCAATCCGCGGCAATCTATTCAATACTTGGTCGTTGATTCACCATATTCATATTATTGGATCACACGATGGAATGATTCCTAAATCATTGATCTCTCTGTAAACATATCCTCATGGTCTCTTCTATATATAGATCCATCCTTAATTTAAATACCATTATCCCCAAAATCTGAATGGTCTCCCCTAATAGTAATGCTTCCTTCAAAAATTGGCTCACCACATTCTTGTGTACAATCCTCAAAAGATCTATTTTGATAACTGATGGTTCCCTTGGTTTAAACATAGTCAATGGATTATCCAACTTGTTCTTTCCCATCCTTGAACAATGTGTTCATTGAACCAATGTTTTGAATACTATTTGTAGTTATTCCCCACACATAATTCATTCCATATTTTGATTCAGATCATAGATGTAGTAATTTACTTCCCTTCCACCTTTCATTGTTTTCATGTATCCTTTAACACTCTTATTGTTACCCATATTTTAACTCGAACATGATCAATAAGAAATTATGTGTTATTGGAACATCCCTAAGATACTTTTATACCTTGATATATAATTCACTCCCATGTGATAGGGGAGATCCCATTCCACTTATCATTTCTCACACTAATAATAGGTCACATGGGATGAATATTATTGGTAGCATCTTCCCCACTGGGGCCGACACACACAAAGATACACTAGAGGAACAGTCCAAAGGTGAACACATCATGGAATCAAACTATGTGTCATTTTTATTAGAGATGATTATTAGATTTGAGGCATCCATGGACCTATATTTACACCAATTTACTACTTTATTCTTTAGAACATAAAATTTTATAGAATATTATCATTGGGTATAGGCTCCATAGCCATAAACATGTAAGAAACCCCTTTCAGTTTATGAATCATGAAAACAAAACTACATACATACGGACCCATGTGATTCAATTTATATTGGTTTTCTACCACTATTAATAATTCATAGACTAGTGACCCTATTAATTGCACCCTTAATCAAGATGTCTCTCACTTTCGGTGTTTTTCACCAACCACAACACCTCTTAGTTCTACGTGGGACTTTATTATATAGTAAACAAGATATGTATTAATTATTGTAATCATTATCATCTTCCCAACCACAATTCATCCAATCATTCATGAATATTTTTTACACCCCTCATTTCACATTGGAACTTAGTGACTCTTTGCATATGAAGGTTGTTTGTTTCCCAGATGGAGGCGATCCATGCATTATGACCTTAAAATTTGTTCCCCCATCCATGTTAAGTCATTTTTGGTATTAAGAATTACCTGGTAAATATATTCAACTCATTATCATAATACATAATATACGACACATGTTCACCCATTAATGTTTTGGTCCAACTAGCATGACCCTAAACCACCTATGGTGATAGGAAATGATTCCCACAAGGTTAAAAAAAGTGATGTGCAACACATAAAAAGAATTGAAATCACCTTCCAGATCACATCTATAAGTTGGGAAATATTAATGGCACAAATAGAATATTCAAAAATCCCAGATAACACTACATTAAACCCTAAAAAATTAAAAGTTATTATCACTAAGCACCTTAGTTCCAGAAAAATTGAGATCAATTCCTTACCATTTAATTTGTCTTAGTAAATAAAAAGGGTAGATATTATTCAAAAAATTTTAGAAGTATTAGTGACACAACAATAAATTGTACGCCACATTTCCAAATCACATGACATTAAACTGTATTATGCATCATTCTCATTTGATGACCCAAAAATGAAAAAAAATATTTTTGCCTTCCATGATAGGACCTTTACCGCTTTAGTTTCAGTCACCTATGACACAACTTGAGTACCTTGAGCATCTCTTGACATCCAAGATGAGTCACCTCTCATGTAGAAGATTTTAAAAACTTTTAGGTTGATATGACTCTTCAATATGCACATATTCATAGTGGTGTAATACAAAGGGTGTTGAAATCCTACCAAATACGTTCTTAGTGCAACCACAATCATTGAATCTTCATTGATTTAGATTGTTACGGCCCAAATTTATTCAATGGAAATTCCCATAATATAAGTATGTCATAAAATCATATGAAAACACAACATAATGAACTAATAAGTGATAAGTGACCTTTAAACATATGTTTTTCACTTATGTGTTTGGAATTTTGAGAATATGACATATGTGGTTGTGTTCAAGATGTTTTTTGGAGTCTAATTAAAAAATATAATTTTTTGTGAATAGTAATATACCCTTATGAATAGTAACATACTCATATGAATAGTGATTTACCCTAATGAATAGTAACTTAAACTATGGTGGTATAAAAATAATATTCAAGTTTGAAGTACGATACACATATATTTTAGAATAAGTTAATGAATGTTTTAAAACTAGTTTTGATAATAAATTATTATTGTAATTAAATATTAAAATAATCATATTTATAAACTTATTTTCTAAAATTTGACTTTATTTTTGGATTCTACATGTCGAAAAATGGTTAGGGTGATTTTATGGGAATAATCTGAAATACTTGAATTTTGATGAATAGTAGAATCCGATAATTCACAAAAAATGCTAAATAATGGAATAATTGAGTCATCGATGATGGTATACTTATATAATTCCACTTGGTTCCAGATCAAATGATAAAATAACTATTATTGATCATGGTATACTTACTATTCTTTATCTTGGTATGAAATAATAATTTAATGATTATAATATTACGATATCCATGCTCGCCTCCACTACAAAACCACTCCTTCACTCCCACTTCTCTCAACTCCTATCAAGACTTGTAACTTTCCATTATTCATCCCAAATCCCTCTCAAAGGACCTCCCCAACATAAAAAATCTCTCATACTCCTCAAAATACCAAAACCTCTCTCCTTAGGAGGTTCTCAAAGGAGGAAGTCTCAAGAGGTAAATTCCTCTTCCCAATTTCTTCTTTTCTTTTAAGTTATTTTCTTTATTATTTCTTTCCTCACATACCTTCACCATAATTGTATGATAAATCCATAACATACATGTACTGAAATGACTTCATTATAAGGTTATATTTCATTATATTCTCTCCTTTCCCCACACATTTATTCAAAATAAATTAATGCACCGTTTGAGATGTGCTAATTTAGCACATTCAAGGACAACGATTTATCAATTTCTATTATTATCTTAAATTCTGGTCATGAAAAAAATTTATGCTATGGTTGAACCAGATTAATATATATTTAATATATACTATTTCTGGGTCTATAATCCTTTGGTACAAATGGAATTAAATTATAATGTAAAATACATTCTTTGTAATCAAATCCACCGATTAACAAAAACGGTTATCACTATGGATATATATATAATAATTCGACTTCACTCTAAGAAACCTAATTAAAATTAAAACCATGTAATATCGTGGATATGAAATAAAAAAAAAATATAACTTCAATTCTGGACAACCACTTTGATCTTGAATATAATCCAAGCTTGAATATAAGTGAACCAATCTTTTCAAGCCAAGTAATCAAACGAGCCCGAACAATGAAATTGAACCTTGTAACTAATCAAAAAGGATTTGAATGATCTAAAAAGGGTTATTATAAATAAATTGAATATACAAGACGTTCTTGACTTGTTTATTAATATTAATAATTTTTTTATTCAGGTCGTTAATAACAAGTGGAGAACACAAACAGATTTAAGGTAAGGGATCCTCCCATTTCTACTCTTAATCAAGATTGTTCTCTATGCTATTCCTTTTTGTGTAATACCAAGTGATGGTGTATGTTTATAATTCTTAAAAATACTTCCCTAATGATTTATAAGTGATGAGAAACCCTTCATCTCTCTCATAAATTTCTCTTAGTTACACCTGATACCATGCCAATAAACCATAAAGGCTTCTACCCGAACTTCCATTATTCCTTCGGCTTTCTCTATCATTCTTTTTACAAAAATATATATGTCTTTTATTTTTATGTAGAAAATAAAAATTATGTTTATATGATCCAAAAACATTTTCTAATATTCATCTCTCATTCTCTTTTGGGTATATTCATGTTTATATGTGAATCTCTCCTCCATACTTCCCATTAAGCACACTCGTTTTAAAGGAACTTCTCAAACGTTTACCCAATTTAAAGTGCACTATATCTTCTGTTCTAAGAAACTATTGTCTTTTTAAATTAAGTATTTTTATTAAAAAAAACATTCTTTGTACAATTCTTGTTTTATATAAAATAATGTCTTCTTTACTATTTTAAATGCTCTATAGCATTTTCCTTAAAACCGCACTTGAATGTTTTATTGCTAATGTCTCTCAAATACATTTACTATGTGATGTCACTTATATTTGTTACCACGTACCATGTTATATTCCTATATTACCTTATGAACATCCATGTATGTTCTAATCCTTTTCTTTCATGGAAACTTTCATGATACACCCATTGGTTATGATTAATGTCATGATTGTGGTACCCAATTCTTTCTATTGGTACCATTATGTTATGGTTGATTATGTATGATTGTATATGTGGTATGAATATTTATGTCGAATGAATAATTCTAAATATTATGGGATGGGTGAGCCCATATAGCACTCCAATGCATTGGGCAAGGATAAGTATCATGAGATGTGATGTGAAACGGGATTGGCGGTTAGCCTTCACCTATAATAAAATGGGAAATGGGATTGGTGGTTAGCCTTGACCCATTCTAAAGAAATGTTTTATGATTATGCCACATTTATATTATTACATGTTTATCTGATCCCCTTCTTATATTAAATGATTTTATATGTTTTATGATTTGCATATCATTATGTCAGTCCTCCTAACTCATGTTCTTGAGATGTATCCTTATGTTCATTCCCTTACTGGGCTTTTTAGCTCATCTCTTCATTCTTGTGTTCCCCAAGATACCCTATGCATATTTAAAGGCTCAAATGAAGTTAGAATCTCTTTATTGGGAATAAATAAAGATGTTTTTTTATCCCCATGTTTCATTTTATATGTACCTTGTCATCCAAGACACTAGACATATCGATCCTTGGCTTGTACTCTGATTATTAATTATGTTTAAATCATGAAATGTTTTATGTAAAAGGATAGGGTCTCTATAGTTGGTATCATAGGAAGGTCTAGTTATTTTTTGAGATTAGGAATAGGGCACATTAGTGAGAACCTTAATGATGAGACTAAGTATAAGAAAAAAATCTTAAATTTTGGTGAGTATAGAGTAAGTGGTTTACCAAGAAAATACATCCCTTTCTGGATACGAGTAGGTAGAGGCAGCTCTGGCATAGATGTATCTAGGGGTAAAACCCGAAAACACCACATTAAGCTAGACTCGAATAGGAACATGTGCATGAAAATGGGCCTTTCTTCACTTCTATTTAAGACACTCCCGGGGGATATGCTTCGGTAGTTTCACAAGCTTAGTAAAAACTGTTATTAAGGGACAAAAATAATACCATATTAATATATGTGAAGAAATAGATTGAGGATAACCTAGATATAAAACAAAGGAATTACAAGTTAGGATATATTTCTTCCTTATACGTTCAAAATTTTATGTTCAAAGTTTCTTTTTATGATCAATAGTTATGTATTCGAGATCTCTATTTATAGGTTCTTTTTCTTAGTTAATGGTGGGAAATATAAGAACACATTCCAACAAAAAATGTGACAGGAAATGTGATGATTTATCTAATGATATGGATGATGTGATGTATATAGGTGCTCAAAACATCATGGAAGTACCTGGTCACCTGGCTCGAGTTATGAATAATAACATGAATCAGGTGGAACATCCCCCTCTTCCATGGAAAGAGCAATTTTCCATTTAATCCTTCTTGCGAAAGGCCTCCCATTTTTAGGGGGTCTTATGATCCCCTCTTCACAGAAAAATGGATTAACTCCATTGAAATGATTTTATCTGTCCTCCTGTGCTCGAATGAAGAGAAAGATGTACTGGCAGTCTATCGTTTTTATGGGGAAGGGTTCAGTGGTGGACACTGATCAAAAATACAAAGTCCCAAGAGGAAATTGATTCCATAGAATGGGAGAAATTCAAGAGGATGTTTTTCAACAAATATTTTCCTCGAAACCTCTGTCTCAAGATGGAAAGAGAGTTCCATGGACACAAGAAGATGGTAGATGAGTCTATCGGGGCATATGAAGCTAACATTTCAAGGATTTCAAGGTACACCTCTGGCTTTGTCATGAACACCAAAACCAAGGTGGATTGCTTCTTTAGCGGACTAAAGCCGAGTATACGAAAAGTGTTAGAGATTCGATACATTGACAGCTTTGAGGAGATTGTATTTTGTTCCCCCATGGTTAAAATAGAGATTGGATACTCTCAGTGGTCTCATGGGCCTAGTGGAAAGAAGTGAAAAATGGAGAAAAACATGGGTGGTTCATCAATAAAATTATACGATGGAATGAATCCTCACTTTCTCCTTTGAAAAAATTGTGGGAAGAAGCATCTTGGAGATTGTCTCAAGGGAACCAGTAATTACATCAAATGTGGAATGCATGGTCATCTGGCCAAGAACATCCAAAGGGATATGAAAAATTATGCTAATGTTGAAGATTAAATGATGGTTCAGATCAACACTTTGCCTGCAGTGCAGTGTTATAACTGCATGGAGTTTGGGAATTATGCGAATAATTTACCTAAGCTGAGGGTTGTCGGAGGCAATCAAAAACAACCTCCATGGTAACAAGTAAGTTTATTGTTATCACTATTGTTGAGGAGGAGCCGAAAAATGATGTGGTGACACGTACACTTGTTATTCATTCAAGAATAGCGAACATACTATTTGATTCTGGTTCTATGAATTCTTTCATATCTTTCATGTTTAACATAACTTTTCAAAAACAACCTAAAAATATGGAGGAAATTTTTTCTGTGAGAACATTAAATGCGGAAATTATTGCATCCATGATTTATAACTCGTCCCAAGTTAATTTTTGAGGGCTAAACCTCCCAGAAAATCATGTCATACTTCCTTTAGTGGATTTCGATGCTATCTTGGGCATCGATTGGCTATCATTGTACAAGGAAAACATCAATTATTGGGAATGGGAGATTACTTTTCACATCTCGAAGTATCCTATAATTTTTTACAAGTGTAATGAGGAATATGTGTCTCCTTTAGAATCTTCGTCTCGAGTTTGGATATTGCTTCCTTGTGAGAAAGAATATCTAGCTCAAATGATAGGTAAAAGGATAGAATCATTATTGAAGACATGCCCATCGTGACGGATTACACTGATGTATTCCCCGAAGAGTTGTCTGGTCTTCCTTTTGATCTAGAGGTTGAGTTCTCAATTGAACATATCCCTGGATCTCTACCAATCTCAAAGACACCTTACAGAATGGCCACCGTAGGGCTAGAAGAGCTGAAGAAGCAGTTATAGGAGAATATGGAGAAAGGTTTTATATGACCGAGTTCTTCTCTGTGGGGTTCTACAGTACTACTATTCAAGAATAAGGATGGATAAATGTGCCTCTACATTGATTATCATGAGCTCAATAAAATAACTATAAAGAACAAGTATACCCTTACATGGATAGATGAATTATTCGATCAGCTTCTTGGGGCCAGTTATTTATTTATGGTGGACCTTCGGTATGGATATCACAAACTAAAGGTGAGGAAGGAAGATATTCCAAAACCTGCCACTTGAAAAAGTTATAGACACTATGAGTTCATAGTGATTCTCCTAGGACTATCTAATGCTCTGGAAATTTTCATGGATTAAATGAATAGAGTCTTGACAGATTACCTCGACAAATTTGTGGTGGTATTTATTAATGATATTCTGATATACTCCAAGAGCATGGAGGAACCTGAGGATCATTTAGAAACTATGTTAAAGAATTTGAGAAGGGATAAGCTGTATGAAAAGTAAAGTAAATGTGAGTTTTGGATGGAGGAAGTACCATTTTTGGGGCTTTTTATCACCAGGAATGGGATATCTGTGGACCATTCCAAGATGAAGGCAATTGAAGAGTGGCTGAGGCCATCATCCGTAATGGAGATCTGCAACTGTTTAGGTCTGTCTTGGAATTATCAACAATTTGTGCATAACTTTTCGTTATTTTCAAACATAATGAACCAGATGATATAGAAGTGAGTAATGTTCATATAGACACAGTAATGTGAAAACTATTTCAAGGAGTTTATAAATAGTCTTATCACTGTGCCGGTTCTCACACTCCCTTCAAGTGGATATCACTCTGTGGTGAATAGTGATGCTTCTAAGAAAGTATTAGGTTGTCTTCTAATGAAAAATGATAAATTGATAGCCTATGCCTCAAGGTAACTAAAAATATATGAGAAAAACTATCCCACACATGATCTGGAGTTGGCGGTTGTGATCATTGTGTTGAAAATCTGGCGGCATTATCTCTATGGAAAAAATGTGAGATATATATCGACCACAACAGTCTCAAATATATATTCACCTAGAATGAGTTAAATATGTGCTAGATAATATCGGTAGATCTCATCAACGATTATGAATTCTCAATCCACTACCATCCCGGTAAGGCAAACAAGGTGGCATATGCTCTTAGTAGAAAGGATCATGTATCTTTATCAATGATGAGAACTGAAAAGGATACGATCTTCTTAGATTTGAAAAGGATGGACATGGGAATAATTAAGGGAGGAAATCATCAATCTTTTCTCAAATTATTTCTCAAGCATACCTCATAGAGAAAATAATGGATGCTCAAAGAAAGGATATGGAAATTCAGAAAATGGTGGAAGTTGTTAAAAATGGGAAATCCTCCGATTTCAAAATTGATGAGGAAGGAGTTGAACAATTTGGGACACGATGATGTGTACAATCTAATAAAGAGATAAAGAATGATCTATTGAATTATGCACATAGCTCAACCTTCTCTATCCATCCAGGGAGTACCAAAATGTACCGTCATATCTGAGAACACTTCTGGTGGGATAACATGAAGAAGGAGATTGCAGAATATATATCAAGGTGCTAGGTATGCCATCATGTTAAAGTTGAGTGAAAATAGTCCAAAGGTATGATGCAGACATTTCATATACCCGTGTGGAAAAGGGAAAATGTTACTATGGACTTTGTCATGGGTCTCCCGAAGACGTCGAATGGAAATAATGTGATATGAGTTGTGGTTGACCGACTCACCAAGACATCCCATTTTATCGCTATTTGGGAAGATCTCTAGCTTGAAAAACATGCAAATATATATGTGAAGGAAGTGGTGAGACTACATGGTGTTCCACTCTCAATTGTCTCTGACCATGATCCAAGGTTCACATCTAAATTCTAGAGGAGCCTTCAACATTCATTGAGTACTGTATTAAATTTTTGTATGGCCGATCACCCCGAAATTGATGGCCAGTATGAAATAACTATTCAGACTCTTGAGGATATGTTTAGAGACTGCACTCTAGAATTAAAAGGTAGATGAGATCAACATCTCCCATTGGTTGAGTTCTCATATAACAATAGCTTCCACTCCAGTATTCATGTGGCTCCATAGGAAGCTCTATATGGAAAGAGATGTAGAAATCCATCCTGTTGGGATGAAGTTGGAGAAAGAATGCTACTTGGACCTGATCTTGTTCAATAGATGACAGAGAATGTTCAAGTCATCCAGAAACACATCAAAGCTGCTCAAATTTGGGAAAAGAGCTATGATGATAAAAATAGAAGAGACTTAGAGTTTGATGATGGAGATAAAGTCTTCTTTTGATTATCTCCATGGAAGAGAGTCAAGAAATTCGTGAATAAAGGGAAGCTAAGACCATGTTATATTGGCCCCTTCGAGAACCTTGACCGCATAGGAGTTGTGGCCTATCAGATTTCACTTCCACAAAATATGGCTCGATTTCTAGATCAGAGAGATAAGGTTCTACGCAACAAGAAAACCCATATTTTCAAAGTGTTGTGGAGGAAAAATAAGTTTGAGGAAGTAACCTGGGAACTAGAAGGTGCAATGAAGTAGAAACACCCTCACCTGTTTGTGTAAAGGGAAATTTCGGGCGTGAAATTTCATTTGGGGGGAAGAATGTAACAACCCAAATGATTTCGATGGAAATTCCCTTCTTATAATTATGTCATAAAATCACTTGAAAACACAACATAATTAATTACTATGTGATAAGTGATCTTGTAACATAAATTTGTCACTTCTGTGTTTGAAATTCTCAAAATCTGGCATATACAGTTGTGTTCAAGATGTATTTTGGAGTCTAATAAAACAAAACAAATTTGGGGAATAGTAACCTAACCTTATTAATAGTAACATACCCTTATGAATAGTGATAACCTAATGAATAGTAACACCACCTATGGTGGTTTAAAAAAAATATTCAAGTTAGAAGAGCGATATACCTATATTTTAGAATAAGTTAATGAATGTTTTAAAACTAGTTTTCATAATAAATTATTATTTTAATTAAATATTAAAAAAAATATATTTAGAAAATTATTTTTGAAAAATTGAATTCATTTTTTGATTCTACACGTGAAAAAATGGTTGGGGTGAATTTTTGGATCATTCTGAAATTATTGAATTTTGATGAATTGTAGAATCCGATAATTCACAATAAATGCTAAATTATGGATTAATTAAGTAATCGATGATGTTATACAAATGTAAGACCACTTGGTTCGGGATCACATGATATCATCACTTTTCATGGTCATGGAATACTTAATATTCTATGTCTTGTTAAGAAATAATATATTAATGATTATAATATTATGAAATCCCTCATCTCCTCCACTATAAAACCCCCCATTCACTCCCACTTCTCTCCACTCCTCTCAATCCTGGTGGCTTGCCATTATTCTGCCCAAATATGTCCCCAAGGTCCGTTCCCAAGTCCAAAAGCTCTTAGTCTCCTCAAAATACCAAAACCTATCCCCTTAAGAGGTTCTCAATGGAGGAAGTCTCATGAGGTAAATTCCTCTCCCCAATTTCATCTTTTCTTTTTTATTTCTTTCCTCACGTCCCTTCACCATAATATTTTGATAAATCCATAACATATATGTACTGGACTGTCTTCATGCTAGTGGTATATTTCATTATCTTCTCTCCTTTCCCCACCCTTTTATTTGAAATAAATGAACGAACCGTTTGAGATGTGCTAATTTAACACATTAAAAGACAACAATTTATCAATTTATATTATTATCTTTAATTCTGGCCATGAAACCATTTGTGTTATGGTTGAACCATATTATTATATATATAATATATCATATTTTTTTCTTTAATACTTTGGTACAAATGAAACTAAGTTATAAAGAAAAACGCATTTTTTGTAATCAAATCCACCGATTAATCAAAACGGTTATCACTATAGATATATATATAACAATTCGACTTCACTCTAAGTAACATATTTAAAATTAAAACCATGAAATCTCCAGGATATGAAATAATGAATATAAATTCAATTCTAGGAAACCACTTTCATCTTGAAAATAATCCATACTTGAATATAAATGAACCGATTTTATAAATCCAATTAAACAAACGAGCCCGAACAATGAAATTAAACCTTGTAAGTAATCAAAAATATTTGAATGAACTAAAAAGGGTTATAATAAATAAATTGAATACATAAGAGGTTCTGGAATTATTAATTAATAATCCTAATTTGTATATTCAGGTCATTAATAATGAGTGGAGAACACCATCAGATTTAAGGTACGGGATCCTCCCCTTTTCACTCTTAATAAAGATTGTTCTCTATGCTATGCCTTTTTGTGTAACACCAATTGATGGGGTATGTTTATACACCTTCAACATACTGCCCTAATTTTTTATAAGTGATGAGAAACCCCTTATCCTTATCATCATTCCCTCTTAGTTACACCTGATTCATTGTTGATAAACCATAATGGATTCTACTCGAACTTCCTTTATTCCTTCGGGTTTCTCTATCATTCTTTTTACCAAAATATGGTTTCTTTTAATTTTATGTAGAACATAAAAATTCTCTTTATATGCTCTAAACACTTGTTCTATGATCTATCTCTCATTCTCTTTCGGGGATATACATTCTTTTAAGTGAATCTATCCTCGATACATTCCAATAATCACACTCGTTTTAAATGAACATCTCGAACTTTTACCCAATTTCAAGTGCACTCTATCATTTCTTTTATGAAAAAATTGTCTATTTGAATTCAATTTTTTATTATGAAAACCTTCTTGGTTCAATTCTGGTTTAATATAAAATAATGTCTTCTTTACTATTTTAAAATCTCTACAGTATATTCCATAAAACCGCACAAAAATGTTTTATTTATAATGTATCTCAGATACATTTCTTATGTGATGTCACTTCTATTTGATACCACCAACCATGTTATTGGATTATATTACCTTTCAAAACTCCATTTATGTTCAAATCAATTTATTTCATGTACACTTTCATGATACGCACATTGGTGATGATTTATGTCATGATTGTCGTACCCAAATCTTTCTATGGGTACCCTTATGTTTATGTATGGTTGATTATGTATGATTGTATATGTTGTAAGAATTTTTATGTGGAAAGAATATTCATGAAAATTTAGGGATGGGTGCGCCCAGATAGTGATCCAACGCATTGGGTAAGGATAAATCTCATGAGATGCGATGTGAAACGAGATTGGAAGTTAGCCTTGACCTGTACTGAAATGGGAAACAGGATTGGCAGTTAGCCTTGGCCTAAACTAAATAAATGTTTTATGATTTTGAAACATTTATATGTTTCCATGTTTATATGAACCCGTGATTATATTAAATTATTTTATATGTTTCATGATTTTGATATCATTATGTCATGCCTCCAAACTCATGTGCTTGAGATGTATCCTTATGTTCATTCCCTTACAGATATTTTTAGCTCATCCCTTTGTTCATGTGTTACCCAGGATACCCAAGGAAGATGTAAGGGCTCAAAGGATGTTAGAATCTCTTTATGGTGACTAAATAATGATGTTATTAATCCCCATTTTTTATGTTATATGTACTTAGTCTTCTCAGAAACTAGACTTAACGATCCTTATATTTTACTGCGATGATGAATTGTACTGAAATCATGAAATGATTTATGTAAAAGGCTAGGGTCACTATATAGATCATCAAAATATTCCCTTACCAAATAGGCTCCCCTAAAAATGATGGTGGATTGTGAAACTTTCACACCTCCCATCAAGGTCACATGCCCTAAATGACTTTCAATGGTAATTTGGAAAGACCTTTGTTTCAAATATTTTCAGTGGATAACCATCATTTTTATTTCATCATTCATGGAAATTAGATAGGGAAAATACATTTAGAACATGTTCAATAGTCATTATCAATATTTTTATCATTACATGATATGTTCAGAGTCATCAGACTATCAATTCATCTCCTCCATTTAATCTTATTTTTGGGGAATAATTAAATGTTTTGATGTTACTATGCTCATTCACTCAAGAATATTGAAAAATAAATTCACCTACAAAGATTATATATATATATACATATATATCTCCAACCAATGTAATAATTATAGGGACACTCACAAATTATTAATGGATCATTCCAATCCAACACTCTATCTATTTTCTATAACATTCATGTATATAAACACCCTTATATTGGTCTATTATTTCTCAAAATGGGCATGAATCACATGGGCTTTGATATTCATGGTTTATTTTCACATTAATATAATGTATGTAGAGAAATAATTAATGATGGTGAGTCAATCCAAAATAATATTATTTCACTAAAGAAAACAATAATAATTATGTCCATCTACAAGTTATTGTATTTCCCTTATTGGAAAAAAATAACCTTGTATATCGATAAGGAATATGAATTTCTCTAACCATTATATCCTATTCTTAATCAATTCTTTAATTCATTATGGCCTGGATAGCTCTGTAAGATCTTCCTTGGCCTTGGGATGCAGTACATCCATCTTATCATGAATATTTCCGCACTCATCCTCATATACCATTATCCATGATGTAATCTATGATAGATTCAACGAAGCCACTAACATTTGGGCCACTATGTGGACCGAAAACTTGTCTTGGGTTGAAATTATATCACACTATTGGTGAACCTACCGCTCTAGTGGGGATAACTCATGGTCAACTACCTTGGGAGTGGAAATGTATACTGATATAGACTTATGGTAGGTGATCACAATATATGAGAAATACATAGGGACTATCTCAACCATAAAATATAATGAAAGATACTGGACTGCGTGGAAGTCCACCATACCAATACATAGGATCACCATGAAGTGGTTGAGATAACCCATATGACCAAAGAAATTTCATGAGGGAGTGTAGCTGATTATGTTCTAGATTATTTCACATACCATTTTTTAGATCACATAGATCATATCAGAAATGTATGGACATGAGTTATCCATGTTCTATAGTATAAGATAATTCATGGGGAAGGTCAAGAATACCAACATGGAAGAATCACCTTCAAGAAGTTGAGGGAATTGGATAACATCCTAGAGAATCATGTTTTCAATCTATTTCATTGGAACTCCTTTAACTTGATCACTTTTTGTGGGATGTTCAATCTCTTCCATTTCCACCTAGATCCTTTCTTTGGCCCTTCCAAAAATCTGTGGCTCTCCATAGGCCGCCTCTTTGATTGACATGAAAATTCCATCAATGACCATGGATGAGGATGTCATGTTCACATATTCATCACCCATGGATGGAATTATTCCATTAATCTCAATGGCTCCCTCAATATGTGACATTTCATTTGGTAGGCATAGTCGTCACTGCATTGTTGATCCATTCAACAGAGGGCCTAGCCCAAGTGATTACCACCTCGGCTATGGTCTGAACCTTTTCTGAAACTAGTGTATGAAATAATTCTATTAGTATTAAATGATAATAAATTCTTAATCATGTTTTGTGAATAAAAATAAACTATGAAGGAAATTTATATAAGTATAATAATGGGAGGCAAGGTTGAATTACCTATAATTCTCAAGGGTAGATACCCTTATTGGGCCACTAGGATAAACCTTGACTACCAACCTATAGATCACTCAAGCCACTAAAATATCCAACATGTGGATATTTTGTGTGATCTATGTAGTCACACCCTATGATGAAATATTTGTACCAGTTGGGAATTCATTAGACTCCAAACTCTACACGAAAACCAGACTCACTTAAGATACTTGGAAGGAATAAATATTTCAGAAAAGTTAATTAGGTTATAGAAACACGAAGCAATAAAAATACAATAAAATAAGGTAATTGATTAATAAGTATCATATAGTCATTTATATGGTTGAACTATTTATTCTATCACATGTTCTTTATTGATTGCTAAAGGTTGGACACCTTTAATCATAACATTAGAGAGAGGTTCTAGATTCAACCATTCAATGTTTTCAGTTTTCAAATAATATATAATAGATTATCCATGAATATATCTCCCTTTATCACCATCCAATCCCTCTAAAAATCCGGGGAAATGTGTCATTAAACCCAAAAATATTATTGTTGGATCAGGTCAATAAATCCATGTGCATAACTTATTGACGCTAGAGTCATATTCACAATAGTATTCAAAATAATAATCAAACCCTTAGAAATCCTCCTTATCTGATCCATACTACCATGATATATCTCTAAATAATACACCCTAAGGGAGGTCAACAAGAGAAGCCATGTCAAGTAGCACTCACAATTGGTTGGAAAGGGGTTACGCTACACTATAAAGTAGATCACATTATCCATGTTCTGCACGCACAACATGACATCCACCAAGGTGAGTAGGAATATTTACATTGAATAGAATAGAAATGAAATTAATTTATCATTCTTATTGAGTTGTATCCATATTTCATGGGTGTATTTAAACTCCCCAAATATCTCCCAATGTGTTCAGACATCATGTAAGTCTGTATATTCAGGTACCTCCCACACATGAGGCAGGCGCTTCCTTGGAGCCATAGTAGACTCCCTGAGACCCATAATGTAATATTATATATTCTCTAATGTCAATTTACCTAGGGGTTTTGAACTAACTATAGCGGTCCCCCAGAATATTCACATCATATAGGGTTGGGGTCCTTTAGAGTTATGGTAGCTGAACCCTACGCTAGTCCACATTATCGACCACATAATTATCTACACAATACAGTATGTCCCATTATAGATGGATATAAGATCCCCTCATAGTAGTCCATCCATCTGAATTAATTCCACATTTTGTCCTTGGGATACATGATATCATATCACCACACATAGTTGTCAATCAAACCAAAGGGGTTAGCAACCGTTGATAGCTTTTTCATGTTTGTTCATCCTTATTTCTCTATATGGGTCCATAACTATTAGATAAATATGGTGTAGAACATGAGGCACACACTAATAAAAAACATTGGAATTATCATCTTCTGACAATTAAATTGTCGAGTTAACTAGTTTGGGGTGTACGACATTCAAACCACATTGTAGTACACTCATTCCACTCGTACCCCATATAGAAAGGCCAGAGGGAATCATGATTTCTATATTTTCCCATAATATAATCCATGATCATCATCTGTTGAATGAAACATATATGAATAACAAATTAATCAAAAAGACCCACCCCCATGAGGACTCGGATTCTTTAAAGCTAAATAGGGTGACTGTAAACAATTCTCAACATCGATGGTGAGAAGTCTGTACTAGAAATATATATGATGTTCAATTATTTGTGCCCAAATGTCTAAGAAAACCAAACCATATGAATAGTTTAATGGGATGCATACATAGAAGGGGATAATCCTCGAGATAATTTGGATCAACACCTTATAGAGATCATCCAACACTCTCACTACCAGGTTGATGTGTTTTCCCAACATTAGAATTTCCCCAATAAATAATGTTCATAGACGCACCGACATGAGTGAATCATGAACTGGTAGAATCGGCTCACAAATAATCTCCATGATGAATCACACCGTTATATGCCTAAATACATAGGACATCATATAATTCTCTGATAGGTGGAAGTGGATAACGTCTATGAGAACCTAGACATGTCCCTTATTCCCACACTTATTTGAACTATGAAATTGTTGATGTGTCAATGAAATCCATGATTCAATTTTATTCAGGATGATATAAAACCATTTCCTGATTGGTATATCCTTCTTCCCAAATATGTTTCTCCTTCCCCTATTCTCGATGTCCATTAAAATATTTTTCTAGTATGGACATATTCTCATTATTTTCCTAAATATTCTTTACATGGAGGAATTTATAATAAATCAACCCAAATATAGGGATATAAAAATTTGATGGTAGGTCTTACAAAATAATTCCTCACCTTTCCATTGTTCATGTGGAAGGATTTAGTCAACGTTGGTAACATTATCTGTAGTTTCAACATTATATTCAGGATGTGGTAGATGTGGAATTGTGAATTCAATAATAGTTCATAAAATCTGACTCATTTAATAATCTCTTAAGATTAATTGGAAATATTATAGATCCTTTTTCATGTACCCACTTATCCATGAAATTTATTCCCTAGAATATAGCCCAATATTTTTTCCAACCCTAGAGATGGTATGCCAAAACCACCTTAAAAATTATCTTGTATAGTGGGGGAGATATTTCACTAGATGGATCATACCCATTGATCATATTCGTGGGATTCCACTGAGAATAATCTATGATGTAAACTTATTCCATAATGTAGTGATCATAGGATATGTGTTCCAACTATATATTTACAGATATCTTATGAACCAATAGGATAGGGCATATCATTTGGATCAGGGGATGTCTACATCATCCCTCAGTATGATGTAATATAGTAGAATCCTCTAAGAGAATAAATAATATTTATAATTATTTTTATCAGTTTAAAGAGCCCTTTATGCTTCATTATAGTTCAGAAGACCTCCCTGACTACATATATTCTCCGAGTAAAAACTTATTCATCACCATAAAAGGAAATCCTATATGAATTAAAATTTATTGATTTTTTATTCACATTGTATTTTTCATGATTTTTTGGATTTCAGAAAATATTATCTTTTTGAATGGATATCATCATGGATGATCTCATGTAAGTTTCACTCATAGAGGAGGAATTTATCATGATCATTATCGATCTCAATCATAGAATATGTTTAAATGTTTTGAGTTTTGTGAATATAGGGTATCATCCAATCATTAAGGAGAATATTGTGGTCCCGTAGGACCCCTTATCGTATTAATAGTATAATGAAATGCTTAGATTCCAGAAATAAAATTCACCTATCATTAGATTTTAGAATTTTGGTATTATCATTGGACCCCCTCTAGAGTATTGGGGCCCATTATGTGGGATTAGTTTGATGTAAAATGACATGCATTATGGGAAATATTGAGGGTAATACATAAAATTCTAGGAGAATCTAATATGAAATAGTCTCAAAACGCACACAAGGGTCTAGATTAGATAAATTTTTTCTTTCCCAATAGACGTGCGTTTCATGTAGGATGTAAGATCAATGGAATCTTTTTCTTATGATAAAATTGTAATTTTAATTCAATAAATGTTTATACCTCCATGATGCTAATAAATAACCCTTTCCCTCTTTTTATAAGGGGATATTACCTTTATAATTCTATCTAATGTTCTGTATTAATGAAACTAAAACTATTATGAACCAAATAGGATAAGACATTCTATAGGTAGCCATATTATGAGAGAAACTTCCCCGAGTCCTTTAGAAAATATTACCATTTTTTAAATAACCTTCCTGAGATATCGTAACCTCCAACCTACTAGAATATATCTAGCACCCCATATGGTTCTATGAAATATCCATCATTTACAAAACACCGCACATATATCCATGACACCAACCTAGGGTTGGGAAAAAAAATTTCATGATAGTATAAAATTCATGAGACCCCATAAACCATGTTAAAACAATTTCATATGGACCTATATTATGAGTTCTTACTAAAAAAATATATACAAAAAAGTTCAGTTCTCAACAGCCTTATTCTAATCAAAAATATATTTTCAGATGCCTCAATTTTCATCATTAGTGGTATCATCAGTCCCCATGACTAAACCCTTTTATCCTTGCATGGTAAGAGAAGTCACATTTCATTTTTCTCTAATGAATATTCTCTTTAACCTTAGGACCCCACATGACATTTGAAATGGGAATTTCCTATGCCTTATACTATCCGAAAGCACATATGAAATGGACATGTAAGCCTGAATGATAGAATCATCAAGGAAAACAAGATGATTTCTAATTTTATGAGGGCATGTATGATCCCCATATCTATATCTCATCCTAAAGTAACTATAAATGATATTTCCCATGCAAAATACCAAAAAAAGACTTATTATCTATAACAAATTATACTAAAAAACACTAGCATCCTAGTCAAATATTGTTAAACATTACAAAAACATCATCAACACATGAAATTAAATTCTAGCCTAAAATTATGAACCAATAATATGATTCCATTGGTGAAGATCCTTTGAAGCCTCATTTGATAAGAAATATATGCCTCATATGATATGATCTCCCCCGATATCTAGGTAGTCTCTATGTATAAGCTCCAAACCATCCCTTGTTGTTGCAACTTTTTTGACATAAGTGTCCTTACAACATGATGTTAAACAATGTGGACCAGACCATTTACATGAAATAAAACCATGTACTCAAAAAATGGGTTTTTATTCTTTTATATTGACAAGGTATATTGGACACCTACATGAGCCTGGATACTAATATCTCGACATCACCAAAAATCTATGTCTTCCTCTAGGTTGAGAAAAAACAGATGACTGAACATTACCCATGGGGACACACATTAACTCTTACCATCAAAATGTGAGGTTCTCACCAGACCATAGTTTTTCCATGTGATGTTGGCTAATATTCATCCCAGTATGTGTTGTGGGTATAAAGAAATTTACACATAGTAATTTAAACCAATGAATTCTACTACATGATGTGCATATGTGGGATAATATTCATTTCACTCTAAATATTTGATATTTCTTCACTTGGATTTACACTCATTGGCCCTCATATTGAATAAAAATGAAAACATCACATGATGGGCATGATATTCCTTAAGTGAATATACATGGAAGCCTCATGTGATGAGTATAAGTTACATGGAATGATGAGTGTCAAATTCCAATCATAAAACAAAATAAAAATGAATCATCATATTTGAAAAGTATAGAATGACTGAGGTAACAATCATTGGATTCCTTATTCCCCATGTATAAGTTAGCCTACATTAGACACATGAAGTCTTGGGTTTTACTCCTAATACACCTCAAACATGATATGACATCAAATTCATAGGGAGAAACTAATTATTGATTCCAATCACACCCAACATCCATAAATGATTTACAGTCCAGACAACATCATCAGTTATGACCATAAGGATAAAACATTTCCTGAAAAAAAAGCATAATCTACTTGTGACCACTTCTATATGGAGTTATGAATTAAATTAATGAAATTCCCCCAAATATATAAGATAGAAACACATTAGAAAATTTTATCCAAGAATGAATCCATGGAAGGGGGAACCAACATCTGATCATCTCATTATGATCAGTGAGCTGACATCATCAACCATGGTGGTGGGGGCCAAAATAATTTGAAAACATAGAATGTCGGAAATTCCCATTAGAGGGGTTTAAAAAATTCACAAAATGCAGAACACTCAAAAAAAAAAGAGCCCAGATATGTTCCCAAATGGAATTATAAGAAAAATATATATCTTTAATGAGATTATTTTTCTAGTTTTTTTAATTCCGAATCACTAAAGAATGTGTGGAGATGTCATTGAGTTTATGGGAAAATTAGGTCATATCATCCCAATTTGATATATTCCAACTCAGTGCAGGACACAAAACTCGGTACAAATATATCTGTGATTGGTTCGACACTCTTGATTACTATCAAGACAAGAAGGGCTTCAGTGGGTCAGGTTGTGCCAGATTCTAGATGAGTTTCCACAAATTATTCATTCTATTTTGGATATGGTTTTTCATCTATAATATTGATACAACGGGATAGATTTAATTTTATTCCACTAAATCATGGTGGGATAATGTTAAGGAGATTGTGATTTTTACATGGAATAGCTATAGAACCACATGGACGGGTGATATCATATCATCACACGATATTTTTTTGATTCTACTTTTATCTGTGATTATAGTTATTGTTTATTGTTAAATTAGATGATATTATTCATTTAATAAGGCATATGATTTATGGGTATTAAATTTCCTAAGTAAAAGTTCATTTTGGTAAAAAAAACCCTTATTAATTGAGGTTTGAGATAATGGATAATTTTCCATAAGATTCTATGAATATATTATTAATTGAATTAAATTTTTAATTAATAAAAAAATATATACATAAGAATAATAAATAAAAAACCATTTATATGTAATTATTATAATTTACTATTTCAAATAGGTTCCATGTATATGGTACTTTTATTGGATAAAATTTGGTAATGAATTTTGGGATATGAATAATGGAAGTAACTCCATGAATGTGGTACATGTCCCCTTGAGTATACACCTAGGGTAAATGAATTTTAATTATATATGCATGTGATAAATGGTCTCAGCACATAAATAAATTTATATTTTATTTAAATGGGATTTATAATTTTAAATTAAATGCCTATATATGAAAAAATGTGAAAAGGGGAACTATAGATCCTTCATCATTATGTTAGTTCCATGGATACGAAAAAATGAAAGCTCATTTATAAAATTATGAAATAAGATTTATGGACTACATAGTAGTATGAATTTAACTAAATGGATGAACATGGTGGAACTAATCATATATTACCTTAAAAACTTCCATCCACAGGAAATTTATGAACAAAGAATATGTGGACTATGATTACAATGTTGGATCATAATATGTATTTTATCCATTAGGGTAGCAGATTAGAGATCCAAGTGGGGTATAATATTATAATTGAATGTGGGTCCCTACATGGGCATAATTTTGGTATATAATTGATAGGATGGGTGAGTATAATGACATAGGATAATACGGAATTTAAGATTACCATTTTTTCAAATTCTTGGAGTTATCCCTATGCGGATGATCCATTGAGGAAAGGGATGCTGAAACACGATGATGATGACTCTGAGGGATACTATTCCATTTGAGAGGAAATATTAGCATGAGATATGATATTGTAATAAAGAAAACAATATTGGGTTTAAAGACAATGGTGTGGTCAAGGTGAACATTTCATGTTCCTCTATGTGATATTACCCTTGAAAGGGTTGTGGTGGTAATGATTAGTGATGATTATAGGGGAATACTTAGAAACTAAAGCAATGATGTGATCATGTTATGACTATAATGTTAGGAATATATCATTCCATATAGATTCAAACAGTTTTTCTATGAGATCAGTTTGGATAGTGGCCAACCCACATAATTAATAATATGAGATGAATGTTAGGTGATAGCAGTCAGCCAACCCATGTGATATATAATTGTTCCCCAGGGAGGATATAACCCCTTTTATTCATGAGGGGTGACTTGCGGTTCCTAAGAGGATGTGACCTAGGTAATTTTGATTCCTATTATATATATATGATATTCATGAAGCTCACTATGATCTATGAACGAATGTGTATCATTTAGACATATATGTGAAGGAGGTTTCAGGCATGGGGTGGTGTAGATCATATGTAATTGAGGGTTGTGCTATGTTCCAAATATGAAATGTAACCCCCTCCCAAGTGTATTATCATATGTTTCTGGGATGGGTATATTCCCATCATGTGAATTTTTTATAGGAAGGTTATATTTCCCCTATTGGATACATATGTTTTTGGAATGGGTATGTTTCCCATGAGTGGATTACGTTTTTTATAATATGCGTATATTTACCCCAAGGTGTAATATTATGTTCTAATTATGGGTGTATTTTTCAATGTGGTTACCTTTGATATGAGTCAGTCTATAACTTGATGAATATGGTATGTTATTTAGCTATGGTTTTGGGGTAAGAAATGAATGCCTATGTGTGGATAATATTCCCCAAGATACATTGACACTGACCAAAGTTGGTATAATATATCTCATGAGTTTCCATAGGACTCTAGGATTAATGGTGATAATTTTTTTCTTCATTTACAATTAGAATTGAGTTATTCTAAGAATATCACATGTGCATTCACTATTTTACTGGTTATGTTAGGGACCCCATTGTTGGTTCCCTACGAAGTTGTACTCACACCCTACCTGGGTTTCCATGGAACATGGGTTCCCCAACATGATTCTTTCATTACATATTTAGTTAGGAAATAGGAATAATGTTTCCCGAAAATATGAGACTGGTCAGAGGGGAATGGATACTAGGATGTAGGGGGGTTCAGGGATGGTAGTGAAGAGTTCAATATATAATTATTTTATTTAATTTACATATGTGATCATATTAGTGGGATATTATTAGTTTTATTTTAACATGACCTTGTATCTATATAAAATTATTCTTCAACATTTAATTTCATACTACATTAATTTATTTATACGTTTCATGTACTCTGATTATTTTGTATAGATGTTGTTTGGATATTTATCATGTTTTTTGATATAATATGAGGGTATATTCTCACTATAGAAACTATCTGTACCATTTATTCTAGTTATAAGCATATGGAATATCAGGATGTATGCTTGAGTTCATGTGGTATCTCCATTCATGACACTGAGTTGTGGTCTTCAACCGGGGGAATATCACACCATGATTCCATTAGTACAAGAAATTTAGTTAATTAATTTTAAATGAAAACATATTTAATTATTTTATTTAAACGTGCAGTGGATGGGGACCTATAGAAATGTTTCTATTATTAATTATGATAAATGAAAAAAAAAATTATTTCATTATTATTTCAAAAAGTAATTATCTGTATAAAGACTAAAATAAATCTAATATAAAACTAAGTACTTAGTCATTTCATGTGTGGATGATCATAAACATGAATGTATAATAAATGTGTTAGGTTTTTAGTGAATTAAATTATTTATTTCTTGGAGTTTAAAATAAATTTATTCCTATATTTATTATAATTATTTTCATATCTTTCCTTACTACAAATTTTGTACAAAACTCCATGTCTATGTTTTAATTTATATAACGCAAATTCCCCAAGCTCCCATCAATTGTAATTGACTAATTAAATATAATGGTCGGATAACTATTGTGAGATTATATAGTTATAGACTTAGTCAAGGTGAAACCAAGATAGGAGATACATAGGGTATAGGTGGAATGATTCCACTCAAGCGATGAGAGACTCAGGAAGTCATTCCCCAATGGTTAAGGGTTAGTTCATCATCCTCTTCATAAATAAACTAAAAGATTAAATCATATGATCATGAAATATATTAATTATATGTTCCCATTATATGACTATCTATTATTGTGATTCATAATTGTCAAAAAACTAAATGTGATCACATTGAATAAAAAAATAACAAGAAAGTGATGTCCAAATAAAAAATAGATAATACATAAATGATTTTATTGATACATGGTTAATTAATTTTGTAAAATAAAAGTAAAATTATGAATCCTGAAATGTATAAAATTATGAATATTAAATAAAAATATAAAAAATTTACATGTGAAAATTTTAAGTTAGACTACACTATCCATTACATGAAGTAGAATAAAACTATGCGTCAAGGATTCTGCCTGATCCTTGTTAGTATGATTTCATTTATCTAGGATTTTTAGTGAATGTTATTGTAAGATAAAAAAGTAGTAATATAGATTAGCTTTCCATGAATGTCTTTGTGAAAAATGGAGATAAATTCTATAGAAATTATATTCAGGATTTTAGGACTAATGTGTCTAGTAAACATATCAATGAATTGTTTGTTAATATAGAATAAAAGGCAACCTACCTAAATCATTCTATGAAATTTGACTAGGACCTCATCTGGGTTATGAGTATAGAAATATAGATCCTTGAAACTAAAATATGTATGTGATAGGATATTCTAAATACAATTGTGAGGGTTATTAGGATTTGGTAAAATAATGTGGGACAATAAATTATAATTTATTATGTCAAAATTTTAAATCATGATAATATTCTAAAATATGATTTCATTTATTATATTAAATTGAATGAAAAACCAATAGAACATTTTTATCATTTAAATACATAAACAATTTTCTCACTGGAATAGATTTCCTATACATATGCTATTTTCAATTCACTGTACTACCACCTAAAAATTTATTCTATATTTTGAAACCCCTATGTCTTGGTTGAACACCTCACTATGAATGAGATAATAAAATGGATTCCACGATGATATTATTTTATTATTATGTTGGTTGCATCATTCTATTAGCTATGTATATTGATTAATCACTACATAATGAAGACATATATACTTACACCATGAATACTCATCTCCATGGATTATGATATATGAGATTATCACTACCGAATACAAAGATAAAATGGAAGATAATTGCATAATTAGAGGTTCTGATCAAAAAATGCTATTGATTTTTGATCATTTGGTGAAGTTAGACATAAATTGGGATACTAAATCATCCATTAATTTTTTTTATTTTCATTTGGTCAAAAAATTATTATATCCATAAAAACTATCAGATGAACAATGTATTGAATCCACATCGTAATATTCTAACTATTGTTCTCTATTAAGATTTAGAATGGTGATGAACTTGTTCCTTTTAATGGAGGTAAAATAAAGAATTGTTTATGGTTGAAAATAACATTATTATTTCAAATTTTACTACACCATTACAATACAGTTTGAAATGAATATTTATTTAGATTTAGGAAAAATAACAAAATGATATACTTCTGAAATATATCTAAAATGGTCAGTTGAAGAGAAAAATAAATGTTTTGAAGAATAATCAAGAAAAATAATAGTTTTATGGTGTATTTTTCAGTGCATATTTCTTTTTGTATATTAAATAAAATATTTTCTTTAAACCTATTTATTCAAAAAATGAACCATTGAAGTTTATTCAAAATCTGTATATAGTTAAGAGGGAGGATTTTATAATATTCGTTTAGAGGAGGAGAAAATATAAAATTTAATAGTAGGTTAATTCGGTTTAAACTACAATTTTGTTTAAATATTATTACACAAAAATGAATCATAATGTCTAGTTAGAAAAAAATTACAATGATTCATGATTTAATTTAATTTTTTTATGATATTTTCAAATTACAAATAGTTCAATTATACATGAATAAAAAACATCCAACATCAACAAAGAATGGGTAATATAATATACAAGACTCATACAAAGTTGTGGAATTATAATTCTTTTTTAAATAATCATTAAAATTAGTTTTATTTGATGTAATCAGATGGATCTAGAGACTCTTATTAATTAGACATAATAATGTATAATATTTATAAATAAACAAACACTTATGAATAAAGGTAAGCCGAAAAATATTATAATGTTATTTCATCGAGGATTTCTAAACTATTCTATGGGGAAACCATAGGTAAAATCATATAATATTTGAGATTCCATTAATAAATTTTATCAATTTTCAGGGGTTAAAACAATATACACGATAAAAATTATAACATAATCTAGGAAATATTAATGAAAAAACTATTGACCATGTACTAATAAATCATTTAAATATCGATTATAGTTACTCCTGAACATAAATTTCTACTGACACATATTCAAATCAATATTAACAAAAATGAATAATGTTGAGGATTATTATATGTATTGAAAGTCCTATATAATTATTTTCCAATCATGTTCTTCAAAAATAACTATAAAACCGACCATATGTAAACTATATTATAAAATTGTGTCTTATAAGTAATTATATTACATAAATATCTTATGATATACCTTCATGTTTTGGATGATAATGTTTTGTAAAAATATGATTTTATTTATAAAAAACATTATGTGGAACTGATATCATTATTATTTATATACTTAGGATAGTAACATTTCTAATATGGAATGATATTATCCTAGACTGACTACATTTATAAAAGAGGTAATCACATATCTTTTGGAAAATTGGTAGTAGTCTATACTTCAATAATGATAAGACTTTAGATGTATAGGAGATTCCATAGTAACCCAATAATCAACTAGTATCATGAGTAGAGTTGCTCCAGAGGCACATACAACATAGGAAATTTATAACCAAAGAGGTGGTTTTATTTTCTCAAATACCAATGATATATTATTAGATAAAAATATTTAATCCTACGAGTAAGTATTAGATGGAAAAAGAAAATTACTGTCATATTCATTTGAGTTCTGAGATAGTTTCCTTGCACCAAATAACAATATCATATTTTTTTATTTTCCCTAATTGGAGTAAATCAATTGGTGGGTATTCAAGAGATTCTAGAAAATGATGGTACAAGGTTCTAATAATGATTACATAATTACTGTGGAACCATTTTCGGTCCATACATAGTCTATGTAACAAATATACACTATTCAAAACAATAAATACATTTCAATCCTACTTGTCATAACCAATTTATAGGATTATAGAATATTTTTTTCTATAAAACCACCATGTAGTGTATTTAATTTTTTAATGAAAGAATTCTATTTTTCTATAAGATATTAGTTGGGTTGAATATTTTTTATTAGATAGATATATTGAAAACATCTTTAAAATATATTATTTTACTTATTGTTAATTAACAATGCAAATAAATTCATTGTGAATGAATTAATGTAGTTACCTTAGTTTTAGGAACATTGATTTATAGACATTGGTATAAGGGGGGATTTAATCTAATCAATTATATATAGTTTTACATGGTATTTAAATTATAGGATAGAACAATTCATTACCAAATGGTATCCTCTATCTCATGATATGAAATATCTAGAGGTTGATATGTGAAAACAAAGGATGTTGTTATTTTGATGAATACACTATATATTCCAATAATAATTTAGATCAGAAATTCAATGATATGAACTATTACTTTATATTTGATCTTAATATACCATAAAATAAGAGTGTCGAAAAACTAGGATAACTGGTCAAACATTTAGTTAGAACCATCTAAAATCACATCAGAATTTTAAAATTAATAAGTTAATAGTTGTTAGAGAAATGAAAAAACTATATTCCAAGGTCACATAATACATGTCTTCTTTATGATAAACTTTATATAATATGACATTTATTTTATGTTAATTTCCCAGAATAATATATTACTCTTAGTTGTTTCCACTTTAACATTATCCATGAATGTTGTAGATTCTGATGCTAACAAAGAATATGTTTAGGTATATTTGTTACGTGCAATAGTCACATCCAATATTATTTGTTTTGAAAGATAAAAGATTTTTATACACAGAGATATATAATATTAAAAGGGGTTTTCAAAGGGGGTGAGGTCATAATAATAATAGTAGCCATAATAACAATTTAGTCCTAGAATCTATAGCCAAAACTTAGTAGAAGAATTTTTAACATTTTATACCGACATGCTTGTTAATAGGTGTGTAAACTACTTAAGGGAATATATAAAAGTCAGTTCCCAATAAACAACAAAAATATCACATTTTATGACCAAAATATTCAAATACGAAGATATTGATAAATATATAATCATATAATAAGTTGTATTGTACATATTGATAATTTGGTAATGCTTTTAGAGTATTTCTAGGTTTTCATTATAGTAGTTCCCTACAATAATTAGAACCTAGAAATATTATGAAAAAATTATAAAACACATTCTCAAGAATATATATGATATCATTATGATGGGACATATATTCAGTTTCTATGATCATGTTATATATTCTCATAAGATAACTAGGCTTCTACTCATGATGTTTCACACTTTATATTCTTCTTTAAAAGAGGTTATTATGACGGAAATACTAATATGAATTACCCATATTATCTATGTAATTTGATATTCCTATATAAAAATATGTGTATTCGTATTTATACTTTATATTATTAGTATATATCATTAATCACATAATTAGATGTGTTGAGGAAAACATTGATAACTAATGATTGTCGTGAGGTCGTATGTGTTTGATGCATCATATATTATTTGACATTGATGAATATGTAAATACATTATTTATCCCTTTAGTTTTAAAATGAATTACATATCATATGACCTTTCATTGTATTGGATAAATATGATTAAATCATGTTATATGTCGTATCATTGATGATTTAGTTTATATAATACAATGAAATATAAACCAATTCTATGGGTTAATGAAGAAAATTTGAAATCATCTGGATGAATTATTTGTACAATGGGATAATTTTATCTAGTGATTTTTCATTTGAGGTTGTTATCATATTGATATTAACTTCATTCTATAGGAGTGCATTGACATATTTTTAGAGACTAATTATGGAATATATGCCATCTCACCTAATGCCACCATAAAGGAGTCCTAAAGGGTCATAAAAATTGTGAATCTAGAATCTCAATTTGATTCTACATGAATTTAATATTGTAAATAAATTTTTTAAACAAAATGTGATTTAATAATTGTTAAATTTTAATTGATTTTATAAATTAAATCATGAGTTGTTCAGTTTAGAATATATTTTAGGTACATATTAAATAAACAATTTATTATTATATAGAAGATATAATATTTACATATCTCTTATTATTGTCATGGTAATAAATATATTTTTTATTCATTAAATAAATATTTTTTTACTTAAAAAAATATTACGAGAAATATTTATTCACCACATAGTAAGTATTATATTTATTTATTCATTGAAAAAATAACATAATATATATATTTATTTATATTGATATTTTTTACTCTAGGTGAGAAAAATGTTAAAAAATATTGATAAGCCATGTTGAAAGCCTTGATGGAATTGAAATATTTTTATATAATTAGTGTATATACAGATTTATTTTATTTAATAAATGATATTTTGTAAAGGTGGGTTTGTGCACATCATATATAATAATATTATAATTATTAATAAAAATACACTTAGGGTCTACTGAGAATAATGAACAATGTAATGACCTTTGTATAATAATGAATTTCTATCCCTATGTATATATCACCTCATATATCATTTATGGGGCAGGTGAATTATTGTATATAAAAATTATCCCAAGACGATTCCATCATGATCAAAGAGAAAAATATCAAGAATTCTCTTCAAAATGATAGTCGGTTCTCCATGTATCACCCTCTGATTCGAAATTATATATTTCTTCAGGACATAATATGTCTATTAGCTTGATTCGAATTAAACATTGAACCATAATAAATTGTGAAACATTACAGGGTCATTAAAATGTATCCATAATAATGGAGTGAAAAAATAGATGTTAGCAAATTCACACACATATATATATATATATAAATAAATATATTTGTCATTATTAATATAAAGAAATTGAAAATGATTTAATTCATGTATCTTAATAATTAATAAGGTTGATTTATGTTTGAAAATATATCCATTCTACGTTTTCGATTTTTATATGATTATTTATAAGATACTAAACATTTTATGGATAGAAGATAATATTGATATTAATAATATGTTGAAAACAAATTTTATTGTTTATTTACTAAATAATAATAATAATAATAATTCATAACTTAAAAATTAATTTTATTAGGAACATTATTTTTATTATATAGTTATGTTTTTGTTTAGAAATGTAATTATATATTTTTTGAATTCGAGTTTGAAAAAATAAACTTCATTTTTTTAACTCAGTATAAAAATATTATGTATTATGGATTTGTTTGTATTTTTTTTGATATAGTATTTTTTTTGGTGAGTATTAATACAATATGAATATTTATAACAACTTCTCTTTTATAATAGTATCATAATACAATAATAAATTAAATATTTTCCAATCCATTTTTATATAAATTTAAAATTGTAATTTTAAAAAACTTATATAAAAATGTTATGTTCTTTTTTTAAAGCCCATGTCTAACATTTTTTGAAATTTAAATAATATTCTATTCTAAAATATATTTTTATTTGATTATAATGAAAAATTATTTTTCTTCACTTATTGAAAGAAAATATTACAAAATGGATTTAACATATTATATCAATTATTTTATTTCATTCAACAAGGTCAATTTCTATTTTAGGAATAAAAATATGATTTCTGTGTTTAATGTTAATTAAAATGATTATCATAAAACTTTTATTTTAAATTAATTTTTTTATTAAAATAATGTAATTTTTATTTAATAAAATTAAGTAATCCCTTATAAAAAAATTAATTTGATATAATTTTTG
The DNA here is from genome assembly GCA_963277665.1 of Viscum album. Taxonomy (NCBI): domain Eukaryota; kingdom Viridiplantae; phylum Streptophyta; class Magnoliopsida; order Santalales; family Viscaceae; genus Viscum; species Viscum album. The sequence continues at coordinate 1,502,625,796 of OY728128.1, forward strand.
ACATGAATATATTAATATATTAACACTCATTTTGCTAATAATAAATATTAAATAAGACTGAGAACACATAATGATTAAGAAATCATTTTTAAAAAAATAAAAAATATTATACATTAAATGTTTAAATATAAAATAAATTTTCACTTATTTGGAAATTTAAATAGATTTTATGGATATTTCATTTAGGTTTAGTATACCTAAATTTTTTAATATGTGTAATCATATATTTTTTTTAATTAAGGGATTACTTTGATAAAAGCAATTACGAAGGTTAAGACAATAATTGTAAAATTTGAAATATTATGTGATAATTGGATTGAAACATGTCTAAGACATATTGGAAAAATGAATGGTAGGGTTTTGATAGATTTTATCACACCCCAATATTAATTATTTATACTTTTGGAATTATTTAAGCATTGATAAGTGTCATTCCAACATTGAAATGAAATGGGTACTTCCATAATTTCCCCTCCATTCACCTATAAAAAGTTGTGAATTCCACCACTTCATACTACACATATACTTTCTTATTTCATCCTGAAACTATAAATTTTTTCTCTTGTAAAAATATCTCATGTCCATAATAATATGGACTAAATTAAATATCCTAAGGCCTCCATTTTTTCATATTTTTAAGAAAATCATACATTTGGGACATGAAATATTTTTACCACATAGACTCCTCCTCTTAATATTTAACTTCCAATCATGTTATATACATCCTAATATAATAAAACTTGTATTTTTATGTACTATAATTTCATTTTATTAATTTATTGACCATTATTCAATCTTTTACATCCAGTAAGAAAAACACAACATCTGACATGCGTATATGCGGACTACCGCCTCTATTATACACTATGGTTAATTTTTCACAATAAATATCAAGGATGTGAAAAGAGTGTATTTTATGAATTAATAACTTTCCTATGTAACAATTATAATTATATTAGAAAAAATCATATACCATCATTCTATTCTTTTTTATTGGGAAATTGAATCATTAATCTGGTGTACATATAGGGTACAAACTCAAACAAGGATGAATTACATATTCCATCACCAACCCCATGATTGGTTATAAGAATAAATTAATGAAGATAAATGATATTTATAAATTTTTTATTCTTTTCTAATAGTTATTCTAACATTGAATAATGTCTTGTTGTTACTCATAAAATCATTATAACGTGGTCTTATTTTGGTTGGTTTGACCACATAAGTGAAGTATGTTATAATTTTTATATCATGACTGATTATTGACTATTATATAATGATAATAATTTCTAATAGTATTTTATTTAAGCTGTTTCAGTTATTTTTGGTATTTTTTATAGATATTTATTGTACATACTAATATAACACATTTCGATCACTAAACATGCTAGTATTACTTCACAATTTCTATATTCACAAACCTTACATTCATTATGAACCAAATGAAAATGGGATATCAAGAATAATTGAGAGACAATTATTATATTATCTTTAATAAACTGGAAATAATTATTTATTTAATAAAAAAGGATTGTGAATTCCATTACAAAACTTGTACAAGATAAGAAATATGAGTTTCTCAAACCTAATTATGACATTTTACTTCAAAAAACTAATATATTTAAAATAATGGGTTATAAATTGATTTTATAAGTGAAAATATATATGATTATTTTTAATAAATATTTATTAGTATAGTTGTTCTTTTAATACAATAGGTTAGGGGGTATTTTAACTAATCATGAATTAAGTAAAGGGTAATTTATCCCAAATTTCCTTTCCTTAAAACACAATTATTATATACACAATGTTTTTTTTATTTGTGACATTATATAATATTTGATCTTTTATATCATTATTTGTTTATTATTCATGGTATTTAATGTTCCATTTAAAATTCCATCCTCCAAAGAATTTTGATTCAAAAGTTTCAAAATATGTAGGTGTTATTTGTATCCCATATCAATTCCATGAGACATGTGTGATATTACAAACCATATATTATTTAAAATGTTGTATTCACATATTTATTACATTAAAGTACAATTCATATCTATCATTTCATTGTTTTTATATTTATTGGTATCCTTCCGATGTTCTTTTGATTCTTATGTTACCGTGATGATATATATTTCTGCGTCTCAAATTTGTTTCATTGAGATATGATTCATATTATCCAATTGTTTCCCCTTTTTGGTGTATATATTAGACAAGGAATACCTTATAAATCCTCTAATAATATTTTTATTTTGGTGATTATAGATTTAAAATTCCATTACTTATTTTTTTCATTCCAAATCATCTGCTATTATTAGCATATTTTATCTTTCAGTAATTTTTTTATATAGACACAAAATTTTTAAATCCCTTGATCAAATTGTGTTCTCCTTGATTCCATATGTAAATTTATTAGGGTGTTTATTGAAATACCTATACCCCTTTGGCTTAATATGGTGTTATTTTGAGGTATACATTCTTATAAATCCATTCCATTAATTGATTTACATAATACTGAAAATACATATACATGCCATTTCAATACAGGTGATTATTAGTTACTCCAGAATGTTTATTATATAATTTTAAACTATGAAAATTATTTCTATAGATGTTATATTCTCATTTATTAATTATAATTGTACATTATTTCTATATATTTTTATCTCAATATGTATGTTTATTGATTTGTAATGACTATTGATTATATATTAAATTGATATTCAAATCATTATAATTGTGAATTAATTAGATAAAAATATGTTATGGGTGGTTTCCAATATTACATATCATCTTCATACATTATTTAGCTTCATGATACAAATATCTTCAGTATTTGTTGTATGCTTACCTAGTGAATAAATGGTGTATTAGTTACATGATTTATAGAAAGAATGATTTCTTGGTTATGGTATTAACAGAATGAATATTGTCTTAGTTAATGACAAGATATTAAAGATCAATATGTCCATAATTATATATTCTATATGTACAAATTCAGTTAATTTCACCCATTTGATTATTTATATCACTATTTCATCCATGGATTTTTTAAAATCTCAACTGTTTAATTAGTGAAAAATATTTGATTCTTAATTAATCATGATATATTATTCAAGCCATGATTGCTTCACATGTACCTTTTCCCTTACTGAGAATTGGAAGTCACCATTATTATTTTTCCATTTCCCTAGGTAATAATGAAAATTATTACACATGATATATCTGTATGAATATCTTGTTTGGATAATTTTTTGGAGATATTGTAGAATTATTATTTTTTAATTGTTTTCATTTTTTATTAGGGAAAAGTATACTGGATGAAAATGACTTGTAATATTTTATTTAATGAGTTATTTAAATTTATAAATTCCTAATATAAATATTTCAAGGTAATTTATGGAAATGAATTTGGCATCAATATCATGTAATTTATGTGGCCATGTTCTTGGGCTATCATAGTGTCTAAAAACGTAAGGTTTATATAATATTGAAGAAGAGGATGTTCAGAGAAGGGGAGGAAAATTTCATCTAGGTGTGATAATTTAAATTTGATCATCATTTCAAATGTATAGAAAAAATTTTAGGTTAGTTGAGGTAAAATTGAATGTTTTATGTATTAATAATAGACACCTTTTGTGAAAAACCTAACAATAAGACTAAGGGACATGTCTACATAAATTATAACATCATAAGGTTATGGTAAATATTATATTGAGTATATACACTACCAATTAAATCATTTCCTAGATATTGAAATTTGTATGTAGTTATGGAACAAATGTGCCCATGGGAAACCAACAAGAAAATTGATGTTTGAGTATCCACTCACTCTTCTCTATTGTGTAGGATGAGTGATCCTAAGACTATATACTTGTGTAGAAAATACTAGGGGATATTATTTGGTTAATAAAATTATCTCTACAGGATAGTATAAAAGATTTATCATATTATTGAATTAGGTTATGTATTTGGAAGGAACCCATCCAAATGAAACATAGACTAAAACATATCATTTTATAAAGAATGATACTTGAGTAATTTATTATTTAACCCTTTTATTTTTAATATTATGTATTTTTAACTTTAAATTTATTTATGTATGAAATTACTAGTGTAATGAGACACTAGGTTAGTAGTGAATTCCATTGATATTTCAATTATTAACTTAATGAGAAACCTAATAGGACAAGAGCTTGAGTGAGAAATCTTGTGATTATTCCAAAACAGTGTTAAAAAAATTATGATTAACATCATCAAAATAATTTATATTACAAACAAATCAATTAGGATATAGATATAGTCTCATGGATTTTCAGGTGATGAATACGAAAAAAAGATGATTCAATCTCTTTCATATCAAAAATGTTACAAGAATCTCCAAGTAGAATGTATTAATGGAAATAAGAGATGTTTTGTGTGTGGAAAAGTAGGGCATTAAGAAATATGTTGAAAATTAAATATTATGCAACAAGTAAACAAGATAGGGTAACCAGATTTATTTCCTAGTCATACAAATGGTATTAAGATAGATTCCTCATTTGAGAATATATCGTGAGTTATGTGTGTCATTTAGATACCATTAACTTACTTATTTGTAAGTGATAAATAGTAATGTGAGGATGTAATTTATTTTAGGGGGAGAAATTAATACCCCAATATTTTTAATTTCATAGTCAGTTAAGACATAATATTTCCAATATCTTTATTCTCATGAAAAATCGAATAGAAATGAATGAAAAAATACATAACTGTTTAAATGTGTCACCAAAATGATTGGGTAAAAATAGAGGTAACTAGATTGAGAAATTTATATAGAAAAAAATCATTATTCATACTAAGGCATTAATAAAAATTATATAGTGCATCTAAATAACTAAAACAAGTTATTTATTATTTATAATGTAAAATTTATAAAAGGTGTATTTTTATGAACTTATTTTTAATATATTAAATATATTATGGATAGAATATATTATTTTCATGATTTCTATTTATTTATAAAAAATTATTTTTAATTTGTACGGAATAATAATAATAATAATTATTGTTTATGAAATATTATTTTCTTATGAAAAAAATATTCATTATATATTTATTTTTTTATTTACAATTAAAATAACAAATTTTATAATTTCAGTTTTAAAAAATTAACATAATTTTGAATTTATCATAAAAATTCTAGAATAAGTAGAAAATTTTGGACCTTTTTTAAATAGAATATTTTTTGGTGAATAGTAAAAATTTATAAAATTTGTTAATATCATTAATTTTAAGATATCAACACAATATAGTACTAGCTAGAATTTTCTTGATACCTTTTTCATAGACAATATATATCTATTATATAATTTAATTCATTTAAAAATATTGTTCTAATTTTATGAATCCCATGAAAAACATTTTGGAAACTAAAGTAAAATTTTATTCTAAACTATGATATTATTTTCTGATATTAAAATTTTGTTTTCATCAATTATTGAGATAAAATATAAAAAAATGAATTTAATATTTTTCATTCTAATTTTACTATTATTTAATATGTTCAATTTCATTTTTAGGAATAAAACAATATTACAAAGGATCATAGTTAATTACTATGATAATGAAAAAATCTTACTTTCAAGCATTTATTTTATCAATAGTGTGTAATATTCATAAAATAAAATAAATTTACACCTTTAATAAATTGTGTCTAACATTTTTTCAAACCATATAAAAATATATTATCACCCATTAGATTTTTAATCAATACTACATAAGATTAATAACACTTAATAGTTAATCCAAAGTTTTTTCTATAAAAATAGTTTTCCATATTTAAAATGTTCAAACCTAAAACTTATATTTCACAAATTTATAAATTTTATTAGTTTATATGGATCATAATTTTTATTTTATTGTGATTAAATTTTTAATAGGGTTTATATTATATTTCAAGTGAAATATATATTACATGGTTAAAAACTAGTTACTAGGGTAAAAACAAAAATGAAAATTTTAAAAATCACAATGTAAATAGAATTGAAAAATGATTTAATGTTTTTTTTTTTGAAAATAAATTTTTGATATTTTATATAACTTATATCACCCTGAAATTATTTAATTCAATCTTTTGTTTCATCTTAACATCAAATTCATTCATTTATCATTTAAATATAAAGGGTACTGAAATTACACGGCTTTTTAGTTATGGAAAGGGGTCCCTTCCAAAACTACATACCAAACCAATAAAAAAATTCATCATGTAATTTTTCAATTGAAATTCAACTATAACATTATTTCATATTAATATGTATATGTTCATAATTATATGGATAAATTCATCACTATTGATTGAGGTTTCAAAGATAAATAGTAATTACACAACATGACTATTTCTTACTCCTTAACATCTTCTACAAATATTTTCTCATTAAAACTACCTATTTACACATAAATAAAATGAAACTATTCTTATTAGTATTCCTTAATGTTATTATATTAATGTATAAATCATTATTTGATTATTTCCATCCACTAAGAAAAAAATATCAATCATGGGCACTTGGAGACTACCACCTCCACAAATTGATATGGTTCATTTTTCCTCACCAGCTCACATGGATGTTTCATAGGATGTATTTGATGACTTTATATGATTCATATATAAATATGATTATTTTTAAATTATAATTTATAATATTGTTTCATATATTCATTTCTTTGAAATGAAATTATTAATCCTGTTTAGGTGCGGCCACTACCTCAATGAATGCTGAATTTTATTTTCCATAAATAAAATTAATGGATGGTTATAAGAATTAATTTTTTTGGTAAATTATATAAATTAAATGTTTAATATTCAATAAAATTTATGTTTAAATTATATTAAATCATTTCCTTACTCATAAAAGCAATACAACATGCTCCTGTCTTAGGCAATTTTACCACCTATGTGAATGATGATATATGATTTTGATCCTGAATGAGTAAAAAATATAATATAACATTAATATTATTTAATAATATTTTAGTTAAGATTTATTGTTGACTAAATTTTTATATTTAATATATATTTTAATATATGTTTTTATGATCTTTAAACACATCAAAACTAGTTCTTCACAATTTCCATTTTACAAACCATACCTTTATTATTCACCAAATGAAAATGTAACATGATGAATCATTTAAAAAAATCATTAGAATATCATTGATAATATTATATTTATTAAGGTTTTTTAATAAATAATAATTCAACGCTCTATTAAAGAACTAGTAAAAAACAATTCATCAATGTTTATAGAAACCTATTTTGAAAATAAACTATAACCTACAATTATAATTGTAATAAATGGTTATATATGAATTATATTAAGGTATATATATATATATATACGAATATATTTTTAAAATAGTCTATTGAGATAGGTATTCATGCTATAAAACTTGTGAGACTTCATTTTGACAAAGCAACGGTCAATGAAAGGGATTTTTGTATGAAATTTGAAATCTTTAAGACATGTTTATGTTCTATACCATGTTTTATATTTTATATTTCACCTAATAAATGTTTTATATTTAAATATTTTTTTATTATTCATTGTATATAATTTCACTTTTAAAAGTCTATATTTCAAGAGATTTTAATTCAAATGATTCTCATGTCGTAAGTGTTATTTGTCTCTATTTCCAATTCGATGAGACATGTTTGATATTGTAAAGTAGATTTTATATTATATATTTTTCATTAATAACCTATTTCAACTATTTATATTTAATATCTTTCGTTTATTATATTTTAATTTCTTATTATCCATCTCATTGTCTTTTTTCTTATGTTACCACTACATTAATGAATTTTGTGCACAATTTTAATTCATTGGGATATGATTCATATTCATAACTTGTTTCCATTTTTTAGTATATAAATTAGCAATGGATTACCCACTAAATCTTCTAATGATATTTTTTATTTTGGGATTAAACACACCAAAATACATCACGACTAATGTCTTTTCAAAGAAGCCTCAATTACATGGAAATATTTTATTCCAATTCCTTTCTTATATGAAAATAATATATTTCATTTCATTTATTGAAGGGTGTTCATCTAGATGTCATGTTTTTATTGATTTGGTAGATTATTTAATTATTTGTATATCCATTTATATATTTGCTATTTGTTTTTGTGATTCTTACTTAGAATGAAAATCCATTTATTGATTTGGGAAATATTAATAATATGTAATATTTTTATTCCTATATATATTTTTATTTATTACTGAGGAATGTTAGATTATGTATTTTTTAACCATCAAAATTATTTATCTGGGTGGATTATATTAACTTATCAAATATTAAAGTAATTAATTTTGTATGTATGAACCTCTATACATATGTTTATTGACTACAAAAGGAAACTTTTTATACAGTTAATTGATATTCATATCATTTAAAAGGTGAATAAATTGGAAATAAATAAGTGATGGTTAGGTCCCAATATTTTAGAGCCATTCAATGAATTAGTTTCTTTCAGTAGACACAAAATATGGGGATTTTGTTTATTCCTCCCCATTGAATGGATGATTTATATGTTGTAGCCTTGATGGAGAGAATGATGTGTTGGATACATCCTAGATGGAAAAAATAATTTCTTATCTGAGGCCTATAGATGAACGAGAAATATGTATAACACTATGTACTCCATCAAATTGAAACCAATTATTGTCAAAGATGTGGTTATTTATAATATTTTATCATCCACAGATTTATTTCAAGTTTATATTGTCTATTTTATTTTATTATTTGATTCATAATTATTCTACCCATATTATTCAGTCCATGATATCTTCTAATATTTTTTCCCTCAATGAATGTTATATCTTACCATTATTTTGTTTCAATTTCCATAGTTTATGAAACATTGTGTTACACATGATATGTCAAGAATAATCAAATGAGTTGAGAATTTGTGAGTGATGTCTAAGACTTATTATGGATTAATTATATTCGTATATTTTTGGTAAATCCCATTAGATGATAATGTAATGTGATTTTTTTTAAAATGCTCTATAAATCCTGTAAAACTATAAATCTAAATGGTATGTGATTGTATGTAATAATTTTTAGTTATATTCTTGTAATTTATCCAATATTTTTTTTGAATTATTATACTCCTCACACCAATAAAGAGTGATAAAACATTAGAATTAATTGTTCAATCCCAAAGTAATTCATTTCTTGATCAATGGTGAATGATGCAATATAATTGGTACCATTATACTAGAATATTTAGACCCATCACTGGCATTACCTAATTTATGTAGCATGTTTGGATACATATGGAGTAATTATATTTTTTATTCTTCACCAAAATGAATAAAATAAGATAGAAGACACCAAATTCATCAAAATAATAATTAATACTCAAGTCGACGTAATTATTATATTAAATTTATCATAAATTATGTGGGAAAAGATATACTTGATGAATATTATTTATATTCACTCTTCTATTTATGAGGTTTATTGAAAATTTATTAATGAATAAAAGTTTTAGAATATTCACAAATGATTCTGCTACACCCTAAAAACTTAAAAATCGAATAAAGGTTTAACCAAAACCAATGTTCCATTAGACTCTAGACACAATGTGATATTGGTCATGGGAAATAATCAATAACACAAGAAATGTTTTTCTATTATTATATTTCTGCCACATTTTTTACATCACGTCACATTACAATATATTTCTTTCAAAACCGATGGTAATTAATTCATGTTTCTACACTCTTATAACCCATCTCAAATGTCATGATAAAATCTCTCTTTTGTGTTTTATGATTTATGATCTTTATCTTATTACATATGATTTCCTTATGATATGTTCATGATCCCTAATTTTGTTCTCATACCAACATTTTCTTATTGTGATCACATATGATATTTTCTTGATATATGTTATTTTTAACTTTATTTAGTGTTTCATTTCTCTTTTTTCTTATGATTCCATTTCCCAAGTAATGTAGATAGTATTTTTTTTATTTTCTCTCTATATATAAATCAAATTTGGATGATTTTAAGGGAGAATTTGTATTTTTTTATAATTATATTTTTCTAATATCAAAGGAAAATAAACAAATATTTTCAACAATATGAGTTATACTATTATATAAAGAATATTTAGGATTAATGTTTTATTATGTTTGTATGCTTGATTTTTGGATCTTAGTTAGAACCAATTCCATATTATCCCTACCCATGTGAATAATAATAATTGAGAAATTGATACCTAGTCTAAGGACAAATAATGGGAGAGTGATCTTTTTGTTGCATGATTAACATTCAAATATATCCATCAACAGGAATTCAATGGAATCATCTCATCATGGAATGTACAACCGACATCGAAGGGTATTAGAATATTTTGGGGTGAAACATCCTCCAAAACCAATTATTATATAGACATCATATGCCCTTCATGTTGGGAATCACACATCAATAGTATGTTACAAATTAAAGGATAATATTGAATACATAGTAATAAATTCCATGATCATGTTCTATTCACATTAAGGGAACAAAATACTTTAACGACAATACATGCTATACTTTTGCAGTACATCTTAAGACACATACATATCACATAATATAAATGGAATCCCGAAACACTCCCTCACATGGTAAGTTGAAAATTTTCTAACACCACATGTCATAAATATTTCATTGGGAATGTCTTCCCACACCGCATTCTTTATAATCACAAGTAGTTTTTTCATTCCAATACATATGTTATATTATAGTGATTGGAAGGATTACCTTGCACATGAAAAAATACAAAGATCTAAGGACATCTCATTTGCCACATAAAAATTAAAATACCCTAGAAATAATGTCCTACAAAAAATAAACCATAATTGAATAATTATTATCTTATGTAAATCTATATAAAAAGGGAATAATGAAATCTATATGATTTACATATCTATATAAATATATGTTGGGTTGGTCATCACACACCAAACCTATGTCATTATCCCTAACCAATTTATAAATCCCTCTAATTTCAAAATCTATAAGGGGAATGGAAATTCTCTCCATACATAAGACATATATTTCAAATGTATAAAAACAAATCATTATAGATTTACTATCTTCAGTACTCACACAAATATTACTCAATTCACACACATAATATATAAAAGTTCCTAATAGAAAAAATTAATTGTTTCCCTAAATCATGGTATACCAAAGAAATATACATAATTAATTTGTGTCAATAATTAGAAATAGATTAATTTAAACTGAATACACTCATATTCTATAGTATTTAGGAATATCAAAATAAAATTAGAAAAAAATTACTAACTAAAATATATCTTTATCAAGAAGCTCAGGAGACATTTTACGTGATGGATAACGATATACAACCACGTTATAAACTATCTTCTATACCAAAGGATGCTAAATGTACCTGAACATGGTTCTATACATCATATTATAACTTATGGGAACCCAAAAGGGGTCTTCAATATTAAAAGCAACCACACTTTCATTAAGTCTATAACCATCGACTGTTAAATAATCATGGAATAAGAATAATATTTTTTATCATAACCCTAAGAAAATCACAAAAATCAATCATATAAAATGAAAATAATTTAACAGAGTTTTATTCAATCACACATGGGATTCCAATACTTGTTTCCCACGTCAGTTGAAATTATTCATAAACCGTTGGATTAGAGAGCATTGTCCAAAAAATATATCTTAACCCAAAATTAAAGGGTTCACCACCATTTCCTAAAAACATTAGTACAAGAAAAAACCAACCACACATCATCTAAATATATATGGACTTAACTATTTAAATCAACCAATTAAATTAATATAACAAAAAATTTATTCTATTAACAAAAAATCTCAAATTTTTCAAATATAAATAGTTGGATAATTGCACAATCGATATTTTATCTACACTAAACTCTTGAGAAATAGTGTGTTTATCACATTTGGAAATCCCCTAAACTACCCTCCATCAACATTTTTACCAAATGACCTCAATTAAACAATTAATTCCAAATTAATTTGATGTAAATTCATTTTAAATTAGGTAATAACTTTAAAATAACTAAAACTATGTTTAACTTCTTGGGAACCACCTACTAGGCCATCCTCTAGCTAATTCACACCAAATACCTATCCATATAAATTGATTTCTCCATTATTGGAAGAATCATTTTACCAAATATGTTAACTATTTCCATGAAATCCATAGAGGAAGAAATGAATAAGGTAGGGGAATCCATATAAGGTAATACATACATCAAATAACTAAAATACAAAATGAGACTGCATATGGAGATAAGAAAATGAGGATAATTAAATGATTTAGGGGGAGTTAGTCCACCCTCCACGAACATTCCTAAATTTGGAAACCATGAGTGGGTTATCAATTTAAAAATGTAAAAATTATATTCTTTTCCTCTTATGAGTCTCAAGATACCAACATAACTCTTATAGACACCATCATACATTTGGTGATATGAAAAACTGTGAACCACCATATGTCAACCCATCATATCACTGAATTTATTCTACTCAGGTTCATGAGGTCTCCTGCTACCACACCCCAGCTGACCACCATCACTAAAAACTCACACTCTTCATTAAAAAATCACCCCAATTATTTAAAACACGTCAAGAAATTCCATCTATGGATCCAAATAAAAAATCAAAATGAGCCCCTGTTCTGCATCATTAGAACCCGGTTCACCTCTGGCACCACCATCATGAACCAATTTGGTCGATTAAAAATTATTTTTCTAAATCAATGGAGGTGTCTAATAGAGATAAAAATATGATAAAATTGAAATAACAAACTTGTTTTCAAGGTTCCACATAATACTGGTCATGTTTTGTTTTCATCATGATAACACCTCTTTTGTAAAACAATAATAAAAAATTATATTTTATTGATTTATGTTATTATTGATATATTATATTAATTTATTTTATTTATTTATATTTTATTTAAAATAAAATATTAACACTACATGTTTTTTTGAATTATTCCTTTTTTATTTTAGTTTCATTCATTGGATTTATTATTATTCAATAATTACTTAAAATAACTCCAAGACATAATTTTTTTATAAAAAATGAATATTTATATATTATGTTTTTGATAAAATAACCAAAAATGAAATAGGTGAAAGTTATGAATTGAAAATGTCTTTTTGTGTTGGTAGACCAACAGCTCATGGAATGACATGAAAATTTTGGGAGAAATAAATAACATTATATATGTAGTTTTTAAAAACTCTCTAATAATATAATAACATTTTATGATACTTATATAAACATGAATTATTTCTTATAGGAATTTAACATATGTGGTTATTTGAAAATACAAATATAAGAAATAATTATTAGTATAAATATATTCTAAGGTGATCTCATCCTTGAGGTTTAACGTTTTATAAAACACTAAATTCCATGAAATAGTTTTTGTATAGTGAGTCAAAATTTATACAAGGATCATTAAAGGATTCATTAGGTTTATTTTTTTTATATTTTGGGAAATATAATTAATTTGTAATGAAAATTATAAAAGGGATGAGTGAGGGTATTTAAACATAATGGGGAGTATTTTTTGAGTTAAGATAACATTAAAAATATTATATCCTGACAAATACATGAAATCATGGTATTCCATGAAGCTATGAGTAGTATTTATCTAAATAAATAATTAATTTTTTATATTATACTCCTTAACCATTAAATTTATTAATTTATTAAATCTAATAAAAGTGGAAGTGAAAAATAGATGTTAGGAATGTTTTATATTTGTTGAATTTAGAAACAAATGTGTATATTTTGAAATTCTCCTTAATACACTTTCATAGATATTATTTTTCTTACTAAACTTATTTTTTTATTTTCAAACAATTTGAAATTTAATTATGTCATAATTAGATTAACATTATTTCATAAAAAATGAATATGAAAAACTGTATTTTTACGATTCACATGAAAATTATTATATTTCAAAAAATTACTAAAATAAACGATTGAATTATTTTGAAATTTTGATTGAAATAATGAAATTTATTATAGTAAAATATTTTTGAAAAATTATATAATTTTAATATTTATCTATTAACCTTAAAATAATTTCTTCCATGATAATTTAAAATATACAATATTAAAAATATAAAATTATAATTTCTTTAGATTTACTAATTGTGAATGTTTTTTATAAATGTTTTTAAAAATATTATTTACGTTTTATGTTCATAGTAAATAATTTTTGAAAGAGTTTTTATCATTTTATTATCCATGTAACTATTATAATTGTCCTGTTTCTATTATAACATTTAGGTTACTAATCAATCAGTTATAATGGATTTGTTCTTTTTATTAATATATACTAGTATATTTATTTTTAATTTAGTTTAATATTGTCATATTTTTCTATATCATTCACAAATTTCCTTTATCATTTTTAATTTTTATTGCTATATTTACATTGTCATTATTGGGTGTGATATTTATAAATTATTACAATTCTATAGATCATTAAATTATACATTTTTATTTACTAATTTTTTCCCATTGTGCTAATTTTAATTGTTATATTATATTTATCATCTCTATGTTACTGTTTATATAATGAAATAATGAAATATTTTTTTTATTATGTGGTGTATGTACATTATAATATACCTTAAACCATAATATGGTTCACATTTATATTAAGAAGGATAATTATTTATAAAATGTATGGGTTGTTACACTATACACCCCTTTAAAAATTTATACCTCAAAATTTCAACCCATTTCCTAGGATGAAAATTCATTGGGGGGGGGTACTTCTATTTCATTTAATCCTCATGTTTCTATATCAACTATTTGTATATATGGTTTCATAAAAGTAGTTGGACAAGATGTGTTTTCTTATTGCATTGTATTTTGTCTCTATTGTCAAGGATCATTGCTTGATACGCCTTATAAGAGAATACTTTCACTAATTGTACCGTGATTGAATTTATTACATATGGGGGATTTTATATGAACATTCTTAAGAGATATAGTAGAATAAATTTATGAAATTGATATAGTTTTGGTGTAAGTTCCATAAAATTAGACACAACATCAATCAGATCAAATCCCTTAAAATAGAATATGTACCTACATATGAAAGTTCCATTCATTAAAAACCTCACAACTTCATTGTAGAGTTATTCTTGAAGAAAAAATATCTCTAACATATAATTATAAGTTCTTGAATTATTATAAATGAATATATTATATCATCTATGTATGTATTTATTTTGTAACTAAATGGATTGAAACTTGTTTTCATATCATTCACAAGTTCAAATCTCAACTATACATATTCTCCCAAGTTATCATATCATTCTGAAGTGAAAAATGTCTTACCATATAATATTTCATATGAGGCCATCATAATACTTCAATAAAAACTATTTTTTAGGAGAAATCAACCATGGTAGGATTTTAGTGATAGGATACTTTATAGACCATCAAGTAAGTTTCAAAAATTATTACGAGGAATAAATGGTCATTTAAGTTTGACGATAAATTTTAGGGGACGGGTTATATTGAAGATAATCTATTCATTTAAGAAATGTGGAGGACTTTCGTATAAAATGGTCCCGAAATATTGATCTTGATTAGATATAATCGAACGTGGATCTATATAAATCCACAAAACTTCCATGTCCTCTGTCAATTCTTGTTGATCTAGAATGATATATTTCTACAAAGAGTAAGTGAGTATTAATTTTATAATAATTCTCCACAACCTGCATGATTTTTTTAGATGTACTTGCAAGATCTCTAGAAAATTTATTAATGATGTTCTCCCATTTCGGTGTATGTATGTGTAATGGGGAATCATCCCCTTGGATTTATGATATTCTAACATGATGTAATGGAATACCATAAAATATGGGGTTAATATAGGGATATCCTTATTCATATTATCCACATATATTGTCTCTTAATTATGTGTATTAATATCAGTACATTTAGAGTAGAGCGATATTGATGAGGTATGTGCATCATATATTAGATCCATAATTTTCTATAGTGATAATGGAACATATATAACTCTTCCAAATTGAATGAATCTATAATTATAATTATTGAATTATTGAAGTATCCATTATAGTTTTCACTCAATTTAATTCAAATCTCAAAATATTCCCTTTCTTTTCTGACATTCACTTGGATATAGGGATAGTTAATAATCAAGGAAAGGTAATATATATACACTACATTTTGTGATTTAAAAAACAATCCTTAAAATATCCATGAAGATACATTCTTTCTCAATCATTAATAAGGATAAGGTATTAGGTTCATTTCTACTAAAATCATCAGCTAACGCATTCAACTTTCTAGGATGGTTATGTATTCAGTTTTCATCATCTTAGATTGCATCGAACCATATCAATTGATTGGTTTCTATATCATTATACATTAATAAATAAATTTAACTATTGTGATCCTTATATATTTCTTATTATTCTCAAAAATAGGTAATCCATATATATATTAAATTATATAATCATATTTTCTAACTTCAATTCAAGAATCCATTAATTATTTATATGGGTCTTTTATTGTCATGTGGTATAGGCTTTCATGTGATCATTTTTATTGTGTATACAAACAACTAGCCTATTTAAATAATAAATATAAATCATAGTCCCATCACCACTTTTGTTATGTGTTAGTTCATGTTAAGTGACTAGACACTTTTTAATCCCCTAAAATAATTCTTTATATTCATTATACTAATCTACATTACTACGTTCCAAGTCAAATTAGTCTTTGGGATAGATAATAATAGAAATATTCTCCAAAAACATAGTTAGTACCTGACTAACATAAGAAAATTTTAATCTTATGGTAAGACCTAATGGTTTGTTCCATTCCCCAATATTCTTTTTCAATGAAGCATCCATGAAAATTACACCACTTTTGATCTCATGGTCTAATAAATTTCATTATTAAATCTAAATGTCGTATTCATGAACTAAGCATATAACTTATCCTTTAAAAACATCATTAAAATCATAAAATGTAATTCATTTATTATTTTCAGTTGAATTATTAGATAATATCATAAATAAGATATTAATAATTTTTTATGATGTATACCCTAATGAACCATTGATTTTAAGGCTTGTGATGATCTTGAAATGAACATAATTTTATAGATCTCAATTAATTTACCCTCATGTCTGATTAGGGGAACTTTCCCAAGCAATGGAATGATCACTCATACTCTCAACACTAAAAATATCATATAATGTTATACATTCAAATGAATGGAGAAGAAGGGTGAGATATAGGGTGTGCTTGAATAGAAATTTAGATAAAGTGTTACAATGGTAAAAAATACATGGATAGACAAAAACTAATTCTATCATCCTTTCAATCACATACTATCTTAAAATAAATTCAATCTCTTAATGAATCTAAATAAACAAAACATGATCTTGATCAAATCACTCTCTCTTTAGTGGTCATTAAGGAAACCTAAACACTTATCAATTTATCACAACATTCACAAATACAAAGTGATTACAACTCCTTACTCGCCCCTCATCCACTTTATAGTCCCCTCCACTATATAAAATAGGAGAGAAGAACATTATTTTGTATTTACAATATATTCACAAATTTTCAATGAATTTAAACATAGAAGAAAGCTTCTTTTCCATGAATAGATTTTATTTGAATAAGTTTACGGTTGAGTATGTCCTCTAGTGGGAAAATCAAAAATCTATACAAATTCAAAATTCCTCCAAAGATAAATGTTTTTTTACATTACCTAGATGTTTCCCACCTTAATCAATAGTGAGAAGGATCCTTATTTAGTTTTACTAGTGAAATTGTGTTTTAATTTCCATTTTTAATTTTTTTAGAAATTCATATTTTTTCCCATAGAGAAGATGACCCCTACATATCATCTTGATCACAAAGATGACTCTTACATGGGTATATTGAGAGAACCAAGAGAAAACAATTATACTAACATGGTACCATCAAAACCCCATTAGAATTATCCTTCTATCATTAACCCCATCTTGAACACAGATGATACCATTATGTAGGGCCTAGTATTGGCATTATGTTTTCCTCATATAAATGAGAAAATATTTATGTATCCCTTAGTAGGTAAAATTATATCAATAAGGATGTATGGATACTACCGTTACATAGCCTATACAAAATTATATGCTTATATATCTTCCATGATTAAGGTTAACAAAACATTATTTTTGTCCTTATTAAGTATTTTTATATATTTATTACATGATAATATAATAAATCTTTTTAAAAATAAAAAATAGATCTTATAATTACAAAATTTATTTTAAAAACAATTTAATGGATATTTTGTTAATTAAAAAAAATTGAGTACAAAATATAAAAACCAAGATTAAATTTATTGAATAATTAAGTAACAGATTAATTATAATATTAAAAATAAATATAATATCAATTTATTATCTATATTAGCGGAGTTAAGTATCAGTGAAAATTTTTAAAACAAAATTTTGACATATTGGTTATTTTGAACCATTCATCAAGTTAATTATGATTGATTAGGTAATTTAGGAGTCTTATTTACATCACTATGAAAACATAATGTCCACAAAATATAATGTAAAATAAATACATTTAATATCATATCTCTTGACCTTCCATTGTTGGAATCGACAAGTAAGATCACATTTTTATTTGTATGGGAATTAATAATGATGATAAATTATTCAATAATTCCATGGTATTTGATACATGATCATTAAAATAATATTGGTGCTCTCAATAATCGATGAAATGAAACATATTTTCATCCATATTTTTGATGGATTAATGTTGCATGATATAGTGATAAACTAGGGTATATAAATATTTTGTCAAAATATTATTATAGTTTCTTTTATAATTCCATATATTCTATTCAAGTAATTAAATTAGGTCTCTTTGATGTAGGATTCATATCATGTATTTGTTTTACTGAAAACTCAACCTAATTATCCCAATAAATACTAATAAGCATATTATAGAATACATTAGTGAATCTAATTATAATAGACAAGACATATCAGTTTATAATTTTCTTTTTATCAAATATTTGATAAAAATATACTTTTTCACTCGGTATTGATACCGATAAATTTTATCGAATCATTATAGGAGTTTTAAAATCCTACTAACATTTTTATAAGATCTTGGGATGGTTTGGTGTATGGATAGATATTTCATTTTCTCAATAGTTGATGAAAACTAAAAATAAAGAGACAAAATCCATGGATATAATATAATAAAATTGTAATAAAGGTATAATAATATGTATTATATGATAAATATTCTTACGAACAACAACTTTGGATGATTTAGATAATTAATTTACAATATTTTACGAATAATTGTTTTCATTGATATGTATAATTTAATATTTTAGGTACTTGATTCAATATTTCTACAAACATTATAGAATATATTGGAATTATTCAAACCTCAATTGAATAAAACATTCACCAATATTGAGTAAATAGTTAGTGAAACATTCATTATGTTATTTTTTTCTCCACCTCAATAGTAATGAAGGTATATGTTTTTCCATGCATCGTTGGATTTTCTTGGTTATTAACATCATTAATCCTCAAATACCTATGGTTTAATTCATGTTCTTGAATAGTTTTTGAGTTCCCTATATTAATTCCTTGAAACGTGTGTGTGTATTGTGAGGGAAGAGTAATTCCTATATCATATTTATTTGAATCTTCATTTTACATTCCAAATATTTATATTCATAACTTTTTTTCCACACATGAATAATTTTTGAAATAAATTATTGTAGTTTCTAAGGAACTTCATACTATATCATTGACATATGGGTAAATGGACTATCTTGCCTCTATTTCCTTCCTAATTTTATAGTCTTAAATTTAATTTCATCATTTGTTTCTTATATACCACTCTACCAGACCTTTCTTTAAACTTTTTTTTACATTGAGAGAATGCCAAAATATAACTTCATATCATCCCATGCCATGGATTTCTATAGGATTTTCTAGAGGATATATTAAACCACTAATGAATATTTCTATTTTTTATAATGTTTTTGAAATAATATAAGAGTAATTAATTTGAGGCCATTTGAGAATTATCTCATATCTCTCAATATATTCATTCCCCTTATCTGTAAGCTCAAAATCATTTCTCTTCATCATTTAATATAGGGAAATATGAAAATACTCATCATTAAATATTTTTAAATATATAATAAATCCATTAATTCAACATCATCATTTTTATTTGTATTTTTAACAAATTTCCATCATTTATTATATTCTAATACAAACTTTTTAACATTTAGGTAAACGTCCTCTACCTCCTAACAAATAATCATAACAAATTTATTTTTCATGATGTTGATCTAGTATTATACAATAAGTTGATGCTAGGATCCACTAAAAGGATGTGGTTATTTAATCATGTCTTATTTTTATGGATTGGTTCTTCTTAGTTCCAAAGATTTTTTAAAATTGAAACACAAAAAACAGAAAAAAAATGGCCAATAAATCATGTATAATGAACTTTTTACATTAAGTCAAACAATATTATCATATAAAATTATACAAATCACAATATTATCCTTTGTTTCCTATAAATAAATAAATTCTAAAATTAACTAATCCTTTCATTAATACAAATTAAGGTAAAATATTCCTTATACACATGATTAAAACATCATTATTAAAATAAACATAAATAATATTTTAAATATGAAAATTATTATTTTAGTATCTTAGGGAAATATGGTTCATATAACATAAATACACATAAAAAATTACTTTAGGATAGTTTTACCAATGCATTTAATATTATTTTTATTATATGTGATTACCTTGGTACATACATATAATTAAGTGTTACAAAAATGCTATGTTGGGGAAAGAAAAATTTGTAGGGACATAAGTCATGAATAAATAAAATTTCATGGATGAGTATAATAATTCACATTAAATCATAAGTATATAATAATAATCATATGAATATCAATGTAATTTGAAGGATACATAGAATCTGGAATATGTATAATAATGGAAAATCATAAACATGCAACATGTCTTACTTCTAATTATTGGTATCATTATAAACAATGATAAATACATAATGTCCTTGAATAACATTATATGAAAAGCTACCAATATTTTATCTACATACAATGATGTAAATATTTATATTCCCTTACTTAATAAATTAGTAGAATGTAAAATTTTTGGCCTACCCATCACATTATAATATTTTTATAATCAATCATTTCACATATAATGGATATTTATGTTATGAATAATCATGAAAAACCCAATGATAAATGTATGGAATTTCATAATGAAATAATTAGGAATATTTCTACGTAAAACAATTTAATATAATTAAAATTTTATACATTTTTATATGATGAAAGGGTATAATAAATAAATAATAACAATATTTTCATTAAAAATAAAGAGAAACAACATAAGATCAATTAAAAAAGAAATATTTTTCCAAATCATTTGATGTGGATATTAATTCTTCCTAATAATTTAAAGAGACATTATATCACAAAATAAAATGAAGGGTTTGTAAAATAAAATTTATTTTGAAGTGATTTAATGAGAATAATTAGGAAAAGAGTGATACAAAAAGTATAAAACCAAATTAATTGACTCATGTTTAAGTGTTCACTTATATATCACCTTGTTTTTTTATCACATTAACACATAAAATAGAATTAAACTATTATTAATTAATCATAAATGATGATACATATGCTGTGGGGTTTGGGAAAATAGACTATTTATATTTTTTCCAAGGATAGAAAAATGTCTGACCCAAGTTGTTTCACTAAAGAGATTCATAGTTTGTACCTTATTAATTGAAAATAACTATAATAATTTATAATGAGGTTTTTTTGTTTTTTTAAATGGAATTAGATAGAAAAGTGAATGAAATTATAAAATTTCTATCAATTCAAAAAAATGATTTTAAAATAGTATTACTCAAAACTATTGTATGGATTCAGGTTACTTCATTATTCATCACTGTTTTTTTAAATTTAGTTTGATAATTAAATCATGAAGTCTCATTAGTTATGTAATATCATTTTATTCATTGGTATTGAAATTTTAAATTCCTATAAAAACTAAATTTAGCCTCCTTATATAATCATGGTTAATAAAAAATATTAATCAAGAGTACAACGCCTTCTAGGAAATGACTCCATCGCATGTTGTTTAATCCATTGAACAACTCAAATCCATTATGTGAATATCTTTGATTCAATATAAGAGAGAAAAAAGATAAAAATAATAAATTTGAGTTTGAGATATATGTTGTGGTAGATGATCTCAACAGCAGTCACCACCACTAGTATTCAACAGAAATTGTTTTAAAAAAATTAGAATTGATGTTTTAGAATTAAATAACTCTAGATTTAACCATGATTCCAATACTTGGGTCCCTTATTCATTTTCCAATGTAAGAGGACACTATAGAATAATGGGAAATATAGAAGGAAGAATAACTAAGAGAGGAGGAAATAAAGATAAAAATGATGGATGATAGTTGAAGGATGTAAAACATAAATTAAAATCAATTCATTAGTAACAATGATAATAGAACAATATTCAAGAACATATTGATAAAATAACCTAAAATATTGATGTTAATTAACACCCACTTCAACAAGTCCTCAACTATTTGGTGGAACATCTGGTCATATTATTCATTGAGTGGAATCTACTCATCTTCCATGTTCAAATATTTAGTATCAAAATCAAAGTTTGTATTTTTTGGATCATGGGTTCACATATCATTAAAAATATTAGGCATTCTTATATTTTAATGTTGACTTATACATTGGAATGGTAAGGAACATTTTCATGTTTCTTGTTTTCAATTTCATGCCCGCTGCATGGGATGTAATGGATATATCAATCCAGGTGGGAACATAACTTTTTTTTACATATTCCTATAATAATTGTTTACTACCAATATGAATCTATCACCAATAAAAACATACCTCCATAGTGAAACCTCACATTTATCATTTTTTTCTTGAAAACATAGATTATCCAAATTAAACAGATCAGCAATAAATGAAAATAAAATTTTCACCACATCAAAATTTTGTTTTTCATATTTTCTCACAAATATAAAGTGAAATATAAAAAAAACAAATATATATCATTTCTCAAATTCATGGAACTTATAATTGTTCAATGACCATGAAAAAACTTATCTCACTATTGCATAATAATTTTTCATCTATTTTTCTCTAGATAGTTATGATGTATCCATTTGAAAAAGGGATAACACTTCTTCTAAATCCATATGTCCTTCATAGTGGAAATATAGAGCTCCTATTCAATATTAAATGTATTTTAATCTTTATAATGAGCTTCAGCAAAGTCACATGAGTTCTTGGAAGTGATACATGGTGACCCCAAGCTTCAGTAGGGGTCCTATTCTTGACTTATTGCTTTCACAGTACTACTTGTGGAGGTTCATGACATCCAAGCATGGTTGTATGATGATGAAGAGAATATAATTCATTATCAAGTGGATTATGTGGCATGTCTGATTCTGGGGGTACACATTTGAGGTATGACTGTTCTATTTTGGGGAGTGGGGAACATTACCAACATAAAGCTTATTCTACTCTAGATATTCCTGTTACTGATAACAACCATCTTATAAATCCAATGTTACTTCAAACTCAGACCCCAGCTATGGGGATGTGCTCCCACATACACATTAGACACACAAAGATGGGTTATGCCAAGATGGGGGGCCCATATATTAATTTTCCCATTCCATGTGTGGGATCCTACCTAATTTGACTTTCTTTATCACAACCACCAATGTGGGCATTAACATGGGCCTACATAGTTATCCATCCCAATTGGGCTGTCTATATAGCTTGCATCACTTTTTTGAGGGATATTTTTTGGATATCCATTTTTCACCAATAAAATATTAAATCACATATGAATAGTACCACCAAAAAAATCAGAAATTAAATTAAACATTCAAAATACACATTTTTATTCATTTTAATATATATTATCAATTCAGAGGAAAAGCCTTATTTTTTAGTGATGAATTTGTTACACATGAATTCCAATTCAAATCCATTTAAAAGGATTAAAAATATTTAAAAATTTTAATTAAAAAATGTGTGCATCAATCAATTTTAAAATATATTTCATCAATTTTTATTATAGATTAACTATAATAATACTAATTACTTTATTGAATTCTAATTGAAGTAAAAAATTAATGAAATTTTTTTTTAATTATTATTCATTTTTTCATGTATTTTTATTATTAATTTATCCATTCTGTTAATTGAAATCAAAAGAAAAAAATCATTTCATTTGATATTTAAATATTATAAATTTGATACAAAAAAATCAATCATTAATTTGGTGATATTTACTTAATTGAAAAGAAAAATGGTGGAAGATAAACTAACAATTTTGTAGACATAGTGAAAAGGCTAAGGAAGATAATATAAAAATAATATATAGATTCTAAAAAAATTATAATAGACTAATATTCTTTTTTACTTAATTATATATTAATTAAATAATTTTACGTCTATTTTTTAGATGTTGGAATGGTAATGTAATAGTAGGATAAGGAAAAATGAAAATAAAAAACATGGAAAATTTCATATTTTTGTTATGGTTTCTTCTATTCTAAAACCTTTAATTCCATTATATATTTAAATAGTGTGAATTAGAATATTACTAATTATACTAGTAGTATTATGAGTGAGTATTTTAAAAAATACGGGGTAATATAATTAATTTAATATGTGATTTCCCAATGGATGAGAGGGGGTATTTATATTTCAAATGTGGGGATGATTTATTTGAGTTAAAATAGTTGTTAAATATTATTTCATGCCCAAGAAATATAATAGTTGTATTGTTTCTTAAATGAAATATTATTTCATTAAAAATGTATTTTTTTCTCACTTTTAAACATTAAAAACACTGAATTTATTAGTTCATACAAAATAAAGGGTAAAAATGATAAAAAAAAGTTTTTAATGAAATAATATATATATATAGATATCTAAAATAACATTTTATGTTTGGAAAAATAAATTATTTCTTTATAGTTAATTATTTATCTTTTTAAAATTATTTTTTTTAATCATTACCTTGTAGAAATTATTATGTCCACATTACATCAATATTTTCACATAAAACATACTGTATTTGAAATCATTTCTCCTTAATTTTCAACAAAATTATAATTTTTATAAAATTACTAAAAAATAATAATAGAATAATTATTCATTCTTGTTTTCAAAAAATAAATGAATTTTATCAATAATCATTGGACATTTACAATTAGATGGTGGAATATCCATTATTATAGAGGAAAAACATAAGCCTAGAATAACCAAAGAGAATATAAAAAACCAAATGCACAAAGTCAACACTCAATATATAAAAGAGATATCTATATCCAATGAAACAAAAAATATATAAATTCATAATTATGGTTTCAATATAAATATCAAAACAGAATTTCCATGTCAAAAAATACCATAATTATGAATATAGATTATAAATAAATCAATGAGGAACAGAATTTGGGTATCACTATAAAGTCAATTGATCCCATTTTAAATATTGTTGGTGAAGATCCCATCTAGATAGACTTATATAGGTTCATAATAAAACTATAACCTATTAACATTTACACTATATTAGTACCATGTTATGATTGAGTTAGTTATAACATGAGGCTCAATGTAGACTGACATGAATACCTCAAGGAAACATAAATAGAACAAGGGAAAAAATATTGCATCCTCCTCTTAGAATAGGAAAACCTCAATATCTATTCAAAATAAAACCAATTATTAACATAATTGATGCGAAAAAAGGAACACACACCAAACATGTGACCAAGATTGGTGATAAAAAGCAATCCCCTCAACACATATCGGTCACTAAAGCTATGTAATATATATATATATATATATATCAATCAATTTAGGAAAATAAGATGAAATATACCATATAAAAATTTTGAACTGAAAATTTCTTTGATATATATATTTTTTAATATTATAATTAAAAATTATAATATATATATTACCATAATTAATTTATTCGATGTAAATGTTAAATATAATGTATTTTTTATTACAATAGTCAAGTTACTATTTTAATCATAAGAATACTATTTGATCATACATTTTACTATTACAATGATCATATTAACATTATAATTCCTATAAATACCCTGACATCATTCATTCATTATTCATTTATTTTTATCTCAATTCCACATATAAATTTTATAAAATTTTAATAAAATTTACTTAACTTTAGGTCATTTTTATAATGTTATTCATTGGTGTTTTATTTCTAGGTGGAAAAATCATTTAATATTATCGAATTCTCTTTAATATATTTATTTTTATTTTCCCATTTTTTTGTTTTTAATTTTGAGATTTTTTTATTCTCCATATATAATATTATATATTTATGAAATAATTGAGTGTCTATTTTTAATATTTAGTTTATATGATTTATACAAAACCGTAGTCTTGAATATGAAAAAAATATATAGCAAACAAAATTTCATATAATAATTTATGGGTTTTTAAAATATAACCTAATAACATTATAAATATAATTAACATGTGATATGTGAAATGGTAATTTACCTCAATCATGAGTGATGTAATATTTAACACTTATCTTCAAAATAATTTTGTACAAATTTATTATAAATATGATTTTGTAAGAACATCAACCAACACAAATATTCCTTAATCTAATTTCTCCTTGATAATTTGGTACATAATATTAATAGGATTTGATTTAAAATTCTTCAATGGAATTCCATAAAAGTATTATTTCACACTGATGATCACATTCCACTAATAACTGTATGTTTATTTCTAGAACATGGTCTTTCAATTGGGTTCTCATTCACATTAGTTGTGCTTCAACTTCGCTTCCTGCAATGTACTATACTTATGTGATTCACAAAATAGAAAAATTATTGTTCTATGTGTACAATCCTACTAATATCAATTAATATGAAAAGTCCATCAGAAGTATATTTCATATCTTCAATTCGTCCATCCTAATTTTCCTTGAAAATTCCAAAATGATCATACATATGTTTAATTTTATAATACTACACAATAATAATAATTATTTCAAGATATGTTAATTCCAAAATAACTTAAATAAATAATGAATCAAATAGCTCACATTCACACCAATGAACATATAAAAGTAGCATAAAAAGTATTTTTCTTAAATCTATCCATTATATATAATTTTCAATATTATTTTGAATATACTTTGTTTAAAATATTTATCATCATCATCCTTTAGAATCATATCCCTCAAAAAAATTATAATAAACAATTTCCTTTCCTCTTTCATTATAATTTTCCTTGTACAATGTGGTCATTCTCTTTAGATTTTTTTGGGCCAATAAATGTTTTATTTCTCTATGAATTCACATGAGAAATAATTCGTTCAGATATATAGAAAATTATTTGGAATAAATTTTTTTTAAAGAAATCTAACATATTCTTCAGAAATAATGCTGAAAAGTTATTTATTTTTTCATTATTAATGTATATGATGATGTATAATTATAATGTTCAAAGATCTAGTGATTCAAAAAAATAACAATCGGCGAATACACTACTTTTTGAGAATTTTTAAAACATATAAATAATTCATTAACTTGAAAACAAAAAATTTATCATCTTTGTGTATGAAAAAATATAATTATTCTATATAAATTTATTCTAAAATCTATTAACTGAGAGAAACAAAAATAAAATTTATCTGAAAATGTTTAACTAATATGCTAATGATAATAAAAAAATAATGGTTTAAAATCATGAAATTGAATAACAATTATAATCAAATTCTATAAATTTTACACAGGAGAAACTCTTGAAAACTCTCCTTTACATGTTTATATATAGTTAGTATTTTTTATTCTCTTTATATACGAACATCACCTTTTTTCTATAATATTTATGTTTTTTTATTTTAATCTAATTCCAAAGGGTTCAACTTTTTAATCTTATCCAGATATCGATTCTTGGCCGAAATCTATTATCTTGGATTCAAATCATCATTCATAGTTTATAGTATACTTGATATATCAAAGTGGAATGAGTTGTTTTAATCCATGACCATTATGTTCAAACCATTTCAACATAATCTATTATATGATTCTAAAAATATTTTACATTAATTAACTAAGGATAATCTGGTATTTCTATTATTTACAATTTCAATGGTTTGAATCTACATTATCCTTATTTCTAGTGAAAAAAACATTAATTGTTTTAGAATTTTATAAACATTTTCCTTACAAATATATACACCCATCCCCAATCTAATGTGGTATCCATTAATTTATGAAATCGTAAAATAATACACCTAATTACATATATAATTACTATAAATAATCATTCTCAAATCATTGATTCAACAGTGATAGTTTTTTTAATTTGGTTAATTACAAAAAAAATCAATGAAGACCACATTGTTCAATCATGATCATGTTAGTAGGCTTAAAATTGATAATATATGGACATCCAAATAACCATAGAGACTTAAAAAATTAGTTCATATTGTAATAAATTTTATAAATAAGAAAATAAATAATATTAAGATAGAAAATCCAATTTCAAATACTAATTTCAATTCCATATTATTGTCTCCAAAATAATTTTAAATTAATTTATTGAGATGACATAATTCGAGACATTTCAGCCGAACTTTTATTCTTACTTTTAGTGAAACTATATGTTTAATGAGTGTTTGTGGTATAATAATCTTATATAATATCATGATTATAAAAGTATGATTTAAAATTTCCCCTCTTAATTAAACCATAATTTTCTAATATCGATGTCCTTAAAAAATAAAAACATTCATTTTCTGCACATCAATTATAACTCTTAAACATATTTACCAAAATATACATTTGTTTTTTAAATATGATAAATGTTTTTTGAGTAATTTCCACAATATATAAGATAAATCAGATATATAAATTCATTTATTCATTCTTCATGCGTCCATATATAATATAATGAACACGTTCTAACTGTTAAGAAATTTGAATCTCCATCATATTAGGCAGAGAGTTGACAATATTACCATTTTTATATTTGGAAAATATATCTCACATTTCATGACTATAGAAACATGAATATTTATTTATATAGGTGGATTTTATATATTATTTTACATATATTTTCATATCTCAAATTCCTCAATCCATTATTTTTTATTACAATAAAATAAAATTGCATTTTACCTTCACTAACTTGAAAAAATTTACAATTGTTAATTATCTTCTCTATATTCCACAAAAAAATTTAAAAAACATTATTATGGAAATATTAATATGTAATTTTAACTATTTTATATTAATAATAATTAAAACAATATATTATATTATGTTCTATCCCATCAATAAATAGTATATTACACCAATTTCTTCTAAGGCTACTCCATTGAATTTGTGGGATCCATAATATTTAAAAATAATTAAAACCTATTTTTAAATTCAATAATATCATTAATAAATTAAGAAAACCTATCATATGAGATCAATAAATAATGTTTAAAATGTAATTCTTTCCATTTTATGAATCATTCAAGGTGATTTTTGTAAAAAATACCATTTACTTTTCCTTCGTATTATGTTTTTTTATTGGGTATCTCTTCATAATTAATTGATTTGGAAATAAGGTAATACTATTTGGGTTATATAATTTTGGTAAATCACACATTCCACTTTCTAATTTCGAAAAATAAAATTTATTATGAACAATTATATAAATTTTTATCTTTTTTATAAACTTATATTATTTGAGTAAGTTTTATCTCCGACAATTACTACTTTTTAAAATAATTATACACATGAAAAAATAATCCTTAAAAAATGTTTGTTTCATATTCCAGAAAATCTTTAGACACTCATGTATCATGAAATTGATAGGTAAACTCCCAAAGCATGCCTATTATACACCAATTATGAGAAACAATGGAAATGGAATCTACTCAAATATGGTAGCCATTAGCTCTGTATAAACCTATTAATTTATATTATAAAATATCATCCCTCTATAATAAATAACACATTTAATGGAAAATAAAACATATTAATATATAAAAAAAACCACGAAATTTTAATGGAAGTTAATTCATTGGGAATTAATAGACAATACCATCAAATACCCAAATGAAGAATGCTTGATCACTGATGTCACAAATGGGGTTATTAAAATGATAACTCAAAAACATTACCCATCAAACCATCCATCCATATATAGCCTCACTAGTTATCTATCATCGTATCATTGATGTATTAAAAGACATAGGGATCAACATGCACATTTTAAAATGGGGGATAATAATAAAACACTCTATCATGGTCCCAAGCTGTAGGTTAATACCAAGGAGATCCAGTTCCTATATAGATCAATGAAAATCATACCATTGGTGTGTTAGAAGACATGGGGATCAACTCATGCTTTTTTATACAGGGGATAATAATAAAACTCTAGATAGTGGTTCCAAGTAGTATGTAAATACCTAAGAGTTCTGGTTCCTATATAGATCTATTAAAAATATGGTGTGGGTTTCCAACATCACATCACCTTATCATCATACATAACCATGTTTATTATAAATCCATGAAAATTAATCCATATATCATTTTCATTAGTATTTCAAAATATAAATTATTATTATAGATTATGTTAGAAAATGGTAACATAATCTCAAATCCCATCATATATTCACAATTGTATATTTCCCAATAGAAGAATATATAAAATAAAGGATGTAATAAATTCATTAATCTACCTATTCTAGAAGTACGAGAGAATATACATAATTTTATTTCTACAGTTATATATATGAATGTGTGTGAATGCATGATGAATGAAATAAACATATTCAGGGAAACAAATGTTTTTCTAGGTTCTAAAAATCATTAAACATTTAGGGGCTAAAAGGTGGTGGGGTCAGTGAGGCGTCGATAGATTTGGGTGGTTTATTCCCCCTACAAAGCATTTGAAGGTGGCAGGGTCAGCGAGTAGCCAACAGAGTCAGGGATGGATGCCCCTTGTGTGGCCACTGAAGGCTACAATGCTAATGTGAAGCCAATGGAGATTGGGGAAGATACCCCCCTATGTGGCCTATTAAGGAGGCAGATTCAGTGAGTAGATGATGAAGATTTGGCATTGTGCCGATGGAGTTGAGTGAGGGTTCCCCTGTGTGGCATTTGAAAGCAGCGGGGTCGGCAAGGAACAAATGGAATCGAGGGGGTGTGTGAATGCTCTTTTCATAGCCTTTGAATGTGGTAGGTTCATCATGGAGACAATGGAGTTAAGGGTGGTTACCCCATGTGCATCTTGTGAATGAAGCGGAGTCGGCAAGGAGTCGATGACCTCTTTTTTTCATATACCCATTGTTACTAATACTCTCACACATGATGGAGAGGGAATTCGCATGGGTCTTTCCACGATTTTCATGCCTGAAAATTTTAATATATTCATAGTCGATGGAGAAGATACTTCATGTCAGGTTCACAATTTTTGTTTCCAACACTTTCGTCTGGTACGACATCCATTTGTGAGGGATGCACTGATTGTTTCCATATATTCCTATATTCCAAAGGCGGGTGGAATCCATCACGTATTCAAGGATATTTGTTCCTTATTCAAAACATGAATATGGGATTTCAGTTTCCCCTTTCTTGGATTTATCGATTGAAAACGTTACAATGTTTGGGACTCCCTTAATGATAATGATGTTGTTCATGAATCTCATTCCACATGACATATCTTTGTGGATTCGATTTAAATAGGAAACTTCTATTAAGATATTACCGTGGTTTTTTACTGGGTGACATCCTTCAGTCAGAGTTGATGATACGATACAACATTTCGGGTCATCTATGAATGAGTGTACATTGAAAGACATGTATCATCCTCATAATTGGGCATGTCAAGGGCACAAAATCCTAGGTATACCACATCAATTGCAGGGTATCATATGCCCGAGGCATGTACTTGTGGTTTTCCTCAGCTTACCATTCTTATCATTGGGTATGCAACGAGTTTGACATCTTGTAGAGAGGGTTATTCCAAAGTAATATCTTCTGAGGTTTTCCTCAACCATATAATGTTTAACATGAGGTATCCCACAAGTTTAATGTATTTCGGAGATGGTATGAGAGTGATCAGAACATACCATGGAGATGGATTAGATTCATACATCCCTTGCAGGGAGTGCCTGGATGGTTTACTAGATGGATGGATCAGAAAACTCAATAAGAGAGGAACCATGGTGGTGTGTCCCATAAATGAAAGATATCGCATCATAAAAGATGCACTTGACATCACTAAGGGTGGATCAAGGAAAGTGCACCTTAGAAAGGGGGACACCAAGGTTTACCATTAGATAGTATCGAAACTCAGAGATTTTTTCTACGTACCCTTTGTAGATGACTTGGATCAAAACCCAAATTATTTGAAGAGGTCATGAATAAAAGTGTACACATAGGACAACGACCTGGAGAAATGTTGGGGCTTATGCATTCATAATAGCCCATTGTAAGAGGGTCACTCTTGGTTGGATGGTTATGGATTATAGGTGTCTTATGTACAGTTAGCTTTCCAGGTGGATGGCATGATCTTACTGGGATTTGGTGGCCCGGGTAAGAATCAGAGAGGGTAAGGATATATTTTTGAAGGATAGAGTGAGTATTGATGGAACCTACGTGAGGATGATGGTGACTTCTGGATTTATCCATAGAGAGGGTTTTTATGTATCCACATGGTAGGGAATCAAAATTCATGAAATTCGGTTGGAAAAAGGGTCACCTGAGGAGGCATCCCATGAGAATGGATGCATGGATGGGACCTAGAGGAAGTGTCACCTCCGGGATAGTGCATGACCTTCCTGAAATAAAGGGTCTCATGGGAGAGACCAATATTGGACATTATTGATGGTCATGATCCTTAGGGAGGTTTCCCACATATCTTTGTGTAAGGGAATCAGTGTACTTGTAGTTAATAATGGGGTATTAAATTAGGGTTTACACATAGGATAGAGACCCAACAACATGTTGGAGGTTATATCTGGTTAGCAGCCTCAGAGTTGGTCTGACACCACTGGCACAAACCAAGGATGTGTGTCACATAAAAGGGGACACCGAATTTTTCCAGTGTTTGGGGTTGAACCTCAGAGAGGCTTCTTACATACACTTTGTAGACATCCAGGATCCAAAACCACAAAGTTCTAATATGAATACCATTGATTTAGGTTGATCCTCAGGGAGGCATCCTATGTATCCTTCCTATAATAGAAGGATCAAAACCCACATAGTTTGAATATTTTTACTAGTGTTTGGGGTTTAACGTCGGGGAGGCTTCCTACGTACCTATTTTAGGATACATGGATCAAAATCCATGTAGTTCAAATAGGTTTTCCAGTGTTTGGGTTTGAACCTCAAAGAGGATTTCTACATACCCAAACTAGTAGATAGGGATCAAAACCCACATAGTTTAGGATGAGTCATAGGATGACAGTGTCTATGGAGGACAACGACCGGAAGATGATGTTGCGCTATATGCATTGTTAGCAGCACATGATTGATCTAAGACCTGGGGGTAGACCAAATAGTTGAATCCCTAGAAAAGGAAATACATCGGCTTACTATATATTTCAATTGAACCTCAGGGAGGCATCCAAAGTAATCTGTCTAGAAAACAAGGATCCAAATCCATGTAGATAGTAAACATATAGCATCGCATCTTGCGGGATGAAAATGGGATAAGAGTTTAATGTCATGCTGGACACGGTCAAACTGACGAGAAGAGTTCAAGACTAATGGGTGTTGGGCTTGAATCTCAGAGAGGATTCCTATGTACCTTTCTCAGAAAGGGTTATGGATAAGAATCAATGTAGTTTGGTGGTAAGGGAAGGGGTTACACATTTATGTTTCTCGGAGAGGATTCCACGGTAAATGCTTACTCTAATCCCACATGATCCATGCTCAATGTGAGAAACAAGAGGCAAAAATAGACATGATGATCATGATTTAAAGGTTAATTGATCTTAAACATATAAGCTACCTGGGTGCCTCTAAGGAGTGACAATGGTGAATGGGAAAAACCCATGGTGTAGAGAACCCAAAACCCAGGGTGTCTCATGAGACATGATATACTTATCATTACATCATTACAAAATAAATATCATGTCCCATGACTACAGAAGATCGCGAGGCTCAGGATTATGGGAAACCAGCTGCTCTGATTAAATTCATCAGTACATACCATGCCTGAAAAATTTTAAACAAAACGTAGGGTGAGCAAAAATGCCCAGTAAGGGGTTTTAAAACATTTTTAGAAAATCCTTTCTCAAAGAAGTCCTTTTGAAGATAAAAAACACTTGGCTAAAAACGAAACATTTTCTTTTCATGAAACCAACATTTTGAAAACCACTTGCACAGAGAAGTACATACTTGAAATAAGTTTTAAAGTAAACATGATCAAAGAGCGCAACATAAGAAAAATAAACAATGCATAATAATAAAACAAGGCTACTTGAATTCAAAAAATATAATTCTTGTGACTAACAGGGAATACGTTCATAACATGGTTCATGAGAAACAATACAGTTTATCTAGCAATTCACCACCTGAAAAAAAGTTCTTGACATAAAAAAAATTATGTTCTCATAGTCATGGGAGTTTTCAACTAGGGGTTGACCTGTTAGTTGAACCAACCCCTGGTTAATCAATTATCATTACATGCAGAGGGAATTCATAATACTGGACTTTTTCAAGACCTCGCATCATGACCTTAAAACATAACTTTAGTACGGGTCAAGTCCAAACGCCAATCCCGTTTCCCATGGTAGCATGGGCCAAGGCTATTCGCCAAGACCGTTGCACATGATAGCACGAGCCAAGGCTATTCCCCAATACCGTTGCACATAAAGTCTCATGAGACTCTTGCTTTACCCAATGCATTGGAGCGCTGTATAATTCCGGGCGCACCTGTCACATTTAAGTCCTATACATCCCTCACATATCTTGACATGGTCATTCATTCAAAGGGTTTCATACATTCATAATTGAATACCATTTTGTCCACATATGTAATCATATCATGAAAACAGTATTATCATGAAAAACATGATGACGTGCATGCTAAAAATCCATGCACATAACTAGTTATCTTAACATAAAAAAACTTGGGTTTTCAAGAAAATAAACATAACACTTAACATTACAGAACATCATAATACCCATGTTAAGAAGGGTTGTTCATAACTTACAAATATGATGATGAATGGATGAAAACAGTTCTATCATTGAAAACCTTATGACATGTGTACTAAATCTCCGTTCACATAAAAAGTTAACATTCGAAAACATGGGTTTTATGAAAGTAACATAAAACTTAACATTTCATGCATCAAAATACCCAATTAAAGCATGGCCATTCATAACATGCACATATGATGATAAATGGATGTCATAGGCATTTAAAACAGGTAGTTGAGGTTACAATGTGCAAAAATCAAGTCCATCTTGGGGAAAACATGTATATCATTGTGTATACTCTTTTATTAGCATGAGAACGTACCTATGAATACAAGTATGCATTTTCAAAAGTTCAAGGAGTCCATACTAACCGTTTTCACATAACAAAGATCCTGATTAATCCAGAACAGTGATAAATGAAATTCTCAGTCTCAGGAATGATTTTTTTTTGAAATCCAACTAACTCACAAACTTGTTCTTGCTTTATAGAAATTGTAACCATGGTCATTAACTTCATATTGATGTATATACACA
Organism: Viscum album; assembly: GCA_963277665.1. NCBI lineage: Eukaryota > Viridiplantae > Streptophyta > Magnoliopsida > Santalales > Viscaceae > Viscum > Viscum album. The sequence goes on from OY728128.1 coordinate 1,502,661,781, forward strand.
TACGTGTGTGTATATACAATAACATCATTAACTTGCACAGCTTTACCTATTCATCCATTTACTCAAAATCTCCATTTTAGAGAAGGAAAAAAATCATGGGGTATAAACATTGAGAACAGATTGCATATCATCTTCTAATATGTGTATATGAATGTATATATATATATACACTCATATATATAACGTATATATTTATATATATGAAAACTGAATCTCAATCAAACTTTGTAAAAAGAATATGAGTTTGACCCTTATATGTATTTCATACATTAAGAGCATCGTTTCATAAACAAATTATCATCAATTGAAAAATCATAAAATAAAAAAAATGTATTGGTTTGTTTCACATATATAAGTATATATATATATATATAAATACCAACCGAAGCTTGAGTAGGCAAAAGAAAAAGAAAAGGACTTGACCCTTACAGAACGGAGAGGAGGTGAAGAGGAGACAACGAAGAGTGAAATCAGGTGCATAACTGCATGATAAACACACACACACACACACACATATATATATCACACATGTATAGGTGTGTATATATATAAGACAAAACTCTAACAGAAAACCACATCAAAACTTCTCCCTTACCTTGATCGACGAGGACGAGGAGAGAATGAGGCAGCAACAAGGTCCAGAAGCCAAAGAGGGAGACGGTCCTTCCGCCTTCGGTGCAACAGGGGGTTTTTAAAAAAATGAAGAAGAAGAAGAAGAAGAAGTATTCGGGCGAGGAGAGTTGTCGGTTTCGGCTGTGGAAAAGAGGGAACAACTGGGCTACTCATCGGCCTAGAGAAGAAAACAGCACCCTAGTCTACTGGTTCGACAATGCAATGAAGGAGAAGAAAACTAGGCGGACGCGGGGGAGAAAGAAGAAAACGAAAGGAGGAAAATGCGAAAAAAGGGTGGACAGCCGGGATTAAACTGAGGGAGATCGTGCGGCTCAGAGATGACGCAGCATTAAAAAGAATCAAAGGCCAAGATCAGGGGAGGCCGGATCGGACGGCCTGGGGTTCACCGCGGTTTAAAACACGGTTTTCTACAGGTTTTTCTTTAAAAAAAAATAAAATCATTTTATTAATAATATTATTATTAATTTAATACAACATTATTACACTCAATTATTAAATTAACTTTCATTTTTTTTAATAAAAGTCATTTTTCAATTGATTTAATCAAAACATCTTATTATAAAAACCTATATATATATATATATATATATATTCTGTTTTAAAATAAAAATAATTTTTATTGGCCTTATTATATTAAGTATATTATTTTTAAACCATAATTATTATATTTTGTAAAATTAAAGGGTCATTTAATCAATTAAAGAAAGCATCATAATATATATATATATATATATATTTATTTATTTATTTATTTTTACTTTCCTGAATTACATAATAATTAAGTTAATTTATAATTTCATGAAAACATTCGGATACACTCTTTTAAGGAGAGAAAAAGAAATTGGTTGCTTAAAATAATTTGTGTAAACTTAAAGACGCGAGATTTGTAAATAAAACCATAATTTAATATAGTTTCAAAAATAATTAATAAAGGTCGAATTATAAGAGAAACATATATCTAATTTGATGAAATATATATATAACTCATAAAAATTCATCCAGTTTGATATAAATAGAAAATAAAAGTTGAATTGTTCAAATTAATATGTATAATGGAAGAAAACAATAATATTGATTTTCGCCGTTTATAAACATAAACTAGAATTAGCATTTTGGGAAAACTAAATTAATATTGATGACACTTTAAAACATTAAAGAAAAACACAATTATCATTCCGATTTTATTCCAACGGTAAAAAATAAACACAAGATTCTTTAGGAACCAACGGTCAAATTTATAGCTGTTTTGGGGTTCAACGGTTATATTAAGGTTCTTATAAAAAAGGGTTTGATGTCGGGTGTCCTTTACCCCAAGTGACTGAAGGAGAAGCAATGATTGTTCGTGTGATCCCCTTGGTGCTGATCACGATCATGGTGGCTTCATTAATCCTTATGTTCCTTATGATGGATGCTCGAAACCCCTACCGCATTCTCGGGTTCTTAGTAGTTTTAAGAAGTCTTCCCATTATTGTAATCGGTTTCTTAGTTGGAATATTTGGTTAGTGAGTTTTTCTTCTAACCCTAAAATTGTTAGACCCTTCAGTGTTGAGTTCATAAAAAGTTACGTGTTTTTATGTTTTACATTCTGATTGTTTTAAAGAGAGAACTTCAATAGCACAAAACGCCCAATTTTTCATTTATGAGGTTTGAAAACTTCAGGGTGTTACATTATCTCCCCCTTCAAAGAATTACGTCCCCGCAATTCTATCATAAAAAGAGAAACTGAAACCCCAAACGTAAAACACTACCGAAACAGTGGATCTGGCTCAGTAAACGGGACTCCAAAGTTGGCACACAACTCTTCCGTTTCCCTAGTCCAGATGCACCTCGAACAGTGCTCCTTGAACTCCTGTTCATGTGTAATGCACACGGGCTTCCAGAGGGAGTCTCGTGCGATGAAAAGCTCAGAAACATCCGATTAGATAAACTCCTTGATTAATCTTCTGGCCACATCATGCTCGAGGTAGTCGAGAGGGATGATGCGGTTGAGGAGACTGAGGTTCAGGACTTGGAACATATAAGCTGTACTGAGCTAGCCATCCAGGGCGGCCACGAGGAAACACGCTCTTGCAGGAAAGTTTTGTGTCAGAGAGAAACATTGGAACAGGCCCTCAAAGTATATTCCCCATCTCCTATAGCAGGGGAGTTGAGTAGCAGCGATGAGGTGAAAGACGCGATCATTCTCTTGACATAACCGAAAAATCTCTGGACTATTTTCTAAATTGAGCAAACACTGTAAGGACCCTTGCAGGTGGAGAAAGGATGGGTAATCCGCCTTGCATGCCTTGATCAAGATGACTTCTACTAGCTCATTGGGTTGGTATGAGAAGTTTTTTTGTCCAGCCATCTTAAAACAAACATCGAAGGGAAACTCTTAACAACATAGATAAGGTGGAGACATGAAAGGAAACAAGAAACTTCCATTTATGAAAAAGTTTACATGGAAAAGTCTGAGTTCACAAGACGTACGCCACAAAGAGTGGTGAAACTTCCTAACTCTTCAAACCACACACAGGATGAACATACAGGACTAAACTCATGGGAACATTTATAACACCTCCTGAGTATAGCGTGAGGGGTGTGGAGTTGGGAAACATCGGTGTAGGGACCCGAAGCTTAACGTACATGGACATTACATTACATTTTCGGAATACATAGTACATAACAAAAAAACACACACACAAGGATCGTAATAGTTTAGTGTCTTTGGAAACTTGGAATATAATCTTCTAATCGTGGTGAAAGATCTTCAAAATCTCCCATAAAGAGCTTCCTTTTTTTTACCTAAAACCTTTCTTTATATCCTGGGGAAAAGAAAACATAAAAAAAGGGTGAGCTCAAATGCTCATTAAGGGTATACAAAAGAAATATCAATCACATCATATACATAAGCACATAACTTTTGGAAATCTTAACCAGCAAAAGATATCATAATTTCTTAACATGGGGTAAATCATGGCAGTGAAATGTAATCACAATAATCATAACTTAAAACATGAAACTTTGTGGCATACACACATAATCATAGAGAATCATTTCTTTTTAGTCAAGACTCATTGCCAAGACTATCTTAGTGGACAAAGTCCCTTTCTGAATCGAGTAACCCTCGTTTCAGTCCTCTTTCACTGAACCGGTATAACCTACCATTCCAGCCATGTCTATCTCATGAGATATAAAATCTTTACCCAATGCATTGGAGGGAGATATAGGTCCCACCCATCTTATAATGAATCCTTTCTTATGTGTGCCACATAATCATAAACCATACATCATAGCGTAACCCATGTAATAAAAATGTGATTCTTAAACAACATGACATCATAAAACAATTCATATAAGATAAAGGAATTCATAAAAATATTTCCATCACAACATAATCAAATCCATGTAATAATAGGGATAAAAACAGAACCCTTTTATTATCTTAGATGGAAAATAATTTTGATAAAATACTTGAACTCCATTCTTGAAGAAAATATCCTTTCTACTTCAAAAAAAACTTTTCCTTTCTTAACATGTCATACAATTTTAAACTAAAAGAAGTTGATTAAAAATAAACTTGAATACTTGTAAAGGAAACTTCATGGAAATAATGTTTTATAAATCCATTCATGCAGTATAAGGTAAAAAAACATTGTTTGTACTTTTGTCAGAAAAGTCAAAAAGTGCCTCGTACGAAAAACGACAAAAGATTCCTTTCATTTCTTTTACTAAAAACTCACCGAAGGGTAAAAATGGATTTAAACAATTGTAGGTGGATGGAAATAATATTACATATTTATGAAACATGGATGTGGATGATAAAATACACCCCAGTAAATACTTACGAATAAACAATCTCGGATAAAAATGAGATTGTGATATTTCCCTTACCTTAGGTCTGATTTGCTTTGTACGTGTCCGAAGCTCCTGTATAATGGTTTAAATAATTTTATTGACTTATTGATATGATATCATATATGGTCATATTCTTAGCTTCTTGTTAGTAATATTTCCTTGTTACTTGTTACTCGGGTCTTTATTGCCTTTTGTTCTTATGCGTGTTTTGCCGAATACATTCTTATTATTATTTTATGGTTATAGATACCTTATATCCAGAATGGTATTATTGTAACATATATAATATTTATTCATTCAATTCATTTATATAATTACTATGTAATGATGATCATGTGGAACGAGTCGCATCACATCGTGGAGACGGTATTCCGTACGTACGCACGAGTGATGATATCGTTCCTATGATCGTGGAACTGTATTGGAGTTGATATATATTATTTCAGTATCAATATTACTTTATAATAATCATAAATAGTTACTCATTACACCATTATACTCATCCTTTTAAAGTGATGGAGGAAAAATAGATTACACCACGGCGTGGAGACGGTATTCTGTAGGTACGCACGCGCGGTGATTTCATTTTTCCGTGGGATGTATAGAAGGTGAATTAGGGTTGTTTCATATTTATAATAACATATCAGTATGTAAGTAATACTGATGTCATTACTTTATCATGAAACAACTAATGAAGAAGAAGTTGAAGAAGAAAGAAGTTGAAAATATCGGTAATGGTTATTACCTCTTCTTTGGAACGCCTCTTTGAAGCCTCCACTTAGGGAACTAAGATTGGTCTTTGAAGAAGCCCAGGACCTCTAGGATTATTCTAGAGAAGTGGAGAGGAGAAAATGGCAGGGGTTGGCCGAGCTTGAGTGCTCAAATTGGTGTGAGGAGGAGGGGGAGGAGGTGTCCTTTTATAATGGAGGAGAGGGGCACCTTAGAAATATCTCAAAATATTATTTTATATTAAAGTCAAAATCGGTTTATAATGGTTCAAAATGGTCTTATTTTGAAGCTAAAGTGGGTATGGGTCGAAATCCTATCAACCAATAGGATTTAGACAAGTTTAGGGTATTATTTTAACCTTATCAGTTAGATTTAACTCTAAGTAAAATAATTTAACTTTTACCGTTTCTTTTTGTTTTCTTTCACTATATGGTTAATACACTTACTATAACATGCCAAAATAACCCCAAATTGTTTATTATTAATATATATATCTGTATCTAAGTCATTTTGCCGAACCTTATATTTTTAGGAATAAAATAACAATTAATAATATATTATTTGATTTAAAAATTATTTTGTGTCAATTTTGACACTATTTGATATATGATTTTTGTGAAAATCATAATAGAATTATATGTTCGAACCAAGTTGATTAAATCATCACTAATATATCATAGTAACCTAGAAAATTAGTGGAATTCATAAAAAGTCTCAAATTACATTCATTTGAGAATTTATAACATCAATTATGTTAATATTTCCTTAAACGGGTAATTACTGCATCATCGTTGTGTCATAAATAAATTAATTTATTTAAATTCTAAAAATTATAAATAAAATATCATTATAAAGTAAATCTTTTTATCTTTCTGATGAATATTTATTGTCGAATTTATCTTATGTGTAACCCCATATTAAAAATGTTTTAGTTATTAAACATTGATTTTAACTCTTTTAACTCTTCTTTGAATTAAATAATAATAAATGTACTAATCTAATCCAAGTGGGCCTAAATGGTCATATTTTATTCCTAAGCTTGTTTTTGGTCGAATTACACTTGTCCAATAGAATTAGGACATGTTTTTGGGTAATAATAATATCATTTTTTACCCTTAATTACCCTATTTACTTTTAACCGTGGTAAATAAAAGTAAAAAGTTACTATTCACCAAAAATTATTTTCATTTCATTGAACCACATTTTACATACTGACATCAACCGTTTCTCTCGGATTTTTGAAATTCCATTCAAAGAAGCGGTAAAATTAAGATTTATGATGAAATTAATTTTTTTAACTACCACTTAGTAGTTTTACTATTCATCAAAAATTGATGCTTTTCAGAACAATGCCAAAATTTCATCCTAAGCTATATTTCATATTCCGAATTCAAAAATGAAGTCTATTTTACCAAATTCATATCATATAAGTTGCATTAATTAATTTTATAATTAAATCCCGCTGTTAAAACAAAGAGCGTGTTTTTAAGAAACAATATCTATCAAAAAATTGACACTTGTTTAAGTCTAGTTTAAATGTGAAATTACATCCAATGACCAACATTGTATTAAATTGTAAAAATATATTCTAAATATACTTTAAAACCACTAAAATTAATAATCTATCACTATTAATTATTTCGATTGAAAAAGTTGTTTTTAACTAAAATTTAGTAATTTTCACTATTCATCAAAATATGAAAGTTATCCGAAAATCACCAAAATTTCACCTTAGGATAAATTCGATACTCAGAATCCAATAATAAATTCCATTTTGAGAGCTAAAATTTCTAAAATTTTAAAAGGTGGTTATTACTATTCATAACGGCTAGTTTTAATTATATTTTAATAGCATATCGTTGTTTAGTGAAACTCAGTATTACATACTACACACGCTATCGAGGAAGGTCGCGATTGCGTGTAATGCAAGGCAAGTCAAGGATGCGTGTTGTGCAAGCTCCTTTTGGTGCAGTGTACAACACAAGACATTAGTGAAATTAAAAAGAATATTTTTCATAAAATCTCGGGGTGTTACATTCTACCCCCCTTGAAATGAATTTCGCCCTCGAAATTCGTCAGGGTTATAAATGGTTTACTATTCAAAATTTTCTTTAATAGAAACCCACATCGTAAAAAGGAATACCAAAACCAATCTTTAAAAACGAAAGTATGAAACGTAACGGTTACCCAAATAAACTAATCGCTGGGTTTCCACATAGGTAAAAATATGGATATGGAAGAGAAATATAACCATCATGTTCTGATGGAGAGTGGTAGAGAACATGGCTATGGAAAATCCAGTAATCACAAATCCATAGATTTATGATGATATAAGGTACCATCTAATTCATCAGGTATAAGATCACCAGGACAACATTTTTGGTTTTCAAGATCATTTCCCTAAAGTTGAAAATTTGAATTAGAATAAATACTTACTTTATTTTGGTACAATCTCACTATTGTTCGTGCCTTGAACAATTTCCACTTCATATCTTAAATAAATGAAGTTGAATTTGTTATTCGTGATGTGTTAGTAGATCATGTGATAGAATGACGGGTCATTCCATCTGTCTCAAACAAAAGGTTATCAAAAATTATATACATAAGTCGATCTATAGTGAGATTAATCACATATGGTTCCTAAAATGGACTTATACTTCATATATCATACTTCTTAATATAATAAAACTAGTTTCTACTAAACAGGGACTTCCTGTAGGTCAGTGGTAGGCGATAAAGGCCAGTTGCACTTCGGTTGTGGGTTCGATTCCCACGGCCTTGTCCGAAGCGATGGGCTGTCGCCTGTCCTGCAGGTTGTCCTTTTTCTAAAACTACATTACTATAACATCACATAAATAATATCAAAAGTTATATCCTTAAACAATACTAACTTATGTCCAACATAATCCATTCCAATCTTTAGGCTTATTCATAATACTGCAGTCCACTCTCATAATATAGTGAAAATGATTACCAGAGATTTAATACCATCATTGATCCCCATATGTCATAAGATATGTTTTGTTGGTCACATTCTAAACATTCAAAGGCCTTAATCATGTATTCTCTTGAATACCCATTGAACCTTAGTGAAAACATGAATGCAGTTAAAAGTTAACACTTTCCATAGACCAAAATCCTCAAAATTACTTATACTCAAACCATTATATCACTTAGTCCTTATATCAATCATGAGCTCATGAATACAATCAAACATCTCATTATCATCTTATCCCTTCATTATGCGCATATCATCTACATTCCAAAAATATCTGAATAACCATTCATGGATACTGGTACCATTAATCATACACTTTCAAAACTCAAGGAAAGAAAACAGTGTAACAATCCTTAGATGTCTCTTTATTCCATAGTACCATGAGATTACTTATACAACATTACACATGATAAACATGTAATCATTCCACTACATTCTTAAACCATTGACTGAGCTTCAACAATTATTTCATCTCACATATCATTTGTAGTCTCATCATCATCATCCACATAAATACTACCCATACGACCGTACTGATTTTCTTCATGAGACTTTCCCTTAGGGCATTGGTTTACATAATGCCCGTACATTCCACATTTAAAACATTTAACCATTGTTGATGTCGTAGCAATACCATTATCCTCATCCCTGGTGTTAACTGAACCTTTTCCTTTGCACTTACTGGCTTTGTGTCCTTCTTTTCCACACCCAAAGCATCTTCCAGTTCCATTGAAACATTCTCCTTGATGCCTCTTCCCACATGATTTACATAGGGGAAATTGAACTTTCTTTCCTCTATAATCATCATGAAACTCCATCTTTCTCTTATTAGCCGAGTCAGGAATCTTACCAAATTTAACTTTACTGATCATATTATGAGATTGCTGATTCGGCATAATAATGATGTTCGGACCTCCAAATCCCATTTCATTTGGTTTCTCATGAAGAATATCATTCCATTGTCCATCATATCCTCCATTATCGTGAATCATCTTGTTTCCAGCCATTTTCTAAAACCCAAAAAGAATAGTGTGAGAGGCAAAAATCATAATAAAGGGGGAGTAACATCAATATCTAACATCTTTGGTTTAATCTAATATTGTTACCATAGTTCTAGGACTATATCCTATACGTATACTTATCCTTAGGGACATCCCTAGACATACCTTAGAAATGTCTCTAGGGATCTCACTAATGTTTTCGCATCCTAGTTTCCAAAGGTTGACTAAACCTTTCCTCTGATACCAACTATAGGGACCCGAAGCTTAAAGTACATGGACATTACATTTGCGGAATACTTAGTACATAACAAAAAAACACACACACAAGGATCGTAATAGTTTAGTTTCTTTGGAAACTCGGAATATAATCTTCTAATCGTGGTGAAAGATCTTCAAAATCTCCCATAAATATCTTCCTTTTTTTTAACCTAAAACCATTCTTTATATCCTGGGGAAAAGAAAACATAAAAAAAGGGTGAGCTCAAATGCTCAGTAAGGGTATACAAAAGAAATATCAATCACATCATATACATAAGCACATAACTTTTGGAAATCTTAACCTGCAAAAGAGATCATAATTTCTTAACATGGGGTAAATCATGGCAGTGAAATGTAATCACAATAATCATAACATAAAACAAGAAACTTTGTGTCATACACACATAATCATAGAGAATCATTTCCTGTTAGTCAAGACTCATTGCCAAGACTATCTTAGTGGACAAAGTCCCTTTCTGAATCGAGTAACCCTCGTTTCAGTCCTCTTTCACTGAACCGGTATAACCTACCATTCCAGCCATGTCTATCTCATGAGATATAAAATCTTTACCCAATTCATTGGAGGGAGATATAGGTCCCACCCATCTTATAATTAATCCTTTCTTATGTGTTCTACATAATCATAAACCATACATCATAGCGTAACCCATGTAATAAAAATGGGATTCTTAAACAACATGACATCATAAAACAATTCATATAAGATAAAGGAATTCATAAAAATATTTCCATCACAACATAATCAAATCCATGTAAAAATAGGGATAAAAACAGAACCCTTTTATTATCGTAGATGGAAAATAATTTTGATAAAATACTTGAACTCCATTCTTGAGGAAAATATCCTTTCTACTTCAAAAAAAAACATTTCCTTTCTTAACATGTCATACAATTTTAAACTAAAAGAAGTTGATTAAAAATAAACTTGAATACTTGTAAAGGAAACTTCTTGGAAATATTGTTTTAGAAATCCATTCATGCCGTATAAGTTAAAAAAACATTGTTCGTACTTTTGTCGGAAAAGTCAAAAAGTAACTCGTATGAAAAATGACAAAAGATTCCTTTCATTTCTTTTACTAAAAACTCACCGAAGGGTAAAAATGGATTTAAACAATTGTAGGTGGATGGAAATAATATTACATATTTATGAAACATGGATGTGGATGATAAAATACACCCCAGTAAATACTTACGAATAAACAATCTCGGATAAAAATGAGATTGTGATATTTCCCTTACCTTAGGTCTGATTTGCTTTGTACGTGTCCGAAGCTCCTATATAATGGTTTAAATAATGTTATTTAATTATTGATATGATATCATATATGGTCATATTCTTAGCTTCTTGTTAGTAATATTTCCTTGTTACTTGTTACTCGGGTCTTTATTGCCTTTTGTTCTTATGCGTGTTTTACCGAATACATTCTTATTCTTCTTTTAAGGTTATAGATACCTTATATCCAGAATGGTATTAGTGTAACATATATCATATTTATTCATTCAATTCATTTATATAATTACTATGTAATGATGATCATGTAGAACGAGTCGCATCACATCATGGAGACGGTATTCCGTACGTACGCACGAGTCATGATATCGTTCCTATGATCGTGGGACTGTATTGGAGTTGATATATATTATTTCAGTATCAATATTACTTTATAATAATCATAAATAGTTACTCATTACACCATTATACCAATCCTTGTAAAGTGATAGTGGAAAAATAGATTACACCACGGCGTGGAGACGGTATTCCGTACGTACGCACGCGCGGTGATTTCATTTTTCCGTGGGATGGATAGGAGGTGAATTAGGGCTGTTTCATATTTATAATAACATATCAGTATGTAAGTAATACTGATTTTATTACTTTATCATGAAACAGCTAAAGAATAAGAAGTTGAAGAAGAAAGAAATTGAAAAGATCGGTAATGGATATTACCTCTTCTTTGGAACGCCTCTTTGAATCCTCCACTTAGGGAACTAAGATTGGTCTTTGAAGTAGCCTAGGACCTCTAGGATTATTCTAGGGAAGTGGAGAGGAGAAAATGGCAGGGGTTGTCCGAGCTTGAGTGCTCAAATTGGTGTGAGGAGGAGGGGGGGGAGGTGTCCTTTTATAAGGGAGGAGAGGGGCACCATAGGAATATCTCAAAATATTATTTTATATTAAAGTCAAAATCGGTTTATAATGGTTCCAAAGGGTCTTATTTCGAAGATAAAGTGGGGATGGATCGAAATCCTATCAACCAATAGGATTTAGACAAGTTTAGGGTATTATTTTAACCTTATCAGTTAGATTTAACTCTAAGTTAAATAATTTAACTTTTACCGTGCCTTTTTGTTTTCTTTCACTATATGGTTAATACACTTACTATAACATTCCAAACGAACCCCAAATTGTTTATTATTAATAGATATATCTTTATCTAAGTAATTTGGACGAAACTTATATTTTTAGGAATAAAATAACAATTAATAATATAATATTTGATTTAAAAACTATTTTGTGTCAATTTTGACACTATTTGATATATGATTTTTGTGAAAGTCATAACAGAATTATATGTTCGAACCAAGTTGATTAAATCAACACTAATATATCATAGTGACCTAGAAAATTAGTGTAATTCATAAAAAGTCTCAAATTACATTCATTTGAGCATTTATAACATCAATTATGTTAATATTTCCTTAAAAGGGTAATTACTGCATCATCGTTGTGTCATATATAAATTAATTTATTTAAAGTATAAAAATTATAATTAAAACACCATTATGTAGTAAATCTTTTTATATTTCTGATGAATATTTATTGTCGAATATATCTTATGTGTAACCCCATATTAAAAATGTTTTAATTATTAAACTTTGATTTTAACTCTTTCAACTCTTCTTTGAATTAAATAATAATAAATGTCCTAATCTAATCCAAGTGTGCCTAAATGGTCATATTTTATTCCTAAGCTTGTTTTTGGTCGAATTACACTTGTAAAATAGAATTAGGACATGTTTTAGGGTAATAATAATATCATTTTTACCCTTAATTATCCTATTTACTTTTAACCGTGGTAAATAAAAGTAAAAAGTTACTATTCACCAAAAATTATTTTCATCTCATTGAACCACATTTTACTTACTAACATAAACCGTGTCTCTTGGATTTTTGAAATTCCATTCATAGAAGTGGTAAAATTAAGATTTATGGAGAAATTAATTTTTTTAACTACCACTTAGTAGTTTCACTATTCATCAAAAATTGATGCTTTTCAGAACAATGCCAAAATTTCATCCTAAGCTATATTTCATATTCCGAATTAAAAAATGAAGTCTATTTTACCAAATTCATATCATAGAAGTTGCATTAATTAATTTTATAATTAAATCCCGCTGTTAAAACAAAGAGCGTGTTTTTAAGAAACAATATCTATCGAAAGATTGACACTTGTTTATGTCTAGTTTAAATGTGAAATTACATCCAATGACCAACATTGTATTAAATTGTAAAAATATATTCTAAATATACTTTAAAACCACTCAAATTAATAATTTATCACTATTAATTATTTCGATTGAAAAAGTTGTTTTTAACTAAAATTTAGTAATTTTCACTATTCAATAAAATATGAAAGTTATCCGAAAATCACCAAAATTTCACCTTAGGATAAATTCGATACTCCGAATCCAAAAATAAAGTCCATTTTAAGAGCTAAAATTTCTAAAATTTTAAAAGTTGGTTATTACTATTCATAACGGCTAGTTTTAATAATATTTTAATAGAATATCGTTGTTTAGTGAAACTCATTATTACATACTACACACGCTATCGAGGAAGGTCGCGATTGCGTGTAATGCAAGGCAAGTCAAGGATGCGTGTTGTGCAAGCTCCTTTTGGTGCAGCGTACAACACAAGACATCAGTGAAATTAAAAAGAATATTTTTCGTAAAATCTCGGGGTGTTACAATCGGTGTACACTTCTTGACTAAGAGACACACAGGTGGACTCATTTTCCAATGCTCCAAAGTCCATTAACTGGCACTAGAATCCGTAGTGCAGGACCTGGCACAGATAAGCCGCTCGGAGGTCTCCAGCAGAAGCAGCTTCTTGAAAAGGGTTATCTAGCATTGTGCCAAATTCCTCGCCAGTTGTAAACACTTGGAAGAGTCCTTCGTGATACCTTCCCTGAAGTGCATAAGAGGGAAACTGGGTCATCATCATTAGGAGACAATCCACCCCCATTACCCGGTGGAGACTAAGAACCCTAGATGAGTTTGACACATCATACAAGCGCTTACACATCATGCGAATTTGGGCATAGTTTAGAAAGTTCTCGCGACTGGCTAGAGATATAATGTTCTCTGGAGCCTTAGTGGGAAGTGAAAAAAGGTCGGTAGGTACATCAGCCATCTGAAAGTTATAACATTTTTACTTAGTTAGTCTTAGAAATACATTAATATCACCTGGTTTTCCAAAGTTTCCTGAACCTATCCTCTGATACCAACTGTAGAGACCCCAAAACCCAGGGTGCCTCATGAGACATGATATACTTATCATTACATCATTACAAAATAAATATCATGTCCCATGACTACAGAAGATCGCGAGGCTCAGGATTCTGGGAAACCAGCTGCTCTGATTAACTTCATCAGTACATACCATGCCTGAAAAATTTTAAACAAAACATAGGGTGAGCAAAAATTCCCAGTAAGGGGTTTTAAAACATTTTTAGAAAATCGTTTCTCAAAGAAGTCCTTTTGAAGAGAACAAAACACTTTGATAAAAATGAAACATTTTCTTTTCATGAAACCAACATTTTGAAAACCACTTGCACAGAGAAGTACCTACTTGAAATATGTTTTATAGTAAACATGATCAGAGAGAGCAACATAAGAAGAATAAACAATGCATAATAATCAAACAAGGCTACTTGAATTCAAAAAATAATAATTCTGTTACTAAACAGGGAATACGTTCATAACATGGTTCATGAGAAACAATACAGTTTATCTAGCAGTTCACCACCTGAAAAACAGTTCTTGACATAAAAAAAATTACATTCTCATAGTCATGGGAGTTTTCAACTAGGGGTTGTCCTGTTAGTTGAACCATCCCCTGGTTAATCAATTATCATTACATGCAGAGGGAATGCATAATACTGGACTTTGTCAAGACCTCGCATCTTGACCATAAAACATAACTTTAGTACGGGTCAAGGCCAAACGCCAATCCCGTTTCCCATGGTAGCACGAGCCAAGGCTATTCGCCAAGACCGTTGCACATGATAGCACGAGCCAAGGCTATTCCCCAAGACCGTTGCACATATAGTCTAATGAGACTCTTGCTTTACCCAATGCATTAGAGCGCTGTATAATTCCGGGTGCACCTGTCACATTTAAGTCCTATACATCCCTCACATATCTTGAAATGGTTATACATTCATAGGGTTTCATACATTCATAATTGAATCCCATTTTTTCACATATGTAATCATATCATAAACATAGTTCTATCATGAAAAGCATGATGACATGCATGCTAAAACTCCGTGCACATAACTAGTTATCTTAACATAAAAAAACATGGGTTTTCAAGAAAATAAACATAACACATAACATTACATAAAATCATAATACCCAAGTAAAGAAGGGTTGTTCATAACTTACAAATATGATGATGAATGGATGAAAACAGTTCTATCATTGAAAACCTTATGACATGTGTACTAAAGCTTCATGCACATAAAAAGTTAACATTCGAAAACATGGGTTTTAAGAAAGTAACATAACACTTAACATTTCATGCATCAAAATACCCAATTAAAGCATGGTCATTCATAAATTGAACATATGATGATAAATGGATGTCATAGGCATTTAAAATAGGTAGTTGAGGTTACAATGTTCGAAAATCAAGTCCATCTTGGTGAAAACGTGTATATCATTGTGTAAACTCTTTTATTAGCATGAGAACGTACCTATGAATACAGGTATGCATTTGCAAAAGTTCAAGGAGTCCATACTAACCGTTTTCACATAACAATCATCCTGATTAATCCAGAACGGTGATAAATGAAAATTCATAGTTTCATGAATGATTTTTTTTTTGAAATCCAACTAACTCACAAACTTTGTCATGCTTTATAGAAATTGTAACCATGTTCATTAAATTCATATTGATGTATATACACATACATGTGTGTATATACAACAACACCATTCACTTGCACATCTTTACCTATTCATTAATTCACTCAAAATCTCCATTTTAGAGAAGGAAAAAAAATCATGGGGCATAAACATTGAGAACAGATTGCATATCATCTTATAATATGTGTCTATGAAATTATATATATATATATATACACACACATATATATATAACGTATATACTTATATATATGAAAACTGAATCTCAATAAAACTTTGTAAAAAGAAAATGAGTTTGACCCTTATATGTATTTTATACATTAAGAGCATCGTTTCATAAACAAATTATCATCAATTGAAAAATCATAAAATAAAAAAACGTATTCGTTTGTTTCACATATATAAGTATATATATATATATATATATAAATACCAACCGAAGCCTGAGTATGCAAAAGAAAAAGAAAAAGACTCGACCCTTACAGAACGGAGAGGAGGTGAAGAGGAGATAACGAAGAGTGAAATTAGGTGCATAACCGCATGATAAACACACACACACACACACACATATATATATATATATCACACATGTATAGGAGTGTATATATATAAGACGAAACTCAAACAGAAAACCACAGCAAAACATCTCTATTACCTTGCTTGACGAGGAGGAGGAGAGAACGAGGCGGCAACAAGGTCCAGAAGCCAAAGAGGGAGTCAGTCCTTCGGCCTTCGGTGCAACAGGGGGTTTTAAAAAAATGAAGAAGAAGAAGAGGAAGTCTTCGGGCAAGGAGAGGTGTCGGTGTTGGCTGTGGAAAAGAGGGAAACAGCCGGGCTACTCACCGTCCTAGAGAAGAAAATGGCACCCTAGTCTACTGGTTTGACGACGCAATGAATGAGAAGGAAACCAGGAGGACGCGGGGGAGAAAGAAGAAAACGAAAGGAGGAAAACGCGAAAAAAGGGTGGACGGCCGGGATTAAACTGAGGGAGATCGTGCGGCTCAAAGATGACACGACATTAAAAATAATCAATGGCCAAGATCAGGGGAGGCCGGATCGGACGACCTGAGGTTCTCCGCGGTTTAAAACGCGGTTTTCTACAGGTTTTTCTTTTAAAAAAATAAAATCGTTTTATTAATAATAATATTATTAATTTAATACAACATTATTACACTTAATTATAAAATTAACTTTCATTTTTTTAATAAAAGTCATTTGTCAATTGATTTAATCAAAACATATTATTATAAAAACATATCTATATATATATATTTTTTTTGTTTTAAAATACCAATAATTTTCATTGTCCTTATTATATTAAGTATATTATTTTTAAACCATAATTATTATATTTTGGAAAATTAAATGGTCATTTAATCAATTAAAGAAATCATAATAATATATATTTATTTGTTTATTTATTTATTAATTTTTACTTTGCTGAATTACATAATAATGACGTTAATTTTTAATTTCATGAAAACATTCGGATACACTCTTTTAAGGAGAGAAAAAGAAATTGGTTGCTTAAAAGAATTTGTGTAAACATAAAGACGCGAGATTTGTAAATAAAACCATAATTTAATATAGTTTCCAAAATAATTAATAAAGGTCGAATTATAAGAGAATAATATATCTAATTTGATGAAATATATATATAACTCATAAAAATTCATCCAGTTTGATATAAATATAAAATAAAAGTTCAATTGTTCAAATTAATATGTATAATGGAAGAAAACAATAATATTGATTTTCACCGTTTAGAAACATATACTATAATTAGTATTTTGGGAAAACTAAATTAACATTGATGACACTTTAAAAATTTAAAGCAAAACACAATTATCATTCCGATTTTATTCCAACGGTCAAAAATAAACACAAGATTCTTTAGGAACCAATGGTCGAATTTATAACCGTTTTGGGGTTCAACGGTTATATTATGGTGCTTATAAAAAAGGGTTTGGTCTTGGGTGTCCCTTACCCCATGTGACTGAAGGAGAAGCAAGGATGGTTCGTGTGATCCCCTTGGTGCTGAGCACAGTCGTGGTGGCTTCAGAAATCCTTATGTTCCTTATGATGGATGCTTGAAACCCCTACCGCATTCTCGGGTTCTTAGTAGTTTTGAGCAGTCTTCCCATTATTGTAATCGGGTTCTTAGTTGGAATATATTGTTAGTGAGTTTTTCTTGTAACCTGAAAATTGTAAGACCCTTCAGTGTTGAGTTCATAAAATGTTACGTGTTTTTATGTTTTACATTCTAATTGTTTTAAAGAGAGAAATTCAATAGCACAAAACGCCCAATTTTTCAATTTTGAGGTTTGAAAACTTCGGGGTGTTACACATGGAAGCTGCACATGTGCTGTTATAGAGCATAAATGGTTAATGGGGCTTATGCAAGGAAGATGCCCTGGTGCTGCTAAGGAGTGGAAAACGTGAATGGGCATACGTATGGATGTTACTCAGGTGCTGATAAAGGGAAGAAATTGTTAATAGGATAATTCATGGAAGGTGAATGGGTACCTCTGAGGAGTTGTAGTGGTGAATATGGATTACACATGAGGGCTACTCAGGTATAGTTATAGAGTGGAAGAAGTTGATGGGGCATATGCCTGGAAGCTGCACAGGTGCCGCTAAGGAGTATAAATGGAAAATGGGGCTTACCGGTGGATGTGTCCAATAATTTCATCACAACAACTAGATATGATGGAATCCAAGCTTGTGTATGGGTTGAGGAAAATAATTGGGACCTACACCTATGCGTTAGTGAACAAGCGTTATAACGCTAAGGGAATTGGAATATATCCAAACAAATGGAGATAAAAAGTTTAAATCACATGCCCGACATTTGGAATGCGGTGAGGGTGTCATGAAAACGGAGGATAACTATTGACTATGTTTTCAACACTGCATCCATATCATGTTAGCCTAAAATGGGGACAAAAAAATGAGAGTCGATTGTTGACCTTGTTTGAAACATAGGACCAGACTCGATGTGTCGTCCAAAGTCTTCCAGGGCGTTGGCCCAGGAATGTAGATGAGTTCAGGAGTCATGAGAGTAGGCCATTAGGGTGTCCCTTGGGACATGAAATAAGATAAATATCAGAATGAAGGAAATGGAAAGCATGAGTTGGAGTGATGTAATGATTGAATGTAGTCAAAAGCTCTTGAAATTATTCCATTGTAGTCATGGAATGATTTATCTCAAGATTATCACATAATACATCTCTTATATGTAACAAGAGGCATCCGATTATTGAATGATAGGGAATAATATAGTTTATAGTAATGTGTATAGGAATGTGGGATTCTTATAATTGGCACATAATAATTCTCTTGTTTGAAGAAAGAGGCGTCTTATGTTTTTCATATAGGGTGTACTATAGTTTAAATTCATATTGATTGGATTATTGATATCTTATGATTGGAATATAAGGAATATCTTTTTTGGAGCAGGAGGAATCCAATGTTTATGGCATTTGGTGTATTTCAGTTTATAGTCATGCAGGTAAGAGTATTGGCATCTTATGCATGGTGCATAAGGAATCTCTTGTTTAGAGAAAGATGCATCCTATGTTTTTCATATGGGGTGTACTATAGTATATTTTCATGTAGAGAGGACTATTGGTATATTATTATTAGTGCATAAAGAATCTATTTCTTAGATCAAACAACATCAAATATTTTTCATAGAGGGTTTAATACAGTTTATAGTATATTAGAGTGGAATATTGGTATCTTATACTTCGTGCATACGGAATCTCTTGTTCGGATAAAGAGTTATCCTATCTTTTTCATATAGTTTTTACTACAGTTTATAGTCACGTAATGAGGACTGTTGGAATCATATGCTTCAGGCATAAGTCATATCCTTTTAACACAAATAGGAATCCTATATTTTTGTCCCATATGGATTACAACAGTTTATAGTCATGTTGAGAGGACTATTGGAATATTATTCTTGGTGCATACGACATCCCTTATTCATATTTAGAGGTATGTTATTTTTGAACAATAGGGAATTATATAGTTTAACTTTGTGTATTGGGGACTATTAGTCATATGGTCCCTAGAAATAGATAGTGTTGGGACTTACATAATAGCATCCATTTCTGGTTCAAGTAGGCATAAGAGTCAATTGATTAGGTTTCGAGGAGTTCCTTGAGGCAACGTTTGACTCTTGGTGCTCAGGGAATTGATGATGAGAATCTTAACTCATGACATGTGAAAGGCACCAAGAGGAATATTTAGACTCAAGGTATTTCATGGAATGTGTAGGAGTATCTCGAATCATGGTATTCCATAGGTGGATGGTGGGTGGGAATAAGGGCATAGTAGAAAATTTCGACCTCCTAGCCTGAAAAGTTCACGGTGTGACTCTCCATTTTTCATGGGGGTTAGTGATGGTATTGAAGGGGATATCCTGGAGGTAGGAAAGGTAGAACAAAAGTGATCCTGAGTGGGTGTGCGAGGGCGTAGGCCCTGTAGTATGGACCAGTGGGCACGAAGTTTGTAGCTTCGCGAAGGATAGGGATTTGCAAAGTAGCTTCACAGAGGAAAGGTTCTTCCAGATCATGAGGTATTGTGAAGAACCTTATTGAAGGAAATGTTCTCATGGAGCATGTCCTCTCTTTAGCAGCAGAAGCATTATTAAGAGAGTGCTTCATGAAGGCTTAATGATTCTTAAATCATAGAGAAACCCGAATGTGGCTCCCTCCCGTGCAAAGGGAAACATCCTTTCGTGAGGGGAATCACTTTATGGTACTCAATAGAATCTCAAAATGGGAGATCATCTTCCTAAGGTGCAGAAAAGACCATACATCTGATGGGGGGTAAGCCAGCTATTTATAGGTGATAGAGGATTGTAGAGATTTCCATAGAGAACGAATATGCACCGCGAATAAGAGATAAAGACATGATGGAAGTAATGTTTTGCAACCGGAGGGAGTTCCCTCAAGTTTCTTGTAGTAGTAGAGGCTACTTTAACGGCCTTCGTGGAGCTGGCGTAGGCTATGTTCAAGTTTCTCTGCTCCATGATCGTGGAGGTTGCTTCACAAATGTGCTCCACGAACCAGTTTACCAGCCCAAATTCGAACACACATAACACCTAATCTATAATTATATTTGGGATCTATGACCTATCAAATTAAAGAATAAAAAACAAAATACACTATCGGATCATGTATCAAATCATTTGGAATATTTTTTCTACACATTTTTCAGTGCCAAAAACATCCGACAAAGTTTGTATTTCACATATTAAATTAAACAATACTATTTTCCATGTATGTAATGAAAGATTATTATGAAAAAAATAAATCATAGGTTTTATTCCTTTCAATTGAACATCCCCTTGAGTGTGCCCACCCCAAAGGGCCTACCTTCCCTTTTTTTTAATGTGGGAATTACCTTAGTGGTGCATGGAACATTGGTTACATGATTTAAATTGATAAAATTGATTGTGAATGGAGTTAAACCATGAATTTTATCCCTTTTATAATATCTTGGATTGATTATAATTGTTTGGACCATGTTTAGTGCCTTATTACCATGGAATACATTATGTTTAGTTGAATGAAATATTCTTTATATTCTTAATTTCTCAATACATGCTATGAGTACCTTTCCTTATAATCAAATCCCTATGATTATGCTAAAATTTTATACTATATGAAAATTTCTTTTCTTCAAGATATTAAACTCAAATGGACATACTTATCCCATGTGATCGATGTTAATAATTAATGTTAAATTCTTTTTCATGTTTATTAAATGATTATGGCTTATATCTTGGGAAATTGTTCACCTTATGAAATGAAAAATGTTTATGCCTTGTTTGGTGATACATTAGTTAACTATTAAAATAGTTTGAACGGATGGTGATACATGGTCAATCATAAAATCCTGAGATAATAGGATTTCATCGATGGAATATTGGTAAGAGGGATGTCGATATTATATTCCTTACATGAAGTTCCTTGATTATGCTAGTTTCATTATTCATATTCCCATTTTAGTGGAATTAAATGTATGAAATGCCTTGGCATGATAGTTATCTTGTGCTATTTAATTAAATATAATGACATGATATTGTTTAAATCATATTCTTGGTAGCTTAGGCCTCGTATAATTATTTCTCTAATTTAATTTCTTGTTGACTTGCAACATTAAATATTCCATTCTTATTGACATGAATTACATATATTTGTTAAATGGAAAGCATGTGGTATTGTGACAACAATTGTTTTTATGTAGTTATATATATTCATTGACATGATATGTATATATATAGAATATTTCCAAGTAAAATTCATTGGTATCTTGGTTTCCATGATGTAGGATGAGAGAGAACATGGGTTATGTATTAAGGACTCAAGGATGGACTCTTCATGCTCAGTGAGTTATGAAATGACATGCTAATGGGAATTCATTGGATATCTAGTAAGGGGATTACCATGTGGTATATTTTACTCATGGGTGGTACTGGTGCCCTTGGGAAGAATTTTTCGATGGATCATTTGGAAAGATGGCAATTACATGACTTTGGTGATTCTCAATACCCTTGTGAGATTGTCGGGACAAGCTCAGAATTTATCCTAACTCATAGAGCTACTTTTTACTCTGTAGGGGTTACCATGGATGGGATCAATGGTATTGAATATTATTAGATATTCCCATTGCGATACATGTATTCGTTTCGATCCCCTTAGAAGGGTATAGGACTCCACATCAGAATTTTAGGGTTTTCTTTTTGATTTTAATGTTTGGTTATTTGGATTTATTATTCTGATGAGATTTGTCCTTAACATTTATGTTGATCGTGTTGTGCTAATCCTTTGTGTGGCTTCTGTATACATATGCATTCTTGATCAATTACATGGATATGAGACCGCAATTTATAGAAAAATCTTTGGAAATGATTTCATAGTTCCTTGTTCAATTTGTCATATAATATATATTGTAACCACCACAAGTACCTTATTCAGACTTTCGATATGGTTGGACAAAGGTGGTATGGTAGGGGTTTTATTTTAGGAATTTAGAACAAGATACAATTTTTTAATAATTTACTACCCTATCATTTATCATATCTGTCACATGATTATATATTTATTGCATGAAATTGATAGGTCTAGACACCATGGGTTATAGCCCACTAAGATTCATATCACACACCCTGGTCAAGCATTTTTTGGTACATATGTAGTTATTATGATCACATGTCTGGATAAATGGAATCAAGAATCTTCCAATTCTTGAGTTTCTTACATTTTTGGATGATGATTAAGGGGCTGGGGGCCGAGTCTATGCTCTTCAAGATTTAGTGGATATTTTTGTTTCATTTTTAGTTTTTTATAGTGTTTATATATACTTTTATCTCTATTCTCCTTGTATGAACATCTTTATATATTTTATCAACATCACTATTTTATCTATTATTATTATTCATCTTCCTCCATTTGTTATTTATATTACACATTCTATT
This sequence comes from Viscum album, assembly GCA_963277665.1. NCBI lineage: Eukaryota > Viridiplantae > Streptophyta > Magnoliopsida > Santalales > Viscaceae > Viscum > Viscum album. Next base: position 1,502,684,897 of record OY728128.1, read on the forward strand.
ACATTTCTTATTTTTTCTGTTATATTCTTATTTATTCACAATTTATTGTTTATTTTTTATTGTTGTGAATACTCAATATATGGAGGAATAGTCTCCCCACAAACACAGCCTATGTCTTTATTTCTAGTTAGAAGCATCTTTGGTTTGGGGAGATGTAGTTGAGGTCATTGGGCCATAGGTCTTAGGGCACTGTTTAGTGGTATCCCGGACCAAGATGTTATAAAGTTGTATCAGAGCATGTTTTAAATTTTTCTTACTATTTGAACATAATAAGTACTCTAGGATATAGGGATTTGAAGATGACATTGTTCTTGGACGCAGATAACCCATGTACAAGAGGCACCCAAATTTTATTGGTTGGGATGTGTGTTTTTTATTATTCCATTTATTGTTGATAAAACATCACTAATGGGTGAAAATTTTGTTCTGTGATGTTATTGATATTGGTATTACTGAGATAGTGGTTTCTTCTACTTCAACCCAATGTTATGAGATAATTTCATTACATTCACTATCTAGGATTCAAATCATTTAAAATAAGATTAAATGATTAAATGAATTAAAATTAAAAACATTAATTAAAATTTGTGTAATTACCTAAGGGTAAATTTTATACCGTGTCCTAACCATGTATAGGGGTTATAGGCTATGTTACATGTGATGGTATGGGGTTCATTCAATCTTATATATACCTGGTTCATGGAGTAGGTTATTAGTTCTATTATGCGTAGTGGAAATCCATCTACCTATCCTCCTTTATTAATTTCCATAGAGTTAATACAATGTTTCTAGGATTCCTTAATCCTACCCTTAATTATAAGCCTTCCTTATATGATATAAAATTCTATCTATGGTTTCCATGTAAGGAAATTCTAGAATTATTCCATCATAATTTCCACATGTGGAAGACCCATTGAGTGGTGATGACTATACTCCAAAGGTGGTGGGGCCTAAACCACCGATTATACGTCCTATAGTAACTCAGGAGGAACCTACTACTAATATTCCACTATACAATGATTCTTAGTTCAGGGATGGGTTTATCAGGTTTATAGAATATGTTTGGGGTGTTCCCAGGCCTACCCTGACTATAGAAAATGCTATATTTGACTATCAGTAGCAACATCCACCCACAAGGGATGGAGGTCCTCATGAAACATAGTCATTGATAGGTGATATGATATCGATCTTCAAACATATTAATATGCATCAAGATATGTGTGTAAATCATTATACCAACATGCTTCATGTGTCCACCAAGTTTTGGTGGGATGTCTTATATCTATCAGAGCATTACTAAGACATGATCTGGGAAGAAATCGTGAAAGATTTGATTGATAACTTATTCAAATAACTATAATAGATTATTGATATAGGGTTTTATTACATGTTCAGTAGTGATCTATGATATTACTTTATTATTATTCTTGTTTTACCAAGCTTCAGTGTTTTACTCCATCTTTAACCTGTGAAAAACCGACTGCTATGATTATATTTGAGGATGGGCTTGGTCATGATGACGTCTAATGGGTGAATGTATTCCTGTTTACTATCATGAGAGATAGTTAATCAAACATTTCTTAAAAAAATGTCATATAAGCTAGTCTTATAATCAATGGATGTTCAGTTCTGAGATAGGATAATGGTTCATCAAGAACATAGAAGCAGCAATTTTATTGTTTACATGGGGGTGGTGCTATCCAGATAACTCATACTAATAGTTCCATCATATGTCACTGATTTGGTAGGATGGGGACAAGAAACCTCATTGAATGAAGAACTAGAAAAAATGAAGAGTATGTGGGTGGTTGGATCATCAACAACACTTTATCCATTATTTCCCTCCAAGAATCTAGTGGATGGGGATTTTTACTTGTTACCTTATTAGTAACGATATCTACAAAAACATGTCAGGTTGAGAGTTGATATTCTAATAAACCATTAGACAGATCTTATATTGGTTGTGGTGGAGATATTTTTTCTTTAGATCATAAACAATAGTTGTCTACAAACATTAAAATCCCAAGTATGTATCTATTTCAACCAGTTCATGATGTGAAGATTCTATGGCCCTTTATGGTTAGAAGTACTATTTTTGTAGAATATAATTTCATTCCTACCATTTTTTCTGGTGGTTCATACTCTTTTTAGTTGTATACAAATATTAAAAGCCCATGTATTGTTATTTTGTACATATTTGGTGTTATGTCTCTCAAAAATCCTTTATGGGTAAAAAATGTAAGAATTTGTCACTATCAGGAGTGCCCCGTTTATATTGGTGGGTATCATTTTCTCTATAATTTTTTCATCCTCGACATGAAAAGTTTTTACATCATTCTGGGCATGGATTGGATTGTTCTTTATCACAATTAGGTGGATTTCTATCAACGTGAAGTATCTTTTACATCACCCAAGGGTAGTGAGTATATACACAAGGGAAAATTGGATATCATGTAAGATCAATATCATCCCAAGAATTCTAGGATTGAAAAACTGACAACTCAGTCAGCGAATCGATTTATGAGTGATCGGGGAATGCATATTTTGGATATTCTTCATGTTTTGGATCATTTTATAGACATCTTTCTGTATGACTTCATTATCATTCCTCATTTGAGAGATGATGAGTTCACCAAGTAACTCATTGTAGGTGTGGAACCAGTGTCCATTCCTCAGTATTAGATGAAACCTTATGAACATCAGGAACTCAGAATGTAGTTTGATAACCTTGAGGCTAATGTTATTATTAGACACATCACATCACCAAGGTGTTCACGTGTCATTTTTTCAAAAATGTTTGATTGAACCCAATTAATGTTAATGGATTGTAGGGAGTTGAACTAGATTATGATAAAAAATATTATCCATGACCTCATATATATGACATGATGGTGTATTTTCATTCCGTACAATACTAAGAAACCCATATTGATATCATGATATGTACACCAAGATATAACCAGCTATATGAAATTCTCTATAAATTACACCTTTTGATTAATGAGGTTCACTTATTTTGTCATATCATATAAGAGGTAGGTTTATCTTTTGACCTATATAAGGTGAGTGATATGGTGTAATCGAATCAACAAAATAATGTGTTTTATATAAACATCTTCATGAGTATAGCTATGTATTACATGTATTACATTCAGGCCTTCTCCCTATTAATAGTTCCTCTTACGACCTTGACTATTAAGGGTGTGTAGTTGATTTTGTCCCATGCATATGAGATGTCTTTTTTGACGTTAATTGGATAACTCTCATCATCTCTGATTCTAATTCTACCAGTGATAGAAATAAGTTTTATAAAATACTGTGATATTTTAGGAGCCAAGATGGGTGTAGTTCTAATGTAAGGTAAAAAATTTGTGGCTTATGGATCCCTTCATATGAGTCCAAATGAGTGGTAGTAACATATGAAAGACCTATATATATATATGATATGGTTCATGTTCTTCTTTATTTTAGGCCTTATATTATGGGTGATAGATTTCATTGTTTACATGGATTATAAAACATAAAAACATATCTCAACTCAGTGGGACTACAATCTAAGGAAGCGTTGGTGGGTGGAATACCTACAATATTTTTATTTTGATCTTTATTATACACCTAGTAAGGGTAACTTCATTGTTTATTCCTTGATCCAGAAGACACAAACACAAACTCTTCATGTGTCCAGTTTTGAGCGGAAGATGTTGGCTTTGTTTTTTATGTTTCAAATTGAGGTTCCAGAATGGAAATGGAAAATAGTAATGGAAGTTTTACCATTGATATACTCTATACTAAAATGGTATTGAATGTGTCAATTATTAGAATCTATAAGATTTATTATTAGGGAGTGATTCACGTGACATAACTGTCCACCTATTTGTGTTGCTGATAATAGTGAGGTCATTCTTGACTGTGGGCATGTTTTAGTGATTTCAGATATATGGGATGAGATTATGAGGGAAACTCATGCCTGTGTTTGGGAATTTCATCATTGGACTACCATGATGTATCATGATATGATTCATTAATATTATTTGAAAGATATGAAGTCACAAATATCAAGTTTTATTATTTTGTTCTCCACCTATCACTAGGTTAATGTAGAGAATCAGTGGCTTTATGGGCTTCAAAAATATCAGTTCTTTCCTAAGTTGTAATAGAAGGATGTCTACATGTATTTTATGAAAGGATTATTGAGATCTATATGAGGTAGTGACGATTTATGGGGGATCATCAATAGGTTGACCAAATATCCTAATTTTCTAATTATACGGGAATCCTTCTCTATTGATGAGTTATGAAGATTTTATATCTAAGAGGAAGTGAAACATCATGTTGTAATCAATTATATCATTTCAAATTGATATACCTAGTTTAATATTCGGTTCTGGAAAATGTTGTAGAAGTCACTAGGTTCATAGGTGATCTTGAGTAATTCATATATCCCTCAGACCGATGGGTAGTCAAAGTAGACAATTAGGGTGATATAGGATACACTATGGCCATTATCCTTGATTTTGGAGGTTTCTAGGAGTAGAAAATTCCAATAGATGGTTTTTCCTACAATATAAACTTTTAGGAAACTATTTAGAAGGCTCAGTATATGGCTCTCTATTGTATACTATGTCATTCACCTCTGTGATGGATTGAGGCAGGTGAGGCAGCTCCATTGGGTCATCATATTGTTTGACAACCTTAAGAGAAAGTCTGTCTAATTTATAGTCATATAGATATAGCTCTGTCCTAGAGAAGTATTATACCGATCCTCAATGTAGATCATTATAGTTTTAGGTTGGAGATTAGGTATTTCTTCATGAATTTCCTATTTTGGTTCATAAAATAATCAGGTGACAAGGAACGTTATTGCAAAAATATGTATGGTTGTTCGAGATAGTTGAGAGGCTTGGACGAGTATCTAATCAGTTGTTATCACAAAAATGGTATCATACCATGTATGATGTCTTCATATATCTCAGCATAGATAGTATAACCCAAAACCATATCATTTGTTTGATCCCAATGATATCAAGGTTATAGTGGATACATCCTTTCAAGAGAATCCAATTAGTATCATTGGTCATAGGATGAATGTACTATGATGTAGGTCACTTCCTGTATTCCCAGTGACATAGAAGCATATATGTTTTCTGGATGAGACCTAGGAATGGGATGTCAATGTATATTTTCAGTAGTCTAAACTTATTTCAAATAACATCGTACAACCCTCGTAAGGAATGTCGGGGGAGAGTAGTTTTATGGAGAGGAGGTTAAAATGTCCAAACATTACCCAAAGGTACAATTCATTAAACTTCTGATTTAATTACTTGAAGTGGACCATATTTTGTATAGTACACATTTAAAATATCTATCAGGTGTTTCGATGGCTCATTTGAATCCCATAACAACGAAAATGGGGAAAATAACCTAGTCCACACTACTTATCAAACATTTCAACCCAGATCCCATGACCTTGTATACAGTTGTGGGTTTTATTAAGTGGAAAAAATCATGTTATTCAAAGGGTTAGTGAAACTGTAAGCCTAACTACAAGACCCCTACTGTGCGGAAAAAATAAAATATTATTTTAATGAATTGTTTTTATCACACAATTCTTTCTCCCCTACCTCTTCAATCAAGATTTACCCATCCTAAAAGCACACGAACATCACCCAACTCCTCTATTAAGAGTTTGAAACTTCTCCTTCTATAGTGACTCAATTCATTCACTCTTGGAATTTATGGAATTCTCGCCGTATGATCTTTCTTTCACACCCCTAGATTTATTGGTTCCTCCTCTTCCCATTGCACCATCTTCATGCGATATATATTTTTCATTTTTGGGTTTTGTATGAATCTCTTTATTTATTTTATTCTAGGTTGATTATAAAGATGATAAAATACATATTGAGTAACAAAACCATGATTTAGGGAATATACTCTTTTTCCTATTTTTTCATTAATATATTTGGAATTGTGTTGTCGTACTACTAGCCATAAACTGCTGATGATGCATTGTTGTCACATATTAAATTATCCAGGATGGATTTTCAAGCTCATAATGGCGTTTTGTTTTGTCTAAAACCATTCACAGTTTGTACACCTTGCCTTTTTCCATCTCCTTGGGTGCTCCCAACCCAAATATCCCACTTTCCCTTTGTTTGAAATGTGCTAATTACCTCGGTAGTGTGTTCACCTTGGTTACATTCAATAAATTGAAAAAATGAATTAAGAAGGGAATTGAAATACGAAATAGGTCCTATTATAATCTATTGGATTGATTATAATTGATTTTCACATGTTTATTTCCTTATAACCTTGTCATACTTAATGTTTTTTTAGATCAATATGCCTTACATGATAAATTTTCCAATTCAGGTTACACGAGTACCTTCCCATATAATAAAATACATATGCATTTTTCAAAAATATTATAATTAATTCAATGTTCCATGATTCATGGAATTATCCTCAATTGGACATTCTTATCCCTTGTGATGCATGTTAATTACATACGTAATAATCTTATTCACGTTGACTAAATGCTTATGATTTATATCATGTGCAATTTATCTAATTATACCATGAAAATGATTATTAATTCTTTTATTATCCTTGATTGAACCATTTAAATGGTTTAAATGGAAGGTGATACTTAGTCAAGATTTATATCCTATGATAATATAATTTCATTGATGACATAACGGTAAGAGGCATGTTGATGACATAAGAATTTTGTCTATTTCCTTGATTATGAAAGTTTCTTTATGCTTACGCCCTCTGTTTAGTGCCGTGATCTATATGAAATGCCTAAGTAAAGTGGTTATATTGTGATATTGAATTTCATGTGATGAAATTTAATTGTTTAAATCTTATTCTTTGTAGATTATACGTCATACCTTGATTTCAGTTTTTTAATTATGAATTTCCTTTGTATAATAATGGATCCATTTTTTTGTCTTGAATTGATTATACTGGTTAAATGTAAAACATGTGGTAGTTAGATGGTAAATTTTTGGAATGTAGTTATATATATGAATTTCCTTGATATATATATATATATTTATTTATTCCCTTCGATATGCCGTGGATTTTATAGTTGACATGACATGGACTGGGGGAGAACATGAGTTCCATATTAAAGACTCGTGGATAGACATTTCATGCTCAATGGGTTATCAACTATTATATCTAAGGGGATGCATTTGATTGCTTGGAAGGGGCCTCCCATTAGGTTTAAAATACTCTTAAGTGACACCAGTTTACTAGGAGAGAAACCTTTTTTGAAGATTTTGGAAATATGGAAACATCATTCCATCTGCGAAACTTGTTCACCATGGGAGATACCCAAGACACACTCATAAGTTACCATACATCATAGGGGTGCATTGAATTCTATATGGGATATTTTAGACTGGCTCAGTTGTATTGGCTTTTATCCGAAGTTATTTTTTCTATATATGTGATTATTTTATATCACATTCTATGGGAATAGGAATCCCCCTCATGATTTTATTTTATTTAAAAGATTGATTGTTTGTATTTTTTATTCTGATGAGGTGCGTCCTTTAATTTAACATTGAGCATGTTTTTCTATTCAATAGTATTCCTTGTTTATATATAAGCTTCAATATGAAATGAAATTTATATGAGAACCCAAGATAGAGCATATGTTTTGAGGTATGTTATTGGTTGAAACTTGTCTAGAGTAGCATATAATATACATTGTGACCTCCATATGTACCTTATTTAGACATCAGGCGTAGGCCGAAGAAGATGGTATAGGATGGGTGTCCATTTAGGAACACATAACAAGATAAAATTGTTAATTTATTTATTGCTTTCTCATTAATAATATATGGAACAACATTATATATTTACTACACAAAATGGAGAGGTCTAGACCCCATTGGTTTCAGATAACTTATATTTATATCTCATACCCTTCTCAGGCATCCTTTGGTGACCGAATATAAATTATTCTCATAGGTAACGATAACGGGAAGCATGTTCCTTTCAATGATTAAGTTTCTTACTGTATGTGATGGAGGATAAGGGGTAGAGGACCAAGCGGATGCTCAAGATGATATAGTGGGAGTTTTTGGTTCCCCTATTGTTTTTGATAGCGTGTAATATATTCTTTCACCCACGTCCCCCCTGTACTCTCATTTTTTTATAAACTAAGGAATTCATTATTTTATCTGCTGTGATTATTCAGCTTCTACTTGTTGTCATTTATATTAAGTTTCTTATTTTATTTATTCTATATATATATTCTATATTATTTTTCTTTCATAGTTTAATATTTTATATTTAATGTTATGTATACATGATATATATGGGAATAGTCTCCCTATAAACACAACCTAGACCCTAAATCATAGTTAGTAGCTTCTATTGTTTAGAGAAATTTTATTGTGGTTATGTGGCCAACTGGTCTTGGAGATCTGTTTATAGCATCTGATACTGGGTTTCCACAATGGGTGAGCTTATAGGATTATAAAACGAATGGTTTATTAAAATCTATAATAACCCACATAAGTCCATAATAATATAAGAGAGCTAAAAGTTATCAAATATTCCATATAAATATTATCATAAAAAGTGGACTAAATCCATGGATGACATGAAAACATAAATACTCACATGAATAAAAAAGATTCATAATACATGACACCATAATATTTCTAAAGAGGCCTTGTTTCACGATATCATACATAAATAACAAATTTGAACACTAAATAATCATTCTAGTTTATTACATGAGACCAAAAGATGCTATTATAAGCTATAAATTCCCCCTTCCTCCACTTACTATATCATAAATATTCATCATATTATTGAAATTAATAATAATTAAATAAAAAAGCAACACAAAAAAGCATATTACAAAACATGCATATGAAATGATACTATTTTCTCTTATCAATATCATGAGTGGCGTGATCAAACTAAATATATAATAAAATTGTAGATTATATTATTATATTATATCCCCATTGAATCTTAATATTCATCAATGTATGTGGACATTGATGAAAATAATTTTGAATGATCCATAGATCGTTTCTCGAGGAAAATACCCTATTCAATTGAAATCTCTAATTTAAAATCTAAAAACAAAAAAAAATATTGGAAAAAAAATATTTAATTTGAGATGAACCATTGATGATTATAAAGGAATATTTATGGAAATCTATATATGTTAATATAGTAAAATACATTCATGTAGTAAACATTATAATAAATATTATATTAATCCCTTTAGTAAAATGTTTCTCATTTAGAAAATAAAAACAATAGTACTTTTAGTACATAGTAAATAGAGTAAAACAAGGGTAATAATTACATTAGTAAATAAATTAAGAAAATTAAAAAAAATTATGATAAAATTTTAAAGAAAAAATTTACATCGAAAAAAACAATTAACAACATAATAGAAAGAAGAATTTTATTTTCATTAAAATTATTCTTTCGAATATTGCCTAAATAGAGATATGAAAATGAAATTAAAACATGCAATTTACAAAAATAACAATAGGATAAGAAAATAAATTGTATTTAATATAAAAATATCTTATAATTCCTCAAATGGAAACCTAAACACAAACAATGCTAAATAAGGCTCAAATTGATAAATAAAAACATAAATCATGATATATTTTTTTTAATAAGTGATATTAACATATTTTGGAATAAATTTTGATTTATTATAATTATATAATATAACCATAAACATATTTTAGTTCTTTATTTGATCTACATATAAAATTTCAACTTTTGGTAATTGATAAATCTTTATTAAAATCATCATTTCCATGTGTAAACTATTTCATATTTCATGAAACTTATAGTTTTTTAGTTTCTATCAATGAGTATATATCATGGTAGAATTATAAAAACGACCATAATAATTTAATTAATATCAAATTTAATCATTATATACCATTTTATAACCATTAATATATGTATTTTATGATGAATGAATGACATCAATTTATATAGAGTGTAGTTTGTGTGTAAGCACAAGTAATGTTTCCACTTATTGATGGATTGGAAAAAAGAAAGGTAAATAATAATTTAGTTTTATGTAATAATTATAATTTAATATATATAATATATATTTTTTAAATATAACCTAATTATTATACATGTATTTCATAAATTAAGAAAACAATAGCATCGCTTCATAGTGGTGGTACTCCACCCATACACACGAGCATCATTATAGTTTCTCAAGTGATATGATGGAATGAAGTTAGATAAGAAACAGTAATTACAAAAGATTAAATATCTCATAAATAAAATACATAATAATTATATCCATCATAATTATCACCCATGAAAGAATTTTTTGGAAAATAAATCATATTGCTTCATGGAGGTGGTAGTCCACATGGATGCACGTGTGATTCTTTGCATTATCATTTGATGGAAATGTGGTAGAAAATGGGTTTAAAATAATCATAATAACATCTTAATATATATTTTATCCTTTATTCTTTATTTTTTGGTTGATAAATTATATTTGGATGAATTATAAGAGTAAAAAAAACATTGAAATAGTTAGTAAACATTATCACATCTTCTTTGACTGGCCTCCATTGGGATACACATTAAGAATTTTGAGGATGATCTTAAGAGAATGACATATGATCAAGGTTTTTTTCCCGAGGATTTTCCAAGCTATATTTTTCATCATTTTTGAATAACTAAGGAGAAAATATTCCCTTTTATTTTTTATTGGAGTGACACAAATAGAATTACATAAATTATTTAAATAATATAATGTAATTTTCTTGTGAAAAAAGGAAATAATGAAAGAATAAATATCTTAAAAAATTGGAATTAGATGTGTTTATGTGGAATTTTACCCAAATATCTTAGTTTAATCCCGTATTAAACTTTGTTTAACAACTAATTATTTAACAAATTATATATTTTTTAACTATTTATTATGAACAAATATTAAGTTGAAATTATTACATAAGATTAATAATAACGACTCTTATTATGTGATATAATTTATAGGATTATATTTCTATATGTGGTATAAATTAGTTGTAATATAAGGGTGTAAAATATAATGAAGACATTATTTGAAAAAGTATTGTTTTATGAAAAATTAGTTTTTAACAAAAAACAAAGTATAATATTGGTTTTAAAGTAATTAATTTGATTATTTTAAATAAAAGGATAATTATTTTTCTTTGAAACCAATACAAAAATGAAAATAAAAATTAATATAATTCATTATGAAATATAAACTCAAAATAGGTTTTATTTGTTCAGATGTATTACGTAGATTTTTGGAAATGTTAAACATATGTTTTTATGTTCAATAATATATTCCTATGTGAATTTTATTAATTCATAAATACATATTTTTTCAATAAAAATTGTTTATATATATTTTTTGTTATTCATAATAATTATAATATCTTAAATGTGTTATTTTTTAAAAAATGGTTATTTTTACAATTCACCCAAAAATATACTAATTCAAAAAATACTACAAATTTACCCTCAGTTATTTTTTACTTGATAAATTACAATGTAAAATTTACTATTTTTAAAAAAAATAATAGAATGGGAATTATTTTTTCCATAATCATGAATAATGCTATGTGCACTGAGCTATTGTTTTTTTTGAAATAAAAGATTTCTACAATTGATTCATGGATGTTAAAATTTTCCCTCCAAAATTGTATACCCTAAATTCATAGAATTTAAGCTCATAATTATATATGAGTTGTTATACATTAGAAATTATTTTTGATCCCACATCGACTCTTCTATCATTTGGCTTCTCCAAAGTACCTGTATCATATATGTTTTCTAAATCCATAAATTTTGTTTTATAGTATCAATAATATGAATATGATCTTCATTGTAAGATAAGTCATGTTAATATTATATATACTTATTGTCGAACACATGAATTGGGTCTAATATGTACTTCCTCAATAAATATATATGTATCACATCATGAAATTTATAATGGTTAGGTTGAATTTCTAAACTACCTGAAATAATTCATATTCTTTAAAAAAATTCAAAATATTCGATGTACCTTGGAATTGGTTTCATTTATTTATTTATTATTATAAATCCTTTCCATTGAGATAATATCAATGAAATATTATCTCCCACATTAAATTTTAAATTATTGTTTCATCTAAAAATATTTTTTTCATCTTTGAGCTATTTTAATGTGATGCTGAAAAATATTCACTTTCACCATTGTATTCTAAATGCGATATATGACTGTAATCTTCCTATCACCAAATTCATCATACCAAGTTATATTAGGAAAAATATTTCATACAATTCCTCATATGATTTCGTATAAATTCCACTTAAAAATATATTATTATATGAAAATTACACTGAAGGTAAATACCAATCCCATATACCATGAATGTCAATTGATCATGACATTAACATATCATTTAATTTTTAAATAATAATTTTATACTTCCAATCATTTGATGATAATAATTAGTTATCAAATTTATCTTGATTTTTATATCATTCTAAATACACCTCTATAATTTTTTATTTAAACTGTAGATCAAAATTGGATAAAATCAAAAGAGGTGAACCTTTAAGTCTTGTAAAATCATTAATATACAGCTATGTGAGGTTATAAAGTGTTAGAACATTTCATATATAAAGGAAATGTGTGTAATTTTTATGGTATCTATATTATCTTATATGGAATCATTCATTAAATGAGTATTTGGAAATCTAGTGACAAATACCATATCAATATCATCCCATTTACTCTTAAGAATAGTTAAAGGTTTCGTGAATCATTTGAGATGTTTTCTACTAGCCATTATGTAATTAAAAACCAAGAATATTGAAACATATTAATTAATTTACTGTTTTATATTATCCCTCATAAAATGTTCTATTATATCTATAAATATTTATGTGATTCCAAGGTGTATATATAAATATGAGCTACGAGATTCTTGTAATAATTCAATTTTCACCTCAAGAAAGGATGGGACAAATAAAATATTTCAAAATATCAAAATAAAATATTCATAGATTAAATCTAACATTATCCCATTTTTCATGATATAAATTTTATTTTTAAAATTCTCATCATCAAGGTGGGAACTTTATATTTTATCTAATAAGGATGTTTTGGAAATTATACGGAATAAATTACATGTTTCCCCTTCATAAATTATTCCCTTATCAAAATTTGTTAAATACTTGAATATAAAATCTTCAGATATATACAATTTATTCAAAAAACCCAGATATTTCATACTCAACGCATCAACCAAATTATTTTCCTTCCCATAGACATGGAGTATTGAGGAATCATAATCCTTGGTTAGTGGTAATTGATGAAAACCGTTGTTGAAGCCTGTCAAAGTTTAATTATATTTATTCTTACTAACTAGAATATATTTTTCAAACAGTGGAAGAGTTTTTATGGTTCATGTAAATAAACAACAACATGGGGTTTTTGTAGTGGCACCGTGAAGAAAGTGGGTACCAGTGGAGGATGTGGCAAGGGAAAGGGAAAATCGGTAGAAGGATATTTGGTGTTACCATGAAATAGAAACAGTGTTTGGTGGCAGTAGTGCCATAGGAAATTGCAAACAGTGTGTGGTAGAACCATAAAGGGAAATGGTTGTTGTGGCATGGTGATAAAGGTGAGACCGTGAGATCAAGATAGTGCCACCGTGACACTGCAAAAATAAATTGAAATGCAATATTAATTAAAACTTAAATAAAATCTAAACAAGATAATTAATTAATACTGAAAAATAATTAAAAAAATTGATACTCTAGGTACACATAAACATTAATAAACTTATAAAACCATTTAAATAGAAGTTAAATTATTGTTAACATCAATTTATAAAACTTAAACTGTTACTAACCTAAAAATAAAATAATAGAGCAACTATATTATTGAAAATTAATAATTTTTTTTAAATTTTATAAAACCAAGATAAATTATTTATAAAAGGTATTGTATCAAATTAAAATAATTAAAGAAAAGAGACAACTATTGAATTATTGAACAATTATGTTAATTAATGAAATTAAATTAAAGATTGTTAAAAGACAACTAATATTAATATAATGTTACTTTAAATTAAATAATATTTAATACCAGAAATGATAACTTAACAACTACTTAATTTTAATATAATTATGGATATTAATTAATTAACTAATAAAAAATGTAAAATTATTAAATATTATGGCTAAGATACTAAACTAAATAATAAATTGTAAGAGTATAGAAGGAAATTAAACTATAAATTGACTATTTTAAATCCTTAAATACATGAATAATTATAAAAATTGGCTGAATAATAAATTAAATTCTAGAAATACTAAACTGCACATATTTAGAAAAAAGTGTAATAATAATTATATAAATCAATAAAAAAATAATTAAAAAGATGTGAAAAAAATGTTTTTAAGGCCACATTAAATTACACCACACTTATCATTGTTTTTCCTCAATCAATCACATTCATTATTATCATTGAGAAACAGAAAAAAAAAATTATGATTTAGTCCAAGTATTAACATGTCCAACAATTTGAAACAAAGGACAGAAACATGTAAATAACATTTAGAAAAACAATTGCTCAAATGAATTTTTCATTGAATTAAAAATGAAGGGATAATCTTGAAAACTATTAATCATGAAGAAATGAAGATGTCATGACTCATACTTGATACTGCTTAGTGACTCATTTCAATCCAAACTCATGTTCTAATTTGAAGAGTGACACGAGGTAAAATTTATGTGGAATTAAAAACTAAATAGAGTAACCTTGTTCTTTTACTAATCACCGAGGTTCCAACAATAATTTTTTTAATTACCTTTTTTATACAACCTAATTGATTCCCATATAAACAATTGTCCCCATCTTCCTTTAGTGTTCATCATTCCCCTCGCGTTAATGAACTCATTTTTTCCCAATAAACATTATATAATTTTTCCCAATCCATGTATCTTGTGCTAAACACTTTGTAATGAACTTATTCAAGCTGTACATAGGGCTTATAGTAAAAAAAACGCACCCAGCATCTAGGGTCTTAGAGACCCACCGTGGTATCCCAAATTCCAAAATTACTCCTGTTTCAAATGTTTTAAATGAAAACCATTTACATTGTATCATTAAGGTGATTACTTAAATAATAATAAAAAAAGTGTCCCCTATCATAAAAATAAAACTTCTTGTCCACAGGGTTATGATCATAACACCACAAATGGGTAACCTACATCACTCTCAAAAGTAGTTCCGAAAAGAAAATTCCATTAAAACCACTATGCAAGACCACTCAGCAATCATCCTACCTCAATAATTTCAAATTCAATGAAAATATTAACTACCAGAAAGGTACTTTTCCTAAGGAAATACACATTTGAGAAAAAATGTTCAACCAAAAATTGTGAATGAATATTGAAAATATTTAACCATTTTTTACAAAAATTTTGAAATTGTAGTGGGAATTGATGAACTTACAATTAATCATAGTTTAGTATAGACAAGAATTAACCACATCCCCCCATATTAAACCCCACATTATCCCCATAGTTGACTTCTAAATTGGATAAGAACAATTTAACATTTACATTTAAAACATATTTTAAATTTATTAGATACATGACATGTATAAAAGTCTCTTTGAAGTTTATGAAGTATTGTTTCCCAAAAAGGATATAATAAAACAACATATTAATTAGAAAAAAACTGGCATTAACATTAATTCTAGTGACAACGATTTTCAAGAAAATTCAAATAGTTACATGAATCTCGTACGTACCGAGTGAATTAGATGTAAAGAAATTAAGAAAATAAGAATCAATTGGATGATCAATAAAGGAAAAAAAATAATTTCTAACACCCCTTAGCATATCAGAATTAACCAAAACACATGAACCATCCTACATGTACACCCAACAGTTATTTCCATGTAGTGAATGAGATTTATAAATCAATGGAATTCAATTCTGAAAGAAACAATGTCCAATTTTTTTTATAGTAATGTGACATGTAACAGAAATTTTTTTAAGTATGGAAGACATACAGCAGAATTTTTTTTTCTAAGGAATTAAATATAAAAAAATGAAAAAAATATCATTAATGTACTTCCCTAGATTAATGTTTTTCATTAGTCTTCCAAGAGTGTAATTACACTCTTAAATGAAACCTACAACACTATCATGAAAATTAGAGCATGTAATCCAAGTTAAAAAACCAATAGAGACAGAGTATATTGAAGAAAACACAACACAACTTTTTTCAAACAAAAACAAGAATAAAAACAAAAGTAAACAAAAAATAAAAACCTAGGTTGACTCCCATGAAGAACTGAATTTAATGTTTCTATTTAGACTTTATTTCATTAAAAAATTTTATTTTATTAACACAACAAATACCATGGATTTCCTCTCATGCAGCGCTAGATTTATAGTCCCCAACCAGCCGTTATTTCACTAGATATTTCTATCCATGATCTTTTAATGGGAATGAGTTATTAATATATTTATTTTCACAATTATCTAAATAATAAATATTAGGATCAACCAATACATTCTAATCTACAACACCAAACTATATTCTAAAAATTTATTTCAACAAAATAGTTGCGAATATATTGTCTAGCCCATTTAGGCATCTAAAGACCACTTCCTCAGCTCTTAAAATGTTCAACATCATCCAAATAAAATCACTATTTTGACCAAGAATAATGACATGGATTCCCACACACATAGATGTTAGCTCTATCCTGGAATCAGAAGAAACAACATCAAAAAGATCCTCAGTAATTTCAGTAACTGTTCTAAGCACAACATGCAAAAAACACAACTCAAAAAACTACCAGAAGAAGGAATCATACTCAGGTTCCAACAGGTGGTACCCAATGTCCATAGACGACTGTAATAATGTGAATCGTTCAAGTTTAGTTTGGAAGTCATCACAAACAACATCAAATTGGGCAAGAAATAAAGTTCCTAAAAAATACATTGCTCATAATCGTCACAGTCAAGTGTTTTATCAGGACTCAGCCTAGAACATTCCCAAAAATTAGAAACCCTTAAGAAGTAGACTTCATAAAGAAAATTTTCAAAAATAGGTTGAGATATTTTAGGATAAGAATGCGACTCACCCTCTAGAAAGGGATCTATGGAATGATTTTTCTCATCTAGAGGAAGGAGCGAGACAGGAGTAGAAACCTAACAACATGCTTCAATAGGCTGGGGAATCACAATCATTATGACCTAAAGAGGGAAATAACCATACTCATCTTGGAACTCAATTTTAAAACATTGATTCTTAGAAACATCTACCAAATCACAATGAACCACATGTTGAGGTTTTTCAAACACTAAAACTCCCCCACATCATCAATAGCTCTGAATGTGAGTTTCCCCTTGGACACATCTATGACAACACTAGCCGTAGCAAGGAAAGGTCTCCCTAAGATGGTTGGGACTTTTTCATCATATTCCATATCTAAGATAAGGAATTTTGTGGGTAGTTTTAGTTTTCCTGAACTCACTAATTGATCATCTACACTCCCTGGAGGGTGTGTAAGTGACCTTTAAGTAAGTTAAAGACGAATAAAAGTAGGTTTAAAATCCCTAAGATCCAAAATTCTAAACATGGAATATGTAATAAGATTGATTATTTCTTCGAAATCAAACAAACAATTATGATACTAACTTTTTCTTGTTTTTCATTGAATAATAATGCTGAAAGGGTCTTTCAATTTTGGAGGCAACTTCTTTAACAAGATCACACTACACTCCTCATTGAACAAGTTGAATATTCTCCTTCTCCTCAATTAGATTTTTAAATTTATTCATTAATTAATTCCCACTTCATTTTACTCTGTTCTTGAACATTTTCAGATGTATTTTCAATATTCTGTTCAGGTTGAACAATGTTTTTTAGATTCCCATATTTTATTTCATGCATATTTTTCTTTCCAGATTCTGTTTTTTCATATGTTTTAGTTTTCCGAGAGTTTATATTTACCTCTTCTTTGGTGGGAGGGTCTGATCTGGGGGTTAAAAACATGATATTCTCTCTTAAGTTAAGAATTTAAGTGTTCAGAATCTTTTCCTTTTCCTTATAACCCTAATCCCTATCCATTTTAACTATTTGATGTTCTAAATTCTGAATCAAACCATCAGTTTTCTTCCTAAACAAAATGATCTCTCCCAAAGCATGTTGTAATAACCCCTTTCATTCCCTTTGAGAATTATTAGGTTCAAACCTATATTGGTTTGAGTTATAAATTTTAGGGTGTGATTGGTAGTTATGGGAATTGATTTATTTTATGACACCTTGTTCTTTCCAGGATATGTTTTGTTGATTTTTATTACTCGATGTATACTGATTGTAGAATTGATCATTTGTCCCATGGTTTCTAGCTCTAAATTAAACAAATTTTGCACTCTCATAAAACAGGACCAGGAGGTAAAATTTAGTACAACATGTATGATTGTCACCAAAAATTCCACAATTATTACATTTCTCCCTTAGGACCCCATCACTAACAACAACAACCTAAGGATTGACTTCAGCATTAAAAAAACCACTTCTTTGAGAAACTGTGCTGAGATTTTCAGCCTACTTTTCATTCACAAGTGTCATCTCATCAGTAGTGGAGTTAGAAAAGCCACCCCCATATAATTGGTCAACTATATTTTGGTTTTAAGGGGTGAGAGAATTATAGATGGTCTCTATGAGTTGATGAGGAGAAAACTGGTGATTAGTACTTTGTTTAAGGAGACTTCTAAATCTATCCCATGCCTCCTGAAATAACTCTCCCTCATCCTAGAAAAACCCTATAATTGTGTGCCTAATCTAGAGGTGGTGTGCCTATGATAGAATTTTGAAATAAATGTAGTAAACTCCTATTCCCATGTGTCAAAAATTTCTTCAACTATGTTCGGAAAAAAATTCCTAGCCTTCCCCTTCATACAAAATGGAAACATCCACAATCTCAACTCCTCCTCACAAAGCTCTTTCAGTGGTAATTATTGTACATAACTATAGAACTATCTAATGAACTCATGTAAATCCTCCCATGTAAGACCATTGAATGAACGGAGTTGCGAAAGGTGAGACTGCTTAATTTCATAATTCCTAGACATAGGGGAAAACCTAATACAAGATGGGTTACACGATACTGTTTGAATTTGAAACTCCCTATGTCTAGGGAACTAGGGGCTGGAACTATGGGTTGTGGCACATTCATGTTTTTTTTATCACTATTATCCCGATTCTCCATTGAAATATTATTTTAGGAGCAACTAAATGTTAGTCTAGTTCAGAGTTTGATGGATATAATGTAAAAATTAATTCTCTTGTGCTCATAAAAATGTGATATCAAATAGAGACAATCACAACAGAAATAAAAAATAAGTAGAAAACGTAGAATCAACATTAATAAGTTGTGGTAAAAAATAAATTGAAAACAATCGGAATATGATGTAGAGAATAAACATAATTTTTAAAATATTTTTCAAATTTTCATCAACATTTTTTATATTTTTTATATGTGTTTTTTTAATTTTTATAGAAAAGTAATGCCTATTTATATCCCTAGAAATAGAAACAAGAACATGATTCCAACCATCATTGAGGCCAATCAATTTTTAATTATTTTTATTCATACTAACTATAGTATATTTGTTAAGGAGTGGAAGAGTTGATGTGGTTCAAGGAAATAAATAGTGACAATGTGTTTTAGCTATGGCGCCATAAAGAAAGGAGGTCATGGTGGTGGATGTAGCAAGGTAAGAAGAAAGCCGGTCATTGGAGATGTAGTGCTACTATGAAACAGAAATGGTTTGTGGTGGTAGTGGTGCCATCATGAATAGTAAAAGGTGTGTGGTGGAACCGTAAACAGAAATGGTTGTTGTGGTACTGTGGTAGGGGTGATACTGTGAGATCAAGACGGTGTTATCATGACACTAAAAAATAAGAAGAAATATTAAATAAATTAAAACATAAATAAAATATGAACAAGATAATTAATTAAAACAATTGTAAATTTAAGTACAGATATAATTTAATAAACATATAAAACTATTTAAACTTAAGATAAATTATTATTAACCTGAATTTATAAAACATATATTGATACTAAACTAGAAATTAAATTAAAAAGAAACTAATTTATTAATAAATAATATAAAATTTAAACATCTATAAAACAATGTTAAATAATTTATAAATGTTACTGTATAAAATTAAATTAATTAAATGAAATAGATAACAATTATGTTATTCAAAAATTATGTTAATTAATTAAAATAAATTAAATATTTTTAAAAATGACTAATATTTATATAATGTTACGGCAAATTAAATAACATTTAATACATGAAATATTAAATTAACAACTAAGTAATTAAAATATAATTAACGAGATTAATTAATTAATTAAAAAAAGTCAACTTATTAAATATAAAGGCTAAGGAACTAAACTAAATAATAAATTGTAAGACTATAAAAACAAAGTAAACTAAAATTAATTGTTTTAAAACATAGAATATAATATTCATTACAAAAAATAATTATATAAAAATTTTATAATAAAAATAAAAAAGTGTTCTTATTATGAAAAAAAATAATAAAAATTAAATAAATCATTAAAAATTAATTTAAAAGATGTGAAAAAACATGTTTTTTAAAGGCCAAATCAGTAACCATAACCTTTTCTTCATGTTTAGTTCATTTTATGCTAAGATTTATTTTCATTCCCAAGGTGGTAGTGTTTGTAACAACTAGTGGGTGTCTTGATTAAAAATGATAAAACCAACATGCACAGATAAAAGATAAAATTACATAGTTTAATGTGGACACTAAAGGCATCATAACCTTAGATAACCTTTTGTATAATTAATCTGGGATACTAAAGTGGTGGTGTTGAATAAAATATGTAATTGTAAATATAGTAACCAGGTTTCTGGTATGTAACCCATACACAATGATTTTAATTTTTATGAAGTTTAAGGGTGATGGATGGGAGAGTTGGGAGAACATTGGAAGTAGTTTTGAGGAAAAATGGAAGTCGCATGGGAAGTGCATAGTTTTTCTAACAATAGATCCAAACAGTTCATATTTTGTCCTCTTAAGGTAGTGGATCCAACATAGTTGGAGCAAGGATATGGAGACCGTGTGAGGAAGCCGTGCGAGGGTCTACTAAGGAAGTAGCTAAAGCACGGTTAGAGCACGATGTGTCTAACCATGAGAACTAACCATGCAGATGGTTTAAGTGAGATCCTAATAAAGTGGATCTCACACGTTTTGCCTCTATGTGGCCCATTTGTTCTCTTATATGGCCATAATATGGGATTTCTTTTCCTTGAAGGTAGTAGTACCTCTCCCAATAATATTGGAGGTGATCCGAAGGCTTTCCTTGTTGAATCGAAGCCTGATTCTTGAGTTATGTGATCATTCTTCATTGTTTTTGACTGATTTCCTAGATATACATAGATCTACATATTATCTTCTCTCACTTATGGGTATATCTAGGTTTGTGGATTCCATGTATGAGGAGATTTGTTCTTGATCTTTCTATGAGATGATATCTAAGGCAGATTCTCGGTAAATCATCCATGTTTACTTGTTTGTTATTTGTTCATTGTGGTTTTTTTCAAAAACTTTGACATAGGAGGCTTATTTCTTGACACCACATAGTAGAACAGATTGTATTACTTTTGAGTTTTTTGTGTGGTATTGAATTAATTGTGATTTGGGTTATTGAAAACATTTTGGAAACCATCTTGATTAATGGTTGTGAAATCTAGAAAACTGGGGATTTTGAATTATTTCTTGGGTTCTTGATTTTGAAATGTTGATTTTAAAAATGAGTTTTTCCTGGATTTTTGGAACATAAATGGGATTTTATGTTTTCAATAAAAGGTATGATTTTATTAGAATGAAATGTTGCATGAAATTTATTGTTCTTTGGTTTTCAATGAAAGATCAGTATTTTTGAAGTGGGTTATTTTGGTAATGAAATTATTTGGCATAAATGGTGTTGGAGTGAGTTTATGCATAACGGTCCCTAGAAGACAACGATTTGGGTACAGGTGACATGACCCTATAAATCTTTATAGAAAGCTCTTCAGACTATCTTGACTATGAGCATGGCATATCATTCTTAGACATATGGGCAGTATGAGAGGACAAAACAAACCTTGGAAGAAATGTTACGAGATTCTGTAATGGATTTTTGTGGATAATAAGGGAATCATATATCCTTTTTGGAGTTATCATACAATAACATCTATCAAACCTCGATACATATGGATCTGTTTGAAGCATTGTATTAGAGGCCTTGTCATTCTCCACTATGCTTGGTGGAAGCAGGTAAATATTCACTAGTTGGGATGAGACATGTCCAAGAAACAATAGAAAAGATCCATTTGATTTGAAATATGATGGATACATCTTAGATTCATCAGAGATATTTTTCAGATCACCATCAAAGGTCTTTATCGTTTTCAGTGAGTGATCATGCTTTCATAAGGATATCTCCAAGACATGGACATCATCCTTTCAGAATGTATGGAAACATATATCCTAGATACATTTTACCTTTCGAGATACTAGATCGAGTAGGAGATGTGGGATATCAGTTGTCATTACCCTCACTGTCTAGTTTTGTGCATAATGTGTTCCATTTATCTCAAATAAAAAAGTATCAAAATAATCTAGACCATTTGATCAAATGGGATCACATTGACCTAGATATGGATTCTTCATTGATATACACCCTGGTACAGATTATGTATAGGTGAGAGAAAGTATTTGGATGAAAAATCATCAGTTTAGTGTGAGGTTTATGGAAAAATGGTCATAATTTGGAAGAGACTTGGGAACGTGAGTAGGTAATGAAAAAGCAGTGGCTAGAACTCTTTCATAGAATAAAATGTTTTCTAATATCCGAGGACGTAAAGACCAATGGTGGGAAGAATTTAGTACCTCGGTTTCTATTATGTAACCCTTACATGATTCTTTTCAGGGTTAGGATGTTTAAGGGTGATTAATGGGAGTGACAGAAGAACATTGGATGCAGTTTTCATGTAAAATTGACATTGCACGGGTGGCGCACAATGTTTCTAACCATGTGGCTAAAACATGTGTATTAGATTATATTGAGGCAGCTGATCTAGTACGGTTAGAGTTGGGTTAGGAGACCATGTGACTAAACCATGCGAGGGTCTACATAAGTAGTATCTAACACATAGTTATCCCGCAGTTTGTCCAACTGTGTGAACAAACCATGTGGATTACTTATGTGAGATCCTAAAAAGGGGATCTCACACGTTTTGCCCCTAAAATTCCTATTTTTTCTCTTATGTGGCAATAAATTATTATTTCTCTTCGTTGAAGGATGGATAACCTCTCCCAATCATTTTTGAGGTGATCTGAAAGTTTTCCTTGGTGAATCGAAGCCAGATTTTTGAGGTATGTGATCGTTCTTCATCATTCTTGATCGATTTCTTAGATATACATAGATATACTTCTTCTATTACCTATATTTCATAGATCTATTCCTGTTATGGGTATATCTAAGAGTTTTGATGACAATTATGATGATATTTGGTCATGATATTTCTAGGATAAGAGATCTAAGTCAAATTCATGGAGAATCGACTTGGTTTACTTATTTGTTCTTTGTTTATATTGGTTTTAGGAAAAACCTTTGAGGGAGGAGGATCCTTTCTAGACTCCACTTTGTAGAACTGATTGTATTACTTTCAAATAGTTTCGTGGTGTTGAATTGATTGTGATTTTGGATGTCAAAAACATTTTGGAAACCTTCTTGAGTAATGGTTTTGAAATCTGGAAAATTGGGGATTTTGAATGAGTGCTTTTCTTTATTATTTTAAAATGTAGATTTTGGGTATTTTTATTGGTTTGTTAGTACATAAATAGGATTTGGTATTTTTAATAAAAGGTAATGTTTTATTAAAATGAAATGTTTCTTGAAATTATTTTTTATTTGTTTTTCAATAAATGGACAGTTTTATTGAAGTGGGTTATTTTGGTAAGGAAAATATTTGTAATAAATGGTTTCGGTGGGAGATCATGATTAATGAGACCATAGTAAGGGATGAGAACCATTCGGTTACAAGGGACATGACCATATTTTGGGGCCATGTTTCATTGGGACACAAGGTTATTTGACAAGAGACCACTCAGGAGTACAGAACTTTCAAACGTAGCATGAATGTGTGGGTTTCTTATAAACTATGGAATGGGTATTCCGATGATATGAAGAATTTGTTTTAAATAGTTGATTAGTTGTATTTCTATAAAAATAAATTGCTAGAAATTATTTTCATTTGGTTTTATTTTCACTTGGTTGCAAACAATTTTTGAATATATTTATATGTGGTTATAAATTGTTCTGGAAAACTATTATATATGAATGTGGCTAAATTTTCTATCCTAGTGGTGTGATTACGGAATTCACTGGGGAAAGCCTAATGAGTTTTATACTCACCACTATATTGGAACATTGGTTCTTTTATAGATTCCATTTTCTTGGATAAGGACAATGGTAATGTTTCCCACACTTTTATCATTACCTCGTGATATTTGTCTTGTTCAGTGATCATGGAGCTTGGATCTTGTGAAGCATAAATTATTGTGGTCTCCTGAGAGTCATTAGTAGTTCATCTTCAGTTTACGTTGATACTTGTTGGGACTTCTACTGTTTCAAACTATGATGTGGTTTTGAGATACATGAGGTTATTCAGTTGTCTTTCATTTGTTCATGCATCATATAGAGAATGTGTTGGTTATGGTTGGTTGGTTGAATGGTTTATTTATTAAAGGTTTAAATCATCCCCCATTTATATTGAATCCATTCGGCATTTATTGAAATCCTTTGGTAACTTGGGGATGTCACTTAAGGACAAGTAATGGCTCATCGTGCTCTCAAGCCAATGAGTATGAGTAGATCATTACATTAGAAATCTAAAGATAAAAAATTTATTTTGTTTTTTAATGTGGCTGAAATCATGTTTTCTAAAATCCAATAGTATTGATGGTGGTTTTATTTGAATTTTTTTGTGTTTAAAATTTGAAATTTTTATGATTGGAAGTGTTATTATCAAATGATAAAAGTAGATAAAAATGAGATATATAATATTGTATCCCAGGATAAGAACACAAAAGATATTTTTATAATATTTAATATGCATTATTATTAAACAATATCAATAAAAAATAGTGTTAGAAAAAATATTGGGAAGCATTAGCATGGTAATTCTATAAATAGATCATTATAAAGGAAGATACTAAGAATAATTATATCTTTCACTACGATATAGAATATTATTATCCTTGAAGTAAATTTAATTACTTATTTCCAAAGGAATCCAAAGGAAGATAATTAACACGAAAGTTTAATAAAAATCATGATATATATTTGAGATAGTTTAAATTATTGATGTCTCTATAATAATATGAAGAATATTTAGTTTTAAACATTTTCTAATGATGATTCAGTTGTTGATTTTGTGGTAAAATATTCCATATGTAGTAGTGATTTCTTCATTTAAAATAATTATGTGGGATTTTTGAGAAGAAATATCAAAATTACATTATTTAACATAATAGTGGAAAAAGAAATTGATGTAACTAAATCCTGGACAAAACTTCCAATTTTTGAAAAATATATTATAAAATTTTGAAGATGCAGTAAACAAACCCATGGTGACCTTCCATGAAAATAATATTGTTATAGATATCATGAAATATCCACTATAAGACTCTCATATTTAAAAAATTTAGATATGATATCCTATTACCAAATATATGGTAAAACAATGTATGATCAAAATGAAACATTTTGGAAGTAATGAGAAATCTATGGATATCATTAAAAAAATTTATCCAATCAAATATTCGAGAAACATTGGATTAACTATGGTTCCCAACCACCTCCCTTAATATTAAGAGTTTCAGGTATTTTCATTTCCTTATTTTTTATAATTCTTTATATGATTTATTTTAGGATTTTACAGTTTCATTCACATTATGTTTGTCATAAAAGGGGATATTGACTATCACTACAAAATTAAATGTAAAAAATGAAGATATATGTTTATTAATCAGGGTGTCCATGTATAAATTTTCTTATTTGGTTATAATGTAAAGATTCTCTCATCAAGTGTGAGTATGGGGTATTAAATTTATGGGGAGATAAAATCTATCTGGAATTAAGTTTGAAAATTATTTATGATAGGGGAGTAATGGAATAAAACATGACATGGTTCATGGGTTTCTCTTTTATATATTTTTTTCAATAACAAGAATTTTTCACATAGACTTAGAGTGATTTTTAAGATATTTGGTTTCTTTATAGATGTCGTATACTATTTATAGAGTCTAATTCAAATTTACACTACAAAAAACTCAAGGGGGTGGGTTATAAGAATGGTGATCCATGATGGTGGTTGATTCTATGTTTTATTCATTCTAGTTGTAGTATAGGACTTTTCATTGTTTAGTTCTTTTGAAAAAATATATTGAAAGGGATAAACTCTTCTAACATTCTTCCTTCTTATTATTTTTTGGTGTTCAAAAAAAATATACAATTTATCATATTCTTAGAGTCATGGGTAAATATGTGTGATATTTTCAATAAAAATTATGGATTTAGGTATTATATCTATGTAATCAAGTAGGAAGTACATGCAAGGGGTCCTACGTAGGTGGTAAAAAATATATTTCTCCTGATAGTGGAACTACATATTATTTTTGTGGAAGGGAGTTATAAAACTAGTTACATGTGTCTTTAAATAAACACTAAAATTTTTTGTTTGATTTGTGCAGTTTGGTTAGTAATTGTTTATGTACAATATATGATGATCAAAATTTATTTAGTTCTATGTGAAAGGATTAAATTTAATCTCATGATTATGGACATTGTTTAGGGAAATTTCCTAAAAATATACTACTAATAACCAACTTTTTAATTAATGAAAATATAATGGAATATTATGGGATTAACAGGAAGGCCTCAGAAATTAGAATTTATCATGTTACAGAGGAGTGTCAAAAGGAGACTTTCAAAACATGAAAAATACATGTCAATTAGTCCAATGAAGATATTTTTATTATAAGGTGGAAAGTACATCTCAGAGAGAAGTTGGATGAACCAGTTCTTAGTGCAAGGTATAGGGAGAAAATACCAATGAGCTTCATACATAGTTCTATTTAAATATAGAATAATTTATGGATTATTGTACATTATAACTAGAGAATAGTATGTTATGCCTGGTGCATAATATATGGAATATAATTTCAAGCAAAATATTTTACACAATGAAAATCATATCTCTTAGAATCCATGCATATATTTAGAATATTTTTATTTAAATATGGAATGCATTCAAGAATAATTTTGTATATTTCATTATTCAGATAAATAATTTATTTCATGATAATTTAGAAGATACCGATAATCAAAAATCATTGAATACATCCATTTAATGTAGTGATAATAGGAATATTTTTCCAATGTTTTCATATGGATATAGTGTGCTATTTATTGAAAAATATTGTATAGGCTATGAAAAAACGATAATTTTTTCATAGAAAGAAAGTTATAATCCATCCAAAATAGTGACGAATATTTGGTTCTCATTCACTAAAACAAGGAAATGTCTTTTCTTCCTATATTAGCCCTTATTTGTTAACCAATAAAATTATTGTTAATATTCATTTAATTTATTCATTTTTTTTCTTGGTTGATGTATTTATAACTATGAAATGTTTAATAGACTCAAAAAACACTCATAAATAGATCCAAAATAACATAATGAATATATCACACCGTGACTCAACACCATCAGGGTGTCTAGGGTGTCAACACTAACTCATTACATTGATATCATTACCAACATATTGTTAAATATTGTTTGGATAAAAAGTGTATGGGCTCAACACTAGTGGTTTGTCAAAATTAGAAAACTAGATACCTAAATGAATATTTTATTAAATATAAACATTAAAATTAATGAACTGAATAAATTAAAATTTATCATATCTCATTTATAATCCATCAGTCATATAGAGTAATCTTCATAATTTCCTTGGGAAATTGTAGAAAAAAAATTATAACATCAACCACTTAGTAGGAGGTAGAAAACGTCATAAGATATCATACATAAGCATAAAATAAATAACGTTATAAGAACAAATAAATCAATAATAAATTATTTATGGGAATAACATATCCCAGTATTATATAATAAACAAAAAGCTGTATTATAATAACTATTTTCGAGGTAATGGAATGCATAATGATTGACATCATAAGAATATAAACAAGACCCCATGACAAGAATTCATTTATAATTTTTTAAAGATTATACTAAATAAAAAACAATTTTGTATCATGTTACCCATATATACATAGAGGAACTATATAATTTTGGGCGCCACCCTTCACATAATAAGACAAATGCATCCTTCATATGAATAGTGGGGTTAAAAAAACACGCCATAATGTTCCCTAAGGAACCCCTTACATTATCATAACTATATAACCAATAGGTATTCATATGGAAATATTGGATAAATAAAATTTAAATACTTCCCAATTCAATGAAATGATATTGTTATCTAGGTTAATATCCAATATTTAACATCGAATCCATAGGATATTCATAGTGTAATGGATTGTATATTTTTCATTTTAATGAAAATGAAATAACTGCAGAAGATAATTTTATGGTTAAATGATATAAATATAAATTATACTGAATTAATAAATTAAAATCCTTTAATATAGTTTTTAAATATCTTTTGAACCATCCAAATAATAACACTCAACCCTTCAAACCATCAATGAAATTAATCCCATTTTATATGCATTCACTGGAGATTAAATTAATACCCAATCAAAATAATTTCATGTTTAATACCCCTAATAGAAAAAATATATATTTTTAATCTACTTTTAGAGTTAATATAGTTTTTTCATTTTAAGTAATCCACACAGAGTTTTCATTACCTATGTTTTTGGCTGTTTATGATTTATCTTGTATGCATCGAAAAATTCTCGATAATTGTGATTGACTATGATGATATTATAATGTGATAGAATAGTGATAGCTCATTGTTAATATGAAAGTGAATTTATTTCAATGAATAATATTAAAATTTAATATTGAAATGAAAATTAATTGGATAAGAGTACATAAATAAAATACAAGAAGGGATTATGGACCCTTATATCGATATAATAACATATTAGGAAAAGGCTATAATGAGAGGGAATAAGTAAAATATTAATAATAATATATGAAATGGTGAAAAATATTTAATAATATGCATTAAATATATGAGAAAATATTTAAATTATATCATAATAAACGGTGATCCATTGAAATGGAAAATAACAGTATTGAGACCCTTACCATGAAAATAAGTGTCTTAATTATTGATTATAGAATCTTGGAACCATATACATTAAATGGATAGACTATTAAAAGAGAAAACAGGAGGCTATCATTTTTTAATAAATTTCATTTTGAGAGAAATGTGGTTATTTTATTGGTATTTTTAATGAATGAAGGAAATCCGTTTATTAATTTAACTAAATTCCATATTAACCTTGGTTAATTAGAAAATAAAATCATTTCACCATGGTTTTATCCCATAGTATTTAAAATATAGCGACTTTTTGTTGGATTTAAATAGTTTATGAATACATATACTTTGAAATATATAATATTTTATGTATATAAGATTCTTATCCATAATGAATTCTTTTTTAAATTGATTAAAATATAAATTATATTTCTAATACTTTTTATAGTGTCATAAAATTAATTTAATGACATTAAATTACACTATTTTAATAAATATTTAAATTTTTTGTTTATAAAGCCATTATATTACCGATCTAATCATTATTAAGTCATTATGATTTAAAAGTTAATAAAATATATTCATATCATAATTTACATTGTATAAAGAAATCTGACTGTGTTAGAAAATTAAGAAAAATTCTATAGAAGCTAATTTACTCATTTTAATTCCAAATTTAAACCCATTTTATGATTTATATATATATATGTATATTTTATGTTTAATTACTAAATAAAAACACATGTATATTTCAAAAGCACACATTTATCCTTTAAAATTAAAAACACGTTCTCATTTTTATTCCCAAGTACATGTTTGTAATTATATCATTGTTCATAAATCATTATATATTATTAATAATGATTCTAATTATTACGAAATGATTTTATAATACTATTTTTTAGTAAAAAAAATATTTCCTTTGTTTTATTATATTATAATATGCTGTAATATCAAAATGAAATAATGAAATTTATATTATTCCATAATTTTTAGGTAAATATTAATTTTCTATAGTAGAATATTAGGTATTATATTCCCTCCTTGAATAATTTAATACTCAAATTTTGGGTCTATATTAATACATTAAATGATCAGAGTAGTGATTTATTGTTTCCTCCTATGATTCCTAGAGCAAATTTCACTTGTGTATAAAATCAAGATAGGATATTAAATATAATAAAGGCATGGTTCCATATTTATTTCATCATTGGTGAGTACATATATTGGGATTGGAATGTAGTTCCATAAAATTGAAACACATAAGATACCATAAAATTTAGAGAGTTTGCATGGAAAAAATGAATTATAATCCACATCACAAATTCTCTCCCAAATATCAAATGGATCAATGTACTTCAGACTTTTATTACCCTTATTACTGACCCTAATAACTCCCATCAATTGAGACACTGTTAATAATACATGGTCCCCTGTATAGAATCCCATTTCCTTTCACTTATTATCAACATGTATTTAATGTCTTCTCTAAGATTTATTAATTTTATTATAAATAGTTAACACCATCTCAATTGTTTTCTCAATGAGTTCTGGACCAACTAAACACCATTCCACGTATTAATCCTCAACGGTTTGAGTAAAAAACATTTTTCCAATCATCGATTTATTCAAGGAAATTTCGATTCATAACGGAAATATATTTTTTTTTGTGAATTATAATATAGGTATTTATTCATCCCATGTTCCTTGGATGTTAAGTCAGTATGACCTTATGATTTCCTATACGTTTTGGTTGGTCCTCCTAGACTTCCAATAAATTTGGAAATGATATTTGTTGATGAAAAGAATAATGTTGTCCAGTTACTTTTGAAAACATCTTAAAAAAATTTTGTGAAATGAGGGTCAAGATTATATACAATTGATAAATGCACAAGATGAAATATGAAAACATAATTGATATCGAGTCATGAAAATCAATAAAGGGGGATTTTATCCCTTATTTCTAAGAAATGTCTAGCATTGGTATGTTAATCCACAATAACCCATATGACATAATTTTTATTTTTTATTAGTAATTTATTTCTAAATGATTAAAGATGATAATAGTTGCTTATTTTTTATTATTTATGTGCTCCATTTTTCACAAATGATGGCTTTAGTGAACATTACAATTTAAACGTCATTTATCAACATAAGGGTCACTTTTAGTTGGTAAATTTTTTAAAAACTCGTTTAAACATATTATGCTCAGAAATTTGATTTTATATTTCTAAGTTACCCTTATTATCGATAACATTTTTATCTTAGGATCCAAAAAAAATATATTTGGTTGGAAATATAATCAATGTGGTCCCACAAGCCAAAAAATTATAGATGAAGAAAAAACTATAATAGTACTATAATATTTATGTTTCATCCATGTAAAAACCCCAATGAAGAAAATTTTTTATCCTTAGATACAATAAATATAGAAAAAAAACCATTAATCTATGTATAATAACAATTCTTGTGTTTTTTGGCTGATCTAGTCGGCCCAAGGAGACGATAAAATTATGGTCCAGATTTGGTGGCCAAGAGTAATAACTTACCAGTTTCTTCCTTAATTCCCAAATATTAGAACAAATAGAGTGAAATATTTACTTATGATATAAAAAATAAAAATACTAAATTTGGAATTCTAAGAACAATTAAATTTCATCCATCCAGAATACTGTTTTGGAATGTGTCTTTGATGGATATAGCAGGATCTTGTTTCTAGTGATTTGTGGAAAAATAAAAATTCAAAACAATTTCACCCTACCTAAGCCCAAAAAACTCAATTAGAGAGACTTGTAATATTTTATTGTTGAATTAAAGAACAAATAATTTCTATTTAAGATATTTTTGATCTAATATTTTGTCGGAATATTTTTGAAATTTAATTTTAATGTTAATCTTCATGTTCTTCCTTGTAAGCATTTTATTTATGAAGTATGTTTCTAAAATAAAATTAATTTTTTAATAAATGTTAATATTTGTAAAGAACCTATTTTTTATCATGTTAATGTTGTTTCATTATAGTGTTATTTTTTTTAACATAGTTAAATGATAAAGACTTCACACAATGGTGTAACGTTCAATATTTCATCATTTTATCTTCTTAAATTTCAACCATATGGGTCTATATCCATCATATCTTTGGAGGTTTTTAATAAATAATGGAAAAAACCTCGTATTGGGTGATTTTATAATGTTTTAGAGGGATTTATTGGGTTTTATTTGTCATTATAATAATTAATAATTAATTATTATTTTCTAAATTATCATCCATATATGTACCTTCTCCTTTAACCTATCTAATTTTAATGATTAAAATTATGAGAAATATAACTATCTATTACATTAGAGAACTCTTGACTTTTACCCCTCAAGTATGTTTTGGATTTTAAATTGGATAATGAAAACACTAAACTAGTAAGTTACTGATAATGTAAACATTTTTTTCAAATAAACAGACTTAAAATTATGAGATTGAGTCCATCTTTAAAAATTCCTCTAATAAAACCAAAACAATAACCAAAGATCAAATAGTTACCCAAATTTATATTCACTAATCTATATTAGTTTTAATTTAATTGATATAAAATCAAAACAAATTTGTCATATTTATATCACAAACCATCCATTGAATGAGTTTAAATAGTTTATTCTTAGGTCTTTGAGGATGCGACAACCCATCACATTCTACTAGAGACATCTTCAACCATAAAAGTGAGTAATTTTGGGTGGGAAAAAATTTTACAGACTTTTATGGGGACTCATGTATGATATATATAGAACTCAACTTCTATTATCACACCTTTTTTCAATCCCGCACTAATTTATGTTATATTCACACTTTTTTTCATTCTTGGAGAATGTACACATACACTCAGGAAATAAAAAATATTTTTTGGTGCATAAATTTTGGGGTATGGTGTCGAAAGAATCTAAACATATATTCAATTTACATAATAGTATTCTTATTATGTTGGATTCTAAGACCGAGTTTACTCTAATGTAGAATCTTCCACAAAACCAAATCCTAAGCCCGAGTAAGGACCAAAAAGGTATTCCAAATAAGACATCCCTTATCTTGGGGAATGTACTTGATAAAATAATGAATGAATAAAATATACCATCCTATAAGAATAAACCCTCATCTATATTATTTCATCCCTATGATTTAAGAACAATATATTCCAACTACATGTATGGAATCACCTTCTAAACATCAATGGGATGGAGTCTGAGATGACTTACCTTCATGATAAAGAATCAATGAACATTATTGAGACAATTTTCCCAACAAATAAACTTAAACTGACTGAAATGTGGCTATTTCATTGTAAACATAATCAACCATCCAATAATTGGTCATAAAATTTGAAACCATCATTAATTAAATCTTTGGAAAAAAAGAAATGTGAATTCTATAAGAAATACATTCCCCACCAAAAACTAATTTCTCTAAAAAGGTAATCCAAAAGTACAATAAAATATAGTAAAACATTATATAAAAGATTTGAAAGGGTCAATGGTAATCTAAACATGGTATAACAACATGTAATTATAAACCTATAATAATTGAGGATGTTTTATAATGAAATATAGTCTGGTAAATTTAAAATTACTTACATGATGTGTTTTAAAATATTTAAGGGATCCAATAAATGATGCTTACTAGTATCTAAAAAATATGGTTAAACCAAAAAAACATGGGGGAAATTACATTATATGGATAATACAACCAAATATGGTAAGATAAAAACTATTATTGTAACATCCCTGGTAAATAAAGAATAATGAATTTTCATATTTATTAATATTTATTAATTAAATATTAATTTTACTTTAAAGGGGTTGCTATGCTCGATAATGTACCCGATACGCAACAAAGAGTTTCATTGAAATCTTACGTTGCACCGTAGTAATAAAATAATATTATTTTAAATGGTAGTTAACAGATAGAGGTTGTATTATCAGGAATGGATATAAATAACTAAAATATTATTATATATGTTTTTTAAATGTTTTTACATTTATCCAATAAAATATAAAGGCTTAAAAAATGAAAATAATTCAATTTTAGGCATATATACCCTAATTTTCACTAAAGGTTCACTTATCTCCTTTTGATGGTGAACCGTCATTAAATATAGTTTTGGACACTCATATACATTCTATTAGACCAAATAAAATTATTCTTTAGAATCAGGCCATCAAAATTTACTTTGTGTAAATATTTGGTATTTTTCTGATAAAGTTCATTTTTTAAAGAATAGTGAAAAATGTTTTATTTTAATTCAAAACCACTTTTTAATATAATTTATTTATATGATTAGATTATCTATTGAATTGGTTTTAAAGTGATATTAGAATATATTTTTACCATAAAATCCAATAGCGGTCGTTGGAATTAATTTCACATTGAAATCGGACTAAACTAGTGTCAATCTTTTGATACATATTGTTTCATAAAAACATGTTATTTGCTCTGACAGTGGGAGTTAATTATTAAATTAATTAATTCAACTTATATGTTTTGAATTTTTTAAAATGGAATTCATTTTTGAATTCGGAATATCAAATATAGCTTAGGGTGAAGTTTCAGTATTTTTCTGAAAAACTTAAATTTTTGATGAATAGTGAAACAACTAAGTGGTACTTAAAAAACTGATTTTTCGTTTAAATGAAATTTTACCACCAATATTTATTGAATTTCAAAAATCCAACATACATGGTTGTCATTATGAAGTAAAATTTGGTTCAATGGGATTAAATTTTTTTTTGGTGAATAGTAACTTTTACGTTTTTAATCGCGAATAGAGGTAATTAGTGTAGTTTAAGGTAAGATTAATGTTTTAATAATATGAAATGAAACTAAAACATGTCAAACCCTTATTTTATATGTCATTGAAGACCAAGAAAATCCATGGGTCAACATGGGGACCCCATGGAGCCACTATGGAAGGAAAATGACATTAATATCTTTTTATTTAATGTAAAAGTAAAAATGACACAAACAAGAGTTGTTTTACTAAAGAAATTTCTAAATGATGTTATACAAGTCATATTTTTGACTATAAATAATAATTATAAATCTAAAACTATTTCATACATCATGATATTTTTTTATAATTTGAAGACATTAAATAAATTAAATTATTTATGACACCATGATGATGCAGTGATTACCTCATTATTTAACAATTTAAATAAAATGAAACGATAATGTAAAATCTAAGACATAACATGTCAAAAACTTATTGTATGGGTATATTTAGAACCCTTATCACCTTATCCTAGAATTATATCACTTTGGGACCTTTTAAATCCGAAATTCATTTTAAAATAATGTAACATTTCTTTACTTTCCAAGAGTGCCCTCCTCTACTCTTATAAAAGGCACCCACATCTACCTCCTTACCCACACCTCTCAAAACATTGGTTCGACCAAGATCTTCTCTATTGGTCTCTCCACATCCCTCTATTACTCCTATAAGCCTCAATGTTTGCATAAGTCTTCCCAAGGAAGCCTTTGAGCTCAAATCTAAGAGAGTTACCCGATTTTATGGTAATGTCATCACTTGTGTTCTTTTGTTTTATTTTGATTCTCCATCCCCCTATACTCTTTTTATTAATTTCTTTTGTAACAAATATAGTATCTCCAATATAATAGGATATTGTTATAGGAATCATTCAAGCTACACTTACACACACCTACATCTAATGGGTAAAGAACATACTGTTTCTGTGGATGGTGAATTTCTGCCTCACGAAATGATGATTGTTCAATATTTTTCTAACATCTTCAAAGGTGGCCATTAAGATGTCACTATATTTATATATGATATATAATATGTTTATGTTTTCCTAGAGCTTATGTATTTTTCATTTATGGCATACCTTTATGGTTCCATTATGGGTAAACGCGATAATTTCATTTTAAGAAGTGCGGACTAACGCCCCCTCAAAGTGATTTGATT
The DNA here is from genome assembly GCA_963277665.1 of Viscum album. Taxonomy (NCBI): domain Eukaryota; kingdom Viridiplantae; phylum Streptophyta; class Magnoliopsida; order Santalales; family Viscaceae; genus Viscum; species Viscum album. Next base: position 1,502,721,276 of record OY728128.1, read on the forward strand.
AATTAATGCCATATGTGGGATGTATAATGGATGGATTTAAAGTTATTATATATGATTTTATACTGGAATTATAACATAACTTTATATCATTATTATTTATTTCCATTAAAGTATGAGATAGAAATGAAAGTAGAGTTCATGCGTACGTATGGCTTACCGTCTCCAATAACGGTGCGTTTCATTTCTTATCCCCAAATGTAATGTACTATTTTAAGTACATATATATAATTTATATATATGATGTATATTAAATATAAATTACTAATATAATTATGGAATTAAAATATAGATATCTCTCATTTAGTTTTAATTTCATTAATATGACATAGAAATGAAAGTAGCATTCATGCGTACATACAGCTTACCGTCTCCATGAACGGTGCATTTAATTTCTTACCTATAAATGATTATGTAATACTATAAATACATGTATATGCGGGATATATATTATATATATGATATACACATCATGAATATAATTCTGGATATAATGAACCTTTGACCACACGAACAACATGTAATTGTAAGAAGTCTACATTCGACTTAAGAACCAAATATCGACAAAACCAACATTATTAACTTAAATAATTACATAGTGTTTATAACGTGGTAATAAGTGATATAAAAGGATTAATGAACTTGAAAAAGGTTCTTAAGAAAGTAGAAATTAACTCAAGTTTATTATTTAGGACGTTAAAAAATGATCGAGTCATGTCAGACCCGAGGTAAGGGACTTCGTCTCAATCTCCTTTCATTGAGGCATATTTCGTTCATTTAAACGGTGTATAAACCCCTTTGACTTTTACTTTAATACAAAAGGAATCTTTTTCTACTAAGAGTTTTACTAAACGACAAAAAAGGAATGTTTCTTTTAACATACGTGGTGACAACGACCTTTTCCGCCGCCGCGAGTATTATTTGGTCTTTTCCTTCCTCAACAAGCCGTAATGTTTTTAAAATGAAATAAATACCATATACTCTTTTATGTATCTTGTGATTGAAAATGGTTTTTATTATGGATTTTTTATGTCAATATATTTAAGTGATATATTTTGATCAAAGTGTGGAAATGTTTTCTTTCCATTATATGTGTTTTATGTCTTGTGATTTTATAATGGTACTTGGACATTTGATGGGTGGTTACGTGATAAACCATATGACGGGTGGTGCCATGAATACCAGGACAGGTGGTTACGTGATAACCTCCAATGCATTGGGTATGGAAGTTGGCCTTATGGTTATTCCATTAAGTGATATGTGTGGAAGTCGACCATATGGTTATTACATTTAGGAATGTTTATGTCCCATGTTACCTTAACATGTTATGTGATATTTATATGGGTTTTATGGTAATGTTTTGGTTACAAAACGGTAAGTAATGATCTTTTATTCAGTGAAGAGTTTTTACTACTTCATAAAGGTGAAAATTATTACTTTGATAAAGTATACATGGATTACATGTTGTTTTGAAAAACAAATAATTTTCATTCTTTGTGTATCCCTTACTGAGCTTTTTATACTCACCCCAAGTTTTTTTGAAATGTTTTTCACAGTACTTAATGTAGAATAGGGTTAAGGATGGGATCAGGGGAAAGTCATGCTATCTAAAACATGAAACTAGACATGTTTCCTTTTAAGAGTTTTTATTTTATGGAAACTTAGTAGAAGTGTGTACTTTGTAATCTTTTGAGATATAATAGTTATGTCAGAATTCTCTAAAACTGTAAACCTGAAAAGATCCTCAATGTGAATTATTCATTTAATTCAATATTAAGTAATGTTTATGGTCATGGATTTATAGTTGGTATCAGAGGTTAGTTTAGAAAACTTTAGGAGTTAGGAAATTGTTAAATTATAAACTAATTTATGGTACGATTGAAATAATATAGAATTTAAAGATTACCATGTTGCATATCCTAAGATATTTCTGGGTTAAGAATGGTTTTTCAATGGGGAAACAGAACAGCTTTTCTGGGAAGGAATATAGAGGGAAATGAACTTTTAAATCAATATCCCGAGATGTTCAGAATCAGAACTAAAAAGTTTGTTGTAGTGATGGCTCAGTTGACTCAGGTTCCTACCGAAGGAGTTGAAAAAAAGATTGTTGAATGCTCCAGTTTTGGCACTTCCTTTTAGGAATGGTGAGTTTGTTATCTACAGTGATGCTTCATTAAAAGGACTTGGTTGTGTCCTTATGCAAAATGATCAGATTATTGCATATGCTTTACGTCAGTTGAAAGCTCATGAGGTAAATTACCCTATACATGACTTGGAATTAGCTGCTATTTTTTTTCTCTAAAAATTTTGAGGAATCATTTGTATGGAGTAAAGTGTGAAATATATACTGATCACAAAAGTTTATAGTATATATTCACTCAGAAAGAGTTGAACATGAGAAAGAGGAGATGGCTAGAATTAATAAAGGATTATGATTGTACAATTCATTACCATTTGGGAAAATCAAATAAAGTGGCTGATGCTTTGAGTCGAAAAAGTAATGCTTCATTAACAATGTTGTGTTTGGAACGTGATCCTTTACTGAAGGATTTGATGAACTTTGTCATAGAAGTTGTTGGTGCAAGATGTCCTTCTGTTTTGTTTCAGGTATCAGTGAAATATTCTCTATCAGACAGAATTAAGAAAGCACATAAGCAAGACAACGAGTTGAAGAGAAAGGTAGAGCTGGTTCAAAAGGGTAAGTTTCCTGAATTCAACATTGATAATGATTATGTTTTGAGATTTTGGAAGAGATTGTGTGTGCCGTGTGATTCACAGTTGAAGAGAGATTTGTTATGTGAAGCTCATAGTTCTCCGTTTTCAGTTCATCCTGGGAGTACTTAGATGTATAGAGATCGTCGGGAGTATTACTGGTGGGACGAAATGAAAAGGGATATTGCTGATTTTACTGTAAAGTGTCTGACTTGTCAACAGGTTAAAGCAGAGCGGAAGTTTCCGAAATGGATGCTTCAGCCTTTACCAGTGACAGAGTGGAAATGGGAAAATATATCCATGGACTTTTTTATGGGATTACCGAAGACTTCTCAAGGTAATAATGAAATCTATGTTATTGTAGATCGCTTGACTAAATCTGCTCATTTCCTTCCTATTAGAGATAATTTCTCTCTAGATCAACTTTATCAATTGTATCTTAAAGAGATAGTCAATGTGCATGGAGTTCCCCTATCCATTGTATCTTATTGTGATCCCAGATTTACTTCTAACTTTTGGAAGGGACATCAGAATTCGTTGGGTACTGAATTAAAATTTTAGTACAGCTTTTCATCCGTAATCAGATGGGCAGTCAAAACGAACAATACATACCTTGGAGGATATGATACGATCTTGCACTATGGATTATCAGGGAAGTTGGGACCATCATATTTCTTTGGTTGAGTTTTCCTGTAATAATAGTTCTCATTCCAGTATATAGATGGCACCATTTGAGGCATTATATGGGAAGCAGTGTCGAACTCCAGCTTTTTGGGTCGAAGTAAGTGAAAGGAAGCTGATGGGACCAGAATTGGTAGAAAAGTTGGAAGAAAAAGTTCATCTGATATAGAAACACATGAGAATAGCTCAGAGCAAGAAGAAGAGTTAAGCAGATAATTGGAGGAAGGATTTATCTTTCGAGGTAGGTGATCATGTTTTTCTCAAGGTTTCTCCATGGAAAAAGGTGATGTGATTTGGTAAGAAAGAAAGCTGAGTCCAAGGTTCATTGTACCATATGAAATTATGAAGAGAGTTGGTTTAGTTGCATACAGAGTGGAATTACCTTCGAGTTTATCTTAGGAACACAATGTTTTTCATGTTTCGATGTTGAGAAAGTATATTCCAGATCCATCTTATGTTTTGAGCCCGGAGGTAGTTCAGTTGGAAGAGAATCTCTCTTATAAAGAAAACCCAGTCCAGATTCTTGACCGAAGAGAGAAAGTGTTGCGAAATAAGGTAATTCATCAGGTAAAGGTTTTTTAAAAATATCATATGGTTGAATAGGCAACATGGGAATCTGAAAATGCTATGAGGGATAAATACGCCCACTTATTTTGATAAGTGAATAAAATTGCAAGGACAAAATTCCCAAAAGGGGGAAGGATGTAACATCACAGGTAAATAAAGAATAACACATTTTCATATTTATTAATATTTACGAAATAAATATTAATATTACTTTAAATGGGTTTCTATTCACGATAGCTTACCCGATACGCAACAAAGAGTTTCATTGAAATCTTACATTGCACACTAGTAATAAAATAATATTACTTTAAATGGTAGTTAACACATTGCCGTTGTATTGGCGGGAATAGATATAAATAACTAAAATATTATTATATATGTTTTTTAAATGTTTTTACATTTATCCAATAAAAGATAAAGGCTTAAATTATGAAAAGAATTCAATTTTAGGCATATATACCCTATTTTTCACAAAAGGTTCACTTACCGCCTTTTGATGGCGGACCGTCATTAAATATAGTTTTTTTTCACTCATATACATTATATTGGACCAAATAAAATTCTTCTTTAGAATCGGGACATCAAAATTCACTTTGTCTAAATTTTTTGTATTTTTCCGATAAAGTTCATTTTTTAATGAATAGTGAAAAATGTTGTATTTTAATTCAAAAAATCTTTTTAATCTAATTTATTTATATGATTAGATTATCTTATGAATTGGTTTTAAAGTGAAATTAGAATATATTTTTACCATTAAATCCAATAGTGGTCATTGGAATTAATTTCATTTTGAAATCGGACCTAAACTAGTGTCAACCTTTTGATACTTATTGTATCATAAAAACACGCTATTTGATCTGAAAACAGGAGTTGATTGTTAAATTAATTAATGAAACTTATATGTTTTGAATTTGGTAAAATGGACTTCATTTTTTAATTCGTAATATCAAATATAGCTTAGGGTGAAGTTTTGGTATTTTTCTGAAAAACATCAATTTTTGATGAATAGTGAAACCACTAAGTGGTACTTAAAATACTGATTTTTCGTTTAAATGAAATTTTACCACCTCTGTGTTTTGAATTTAAAAAAACTCAACATACATATTTGTCATTACGAAGTAAAATGTGGTTCAATTGGATTAAAATAATTTTTTGGTGAATAGTAACTTTTATGTTTTTAATCGCGATTAGAGGTAATTAGTGTAATTTAAGGTAAGAATATTGTTTTAATAATATGAAATGAACTTGACACATGTCCTACCCTTATTGGATGTGTCATGGCCGACCAAGATAATCCATGGGTCAAATTGGGGTCCCCATGGAGCCACTTTGGAAGGAAATGACATTAATATATTTTTTTAAATGTAAAAGTAAAAATGACAAAAAATGACTTGTTTTACTAAAACAATTTTTAAATGGGGGTATACAAGTCATATTTTTTACTATAAATATTCATTAGAAATCTAAAAAGATTTCCTACATCATGATATTTTTTTATAATTTCTAGACATTAAATAAATTAAATTATTTATGACACCATAATGATGCAACGATTACCTCATTATTTAACGATTTAAATAAAATGAAAAGATAATGTAAAATCTAAGACCTACACTTGTAAAAAACCTATTGGATGGGTATATTTCTAAACATTATCACCTTATACTCTAATTATATCAATGTGGTACCTTTTAAATCCGAAAATCATTTTAAAATAAAGTAACATTTCTTTACTTTCCAAGAGTGCCCCTCCTCTCCTCTTATGAAATGCCCCCACCTCTACCTCCTTAACCACACCTCTAAAACCTTTGGATCGGCGAAGATCTGATCTTTTTGTCTCTCCACATCCCACACTAACTTCTAGAAGCCTCAATTTGGGCAGAAGACTTCCCAAGGAAGCCTTTGAGCTCAAATCTAAGAGAGTTACCCGATTTTAAGGTAATGTCTTCACTTCTGTTCTTTTGTTTTATTTTGCTTCTCCAACCCCCTAAACTCTTTTTATTCATTTCTTTTGTAACAACTCCAGTATCTTCCATATACTAGGATTTTGTTATAAGAAACTGTTTCCCTCGGAATCTGGGGATGACCTCTTTGATGGGAGGTTCAAACATTCTGATCGGTTTCTAACGGGTTTATTCGTAGAACCGGAAACATCCAATGATCCCACAACCATTAGGACCTACATTCCAAAGGTAGGTGCTCATTAGTTTGTGGAATAATGAAGCTTAGGAATTTTTATTGGTCGAGAGGATGGGAGGCCAGACTCATCACACCTTTTTAGGGGAATTATTGTCTACTCCAGGACTCTCTTTATAGATTTAAGTTATGTTCGTGAGTCCTTATTACATTACCAAGTATAAAATGAGATTTCCTTCATATCTAACAACCAATGATTAAATATGTAGGAAATTTAGAGAATCTTTTCTATGTATTTGTGGTTCTTCATCGATAGAGAATCATCTGTATTTATTAGAGATTCTTGGTCAATGGTACCCTTCGACACATTTATATAGAAGTATCTTGGCCATTATGATGACTGTGCTGGTTTTAAAGCCACTCAGTGGGGCACTTGAAGTTTATTTTCATTCAGAAGGGCATGGATTATTTTATATTTGGGATCAAACCCATAGACAGGGTACCTATGTATCCTTTGTTTAGAAAAGGAATCAGAACCCACGTAGTTCGAGTAAGGGAGAATGATGTCTATGATTGACGGCTCAATAAAGGATGTCACAATTACTATTACACTCTAATCTCACGTGAGTAATGATCGGTATTAGAAACAAGAGGTATTGGTAAAAATTATACAATTGTGCCATGAAAGATGCAATCATAAGAAATAATGTGGGGCTTATGTATGTATGACCACCAAGATAAATGAAGGTTATGATTTACTTTAGGGAATAAATCCAGGAACAGGGTCCATAAAGGTATATGTGCTTCATGGAGATTTTGAATACTCTAACTTGGGGATTACTGTTGAAAAGAAGGCCCAAATTAGTAGAAGACTTATGATTGGGTTTTACTCCTGAAAAGGAATCCCATATCAAAGGTAAATTAGGACTGGTTAAGAGAAATTAAGACTGTGGAATACTCATGAAATGGAGGCCCAGGTCAAGGATTAAGGTTTGGGGCTTACTCCTGAGGAGGATGCCCAAATTATGGGACTGGGGCTTACTCCTAAGGAGGATGCCTTGATTTGGGAACTTTAAGAATTGGGGCTTACTCCTAAGGAAGATTCCCAAGTTAAGAATTATGACTAGGGCTTACTCCTAAGAAGGATTCCCAGGTTAGGGGATCTGTGGCATACTCCTAAGAGGATGCCCAAATTAGAGGACTTATGACTGGGAATTATTCCTAAAAAGGACACCCAGGTTAAGGATTATCTCATCATAAAGGATTAGGTTTAATGAATGAAATCTCAATCTTTGGTGACATAAAAATGTGTAAATCACTAGGTTTTGAGAGATATTCCACAGAATTCCATTCAGATTAGGAATTCAAATCAAGAAATCATGACATAAATTGCTTTAAAGATTTTCTTAAAGACTGAATCTTGAATAGGAAAGGTGTAATTTCTTAAGAGGTGTGAAATGGCCAAGAAAGTCACCCAAAAAGGCAGGGGCGCGCAAGTACTGGAAGGCGCGCAGGTACTGCGTGGGCGCGCAAGTCCTGGTCGCGCAGGTATCCACCTGCGTGACACATGATATACCTGCGCGAAGGTTAACCAGCAGGGTAATACATGAGTGACTCTTCATTAAATCCTTTAGAATCCTCTTGAGGTTTTTCCAGAAGAGGGGCACACAAGATCTACTGAAGGAGTAAGGCGGCGCGCAAGTGTGGCCCTTTTCCCTTAAGGGCTGCCCACTTAGGTGCACATGTGTTGATGAGTTTCAACACTTAGGCATTCCTCCCCCTCTTTATATCTTCCTTCCTAGGTATTAAATTACCTTATATGTGTTTTTGAAGCTTTTAGAAGAGACTAGGGCACCGGGAGCTCAAATCTGAGTTTCTAGAAAAAATCCTCCACCGAAATGGGGGGCCCACAGGGTCTATTTATAGGTAGGAGAAGACCCCGGGCAGTTACCACTTAGGTCACGCAAGTCACTTGTGTGGAACATGTTCTTTTGATCCCTTGTTCATGCCTTGGTCAATTTTTTGATATTTTCTTCAAAGGATGAATCACTATGAGCTCAGATATTCCCCTTTTCCGATCATTAGATTCTGTGGCGAAAGGAGCGTCAACATTCTTTTGAGCAAGAAAGGAACCCAATGATCACTCTAGAGCTGTCACATAGAGGATAAGTGGTCTTCCTTCAATAGGTGGCATGAGTACCAGTGGACTCAAAAGGTATTTCTAGAGAATATCGAATGTTTCTTGACATTCTTCAGTCCACTGGTAAGTGACTCCCTTCTTCATCAATTTGGTGAAGGGTAAACTTTTTCCTGCTAAATTGGCGATGAAACGCTGAATATAGGCTATGTTTCCTTGAAGTCCTCTAAATTCATTCAAATTTTTAGGAGGTGACATACCAAGGATTGACCTGGTCTTCTCAGGATCGACTCCAGTACCACGATGGTGTACAAAAAAGCCGATAAATTTTCATGAGGTTACCCCAAAAGCACATTTTAAGGGGTTCATCTTCAAATTATGTTGTCAAAGCTTGTAGAATATGACTTCCAAATCAGCCAAGTGATTAGAACGTTTATTGTATTTAGCTACCAAATATTCCACATAGCATTCAACAAACTTTCCTAAGAAGGGTTTGAAGATACGATGCATGGCACGCTGATAAGTTGGACCTGCATTCATTAAGCCAAAGGACATTACCAGGTAGCAAAAAACACCTTGAGGGTCTCTGAAGGCTGTAGATTCCTCGTCTTCTGGGGCCATTCAGATCTTATTATATCCATAATATCCATCCATCGAAGGAAAGTGCTTCATAGCCAGCTGTTGCATCAATTATAAGTTCAGTAATCAGAACTGGGAAATCATCCTTAGGACATTGACGATTATGATCTCTGAAATCGATTCAAACTCTAATTTGTCCGTTTTTTTTTCATTACAGGGAAAATATTAGTCAACCATCTGGGATATTGAACTTCTCTAATGACGTTATATTAGATAAGCTTATCCACTTCAGCTTCAATTTTGGAAGCATAAGTTGGGTGTGTTCTTCTTGCGGCTTGTTTAAATCCTCGATGTTCTTTTGGTAAACCCAAATGATGAGTAGCAACATCAGGATCAAGCCCGAGCATTTCTCTATAGTTCCAGGAAAATATATCTTTATTTTTTTTTAGAAAATTAGTATACATATCTTTCTCTTCAAGAGTCATGGCCGCACTGATTAAAGTGGGGTGTGGATCTCCTTTTATACCAGGATTTATTTCTCTGAGTTCATCTACAGTGGCAGAGACACCCTCTTCAAATGTTGGAGGAGAATCTCTGAGATCTTCCTCTTTTTCTTTATAATGTGTTATTTCTTCCATTTCTACTTGCATATTAGATGATATAGTAGAATTATCATGATTTGAAGAGATGTCAAAATTTGCATATTTTTAAGAAGAAGCTTTCATTTCCAACACGATTGATGATGAAGGGTCTTCTTTGGGTAATAAAGAGGAGATGATGGATTGAGAATCGAAATCATTGTTCACCTTCGTTGTTGCTATAACTTCTTCTGGCCTAATTAGCAAAGCATAGACTTGTTGGATTTCAGCAGATGAAACAAAGACGTCACCATTTGTGCTTTCATCACTGCTTGGTAGATTACCAATTTCTCCTATGTTGTCTAGCTCGATTGTCGTAATTGACATTATGGATCTTTCTATAAGAGTATTTTGATTTGGGTCTATCTTGTCAATTTGACTGATAGGAAACACATAATTTGTACTCACATGTGTAAATGGATTTACTGGAACTTTTTCCAAACCATATGGAGCATTAACTTTGGTAATCTCCTTTGTTATGGATTTCTCCCATTGCTTCATGTGATAGAATTCCACCTCAATTTATTGAGACTCACATGTCTTGAATGGGCCCTTATCACCATTCAATGTCCCAACTTGGCCATCGAAACAATATTTGAGACATTGATGGTATGCATAAGGGATAGCCGAATGTTGATGTAGTCAGGGTCTTCCAAGCAAAATGTTGAACGATGAGTCTTGATCAACAACCATGAAATCTAAATTGGATACAAGATCTCAAAACTGAGTTATGAGTGTATCTTCACCCAGTGGTTCTTGTTAATTTTTATCATATCCCTGTAGCATCATGGTGGAAGGAGATAAAACAGATTCTGTGAGGCCCAATCGACAAAGTGTATGAATTATCATTAGTTTGACTCCTGAACCATTGTCAATGAATGTTCTTCGAACATCCACACCATTGACCTTCCCAGGCAAGTACAATGGTCTAATATTTCCATGCACAACATCATATTCATCTTCATCAGTATAGAATATTATTGCATGGAATTCTATAGGATTATTCTCCTTGTGATAGACTTCAACAATAGAAATTTCAGTTTCAAACTCCTGAGGACTTAAAAGTGCCTTGATGAGTGATTTCCGAAGATCTTTTGATAGATTCAGAGAATCCAGAATTGATAACTTGGCTGGTACTTGGGCCAAGTGTTTCAATGTATCATACTTTTGATTCAGAGGTCTGCGTTTCAAAATAGGAATATGTGGTTTATCAGGTACCCTGGAAGCAGATTCTTTGTAAGTTAATGCATCTTGTATTGGGATAGGAGTTGGAAATATTCCTGGTTTTGGATGATTAGACTGATTAGATCCATGTACTTGCTGAGAAGAAGAAGATGTAACCTTCAACTGGTTTTCCAAAATAAATGTTACAGGACTGAATTTTCTATTGGTAGAAGAACTTACTTGTTCTTTCTGAGCTCACTAAAGGGATCTACCACGACTATCTGATGCGTACACAGTTCTAGCAGGGGTAGAATTGTAATTGTGGATTCTGAAAGATCCACATCTTCCCCTGTATCATGAGCCCCCGGAACTTCCTCTGATTCCTCTGTTTGATACAGGGAATTCAGGCTCATTGAAATTGAAACTGTGACTGGCATATGGATCTGTTAATTGAATCATATTAACATAGACAATGATTAACTCTTAATCTGATGAAGACTATGTCTGATTAGCCAGTTTAGGCTTTGCTGTTTGGTGGGGCAGTGCCCGTGGATTTGAAGTAAATGGCCTGAAGTCCGCCAAAGTCAAAGACAACTTAGGATTTGACACATACTCGTCTTCTTCTGATTATTTTTCTTTCTTTGAATCATGTCGTTTCTTTGATTACTTTCCCTCTGATGAAGAGGGTTTTTCCGCAACATTCATGGCAGAAGACACATTTGGATTCTTTAATTGTGTTCGTAAAATAGAATGATTTCGATTGATTGTCTTTCTGACCATCCAATCATCATACTTTTGTGCATTTTAGCATTTGACTACCTACCATTCATCTTCCTCTTCTAGAACTGTAGCAGTGACACATGATACCTTGGATGAGGAGCCTTTCAATGTGACTTATCCCAAGTCGACCATCTTTTGCAGGAGGTCTTTGAAGACAAAACACTCCTAGATGGGATGCCCCAACATTTGTGGAAAAGGGAAATAATTATTACGGTCTTCATCTCCTTTATTGTTTGGCCTCTTGGGTATTGGAAATTGAACCAAATTGTTTTCCAAAGCCGAAATGAAATAACTAGGAACTTGTTCATTTCGGAAAGAGTTTGTTTTTCCCTTCAGATCCTCAAATTGTTTTCATATTTGATCTTTTTGATCGTCTGGATGAAATGGACTTTGTTGTTGTTGCTCAGAAGGTAGATCCCTTCGAGAAGATGAAGGTTTTGAGGTAGAAATAGGTACAGGTTCTTGTTTAAGCATAACATAGTAGTTTCTGATTTACCCATTTCCTTCCTAGAGCTGATGGAATTACAAGAGATTTAGCCTTAGCCTGTATAAGGGAATCTTCAATCTGCTGAGCGACTGAAGTAAGGTCTCAAAACCCTCTTGTGTACTTCACAGGGATTAACGGCTTGTGTAATTAGTCACATAGATTTTCCGCATAGATTGGAAACAATTCTTCTTGAGTGAGTGCTAAACACAAGGAATATGTTAATCCCATCCATTGAGCAATGAAATCAGAGACCCTTTCATTCTCACTTTGCTTACATTTTTTAAGATAAAAAACTACTGCCTTTGGAAAATTTGAGCTGAACTGAAGGAGAAATTTTTTGCGAAGATCCTCCCATTCCGTAATTGACTGGGATTTCAAGCTTGTATAACAAACAAAATCTAGTCCTTGAAAGGTTCACACGAAGCATCTGAGTTTCACTACTTCTTGCTGCTCCATAGTTCCCATCATAGTATCGCAAAAAGACACGTAATGTGTCAAATGTTGTTCTGGATCACCTGATCCATTGAAAATAGGGAATATAGGGTTCCCAAAACTGGATGGAGGAGAAATTGAATCTACCCATTCAGGGTAAACTTTCTTTTCTGGTTGAACTTGTGCACGGTTCCCTTCTATAGTTTCTAACCGAGCTGTTAATGACTGAATAGTAGTTATTAACTTTTGAGAAACATCTGGTCGAACTTGGACTTGGGTAGGTGCAATGACTGGAGAATGGACATATGTGGTGATTGGTGCTGCAACTGATGGTAGCACTACCAAATGTTGTTTCACTTGACCCATAGGATTAGACCTATGAGGGTGTACTGATAGAGGGGGATATTCTTGATCCATCTCAGTAGCAGCAACAAATTTCATTGGCTGACTGACTCCAGCATGCTTAAGAAGAAGACTACTCTGAAGTAGTTCTTCATTCAACCTTCTTAATTCCTTCATTTCTTCCTCCTGTTGTGCAAACCTCTGCTCTAGTGAGAGCGATTGACCTTCTCCAGAGGAAGGATATGTAACCTGGTTCTTTCCCTTCCCTTTGTTGGATCCTTTTTGGAGAGGGGGAAGTGGGTTACTCGAAAGATTACTTAAGTTCTGAGTAATCCTTTGACTTCGTGTACGCACACCTTCTTCATTTGTGTCAGTGCATACATCTTCTTGAGCAGGAACCTCTTCATCTGAGTCCCCTGAGTGAGCCTCATCTGGTGGATCAGCAACAATGACATTGATGACATTAATCGATGCATAACTCATCGCATCCCTTATATCAGCATTTCTGTGATATTGTCTTCTTCCATGTCTTTGATGAGACATTTCCTTTTATTGATTCAACCCCTCAAGAACTTCATGATGAACCATAATTTGGAGGTAATCTTCTGATAATTTGGCTCTTCGTTCCTCTTGAGGTTTCTTCCCCAATCGAGAAAATACTGACTTTCTATGAGGAGGGGATTGATGATTTGAAAAAGTCCCCAGTCCAGTGGACTGGGGTTTTTCCTGCTGTTCTCGCTCAACTCCCCGAATCCTTTTTGTTGATTACAAGGGTTGGTTTAAAAGAGTCCCCAGTCTGGAGAGCTGGGGTGGTTCTTGACATGCTATGTCTGAGACTTTCTTGAAATTCCTCATGATCTTGCAAACCTTAGTACGGAAATTAGCTGGATGAATTAATCTGTATTGGCTTTTATCACCCGGTTCAAAATATCGTTGGATGATTTCCGACACTTCTGTCACATGGTGGCATTCTTGCTCCAAACGATAGCCATGTTCAATATTCTCGTTTTCTTGATGCAAGAGTAATTAAAAAAAATTGTTCTCTGTATTCTTGATTTTGAGAGGAACTAGTTGAAGCCTATTCTTGGGAAAGATTTTGATTACAAACAAAGCCCATTTACTGTGGCCGGACATGGGCAATAACATTGCATGAGACCATTTTTGGTGGTCCTTGCTGACTGGAGAGCACCGTGAAATGCAGTGCTCCATGAACACCCCATCCTCTGACATGAATACCAGATGGGGCATTGGCAATTAACTGATGCAATCTTCTTAGTGCGCCAAATCATGAACGTTGAAGGGATCTCTAATGCTTTTCAGCCTTCAGATATCGAGAGACTGATAGAGACGGAAAATCAATCTGACGTTGTAACCCTTCTATTATCTTAAGATTATTTTCTTATTCATCATAAGATAAAACTTTCTTTTTCAACTGACAAAGAGTTTTTTATATGTTGAGACGAATATCATGAATTTAATCTTCCGTCAAAATTTAAGGAATATTATACCGAGAGTCAGCCAGAGGCCAAAACATGACTAAAACTTCAACTTTTGCCAGTTGTTTTCTCATATTCAACATTTCCTCCTTATCATTTGATGAAGATTCTTCTACCTGATTTGACTAGAGTTGGTGTTTCCTTTTTCTTCATTGGATTCAATGGGATTGGTAGAGAAATCATTGATCAAACTAGAATATGCATGACTTAGTGATAGTTAGTAGAATGACCTATACCCTGGGCTATCTTTATATTGAGAAATTATTTCACATTATAGAGATGAAGCTTCAGACATGACTAGTTTCGCATTTTCATGTTCTCAAGATAAGAGGACTTTCTTGGCACTACATTGTCCACTGGAGCATTTTCCAGGCAATGTGCATCACTACGAGGGAGAGTACTTTCGCAGTGAAATTCATCATCATGGGGAGGACCACCATAATGGGTTACAGAAAATGATGAGATCTCTTGCTCCTTGGTCTTCTGACCACACAGAGGGTTCCTGTGGCTCTCATTTGAAGATGATACTTCGAGATCGACCGAATTGTCATGAAGCAAGCCTTCATGAGCAAGTGTCTGTTGAAGACCTTTGGAATTAATGTTCCCACTATTGGGAACTGAGGGAGTATAGTCTTTAATTCCAACATATAATTGTCTAAGGACTTCAAGAACTCCAGCATCGAGCAAGGCCTTGTTACAGATTGGCTCTTTATCTTTTGACTGTGATGGGCATGTCTTTTTCTTAGATTCCTTCTTACTCACCTTGGAAACCACTTGTTGAAAAAAGTGGCTACTCTGAGCAGGTATATGTTCATGATCAAGAAAGATGGCCAGGTTAGGCTGACGATCTCCTCTCAAATCAGGTGTATGTGCCTGACTTGGTCATCCGTATGATATGGGGGAGTATGCCCCATACCCCTCTTGGACTGGAACAGATGTGTGTGTCTGTTCTGGAGTGAATTGTTGATGTATCACTCCACTGGTAGGGACATATTTATGTGTCTTTACCTGATATACCGCGGATGTTGTTATAATATCCTGTTAGGCATCCAGAATATGAGCAGGGATTTGCTTCTGCTCTCTCACCATTGATAGAATATGCTTGGTGACTTCAGCAGCTGGAACGGAAATATACGTCCATTCCGGGCTTGGAGCAGGTGTTTGTGCCTGCTCCTGTCCTCCTTTTCCTATAAGTGAATACTGACAATACTCAAATGTGGGGGCAGAGAGTTGAGTCAACATCTTATTTGTTGTCGGGGCTTTCCGACTAACTTTTCTGAATGCTACCAAGCGAGACTGTTGGTAGGCTTCATTAATACTAGCATGTGTATGTGCCTTCTGATTGCACTTCTCCAAACGTGATTGATGAGATCCATCATATGTAGTCATAAGAGTCTTATGACTAGCTAATGATGTATAAATGGGTGTATGATCCTGCCTATAGTACTCCGCCGGAATTGCCAGGCGGGATTGGTGTGATGCTGCCAGATGAGTCTACTGGACAGCGGGTTTAAAACGGGCATGTGTTTGTTCCTGCTCATTTCTTGCCACCAAGTTAGGTTGGTGGACTTCTCCGGAGATGGTAGGGATGAGAACCTGCTCACTGTTGACTGGATCCCGCCTCTTGTGGTTCGTCTTTCTTGCTCAGGTTCGAGGAACCTGAGCAGAACGCCTGGAGTCGGTACCATCATCATGTTGAGCGCGCACTACCGCACTAGTCTAGCAGCAATTGTTGGTGGGAGCACTCAGAAAGGACTCCTGTCTGTTTGAATTAAGGTCATGAGGGACCTACTCATTCACCTCCCCATAATAAGGGAGCGAATGGTGATTTCGTTCCAGGGATAATGACCCGAAACGGTTTGAGATGGTATTCAGCACCGCCTGCTTCTTCGTCACTGGTCGTCGTTGTCCAGACGACCGATGTGAGGTTTTTACTTGGAGGTCTTGTCGGGAAGCCTCTAGAGTTTGGATGGAACAGTGTTGATGTTACTCCTTAACCAGTGCGTTTGATACCCAACATTTAAGATGCTGAGTATGTGATATCGTCCTAAGAGCGGACGCCGATCTAGCAGGAGTAGCAGCAGTGGCATTTGCCACAGCAGTATTCACAGGTGTGAACTTTAGAGCAGCCATTCTTGAAATGCAGAAGGTCTTGGAAAAAGAGTGCATGTTTGACATAACAGACATAATCATGATAAATTTATCCACTACATCTTTTGAATGAGCACATATGTCAATGATTGTTTTTGTTGGCCCTCTCATTGAGTTTTAAATAGGGGCCTAACAAATAGGTAAAACATCATTTTAACCTGGTTAAGGATTCACGTCGGGTTCACAATTTTTGTTTTCCACAGAATACGGGGATGACCGCCTTGATGGGAGGTTCAAACAATCCGATCGATTTCTAACGGGTTTGTTCATAGAACCAGAAACATCCAATGATTCCACATCTATTCGTACCTACATTCCAAAGGTAGGTGCTCATTAGTTTGTGGACTGATGAGGCTTAGTAATTTTCATTGGTCGAGAGAATGGGAGGTCGTACTCATCACACCTTTTTTAGGGGAATTATTGTCCACTCCGGGACTCTCTTTATAGATTTAAGTTATGTTCGTGAATCCTTATTACAATACCAAGTATAAAATGAGCTTTCCTTCAGATCTGACAATCAATGATTATATATGTAGGAAATTTAGAGAATCTTATGTATATATTCGAGGTTCTTCATCGATAGAGAATCATCTGTATTTATTAGAGATTATTGGTCAATGGTACCCTTCAACAAATTTATATAGAAGTTTCTTGGTCATTATGATGACCATGCTGGTTTTAAAGCCACTCAGTGGGGCACTTGAAGTTTATTATCATTCATAAAGACATGGATTATTTTAGAGTTGGGATCGAACCCGTAGACGGGCTACCTACGTCTCCTTTGTTTAGAAAAGGAATCAGAACCCACACAGTTCGAGTAAGGGAGTATGATGTTTATGATTGGTGGCTCAAAGAAGGATGTCACAATTACTTTTACACTCTAAGCTTACGTGAGTCATGCTCGGTGTGAGAAACAAGAGGAATTGGTAAACAATTAGACAATTGTTCCATGAAAGATGCAATCATAAGAAATAATGTGGGGCTTATGTATGTATGACTGCCCAGATAAATGAAGGTTAGGATTTACTTTAGGGATGAAATCCAAGAATAGGGTCCATAAAGGTATATGTGCTTCATGGAGAATTTGAATACTCTAACTTGGGTCTTACTCCTAAAAAGGAGGCCCAAATTAGGAGAAGACTTATGATTGAGTTTTACTCCTTAAAAGGAATCCCAGATCAAAGGTAAATTAGGAATGGTAAAGAGAAATTAAGACTAGGGCTTACTCCTGAAATGGAGGCCCAGGTCAAGGATTAATGTTTGGGTCTTACTCCTGATGAGGATGCCCAAATTAGGGTACTGGGGATTACTCTTATGGAGGATACACAGATTTGGGAACATTAAAAATTGGGGATTACTCCTAAGGAAGATGCCCAAGTTAAGAATTATGACTGGGTCTTAATCCTATGGAGGATGCCTAGGTTAGGGGATCTGGGGCTTACTCATAAGAGGATGCCCAAATTAGAGGACATATGACTGGGGATTATTCCTAAAAAGGAGACCCAGGTTAAGGTTTCACTCATTATAAAGGATGAGGTTGAATGAATGAAATCTAAATCTTTAGTGACATAAAGATGTGTAAATCACTATGTTTTGAGAGATATTCCATAGAATTCCTTTCAGATAAGGAAGTCAAATCAAGAAATCATTCCATAAATGGATTTGAAGAGTGTCTTGAAGACTGAATCTTGAATAAGAAAGGTGTAATGGATTAATAGGGGTGAAATGGGCAAGAAGGCACCCCAAAAGGCTGGGGCGCGCATGTCCTGGCAGGCGCGCAGGTACTGCGCGGGCACGCATGTCCTGATCGCGCAGGTATACTCCTGTGTGACACATGATGTACTTGCGCGAAGGTTAACCGGAATGGTAATACTTGAGGGACTCTTTATTAAAGCCTTTATAATACTCTTGAGGTTCTCCCAGAAGAGGGGTGCACAAGATCTATTGAAGGAGTAAGGCGGCACACAAGGGTGGCCCTTTTCCCTTAAGGACAGGCCAATCAGGCATGCAAGTGTTGATGATTTTCAACACATAGGCCTTCCTCCCCATCTTTATATCTTCCGTTCTAGGTATGAAATTACCTTATAAGTGTTTTGAAAGCTTTTAGAAGAGACTGGGGTGCTAGGAGCACATATATGAGTTTCTAGGGAAAAAATCCTCCTCCGAAATGGGGGGCCCATAGGGTCTATTTATTGGCAAGAGAAAACCCCGAGCGGTTACCACTTAGGTCGCGCATGTCCCTTGCATGGCCATAAGGCGTCGCGCAAGTGGACTTGCGTGACAGTGATAGAACTTGCGCGGCACATGTGCTTTTGATCCCTTGTTCATGCCTTTGTCAATTTTTTGATATTTTCTTCAAAGGTTGAATCACCTTGAGCTCAGATATTCCCCTTTTCCGATCTTTAGATTATGTGATGAAAGGAGAGTCTAAAGAAGAATTCCATCTAAACATACACACACCTACATCTAATGGTTAAAGAACATACTATTTCTGTGGATGGCGAATTTCTGCCTCAGGAAACAATGATTGTTCAATATTTTTCTACCACCTTCAAAGGTGGCCATTAAGATGACACTATATTTATATATGATATATTATATGTTTATGTTTTCCTTAAGCTTCTTTATTTTTCATTTATGTCCTACCTTTATGGCTTCCATTATGGGTAAACCCAATAACTTCATTTTAGGAAGTGCAGACTACCTCCCCCTCAAAGTGATTTGATTCGTTAATGCCATATGTGGGACGTATAAAGGATGGATTTAAAGTTATTATATATGATGCTATACTGGAATTATAATATAACTTTATATAATTATTATTTATTTCCATTAAAGTATGAGATAGAAATAAAAGTAGCGTTCATGCGTACGTACGACTTACCGTCTCCATGAACAGTGCATTTCATTTCTTATCCCCAAATGTAACGTACTATTATAAGTACATATAAATAATGGATATATATGATTTATATTACATCTAAATGATTAATATAATTCTGGATTTAAAAAATACATATATCTCATTTAGCTTTAATTCCATTAATATGACATAGAAATGAAATTAGCGTTCATGCGTACGTATGGCTTACCATATCCATGAATGGTGCATTTCATTTCATACCTCTAAATGATTATTTAATACTATAAATACATGTATATTCTGGATATATATGATATATATGATATCCAAATCTTGAATATCATTCTGGATATAATGAACCTTTGACCACATAGACAACATGTAATTGTAAGAAGTCTACTTTTGACATAAGAACCAAATATAGACAAAACAAACATTATTAACTTAAATAATTAAATAATGTTTATAACATGTTAATAAGTGATATAAAAGGAATAATGAACTTGAAAAATGTTCTTATGAAAGTAGAAATTAACTCAAGTTTATTATTCAGGACGTTAAAGAACGATCGAGTCAAGTCGGACCCAAGGTAAGGGACTTCATCTCAATCACCTTTCATTGAGGCATATTTCGTTCTTTTATACGGTGTATAAAACCCTTTGACTTTTACTTTAATACAAAATGAATCTTTTTCTATGAAGAGTTTTACTAAACGGAAAAAAGGAATGTTTCTTTTAACGTACACAGTGACAACGACATTTTCCGCCGCCGCGAGTATTATTTGGTCTTTGGATTCCTCAACAAGCCGTAATGTTTTTAAAATGAAATAAATACCATATACTCTTTTATGTATCTTGGTATTGAAAATGTTTTTTGTAATGGATTTTTTTATGTCAATATATTGATATGATATATTGTTATCAAAGTGTGGAAATTGTTTCTTTCAATTATATTTGTTTTATGTCTTGGGATTTTATAATGGTACTTGGACATTTGACAGGTGGTTACTTGATAAACCATACGACGGGTGGTGTCGTGAATACCAGGATGGGTGGTTAAGTTATAACATCCAATGAATTGGGTATGGAAGCCGGCCGTATGGAAATTCCATTATGTGATATGTGTGGAAGTCGACCATATGGTTATTCAATTTAAATATGTTTATGTCCCAAGTTACCTTTATTTTTTATGTGATATTTATATGGGGTTTATGGTAATATTTTGGTTACAAATGGGTAAGTAATGATATTTTATTCCGTGAAGAGTTTTTACTACATCATAATGGTGAAAAGTATTACTTTGATAAAGTATACATGGTTTACTTTTTTTTTGATAAACTAATAGTTTTCATTCTTTGTGTATCCCTTACTTCGATTTTTATGCTCACCCCAAGTTTTTTTGAAATTTTTTACACATGAATTAATGTGGAATAGGTTCAAGGATGGGATCAAGGAAAGTCATTCTATCTAAAATATGGAACTAGACATGTTTCTTTTTAAGAGTTTTAATTTTATGGAAACTTAGTAGAAGTGTCTACTTTGTAATATTTTGAGATGTAATAGTTAGGTCTTAATTCTCTAAAACTCTAAACCTGAAAAGATACTCATTGTGAATTATTCATTTAATTCAATATTAAGTAATGTTTAAGGCCGGGGCCTTATATTTGGTATCAGGGGTCGGTTTAGACAACTTTAGGAGTTAGAAAATTGTTAAATTATAAACTAATTTATGGTACTATTGAAATGATATAGCATTTAAAGATTACCATATTTCTTCACCTAAGATATTTCTGGGTTAATAATGGTTTTTCATAGAGGAGACAGAACATATTTTCTAGGAAGGAATATAGAGGGAAATGAAATTTGAAATAAATATCATGAGATGGTCAGAATCATAACTAAACAATTTGTTGCAGTGATGGCTCAGTTGACTCAGGTTACTACTGAAGGAGTTGAAAAGATGATTGGTGAATGCTCTAGTTTTTGAACTTACTTCAAGGAATGGTGAGTTCGTTATCTACAGTGATGCTTCATTGAAGGGACTTGGTTGTGTTCTTATGCAGAATGATCAGGTAATTGCATATGCTTTACGTCAGTTGAAAACTAATGAGGTAAATTACCATACATATGACGTGGAATTAGCTGCTGTTGTTTTTTCTCTAAAAATTTGGAGGCATCATTTGTATTGTGTAAAGTGTGACATATATACTAATCAAAAATTTTTATAGTATATATTCATTAAGAAAGAATTGATCATGAGACAGAGGAGACGGCTAGAATTAATCAAGGATTATGATTGTACAATCCATTACCATCCTGGAAAAGAAAATAAAGTTGCGGATGTTGTGAGTCCAAAAATTAATGCTTCACTAACAATGTTGTGTTTGGAACGTGATCCTTTGGTTAAGGATTTGATGAACCTTGGCATAGATGTTATTGGTGCAGGATGTACTTCTATTTTGTTTCAGGTATTAGTGAAATATTCTCTATCAGAAAGAATTAAGAATGCACAAAAGCAAGAAAGTTATTTGAAGAAAAATGTAGAGCTGGTTCAGAAGGGTAATTTTCCTGAATTCAACATTGATAATGATTGTGTTTTGAGATTTAGGAAGAGATTGTGTGTGCTGTGTGATTCATAGTTTTAGAGATATTTGTTATGTGAAGCTCATAGTTCTCTATTTTCAGTTCATCCTGGTAGTACTAAGATGTATAGAGATCTTCGGGAGTATTACTGGTGGGACAGAATGAAAAGGGATATTGATGATTTTACTGTGAAGTGTTTAAACTTGTCAACAAGTTAAAGAAGAGTGGTAGTTACCGAAAGGGATGCTTCAGCCTTTACCAGTGCTAGAGTGGAAATGGGAAAATATATCTATGGACTTTGTTGTGGGATTACTGAAGACATCTTGAGGTAATAATGAAATCTGGGTTATTGTTGATCGCTTGACTAAATCTGCTCATTTCCTTCGTATTCGAGATACTTTCTCTCGAGATCAACTTTCTCTATTGTATATTAAAGAGATAGTCAAGTTACATGGAGTTCCCCTATCCATTGTATCTGATCGTGATCCCAGGTTTACATCTAACATTTGGAAGGGCCTTCAGAAGACGTTGGGTACTGAATTAAAATTTTCATACAACTTTTCATCCAAAATCAGATGGGCTGTCGAAACGAACAATTAAGACCTTGGACTATATGCTACGAGCTTTCTCTATGGATTATCAGGGAAGTTGGGACCAACATTTTTCATTGGTTGAGTTTTCTTATAATAAAAGTTTTCATTCCAGTATACAGATGGCACCATTTGAGTCATTATATGGGAAGCAGTGTCAAAATCTAGCTTTTTGGGATGAAGTAGGTGAAAAGAAGCTGATGAGACCAGAATTGGTAGAAGAGTTGGAAAAAAAGTTCAGCTAATACAGAAACACATGAGAACCTCTCAGAGCAGGCAGAAGAGTTATGCAAATAACCGGAGGAAGCATTTATCTTTTGAGCTAGGTGATCATGTTTTTCTCCAGGTTACTCCATCGAAAAGGGCGACGAGATTTGGTAAGAATGGAAAGATGAGTCCAAGTTTCATTGGACCATATGAAATTCTGGAGAGAGTTGAATCATTTGCATACAGAGTGGCATTGCCTCATAGTTTATCTCAGGTACAAAATGTTTTTCATGTTTCGATGTTGAAAAAGTATATTCCAGATCTATCTCATGTTTTGAGCCTGGAGGTAGTTCAGTTGGAATAGAATCTCTCTTATGAAGAACAACCAGTCCATATTCTTGACCGAAGAGAGAATGTGTTGAGAAATAAGGAAATTCATCAGGTAATGGTTTTGTGGAAAAACCATATCGTTGAAGAGGCAACATGGGAATCTTAAAATTCTATAAGGGATAAATACCCCCACTTATTTTGATAAGTAAATAAAATTGCGAGGATGCAATTACCAAAAGGGGGAAAGGATGTAACATCACAGGTATATAAAGAATAATACATTTTCATATTTATTAATTTTTATGAATTAAATATTAATTTTACTTTAAAGGGGTTTATATTCTTGATATCGTACCTGATACCCAACAAAGAGTTTCATTGAAATCTTACGTTTCACACTAGTAATTAAATAATATTGTTTTAAATGGTAGTTAACACATAGCCATTGTATTGGCGGAAATGGATAGAAATAACTAAAATATGATTATATATGTTTTTTAAATGTTTTTAGATTTATCCAATAAAAGATAAAGGCTTCAAATACGTAAAGAATTCAATTTTAGGCATATATACCGTATTTTTCACTAAAGGTTCACTTATCGCCTTTTGATGGAGAACCATCATTAAATATAGTTTTGGCCACTCTTATACATTCTATTGGACCAAATAAAATTCTTTTTTAGAATCGTGACATAAAAATTTACTTTGTGTAAATTTTTGGTATTTTTCCGATAAAGTTCATTTTTTAATGAATTGTGAAAAATGTTGTATTTTAATTCAAAACTCTTTTTAATATAATTTATTTATATGATTAGATTATCTTTTGAATTGGTTTTAAAGTTAAATTATAATATATTTTTACCATTAAATCCAATAGTTGTCATTGGAATTAATTTCACTTTGAAATCGGACTTAAACTAGTGTCAATCTTTTGATACTTATTGTTTAATAAAAACACGCTATTTGGTCTTATAGCGGGAGTTAATTATTAAATTAATTATTGAAAATTATATGTTTTTAATTTTTTAAAATGGACATAATTTTTGAATTCGGAATATCAGATATAGCTTAGGGTGATGTTTTGGTATTTTTCTAAAAAACATCAATTTTTTATAAATAGTGAAACCACTAAGTGGTACTTAAAAAACTGATTTTTCATTTAAATGAAATTTTACCAGCTCTATGTTTTGAATTTCTAAAATAAAACATACATGTTTGTCATTAAGAAGTAAAATTTGGTTCAATGGGATTAAAATAATATTTTGGTGAATAGTAACTTTTATGTTTTTAATCGTGATTAAAGGAAATTATTGTAGTTTTAGGTAAGAATAATGTTTCAATAATATGAAATGAACTTGAAACATGTCTTACCCTTATTTTATGTGTCATGGAAGACCAATAAAATCCATTGGATAACTTGGGGACCCCATGGACCCACTTTAGAAGGAAAATGAAATTAATATCTTTTTCTTTAATGTAAAAGTAAAAATGACACAAACGTGAGTTGTTTTACTAAAACAATTTTTAAATGGGGTTATACAATTCATATGTTTTACTATAAAGATTCATTAGAAAGATAAAAATATTTCCTACATCGTGATAGTTTTTTTAGAATTTTTAGACATTAAATAAATTAAATTATTTATGACACCTTGATGATGCAGCGATTACCTCATTATTTAACGATTTAAATAAAATGAAATGATAATGTAAAATATAAGACCTACACTTGTCAAAAACCTATTGGATTGGTATATTTCGAACCCTTATAACCTTATCCTAGAATTATATTAATTTGGAACCTTTTAAATCAGAAAAGCTTTTTAACATAAAGTATCATTTCTTTACTTTCCAAGAGTGCCGCTCCTCTCCTCTTATAAAAGGCCCCCACCTCTACCTCCTTACCCACACCTCTCAAAACTTTGGTTCTTCCAAGATCTGATATTTTTGTCTCTACACAGAACAATATTACTCCTAGAAGACTCAATTTGGGCATAAGTCATCCCAAGGAAGCCTTTGAGCTCAAATTTAAGAGATTTACCCGATTTTAAGGTAATGTCTTCACTTCTGTTCTTTTGATTTATTTTGCTTCTCCAACCCCCTAAACTATTTTTATTAATTTATTTTGTAAAAAATCCAGTATCTTCAATATACTAGTATGTTTTTATAAGAATAATTCTATCTACACTTACACACACCTACATCTAATGGTTAACAAACATACTGTTTTTGTGGATGGCGAATTTCTGCCTCACGAAACGATGATTATTAAATATTTTTCTAACACCTTAAAATGTGGACATTAAGATGACACTATATTTATATATGTTATATAATTTGTTTATTTTTTCCTTAAGCTTCTGTATTTTTCATTTATGGAATACCTTTATGGCTTCCATTATGGGTAAACACGATAATTTCATTTTAGGAAGTGCGGACTACCGCCCCTCAAAGTGATTTGATTCGTTAATGCCATATGTGAGATGGATAAAGGATGGATTTAAAGTTATTATATATGATGGTATACTAGAATTATAATAAAACTTTATATCATTATTATTTATTTCCATTAAATTATTAGATAGAAATGAAAGTAGTGTTTATGCGTACGTATGGCTTACCGTCTCCATGAACGGTGCATTTCATTTCTTATCCCCAAATGTAATGTACTATTATAAGTACATATATATATAATGGATATATATGATGTATATTACATCTAAATGATTAATATAATTCTGGAATTAAAATATTAATATCTCTCATTTAGTTTTAATTCCGTTAATATGACATAGAAATGAAAGTAGCATTCATTCGTACGTACGACTTACCGTCTCCATGAATGGTGCATTTCATTTCGTACCTCTAAATGATTATGTAATACTATAAATACATGTATATTCTGGATATATATGATATATATGATATCAAAATCATGAATATCATTATGGATATAATGAATCATTGACCACACGAACAACAAGTAATTGTAAGAAGTCTACTTTCGACTTAAGAACCAAATATCGATAAAACAAACACTATTAACTTAAATAATTACATAGTGTTTATAACATGGTAATAAGTGATATAAAAGGAATAATTAACTTGAAAAGGGTTCTTAAGAAAGTAGAAATTAACTCAGATTATTATTGAGGACGTTAAAGAACGATCGAGTCAAGTCGGACCTAAGGTAAGGGACTTCGTCTCAATCTCTTTTCGTTGAGGCATATTTCGTTCCTTTATATGGTGTATATACCCCTTTGACATTTACATTAATACAAAAGGAATCTTTTTCTATGAATAGTTTTACTAAACGACAAAATAGAATGTTTCTTTTAATGTACATGGTGACAATGACCTTTTCAGCCACCGCGAGTATTGTTTTGTCTTTGGATTCCTCAACAAGCTGTAATGATTTTAAAATGAAATAAATACTATATACTCTTTTATGTATCATGGTATTGATAATGGTTTTTATAATGGATTTTTTATGTCAATTTATTTAAGTGATTTATTGTGAGCAATGTGTGGAAATGTTTTCTTTCCATTATATTTGTTTTATGTCTTGTGATTTTACAATGGTACTTGGACATTTGACGGGTGGTTAAGTGATAAACCATATGATGGGTGGTGCAGTGAATATCAGGATGGGTGGTTACATTATAACCTCCAATGAATTGGGTAAGGAAGTTGGCCATATGGCTATTCCATTATGTGATATGTGTGGATGTCGACCGTATGGTTATTCCATTTAAGTATGTTTATGTCCCAAGTTACCTTTATATGTTTTGTGATATTTATATGGGTTTTATGGTAATATTTTGGTTACAAAAGGGTAAGTAATGATATTTTATTCATTGAAGAGTTTTTACAACTTCATAAAGGTGAAAAGTATTATTTTGATAAAGTATACATGGTTTACTTGTTGTTTTGAATAACTAATAGTTTTCATTCTTTGTGTATCCCATACTGAGATTTTTATGCTCACCCCATGTTTTTTTGAAATGTTTTTCACAGGACTTAATGTGTAATAGGGTCAAGGATGGGATCGTGGGAAATTCATGCTATCTAAAAACTGGAACTAGATATGTATCTTTTTAAGATTTTTTATTTTATGGAAACTTAGTAGAAGTTTCTACTTTGTAATCTTTTGAGATGTAATAGTTATGTCCTAATTATCTAAAACTCTATTCCTGAAAAGATCCTGAATGTGAATTATTCATTTAATTCAATATTAAGTAAGGTTTAAGGTCGGGGCCTCATAATTATAGAACTAATAAACCTTAAGGATAAACTTTTTCCCTCACCTGGAAGGTTGAGAAAATTGTTCTTGGGATGGTCCTTGAAATAAAAACTAAAGAACATGTTTTTAAAAATTTGTGATAAACATGAACAGGATACTAACGAATTCCCAACCACACCTTCATAAATCATTATATTTTAGCTGTAATATTAGGGTAGTTCAATAAATGTATCCTCTTAAAACGAAATTTCTAAAACACTTTCAATCCAACGTATAATAACTATCTAAAAATCTATTCAAAATAAAAAAACCACCCACTCATCAACCAATTTAGGAAGAAGGTCCAAATACCCTCCCTCTATATAATTTAGCAACACAAAATATGTTCTAAACAAAAAAGCTCAAATACCAATATCGACACTTCTAATTCCAAAATCCCATCCTACAACATATTCAATTGCCCATATCAAATAGCTTAAATATCCTCCCAATATAAATCATCTAAATAAAACCCCTTCCAAAGAAGACCATAAAACACAAATTGAACATTTGTGTATGAAAATAGAGAGAGTTAATTCTATATATTCTTTAGTAAAATAAGAATCAAAATGAATAATAATTGGAAATTAACCCATTAGTACTTAAGAAGTCTCTTCATAAACCATAAAAGGATGTCCTAGTCACACCCAAACCTCTCATTAACAACCAAATACAGTAAATATGTTATGGTGTAAGAAAACCATTGAAAATATTGAACCAACCATTCATATTCAAAATTATTCTTTAATATCTCATTAAAATTATAAATAAAAACTGATTGAATATAAATTTTTTTGATGAGAATATATAGGAACTACTACCTACAAAAACAATCTAGAAACCTTATACATTTCATTAACTCATAAGAGGAGAATTCAAAACTGTAATAAATGAAACATTAAGGTAAATATTCAAAAAATTTATTTTTAACATACCCTTTCTTGATGAATCCTAAACCAGAAATGTGTAAATATTGTACCCAAAGGACCTATGTACATTCAAAATGAATTTATTACACAAAAAAATCTACTTTGGATGATAATGTAATCACCACCATCCATGTAACTATACTATAAATGTTAGGGGATTGATGTTATCATTACATAATTTAGAAATTTTAGATAAAAAAGTAATCAAATCCTTATCTGTTCAAGGAGATGGTGTAATCCACATTCTATATATAGTTAATTTTTAGTTAGGTCTTGCAGAAACCCAACCCACTCCTATTACATCCCAACTGACTAATTTTAGTGTTTTGGTTATTAATGGTATCTTGAATTATTTTTTAGTGAACATTGAAAACTATATTTCACTAGTAAATTTGATATCCTAGAAATTCACCCATGATTATGTCCTACGGATTAGACCCTAGTTATCCTAGGTTATCCCTTCCGACAAACAACAAAATTAGTCATCTATAGTGGTAATGAGAATATGAAAAATTCAAAAAACAAATGCCTTGATCACAAAATGTATTACATGGTCTCTCTAGTTACCGATGGTGAGGACGTTCATGCGGTGAATCTGAAAGGTAGTATTGAAAATGATCCTGAGGATTATCAATTTTTTTGGATGTATATGTTAACATAAAATCATTTTTTTTGTATTCAAATGAGGAAAAATTGTAGGAGGACTAATTCTTGTTACTAATATAATCATTATTAATTCAAATTGTAACTATATCATCTTGTCTAAGAGGACTAATTCTATATGAAAATATGGAAAATTAATATGAGAAAGATACAATGTCTATAATTATTGCTCAATGTGTCATCCAACCAAAGTAGTATTTCAATATCCTTCCACTGGCACTCATGTATAAATATTTAGGGGACAAGCGAACTCTTCATGTAGTCATTTTTCATTACAAATTTCATACCATAATATAAGGATCCTATATATCATTGGAAATAATTGGAATAAAATTTGATATTCTTTTTGTGATATTCCTTTGATTATCCCACCCATCAAGATATATAAAATTGTTTTTGAAAAAATATCATATCTTACCACAAACATCAATAGAGAATAAATATCAATATGTCAATTTTTTTAAAATAAATAATTAAAATTCTAAATGATGGAATTAGGTAATTTTGGTGATTTATGTTGATCTAATGACATTAAACTAAGTGATTTCTATGAGTTAATATAGATTTTGTATCTATTTTAATTTGTGAGTTTTCTTATGTTACAATAACCCCTTATGGTCTTCATTGTGATCTGATGTTTCTTTCAAGGGAGATTTATTAGATGATGTTTCCAATGTTTTATAATGTTTATTGTATGTGAGGTACATTATCATAAGTAGATTGGGTTTTTATGTCAAATAAATTCTTTCCAAATATCAAACCCATCGTTTTATCATCCAGAGGAGTCTACATGTGACATCAATACAATGTGAGAAATTTCTCACTAATAGATCACAACCATAAATATAAGCGATTTTGTTCTATTATTTCAATTCCAATAAAATTATACCACTATTTAATTTAATATATAAACTCTTTATGCTCTTCTCTTTTAACATTTATGGTATTTTCAATTTATTTGGGGGTAGAATAATTATTTTTTTGGTTTTTTGGGAATAATTTAAAAAAACATAAAATCAATAAAATAAAAATAAAAAACAATTACAATAAATGGAATAGAAGATTATTTCAACATTCATGTGAAAATATTCATTCCAAAATTTTAAACTAAAAATGTAATTATTTATTATCCAATGATTTTTATTTTAATGGATTTTTATATTCACCCGAATTTTTTTTAACGTGTCGTTGTCTGATTTGATGTTCAATATAAAATATTTCAACCTTTTAATCAAAATATCACAGCTGGTGTCTTTTGGACTTTAGGGTATTGGGTGAGTTCACAGGTTCACCTAATAAAGTACATTGTTTTGGTGTCTTTTTAATCTTAACATGAGTATTCAAAAAAAACTTTTACATCAACTAATAATAAACATTCACATAGGGAAATGTATTGATGTAATTTATCAATTTTGACACTTTTGGATAGTGACTCCATAGATTCATTTATAGATTTAGTCATTTTATATATATTTGGAGTTGTTTTGATTTTTTTATTAATTGTGTTGACATGAGTTAATTCCCTTTATATAAGAGATATTCTTAGTAACCTAAGGTATTTGTGCCTGGGAGTCATCGATAATGTCTTTCTACAGGGGATGATGTAACTGATCACAATTTAAATTACCTTAAAATTATTTAAAAAATAAAAAATAAAAAATGATAAAAACTCATATTAGGATTAAAATGTTATTCCACCTATCACTTATTTCATTTACCGATTGAAAAAAATAAACCCCTTGAGCATATTGTAATGAAAAACACAATTGTATGCTTAATATAAATGAGTTGAAAAGTGATGATTGATTTGAAAAAAAATGTATTATGATTGAGGAATTATTTTGAAATAATATTGTTTGGAATTATTTATATATCAATAAAGAATTTTTTATGTGAGGTATTAATAGTGACCATGATATGTTGAAATTTTTTTTGGAATTGAAAATTTATTTTCTTCATTTTAATAATTTTCATGAGACTATAAAATCTCAAGGAAAGGGAGTGATTAGTAACAGAGAGAGGATAATAATAATGGGTTATATTTTATTATTTATATTCTTAATTTAATATAAATCATGTTTTTATAAACCTTTAAATCTAAAAATATATTCACATCATGTATGTAATTATTTTTTAATACTGAACTATTAGTCAACACATTTTGCGACACCTTTCTAAACACCATGTAAAAATAATTTTTTTCTTTGAGGATCAGGATATTTTTACTATAGATAAAATTTCATCCTTCTATAGCAATATAAGATTCAATCTATATGATAATTGATGTGGGACTTCAAGCATGATAATTTTAAATGATGAAAACTAGACAACAATCGACTAATCTACATGATTCTACTATGTAACAGTCCCAATGATGCACAAATTTTATATGGATATATAGGAACTCATTGGGAATATTTTGTCAAAATTAAATATGGTAAATTAAGAGGTTTCATAGGTGATATAGGTTTCCCACTTGGAAGAAATAATTATGGTCTATATTTAGTATTCTAGAATAATTGAAATCCATTTTTATAATAACTCACAGAGTATGAGTCCAAAATGGTTAAAATTTAGTCACATATACAAATAATATATGGGATTCAATTTACCATATTAATTAACACCTAAATACATATATATAAAATCTCATTTTCCTTGCAGGTTATAGGGATTGTAGTTTGTTCCTATTTTCGTTGAAGTGTGGAAAAATCAAAATTCCATATATTTTCTACCAACTAATGCATAAAATAATCATGATGGTTAATTTGGAATATTATATTTTTGACCTACGACTCTAAATAAACATATTTAAGGTGTTTTTAATTTTTTATTTTTGTAGAATTCATTCCTATACTTTAATTATAATTTTATTCTTCTATTTTGTATTTGTAAGCATTTTATTTCTCAGGTATGTTACCGAAATAAAAATATTTTCATAATTAATATGCTTCTTATTGTAATATTACATTATTTTTTAACATATTGGGACCTTTTTTATTTTGGTGTGGCTCTATTCATATAGTGTATTTGGAAATTCTTTACAAAATGATGTATTTTTCTTTATTTAAATATTTTCTCTTCTAAAATTCCACACTTATGAGTATTTTTCAATCGTCCGTTGAAATATTTTCATCAATGTAGGGTTAATTGTCTTACGGTTTTATTTGTGGATGTTTCTAGTGGATGTATTTTTTTCCATTATATTAATTCCTAATCAATTATTCTAGTGTATATTCTCCTTCAATGATGTACCTTCTCTTTTAATCACACTAATTTTCAAGATCACCAGTATGGGTTCTTTAACTATACTCTACCTTGTATTTAACATAAATACGATATTCCAAGTATATAGGTTATTATAAATGGGATATTGAAAACATAAAATAAGTTTTTTATTGTATAATATTTCATTATAATAAAGAAACACTCTTGAAATAAGGCATTGATACCATTTAATGATATTTATAAAATAATCCCCTACATATAACCTAGGATCATATCATTCTATCAAAGGTTATTTTCTATTGTCACAAAGTTATCATTTAACCCTTCTGAAGTCATACCAAATTTGGAAACTTCTTATCCAAAACCATATATAAAATGAGTTTGTACAGCATTCTATTAGGTCTTTAATGATTCAAAAACCCAATCTATTCTAGAAGTTACCACTTCAACCGTAAGGTTGGGTAAATTTAGGAGTGACCAGGAAGGCCTATATCATATTTAATTGTGATGTTTACCCTCTAACACATTGTAATAGAGATTGTTTTGATGACACCATATGGATTTTTTCTCTCAGATGTCAGTTGTATAAATTCCAAGAATATTGACACATATTATGCAATTTACTACATTATTATATCCCATAATATGTCCAATTTTAGATACATATACATCCTCATATAAAAATAGTTTGTTGAGAATTTAGAAATACAAGAATCATATTGTAAGTAACTTTTTATATCTGGTACGGATGGTACACATATAATCATTTGAAATTTCAACACACGATATTCATAGATTAATTTTTTCAATCTACCATATTTTTTGGTTTTTATATTATTTATTTACCTTTTTCATAATTTTCATACATCATTGTCTCCTTTAGAATATATGGTTACAATATTATTTGGAAAAGGAATGATACTTTCTTTTTACTTATTAATTTCATTATCAAATTTTACTAAATCCATGAATATAGAAACCTTATCCATTATCATCATAGATAAAACTCATTGATGCTTACTTATGAATTCATGAACCAATTTTTTCACTATCTTAGTGTGATCTTGTATTAAACTATCATAGCCCTTAATAAGGTCTAGAAATCATGTTTTTTCACATCTTGTGATTTTTTTGTGAATATTTACTTCAAACACTTTTTATAGTCTTATATGTCACAAATTTTCCTTTAATGATAATTCCTTCATGTATTTAATGAAATTATTAGAGATTCTATATCAATATATTATGTTGGATAGTTCTTTCCACGGGTCATCAATTTCCTTAATACATAATAAAAAACTCTATTATTTTTCATAATGACAAAACATAGTCCTTTCTTTAATGAGTTTTTATAGATGAAAAATAATTCCATTGCATATGGTAATCTATATATTATGTCATTGATAAAAAAATTCATTAATTATATAGTGATTTATCAAAATCCATTAGAACATGTGAATTTGACCCATTTAAGTGTAAACATAGTAAACTTATTTTTTAGTTGGAACATTTTTCAACAAATTGGGGATATTGAAAAATTAAACCATGGAAACTAAGTATATCATATTAATTTGGTTGATGTGGCCCATTCTTTAAAAACATTTTCCATTGCATATACATCTCATTTTTCATCAATGGAGAATATATTCTTATTAAAAGGAGCATCATCAATTCAAAATTCAATTTTTTTTTAATTTCTAGTATTGATGGTTCTCCCTTAGTTTATCATATACAATCAATAAATGGTCTTCATAATCTTCATAGAACATTTATTATATAAATATTTCATCAATAAAACCAAATAAAATTTCAATATAATATTTTAATACTCTTTTCATTAGACCGTTAAAAATTGAGGGTTCAGTTTTTGTCCCAAAAGGCACTACTATGAACACTTATTTCCCATACGTTATATGAAATTAAATCATTAGAATATCATTATTCTAGACTATAAATTGATGACAAAAAAATTATATATTAATCAATGAGATGTATTTAACACCTTGAATATGATTAAAGAAATCATCATTAGGAGGTAAATGAATCTTATTCATTATATAAATTTCATTGATTTATCTATAATCAATTCCAAACCTCATATATGAAACATTTTATTCCAAAATAATGTAGTTTCTTTCTAAGAATAAAAAAGGGTATATGAATTTATTAACCAAAAAATAAGATAGTTGTTTCATTAATTCTACCAAACCCAATGGTGAATTTCTGTAAAGAGGATTATATATAGGTTTTACACAAGGTATGTGGTCAATATAGAAATAAAATTCAGGTTCATGGGGATATCTTGGTAATTTTTCAAGAAATACATAAATATAATCCCACATAGTAGATACATAATCTATTATTTGGATACTCTTATCCTTATTTATTTCATCTTAACCCAAATTTCATTAATATGAGGCACTGGAGGTAGTTTCAAATAATATTCATGCAATGAGTCCTCTACTAAAAATATAAGGGATTTTATTCTAGACATAATTTTTTTTAATATAATTACTATAAAAATAATTTATTTTGTTATAATTTGATTTCTAATCAATTCAAAAAATTATATCAACGCTGCCCATTAGTATTACCATTGAGTTTATAAATAAATAAAATCATTTAATTTTAATAAATAAATACTAAATTACATTAATTCATATAATGTTTCCCTCTGGTGTATTAACTAATTAACCATTTTTAATGTATCTTAGGATGATTCAATGTTCTTAAAAATAATGATTTAAACAAGTTTGTATAGATATAATGGAATAATGTGTCATTTAACATTGATTTTATTATTAGAGTCCCTACTTTAATATCATATAAGACCTGAGCTTTTGTAGTTGGGATTATATAATCGTGAAATTTCTCTCATGACGTCTTCTAGAGTATGTTCCATTGACTATTTTTATATTTATTTTATTATTATCCATCTACATTGAATTGAATCATTTGAAATTTGTGGAATATTTGTATAGACCCATACTTGATGTACATCGACATTACATTACTTTTTTGAAATACTTAATACATAACAAAAACAGACACCAAAGGACCGTAGTAGTTTAGTGTATTAGGAATCATGGAAAATAATCTTCTAATCATGGTGAAATATCTTCAACATATCCCATAAAGAAATTTCCTTTCGTTTCTTACCTAATACATTTCTTTATATCCTGGGGAAAAGAAAACATATAAAGGGTGAGATCAAATTATCAATAAGGTTATGCCTGGAGAAAATAAAATAAACCATATAAATTTGAACTTCAAAACATGAACATAATGTTTAAACATCAAAATCATGAGTTGTGAAATATATCATGGTAGTACGTAAGGAATAGATCATAAAGGAACATAAATAATTTTAAATTAGCATGGAAATAAAACATTTAATTTTGTAAAACCATTATGCACATGATATTATTTCCATAGTAGCCAAGGCATTTCTGCCAAGTCTATCTTAGTGGACAAAGTCCCTTTCTGAATCGAGTTCACTCTTCGTTCTAGTATTGTATCACTGAAACAGATTAACTTACCATTATAGCCATGTATATATCATGAGATATAAATATTTACCCAATAAATTTGAGGGAGATATAGGTCTCACCCATCTTATAATTAAATCATTCTTTAGGGTGCCACGAAATAAATGTAAATCATTCATCATAACCCAAAAAGTAATATGGGTTTTAAAAACATCAATCCCATCATAGCATAATCCATATAAAAAATTTGATATAATTACATAATAATAAAAATCAAAACATTTAAATAATAGAGACATTATACTTGAAAGATAAACATATAAAATCATGTCATCTTAGAAGGAAAATAGTTTTGATAAAACACATGAAATGAATTCTTAAGGAAAATATCCATTATTCTTCAAAATTATTTTCTTTTGAAAAAATGCCACGCAATTTTAAAACAAAAGGATTTTATTGAAAATAATCATGACATCTTATAGAGTAATCTTCTGGAAAAAATGGAGATATAAAACCCTAAAAAGTCCATTCATTCCATAAAAGTTAAAAAAACATTATCCTCATACTTTTACCGAAAAAGGCAAAAAGTACCATGTAAAAGAAAGATGCCTTCCATAACACCATGAAAAAGTAAAATAGGGGTAAAAATTAATTTAAAAATACATGGAAGAATATTAAACAGTTTATGAAAAACGTTTTTATGTATGTGGATGAAATATATAACCCCAGAAAATACTTACGAAGAAACAATCTCAGGTAAAAATGAGATTGGAAAAGTTATCCCTTACCTTAGGTTCGATATGTTTCGTACATATCTGAAGCTCATGTATAATGATTTAAATAATTTCATTTAATTATTAAATAATAATATTCATTGTTATGATATTTTATATGGTTCACTTATGACTTTATATTACCTGTTCTTTTGTAAATTCCATGTTAAAGCAGCGTTTTGGGTAAAATCATTTTATTTATCGTATGTGTTTTGACTTGTTATTATTGATATTATTATTACTTATATCATGATTTACTTACTTCAAAAATTTAAATCATTATTTATATATCATATATACTCAGTATATATATATATATATATATAATAGATAGATGAATGAAATACACTGTTCATGGAGACGGTAGGTCGTACGTACGCATGAACGCTGTTTTCCATTCCTATTTGGCTTGAATGGAAGTAAGTAGATGATATATATATATATACATATATATATATATATATATATATAAATACAGTAACTTAATTATGTCATATATTTCATTACTATTAATTATATATACTTTATAATCATTCTTGAATGGTTAACATGTATAATGAATCTCATCGCGTTGTGGAG
The DNA here is from genome assembly GCA_963277665.1 of Viscum album. Lineage (NCBI taxonomy): Eukaryota > Viridiplantae > Streptophyta > Magnoliopsida > Santalales > Viscaceae > Viscum > Viscum album. Next base: position 1,502,758,089 of record OY728128.1, read on the forward strand.
ATGGTAATCTATACGTACGCACGGGCGGTGATATATAGTTATTATTTACACCATTATATCCATCCAAGTAATCTCAGAATCAGTATGATGTAATAATAATGATATATAGTTATTATTTACACCATTATATCCATCCATGTAAGGTGGTGGTGGAAAAACAAATTACACCACGATGTGGAGACGGTATTCTGTATGTACGCACATGCGGTGATTTCGATTTCTGTAGGATGGATAGAAGGTGAAATTGGGTTGTTTAATATTTTTTATAACATATTATTATATTAGTGATACTGATTTTATTACTTTATAATGAAACAACTAAATAAGAATAAGTTGAAGAAGAAAGAAATGTGAATAAATCGGTAGAAGAGATTTCCTCTTCTTCGACAAACCTATTTTAAGATTCCTATTATGTAACTAGAGTTGGTCTTTTGAGGATACCAGAACCTCTATAATGTCTCTAGATAAGTTGAGAATGGAAATGGTCAGGGTTTGGCCGATCTCTAAGGCTAAAAATTGTGTAATGAGAAGAGGGAGGGTGTTCCTTTTTATATGGGAGGAGAGGGGCACTTTAGGACAAACTTAAAATATTATTTTATAATAAATTCATATTCAGTTTATAATATCTCCAAATTGATTTATTTTTATGATAAAGTATGGATGGTTCGAAATACCTTAAACCAATAGGTTTTAGACAAGATTAAGTTACTATTTTAACCTTATCATTTATATTTAACTCTAAGTTATATAATTTAACTTCACCATGTCTTCTTGTTTTCTTACACTATATGGTTAATAAACATAATATAACTAGCCAAAATAATCCCAATTAGTTCATTAATAATATATAGAACCTTATCTAAGTCATTTGGCCAATCCTTAGATTTTTAGGAAGAGATTATCAATTAAAAATATAATATTTATTTCAAAAACTATTTTATGCCAATTTTGACAGTATTTGGTAATTGATATTTCTGAAAATCCTAACCACATGATTAGTTCTAAAATAGTTGATTTAATCAATAAAAATATGTCATATTAACCTATAAACTTATTGTAATTCATAAAAAGTCTCAAATTACATTTGTTTGGGTATTTATAACATCAATTATGTTAATATTTCATTAATAAGGTAATTACATTCTCATCATTGTGTCATAAATAAATTTAATTATTTAATTTCTAAAAATTATAAATAAAATACCATTATGTAGGAAATATTATTTCCTTTCTACAAAATATTTATAGTCGAATATATCATTTGTATAACCGTATATTAAAAATGTTTTATTTATTAAATTTTGATTTTAACTCTTTTAACTCTTCTTTGAATTAAATTATAATATACGTCCTAATCTAATCCATGTGGACCTAAAGGGTCATATTTTTTTCGCAAGGTTATTTTTGGTCGAATTAAACTTTTCCAATAGAATTAGGACATGTGTTAGGTTACTAATAATATCAATTGTACCCTTGATTATCCTATTTACTTTTAACCGTGGTAAAAAAATAAAAAGTTACTATTCACCAAAAATGATTTTTATATTATTGAACCTCATTTCACTCCTTGACATTAATAGTGTCTCTTTTATTTTTGAAATTTAACTCACAGAAGAGGAAAAATTATGTTTTATGTAAATTTGCAAATTCTCATAAGAGGTGGGTAAAAGAGGGTGAAAAGTTCAATAAACATTTTATATATCTAAAATTATTATAAAATGACTCCAATGAATTAAATTGAACTAATATAGGTATTATTTATAAATTTTGACTTAAAATAAATTTATATAAAATAAATAATAATTTAAATAAAAATTCAGTTTTTAAACAGTAACCTAGTGTTTTCACTATTCATCAAAAATTGAATGTTTTTTGAAAAATACCAAAAATTCACCCAAGGATAATTTTGATAATCTGAATCCAAAAATTAAGTCCATTTTGAATGATAAGAATTATAAAATTACAAAAATTGGGTATTACTATTCATAATGGCTAGTTCATAATAATATTATAATAATATCTCTTTTAGTGAACCTCGGTATTGCACATGCTATCGAGGAAGGTCTTGATTGTGTTTAATGCTAGCCAAGTCAGGGCAGCATGTATTTAAACCTCTTTTTGTTGTTGTGTATAACATAATCAAAACATATTTCATTTATACATTTAAAAAAATCTATACTTAATGTTGCGTAGAATAATTTCCACAAAACGAACTTGAAATTGTGTGTAACACGAGCCAAGAATATTGTTTTTTATACTTCAAGCTAATACGGTGTTGCGTATAGCGCAAGATAATCTTGGTGTAGTGTACAATAGAAGACATCAAAGAAATTAAAAAATATATATCTCATAAAATCTTAGGGTGTTACATTCTTCCCCCCTTAAAATTAATTTCTCCCTCAAAAATCTTCGGGGATATAAATCATTTACTACTTGAATGTTTCATTCATAGAAACCCACATCGTAAAAAGGAATACTAAAACTTCATTTTAAAAAAGAATTTTATAATCATAACGGTCACCCAATATAACTCAGTACTAGATTTCCACATAGGATAACATATGTGAAAATATGGATACAGGAGAGAAATCTAACCCTCATGTTCTGATGGAGAGTGGTAGAGAACATGGCTATGAAAAAGCCATCAATCAAAAATCCATAAATTTGTGATGATTTAAGGTAACATCTAATTAATCGGGTATGATGGTTCTAGGACAACGTTTTTAGTTCTCAAGATCATTTCCGTAGCATTGAAAAATTGTTGAATTAAAAGAAATACCAACTTTATTTTGGTACAATCTCACCATTGATCATGTCTTGAAAAATTTCCACTTCATCTCTTAATGAAATGATGTTTAATTTTCCATTCGTGAAGTGTTAGAAAATCATGTGATAGAATGATAGGTCATTCCATCTGTTTCTATCACAAAACGTTTAGCACAATTCATTAAATGTACATAAGTCCATCTATGCTGAGATTAATTGTATATGGTTGCTAAAATGGACTTATACTTCATCTAACACAGCGCTTAATAAAACTAGTTTATACATACTAGGGGCTTTCTATAGGCCAATGGTAGACGATAAAGGTATGACACACTTCTGTTGTGGGTTCGATTCCTGAATCCTAGTCCGATGCGATGGGTTGTCGCCCGTCCTACGGGTTGTACATTTTCTAACACCACACTATTATAGCATTATATAAATAATATCAAAAAAATTTCTATCCCTAAACAATACTATCTGATTTCCATCATAATCCCATCCAATCTTTATACATATCCAAAATGCATCTGTCCAATCTCATAGTATAAAGAAAATGATTACTAGAAATGTCATCTACTAAACATGTGAATTCCATCATTTATCATAAGATATATCTTGTTGGTCACATTCCAAACATGTGAATACCTTAATCATACATTCTCTTGAAAAATGATTACCCCTTTAACCTTAGTAAAAACATGAATGTTGTCAAAAGTTAACTCTTTCCACATACCAAAATCCCAAAATTTCTATATACTCAAACCATGAAATCACTTGTACTTATATCAGTCATGAGCTCATGAATAATATTATAAATATTATTTTCTCCTTATCCCTTCATTATGCGAATTTCATATTCATTCCAAAAACATTTCAATCAATTTTCATGGTAAACGGTACCATAATATTATTGAAAACCACAATAGACCAATACATAAATATTACAATATACCATAAAAGTACCTCAAAAACATTATTACTGAATACAAATACATAAAAACTTCAATCCATCCTCTTCAATGATTGTCATGGAATAAGTTCTTAATTTATTTAGAAGTAACCTCTTAGGTAAGGGCATTGAGTTGGGTAATATCCATGTTCTCAACAGATAAGACATTGATCTCCATAACATTCTGTCACTCTGTGATCCTTCTCCCCATATATATAACATCTTCCCCTCCATTTCATGTATTCATTAATGATATTCTTACCTTCTTTAGAAATATCAATCATCCTTTCTCTATTCTCCTCACCGTGCAAAAACGCATAAAAGTCCATCTTCCTCTTATTTGATGAATTTGGAATAACACTAAAGTTAACCTTGTTAATCATATATCACGATGATTATTTGGAATAATCACAATATCTTTCTTTCAAGTAATTATGCAATTTCGTTGCTCATAGTCACCAATTTTTCCATTGGATTCAATGTTGACCCAATTCCTTCTGGTTCCATCCTTTGAATAAAACCAAAATGAATGGTGTAAGAAATAGTTAAAATAACGAGGAACCACATAATCAAAAAAAGTATAACTTATCACACATTATTTAACCCATGACACCTTAGGATCATCCTAGGTTATTCATGATTGTCAACATAATTCTAGGATTGTAAACTATAGTTATACTAATACTTAAGGACATCCCTAGACATACCTTAGAAATATCTTTAGGGATATCACTAAAGTTTTCGCATCCTAGTTTCCAAAGATTTACTAAACCTTTAATCTGATACCAACTGTAGATACCCATACTTGAAGTACATCAACATTACATTCCTTTTGCGGAATACTTAATAAATAACAAAAATAGACACCAAAGGACCGTAATAGTTTAGTGTCCTTGGAAACATGGAACATGATCTTCTAATCATGGTGAAAGATCTTTAACATCACCCATAAAGATATTCCATTTTTTTCTTACCTAAAACCTTTCTTTATATCATATGGAAAAGAAAAGATATAAAGGGTGAGCTCAAATGCTTAGTAAAGGTAAGCATGGAGAAAATAAAACAAACCATATACATATGAACATCAAAACATGAACATAATGTTTAAACATCCTAATATTGAGTTGTGAAATAAATCTTGGCAGTGCGTAAGGAATAGATCATAAAGGAACACAAATCATGATAAAATAGTACGAGAATAAAACATTTAATTGTGGAAAACCATTAATCACATGATATTATTTCTATAGTAGCCAAGGCATTGCTGCCAAGACCATCTTAGTGGACAAAGTCCCATTCTGAATCGAGTTCACTCCTCATTCCAGTCCTGTATCACTGAACCAGATTAACATACCATTCCATCCATGTCTATCAAATGAGATATAAATCTTTACCCAATGCATTATAGGGATATATAGGTCCCACCAATCGCATATTGAAATCATTCTTTTGTGTTCCACAAAATAAACATAAATCATTCATCATAACACAAAGAATAATATGGGTTTCATAAACATTATCCCATAATAGAACAATCCATCTAAAAAAATTGGATATAATTCCACCATAAGAGAAATCAAAACATCTAAATAATAGATACAATATACTTGAAACATAAACATATTAAATAATGTCATCTTATATGTAAAATAGTTTTGATAAAACACTTGAAAATAATTCTTGAGGAAAATATCATTTCATCTTCGAAATCATTATATTTTCACAAAATGCCATGAAATTATAAAACAAAAGTATTTTATTGAAAATAATCATGAAATATTATAGAGTAAGAATTAGGAAGAAAAGTTGATATGAAACCTTAAAAATCTGTTAATGCCGTATAAGTTAAAAAAACTTTCTCCTCGTACTTTTACCGAAAAAAAGTCAAAAAGTACCTCGTAAAAGAATGACTTCATCCATAACACAAAGTAAAAGTCAAAGAGTGGTAAAAATGAGTTTAACGATACATGGATTAATATTAGACACTTTATAAAAAATATATTTATGGACATGGATGAAAAATATAACCCTAGTAAATACTTACGTATAAACAATCTCGGGTTAAAATGAGATTGGAAACGTTATCCCTTACCTTAGGTCCGATATGTTTCGTACGTATCTGAACCTTATGTATAATTATTTAAATAATGTCATTTACTTATTAAATAATCATATTCATTGTTATGATATCATACATGGTTCCCTTATAACTTTATATTACCTGTAATTTTTTAAATTCCAAGTTAAAGCAGTGTTTTTCGTAAAATCGTTTTATTTATCGTATGTGTTTGGACTTTTTGTTATTGAAATTATTATTCCTTATATAATGATTTAAATAATTCTAAATGTAAATAATGATTTATATATCATATATATTCAGTATATATATATATAATAGATAAATGAGAAAAATTAAATACACCGTTCATGGAGACAGTGGGCCGTACGTATGCACGAACGTTGTTTTCCATTCCTATTTGACTTGAAGGGAAGTAATTATATGACATATATATATATATACATAAATAAAGTAGCTTAATTATGTCATATATTTCATTACTATTCACTAAATATACTTTATAATCATTCTTGAATGGTTAACATGGAGAATGAATCTCATCGCGTCGTGGAGATGGTAATCCGTACGTACGCACGAGCGATGATATCATTCCCATAATTGTTGAATAGAATTTTAATGTATGATATAATATCTCAGAATCATTATGATTTTATAATAACTATATATAGTTATTCTTTACACCATTATATCTATCTATGTAAGGTGGTGGTGGAAAAACAGATTACACTAGGGCATGGAGACGGTATTCCGTACCTACGCATGTGCGGTGATTTAGTTTTCCCTAGGTTGGATAGAAGGTGAAATGGGGTTTCTTATAATTTATAATAACATATCAGTATATTAATGATACTTATGTCTTTACTTTATCTTGAAACAACTAAAGAAGATGAAGATGAAGAAGAAATAAACTTGAATGAATCGTTAGAAGAGATTAACTCTTATGCGACGCACCTCGTTTAAGCTTCCTCTTAAGGCACTATAGATGGTCTTTTGAGTAGAAAATAACATCTCTAATGTTTCTAGGGAAGTTGATAAGGGATATGGTCAGGGGTTGGCCAAGCTTGAAGTCTCAAAATTGTTTAAAGAGAAGAGGGAGTAGGTACCCTTTTATAAGGGAGGAGAGGAGCAGTTCAAGAAAAACTTAAAATATTATTTTATAATAAATTCATATTCGGGTTATAATAACTAAAAATTGATTTATTTAAAATATAAAGTTGGTATGTGTTGAAATAACCTCAACCAATATGTTTTAGAAACATATGAAGTTACTATTTTAACCTTATCATTTTGATTTAACTCTATGTTAAATAATTTAACTTTTACCATGTCTTCTTGTTTTCATACACTATATGTTTAATAAACATACTATAAAAAGACAAAAGAATCCCAAGTGGTTAATTATTAATATATATAACCTTATATATGTCATTTGGATGAACCATATATTCTTAGGAATTGAATATCAATTAATAATATAATATTTGTTTTAAAAATTATTTTATGTCAATTTTGACACTATTTGATAATTGATTTTTGTGAAAATCATAACAGCATTATTAGTTCAAAAATAGATAAATTAATCTATAAAAACTTGTCATATTAACCTATAAAATTAGTGGAATTCATAAAAAGCCTCAAATTACATTTATTTGGGTATTTATAACAATAATTATGTTAATATTTAAGCAATAAGGTAATTACTGCATCATCATTGTGTCATAAATAAATTAAATTATTTAATGTCATAAAATTATAAATAAAATAAAGTTATTTCTGAAATATTTTTCTATTTCTAATGAATAATTATAGTTGAATCTATCTTATGCATAACCCTATATTAAAAATGTTTTAGTTATTAAACGTTGAATTTAACTGTTTAAACTCTTCTTTGAATTAAATTATAATATATGTCCTGATCTAATCCATGTGGACCTAAATGGTAATATTTTATTACTAAGGTTATTATTGGTCGAATTAAACTTTCCCAATATAATTAGAACATGTGTTAGGGTAATAATAATATCATTTTTACCCTTAATTACCCTATTTACTTTTAACCGTGGTAAAAAAATTAAAAGTTACTATACACAAAAAATTATTTTTATCTTATTGAACAAAATTTTACTCCATGATATTAACCGTGTCTCTTGGATTTTCGAAATTAAACTCACAGAATAAGTAAAATTATGTTTTATGTAAATTTGAAAATTCACCTAGGAGGTGGGTAAAAGACAGTGAAAAGTTCAATAAAAATTTTATATATATATATTTTTTATAAAATGACTCCAATGAATTAAATTGAACTTATATAGGTATTATGTATCCATTTTACTTAAAATAAATTTAAATAAAATATATAATAATTTAAATAAATGCTGGTTTTTAAATAGTAACCCAGTGTTTTCATTATTCGTCAAAAATTGAATGTTTTCAGAAAAATACCAAAAATTCACCCTTGGATAATTTCGATATTCTGAATCCAAAAATGAAGTACATTTTTAATGATAAAATTTATAAAATTTTAAAAGTGGGTATTAAAATTCAAAACGGATAGTTCATAATAATATTATAATAATATCTCGTTTAGTGAAACTCGGTATTGCACACGCTTTCGAGGATGGTCCTCGTTGCATGTAATATAAGCCAAGTCAGGGCTGCATGTAGTGAAATCTCTTTTTGGTGTTACGTATAACAAACTCAAAACTTATTTCATTTATACATTATACAAAATATATACCTAATGTTGTGTTGAATGATTTTCACAAAACGAACATGAAATTGTGTGTAACACGAATCAAGAATAGTGTTGTGTATACTTCAAGCTAATACGGTGTTGCATATTGCGCAATATAATATTTGTGTAGTGTACTATATAAGACATAAAAGAAATTAATAAATATATATCTCATAAAATATTGGGGTGTTACATTCTACACCCCTTAAAATGAATTTCACCCTCAAAATTCGTCGAGGTTATAAATCGTTTACTACTTGAAATATTCTTTTATAGGAACCCACATCGTAAAAAGGAATACTAAAACTTCATTTTAAAAAGGAATGTTAGAATCATAATGGTCACCCAATGTAACTCAATAATGGGTTTCCACATAGGACAACAAAGGTTAAAATATGGATATGGAAGAGAAATCTAACCATCAAGTTCTGATGGAGAGTGGTAGAGAACATGGCTATGAAAAAGCCATCAGTCACAAAGCCACAAACTATTGATGATTTCAGTTACCATTTAATTCATCGGGTATGAGGGTACTAGGACAGCATTTTCAGTTCTCAAGATCATTTCCCAAATGTTGAAAAATAGTTTAATTAAAATAAATACTTACTTTATTTTTGTTCAATCTCACCATTGTTCGTTCCTTGAATAATTTCCACTTAATCACTTAAAGAAATGAAGTTTAATATGACATTCTTGAAGTGTAAGCAGATCATGCGATAGAATGACAGGTCATTCCATCTGTTTCTATCGAAAAAATTTTAGAACAATTTATTAAATCTACATAAGTCCATCTATGATGAAATTAATAATATATGGTTGCTAAAATGGACTTATACTTCATCAATCATAGCACTTAATAAAACCAGTTTCTATTACCAGGGACTTTCTATAGGCCAGTGGTATGTGATAAAGGCATGCCGCACTTCGGTTGTGGGTTCTATTCCCGCATCCTTGTCCGACGCGATGGGTTGTCGCCCGTCCTAGATGTTATCCTTTTTCTAAAACTACACTATTATAACATTATGGAAATAAAAAGGAAAAAATTTCTAGCCTTAAACAATAATATCTAATGTCCAATATAATCCATTCAAATCTTTAGACATATCCAAAATACATCTGTCCAATATCATATTATAAAGAAAATGATTTCTGGAAATGTCATCTATAGAGCATGTGAATAACATCATTGATCAAATGATTTATCTTGTTGGTCACATTCCAAACATGTGAATACATTAATAATGTATTCTCTTGAAAAATGAATACCCATTGATACTTAGTAAAATCATGAATGTTGTCAAAAGGTAACTCTTTCCACATACCAAAATCCCAAAATTTCTATATACTCAAACCATGATATCACTTTTTCCTTATATCAGTCATGAGCTCATGAATACTATCATATATATTATTTTCTCCTTATCGCTTCATTATGGGAATTTCATCTACCTTACAAAAATACTTCAATCACGTTTCATGGATACCGGTACTATAAAATTATTGAAAACCACAATAGACTAATACCTAAATTTTCTAATATACCATAAAATTACCTCAAAAACATTATTCTTGAATACCAATACATAAACACTTCAATACATCCTCTTCAATGATTGTCATGGAATAATTCCTTCCTTGATTTAGAATTAACCTCTTAGGCCAGGGCATTGAGTTGGGGAATGCCCATGTTCTCAACAGATAAGACATTGAACACCAAAATAGTCGGTCACTCTATAACCCTTCTCCCGAAATATAAAACATCTTCCCCACCATTTTATGTATTCATCAAGTTTCTTCTAACCTTCTTTAGAAATTTAAATCTTCCTTCCAATATGCTCCTCACCACGCGAACATGCATAAAATTCCATCTTCCTCTTATTTTATGAATTAGGAATACCACTAAAGTTCACCTTGTTAATCATATATTGTGATGAAAGATTCGTCATAATCACAATATATTTCATTCTAGGAATTATGAAATTTAGTGTCTCATTGTCACCAATTTGTCCATTGGAATCAATGTTGAACTAATTCCTTCTGTTTCCCTCCATTGACTAAAACCAAAAACCATGGTGTAAGAAATAGTTAAAGTAATGAGGAACCACATAATCATAAAAAGTTTAACTTATCACACATTATTTAATCCATGACACCTTAGATTCATACTAGGTTATTAATGATCTTCAACATAATTCTAGGACTGTAACCTATAGTTATACTAAACCTTTGGGACACCCCTAGATATACCTTAGAAATATCTCTAGGGATCTCACTAAAGTTTTCGCATCCTAGTTTCAAAAGGATAACTAAACCTTTCCTCTGATACCAACTGTAGAGACCCATACTTGGCGTACATCGAATTTACATTACTTTTATGGATTACATAATATATAAAAAAAATAGACACCATGGACCGTAATAGTATAGTGTCTTTGGAAACTTCGAACATAATCTTCTAATCCTGGTGAAAAATATTCAACATCTCCCATAAATATCTTTCCTTTTTTTATAACCAAAAACATTTCTGTATGTCATGGCGAATAAAAAACATATAAAAGGTGAGCTCAAATGCTCAGTAAAGATAATCATGGATAAAATAAAACAAACCATTTACATTTGAACGTCAAAACTTGAACATAATGTTTGATCATCAAAAACTTGAGTTGTGAAATAAATCTTGGCAGTACTTAAGGAATATATCATAAAGAAACATCAATCATTATAAAATAACATGGTAATAAAACATTTAATTATGGAAACCCATTATTAACATGACATGATTTCTATATTAGCCAAGGAATTTCTGCCAAGACCATCATAGTGGAGAAAGTCCCTTTCGGAATCAAGTTCACTCCTCATTCCAGACCTGTATCATTGAACCAGATTAACATACCATTCCATCCATGTCTATATCATGAGATATAAATATTTACCAAATGAATTGGAGGGATATGTATATCCCACCACTCCCATAATGAAATCATTTTTTCGTGTGCCCCAAAATAAACATTAATCATTCATCATAACCCAAAGAATAATATGTGTCTCATTAACATCATCTCATCATAGCATAATCCATATAAAACAATTGGATTTCATTCCATCATAAGAAAAATAAAAAAAATGTAAATATTATAGTAATTATACTTGAAACATAAACATATTAAATAATGTCATCTTAGATGGAAAATATTTTTGATAAAATACTTGAAATGAATTCTTGAGGAAAATATCCTTTCATCTTCAATATAATTTTCTTTTCACAAAATGCCAAACAATTTTAAAACAAAAAGAATTTTACTGAATATAATCATGAACTATTTTTGAGTAAGCTTCAGTAAGAAAATTCGATATGAAACTGTAAAAATCTGTTCATGCATTATATGTTAAAAAAACATTCTCCCCATACTTTTACCAAAAAAAGTCAAAAAGTACCATGTAAAAAAAATATTCCTTCCATACCACAAAGTAAAAGACAATGAAGGGTAAACATGACTTTAGAAAAACATGGAAGAATATTAAACACAAAATGAAAAAAAATTATTGACATGGATAAAAAATATAACCCCCTTAAATACTTACGAATAAAAAATCTCAGCTAAAAACGAGATTGAGAAAGTTATCCATTACCTTAGGTCAGATATGCTTCGTATGTTTCTAGAACTCCTTTATAATGATTTAAATAATTTCATTCCATTATTATATAACCATATTCATTGTTATGATATCATATATGGATCACTTATGACTTTATATTAACCGTTCTTCTGTAAATTCCATGTTAAAGCAGTGTTTTGGATAAAATAGTTTTATTTATCGTACGTGTTTAGAATTGTTCTTATTGATATTATTATTACTTATATCATGATTTAATTACTTCAATAATGTAAATCATGATTTATATATCATATAAATTCAGTATATATATATATATAATAGATAGATGAATGAAATGAAATACACCGTTCATTGAGTCGGTAGGATGTACGTACGCATGAACGCTGTTTTCCTTTCCTATTTGACTTGAATGGATGTAAGTAGATGAAATATATATATATATATATACATAAATAAAATAGCTTCATTATGTCATATATTTCATTAATATTCACTATATATACTTTATACTCATTATTGAATGGTTAACTTGGAGAATGAATCTCATCGCATCGTGGAGATGGTAATCCCTACATACGCACAAGAGATGATATCGTTCCCATTATTATTGAATGGAATTGGAGAGGATGTTATAATATCTCAAAATCCTTATGATGTTATAAAAACCATATATAGTTATTATTTAAACCATTATATCAATCCAATTAAGGTGGTGGTGGAAAAACAGATTACCCCATGGCGTGGAGACGGTATTCTGTACGTACACACATGCAGTGATTTTGTTTTCAGTAAGATGTATAGAAGGTGAAATGGGGTTGATTCATACTTATAATAACATATCATTTTATTAGTGATAACTATGTTATTACTTTATAATGAAACAACTAATTACGAAGAAGTTTAAGAAGAAAAAATCATGAATTAATCGGTAGAAGAGATTACCTCTTCTTCGACACAACTCTTTTATGATTCCTCTTAAATAACTAGAGTTGGTCTTTTAAGGAGACCATAACCTCTATAATGTTTATATGGAAGTTTATAATGGAAATGGGTAGGTTTTTTATGATCTTTAAGGCTCAAAATTGTGTAAATAGAAGAGGGATGAGGTGCCCTTTTATAAGGGAGGAGAGGGGCACATTAGAAAAAACATAAAATATTATTTTAGAATAATGTCAAATTCGGTTTATAATAGCTCAAAATTTATTTATCTATAAGATAAAGTGAGGGTGGGTCTAAATCCATTCAACTAATAGGTTTTAGAAAATTTTAAGTTACTATTTTAACCTTATCATTTAGATTTGACCCTAAGTTAAATAATTTAACTTTTATCATGTCTTCTTGTTTTCTTACGCTATATGGTTATTAAAATTACCACAACAAGAAAAAAGAAAACCAAGTGGTTAATTATTAATATATATAACCTTATCTATGTCATTTGGCCGAAGATTATATTTTTAGGAGTATAATATCAAAAAATAATATAATATTCGTTTTAAAAACTATTTTATGTTAATTTTGACACTATTTGGTAATTAGTTATTGTGAAAATCATAACAGCATGATTAGTTTGAAAAAATTAAATTTAATCAATAAATACATGTCATATTAACCTATAAAATTAGTCTAATTCATAAAAAGTCTCAAATTACATTTATTTAGGTATTTATAATATAAATTATGTTAATATTTCATTAATAAGGTAATTACTACATCATCATTCTGTCAAAAATAAATTAATTTATCTAATGTATAAAAATTATAAATAAAATACCATTGTGTAGGAAATATTTTTATCTTTGTAATTAATATTTATAGTCGAATTTATCTTATGTATAACCCTATATTAAAAAACATTTAGTTCTTAAACATTGATTTTAACTCTTTTAACTCTTCGTTGAATTAAATTATAATATATATCCTAATCTAATCCATGTAGACCTAAAGGGCCATATTCTCTTCCTATGGTTTTTTGGTCGATTTAAACTTTTCTAACAGAATTAGGACATGTTTTTGGGTAATAATAATATCATTTTTACCCTTAATTACCCTATTTACATTAAACCATGATAAAAAATAAAAAAAAGTTATTATTCACTAAAAATTATTTTTATCTTATTGAAAAAAATTATACTCCTTGATATAAACTATGTCTCCCAGATTTTTGATATTCAACTCACAGAAGTGGTAAAATTATGTTTTATATAAATTTGCAAATTTTCTTAAGAGGTGGCTAAAAGACAATGAAAAGTTCAATAAAATTATTATATATCTAAAATTATTATAAAATTACTCCAATGAATTATATTGAACTTATATAGGTATTATGTATCAATTTTGAAATAAAATAAATTTAAATAAAATAAATAATTATTTAAATAAAAAGTTGGTTTTTAAATAGTAACCCAGTTTTTTCACTATTAATCAAAAATTGAATGTTTTCAGAAAAATACCAAAAAATCACCCTAGACTAATTTCTATTCTCCGAATCAAAAAATGAAGTCCATTTCGAAGATAAAATTTATAAAATTTCAAAAAGTAGTTATTATTATTCATAACGACCAGTTCATAATAATATTATAATAATATATCGTTTAGTGAAACTTGGTATTGCACACGCTGTCGAGGATGGTCTTAATTGTGTGTAATGCAAGCCAACTCAAGGTTGTGTGTAGTGAAAGCTCTTTTTGGTGTAGCATATAACATAGTCTAAACTTATTTCATTTATACATTAAACAAAATATATACATAATGTTGCTAGAATAATTTCCACAATACGAACTTGAAATTGTGTGTAACACGAGCTAAGAATAGTGTTGCGTATACTACAAGATAATACGGTGTTGCGTATAGTGCAAGATAATCTTGGTGTAGTGTACAATAGAAGACATCAAAAAAATTAAAAAATATATATTTCATAAAATCTCGGGGTGTTACATTATTTTTTCCCATACAATCAGGAGCTTGATAACCATTATCTATAGAATTGTATAAACCACTCATTCAGTTCAATCAAACACCATGGGGTTTCTTCCCATTGTTATTTTATGTTTATAATTTTACACATATATTCATTTATTTTTCATATTTTCATTAACAATGGTTATTATTTTCTCTTATCATGTCTTTATTTCATTTTAATGTAATATATATATATATAATTCCTCCCCAATCTTGATGTCACGTGTCTCAATCCCCTCATATGAGGAAAATGGTTGAGAGAATAATTCTTCTGTAAGATTAGATTCAACCCATAAAATAAGATATAATTCTAGATTTTTTATTTAATTATAAATTCTTTAGGAGGTCATAATATCCTTACAATGTTATCTTCATAATAAGTAATAAATTTATTTTACTTTTTTCATAAATTATGTAATTTCTATTCAATTCCTACTCAATAGTATTAATGAATGTACATTTAAAATAATATCACCATGAAATATTTATATTATATTTTTTTAATATACTCTTCCTTCTAGATATACAAAATATAAGAGATCCATGTATATAAATCGCATTATATGCGATTCTAAACCCTGAATACCTCGAACATTCCACTACATCCATTAGTTTGTAATACCTCCAATATGTTTTTGATCCAATATTCATCTACTAATAGATTTACAATTCCATTAAAGGATATGGTTTGGGGACTCATAAAGAAATAAAATAACAATACATCATGTCATATAGAAATATTTTGTAATATATAGAAATTTTTTTGGTCAATGTCCTAGTCAACTACTCTAATATAGGTATATTCTAAAATTCTCCAAAACTACCTTCATTGAATTTATCTAGAGGTAACTCCCACAATTTTATATGGGTATTGTCAAAACAATTTACCATTATTATAAATCTTTCTAAATTAGGGAATATACATAATTATTTTATGAATAATACTCAAAATTATAAATTTGAGTATAAAATTCCTACAAATTAATTATATGTGAATTTTGAGTAATTGTGATATATTTCTGTAATATGCTTAGAGTTTTTCATTGATTTATTTTCTCTAACTATGTTATATTAAATATTGTTCATAAGGATGATAATAAAAACTATTTGATACCAATTACAAAACCCAAATTATAGATCACTAACGTTGGTGGTTGTTTTATTTAAATAATATTGAATACATAGATCATAGTACCAAAGATATAGAATTTTTGAAGTCTTATTATACTATACACATGAAAAAATATTTCATATTTTTTAATATTATGTTATATCCACTGAATATATAAAAATTTACTATTTAACCTCTCAAATACATCAGGTAAATGTAGTAATATTCAAGGATTCTGGGGGGAAATAATGGAAAATATAATGGAGTGACATCAGATGCCCAGTAAGGGGTAGCCTGCAATAGAATATATCACACATAAGCATAGAACCAATTATATTATTCAAATAAATACATTCTATAAAAATGGTGTTGTTTAAATAAGTCACCAATGAATTACAAAATAAATAATTACTTAGATAATAATGGTATATCACATGTTGACGGAATGAATAACAATAAAAATAAAAATCATATCATCAATGAAGGGTTCCCAGAAATCATACATAAATGGGTATGGATTATAGAAAATTCCCAATAGTATGTCTCCTAAGTCCCACAATTGTATAATTGGGATATATAATTCTAAGACCTACCCAATTAATTAAAATTCCAATGCATCCATCATATGAATAGAAATGATAAGTCGTAAATTATATATAGTTCCCAATGGAACCCCTCACCAAATCATGGATTTTTTATCAGTAGGTATTTGTATGAAAATAATTGATAAATATAAAGTCAATATTCTATAATAAATAGAATAACATGTATATATTGGTGAATATCACATAATCATCTAGGAAAATATATGATATTCATAGTGTAAAGAAATGTAAAATTATTAGTGGAATGATAATGAAATAATGGTGTAGGGTAAATCCTAGTTCAAGGGTAACAATAGAAATTATTCTAAAATAAAATGTTCCAATACATTATTATTGGTTGTAAATAACATCTATGTCATCTAAATCATATCCCTTGAGAGTATCAAACCAAGTGTGTTGTTAGAAAAAAATAATTCACCGAGTTATGTTCATGCTAATACCCTATCAAAATATTTTGTGGTTATTTCCCCATGGTGAATTATGATATTCTACCTATTGTATCTATAAAATTATTTCATTCCTAGGAAGTAACACACCCTTTAATAAAATTGTTGTTGTTTTTTATTTATCCTTTGAATTACCACTAATGTTTTAGTATTATTTATGCTTATTAATGTACTATAATTAAAAGTAATGGTAATCATCCATTGAAAATGTGATAAGGTATTTATAACAAGGATGTATAAAAAATTTCAAATTGAACTGAAGTTGAATTGGAGAGGATTACATTAATAAAATATATGAAAGGAATATGGTACCTTATAATGATATAATAATTTATTAAGAAAAACATATAATGGGGGTTAATAAGTTACCATGCATTAATAATGTATCAATTTAATGATAATACCAAGTAACTGTAATCATGGTAATATACAAAAAAAATTAAATGATTTCCCATTGTAAATGTTTCTATAAAAAATATAAAGAGGATGATTGGGATTCATTAACATAAAACGTAGCTTATTAAAGAACTATAAGAGTACATAATTATTATATTAAATCCATTTAATGGCTCATTAGATAAAGAAAAATAGGATAACCTTGATCAATGGTTTTGGAGATAAGTTCAATGGGATAATTTGTAGGTATTTTAAGTGAATTGTGGGGGGGGGTATTTATTCAAAATCTTGGGTGTTCTATCATAATTTAATTTCACCCCTATAAAATTATCTTGGTTTTATCCCTAGGTATTTGACATGTTTGTCATAGTTTTTTGTATCAATTTATTTTGAAAATAAGGACCATAAAATATATTATTTTTGATGTTGGACGTAATCATTTTCGTAAACACTTATTTCTAAAGTCATTAAAATATTATTTAGTTTTTTGAGGACATGATATCCTATTTTAAAAATATTTTTATTATTATATATATATAATTTTAATGAAGCTAACCATTTTGTTAATAACTGTTATTTTTTACTCCTGAAATCATTTTTAATTAATTATGATGCCATAATAATTACAATATGTTCATATTATACATTAATTTTTTTATTACAAAATCGAGTGTCTTTTAAAATTACAAAAAATTAACCATTAGATAATTTTGATGTACTGATTCAAAATTTATATCACTATTTCTAAAATTGATTATCTATAAATATAAAATATTATTATTAAATAAAAATGGATTTTTATTTCAAATTCATTCATATGATACATTAAATTTGAAAAAACATCTCATTTTTATTTTGAGATTCATGTTTGTAATTATATTATTATTCATTACTATATGTATATATATTACAAATTGTTAAGTTGGTTATCATAAAATGCTTTTATTGTTATTATTTTTATTATTTATTATATATGAGATTTCTTCTTTTTTGTTGTATCATAATGATTCATTCAATTATAATGAAATAATGGAAATTACATTGTGAAATAATTTTAGTGATGAAAAAATTATTACAATAGTAAAATATTGAGTATTACATAAAGTTATATTAACTTAATTTTGGTAACTTAATGTCAAAATTTATATTTTTCTTTACCAATTTATCCTAAACAATTTTCGGATAAAGTGTTTCCGTCATATTGAATTTTGGATGGTACAAAATTTTATTTATTTTATATGAACATATAAATTTATAAATATATTCCTAATATTTTCATAGAAACAATAATTATACATAAATATAATATGAAGATACAAAACCCTCCTTTATGGGAAGTAATATTAATTAACACAAAATGGAATATTTCACAAATATTCCTTTTATGGGATTCTATTTATTCTGAACAATATGTTAAATGAATGAAAAATTTATTATAAAATGCCAATAATGATTCATTGGAAATAATTCCAAAATAATTTAATAAATTACATGAATACAATATTTTATCTATGATAAAACTCTAGTTATCGTACCACATTTTCAAACAAGTTATAAAACAATACATATCATACATTATATGTAAAACCTATAATGTTCCCAATTTTTAAATGTACATAAATCCATATTTTAAAATAATTTATATGTATTATTATTTAAAAATCTAATTTTTTTAATAAATATTACCCAAAATCAGGTATTTTGAGGGTTTCATAAGGATAAAATGGGTTTTAAAAACTTATTGTATTAGTTTAATAGTCCTTCCATACATTTTGTAATGGTAATGTGTTGTTTCCAGAGGCTACATATAGGTATTCCAAATTTTATAAAGGTTTTGTAATGGTAACCTGTAGCAATATAAGTGTACGAGTAATTTTATAGACATTGCTTAAGGGTAATGTTGTGTAAGGGTATCTCCTAGTTTCTAAATCATGTGTATGGGTGGTTCCCTCATTTTGTATGGGTCTTTTTAATTTTATAAAGGTTGTCTAAGGGAAAATAGGTATACATAAGGTAGGGATATAGATTCAACTATTGTGTTATTTTGGAAATAATTACAATTACAGGTAATATTTTATCTATGTAAGAGTAGATCGTGCTACCCTTATGCAGCACCCTTTTTTGGAAAAATACTTTTGACAACTTTTTTTCCTTCTTCCCTATAAGGATCAAGTTACTTGTTTTCATGATTTTAAATGAAAAAACATGGGATTAATTCCTTGACTTAATTAAATGTCATGACTCATATTAGATATTTATATAAAAACATTAAATTTGGGAAATAGTTGAAAGTAAAATTAAATTGTGAATTTAATTTATAGTTTTTAATACTAAGACTCTGTATACTAAATTAATTCATCTATAATTGTTGAACATTTTTTCCTTTATTTATTGGTGATCCATTAGAGACTTTGAAGTATAGAAATTATTTTAAGAAATATTATTGGATTTTAATTTGGTCGATATGAACCCATCTTCCATTTTTCAACATGATGGTAATTTTTTCCTCCTGCCTCTTCCTAAGGTGATTTATTTTAAGAAGGGATAATTTATAAATATTATTAAATTATTTTACTTTTTTTTTAAAAAATCTTTTATTTCTAGAATAATTGTTATTAATTCATTAATATGTTACCAAAAATTATCAAATATTGATAAAAATAACCATAATGCTTAAAATGCATTATTATAGAGTGATAGAATATTGAGGCATGTGAAATTATAATTATTCATTGTGAAATAATCTATTAAACACATTTTATTGATGAAATAGATTATTTTGAAATTATCCAAGAGATATAAAGTGTTATCACATGTGGAGACTTTATTTATTTCTGGATTAAATGTTTGATATAGGTTAAATAGTCCTTACTATGTGGTTGGAACAAATTAATAAGTGGATGTGTTTGAGGGATTATTCTTTTTCAAAACACATTTTTTAACATATAAACCAATATGTATGAATTTTTCTAACAATTATGTCTCTCATGTAATCTTTTTTCTTTAGCATGATTCACGTATTGGAAACATTTTGTTGTTTATTGAGGTTGATTTCTTTTGGTAATGTTCATTAATGTGATACCCATATATGATCCTTGTTTCAATGATAAATTATAGAAATTTTTTGTCACCATATTTTATGTTTATTCATGTTTTTATATTATTCTATTATATTTCATTGATGAAATATTATTCTTGATTATTAATATTTTCTTTATTATTTGATATCTTGCCTTTATATGTTCTATTTTGGTACTCATGGTAGATATAAAATCATGGTATTGTTACCATAAGAGGGGTATAACACACGACATGAAACAATTATGATAATGGAATAATCCATTGGTAATATCATAACAGCCTTGTGTCCTAGACAAAACATTATTCCTTGTGGATACTGAGTAACCTGATAAAACTCAATGCCTTGTGGGTACCGAGTAAATGGATGAAACTTGATTCATTGATGATTCAATATATAATTATTATATTGATTCCTTGATGATAATTAAATACATATTGTTATCCTTATGTATATTTCATTATCATCTATGATGACCATGATCACCATTTGGGAACATACATAAAGAACGTACAACATGGGGTTTAGGATGGCTTTATTTGTGCATGATCACTCGATACATGAGTATGTATTTTCTATACTTACATTAAAAATAATTATTATCATTTAATAAAATTTTTATTCTTATACACATTTTATCGGCATATTTTTGGTGTTATATTTGGTTTTATAACTGACACCCAACAAGGGCATCCCGATTCTTTTGTTGACTTCATATATAAAGATCTATGTAAGGGAAAAGTTTTCATGGATGTTGACTGAGAGTGTGGATGTGGATTTGGGATTGGTTATAAGGACCTGGCCTTAAAACATTACATAATATTGAATTAAATGAATAATTCACATTGAGGATCTTTTCAGGTTTAGAGTTTTATAGAGTTAGGTCATAACTATAACAAAACACCTTGACTGTTACAAGTAGACACTACTAATCAGTATCTATTTTTTCCATAAAAAAAATCCTTAAAAGGAAACACGTTTGGTTCCATGTTTTAGAATGCATGGCTTTACCATGATCTCATCCTTGACCCTATTCATCTTTAAGTCTTGTGGAAAACATTTCAAAATCTTGGGATGAGCATACAAATCTCATTAAGGGTTATAAAAATAAGGAAAGAAAACATTATCCCATAAATAAATATAAATCCATGAAACAATACTTTTCAATCATAACATTCCTTACGAAATCATAAGATTTATGAATAATACACACACAAATCATAAATCATAACGATTTCTTATGGCATCCATATCAAACATACACTATAGCTATAACAGATATGTAGGGAGTTACACATGGAATACCAATCATAGTATATTCCATAAATCACTTAAGAGAAACATAATGTTTACCTCCGTCATGTTACACAATGCATTGGAGAACTCTCTCAGGCTCACCCTCCCTAGGTTTATCACAGAACCACCCATATAAGTATGCAATTCCCAATAACCATAAAATAGTCATAATGTATAACACATGTATAAAGTAAAGACAAAATTTATATATTCCAATATATCAAATCAAGATATTCAAATAATGATTGCTTTATCGAATCATTTTCAAAACCATTTAAAAAGAGATTTTTGAATCAAAGTGTCTCATACCACATTGAAGATTTAAAATGAATTACCACTTGAAAACATTAATTTCCGTATAAATAAATCCTAAAACCCATTTTGGAAACATGTACATTAATGAGAAATATTTAGAAGAATAAATCTTTAAAACATTTAAAATGATATTTTAGTTAAAGTGTTTTTTTACAAAAAGAAGGACTCTTGAATAAAAATAATTAAGGAATAACATTTAATAAGAACATTATGATATCATGGTAATAAAGGGATTCATGATATTATATGTCAAAGGACAATATATATATCATATAAGAGTAAATTTTTGTATAAAAACAGTGAAGTCTTAGTGGAAATGTAAATTGAGATGAAATCCCTTAGAAATATGGTATTGTTAAATTAATGATAAATCAATTACATAATTATTAGTGAAAAATATAAATATTCCCACTATAATTGGATATTAAGTGTAAAATAATCAGAGGTCATTAACACATATTCATAGGATGACATATTCAAGATGTACAAGTTGTACCCAGAGATTTGAAATTTGGTTACGGAGTTCCCTTGTAAAAATTCTAAAGCCTAACGATGTCACTTTAATATACTGAAAATGATTTGATTAGATAAAAAGGGTATCTCATCACATGTACATATATTTTACATTAATAAGCATATATATGAACATATCCCAACATAATAATATGTTAATTAAAAGACATGACAAAAAGAAGTTTTTCAAAAGAGGAGGGTGAAAGGTTCCCTTACCGATTTGGTAACTTACAAAACAGACACCACATGAAAGAAGGAACATAAAATGTAGATGTAAATACCCATAATGGAATTTATATTACAAAAATAGTAGAATCGTGTGAATTACATACACCACTCAATGGAAATAGTGACAAATATATCATGAATATCATGGGAATAAAAAGTAAGATAAAACCCTTTACAACGTTGTACTCAACTGAGTCGAATGACCAAAAGTTAATAACCAACAAATGATTCACATAATACCACGAATATAATAAAAATCATGATAGTATATATCAAATTTCAGTACACAATACATCACATGCAATGAATAATTGGGGAACAGTGGGAATCTCACAAAATTAAATGTGAGATAAGAAAATCCCTGACCTCGTGTCGGAATTGAATCGTTTGTTCCTCATTCTTCCTGAATAATAAACTAAAGATAATTTCTAGCTGATTAAGAAAAATTTTCATGTTTATAATTACATTTATATCACTTATTATCATGTTATAAAAATTATTTAATCTTTTAATTTAATGACGTTCGTTCTGTCGATATTTTATAAGTGAGTCAAAAATGAACACCTTACATTTAGAAGTTGTCCATGTGGTCAATAGTCCATTATATCCATAATTTTATTAATTATTTATATATCATATAAATCATTTATATCCTGTATATATATGTATTTATAACAGTACATAACATTTTGGAGATAAGAAATGAAATGCACCATTCATGGAGATGGTAAGCAGTATGTACGCATGAACACTACTTTCATTTCTATTTCTTATTTTAATAAAATATAAACACAATGATACATAGATATATTATAATTATAGTATAATATCAAATATAATATCATTAAATTATCCTTTATGTGTCCTAAATATGGCATTAACTAGGCTTATCACTTTGAGGGGGCGGTAGTCCGCACTTCCTCAAATGAAATTATCGTGTTTACCCATAATGGGAACCATGAAGGTATGATATAAATGGAAAATACAGAAGCATAAATAAAAAATAAACATAATATATATCATATATAAATACATTTCCATTATAATGGCATCCAAGAGAGGAGTTAAGAGTAAATCAAACAATCATCGTCTTGGGAGGCATTAGTTTTCCATCCACAGAAATAGTATGTTCTTCACCCATTTGATGGAGTTGTGTGTAAGTGTAGTTATAATAATCCTTAAAACAACATCATAGTGTATTTAGGATCCTTTTTTTGTTATAAAATAAAGTAATAAAATTATTTTAGGGGTTGGAGAATTAATATAAAAGATAAGAAGTTAAGAGAAATCGTTACCATTAATTTGGGTAACTTCTTTTGGTTTGAACCAAAAGAACTTCCTGAAGTGACTTCTGCCTAAGGTAAGGCTTCTTGGAGGAGTAGGGGGATGTAGGGACCTTAATTGGGCAGAGTTTGGACAAGACTAAAGGCTTGAGATGTGGGAGTAATTGGTTATAAGTGGTCTTCCTTTATAAGGGAGAGGAGGGGCTCTTTAGGAATGGGTGAATTATATTATTTTATTACATAATGATTATCGGTTTCTAAAATTCCAAAAATCATTAAATTCAATGAAAAGATGACTACAGGTCAAAATAAAATCATCCAATAGGATTTTGACAGGTGTTGGACAATATTTTAATCATTGTAATCTTCTTTTTTTAAATAATTTATTATTGAGGTTAATGCTGCATCATTATTCCGTCATGAATAATTTTATTAATTCGGTGCCTAAAAAATAAAAAAAATACTATCATTTAGGAAATATATTTATTTTTATAAAGAATATTTAGTTTTGATAATATGACTTATATAAAACCATATAATAATTAATTTAATAAAAGATTTTTTTATGTCATTTTTTTCATTACTTTAAATTAATTAATCTAAAGTGTCATTATCATTATTAAGTGGCTCCATGGGGTACCAAAATCGGCCCAAAGATGCCCATGGTCATAAATGACTCAAAAAATAAGGTTTGGAAAATTTTTATAGTAATTTTTAATTATTATAATATTCTGTTTACCTTGAATTTCCTTATTTACATTTAACTGCGGTAAATAATAGTCAAAAGTTACTATTCACCAAAACAATTTACATCTTATTGAACCAAATTTTACTAACTAATAACAACCATGTATCTCCGATTTTTGAAATTAAATTCACAGAAGTGGTTAAATTTTATTTAAATGAAAAAGTTAGTTTTTTTAACTACTACTCAGAGGTTTCACTAGTCATCCAAAATTGAAGCTTTTTAGAAAAAAAAAAAAATCAGCCTAAGATGCATTTGATATTCCAAATTAAAAAATGATGTCTATATTACAAAATTATAAACATAGAAGTTTCATTAATTAATTTAATATTAATTCCCATTGTTAAAACAAATAGCATGTTTTTAAGAAATAATAACTATCAAAAGATTGACACTTGTTTATGTCCAATTTCAAAGTGTAATTAATTCCAATGACCAACAATGGAAAAAATGATAAAAATATATTCTAATTACACTTTAAGACCAACTAAAATTATAATATAACCATATAATTAAATTATATTAAAACGTGGTTTTGAATTAAAATACAATATGTTCACTATTCATTAATAATGAATTTTATCGGAAAAATTGAATAAATTTACAAAATGTAAATTTTGATGTCCCCATTCTAAAAAGGGATTTTATTTGGTCAAATAAATTTTATTAAAGTGACCAAACTACCATTAAATATGGTTCACCATTAAGAGGTGATAAATCGACCATTTAATGTAAATTATGCTTAAAATTAGATTTATTCATATTTTAAGCCACTAAGTTTAAATGGATATATGTAAATACATTTATCAAACATGTATAATAATATTTTAGTTAGTTATGTTCATTTATTCCAATAAAAATACTTGGAGTAACTACCATTTAAAATAATTATATTATATTATTAGTGTGCAACGTAAGATTTCCAAGAAACACGTTGGTTCATATTAGGTACGCTATCGAACATAGAAACCCCTATAAAATAAAATTAATAATTAATTAAAAAATATTAATAAATATTAAAATGTCATATTCTTTATTTTCCTGAGATGTTACATCCTTCCCCCCTTTTTGGAATTGCGTCATCGTAATATTAAAATTGGGCTCGAAAACATAATTAAAAGTCCCACATTGGAAAAAGAGTCAATAAAACTATCACTTTAAAATAAATAATTATATATAAAAATGTCACTTGAGAAAACCCTTACTAGGATTCCATGTAGAAAAACATGGATATGGGAGAGAGAAAAACTGTCCATTTCTGATGGAGAGTTGTAGAAAACATGATTAGGAGAATGTTAACCACCAGAAAATCACAAACTTGTGATGGGTTAAACAGTCATTGATTCCCCAGTTAGAAACGTTAACAACCAATATTTTTGTATAATGTTACTTTTCAATGAGGAATTTGTTTATGATCTTAACTAAAAATATAAGGAACCATAAGTACTTTTCATATATACTTTCATCCTTTACTAGATTCCTAACACAAACTCATATTTTCTCTAAATGATGTGTATTCAGGATATCTTTTTCTCATTAAAAGAGATATAATATACTTCAAGAGAATCACATAATCTATAAAATATGAACTATATATTTCCCTTATCTTTAGACCATAACCAAAACCATGATTGATTAGTAGAAGATCATATAATCCCAAAAAAGTATAATCCTTTACAAAAAGAAAAAATGCTCTTAATCTCTAAAATTTTTCAAACAATACCCAAAGTTCAACCAAGGCCATTCAATAAACAATTGTCCATAAAATTCTTCAAAGTTATCCAAACTATGATTGAAACAGAAATCTCAGAAATATTTATTCATATAGTCTTCCAAGATAAATATTAACAATTATCTCCAAATAACAACAGTTACTCATAAAGTCACATATTGAAAAGTAATTAACCTAATCACATATTCTCCATTCTAGGTTAATAATTTCATTATATAACCCAACATAAGATTATTATTGATTCATAAAATCTTATAACTAAAAATAATTAGTCATACTAACTATGTAATTAATGTAGTCTAGTGGTAGGAAATAAATTCCAATTGCTCTTTGATTGTGGGTTCGATTCCCACAGCTTTGTCCGACACGACGAGTTTTCATAAAGCCTGTTTGTTGTCATTTTTCAAATACTATATAATTTTATAACATTCCCAAAATGAGATAAATTCCTCAAAAATAACGATATCATATTTTAACCACAGTGCTTACCTAACAACTTTCATTTTCCATCCCAAAATGTTTTAACCTATAATTTCCTTAAATTCAAGGATCATATAAACCCAAATGGTTTTTTATAACTATATCCACAAAAGAAAAGATATTTATTCCATGAATAAAATTTTCATATATCAAACTTCAGGGTTACACACACTATAAAAATTCTTCAAATATAATCCCATAATCAAAAGTTCCTTAATAATTTCAAGCATTTCACCATCCTAGAATCTTCCATAACACTTGAATCCCATATATGTTGACTTGTTACTCATTTGAAATTCATCATGATCCATTCACCATTCCATTCCAAAATATTATGAAATACTTCTTTCCTACAAACAAAATCACGAATCAAATCCTATGATTCCATAATGCCAAAACATATCAATATTGGAAGAACGACATATACCCACGGTTCAAAACCATGTGTATAGCCTCCAAAACCGTGGGTATATGCTATACCCATGGTTTTGGGAACCGTGTCCTAGAACGGTGTCGGTATAGGGGTATTGACCTATACCCACGATTTTGTAGAACCGTGGGTATAGGTGTTTCACACACTAACATGATGGTGTAAAGAGTGGATGTAACTCTGGAGACTTTTATGAGAAATATTTAGTTTTTATGTTATATAAATCATCAAAGAAATCTTTCAGTACACACAACACTAGCTTGACTTGCTTTACAGGAAATCACGACCTTCCTCAAAAGCTTGTGTCGTACGCAATACCAAATTTTACAAAACAATAATATGCTATTAATATATTATTAAAACTAACTGTTATGAATAGTAATACCCACTTTTTGAAATTTTGTAAATTTTATTTTCCAAAATGGACTTCATTTTTGGATTCGGAATATCAAAATTAGCCTAGGGTGAAATTTTGGTATTTTTCTGAAAACTTTCAATTTTGAATGAATAGGGAAAACACTGGGTTACTATTTAAAAACCAACTTTTTATTTAAATAATTATTTATTTTATTCAAATTTATTTTTAGGTCAAAATTGATACATAATCCTTTATAAGTTAAAAGTAATTCATTGGAGTCATTTTATAATAATTTTAGATATATAAAAATTTTATTGAACTTTTCACCACCTTTTACCCTCCTCCTAAGAGAATTTCCAAATTCATATAAAACATAATTTTACCGCTTTTGGGAGTGTAATTTAAAAAATCCGAGATACACGGTTAATATCAAGGACTAAAATGTGATTCAATGAGATGAAAATAATTTTTGGTCAATTGTAACTTTTTACTTTTTTTTAACGTGGTTAAAAGTAAATAGGATAATTAAGGGTAAAAATGATATTATTATTACACTAACACATTTCCTAATTCTATTGGATTAGTTTAAGTCGACCAAAAACAACCTTAGGAATAAAATATGACCATTTAGGAAGACTTGTATTAGATTAGGACATTTAATATTAATTTCTCTAAAAAAGGGTTACAATAGTAAAAATAAATGTTTAATAAGTAAATCATTTTTAATATAGGGTTATACATTAGATAAATTCAGCTATAAATATTCATTATAAAGATAAAAAGATTTCCTACATAATGGTATTTTTAATGTTTAGACTTTAAATAATTTACTTTTTTATGACATAATGATGATGTAGTAATTATATTATTAATGAAATATTGACATAATTGATACCCAAATAAATGTAATTTGAGAATTTTTATGAATTAAAATAATACTCTATGTTAATATGACATGTTATTATTGATTTTATTAACTTTTTTCAAGCTAATATTTCTGTTATGATTTTCACAAAAATCAATTACCAAATAGTGTCAAATTTGACATAAAATAGGTTTTAAAAAAATAGTATATTATTAAATGTTATTTTATTCCTAAAAATATAAGGCTCTGACAAATGACTTAGATAAGGTTATATATATTAATAATAAACATGTTGGGGTTCGTTTGGCTTGTTATAGTATGTTTCTAAACCTTATAGTGTAAGAAAACAAGAAGTCACGGTAAAAGTTAAATTATCTAACTTAATGTTAAATCTTAATGATAAGGTTAAAATAGATACCTAAACTTGTCTAAATTATATTTTATGAGAGTATTGAGACCCATCCCCACCTTAGATTCTAAATAAATCAATATTATCTATTAAAAACATAATATGTCCTTATAATAAAATAATATTTTTAGTTTTTCCAAAGGTGCCCCTCTCCTCCCTTATAAAATGGCACCTCCTCCCTCTATTCCTCACACCACATTGAGCCTTCAAGATTGGCCAAACCCTGTAAAATTCTCTTCTACACTTCCCTATAAACATCCTAGAGGTACTGGTCTCCTTAAAATACCAATTTTAGTGCCCTAAAAGGAGGTCTCAAAGAGGCGCTTCAAAGAAGAGGTACTATTTGTTACCGATTCTTTCAAATTTATTTCTTCTTCCACTTATTATTCTATTGTTTTTTCATTATGAAGTAATAAAATAAGTTTCACTCATATAATTATATTCTATTATACGTATAAAAGAACCATATTTCACAATCTATCCATCCTATGGAAAACGAAATCATCATGCGTGCGTACGTACGGAATACCGTCTCCACCCCGTGGTGTAATCTATTTTCCACCACCACCTTACTTGGATGGGTATAATGGTGTAAATAATTACTATATATGATTATTTTAAAGTGATATTGATTCTGATATATTATACATACACTCCAATACAATTCCAATATCATGGGAACGATATCATCACTCGTGCGTACGTACAGAATACCATCTTCACGATGTGATGCAACTCGTTATACATGATTTTAATTGCATAATGATTACCTAAATTAATTGAGTGAATAAATATTATATATATTACATTAATACCAATCTGTAAATAGGAATCTATAACCTAAAAATAAGAATTAGAATTTATTCGACAAAACAAGCATAAGAACAAAAAGTAATAAACACCTGAATAACAAGTAGTAATGAAATATTAATAATAAGAAGCTAAGAATATTACCATATCTGATATCATAAAAATAATAATGATTATGTAATTATTAAATAACATTATTTAAATCATTATTCAGGAGGTTCAGACACTTATGAAGGAAATCAGAGAAAAGGTAAGGGATAATCTCGCAATCTCAATTTTTATATGAGATTGTTTATGCTTCAGAATTTTCTGGGGAATATTAATCATCCACATCCATGTTTCTTTAATGTTTAATTTTATTTATATCTTCATACAATTGTTTAAAAAAAAATTTACCCTTCAATAAGTTTTTAGTAAAAGATATGAAAGGAATATTTTGTCATTGTTCGTACATGGTACTTTTTGACTTTTCCGACTTAAGTAAGAGAAGAAAGTTTTATTAACTTATACAGAATGAATGGAATTTTAAAACATTATTTCCAAGAAGCTTCCTTTACAAGTTTTCATGTTTATTTTTAATCAACTTATTTTAGTTTAAAATTGTATGACATGTTAATAATGGAAATATCTTTATGAAGTAGAAATGATATTTTTCTCAAGAATGGAGTTCAAGTGTTATATCAAAATTATTTTCCATCTAAGATAATATAGAGTTCGGTTTCTATACCTATTATTACATTGATTTGATTATGTTGTGATAGAAATATTTTTAAGATTAATTTTATCTTATATGAATTGTTTTATGATGCCATGATGTTTAAGAATCCCATTTTTATTACATGGGTTATGCAATGATGTATGATTTTTTTTGATTTAGTCGCACACATAAGAATGGTATCATTATGATATGGGTGGGACCTATATCTTCCACCAATTAATTGGGTAAAGATTAATATCTCATGAGATAGACATGGCTGGAATGGTAGGTTAAACTGGTTCAGTGAAACAGGACTGAAATGAGGAGTGAACTCGGTTCAGAAATGGACTTTGTCTGCTAAGATAGTATTGTCAATGAGTCTTGACTAATAAGAAATTATTATCTATGATTATGTGTGTATTACACATGGTTTCATGTTTTATTTTATGATGATTGGGATTACATTTCACTACTATGATTTATCCCATGTTATGAAATTAAGATCTCTTTTGCAGGTTAAGATTTTAAAAATGTTATGTTCTTATGAATATGATGTAATTAATATTTCTTTTGATTACCCTGACTGAGAATTTGAGCTCACCCTTTTTTTATTTTCTTTCCCCAGGTCAGGAAGAAGGTTGTTATGTAGGATATTCCAAAAAGAGACCCTAGATATGATGAAATAAATGGGAGACAACGTAGATGATTTATGAACCAGTTGTTTATGTTTCCCAGTTTCTAAAGACACTATACCTATACAGTTCATTCATGTTTTTTTATATGTTGTAATAAGTGTACTTCAATTTTTATGTATTAACAATGTATGTAATGTATGGGTCGTTATAGTTGGTATCATAGGAAGGGTATAGTCAACCTTTAGAAACTACGATGCAAAAACCTTAGTAAGAAACCTAAAGATATGTCTAAGCATAGAACACAATCTTAGTGTTTTAGAAATGCCCATGAACAACCTATGATAGACCTTAAGTGTGAAATTTAATTCTTTATTATGTAGTTTTCCTATTATAATTAGTTTTTCTCACACTATTCTTCTTGGTTTTAGTCATTGGATGGAACCCGAAGGAATCGTGTTAATGCGAAATGCGATGGGAAATGCAATGATTGTCCTCCTAAGCAACCAAATGTTATGGGAGTTGGAATGATAATTCTTGTCTCCATGCTCACGGAACTTTCTCAAGCTATGAATCATGATGAAATTCCAAATGATCAAAGGATGGAGCAACATTCTATTGAATCCTTCATGAGGATGCGTCTACCCTCATTCAGCGGGTCTACTGATCCATTAGTTACTGAACAATGGATCAGTACTACTGAAAAGATATTTTCAGTTCTTCAACGTTCTAAACATGATAATTTCATATTATCAGTTTATCGTTTGGAAGGTGAAGATGATCAATGGTGGAACCTTATCAAGAGTACAAGGAAGAGGGATGAAATTGAATCCACGGAATGGGACGATTTCAAGAACTTATTTTTCAATAATTACTACCCTCGTATTCTCCGAACAAAGATGGAGAATGAGTGTCTTGAACTAAAGAAAAAGGATGATGAATTTGTTGGTACCTATGAAGCAAATTTTACAAGACATTCAAGGTACACTTCTGGGATTATTATCCAACCTGAGAGTAAGATCGATCGATTCTTTAGTGGCTTAAAACCAAGTCTTTGAAGGGAGTTAGCCATAAGGGACATCAATAGCTATGAGGAAATCATTCGATGTGCTCTCAAGGTTGAGATGGAGATTGGAGTAACCCATTAGTCAAATGTGTTTGATAAGAAGAGGAAAATGGAATTCACTGGGAAATATAAAGAGCACACCAACAAGAAGATGATCTTTCCCTTATGCTAAAAGGTGGAAAGAAACATGGAGGGAGTTGTATTAAAGGGACAAGTAAATGCTTCAAATGTAGAAAGGAAGGTCATCGGGCATTTTAATTCCGCAATGATGGGATGAAGATGTCTAGTGATGCGAACAAATAAAAGGCTACACAGGGTTAATCTCCTACACTTCAATGTTACAAGTTCAAGGAAATGGGGCATTATGGCAATCAATGCCCTAATCCAAGGGTTGTTGATGATGATATACATCAACAAACTCTTAAGGCTAAAGAAAAAGGAATGTCACATTCTATTTCTATAAGTGATGTGGAGTATGATAACGAAGTGGTGAAAGGTACACTTACCATCCACTATAAAGTAGAAAATGTTTTATTTGATTCTGGATCCACCCACTCTTTTATTTAGAAAGAATTTACTAAGGGTATCTCCATATTACCTCAACAATTAGATGTTGATTTAGCTGCGACAAACCCTAATGGAACAACAGTCACATCGAAAGTTTATAATTCTTCTCTGATTGAAGTTTGTGGTAAAGTACTTCCTACAAATCTTGTGATCCTTCCTATAGTGGAATTTTATGTGATTCTTGGGATGGATTGGATTTCTCTATATGGAGCTCTTATCAATTGCCAATGAAGTGAAGTCAAATTTTATATTCCAGTTCAATCTATCATCATCTATCGTTGCAAGGATGAACATTACCTTCCAGTGGAAATTTCTTCCATCTTATGGGTCTTGATTCCACTAAATGAAGGTTATTTATCTCAAATTGTTGGAGAGAAACTCACGATAAAGAATATGCCCATTGTACGGGAGTTTGATGATGTCTTTCTGGAGGAATTACTAGGTCTTCCACCAAATCGTGAAGTATAGTTTTCAATAGAACTCGTATCGGGTGCTTTACCTATTTCAATGACACCTTATAGAATGGCCCCAATTGAGTTGCAGGAATTAAAGACGAATCTCCAAGAGAATCTTGATAAAGGATTTATAAGCCCTAGTGAGTCACCTTGGGGAGCACCTGTTCTGTTTGTTAAGAAGAAAGATGGATCAATGAGACTCTACATTGATTATCAAAAACTTAACAAGATCACTATCAAGAACAAATATCCTCTCCCACACATCGATGACTTATTTGACCAACTACGCGGAGCTCAATACTTTTCCAAGATTGATCTTCATTCATGGTATCATCAATTAAGGGTCAAAAGGGATGATATACCAAAGACGGCTTTCTATACAAGGTATGGACCATATGAATTTATAGTAATGCCATTTGGTCTTACTAATGCCCCTTCTATCTTCATGGATTTGATGAATAGAGTCTTTAGAGACTATCTTGATCAGTTTGTGGTAGTCTTTATAGACGATATTCTTTTTTGTTCAAAGAGAAATGAAGAACATGAAGATCAGTTGAGAATTGTATTGATGACCTTGAGAAAGGAAAATATTTATGCAAAATTTACCATGTGTGAATTTTGTCTTAAAAAGGTTGCATTTTTGGGTCACATAATCTCAAAAGAGGGGATATCTATGGATCCAGAAAAATAGAGGTTATCGAAAGATGGTCGACACCAACAACAGTAACTGAGATCCAAAGTTTTCTTGGTTTGGCTGGATATTATCGGCGTTTTGTGAATGATT
Source organism: Viscum album (assembly GCA_963277665.1). Classification (NCBI taxonomy): domain Eukaryota; kingdom Viridiplantae; phylum Streptophyta; class Magnoliopsida; order Santalales; family Viscaceae; genus Viscum; species Viscum album. The sequence continues at coordinate 1,502,792,496 of OY728128.1, forward strand.
TTTCAATTTTATCTAATCCACTAACCAAGTTGACTCAGAAAGGAGTTATGTTTTTTTGGACATGGGAATGTGAAGTGAATTTCAAGGAGTTTAAAAGAAGGTTATCCAGTGCACCTGTACTCACACTTCCTTGTAGTGGAGAAAGGTTTGTGATCTACAGTGATGTATCCAAGAAGGGGTTGGGGTGTGTTCTTTTGAAAAATGATATGGTGATATCTTATGCCTCATAACAGTTGAAAATCCATGAGAAAAATTACCCAAATCATGATTTGGAGTTAGCTGTGGTAATCTTTGCATTAAAGATTTGGATGAATTATCTTTATGGAGAAAGGTGTGACATTTGTACTGACCATAAAAGTTTAATGTATATTTTCACACAAAAGGAGATGAATATGCGCCAGTGAAGATGGTTAGAGCTGATTAAGGATTATGACTGCTCAATTCAATACCACCCTCAGAAAGAAAACAATGTGGCAGATGTATTAAGTAGACAAGACCATGCTAGCTTATACATGATGATGATCACAAAATATCCAATATTTATGGACTTACAGAGGATGGATCTTGGAATTATAATGGAAGGGGAAAATAGTATATTTTTCAAATGAATGTTCAACCATATATACATGTGAAGATTAAAGAGGCACAGAAAGAAGATTTAGAGTTACAAAAGAAGGTGAGAAATGTTCCTGATTTCAACCATGATTGTGATGGAATAATAAGGTTCAGGAATCGGGTTTGTGTTCCTGCCGTCCCAGAATTAAAGAGGGATCTGCTGGATGAGGCTCATAGTTCTTCATTCTATCTTCATCCGGGAAGCATGACGATGTATAGGGACCTGAAATATTACTTATGGTGTGATGGAATGAGAAGCGATGTTGCTAAATATGTCTCTCGATTCTTGGTTTGTCAGCAAGTTAAAGATGAGAGACATATGTCTAAGGTGATGTTACAACCATTACCCATACCAAAATGGAAATGGGAAAACATCACTATGGACTTTGTCACTGGACTTCCTAAAACCTCCAAAGGAAATAATTTTATCTGGGTCATAGTTGATCATCTTACAATGTCTGCACACTTCATTTCTATTAGAGAAGATTTCTCTCTGGATCAGCTTGCCAGGATATATGTAAAGGAAGTGGTAAGATTGAATGGAGTACTACTTTCTATTATATCTGATTGGGATCCGAGGATTACCTCAATATTCTGGAGAAGTCTTCAGCATACTCTGGATACAGATTTGAGTTTCAACACTGCTAATCATCCTCAGAAAGACAGTCAGTCTGAGGGGACAATTCAAACTCTAGAAGATATGTTGAGAGCTTACTCTATGGATTTCAACAGTGGTTGGGATTAACACCTACCTTTGGTGGAATTTTCATATAATAATAGCTTTCACTCCGGTATTCAGATGGCTCCTTATAAAGCTCTCTATGGAAAGAAATGCAGGACTCCAACATTCTGTGATGAAGTTGGGGAAAAAAAGCTATTAGGAACTGATCTTGTTGATGAGATGATAGAAAAGGTCAGATCTATTCAACAACACATAAGAGAAGCTCAGAGTCGACAAAAAAGTTATGCCGACAACCGAAGAAAATACCTAGAGTTTGAAGTTGGTGATAAAGTGTTATTACTAATATCTCCTTGGAAGACAGTACCGAGATTTGGAAAGAAGGGAAAGCTGAGCCCTAGGTATATCAGTCCTTTAAAAATACTCGAACGTGTTGGGAAAGAAGCATACTGATTGCTGCTTCCACCCAATCTCTCTCAAGTTCACGATGTGTTCCATGTATCTCTCCTGAGAAAGTACATAGTTGATCCTTCACATGTACTCATCTCAGAAGTTGTACCAATGGAGAAATATCTTTCTTATGAAGAACAGCTGATAGAGAATCTGGATCGTAGTGAAAAAGTACATCGGAACAAGACCACTCACTTTGTGATAGTTTTATGGAGGAACCTCTAATTAGAAGAAGCTACATGGGAGCCTGAGGATATGATGAAGGAGAGTTATCGTCATTTGTTTGTTACAAAGTGACTAATTTCGAGGGCGAAATTCATTTTAAGGGGGTATAATGTAACACCCGAGACTTTTATGAGAAATATTTTGTTTTTATGTTATATAAATCATCAAAGGAATATTTCAATACACACAACACTAGCTTGGATTTCTTTACATGCAATCGCGACATTCCTCGATAGCTTGTGTCGTACGCAATACCGAGTATCACTAAACAACGATATGCTATTAAAATATTATTAAAACTAGCCATTATAAATTGTAATACCCACTTTTTGAAATTTTTGAAATCTTATTTTTCAAAATGGACTTCATTTTTTGATTCGGAATATCAAAATTAGCCTAGGGTAAAATTTTGGTATTTTTCTGAAAACTTTCAATTTTGAATGAATAGTGAAAACACTGGGTTACTATTTAAAAACCAACTTTTTATTTAAAAAATTATTTATTTTATTTAAATTTAATTTAGGTCAAAATTGATACATAATAACTTTATAACATCAAATTAATTCATTGGAGTCATTTTATAATAATTTTAGATATATAAAAATGTTATTGAACTTTTCACTGTCTTTTACCCACCTCCTAGGAGAATTTCCAAATTCACATAAAACATAATTTTACCACTTCTGTGAGTGGAATTTCAAAAATCCGAGAGATACAGTTAATATCATGGTCTAAAATGTTGTTCAATGAGGTGAAAATAATATTTGTTGAATAGTAATTTTTTACCTTTTTTTACCATAGTTATAAGTAAATAAGGTAATTAAGGGTAAAATAATATTATTATTACCCTAACACATGTCCTAATTCTATTGGATAAGTGTAATTCGACCAAAAACAACCTTAGGAATAAAATATGACCATTTAGGCCCACTTGGATTAGATTATGACATTTAATATTAATTTATTTAAAGAAGGGTTAAAATAGTTTAAATCAAAGTTTAATAAGTAAATCATATTTAATATAGGGTTATACATAAGATAAATTCAAATATAAATATTAATTAGAAAGATAAAAAGATTTCCTACATAATGGTATTTGTAATTTTTATACTTTAAATAATTTAATTTATTTATGACACAATGGTGATGCAGTAATTATATTATTAATGAAATATTGACATAATTGATGTTATAAATACAAAAATAAATGTAATTAGAGACTTTTTATGAATTACAATAATTTTCTATGTTAATATGACATTTTAGTATTGATTTAATGAACTTTTTTGAACTAATCTTTCTGTTATGATTTTCAAAAAATCAATTACCAAATAGTGTCAAAATAGGGAAAAAATCGTTTTTAAAAAATATATTATATTATTAATTGTTATTTTATTCCAAAAAATCTAAGTTTAGGTAAAATGACTTATATAAGGTTATATATATTAATAATAAACAACTTGGTGTTCGTTTGTCTTGTTATAGTATGTTTATTAACCTTATAGTGTAAGAAAACAAGAAGACACGGTAAAAGATAAATTATCTAACTTAAAGTTAAATCTAAATGATATGGTTAAAATAGATAACTAAACTTGTCTATATTAAATTTGATTAGATTATTTCGACCAATCCCCACCTTAGATTCAAAATAAAACAATTTAAAGCTATTAAAAACCGAATATGACTTTATAATAAAATAATATTTTTAGTTTTTCCAAAGGTGCCCCTCTCCTCCCTTATAAAAGGGAACCTCCTCCCTCTCTTCCTAACACAACATTAAGCCTTCAAGATTAGCCAAACCCTTCCAAATTATCTTCTACACTTCCCTAGAAACATCATAGAGGTCTTGGGATTCTTCAAAGAAATATTTTAGTTCCCTAAAAGGAGGTCTCAAAGAGGCGCTTCAAAGAAGAGGTAATGTCCGTTACCGATTCTTTGAACTTTATTTCTTCTTCCACTTCTTCTTCTTTAGTTTTATCGTTAAAAATTAATAAAATTAGTATCACTAATATACTGATATTTAATTATATGTATGAAACAAACCTATTTCACCATCTATCCATCCTACGGAAAATGAAATCACCGCGCGTGTGTATGTACGGAATACCGTCTCCACGCCGTGGTGTAATCTATTTTCCACCACCACCTTAATTAGATGGGTATAATGGTGTAAATAATAACTATATATGATTATTGTAAAGATATATTGATTCTGAAATAGTATACATACACTCCAATACAATTCCACGATCATGGGAACGATATCATCACTCGTGCGTACGTACGGAATACCGTCTCCATGATGTGATGCGACTCGTTCTACATGATTTTTATTTCATAATGATTACCTAAATGAATTGAGTAAATAAATATGATATATATTACAATAATAACATTATGGAAATGAGGTATTTATATCCTAAAAAGAAGAATAAGAATTTATTCGACAAAACATGCATAAGAACAAAAAATAACAAACAGCCGAATAACAAGTAGTAATGAAATATTACTAATAAAAAGCTAAGAATATGACCATATATGATATCATAAAAATATTTATTATTCTTTAATAAGTCAAAAAAATTATTTAAATCATTATACTGGAGGTTCGGACACTTACGAAGAAAATCGGACCTAAGGTAGGGGACAATCTCTCAATCTTAATTTTTATCCGAGATTGTTTATACTTCAGAATTTACTGGGGAATATTTATCATCCACATCCATGTTTACTCAATATGTAATATTATTTATATCATCCTACCATTGTATAAATCCAATTTTACCCTTCGGTGAGTTTTTAGTAAATGTTATGAAAGAAATCTTTTTTTGTTTTTCATATGAGGTACTATTTGACTTTTCCGACTAAAGTACGAGAAGAATGTTTTTTTAAACATATAAGACATGAATGGATTTTTAAAAAATTATATCCAAGAATATTCCTTTAAAAGTTTTCATGTTTATTTTTAATCAACTTCTTTTAGTTTAAAATTGTATGAATGTTACGAAAGGAAAAATGTTTTTTAAGTAGAAAGGATATTTTCCTCAATAATGGAGTTCAAGTGTTTTATCAAAATTATTTTCCATAAAAGATAATATAGGGTTCTGTTTCTATCCCTATTATTACATTGATTTGATTATATTGTAATGGAATTTTTTTTATGAATTCCTTTATCTTATATGAATTGTTTTATGATGTCATGATGTTTAAGAATCCCATTTTTATTACATGGGTTATGTAATGATGTATGATTTTTTTGATTTTGTGGAACACATAAGAATGGTATCATTATGAGATGTGTGGGAACTATATCCCCCTCCAATGATTTGGGTCAAGATTTATATCTCATGAGATAGACATGGCTGGAACGTCAGGTTAAACTAGTTCAGTGGAACAGGACTGAAACGAGGAGTGAACTCGGTTTAGAAATGGACTTTGTCCTCTAAGATAGTCTTGGAAATGAGTCTTGACTAATAAGAAATGATTCTATATGATTATGTGTGTATGGAACAATGTTTCATATTTTATGTTATGATTATTGGGATTACATTTCAATACTATGATTTATCCATTGTTATGAAATTATGATCTCTTTTTCAGGTTAAAATTTCCAAAATGTTATGTTCTTATGAATATGATGTGATAGATATTTCTTTTGTTTACTCTTACTAAGAATTTGAGCTCACCCTTTTGTATGTTTTCATTCCCCAGGTTAGGAAGAAGGTTATTAAGTAGGATATGCCAAAAAGGGACCCTATGTATGATGAAATAAAAGGGATACAACATGGATGATTTATGAACCGGTTGTTTAGGTTTCCTAGTTTCTAAAGACACTATACCTATACGGTCCTTTAATGGTTTTGATATATGTTGTAATATGTATACTTCAATTTTGAAGTATTAACAATATATGTAAAGTATGGGTCGTTATAGTGGTAGGGAACTAACCCCATGGTTTGAAAACCTTGGGAAATTTAAAATTTTAAAAAATCGCGGGTAGTGGGAATCAAACTCGCACCATATATAGGACTCAGCGCCGCAACACAACACAAGACCAATCTAGTTTATGTATTTTCATGTATATTCAGATATTTTTATTATAATATATTAATACCTATGATGTTATCTTAGAAAAACGCTACCCGTGGGTTTTGAACGCGCAACCTGGAGGGACAGAGTTGAGCGGCGGACTAACTATGCTATGCGGATTCTGTTTATATAATCATACGATTTTATACTTATATTAATATTGTCGGAATATATGAAAATTTCCGTTGGAGAGATTCGGACACCACACTTCAGGGAACCGAATGAAGAACTAAACCAACGAAGCTACCAAATTTATATTAATAAATATTGGTGTCTGTATAATTATATTATTGAAGACATTGTTCCCGCGTAAAATTTCTTTCATCCCACCCAAGTTTTTTCCCATTTCCCCCCTTCCATAAAGCAGTAAACCTATACCCACAGTTTTTAAAAACTGTGGGTATTGTTCTTGGAAACAAATACCCCCTATACACATGGTATTTAAAAACCGTGGGTATAGGTCTTCAAAAAAACCTATGCCCATGGTTTTTTCAAAAACCATGGGTATATGGGACTTATACCCATGGTTTTGAATAAACCATGTGGATAGGTTCATATACTATCTTATACCCATGGTTTTGGAAAACCATGGTTATAGGGGGGACCTATACCCACAGTTTTGTGAAAAACTGTGGGTATAGGCCCAATTTTCATTAGTGTATGTTAAGAAATAATAGATACCTTTCATTGGTCATTGTCAGTTTATTCATCCTCAATCGGAATGGCATTAGGTATTGGTATACATATTTTTTTACGATCTTGGTGATCCCATTCTCGAAACTTCTTCACAAGACATATATTTGTAAATAACACTGCACAACACATTTAAAACATTCAATTGATCCCCTAGAAAGAACTTATTTCCCTTTCCTAGAGTCAACTAGATAATATTTTTTACATGGTCGTTTCCTGCTTTAAGACCTTCATTTCCACATCTATAGTATCTTACCTTCCCTTTGAAACATTTTCCTAGGTGTTTCTTTCCACAACCTTGACACATAGGTTTTTGAACATACTTACATTTTTTATTATTACGTGAACTTCCATGGGGATTTGTTTCTCTCATATATTATGCCTTATAAAAATAACCAAGGTTCAAGTGGTCAATCATGACTCCAGATTGTTGGTTTAGAATAACCACAAGTGTTCTCATTGCAGCTCCTATTTCATTCAATTTCTTATTCAGAAAACTGTCACAGTTTTCTTCACATCCAATGTTACATTGATGCCGACTAGATCCATCAATTATCTAAAACTATAAAGTTAAGTGTTAGTATATCAGTTAAATAATCAAATAATATCATATGAGGAGGTTAAATAGTAATATATACTTATTCATGTTATCTTTAACTCATTCACTTTATCTAAAATAACTATGACTCTTTCAAAAATCCTAACCATTATGGTAATGTCACTTATTCTTAAAGAACACCCTAACCTCTAAAGTTATCTGAACCGACCTCTAATGTCAACTATAAGGACCCGGCCTTAAAACATTACAAAATATTGAATTAAATGAATAATTCACATTAAGGATCTTTTCAGGTTTAGAGTTTTATAGAATAAGGTCATAACTATTACATAACAACTTGAATATTACAAGTAGACACCACTACTAAGTATCCATTTTTTTCATAAAATAAAAACCCTTAAAAAGAAACATGTCTAGTTCCTTGTTTTAGACTCCATGACTTTTCCATGCTCTCATCCTTGACCCTATTCATCTTTAAGTCATGTGGAAAATATTTCAAAAACATGGGATGAGAAAAAAAACCTCATTAAGGGTTATAAAATTAAGAAGGAAAATATTATCCAATTAATAAACACAAATCCAGGATACCATAATTTTCAATCATAAGATACCTTATGAAATCAAAATATTTATGAATAACACACATAAATCATAAATCATAAAGGTTAATTATGGAATCAATATCAAACATACATTGTAGCTATCACAACTATGTAGGGAGTTACACTTGGAATACCCATCACAGTATATTCCCTAAATCTCTTACAAGAAACATAACGTTTACCTCCGTCATTTTACCTAATGCATTGGGGAGGTATCTTGGGTTCACCCATCCTAGGTTTATCTTGGAACCACCTATATACATAAATAATTCCCAATAACCATAACATAATAATAACACATAACACATGTATAATGTAAATATAACATTTACAAATTCAAATATATCAAATCAAGATATTGAAATAAAAAATGTTTTATCAAATCATTTTCAAAACCATTTATAATGAGATTTTTGAATCAAATTGTCACATACCACTTTGATTATTTAAAATGATTTACAATATGAAAAAATTAATGTCCATATAAATAAATCCTAAAACCCATTTTGGAATCATGGTCATTAATGGCAAATATTTATAAGAATAAAATCTTAAAACATTTAAAATGATATTTTTGTTAAAGAGTTTTTTTAACAAAAAGATGGACGCTTGAATATAAATAATTGAGGAATAACGTTTAATATAAACTTTATAATATCATGATAATAAAGAAATTGAAGATATAATATTTCAAAGGATAGTATATACCCCATATAATGTTCAATTGGTGCATAACAACAATGATGTGTCAATGTACATGTAAATTAAGATGAAATTCCTTATAAAGATGGTATCATTTATTTAATGATAAATCAATTACATAATTATGTGTGACAAATATGAATACACCCAATATAATTGGATATTAATTGTAAAACAATCAGAGGTCAGTCAAAAATATTCATAGGATGACATATTCAAGAAGTACATGTTGAACCCAAAGAATTGAAATTGGGTTAAGGAGTTCCCTTGTAAATATTCAACAGGCTAACGACATCACATTAAAATTCAGAAAATGATTTTATGAGATAAAAAGGGTATCTCATCACTTGGATATAAATTTTACATCAATAAGGATATAGGATAACATATCCCTACATAATAAGTTGTAAATTAAAAGACATATCCAAAAGAAGTCTTTTAAAAAGAGGAGGGTGAACGGTTCCCTTACCGATTTGGTAACATACAAAACATACACCACATGAAATAAAGACCATAAAATGTAGATGTAAATAACCATAAATAAATTTATATTACACAAAGAGTAGAATCATGGTCATTACATACACAACTCAATGGAAATAGTGACAAATATATCATGAATCTCACGGGAATAAAAAGTCAGATGAAACCCTTTACAACGTTGCACTCAACTAAGTCGTATGACCAAAAGTTAATAACCACCCAATGAATCGCAGAATACCATGAATTTAAAAATAATCATGATAATTTATATCAAATTTCAGTACACAATACACCAGATGCAATGAATAGATGGAAAACAATGGAAATCTCACAGAATTAAAAGTGAGATAAGATAAACCCTTACCTCGTGTCTGACTTGACTCATTTGTTCCTTGTTATTCATAAATAATAAACTAAAGTTAATTTATAATTTCTTAATAAAATTTTTCAAGTTTTTTATTAATTTTATATCACTTATTACCATGTTATATACATTATGTAATCATTTAATTTAATAACGTTCGTTTTGTCGATATTTGATACTTGAGTAAAAAATGAACACCTTATATTTAGGATTTTTCCATGTGGTCAATAGTCCATTATATCCAAAATAAAATTAATTATTTATATATCATATAAATCATATAAATCCAGTATATATATGTATTTATATCAGCAAAAAATATTTTGGAGATATGAAATGAAATGCACCGTTCAAGGAGAAGGTAAGCCATACGTACGCATGAACGCTACTTTCATTTATATTTCTTATTTTAATAGAATTAAAACATAATGATAGATATGTATATTATAATTCCAGTATAATATCATATATAATATCATTAACTCCATCCTTTATGCATCCCACATATGGAATTAACGAGTTATATCACTTTGCGTGGGCGGTAGTCCGTACTTCCTCAAATGAAATTATCGCGTTTAACCATATTGGGAACCATAAAGTTATGATATAAATGGAAAATACATAAGAATAAAGAAAAAATAAACATAATATATATCATATATAAATACAGTGCCATCATAATGGCCACCATGTGAGGCGGTAGGAGGTAATCGAACAATCATCGTCTTGTGGGGTGTTAGTTTCCCATCTACAGAAATAGTATATTCTTCACCCATTAGATGGAGGTGTGTGTATGTTTAATTAGAGTATTTATTATAAAAACATCATAGTATATTGAGGGTACTTGTTTTTTTATAAAATAAAGTATTAAAAATATTTTAGGGGTTGGATATGTAATATAAAAGAAAAGAAGTTAATAGAAACTGTTACCATTAATTTGGGTAACTTCCTTTGGTTTGAACCAAAAGGACTTCGTGATGTGCACTATACCAATGGTAAGGATTCTAAGAGGAGGATAAGGATGTAGGAAGATTAATTGTGCAGAGTTTGGATGATCCTAGAGTCTTGATAGTTGTGAAGAATTGGTTATAAGTTGTCTCCTTTTATAAGGGAGAGGAGGGGCTCTTTAGGGTAGGGTGAAAATATTATTTTATTATATAATTATAATCGGTTTCTAAAAGTCCAAAAATAATTAAGGTAGAAGATAAGATGACTCATGGTTGAAATAAAATCATCCAGTATGATTTGGATAGGTTTGGATAATATTTTATTCATTATAATATTTTTTATTTAAATCATTTATTAATGAGGTAAATACTACATCATTATTATGTCATGAATAACTTAATTTATTCGGTTTCTAAAAAAACTATCATGTAGGAAATATTTTTATATTTATAAAAAATATTTATAGTCGAAAATATGACTTATATAACACCATATAAAAATTAATTTACTAAAAGATTTTTATTTATGTCATTTTTTCCTTTACTTTAAATTAATTAATCTAAAGTGTCATTATCATTCATAAGTGGCTCCATGGGCTCCCCAAATAGACCCAATGATTCCCATGGTAATAAATGACTCATCCAAGATGGTTTAGACATGTTTTAAGGTAATTTTGAATTATTAAAATATTGTTTTTTACCTTGAATTACCTTATTTACCTTTAATAGTGGTAAATAAAAGACAAAAATTTCTAATCACAAAAAATTATTTTTATCTTATTGAACCACATTTTACTAACTAATAAAAACCATGTATGTCAGATTTTCGAATTTAATTCACAAAATTGGTAAATTTTCATTTAAATGAAAAAATTAGTTTTTTTAACTACTACTAAGAGGTTTCACTATTCATCAAAAAGTGAAGTTTTTCATAAAAATACAAAATATTTAGCCTAAGATATATTTTATATTCCAAATTAAAAAATCATGTCTATTTTAACAAATTCTTAACATAATAAAATTCATTAATTAATTTTATATTAATTCCCGTTGTTAAAACACATTGTATGTTTTTAAGAAACAGTAACTATCAAAAGATTTACAATTGTTTAGGTCCAATTTCAAAATAAAATTTATTCCAATGACCAAAATTGGAAGAAATGGTAAAAATATATTCTAATTACACTTTAAACCCAATTAAAAAAATCTAAACATATAAATAAATTAGATTAAAATTTAGTTTTGAATTAAAATCCAATATTTTCACTATTCATTAAAAAAATGCACTTTATCGGAAAAATTCCAAAAAATTACACAAAGTAAATTTTGATGCCCCCATTATAAAAAATGATTTTATTTTGTCAAATAAATTTTATTAAAGTGACCAAACTATATTTAAATATGGTTCACCATTAAAAGGTGGTAAATCAACCTTTTATTATAAATTATGCTTAAAATTGGATTTATTCATATTTTAAGCCTCTAACTTTTATTGGATAAATATAAATATGTTTAACAAACATGTATAATAATATTTTAGTTATTTTTGTTCATTCTTTCCAATAAAATGACTAGGATTTAACTACCATTTAAAATAATAATATTATATTATCAGTGTGCAACGTATGATTTCCAAGAAACCCGTTGTTGCATATTGGGTATGCTATCGAACATTGCAACCCCTTTAAAATAAAATTAATATTTAATTCCCAAATTTTAATAAATATGGAAATCTCATATTATTTATTTTCTTGGGATGTTACATCCTTCCCCAATTTAGGAATTGCATCCTCACAATTTTAAAATTGGGCTCGGAAACATCATTGGAAGTCCCACATTGGAAAAAGATTCAATAAAATTATAACATTAAAATAAATAAAGATATATAAAAAGATCACCCGAGACAACCCAAACTAGGATTCCATGTTGAAAAAAAATGTATATGGAAGAGAAAAAAACCGTCATATTTTGATGACGAGTAGTAGAAAACAAGATTTGGAGAATGTTAACCTCTAGTAAATCACAAACTTGTGATGGGTTAAACAGTCATTGATTTCCCAGTAGGAAATGTTAACAAACAAAATTTTTGTTTTAAGTTACATTTTATCGAGGTGTTTATTTATGATGTTAACTAAAAATATAAGGAAACATAATTACTTGTCATGTTGACTTTCATCCTTTACTATATTTCTATCACAAACTCATATTTTCTCCAAATGATGAGTATTCAAGATGAATTTTTCACATTAAATGTGCTATAATCTACTTCGAGAGAATCAAATAATCCAAAAAAGATAAACTATATATTTCCCTTGTCTTTAGACCTTAACAAAAAAAAATGGTTATTATAAGATCATATAATCCCTAAAAATTATAATCCTTTACAAAAAGAAAATCTGCTCTCAATCTCCAAAATTTGTCAAAAAATACCCAAATTTCAACCAAAACCATTCAATAAAAAATTGTCCATAAAATTATTCAAAGTAATAAAAACTAATATTTATACAAATATCTTAGAAGGATTTATTCACATAGTCTTCCATGATAAATCTTACCATTTATCTCTAAATAACATCAGTTACTCTTAAAGTCTCATATTGAAAAGAATTTAACCTAATCACATATTCTCCATGCTAAATTAATCATTTCAATATATAACCCAAAATCAACTTATTATTGATTTATAAAATCACATAACTAAAAATAATTATTCATACTTACCAGGGACTTCATGTAGTCCTATGGTAGGTGATAAATCCCAATCGCACATTGGTTGTGGGTTCGATTCCGGCAGCTTTTTCCGACGCGATGGGTGGTCATGCAGTCCGCATGTTGTCCTTTTTTGAAAAATTTATAATTTTATAAGATTCTGAAAAAGAGATAAATTCATCAAAAATAACCATAACATATTTTAACCACAATGTTTATTTAATAACTTTCATTTTTCTTCCCAAAATGTATTAACCTATAATTTCATCAAATTCAAGGATCTTATAAACCAAAATGGTTCATTATAACAATATCCTCAAAAGAAAAGATAATTATTCCTTGAATAAAATTTTCATATATCAAACTTCCGGGTTACAAGTACTATAAAAAGTCTTATAATGTAATCCCATCATCAAAAGAGACTTAATACTTTTAAGCATTTCACCATCCTAAAATCTACTATAACACTTGAATCCCATATATGTTGACTTCTTACTCATTCGATATTCTTCATGATCCATTAAAAATTCCTTTCCAAAATAATCTGAAATACTTATTTCCTACCAACAAAATCACAAGTCAGATCCTAAGATTCAATAATGTTAAAACATATGTTATGAAATGATCCATACCTTTCATTGGTCATTGTTAGTTTCTTCATCCTCAGTAGTATTGGCATTAGGTATTGGTAAACATATATTTGTATGACTATGGTGATCCCATTCCTGAAGCACCTTCATAAGACATCTATTTGTATAATGACCATGCACACCACATTTAAAACGTTCAAATAATCACTCAAAAAGAACTTCTTTCCCTTTCCTAGAGTCAACTGGATGCTTCCTTTTTCCAAGGTAGGTTCTTGTTATATAACCTTCATTTCCACATCTATAGAATCTTCCCATCCCTTTGAAACATTTTCCTTGGTGTTTCTTTCCACATCTTTGACACATAGGTTTTTGAACATACATACCTTTATAATTATTACCTGAACTTCCATGGGGATTTGATTCTTGCTTATACTATGACTTATAAAAATCACCAAGGTTCAAGTTTTCAATCATGACTCTAGATATATGGTTGATAATAACCACAAGAGTTTTCATTGCAGTTTCTATTTCATTCAATTTCTTATTCAGAAAACTGTCACAGTTTTCTTCACATCCATTAATACTTTAATGCCGGTTATATCCATCCATTGACTAAAACCAAAAAGGTAAGTGTGATTATATCTATAAAATCATCATATAATATCTTATTATGAGGGTAAGTACTAAGTTATAATTATTCATGTTATCTTAAACTCATTCACTTTATCTAAAATAACTATGACTCCTTCTAAAATCCTAACCATTATGGTAATGTCACTTATGTTTAAAGAACTCCCTAACCTATAAAGTTAACTAAACCTACCTCTAATACCAACTATATGGACCAGACCTTAAAACATTACATAATATTGAATTAAATTAATAATTCATAATGAGGATTTTTTCAGGTTTAGAGTTATTGAAAATTAGGTCATAACTATTACATAAAAACTTGAATATTTCAAGTAGACACTACTACTAAGTACAAATTTTTCTCATAAAATAAAAACCCTTAAAAAGAAACATGTCTACTTCCATGTTTTAGACTGCATGACTTCTCCATGATCTCATCCTTGACCCTATTAATCTTTAAGTCCTGTGGAAAACATTTCAAAAACATGGGATGAGCATAAAAATATCATCAAGGGTTATAAAATACAGAAGGAAAACATTATCCCTTCAATAAATACAAATCCATGAAACCATAATTTTCAATCATAACATACCTTATGAAATCATAATATTTATGAATAACACAAAAAAATCATAAATCATAAAGGTTACTATAACACCCCAGGTAAATAAAGAGTATGAAATTTTCACATTTATCCATATTTTTGAATAAAATATTAATATTAATTTAAAGGGAATGCTATGCTCGATGGCTTACTGAGTATGCAACAACGAGTTCCTTTGAAATCATACGTTGCAGTCTAATAATAAAATAATATTATTTTAAATGGTAGTTAAAACATAGTCGTTGTATTGACAGGAATGAATATAAATAACTAAATTATGATTAAATATGTTTGTTAAATGTTTTTACTTTTATCCAATAAATTTTAGAGGCTTAAAATACAAATGAATCCAATTATAAGCATTGAATACACTAGTATTTTTAAAATATTATTTTACTACCTTTTGATGGAAAACCATTTTCAAATAAACCTTTTGACAATTTTATAAGATCTATTTTTCAAAATAAACATATTATTTATGATTGGGACATTGAAATTTACATTGGGTTAATTTTTGGTATTTTTCTGACAATGTTCATTTTTCAATGAATAGTGAAAAATACTGCATTTTACATCGAAACTGCTTTTTCATAGAATTCAATTATATGGTTATATTATCTTTTTAATTAGTTTTAAAGTATAATTATAATATATTTTTATCATTTAATTAATTTATGGTCATTGGGATTAATTTCACTTTGGAATTACAAATAAACAAGTGCCAAACGTTTCATAAATATTGTTTCTAAAAAACCCGCTATTTGTTTTGACAACAGGAAGTTTTTTTAAATTAATTATTGCAATTTATTTGTTTGTAATTTTGTAAAATGGATTACATATTTGGAATCAGATGGTCCAAATTATGTAATTAACAGTCTTTTGTTTTTGGACATTATGAATAGTAACGACGGTAATTATCTTTAATTATCTTGATTAATGAGTAATTGGGTAGTTAAAGATAATAAGATAATATCATAATAATTAAAAATGACCACAGAATGTGTCCTAAGGCTACTGGTTTTCTCATGGCCTACCAAGGTATGCCTTGTGCCAAACTTGGGGGCCCCATAATCACCTTTGTGAAAAAAGTGACTTTTTATCTTTTTATTTTTAAAGAATTTTAAATGTAACAAAGAATGTATCACCTAAGTAAAATATTTTTAATTTTGTCTACATAAATTATCTATTGGACTATAAATATTCATTATAAATATAAAAATATTTCCTACATCATAGTAGTTTTTTTATAATTTTTTAGACATTAAATAAATTAAATTATTTACGACATCATGATGATGCAGCGATGACCTCATTATTTAATGATTTAAATAAAATTGAAAGATAATGTAAAATCTAAGAAATAAACATGTCCAAAACCTATTGGATGGGTGGATTTAGAAACCTTATCACCTTATCCTCGAAACACATCAATGTGGGACCATTGAAATTCGAAACTCATTCTAAAATAAAGTAAAATTTCTTTACATTCCAAGAGTGCCCCTCCAATCCTCTTAGAAAAGGACCCCACCTCTACATCCATACCCACACTTCAAAAGCCTTTGGCTCGGCCAAACCCTGTCCATTTTGTCTCTCCACATCCCTCTATAACTCCTTGAAGCCTCACTTTGGGTAGAATACTTCCTAAGGAAGCCTTTGAGCTCAAACCAATGGGAGATAACCAATTTTAAGGTAATGTCTTCACTTGAGTCCTTTTGTTTTTATTTTGCTTCTCCAACCCCCTAAACAGTTTTTATTCATTTATTTTGTAACAACACCAGTGTATTACATATACTATGCTGTTGTTATAAGAAGTATTCTAGCTACACTTACACACTCCTGCATCTAATGGTTAAATAACATACTGTTTTTGTGGATGGAGAATTTCTGCCTCCCGAAATGATGACTGTTCAACATTCTTTTAACACCTTCAAAGGTGGACATTAAGATGACACTATATTTATATATGATATATAATATGTTTATGTTTTCCTTAAGCTTCTTTATTTTTCATTTATGGCATACCTTTATGGATTCCATTATGGGTAAACGCGATATCTACATTTAAGGAAGTATGGACTACCGCCGCCTCAAAGTGATTTGATTCGTTAATGCCATATGTGGGATGTATAAAGTATGGATGTAAAGTTATTATATATGATGTTATACTAGAATTATAATATTCCTTTATATCATTATTATTTTCTTTCCATTAAAGTATGAGATAGAAATGAAAGTAGCGTTCATGCGTACGTACGTCTTACCGTCTCCATGAACGGTGCATTTCATTCCGTATCCCCAAATGTAATGTACTATTATAAGTACATATATATAATGTTTATATATGATGTATGTTACATCTAAATGATTAATATAATTCTGGAATTAAATCCTACTTATCCCTCATTTATTTTTAATTCCATTAATATGACAAAGAAATGAAAGTAGCATTCATGCGTACGTACGGCTTACCGTCTCCATGAACGGTGCATTTCAATTCGTACCCCTTAATGATTTTGTAATATCATAAATGCATGAATATACTGGATATATATGATATAAATGATATATAAATCATGAATAAAATTCTGGATATAATGAACCTTTGACCACATGAACAACATGTAATTGTAAGAAGTCCACTTTCGACTTAAGAACCAAATATCGACAAAACAAACATTATTAACTTAAATGATTACATAATATTTATGACATTGTAATAAGTTATATAAAAACAATAATGAACTTGAAAAAGGTTCTTAAGTAAGTAGAAATTAACTCATGTTTATTATTCAGGAGATTAAAGAATGATCGAGTCAAGTCGGACCGGAGGTAAGGGATCCTACTCTTCTCTTTCTTTTTAAGTACACTATTTTATGTCATTACTTTTAAGCTCATATTTCTTGTGATTGGGAAGTTATTTTATATTAATCTTACTGTAATTTTTATGGTCATATGATGAGATACCCTATTCTCTCTCATCAATCTATTTTGGATGTTTTGAGTGGCGCCGTTAGGCTGCTGAATTTTCGTAAGAGATCTAACCTCTCTCTTTATTTTTAAGTACTCTCCTTTAGTCACATATTTTAAGCTCATCTTTGTTATGTTGGGGGATGTTCTTTTATATTCCTCTTTCTGTAAACATAATTTTAATATGATGGGAGACCCTATTTGATCTCATTAATCCATTTTTTCATGTTTTAAGTGGCGCTGTTAGGCTGCCGAGTTTTCGTAAGGGATTTTTCATCTCACTTTTACTCCCGTGAGATTTATGCTACATTTTCCACAATTTCCTTTGAGTGGTGTATGTAATTCCCATTATTTTACTCATTTTGTATAATAATTTCATTTATGAGTATTTAAATCAATTTTTTATTGTCCTTCTTTCACGGGGTGCATGTCTCAAAAGATACACATGTCGGTAAGGGAACCTTTCACCCTACTCTTTTTAAAAAACATTTATTGTTGGGTCTTTTAATTTACATATTGTTATGTTGGGATATGTTCTAATATATCCTTATTGATGTAAATTTTATTTCCAAGTGATGAGATACCCTTTTTATCTCTCATCAACTCATTTTCTGAATTTTTTAGTGACGTTGTTAGGCTGTCATATTTTTGCAAAGGAACTTCTTAACCCAAATTTGATTCTTTTGGACAATCTTGTACACCTTGAATATGTCATTATATTAATATTTGTGAATAAAAACTGATTGTTTTACACTTAATATCCACTTATATTGGGTGTATTCATTTGTCACACATAATTATGTAATTGATTTATCCTTAAACCAAGGATACCGTCTTTGTAAGGGACTTCGTATCAATCTCCATTCATTGAGGCATATTTTGTTTTATACACAACATTCTTTTATACGGTGTACAAACCCCTTTGACTTTTACGTTTATTAAAATGGAATACTTTATCTATGAAGCATTTTACTAAACGACAAAATGGAATGTTTCTTTTTACGTACACAGTGAAAACGACCTTTTCCGCCGCAGCGAGTATTATTTGATCTTTGGCTTCCTCAAAAAGCCGTAATGTTATTAAAATAAAATAAATACCATATAGTTTTTTTGTATTTTGGTATTGAAAATGGTTTTGATAAAGGATTCTATAATGTCAATATAGTTAAATGATATATTGTGATTGAAATGTGGAAATGTTATCATTCCTTTATGTTGGTTTTATGTGTTATAATTTTATAATGGTACATGAACATTTTACGGGTGGTTATGTGATTAACCGTATGACGAGTGGTGCCGAGAATACCAGGATGGGTGGTTACGTTATAACCTCAAATGAATTGGGTATGGAAGTCGACCGTATGGCTATTCCATTAAGTTTTTATAGAAGTTGTCCGAATGGCTATTCTATTAAGTGATATCTGTGGAAGTCGACCTTATGGTTATTCCACTTATGTATGTTTATGTCCCAAGTTACCTTTATATGTTATGTGATCTTTATATGGGTTTTATGGTATACTTTTGGTTACATATGGGTAAGTAATGAACTTTTATTCAGTGAAGAGTTTTTACTACTTCGAAAAGGTGAAAAGTATTACTTTGATAAAGTATACATGGTTTACTTGTTGTTTTGAAAAACTGACAGTTTTCATTCCTTGTGTATCCCTTACTGAGCTTTTTATGCTCATCCCAATTTTTTGAAATGTTTTTCACAGGACTTAACGTGGAATAGGGTCAAGGATGAGATCAAGGGAAAGTCTTGCTACCTATAACATGGAACTAGAAATGTTTTTTAAGAGTTTTATTTTATTTTATGGAAACTTAGTAGAAGTTTCTACTTTGTAATCTTTTGAGATGTAATAGTTATGTCCAATTCTCTAAAACTCTAAACCTGAAAAGATACTCAATGTGTAATCTTGTATTAACTCAAGATTATGTAAGGTTTAAGGATGGGGCCTTATAGTTGGTATCAAAGTTTGGTTTAGATAACTCTAGAGGTTAAGGTATCTTCTAAGAATAAGTGACATTACCATAATGGTTAGGATTTCATAAAGAGTCCTAGTTTTAGATAAAGTGAATAAGTAAGTATATCTTAGTGTTTATATTCCTAATCAGTACATGATGGTTATGTTGATATACTCACACTGACCTTTTTGGTTTTAGTAAATGGATGGATCTAGCAGGCACCAAAGTGAAAATGGGTTTGAAGAAAACTGTGGTGGTTCTCTGATTAAGAGACTGGATGAAATGAAGGATTCAATGAGGATTCTCATGGTTGTTCTAAACCAACTATCAAAGAGTCATGATCTACCACTTCAACCTTTGTTAGTTCTCTAATGCATCATGTAAGTGATGGCCAACTCGGTGTTGAATTTCAGGTAATAATTATTAAGGTAACCATTAGGGTTTATATGATCTTACTTTTTTGGTAATTATGGGTTACTCTATGATATGATATAAAATGAAAGGAATGAGATAAACATGAGGATAAAATATGTTATGATCATTTTTGAAGAGTTTATCTCATTTTGGGGAATGTTTTAAGAATTATGTAGTTTTGGAAAAAGGAAAACACACAGACCGTGTGACAACCCGTCACATCAGACAAAGCTGTGGGAATCGAACCCACAACCAAAGTGAAACTGGTATTTATCACGTACCACTGGAATACGTTAAGTCCCTTGTTAGTTTTACTGATTATTTTTAGTTAGATGATTTTATGAATTAAGAGTAAGTTGATTTTGGGTTACCTATGAATATTTATTAACCTATCATGGAGGATATGTGATTAGGTTAATTACATTTCAATAAGATACATTAAGAGAAACTAATGTTGTTTGGAGATAAATGTTATGATTTAACTTGGAAGGCTATGTGACTAAATCCTTATAATATTTGGGTTTCAATCTTAGTATTCTTTACTTTGAATAATTTTATGTACAAATTGATTATCAAATGGTCCTTGTTGAACTTTGGGTTTTGTTGGACAAATTTTGGAGATTAAGAATAGATTTTCTTTTTATAAGGGGTTGTCCTTTTCTGGATTATCTGATCTTATACTAACCTTTTTGGTTTTGGTTTTGGTTAATGTATAAAGACATGGTAAGTATAGAGTTCTCTTTTGGGGATTAGGTGATTCTCTAGAAGTTGATTATAGTACTCTTAATGTGCACAAGTCTTCCTAAATACTCGTCTTTTGGAGAAAATATGAGTTTATGTAAGGAATCTAATAAAAGCTGAAAGTCAGCATGATAAGTGATTATGTTTCCTTATGAATAAATTCCTCAATAAAAAGTAACATAAAACAAAAATGATGTCTATTAACTTTTCCTACTGAGAAATCGAATACCATTTAACCCATTATAAGTTTGTTATTTTCTTGTGGTTATCTTTCTCCTAAACACGTTTTCTATCACTCTCCATCGGAACATGACCCAATGTTTTCTCCTCCATGTCCATATTTTCATACTTGGAACCCTAGTATGGCTAAACTTGGGTGACCTTTGTACTTATCTTTCTTTATTTTAAAGTGATTGTTTTACCAACTATTGTTCCGATGTGGGACGGTCAAGGATGTTCCCAAGCTCAATTTTAAAATTGCGAAGACGCAATTCCCAAAAGGGGGAAGGATGTAACACCCCAGGTAAATATAGAGTACGAAATTTTCACATTTATCCATATTTGTGAATGAAATATTAATAATACTTTAAAGGGAATTCTATGCTCGATGGCTTACCCAATATGCAACAACGAGTTCCTTTGAAATCATACGTTGCACTCTAATAATAATATAATAATATTTTAAATGGTAGTTAACACATAGCCATTTTATTGATAGGAATGAATATAAATAACTAAATTACTATTAAATATTTTTGTTAAATGTTTTTACTTTTATCCAATATATTTTAGAGGCTTAAAAGAAAAATGAATCCAATCTTAAGCATTGAATACACTAGTATTTCTAAAAGATTGTTTTACTACCTTTTGATGGAAAACCATTTTTAAATCAAACTTTTGACAATTTTATAAGCTCTATTTTTCAAAATAAAAATATTATTTATGATTGGGACATTGAAATTTAAATTGGGTTAATTTTTGGTATTTTTCTGACAATGTTCATTTTTCAATGAATAGTGAAAAATACTGCATTTTACATCGAAACTGATTTTTCATATAATTTAATTATATGGTTATATTATCTTTTTATTTTTTTTAATGTTTAATTAGAATATATTTTTACTATGTAATTCAATTATGGTCATCGGGATTAATTTCACTTTGGAATTAGGAATAAACAAGTGCCAAACGTTTCGTAAATATTGTTTCTAAAAAACCCACTATTTGTTTTGACAACGGGAAGTTTTTTGAAATTAATTATTGCAATTTATTTGTTTGGAATTTTTTAAAATGGATTAAATATTTGGAATCATAATTTCCAAATTATGTAATTAAGACTCTTTTGTTTTTGGACATTATGAATAGTAACGACGGTAATTATCTTTAATTATCTCGATTAATGAGTAATCGGGTAGTTAAAGATAATAAGATAATATCATAATAATTAAAAATGACCACAAAATGTGTCCTAAGGATACTGGGTGTCTCATGGAAGACGATGATATGCCATGTGCCAAACTTGGGGGCCCCATGGAATCACCTTTGTGAGAAAGTGACTTTTTATCTTTTTATTTTTAAAGAATGATAACTGTATCAAAGAATGTATCACCTAAGTAAAATATTTTTAATTTTGTATACATAAATTATCTTTTGGACTATAAATATTTATTAGAAAAATAAAAATATTTCCTACATCATAGTAGTTTTTTTATAATTTTTTATACATTAAATAAATTAAATTATTTATGACATCATGATGATGCAGTGATGACCTCATTATTTAACGATTTAATTAAAATGAAAAGATAATGTAAACTCTAAGACATAAAAATGTCCAAAACCTTATAAATGTGTGGAATTCGAACCCTTATCACCTTATCCTCGAATCACATCAATGTGGGACCATTAAAATCCGAAACTCATTCTAAAATAAAGTAAACTTTCTTTACTTTCCAAGAGTGCCCCTCCTCTCCTCTTATAAAAGGACCCCACCTCTACCTCCATACACACAATTACAAAGCCTTTCACTCAGCCAACCCCTACCCATTTTATATCTCAAAATCCCTCTCTAACTCCTTGAAGCCTCACTTTGGGAATAAGCCTTCCCAAGGAAGCCTTTGAGCTCAAACCAAAGGGAGTTACCCGATTTTAAGGTAATGTCTTCACTTGAGTCCTTTTGTTTTATTTTGCTTCTCCAACCCCATAAACTCTTTTTATTCATTTATTTTGTAACAAAACAAGTATCTTTTATATACTATGGTGTTGTTAATAGAAGGATTCGATCTACACTTACACACACCTACATCTAATGGTTCAAGAACATACTGTTTCTGTGGATGGAGAATTTTTGCCTCCCAAAACGATGATTGTTCAAAATTATGTTAACACCTTCAAAGGTGGTCATTAAGATGACAATATATTTATATATGATATATAATATGTTTATGTTTTCCTTATGATTCTATATTTTTCATTTATGGCTTACCTTTATTGCTTCTATTATGGGTAAACGCGATATCTTCATTTAAGGAAGTGCGGACTACCGCCCCCTCAAAGTGATTTGATTCGTTAATGCCATATGTGGGAAGTATAAAGGATGGATTTAAAGTCATTATATATGATTTTATACTAGAATTATAATATACCTTTATATAATTATTATTTTATTTCCATTAAAGTATGAAATAGAAATGAAAGTAGCGTTCATGCGTACGTATGGCTTACCGTCTCCATGAACGCTGCATTTCATTTCTTATCCCCAAATGTAATGTAATATTATAAGTACATATATATAATATATATATATGATGTATGTTACATCTAAATTATTAATATAATTCTGGAATTAAAATATACTTATCCGTCATTTATTTTTAATTCCATTAATATGACATAGAAATGAAAGTAGCATTCATGCGTACGTACGGCTTACCGTCTCCATGAACGGTGCTTTTCATTTCTTACCCCTAAATGATTTTGTAATATTATAAATGAATTTATATACTATATATATATGATATAAATGATATATACATCATTAATACAATTCTGGATATAATTAACCTTTGACCACACGAACAACATGTAATTGTAAGAAGTCCACTTTCGACTTAAGAACCAAATAACGAAAAAACAATAATTATTAACTTAAATGATTACATACTGTTTATGACATGGTAATAAGTGATATAAAAGGAATAATGAACTTGAAAAAGGTTCTAAAAGAACTATAAATTAACTCATGTTTATTATTAAGGAGATTAAAGAACGATCGAGTCATGTAGGACCCGAGGTAAGGGATCCTACTCCTCTCTTTCTTTTTTAGTACACTCTTTTTATGTCATTCCTTTTAAGCTCGTATTTATTCTAATTGGGATGATATTTTATATTACTCTTACTATAATTTTTATGTTCATATGATGACAGACCATATTCTCTCTCATCAATCCATTTTGGATGTTTTGAGTGGCGCCATTAGGCTGCTGAATTTTCTTAAGAGATCTAACCTCTCTCTTTCTTTTTAAGTACTCTCCTTTATGTCACTTCTTTTAATCTCATCTTTGTTATGTTAAGGGATGTTATTTTATATTCCTATTTCTGTAAACATCATGTTAATATGATGAGAGACACTATTTGATATCATCAATCCATTTTTGTATGTTTTATGAGGCGTCGTTAGGCTGCCGGGTTTTCGTAAGGGATTTTTCATCTCACTTTTACTCTCATGAGATTTATGCTACATTTGCCACAATTTCCTTTGAGTGGTGTATGTACTGCCCATTATTTTACTCATTGTGTATAATACATTCATTTATGAGTATTTACATCAATGTTGTATTGTATTTCTTTCACGGGGTGCATGGCTCGAAAGATACCCATGTCGGTAAGGGTACCTTTCACCCTCCTCTTTTAAAAGACTTCTTCTGTTGGGTATTTTAATTTACATATTTTTATGTTGGGATATATTCTCATATATCCTTATTGTTGTAAATTTTATGTCCAAGTGATGAGATACCCTTTTTATCCCTCATCAACTCATTTTCTGAATTTTGTAGTGACGTCGTTAGGCTGTCATATTTTTGCAAGGGAACTTCTTAACCCAAATTTGATTCTTTGGGATAACCTTGTACTCCTTGAATATGTAATTATATGAATATGTGTGAATAACTTCTGATTGTTTTACACTTAATATCCACTTATATTGGGTGTATTCATTTGTCACACATAATTATGTAATTGATTTATCCTTAAACCAAGGATACCGTCTTTGTAAGGGACTTCGTCTCAATCTCTATTCATTGAGGAATATTGTGTTTTATACACATCCTTCTATTATACGGTTTATAAACCCCTTTGACTTTTACGTTTATTCAAAAAGAATCTTTTATTTATGTAGCGTTTTACTAAACGACAAAAAGGAATGTTTATTTTTACGTACGCGGTGACAACGACCTTTTCTGCCGCCGTGAGTATTATTTGTTCTTTGGCTTCCTCAACATGCCGTAATGTTTTTAAAATAAAATAAATACCATATACTTTTTTTGTATTTTGGTATTAAAATTGGTTTTGATAAAGGATTCTATTATGTCAATATATTTAAATGACATATTGTGACTGAAATGTGAAAATGTTATCATTCATTTATGTTGGTTTTATGTGTTATAATTTTATAATGGTACTTGGAAATTTTATGGGTGGTTACGTGATAAACCGTATGACGGGTGGTGCCCTGAATACCAGGATGGGTGGTTACGTTATAACCTCCAATGCATTGGGTATGGAAGTCGGCCGTATGGATATTCCATTAAGGATGTATGGAAGTTGGACGAATGGCTATTCCATTAAGTGATATGTGTGGAAGTCGACCATATGGTTATTCTACTGAAGTATGTTTATGTCCCAAGTTACCTTTATATGTTATGTGATCTTTATATGGGTTTTATGGTAATCTTTTGGTTACAGAAGGGTAAGTAATGAAATTTTATTCAGTGAAGAGTTTTTACTACTTCGAAAAGGTAAAAAGTATTACTTTGATAAAGTATACATGGTTTACTTGTTTTTTTGAAAAACTAAAAGTTTACATTCTTTGTGTATCCCTTACTGAGCTTTTTATGCTCATCACAAATTTTTTAAATGTCTTTCACAGGACTTAACGTGGAATAGGGTCAAGGATGGGATGAAGGGGAAGTCATGATTCCTGAAACATGGAACTAGACATGTTTCTTTTTAAGATTATATTTTATTTTATGGAAACTTAGTAGAAGTTTCTACTTTTTAATCTTTGGAGAAGTAATAGTTATGTCCTAATTCTCTAAAACTCTAAACCTGAAAAGATCCTCAATGTGTAATCTTGTATTAACTCAAGATTAAGTAAGGTTTAAGGCTGGGGCCTTATAGTTACTTATGGAATCCATATCATGCATACATTTTAACTATCACAACTACATAGGGAGTTACACTTGGAATACTCATCACATTATATTCCATAAATCTCTTAGGAGAAACATAACGTTTACCTCCATCACATTACCCAATGCATTGGAGAGCTATCTCGGGCTCAGCCGCCCTGGGTTTATCACGGAACCACCCATATACATAAACAATTCCCAATAACCATAACATAATCATAACACATAACACATGTATAAAGTAATGATAACATATCCACATTCCAATATATCAAATCAAGATATAGAAATAAACAATGCTTTATCAAATCATTTTAAAAACCATTTAAAAATAAATTTTTGAATCAATGTGTCATATACCACATCAATGATTTAAAATGAATTACCATTTGAAAACAATAATGTACATATAAATAAATCCTAAAACAAATTTTGGAAACATAGACATTAATGAGAAATATTTATAAGAATAAATCTTTAAAACATTTAAAATGATATTTATGTTACAGAGTTTTTTAACAAAAATATGGATTCTTGAGTACAAATAATTGAGGAATAACATTTAATCAGAACTTTATAATATCATGATAATAAAGGGATTCATGATATAATACGTCAAACGACATTATATACACCATATAAGTGTGAATTGGTTCATAACAACAATAAAGTCTCAGTGGAAATGTAAATTGATATGAAATCCCTTATAAATATGGAATTCTTAAATTAAAGATGAATCAATTTCATAATTATGTGTGAAAAATATAAATACACCCAATATAATTGGATGTTAAGTGTAAAAAAATCATAGGTCATTCACACATATTCATAGGATGACATATTCAAGAAGTACAAGTTGAGCCCAAAGAATTGAAATTGGGTTAAGGAGTTTCGTTGTTAAAATTTTAAAGCCTAACGGTGTCACTTTAAAATTCATAAAATTACATGATGAGATAAAAATGGTATCTCACCACTTTTACATAATTCTTAAATCAATAAGGATATATAATAACATATTCCAACATAATAAAATGTAAATTAAAAGACATAACAAAAAATTAGTCTTTTTAAAAGAGGATGGTGAAAGGTTCTCTTACCAAATTGGTAGCATACAAATCATACACCACATGAAAGAAGGACCATAAAATTTAGATTTAAATAACCATAAATGAAATTATATTAAAAAAATAGTAGAATCATTGGCATTACATACACCACTCAAAGGAAATAGTGACAAATATATCATGAATCTCACATGAATAAAATGTGAGATGAAACCCTTTACCATGTTGTAATCGACTAAGTCGTATGAAGAAAAGTTAATAACCACCAAATGAATCACATAATAAAATGAATATAATAAGAATAATTTATATATATATCAATTAGTAGAACAAAATACACCAAATGCAATGACTAAGTGGTGAACAATAAAAATCTCATGGAATTAAAAGTGAGATAAGAAAATCCCTTACCTCGTGCCCGACATGACTCGTTTGCTCCTTGTTCTTCCTAAATAATAAACTAAAGATAATTTATAATTTCTTGAGAACCTTATTTAAAGTTTATTATTCCTTTTATATCACTTATTACGATGTAAAAATATTATGTAATCATTTAATTTAATAACGTTCGTTTAGTCGATATTTGATACTTAAGACAAAAATGAACACCTTATATTTAGAAGTTTTCCGTGTGGTCAATAGTAAATTATATCCAGAATGAAATTCATTATTTAGATATAATATAAATCATACATATCTAGTATATATATGAATTTGTAACATAACATAACATTTTGGAGATAAGAAATGAAATGCACCGTTCATGGAGATGGTAAGTCGTACGTATGCATGAACGCTACCTTCATTTCTCTTTATTATTTTAATAAAATTAAAACATAATGATACATAGTTATATTATAATTCCCATATAATATCATATATAATATCATTAAATACATCCTTTATGTGTCTCACATTTGGCATTAACGAGTAATATAACTTTGAGGGGGCAGTAGTCTGCACTTCCTCAAATGAAATTATCGTGTTTACCCATAATGGGTACAATGAAGGTATGATATAAATGGAAAATAAAGAAGCATAAAAAACATAAATATATTAAATATCATATATAAATACAATTACATCATAATGGCCACCATTATAGGTGGTAGGAGGTAATCAAACAATCATTGTCTCGTGAGGCATTAGTTTGCCATCCACAGAAACAGTATGTTCTTCACCCATTAGATAGAGGTCAGTGTAAGTTTAATTACAATATCTCTTATAAAAATATCCTAGTATATTGTGGATAATTTTTTTTTCTATAAAATAATGTAATTAAAATATATTATGTGCTGGATAAGTAATATAAAAGAAAAGAAGTTAAGAGAAAATGTTACCCTTAATTTGGGTAACTTCTTTTGGTGTGAACCAAAAGGACTTCTTAAAGTGCCTTATTTCTAAGGTAAGGATACTATGAGGAGGTGAGGGATGTAGGGAGATTAATTTGGCAGAGTTTGGATGAGCCTAGGGGCTTGATAGGTGTGATTAATTGGTTAGAAGTGGTCTCCTTTTATAATGGAGAGGAGGGGCTCTTTAGGAAAGGTTGAAAATATTATTTTATTATATAACGATATTCATTTTATAAAAGTCCAAAAATCATTACAGTCAAAGATAAGATCACTCATAGTCGAAATATATTCATCCAATTGGATTTGGATAGGTTTTGGTCAATATTTTAAACATTATATTCTTATTTATTTAAATTATTTATTAATGAGGTAAATAATGCATCATTATCATGTCATGAATAATTTAATTTATTCGGTGTCTAAAAATTAAAAAAATACTATCATGTTGGAAGTATTTTTATCTCTATAAATAATATTTACAGTAAAAAATATGACTTATATAACACCATATAAAAATTAATTTACTAAATGATTTGTATTTATGTCATTTTTGGCTTTACATTAAATTAATTAATCTAGAGTGTCATTATCATTCATAAGTGGATCCATGGGGTCCCAAAATAAATCCAAAGATTCCCATGGTCATAAATAACTAAAATAATAATGTTTGGATACTTTTCAAGGTAATTCTGAATTATTATAATATTCTTTTTACCTTTAATTACCTTATTTACCTTTAACCGCGGAAAATAAAAGTCAAAACATACTAATCACCAAAATTTATTTTCATCTTATTAAACCAAATTATACTAACTAATAACAACCATTTATATTGAATTTTAAAAATTAAATTTTAAAAAGTGGTAAAATTTCATTTAAATGAAAAAGTTAGTTTTTTTAACTACTACTAAGAGGTTTCACTAGTCATCAAAAATTGAAGTTTTTCCAAAAAATATCAAAAATTCAGGCTAAGATATATTTGATATTACAAATTCAAAACTAATATCTATTTTATCATATTATAAAAATATATGTTGCTCTGATTAATTTAATATTAATTCCCATTTTTAAAACAAATAGCATGTTTGTATGATACAATAACTATCAAAAGATTGACATTTGTTTATGTCCAATTTCAAAGTGAAATTAATTCCAACAACCAACATTGGAATAAATGGAAAGAATTTATTTCAATTACACTTTAAAACAAATTAAAAAGATAATGTAACAATATAAATAAATTAGATTAAAACTTATTTTTGAATTAATATACAATATTTTTACTATTCATTTAAAAATGAACATTATGGGAAAAATTCCAAAAAATTTACACAAAGTAAATTTGGATTTTCCCATTCTAAAAAAGGATTTAATTTGGTCAAATAAATTTTATTAATGTGACGAAACCATATTTAATTAGGGTTCACCATTAAAATGTGGTAAATGAACCTTTTAATGTAAATTATGCTTAAAATCTGATTTATTCATATTTTAAGCCTCTAACTCTTATTAGATAAATGAAAATAAATTTAAGAAACATGTATAATAATATTTTGGTTAATTTTGGTCATTACCTCCAATACAATAAATATGAGTTAACTAACATTTAAAATAATAATATTATATTATTAGTGTGAAACAAAAGATTTCCAAGAAACCCATTGTTGCATATTGGGTATGCTATCAAACATAGAAAACCCTTTAAAATAAAATTAATATTTAATTCACAAATATTAATAAATATGAAAAATTTATATTCTTTATTTTCCTGGGATGTTACATTTTTAATTGTAAATAATCCATAAGAAATGACTCTTATCTATATATTTTCCATCCACACATTTATTCGGGTTTGGATTGGCACCATGGGATCCTGTTTATTTATTAAATGACTGGTACTACAATAAAATAGTTTCCACATGTTTTCTATAAATATTATATATCAATATATATTAATAGGTTATTTTTTATTATTATTTGGTGGGATATGTTTTTTAGATTATAATATCATCACTGATGGACTTAGACCCTTTTTGTTAGTTGATATCCTCTTAAATATTTGGAGTGACACATAAGGTCAGGGGGAACTCTAGTTCAGTCCTGGTGGTTTGGGTTAGTATTTTACAAGGATGTATCAATTTATTATTTTGAATCACTTCTTTGGAATAAAATAGGCAATGTTAAAAACAATATGATTGTGTCATACTCAGGTAGAGTGGTTTCTATGTTCCCAACGAACTCCAGTGTAAAAAGCATCTGTGTTACAACTGATAATATTTTTGTTACTGTTTAATGAAGTTTTTTGTGCATTCATGTATCATAAAAGGTAATTGAATATAAAATTCCACATATACACATATTTTAATTCTGAATTATAGTTAATCAACTTAATTCTTTTATATGTGGTATACATTCAGAATATTCCTACATTTATGATTGTGTGATATATTTGTTTCTATGAAATTTTGATATATCTATTCTTGAATTATTTCCTTGAATATGACATTCTTTTAATGTTATATATATGTGTGTGTGTGACTACAAATAATGTGTAGCGATGATAAAATTGATATTTATAGGATTTTTATACCTTGGTTTATGGAAAAACTCCCATGAGAACATTTTTTGATACCTTAGACCAATTAGGTTTTAACCAAACGACATTGGTTTTTACTAAATGTCTAAGTTCATGGTATAAAAAAGGATTGCAAAGAGATGAATGATCAGGATAATTGTTAGATCATGCCATATTGTACTCTTGATGTAGGAAGAACATATTCTTCCATCATCTATGTAGGATAATTCTTCTACACCACCCTAGTATTTCAAGTGGAATGACCACAACATCTAGGAGTCATCCACCCTATGCATTTCCATGGAAGGGGATTTACCAATACTATAATAAAATATGTTGGGGAATTTCATCTCTATAATCCTAAATAATTATATGTAACTATAGGACATTAGGAGGTATATTAATTTATATATATTTTTTAGAGTATCATTCAATCAGTAGATACCATAGTGGATCAAAATGTGATGTTTTAGACATTTATGCTTCAGTGTACTAAAGGATTCTGCTAAGAAATTATGCTTCAGGATAGAATATTTGAGGACCTCATGTGGGTTACATTCAATTATTTATTTTTGAATATATTAACTAGTATAATTAATTAGTAACTAGCAGAAGTGTTCATGGAGTTTCATAATAGGATGATGACAATGTCTCCTTACTCGACAAAACTCATATAGTTACTATGTTTTTCTCCATTCATTGTTGCAGATGAAATCGAGATAGAAAAGATGATTGATTTTTGGATTAAACTATTTATGTGATGATATTTATGTAATTTTGATATGAAAACTTATAATTTTATGCTTCATTACACCATGATGATAGGGAAGCGTATCGAGGAGGATTGACCAACTGGTATTCTTTCATCCATCATTACTCAGATGAGTGAACGTCATACTAGTTCCAAGAATTTCTCCTTAAGTAATAGTAACATGAATTGTTGGGAAATGTAATTGATTATGGATCCATCTTCCCCTATAACGATAAATATCCCAGTGCATCATCTATGGGAAGATGAGACACTGTCAAAAATTATGGACAACACCTTAGAGGTCATGTCAAAAATATAAGAAGGTGACACATATTTAATAGCTTCTCTCAAAATATTCGTGGATAAATTTTAATATATGTGAAATAAAGGTTAAAAAAATAACCTTGGGATATTTTGGGTTCTCCAATAGCATGTGAAGATGTCGATGTCTCGGATTGGTAAAATACCTCAATGAGAGGGTCAGGGAACTGAGGCATGTCATGTTACACAATGAATCAGTCTCCAATAGATGATGATGATGGGATATCTACCATTAAATTTAAATTTTGGGTAAACTATGCTTTACCTAATGCCTTGTTTGATTTTGGGGATTCTCATTCCCTTATATCATAACAATAAATTTTCTGATATCACTTACCAACCATGTTATCCTCTATGTTTAGTTCTCATGATACACAATTGAGCCCAAATGTAGATCGTATTAGCGACTCCAAGAGTGTTATATATTCATTTTTAATTATGAAAATATTTTGGATTTTATTATTATATATATTTATAGGTATTATTGTATAATTTGTATGGATTGGCTGGCAGGATTCTATGATCTCATTGACGATTTTGGAGATGGGTATCATTTACTTCCGTGAAGGGAGAGAAGTTCATGATGACTATAGAAGTAAAAGGTTAACCTAACAAAATTGAAAAGAATAATGGTATTGAAAATACATCAATAACAGTTAAATGTTTTAAATGTAGAATCTATGGGAATTAAGATAATAAATTCCCTCAGGGAAAATATCAAGAAGAAAATCATCATGATTTTATTGGTACAATTCATGCTGATGATGATGAAGAGACTACCAATGATATATGAGATGAAATAAGTGTTCAGGAATAAAGTGATGAAGCTTCATAAAAGGTTTAAAAATATAGTGGAATGATTGAATGTTTATCCAGAATAATGTTTTATAAGTAATTTTATGTTATTATGGAATAAAAAACATATAAGGATTGTTACACTATTTTTTCCCGTTAGTATTTGAATGAATATATTAAATGGTACCGGTAACCCTGAAAATTTATTCATATATTTTTGTAAAACACATGATATGTTCATAATTATAGGATAAGGAGAAAATGAGATATTTGATGTTAATAATGATCTTTGGAATGTTATAAAGTCAAAGTGATATCATGGTTTTAGTATATATAATGTTTGGTATTTTTGGTGTGTGGAAAGTGTTAATTTTGATAGAAAGAATGTATTCACTATGGTTCCACGGTTATTTTTAATATTTTTATGTTTCAAGAGAATATGAAATTCAGAATTCACATGTTTGTAATGTGGAAACCAAGAAATAACTTATGAGATATAGGAGATAAATGTTAAGTCGATTTACTTCACCTCTTTCTAAAGTTTAATATATTAAATTATTGGAAGGATTGTAATGTTATTTATTTATGGATAGTTCTAGTTATATTCTTGTTTATGTTTTTTCGATTTATTTATTATCTCACTATAGGTATAATTAAACATATTTAATTACATTTGATAAATTTTTTCTTAAGACAGATGGAATAAAAAATCATTATATTGCATGATCTACTAACACATCAAGAACGAAAAATTCAACTTCATTCCTTAAAATATAATATTAACTGGAAATTGATTAAGGAATGAATAGTGGTGAGATTGTAACAAAATCAAGTAAGTATTTATTCTCAGGAAAAATTCATCAACTTTAGGGAATGGGTCTTTAAAAAAAATTTATCGGTTTACCTTTTTATCTGAAAAATTTGATGGTAGCCTAAACCATCACAGATAAATGTCCTTCTTAATGTTATCTTTCTCCAAAACTTTTTCTCTATAAATATCTATCAAAACTTGATGGTAATATTTTCCTTCTATATCCGTGTTTTAGCTTCCCACCTAGGTTATTATATATATAATCCCAGTGTGGAGTTACTTTGGGTCACAAATACGTTTCTAGCATTCCTTTTTTGAAAAAAGTTTTCGTATTTCTTTCTACTATGTGAGTTTACATGAAAGAAAATTTCCTGTCATAAAACTTTTCTAACCCCAATGAATTTCAAGGGAGAAATATTTATTTAGGGTGTATAATGTAATACCCAATTATTTTATCATATATATTCATTTTAATTTATAGGATGTGTTATGTTGTACACTACATGAATATTAGATTGCACTTTTTCAAAACCATATTAGCTAGCGGTATGCACAAAAATATTCTTTGCTTGTGTTACACACAATATCAAGTTATTTTGATAGAATTAATATCAAAAAATTCCATGTATAAGTGGTAACTATGTTTTATAACCTATTCATGGTAATTGAAAATACGAATAGTATTAGCTTTCATCTAAAAAATCAATTTTAATGAAATTATGTGTGTCTATAAAATTATAAAATCACTATTTGTGGATTTTATTGTTAAAATATATATATAATGTATTAAATCTATTGTATTAACTAAATATTATATTTTTTATACATATTATATAAGAACAAATTCAAATTTTTAGATAAACAATTATTTTTAAAAAAATATAGTTTTACCGACTTTTGATGGTGAACCCGTTTTAAATATAGTTTTTTACAATTTTTTAATATATATTTTGGAAAATTATTATATTATTTGGAACTAGGTCATCAAAAATTACCTCGGATAAAAATTTGGTTTTTTTTGGGTGAAATTCATATTTTAATTAATAGTGAAAATGACTTCATTTTAATTCAAAACTGATGATTCATCTAATATATTTATAAAATTATATTATCTTTTTAATTAGTTTAAAAGTTTAGTAGGTTTATGTTTTTATTAATTAATATAATGTTGGTTATTGGAAAGAATTTAACAATTAAATTGGACACAAACACTTTTCAATCTATTTACAGTTTTTACTTCTTCAAAAACTGATATCTTATATTGACAGAGAATTAATTATAAATTTATTAATGTAAATTTTGTGTTTTGAATTTTGAAAAATGTATTCCAGATTATAATTTAGTGGGTCAAAATAATGTTAATATGTTACCTCATTTTTTTGGATGTCATGAATAGTAACTATGGTAATTTTTATTTACCAGAGTTGAATGCAAATTGGGTAAATAAGGGAAACAAAAAATACGATAAAGGTAATAATATTACCTTATAACTTTCCAAAATCCTACTAGATGAGTTATAGACAATCATTTTAACCTATGGGTTAGAATAGATTCATTTAATGGACTTTTTTCATGAATGTGATTTAATTATTATTAAGATAAAAGAAAGTGATGACATGTCACTCTCTTATATTTTATAAGTATACTAATTTTAATGTAGTGATAAAATTGATAAAACTTTAAACATAAATAGTATCCAGATATATAATGATATTTTATACATCATATATATTTATTTTGAATTTTTATTTATTATATAACTACCATTAATGAGGACACAATGTTGATGTAGAAATTATTTTATTATTAGAAATATCATAGAAATAGAATTATAAATATTAAAAGGAATATAATATAAAATAATTAATGGGATCCAAGAATTTTATCGGTTCCTATGATATTTTAAGAGTGTGGTAGATATTTTTGGTTGAATTTATTTTAACTGTGTAATTTACTTAATGAAAAATAGATGACTTTTGACAAAATTGACAATATAGAAATTCTTTAAAAATAACATATTATTAAAATATTATAAAATAAAAGAAAATGTTAAAAAATTACAAATTCAAAACTATAATGTCTAAATTGTCATAACGTATCCAATTATGTACAATTAACACCATATAAGTAAATATATATAACTATTTAATACATATAATATTATTACCACATATAAAATTAAATCGATTAGATAAATATAAATCAAATTCATATGGAATAAAATAAATATATAAACATTTATAAATTTTATTAGTTTATATAATTTAGACCCATATTCATATTATATTATATGTAATACACTTTTTAGGTATTTCAATTTAGAAATTAATTTATATTGATTTAACAGTTTTTGTATTTTAAAAGGTGGTATTCCTCCCTCTTATTAAAAGGATCCTCTCTTTCTCTTTTAAAAACACCTCTGAAGCCCTTTTTCTTAGCTAAAACCTTCCCATTTCTACTATTAACATTTATAACTTCATCTAAGTGGACAAAAATTGGGTATTAGTCATTCCTATAGAGAACTTTTGTGGAAATCAAAAAAAGATATTCGAAAAAGAGGTAATTGTTTTATCACCTCTTCCAAATTTTTCTTCATCTTATGCTTCCTATTATTATGTTGTTTCCATAATAAGGTAGTAAATAAAGTATCTTATACTTGATTATATTTCATTATAATTATGTTACAATGTTATACCTCCTTTTATCCATCATACGAATAATAATATCACCATCTGTGCGTACGTTTGATTTACCGTCACCACACTGTGCTGTAATTTTTTATTCAACAATACAGAATTTGGATTCATATAATGATGAGTGTAATGGATGTAAATAATTAATATGAAATGATAATTACTCTATAAAATTAATATAACATCCAATTATGTACTGTTTAACTATTGAGTGAATGAAATCATCTCTCGGGTGTAGGTATGGCCTACGACCTCCAGGATGTGATGCGATGCGATTCATTCTACATGATATACAATAAAAAATGTTAATATACATGAAATGAGTGAATAAATATTATATATATTATATTAATATCAATTTTCAACTGATATAACTATAACCAAAGAAGTGGAACATAAACATATCAGAAAAAAAATACATAATAATATAATGTATATAATATCGGAATAACAAGGGACAGTGAAATGTTAATGAAAAATGGATAATATATAATCATATATGATATCAGAATAATGAATATTATTATGTAATAAGTCAATAACATTTTTTAAATCATCATATAGGAGGTTTAGATACATATTATGCTTATCATACCTATGTTAATTTATAATTCACAATCTCATTATAATTTGATAATATTTATATGTATGTATTTATTAGGGTATATTTATCATCCAAATCCAGGTTTATTAAATATTTATCATTATATTCATTCTTATAAATTTTTATAATTTAAATTTACCCCATTATTAAATTATTATTAAATGTTTCGAAAGGAATCTTTTTACATTTTTGATTGGAGGTACTTTTTGACTTTTCCGACAAATGTACAAGGAGATTGTTTTTTAACATATACAAAATGAATGGATTTTTATGTCTTTATAACACATTATTTTCATAAGATTACGTTACACGAGTTGAAGTTTATTTTCGACTATTTTTTTTAAAATTTTGTGGCATTTTGAGAATTTAAAATTTCTTTGAAGAAGAAAGTTTATTTTCTTTAAGAATTAAGTTAGAGGGATTTATCAAAATTATTTTCTATCTAAGATGATTCACTTTAAATAGGGTTATGTTTCTATACCTATTATTAATATTATATTATTTTGTTAATAATGTAATGATATTTTATATGGGTTATGTTATTATTTAATTATGTTTAATAAAACATTTTATTTCTTGTGTAACGCTATGATAAATTATTTATGTTTTTAGGGAACATGTAAGAATGATTTCATTATGAGATGGGTGGGACATATATATCCATAAATTTCATTGTGTAAAGATTTATATTTCATGGGAAAAAATGACTCGGATGGAATGTAAATTTGATTATGTAATATAGGACAAGAATAAAATGTAAATCTGGTTTAGTAATATAGGACTAGAACGACAAGTAAATCTAGTTCAATAATACATGGCTAGAATGCAAAGAAAATCTGGTTCAATAATGGACTTCGTTTATAATGAATTTCTTGGAAGCAATGCCTTCACTATTATGGAAATCATATTATGGGGTTATTTGTTTTCCAAAATTCAATATTTTATACCAATTCTATTTTGTCATGGTTTATGATTCCATTATGATTTAATCCTTATGAACTACAAGAATTTATTTCATGACTCAAGATTTGGGAATATGTTAAATGTGTTATATTATTTTTCAAAAGTTATTTACATTTTTTATATTCTTATGTTAATGTTTTGTTATATATTTTCCATTTAAACCCATACTGAGCATTTGAGCATACCGATTTTCATGTTTTTTCCCCTCGGAATTTGTAGTATGGTTTTAGGTAAGATGCATAAAAAAGGGGTTTTATTTATAAAGGATAATGAAGGAGACTGTGTAGATGTATTATTAACCAGTTGATTATGTTTTCCAATTTCCAAAGTCCCTAAACTAATAAAGTCTCTTCTCATATGTTTGTGTCAAGTATTTAGTATTCCAAAAAACTAATGTAACATCTTTGTACGTCAATCTTTGGTTTTTACACAATGGGTATATTTATTTTTAAAACAAGTTATTCATAATGTGACACAATATACACAAATTTCTCATCCATCATAATGAGAATAATATATATATATTTTACATATTTGTTATTACTTAATAATTAAAAAAGAACATTCCCTATTAGTTTCATGCAGATTGAAATTTTCATTAGTTATCATGCTATATGTGAAATTACAAATGAAACACAAATAAATTAATTGATTTTTAATTTTGGAAGAATAAACCTTTGTTATTGAGTTTACACATTTTAGATATATTCATTGAATTCTCATCCAAGAAAATATTATTCATCTCATAAAAAGCAAACACTTTTCATAAGATTAAATCATCAATTAATTAATTATTAATAGTTAGAATTAAATTTTCATAATTTTATAAATTATTATAATATGGGTAACAATCACTTAATAGTACAAATATATTAATTCCCAGGAAAAAACATAGTAATTCTCAATTGAATTTCCCTACCATTAATATGTAAAATCCCAATAATTAAACTCAATACATTATCAATAGTAATAAAATTGAAAACAACAGAATAAAAACTCATATTTTGTTTATACATCCTCTAAACGGTGATAAACCGAGTATTTTTTATCACCACTAAGCCTCCACAAGCCACTGCATATGAAAGAAGACTATTTTAGTGGGATATCCCCTAGACTATATAAACTTTAATATAAATCTGAAAAGAGAAAAAAATTATTGAAAAAGATTAATCGTTAAAGGGGAAGAAAAAAGATAAATATCCTAATATAATATTTCATAAAGAACCATCATGAATCACCATATATTATTAATAAAAAATAGTGGATGACATGAAAATAACAGATACTACACTACTATTATTAGTTAACAAAATATCACAAAACTCAAAAGAGTTTTAAATAAAACCCATTAATGGAGTAAAAATATCATTCATTAAGTATAGGGAGGGTGATTGCCACATGAATCATGATGGACCCCAATTTGAATTAT
This sequence comes from Viscum album, assembly GCA_963277665.1. NCBI lineage: Eukaryota > Viridiplantae > Streptophyta > Magnoliopsida > Santalales > Viscaceae > Viscum > Viscum album. The sequence continues at coordinate 1,502,832,294 of OY728128.1, forward strand.
GCTGTGACAGGAGTTTCCTAGAACATTTCTAAAGGGTTCATGGTTGTGGGTGTAGTAGGACATCCCCGATACCCTACCCCCTAGAATCTTGCTGGGATATCACCAAAAAGATAGTAGGCACTTACTGTGTCCCACCAGGACCATCCACTTACCCAAACATTAGTTTTTATCTCTAATAAATTTACACCATTATTTCGGCCTAAATCCCCACCATTTAAAACTGAGAAACATGATTAGAAGATGTCTTTCACTATTTGGATATTAAAATTTTAATCCCACCAATATCTCAGTCATTCAAGACCCTTATACTTTTTATTTCTATTAATATATAACCTCATTGTTCATTACATACATCAAGACATCCTTATAGATCACACCATAGTACAATGTTATTATAGATCTCCAAATATAAAATATTTTAATAAAGATATGTTAATTATCAATTATTTTTCACCATCAAAATGTTTAGTATTTTTGAGTATTTACATACTCCACAGATTCGATTGAGTACCAAATTACTCCGTAAACCCATAAGAGTTTATCATGTAAATAGACCATGACATCCTAAAAAATCAAATTTATACATAAAACCAAAAAACAAATTCCACAATAATACCCCCATTCCAATAAAAATGCAATCATTAGCACCTAGAACATAGTTCACTAACAAAATAAAATGATATCCTAAGTATAATTAGTTCCCTCCAGCTTCACAATGTATATAATAATTATATATATATATAACAAACTTGACCAATATATAGCTCTTATAAATTTACAAAATAAAATAATATCAGAATAAAATTTATAATCTGTTCACACACTTTCCATATATAGTATACCATGACTCAAATATAAGACACTATATGTACAACCATGAATGATTAAAATATAAACAGCATATTCAATAGCGTGTATAACACACAACAAAATTCATAGAATGGAATATTAAAACCATATGCATTAGGATTTTTTTACTCTATAACCGAAATTAAATGTATTATACACATAAAAAACATGCAATACCTATTTATCATGTGTTGCATGCAATAACATGTTTCTATGATATCTCGTGTTACACACAAAATCGGGATTTACCAAACAAAAATATACTATTAATTCAATTATCTAATTTAATATTTATAATTTTTCTACTAAATTTGTGGGAATGAATTTGATTAGTTGGAATACGAAATCATATGTTTCAATTCAATTTTTAGCAATTAATTATAAAATAATATGAAAAATATTTGAATATAAATTAATTTTTTTCATAAAAAACAATTTTTATGCACCAAAGGTGTTTTAACATAAACAAAGTATGTTAGTTGCTATTAAAAGATGGTATTATAGAAATTTATTATTTATTTCTTTAATAATTTTTTTTACATTTAGCAGATATATTTTATAGGAATATGATAATAGAAATTCATTTTTTATGTATAAAAAGATGTATTTTTTGAAATGTAATTTTGCATCCTTAATATGGACCAGCTGTATTAAAATTAAATCTTAAAATTTTTATAAATTTTATTTGAAAAAATAAAATATATTTTGGAAATCATACTTTCAAAAATATATTAAAGAATTTTTTTTGTTATTTTTCTATGAAGTTTAATTTTTTGATGAATAGTGAAAAATTTAAGTATTTTACCAGAAAAATTGCTTTTGATTAAATTATTTATATTTTAAAATTACATTTTTTATTTGTTTTAAAGTCAAAATAGTTCTGTTATATATTAACTAATAAAATTTGCATCATTTTAATCAATTTCATACTAAACTTTTATATAAAAATGTTGTAAACATTTTATCATTTTCACATTAAAACCCGAATCTCTAGTCATGTCAATGGGATTGATATTGAATTAATTATTTCCACTTCTATGGATTGAATTTGGATAAATAATTGCTCAATTTATAATCAAAATAATTAATAATTTATAATGAATTTATCTTTATTTTTTACCATAATATTTTGTGGAAAACATTAAAAGTAATTATAGCAATTAAAAGAAAGATGACTTTACCGAGGCAGTAAAATTTAACAATAAGAGACAAAATGACCTAAATATTTGTGAAAAACGAATTTTATGGAAATATTTCTATGAATTTTTTCTTTTTCTATAATTTTATGAGTCTTTTGGATACTATTTCAAGAATGTGACCCATATAATAAGTTTAGTAAAGATAAAGACAAAAAAGAAACCTTTCTTCCATTTAATATCTATAATGTTTTGGGAAAGGGAGAGAACAACATAATTTTGGTTATCAAAATTGTTATTAAATATAATTTTTTCCCATATTATTAATTTATATTTAATTTTTATAAATAACTTAGTTACAAATAATTCTCATGAATCTCTAAAATAGTAATTATTTAGTTAATAAGTAACTAAAATAAATGACACTAAAAAATAAAAATTGATTAAAAGTGAACGAAATTTTTATTATATTAATGTTTATATTAATATATCATTTTACACAAATGTGAAAATAATATATTAAAATTCGATGAGTTTTATGAATTTTTATGTTCTAATTATAGAAAAATTGTCAAATACATTAATTTTATTTTATAATAAATTATATTTTATTAAAATTCATAAAATTAAGAAAAATCAATTCTTATGATTAGTTATTTAGAAATATCATATTCAGTCCATTTGTGTACCCAATTTAAATACTTTTTTTTATTTTCTTGAGAAACCATAAGGATTAGTGGTAACTGCAGAATTCCAACATCAAAACCATCACCCAAAATCCAAGTTCTTGAAAATTACACCAACTCAAAAATCGAATACATCACCCAGATTCAAATTTTAAATTCCAACTTCAAAAAAAGAAACCATATATTCTTATAGTAGTAGACCTCCTTGGGTCACGAGATATCGAATATCGAACCACTGTAATCCATGTTCCCTTGCACTAAAACACTGTACCATATCTATTGAGAGTCCACTATTGTTTGTCCAATGGAAACCGACCATACCTCATGTCATAACCAGCAAAAAACACTTACACGAATCACAGATATTTTTTGCACCACATATAACCACCCAACCTTGGTCAGTGGAGGATAAATTTTCTCCCCACCGTCACCCACCATCTCATTCACAACCATTACCATAAAAACCACATCCCCATTATTACCTTGACAGAATCCATAACATCTATTACTGATGTGTAGAGACATCAAATGAAAAGACAAATCTGCATTGGAAACAAACAATTGCTGAACCATTTTTCGAAAGAACAACTAGAACAGGAAGTGGCTGCCACCAGTCACTCCTCCTAGAATACCCCATCACTATAAAAAAACATCCCAAAACCACTTTGGTCCCATTGCAGTAGTCCAACTTGGAGGGGAGAAACAGACCTAGGATCCAGAGAAGAGAGCAAGTGAATAGGGCTTTCACAGCAAGCCACGATCATGGAAGCACCAACATCGCCTATAAAAAGAAAATTCTTCATGACATAATCATAGAAATAGAGAGAACCATTATAATGTAAAATACAAATGTAAACCCAACGATTTGACCACACTAGACGAAATGATCACCCAACAGATTCAGTGTAGAAAAAGAAATGAGATTTTTATTTTATGAATTAGATATAATATTTATAACTATTAGGTAAAAATATTATAATGCTTTACACTTCAAATTATTCTTAATGGATAAATTACATTGGTTATAAAACAAGTTGGAAAAATTAGAATACTAAAATGTTAAAATAAAAAACAAAGGAGTTAAGGAAAAATAATTGAAACATGTTTTATGTTGTGTGTATTCGGTGTTTCCATACAATAAAATATTTACACTCCAGTAATTATAAATATTGTATCTTCATGAGGTATAAGAGACCTCCCAATAGTGAATATGTTTAAGTATTTATAAGAATGTATCTCCTCCTCAACTATAAAATTCATTCAATCCCCCCACATTTTATCAACTCTAAAACCACATTGGTTCATTAAATATCTACCCAAATGTTTAAAATACAAACATCATATTCGATAGTATGTTTGACATGAAACACCAACTGTTTAAAGGAATAATACAACATGAGAATCTATGAAATGTTTACAATTATAAATAAATTAAATCTATTATAAGGCTTTTAAATTCATAGAATACTGATTTATATTTTGTTTAATGCAACAATATGATTCTTCGATAACATTCCCTCCACGCAATACTTGGTTTTACAAAACAATAATATACTATTAATTTTGTTATTTAACTAAATATTTATAACTTATCAATTAATTTAGAGAGTATGAATATTTTTATACGAATCATAAAAATATATCGTTTAATTTTTTGTTTACTAGTTAATTATAAATGTATTTTAGACCAATTGAATACAATATAAATTTTTTTATAATGAACTATTTCTATATGCTGAATGCATTTTATTTTAATAATATAAATGTATTACAATAAGTGGATGGTATTAAAAAATGTATTTGTTATAAATTAAAAAAAATTGAAATTTATCCAATATATTTGATAGTAATAAGATATTAAAAAAATCCAATTTGATACATAGAAATTTATATATTTCTAAATGTAGTCATTTTGAGTTTTAGTGGTCCATTTTTTTTAAAATTTAATTTTGATAATTTTATTTTATTTTTTTGAAAAAATAATCTTCAATTTTTTAATATTATTTTTGATATTGTCTTGGGGTTTTTTCTAAGCTGTTTTATTTTATTATGAATATTTAAAAATTAATTTTTATTGAAAATATCCATTTTTTATATAATTTTTATGAATAAATTATATTTTTAATTGTTTATAATGTTAAAATAGTTCAATAATACATAAATTAATCCAAATAATCTCATTTAAGTAATTTTTATACTAAATTATATATATATATTATAATCTATTGAAAATATTCATGTTTAAATCCCTCTCTTTAGTCACATCTGTAAGAAAGATATTAAATATATATTTTCCATTTATGTGAATTAAATTTTGAAAAATGTCTTCTATATTTGGAATAATAATTATTAATAATATTTAATAAGGTCAAAATCATTTTCTAACCTTATTAATTGACAAATCAATTAAAATTATTTATAATTATTAAGAGAGAGACAATTTTACTAAGGAATTAAACATTCAATATAACGGGTCAAATGGCCTACCAATTTTTTGAACACCCATTTTATTACCATACTCAAATCCTTATGAAATTATACAATCTATTTATGAGTTTTGAGATACTTTTCTAGGAAATTGGCCAATATAATAATTTCATTATTGAAAATTAAAAAAAAGATACTTCTCTTTCATTTAATTTCTATAAAACTTTGTGAAAGGGGGAAAAACTACATACATTTTATTATAAACCTTTTATTAAAATAATTATTTTTTTAATTCCATCATAATAATTTATAATTAGTTTTTATAGAATAATTATTTACCTTAACATTTAATGAAATGCCAATGCTGAAATTATTTAGTTATTAATTATGTAAAAATATTACTTAAAATTAAAAAATTATAGTAAATTCAATAAATAATTGTACTACATTATTATATATATATATATATATATAATTATAAAAATATTATACCTCACGGTATTTAAAATTATTAATTTTATTGATATGATGAAATTCATATTAATTAAACAATGCTAAAATCGATATTAACGTTGTTTATAATATATGATATATATTGTTAAATGAATTAAAATTAAAAAAAATTTCATTGCAAGTGACAAGTAAAATGATAGTAACTATAAAATATGTTTCAACCATGTTCCAATTTAGATTTTATAATGAACATATTTATCCCTAAATAGTAAAATCTTTGTTATCATAGTTTGGGTTAAAGTAGTGTTCTTCTATTAAAAATAATTCCAAAAAACAAGGTTTTTTATTTTTATAAAGTAAATATCATATTAATAATTAATGTTTAGTAATTTATAATTAGTGTCTCTTAAAACATCCATTATAGGACAAATTACATTGGTTATAAAACTTATTAATATAACTAAAAAATGGTAAAAACATTCAATATTAAGGAATAATATGTTTAAAACATGGGTAATATTGTGTTTTGGAATGGAATATTGACAAATTTATCTTTCAAACTAAGTAACTATCAATAATTAATCCACATGAGGTAATGGAAACCTCAAAATAGTTAATACTTTTGAGTATTGATAAGAATTCCACTCCTCATCAGCTATAAAAGGGAACATACTCCCTCTACTACTTCATACATCAAAAAAACATCATTTCAGTTAATACCTACCCAAATAACTCCCTATATTTCCTTCACAAAAATTAAAAAGCCTTATATTTTGTATAAATACAACTTAGTAAAGAATTAGTGAAAAAATAATGAGTATACCACAACAAGTTATGATATTTTTCCAAAATAATAATAATAATATTTTTATCCACCTCTTTAAATTAATTTGATATCCTTATTATATATTAAAATAATTACCTCTAATATTAGTAGGTTTTTTAAGGTTAATACCTAAATATTTAGGCTCATCCAACCAATGGATTATAAAATCATCATTTGTGTTCACAGAAGATTATCGCCTCGTGAAATGAGGTCATTAGTTTTACCATTACGACCTATCAATATTTTGAATAATATTTAAAAAAATTTTATATTTTATTTATATAATTTTTATAATTTATATAAGATTAATTAATTATTATATAATACTTATCAAAATGATTTCCATTTTATGGGAATACAATTACATCATTCGTTTGTATGAAGGAATACCACCTCAGAAAACGATCTGATTCGTTCACCATTTACATGGAATGTATTAAAGATGATTTTCCTAATAATATGTGATATATATGACATAAAAATTATATTGTAATGATAATATATATTTATATTTATAATTTATTATTCTTTCATGAAATATGATATTAAAATGGAAACAACCTTCATGCGTACATATGACCTAACATATCCATGAACGGTGTAATTCATTTTCTATCAACAAATTTTATGGATTTATCATTATGTAAATATAATTAATATATATTATTTTTATATAAACTTTTACATTATGTTTATTATTATATATTTATTTATGTAATATGCATTAAAAAATAATAAGTTAGATCAAACTCAAAAAACTAGTTGATTGGCATAAAAAACAATGAAAATTATGAAATATTGTTAACAAACCGGTGAAAAGATATAATAAAAAGAGCATATATGATTTTATAAATATTAATTTTATTTTTTTATAAGTTAATAACATTCTTAAAATCATTATAAAAAGGTTTAAAAATAATTCAATCCTACGAAATCATACGTTAATGTATTTTTTATCAATTTACATTTCATGGAGACATAATTTTATTATAAACCAATTATCAATTATACGGTCTAAATAATGCATATTTATCATGTAGTATAATGAATAAATTATTATTATTGGTATTCTATATCTCAATATGAATTATATAAACCATGGTAACTCGACATGAAAAATATTATGTGGTAAAATTAACTGTTTAATATCACCTTCTTTTGTTATTTTTATCTTTCCCTTGACACGATCACTTTATTCTAATCGGTTTTCATTAGAAATTACATTTATATTATATAAGAAAAATTCTTCTGTAATGGGTATGATTATTTCCTAAACTATATAACATTATAGCATGATGAGTTTACATAGAAAGATATTAATTAGTTGAAGTAATATTTGTAAATCCTAATCCTTTACCCAATAACGATACTTGATGAGGCATGAAGTTTAAAAAATAAATTGATCATTCCATATATGATGAATTTTTGGGACTAGTATTACATGAGATAGTGACCATTTAATTTAATCCCCTTGATGGATATGTAGTATCATGAGAAGAATCTATTTGCAAACCCATATGGGCTTTTACCGAAAATGTTTTAAAATATCTTGTGAAGGGACTTATTGGAAATAGTTTCATGTCTATGGAAAAAATTGAGTATAATATTTAATCATTTCATGAATTAAAAATTTATTTACTAATATCCATGAGATTTTCAATAGGAATAGATCAATGGATTAATTTCTTTTCTAGTATATTGATTAAAGGGAATATATTTCATTTTTTTAGTTTTCTATATATATCATTCAATGTCTAGTTTTTTAAATGGAATACGATTTTAGTTATTTAACATTCCATATAGATTATTTATTTTCTTCAAGTTTAAATGAAATTTTTGATTCTTTATTTACTTTTGTGAATGTATTATTCCTTATCTAGTTATTTAAATGGAATGTGTGTTCAATTATTTACCTTACCATGTTTATTATGCTTATTGATTCATGCAAGATTCATTTATATTCAACCCTTACTATTAATTTAGGCATACAATTATTTTTTCCTCTCTTGAGGATTCAATGATGTTTAATATGAATTATATTCATGGGTATTCCAGATGAAAACAATTTATTCTTAGAAAAAAATTAGGTTTGATTTCTTTTATTAATCTATAATACTATTGTGAATAATTTATCTTGTTTATCAAGAATATTAAATTTATCGGTCCTTTATGAACTCATTTAAATTATTATTATGCTAATTTAATAATCGAAGGCTCTGATTCCTATATTTCTTTGGCTGGGTCATTAAACTATCATCCTAGAAAAAATATTATTTTTAAAAAGTATAGAAACCAAATAAATTTAGTTATAAATATTGTATTATAAAAAATTATATAAACTCATATGCCATATGATAATTTCATACTTTATAGAAACCATGATACATGTTTGATAATTCACACATCTTTGAGTATTAAGGTAAAAGATGAAACAACCCTAACAAACTATCGTAAACATATAAAACGTCAAAAAATATGAAACACTATCATGTCCCTGTAATTAAATTAATACATGGAATATATGATTTTTACTTATAATTACACACTAATTTCTGTTAAATTATAGTTCTATATTAAATATAGAATATAATTACTCACTCAATATATATGAATCTTATTCCAAATAATTTGCCAACGAGCCCGTACCCAAGTGGTATGGACTCATGCATGGAATCTAAGCGACCCAAGTTCAAAAAAGGGTGGATATAAATTTTTCGGTTACTATATAAGTATATTACTAGGTTTGTAGTAGTGATGTAGTAGATATTTTTTAGTAATGTAATAGTTGGAACTATTCACCAGATTTTGGCCTTCAGGCCACCAGTTTGGACCTATAGGTCTCAAGGGCCATCGAGTAATAAATCATCTTTAGGCCTCAAGGCCTTAGGGCCACAGAGACCATGGAGTATCCTTGTTCACAATGAGAAGGCCCCAAAATAAAATTAGAGCAATAAGTATAGCAGCCTCTCGAAATAGAGCTAACCGGATTGGAAGAATGACAGGGTATGGAAACTGCCATCAGGACCTGGCATCGTGCAGTTTGTGTGGGGAAATACTAGCTGATTTGCAATGCAAGGTGGGGATCTAGGTGATCAATGATGCAGACGATGGGTAAGGGGGAGTTCTTGTGGGTTGGGCCTATTGGTCATGTATGGGTATAGTATACCTATGGGCCTTCAGGTCATGTATTGGCCTTCGGGTCATGTCAGGCCTTGTGTCTTGGACCTACGGGTCATGTAAGGGTTCCCCTTCAACCCATAAAAGGGTTATTTCCCATAATAAAATAAAATAAATGCCTCTGGGCCATTTGGGTATTCTATATTAGTAGGTTTCTTTCACACCAATCCAGCTTTAAATATATTATGAACCAATCAAGTCACAAAAACAATATCATGAAGAAATATCACCCATTAAGATCATACATAAAATGTGATGTATTATATCTATTGAGATAAGATAATTAATCATTGCCTTTAAAAATTGGATCATTTTCATCATATTATATAGAAATAATGTTATTATAACTATATAAATAAAAACATATCAATCAATATAATAAAAACCCAAAACATCAAAAATCATTGTAATATCAATTGAAGGTCCATTATTCATCAATAACAATTATAAAAAATAGTTATAATCATGGTATTTCATCATATTAAATATATATATATATATAATCACAAAAACCATCAATAGGGTCCCATGTTTTCATCAAAATTTCAAATGACCTCAAAATCTATAAAAGATAAATTGTGTCATATTGAGTAAACTCTGAGATGTTAAAGGTTCCCAATAAATAAAACTAGTTCAAACTAAAATCACTACACTTCTAATGATAAATAAATAAACTCCCAAGGAAAATGATATTATTTCATAAGGATTGGCTACTTATACCAACAATATAATTTCTTGTAAGATACTAATCAGATAATGATAGGATTTATCTAGTGATTTTTCTAAAATTTCTTGATATTTACTAGGATATTTAAGTTATTATAAAAAAATAAGTGAATAATTATCATTTAGATTATTTTAGGGTATTCTTGAATATTAATTATGTATGAAGATAAATGTTTCAATAAGATATTGGTGTATTGAATGTGGTTGAATGTATATTTTGTCAACTATCATACCACTAAGGTTATAATAAATTTAATTATTTATAGAATACCTATATCAAATATATAGACAACTAGATTCATAATCAAATCACATCTAATAGACAAAACATGTGATGTAGTTTTTTGGATTGATAATGTGATAAATGGATTTCTAGGTCTACATGGAAAGGAAGTGAAGGCTATATAGACTATTAATAAAACAAAAAATATAAAAACTAAAAAAACTGTATATAATTGTACTAGAAGTAAAATCTACATTTTGAAAGTATTCACGACCTTGCACATTTAATAAATTAGATTATAATTTATGTAATACATGAAAATTACAATTTAAATTGTTATACTCATTGATATGTAAAAAATTAATACCATTTTCTCCCCCATTACATTTTATATATAATGTATTGCTAGTGGAAATACTAATTAATATACATTATCATTTTTTTACATCACAAAATATGGTAAGGATGTATAATATTATGTCTCATAATATAAATCATAGTAATTCATTATTACGGCCCATGATTTTATTAAATACTTTTTTTTACTTAAATAAAATGTGAGAATATTTTATTTTATATAGAACTAAATAATAAATATCAATGAAATATTATGTTATAATATTAATACATGAATGAAACATATTGTAGAAAAATGATAGTGATAAATTATGAAGTCATACAATCAAAACATAAACAATTCATTATTCATTAGTAAAAGTTGTTTTTTATATATTATAATTTAATTTAAAAATTAAATCAATAAATGATGTAAGTTAAATTAGATAAAACATTATGATATTTTAATTTTTAATGTCAAAATTTTGTTATTTTTTTAAATTTATTTTCATATATTATATTTTATAGATAAAATGTATTATTCAGTTTTTACAGAAATGATAAATTTTAAGACCAAAAAATAAGAAGAGAAATATTTTTTAAAAAAAATTTAAATAATAAAATATGTATTTAAGTAGTAAAAATTTATTTTCTGAAAAAAACAATTATGAAATTATAAATACGATATTTAGAATTTTATAATCACAAATAATATTTTCCTATAAAATAAAAGATTTTTTATCACTCCTTTTAATTGAATATTATTCATGTAAAATTTGTTTTTAGGTTTATTTGAAATCCACATAAAATTTTCTTATTTTATAATAAAACATTTCATTTCATTATTATCAGTTTCCTTGAAATTTTTTTATTTAAACACAAAATTTTTGGAATAAAAACAATTTTTTTCAGTCATAAGATATTTTTCTTTATCCAATGCACTAATGATAAAAATAATTTTATAATTAGACAAAATTTTATATGATAAAATGTATATTATATTTTTAATTATAACATACATATTATGTGATTCAGGTATTTTAATTTTAAGACGTTAAATGTAAATTACATTGATATAAAACTATATATCAGATTCTAATATAAAATAGTAATATTAATAAATCAAGGGGTATAGGGATTGAAACATTATAAAAATATTTTTCAAAATTAGTAGTTGAGAGAATATAGATCTTATATAACCCAACAATCCATTTTTTTGATATATTTAAGAATATGAAATATGAAATATGTCCCTTCGTTATATTAAGCTAATATAATTATAAAAATGTTATTATCCCCACCTATGTGATTTTAATCTCCCCACCCCATCAAGACCACTCAAAGAATTTGGTTTACAAATAAATAACATTATAGTATCTTTTTTTTTGAAAATATTGTTTCTTTTTTCTTAAAACTCTATTCACAATATATTAATTTATGATCTCTATTTCTAATGAGTCTATCAAGAGAATGCCTCATTTATAAAGGAGGTTACTATGCATTCAAATAATTATGAATCCATGGAATGTTTGTTTATGAATCAACATATTTTCATGAGTTTTTATGATTACATTTTACTATGGTATTACAAAATTGAATAATATTATTCTATGAAGACCATATAATTCCAACTCTAGCCAGGGAAAAAGAAATGTTTTATTAAAATATTTACCAGGATGGATTTATTTTCTTAAAAGTATATCATTGTAGAAAATAATTACCACCCTATTAAATGTAGGTTTTCCACCCTTTTCCATATTTTTCTTTTCCATAAAATGTTCTCTAATTTTTTTAAATCCCATGTATGTGATATCTTTGTTGAATCACATATTTTACTTCCACTCAATTAAAAATATATTCTGATACTATTTTTAAAATGTTGGTTTTCAATAAGGTATTCCAAAATATATAAAATATTCTCTATTTTTTAATGATAACTTTTTTAATACATTGAAAATTGGTTTTGGAAAACTATTATATCATTTTAATGAATATAATTAAATACTTTTTTAAAGAAATTTATTCACACAATTTTTAATTCCCCTATGAAAAAGTAATTTTTAATGAGATCCAGAACATCTTGCATTAAATGAATGTTTGAACGTTTTATAAAAAATCATTTATATAGTTGATATTATTTTCATATTTATCTTAAATTTATTTATTTCCTTGAAATTTATTTTTCGTAAATCACCTTCTGTATATTCATATAAAAATCTCATTTTGGGGGAGTGAATTTAGGTTAATAAATACTTTTTACTATTAAGGTTTACTTTTGTGATACCATTTGGAAATGTTAAGAATGAATTTTTTTATTTCCATGGGTTCATTAATCAATTAATGGTAAATTATTTTCATTTTGATATTTTGAGAAACCTATATTAATTTACACAGGTTCCTTATAAAAATGAATTATTTTCATCTAAACAACATATGAAAACAATTTTTTTCATTGGTTGTTTTTATTTTATAAGGGAATTATTGTCATGTTGAACATACATGTATTGATGAAATGTGTGTGGGGTATTATATATCTATAAAAATAATTGGTTAGTGTTTTATGACTAAAGAGATAATATAGTGTGAGTATTAAGGGATATTCTTGTAAATAAATGGTCTGGACATCATAGATATTCTCATAAACTAATTAGAGAGTCTTCTTGGATGTGGTCCCAAACTAAACAGTGAACCAAGTTATATCTTTTCCCGAAAATTATGGTGAGTATTATTGTATATTCTCCAAAAATTAAGGGATGAACTTCTTGGAAAATATCACTATATGATGATACCTTATTCTTATTTTTATTCTAGAGAATCGTAGTTATTTTTCAAATTATGGTAATGTTACATTTTCATCATAGATTCTTAAGATTATTCTACATAGATCATATTTATTATATCACAACACCAGGCTATTTCTCAATGATATATATTTTTTCATATATATTCTTATATTATGAATCATTGAATACTCTGAGGGATTACATGTTATTTTAATATGAAAATTATCCCCATCTAATGTTTTATCTTGTGATTGTGATGTAAAACATTGGGACATGATGTTAAATTTCCCTTAGAATAAAAATTTTATCAGACAAATTCCATATCTTTATATTCCCCAGGGTTCGATGTTAATTAAATATTATAAGATGTATATAACATAGTCTATTGTTGCCTAATTATAGATGAATTTTCAAATGTGTTGCAGAATAAGTTCATAATGAAAATAGTCTCCAAAGACACTAATCATTCTATAAATCATATTTTGAGATATTTTTTTTAAATTTATTCATTATCACATGTGAATGATATAAAACTAATACATTTTTAGATTGGTTCATTATAAAAATATCATGACAATTGTAGTAAACATAGCTACAACTAAATTTTCTAAAATATACATTGTTAATTAATTATTTTAATAGAAATTATAAAATTAGACACACATATAGCTTATTTTTGAATATATGTTATATGTGATGGAGATATTTGCATGAAATTTTCTTTAATAGGATGGAAACATTCTTTAATAGAGATACTGTGACTTAGGACTCCCTAAGATGGGATTTTTATATCAAATATTTTAAATTTTCTTATAATTTAATTTATCCTATTTCCTATATTTTCTTGAAAGAATTAAAATATTGTACTCATATTGAATATTCACTAAACAAAGAATATGTAAAATAATAAAAAATAGTAATTCTTACTTTATTCACCACAATGGGATAGTCAGAGGATCAGATGTAAATGATAACAAGATCCTAAATGAATCTTGTAAGCTTCAATATAATATGTGGAAGAAAAGTTTTCTTCCACAATCACTCTATGTGTATATAACCTGACACTATTATCCAAAATTTAGTAGTTACTATAATAATTTTGCACTAGGCATAATTTATTGCATCCTGAAAGTCCAATTAGTTTTATTTACAAGGAAAAATAGATACATACTTGATTCTCACAATAAATTTTCAAAAAATAAAATATGAAAAAATATTTTCATTGAGAAAATTATTATTAAAAATATAATTTACAATCATATAAACCGTGTAAAACTACTTCAAATCCTAGGTAATTGTTCAAAATAAATTGTTGATCTCATATGCTCTGTAATGGAATTGATGTAACAGAATCTATCATAGAATAAATAATGAATGGATAATCGTGAAGGAATACATGATTATAAAAATATGACATATAAATTATCTAAAATCCTTGAAACATATCTATTCATATCATAAATACAATTATATGGACATCAATAACTAATTTTATAAGGATTGAATGTATAATGAGGTTGAATTCTAACTTAACATTGACTCATCGAGCTATAAAATATTATATATATAGTTAAGGACTTGGAAGAATGGAAAAAATTGATTCTCTCATGAGAAAAATAAATTCATCTGATGGATATGTAATTATGGATCCCACCGACCAAATTAACATTATAAATAATTCTATATATGAATTAACTATAAAACATACTCAACAAGCATTAATAATTAATAAATTTCTATATTGGATGTATTGGAATGTTGAATTTCAACACATTTTAAATTCAAAATGATGATATATAATAAAAAAATGATGCATGGTATCATTAGATTATATCCTTAGAAAATAATAGGATTTCTAAAATTATGTTTTAATATATGAAAAGACCTTTTAAAGATCACTGGTAAAATTCTTGATTAATATACCATTTTTATTTTGAAATAAATTATTTAAAATCTAAATTTTTCCAATATATTAGAAAAATATGTTATTTATAATTAAAATTTAATCTTTTAAATTGTTATTATATTTAATAATTATTCATAATTAATAGAATATTTTTTTTGTGGTATGTTATAACACATCTTTCTTCACAAATTTTGTAAAAAGTACCTCATTTATAAGGTGACATAGACATTAATTTTTTGAATTTTATAGATTTTAAAAAATGGTTTCAAATATCTTTAAATAGTCATTTCATAATATTAAAAACATTCCAAAATATATTCTAATGAAAATATCCTTATAAATAAAAAATCTTCCAGACTGAAAAAAGTCAATTTTCCTTAATCAATGTATTTCAGGATTTTGAGTAATTAGGAAGATGAAAATTGAATGGAAAATTGCAATTTACCTATATAAAAAGTGGAGAAAAAATATATAGGTTTTATGATATATGTATCATATATTTCATTTTATTTAAACGTAAATAGAAACAATATAAAATATTGATGAGATTGTGAAATCAACCCTTACCACAAGTACAAATTCCATCCTAAGTGATTTAAACTTCATATATTAGAAATTTAAAATTATTATTTATACATAATGGAACTATATATATAATTATAATATCAAAATAATTTATATAACAATATTTAAATGTACATATATTAATAATTCATTATCAACATATGTATTTCTAAGTGTTAAATGTATTATTCTTCATTTTTATTTTAGTTTGGTCATTCAATTACAAGAATATTTTGCATTGATACATCATATAATGAATTTATATAATGAGATAAATTTCATATATTATAATTATATAAATATTAATAATCATATTTGAATGGTGGACAGTAAAAATGAATCACATTTCTTCTTGGAGATGGTAGTCCACATGTGCGCCCAAGTGACATTATCAATTTTTAATGACTTGAATGGTATGAAGTTAAATGATATATTACATTTTTTGGAACATATAAATTTCATAAATATCATATATATTCATTAGTAACAAATTTATTGTCATTCTTGTAAAATGGAAATGAAAAAATAAGTACACCAACATGTAGAGACAGTAATCCTTACGTATGCATAAGTAATGTTTTCACGTTAACATGAAGGAAAGGAGGAGAAAAATATTTGTAAAATAATAATAAAAAATTAAAATTCTATTTATGATAAATTATTTCTCAGTTTATTATGCTTAAAATATATTTATAGGATCTATAATAAGAAATAAATTTGAAAGAGTTAGTAAGAGCTATTATGAGTTATTTGGTAGAACAGAATTAGATCCCATATTATGGACCTTAGTAATGATATATTTCATATAGAAAACCCACTAAATCATATATCGATATTTTTAGAATATAATTTTTAAGGTTTTTGTAATTATAGGTGGCTCTATGTGGTGTAAAAAGTATAGAGGGGTTCCCTTTAATAGTGGGGTGAGGGACACACCCATATTTTTTAAAATGATTAAAATATGATTAATTCAATTTCATTGAAAGTGTAGAATTGAAAATTAAATATAAATACTACGGTATTAAAGGATTAAAAAAATTTATACAACAAAAATTAAGGTATATTTTTTTGGAATTATCACTACTTTTTAACCTATGTTAACCCGATTTACCCTTTTATTACAATAAGTGATTATTCATATTTTTACTATTCATAATTAACAACAATTAAGTTGAACATATTATATTATATTAATAATTTTTTAAAAGATATTTAATCCATTTTAATGACTTAACTTTTATAATATTACTAAATTAATAATAAATTAATCCCAAATGACGCGATGATTTTTTTTATAAAAATTGTCATTTAAGTCTAAAAGTATCTATATTCCATGTGAAAGTGTTATATTTAATGAAAAAGTATAAATGGGTAAATTTTTAATATAATTTTATTTAATTTTAAAGAAATATAAATAAAATTGTTTATCCATAAATATTAAAAAATAAATAGAAATTTTCTTTTGAAAAAATTACATTAATTATTCACCCAAAAATTAACTTTTTTCAGAAAATTCACCAAAATTATGCTAAGATAGTTTTTATATTATTATTCAAAAAATCATATAATTTTTGTAAAATTAAATTTCTAATAGAGTTTTAATTAATTAAAATATCACTTCCTGAAATGATATTAAATCCATTTTTGAATAAAATATATTTTTAAATAATAAAATGACTTTACTAAAAATTGAGTGCCTATTTATTATGAATTACTATGTAATTTTTCCTTAAATAAACCCACTATAATCATTTTCAATAATTATTTTATTATTATTCATACCATATAATCCAATGGCTTGGGAATAAATTTATAATATATCATGATTCATTTAGAGTTGAATCTGCTAATAAAAAACATTATCCGGGAAGTTTAATTATTATAATGAAAAATATATCATAAAATATAATTGTGTTAAATTAAACTCCATTATTAGAATCTATCTTTGAAATTACATTACTCGAATTGAAATAACTAATGATACTTTCCCAAATCACATGCTTGATTTCCCATGTAGCCTAAAAAACAATTAAGGGTTCGCCATAAACCATTGATGAGGTGGGTTTAATTTATTTGTTATACCTTCTCTCTATAATCTAGAATCTCCACTAATTATTATTCATAAATATATTTCTCCAACTGTATTAAGTTTTCGTTATGTAAAAGTGTGTATTATGTTATATACATCACGTGGAGTGATATGTGTATCACATCATGAATTTGAGATAGATACAATCGAAGCGTCAAGTGATAATCTAACATCTTGATATATGAGTCGTCTCATACAGGGCTACAGAATGGCATCTATCCTATCATACATAGAGGCTAGAGTTCCTGTAAGTCATGCTTCCTCTTCCCCCTTCGGCCTGGACAAATCTTGAAGTGTCTTCTCTGAGATCGGCTCTGCCTCAGCGTGGCTTGGCATCGGTGTGGCGCAGTGGGTATCTGCCATGGACAAAGTTGTCTCTTGTTTAAATTGGTTTATCATTTCTCAGACCATCAAAGTTTCTATGGATTCTCGTGTCTTCGTTATCGTCTTTTCTTGAGCAGCTCGGTCACACCATCATTCTTCTAGTTTGGTTTGATGGGTCTTGGTCAGGACAATGTGCTCAATGTGGATTAGGTGGTTCGGTCCAACATGGCTTGGTGAGGCTTTATGAACGCTTCTGGTACGGCTCGGTGATAAATTTGATGTGTTTCAGAGTGGGGATGTCATGGTATTTTTATTTCTATATAGTATTTCATGTTTTTGATTTGGTACATCCACGGTTTACATAATTTTCTATGAAATTGGTTGGATGTGAAATTGGTTCTCTAGTTAGTTGATTGTCGTTGGAGGTTCAAGGGATCATCTATTATGGAACCCATATTGTCTAAAAATATTTTCTTCAGATGAGGATAGAGATGATCGTCTCCACCATGCGTGACTCTTTGGATCTGGAAGATTGGGAGGTAATGGCGTCACTAACGGTACCAGGCCCATGAGTTTTTCCCAGGGATAGCCTACTGAGTCTCCATGCTCTGGTGGAGGTGTATCTTAATGATATTGATGTCGGGAAGAGGCAGTTCAACGTAGTCTTGATCTAGTTTGTAACCCTCTTTTTTTCAAATTTTGTTAATGTCATGATGACCTTGAAGCCTTGGTCACCCCTTTACCCTTAAAAGGGTCTTATCCAAAATAAATAAAAATATTAGCCTTTAGGATATTCAGTGAGAATCCAGATATGATCATGAATTTGAAAAGGGATAATTAATCAAGGTTTCAACTTTACTTTCATTATAAATCTCATTAGATTCCTCCAAGGATTATTTCATTGGAATTACATTTCACAAATTTCTATCTCTTATTCTCATTGATGACTATCATTATATTTTTTTTGTCCACTTTATGGTCACCCTTTGTTATTTTGAATTGATCTATCATTCTATGAAATTTCTATTTCTTTATTAGGTCCCTATAAATATTTATTTTTTCAACTTCATCTAAACAGATTAATGTTCTATAATTCCTTTTTGAGAGAGATTCAAATGGATCCACCAGAATAATCGATTGAAATATACTCTTTTAATAAAATTATAGAAAGCAAAGGTTTTGTTCCAAACCACATTTGGAAATCATTAAGAAAATTCAAAATATGTTCTCTAGAGTTTTAATGGCCCACTAAGACTAACAATTTTTCTAAGGATGATAAAAAGTACTGGAACTCGAATTTTTACCTATATCCTAATTAAAACTTTTCAAAAACTTTGATGTGGACCATAGATCCTGATTAGATATAATTGAAAATGGTACTCAATAAAATTTCATAATATCATTAATTTATAATTGATTTTTTTAATAGATAAATCTTATATAATGAAAATAAAATTCTCTAATTTCATAAGGTGATCAATTAAATCACAGATAGAGTTTCTTGACTTAGAGGTTTTGTGGAGTATGACAATGAAATCTTAGGTATTGTTTTACTATTTACATTCTAGTAGTGGTAATGGTTATAACAAACTGTTAGACATTTTACTATTAGTATCAATATACTAACAAACTGAGAATATGAATGTGTACTCTGTAATATCCATTTTTATGTCATCCCACTAGAAATACCCTTCTAAATCTCTATAAATCGTTAATCTTACAAGATTAATAGACAATGATGAATTTTGTGTTTACTCTAATAGATCCTTATTTACACTTGTTATTGATATAACACATACTCAGTTCTTGAGCCTTTCCATTCCAGCATGATCATGGTAGAAATTAGGAATATTCCTTACCTTCTTCTATAATTTTATATCATCCATCAATGCATTTTTAATCCCTACATGGATGGATGGTTGAACAATTATTCGAGAGAGATATAATATTTCCCATTTACTCATTATTTTATTTTTTTATCTTCCAAAAATCCATAAATATTATATATATTTTAATCATTATCATGGAAAAACTAGCATGGTCTTCCCAACTCTTATCATATTCCACCTTGTTCACTTTCCCAAGGAAGTAACGTACAGAGTAGTTATAATCATTTATCAACTGCAACCATATTCTCTATACAATACTGTACTCTTCCTATTTAAATATATACATAAATATTCTACGATAAATATATATTTCACACCATTAACTATACATATAATTCATCTATATCATCAATGAAAAACATACCACTTCCAGCTCCAAATCATGTGTCGGGAGTTTTTCACATAAAATTCTAATTTGTGGGAGGAAAATACTAGAAACATTTTATTATGAATGATGATGAATCCTGATGCCAAATTTTTAGGAATTAGTATATATCCCAAATAGTTATATACTATATAGTTTTGTAAGAAAAGGTGCACTAATCAAGATTCTCGATAGTTCATTGAAATTTCCCCACATTCTTCTATATAAAATAATATTACCCCTTTTATGTAAAATTGGAGTATAAATAATATATTCATCAAAAATATCTTTATAAGAATAATAATTTTCCATACAACTCATGGAAACTAGATATTTATGTTGCTATAGATAGTTTGGGAAATCACTGAACAACTTATATCATTGAAGGATCACTCGATATGACACCACATGTGATTATATGACCCTATAATGAAATTTTCTGAATCCAAACTTTACACTTTGTAAATTTATCATAAAAATTATCCTTCTTCAGTGTCATTAAAAAATTTCCCAAATGATACAGAAGATCTTCATTACTATTTTAATATATAACAATATCGTTTATATAAACTGCCACAAACTAATCAATGAATGCTCTGAACACTCGATTAATTAAATCCTCAAATATAATAGGATAATTGGTAACACCAAATAGAATTAATATAAATTTATAATTACCATACCCCATATATAGGGATATTGTGGGTATTTCATATTTCATGTCCCTTATATAATGATCTATATGTTCAAGATCAATCTTGGAAAAATATTGATCTCCATGAAACATATCAAGCTAATCATTGATATAGGAATCATGATACATGCATATAATACTGATATTGTGATGTTTACAACAATCAATACAATTGAAAATTGACCAATATTTCTTCTCAACAAAAAGAAATAGTAAACCCAAAGATGATATACCCAGTCATATAAATCCCATTTTTATATTCTCATGGAGTTTATATTTAAATCCTATAACTCAATAGAGGTTATTCTGAACAGAATCCTTAAAATTGGTGTAAAACCAAGTATGAGTTCTATTTTAAACAAATCTTCAAAATTTCTTCCACAAATAAGAATTTCATCTAGAAAAACACATAAATATTCTTAAAAATATGAACATTTATAATTTTTAGTTTCCCATCATACATTTGAGGTAGATATACCTCATGAATGTGTAGTAAAACCAATGTGATGGATATAATTTATATTCAGAGTTTAGGTTCATTCTCAAAATTATATAAAATTGTACATTGATTTAGAATATTGAATTTAATGTCCCATCCATGAAAAATATTATGGGATCTATACAAATAGATCCATCCCATGCCCAATATTTCCTCAAATTCAACTACATAAAAAATAAAAAAGATTTACTAGAATCACATTAACGTAATCTTTTATCACATATGAGATATATAAAAGTTATGTGATTGTCATTAAATTTTGAGTTTTAACTACCAACACAACATTTAATAATTTTTCGGTGATTTGATACCCATATAAAATGATTCATATATAAAATATTGAATGGAATTATAATCAAATAAAACATTTCAAATCCTTGGTGGGTGATAAGTGTACCATTAAACACATATCTTGAAACTTTAGCATCAGCTATATTAATTTCATATTCATTTACTTCTCCCCATAGATTCTTTTGAGTATGATCAATTGAAATTTGAGGTATTGGTTTGAAAAATGAATTATCTTCTTATAGTTAATGAACCTTAATTTCATTTCTTTTGAATTAAAATTTCATCATGTGCGTGATGTATTTTCACTCCATAATTGAAGAAAACACTTTTTCCACTAAAATATATACCAGGTTGTTTCCTTCCACAAGTATCACGTGTTGGAAATTACCCCCACATCTTCATTCCCATATAAATTTTTACCCATCCATCCTCTTATTCTCATTGTTTACTTTAAATCTAGAATAATTGTATTATTTTTATATATTTTAATAGAATCGGACACTATATCCTCTTATAATGATATGATTTAGGAAGATTGTTCTTTTTGAAGTATTTGATTTATCCTAATCAAGAAATGATAAATATAAATATTTGTATTAAATACATAGTATGAAACATGCCTCTATAACCATGTAAACATAGCTTCATAAAAAGAAACATTTTACAATTTCTTTTTTATAGAATAATTAATTATCACTCTATATGTCCTAATTGTTTAAGAGGTATATTTTTTTCCAAGAGAAAAACGTTAAATTCATTCCACTCCATAGTATCTATTTATATAAAGTCCTTAGTTTTTTGAATCAATTACCTATAAATATATGCATCCCCCATGAGAAGATAAGCATCCATGAAAACCATCTCCCTTTCATTACTTTACGGAGTGTAAAATATATTTTCTAATGGAATAATCAATTTCTCATATACTAATGTATTTTTAGTTCTATTTAATAAGGGATTATTCCTTTTCACAAAAAATTCTAACAATATGGAACCATGTTTAAGATCCTTATACATCTCTATATGGTTTATGTTATTGGTTAAAACATGCCTCATATATCCCAATATAGTTATAATTTATTCATGTTGAGATCCAACTCCAACTCAAGAATAATTTTATTTTCTTATTGGTAAATATTTACATATATTACATTCATTAATATAGTTCCCATTCCTTACAACCAGGCTACATTTCAAAAAAAAAACATGTATTATTTCCTATAATTATGAATCATATTATATAATTTTTAAACTCTATAAACGCATAACATTAATTGAAAATATCGGAATAAATAATCTTGTAATCATAAAATCGGTTTTATATAAATATTATCAAATCATAAAAATATTATTAAATATTTCACAATGTATTGTAAAAAATGATTTAACTAATGAATATACCCTTGGGAGTGTCCATATAGCTACATAGTAAGTGATCTTCTAATGTGCACTGAAATGATGGATAAAATAAACTAAATGAATATTTTTTCGGGTTATTACCCCATGATGCATTTGTTTAGAAACCTCATCCACTTATACAATTCATATTGGGATTTATGGAATGGAAAACCACATAATCTCTATGTTACCAAAATTATGAAGATATTATCCTAAAATTAGACATATACTCAATGTCGGTCAATGTGTAATGATCCCAAATATATGTTTTAATTAGTATAATTTAAAAGGGTTGTCCCAAAACCATTTAATAGCATATGTAAATACCATGATCCTAGTAGCTCATATCCAATGATCACATTATTAAATCTTCATTATATATATGTGTTCTCATCCTAAATGATTGATTAGTTTTGTAGTCCTGGAATGGTAGAAGCATTCTTTTTTCTCCCAATACATTTTAAAACCTAAAATACAAAATATAAATTTATTTTAGAAATTTATTATTTCTTATACAATTACTGTACATATAATTCTTAGTACACATCTATACATCCCGGGGAAAGGTAACATAATGACGTTGGTTACCTTATATTCTAAGTAAGGGAGTATATCAAACAAAATCTATCATAGAATAACTAATAAATAATTAATATGGAAAGAATAAATTATGATAATAAATGACATATAAATAATATCATGAGTTTAAAATTAATCCATGGATGTACTAAAAGTAATCTCATAGACATAAATTAATTATATTATAATGATGGAATGCGTAATGTTGGACTTCTACAACTTGTTTTTGAGGCCACAATCCAAGATATCTTATATAAATGGGAATGGCCTTGATGAAATTTATAATCAATTTTGTATAAAGATATATATCAAGGAATCAACGGGATATGTAATTCAAGGTTACATTTATTTTTTAACATGTTCTACGAAATCATAATATTTATAAAAAATATAACATAATCATCAAGACAAAATAAACAATAAGTTTTTGAATTGGAAGAACATGAATATAGAATATCAATAATTTCCTAAGTACATATGAGAATAATTCGTCAAGTGAAATATAGTGGATGATATCATAAGATTTGATCCATTTATAATCATCTGATTCCATATAGTATTTTGACATAGATGAAAATAAATCTAAAATATTGATATACTTTTTCTTAAGAAAACATCCATTTTCATTTTGATATCACTTTTTAAAAATATAAAATTTTCCAGAATATTAGGAAAATATTTTTTTACAAAATAACATTGAAAACATGTAATTTATTATTCAATGAAAATATTAGTATTGTTTTTGGGAAAATTCATTTGTGTGGTGTTTTCTAAAAACAATTTTTCACAGGTTTTTAAAAAGTAACTAGTTATAAAAATGAAAAAAATATCTATTAAAACATTTTTTAGTATATGAAAAATATGGTAAAAATATTTTTAATAAATATTTGAATAATTTTTTTAAAAAAATTATAATGTAACTATAATGATAATATGGATATATAATAAAAATATTAATGACCAAAAGAAAAAAAGTCAAATTCAATAATAATGCTCTCTCAGACTTTTGATTATATAAGGAAATAAAACAAAAAGAAAAATTATAATTTGTTAAAATGAAAAGAGGAGGATACAATATAACTGGCTTAAGATATAAATAGTATATAAAACCCAATGAAAACATAAACATATATTTTCCTGAATAATGATATGATCATGAAGTTAAATAGTATAACAAATTCCAATTTCATAATAAGTGTTTTAACCTCTAATAGAAATAATATAAATTTGTTAAAATTATAACCAAAACCATTTATATAATTATAATTTTATTTATAATCCACTTAAAATATTTAAATACAATTTATTAATAATTTTCTATTAAAATCAACATTTTTGGGGTTTTAATTGTTTCATTTTTCATATATTGTTTGATTTAGTATTTTTATTCAAAGATATTTATCATTATTATAAAATAAAAATAAAAATATATTATGGTATAAATATCATATATATTAATTTAATACATATTTAGAATATAACTTGAATGGATGACTATAAAATAAATCACATCACATCATGTTCATGGTAGAACACATGTATTCATGAGTGACATTATTTTTTTTACGGTGTGTAATTGTATGAATTTAAATGATATAATATATTTAGATTACTATAATTATTTCATAGATATATTATATATTTTTAATATCCCTATCCTATAATCATAGATTTTGTAGTCACTTCAATAAATTATAACTTTATACAAGTGACTACATCCTAACGAAGCAAATACATTAGTAGTCTATGTAAACTGGATACATATTTTAATGTAAAATTACAATTGAAAACATGATGTTCATAAAATGAGATTAAATATTAATATTCCTTGAGTTAATTAATAGATTCCTTATTCATATCCATAGGAAAAGAAATGAAATAAGGATGATATGAAATGCTTAGTAAGGGTTACGTACAACGAAATTTGTTATGAATTAATAAGGCATAAAAAATTTAGAAAGGTAAATAATTATAATAAAATTAAATTTAGTCAATATCTTTACAATGAATAATAATATTTAAGGAATTAATGATGATAAAAACATTCATTTAAATAATCATAAGATGTTAATTATATTCTATAGACATCATAAATAATCAAAAAATCACATGGACAACAATAATTGAATTCTCAATGAAGGAAATTCTTAATATTATACTCCATGATTTCTAAAATCCTAATATCTATACCATCATGATCTATCACCAAGAAAATTTAATTTATGAGTAGGTTAACACAAAAATTGTTTAATTTTATCTTACAAATTTGTCTCGTTTGTCCTATTGATATAAAAAGGGGCTATATATAACCTTACACCACTCATCACTTCATATCCCATGAATCCCTTATATTGTGAAGGATAAATTCAATTAATAAAACATATTCCTAGTTAATAAATATCCATATTGAGTAAACAATATATATTAATCAACATTTTCTCCAATTTATAAAATAATAAAACATAGTTTGTAAAAATGATACGTGGTTTGAGAAATAATAATATTCATTATATTGAATATGAATATTTAACAGAAATGTAATGTCAATTAAACATAGAAAACTATTTTTTTTCAATATCATGTTAATGAGTATAAAATTAATCATGAAAGTAAATATAAACAATCACCCTGGTCAATGGAATCATAAAATATCTAGATAAATAATAATAATTATATCATTAAAAAATATATATAAATTTACCCATTACATTTACACATATTATAACATGAATTTTGAAAACAAATAACTAATATCTACAACTCCATAGATCATTTAGCCTAGTGTCATTGGTAGACAATGTTCATAATATATAAAAAATAAACTAAAACATATCATCCTCATTTTATTCCTATTAATGTGTAACACCCCAGGTAAATAATGAATATGAACTTTTCATATTTATCCATATTTGTGAATAAAATATTAATATGACTTTAAAGGGGGCGCTATGCTCGATGGCGTACCCAACACGCAACAACGAGATTCTTGGGAATCTTACGTTGCACTCTAATAATAAAATAATATTATTTCAAATGATAGTTAACATGTAGCCGTGGTATTGGCGGGAATGGATAGAAATAACTAAAATATGATTATATATGTTTTTTAAATGTTTTTACATTTATACAATAAAAGATAAAGGCTTAAAATACGGAAAGAATTCAATTTTAGGCGTATATGCCCTAGTTTTTACTAAAGGTTCACTTATCACCTTTTGATAGAGAACCGTCATTAAATATAGTTTTGTTCACGCTTAAACATTCTTTTGGACCAAATAAAACTCTTATTAAGAATTGGGACATCAAAATTTACTTTGTGTAAATTTTTGGTATCTTTCCGATAAAGTTCATTTTTTTAATGAATAGTGTAAAATGTTGTATTTTAATTCAAAACCAATTTTTAATCTAATTTATTTATATGATTAGATTATATTTTTAATTGGTTATAAAATGAAATTAGAAAATATTTTTACCATTAAATCCAATAGTGGTCGGTGGAATCAATTTCACTTTGAAATCAGACTTAAACCAGTGTCAATCTTTTGATACTTAATGTTTCATAAAAACACGCTATTTGCTCTGACAGCGGGAGTTAATTATTAAATTAATTAATGTGACTTATATTTTTTGAATTTTTTAAAATAGACTTCATTTTTGAATTCTTAATATCAAATATAGCTTAGGGTGAATTTTTGGTAATTTTCTGAAAAACTTCAATTTTTGATGAATAGTGAATCCACTAAGTGGTAATCAAGCAAACTGATTTTCAGTTAAATGAAAGTTTACCACTAATGTGTATTGAATTTTGAAAATCCGACATACATGGTTGTCATTAAGAAGTACACTCTTTCTTTTTAAATAATGATCGAGTCAAGTCGGACCCGAGGTAAGGGATCCTACAACTCTCTTTCTTTTTAAGTACACTCTTTTATGTCATTTCTTTTAAGCTCATATTTCTTATGATTGGGATGTTCTTTTATATTACTCCTACTGTAATTTTTATGTTCATGTGATGAGAGACCCTATTCTCTCTCATCAATCCATTTTGGAAGTTTTGAGTGGCGTCGTTAGGCTGCCGAACTTTCGTAAGAGATCTAACCTCTCTCTTTCTTTTTAAGTAATCTCCTTTATGTCACTTCTTTCAAGCTCCTCTTTGTAAGGTTGGGGGATGTTATTTTATATTCCTCTTGCTGTAAATTCTATTGTAATATGATGAGATACTCTATTTGATCTCATCAATCCATATTTGGAAGTTTTATGTGGCGTCGTTAGGCTGCCGAGTTTTCGTAAGGGATTTTTCATCTCACTTTTATTCCCGTGAGATTTATGCTACATTTGCCACAAATTCCATTGAGTGGTGTATGTACTGCCCATTATTATACTCTTTGTGTAATATACTTTCGTTTATGATTATTTACATCAATGACCTATTGTCTTTCTTTCATGGGGTGTATGTTTTGAAAGATACCCAAGTCGGTAAGGGAACCTTTCACCCTCCTCTTTTTTAAAAGACTTATTTTATTGGGTCTTTTAATTTACATATTTTTATGTTGGGATATATTCTCATACATCCTTATTGATGTAAAGTTTATGTCCAAGTGATGAGATACACTTTTTATCTCTCATCAACTCATTTTGATGTGATGCCGTTAGGCTGTCAAGGGAACTTTTTAACCCAATTTCGATGTCTTTGGGTTCAACTTGTAGTCATTGAATATGTCATCCATTGAATATGTGTGAATGACCTTTTATTGTTTTACACATAATATCCACTTATATTGGGTGTATATATATTTGTCACACATATTTTTTGAGATTTATTTGTCCTTATTTTAAGGATACCTTCTTTATAAGGGATTTCATCACATTTGACATTTCTATTGAGGGTTCATTGTTGTTATTCACCAATTCACTCTTATATGGTGTATATACTGTACTTTGGAGTATTATATCATGAATCCTTTTATTCTCATGATATTATAAAGTTCTGACTAAATGTTATTCCTCGATTATTGTATTCAAGTGTCTCTAATTTTGGTAAAACCCCTTTAACCAAAATATCGTTTTAAATGTTTTAATTATTTGTTCTTATTAATATCCATGTTTTCAAAATGGTTTTAAGTATTTATTTATATGGATATTAATGTTTTAAAATGTTAACAGCTTCAAGGTGGTATGGGACACTTTGAATCAAAAATCTCTTTATTAAATGTTTTAAATGGTTTTGGAAATGGTTTCTTTTTGAATGGATTCATTATTTCAATATCCTAAAATGTTATATTTTGATTGAAATGTGGAAATGTTATGTTTCCTTTATTCATGTTTATGTGATACGATTATGTTATGGTTCTTGGGAATTGTTATGAAGAACGGGTGGTTCCGTGATAAACTAAGGGCGGGTGAGCCCGATATAGCTCTCCAATGCATTGGGTAACGCGAAGGAGTGAAACGTTAAGGTTTCTCCGAAGAGATTTAGGGAATATACTGTGATGGGTATTCCAAACGTAACCAAGAGGGTTACTCCCTACATAAGAATGTTATGAATGCCTCAAGTTACCTTTATGTCTTATGATTTCTATGATTTATTCATGATTTGATGAGGTATGTTAATGTGCCTAAGTTTTATGGGTAAAGTATGATATCATTCTTATGTATATATGAACTCATGTTTCCTTTCCATATTTTTTTTATAAACCTTACTGAGCTTTTTATGCTCATCCCAAGTTTTTGAAATGTTTTTCACAGGTCAAGGGAAAGGTACATGATGTGATGATAGTGTCAAGGATGTGTCAAGAAAGAATCCATGTTTTATTTTCAATATGTTACCATTGATGGGAAGAATGAATACTGTCTTTTATGTAACCACTTTGTTTAAGTGTGGAATGTAATTCAAGTTTCATGATCTAATTCTCTAAAACTCTAAACCTGAAAAGATCCTCAATGTGTAATCTTGTAATAACTCAAGATTAAGTAAGGTTTAAGGCTGAGGCCTTATAGTTGGTATCAAAGGTCGGTTTAGATAACTTTAGAGGTTAGGGTATTCTTTAATCATAATTGACAATTACCATAATGGTTAGGATTTCAGAAAGAGTCTTTGTTTTAGATAAAGTGAATGAGTAAGTATATCTTATTGTCTATCTTACTCATTAGTACATGATGGTTTTTTTGATATACTCACACTGACATTTCTATTTTTAGTGAATGGATGGATCTAGCAGGCACCAAAGAGACAACAGTTTTGAAGGAAACTGTGGTGGTTCTCTGATTAAGATACTAGATAAAATGGAGGATTCAATGAGGAAACTCGTGGTTGTTCTAAACCAAATATCAAGGAGTCATGATCAACCACTTCAACCTTGGTGAGTTCTCTAATGCATCAGGTACGAAATGGCCAATTCGAAGTGTAAATTCAGGTAATAATTATTAAGGTAACCATTAGGGTTTATATGATACTTAATTTTTAGGTAATTATGGGTTACTCTATGATATGATGGAAAATGAAAGGAATGAGATAAACTTGAGGTTAAAATATGTTATGATTATTCTTGAAGATTTTATGTCATTTTGGGGAATGTTTTAAGAATTACATTGTTTTGGAAAAAGGACAACATGTAGACGGTGTGACATCCCGTCGCGTCAGACAAAGCTGCGGGATTCGAACCCACAACCAATGTGCGATTGGTATTTATCGCCTACCACTGGACTACGTGAAGTCCCTGGTTAGTTTGACTAATTCATTCTAGTTATATGATTTTACAAATTAAGAGTAAGTTGATTTTTGGTTATTTATGAAAATGATAAACCTATCATGGAGGATATGTGATTAAGTTAATTACTTTTCAAAACGAGACTTTAGGAGCAACTGATATTGTTTTGAGATAAATGTTACGATTTATCTTGGAAGACTATGCGACTAAATCCTTCAAATATTTGGGTTTCAATCTTATATTGGTTTACTTTGAAGAATTTTATGGACAAATTGATTATAGAATGGTCCTCGTTGAACTTTGGGTTTTGTTGGACAAATTTTGGAGATTAAGAATAGATTTTCTTTTTATAAAGGGTTATCCTTTTCTGGATTATCTGATCTTGTACTAGCCTTTTTGGTTTTGGATTTGGTTAAAGTATAAAGACATGGGAAGTATATAGTTCTTTTTTTTGGATTGGGTGATTCTCTAGAAGTTGATTATAGTACTCTTAATGTGAACAAGTCTTCCTAAATACTCGTCTTTTGGAGAAAATATGAGTTTGTGTAAGGAATCTAATAAAGGTTGAAAGTCAATATGATAAGTGATTATGTTTCCTTATGAATAAATTCTTCAATAAAAAGTAACTTAAAACAAAAATTTTGTCTATTAAATTTTCCTACAGGGGATTCGAAGACCGTTTAACCCATCACAAGTTTGTGATTTTCTCGTGGTTAACTTTCTCCTAAACATGTTTTCTATCACTCTCTATCAGAACATGACGCTTTGTTTTTTCCTCCATGTCCATATTTTCATATTTGGAATCCTAGTATGGGTTAACTCGGGTGACCTTTGTACTTATCTTTCTTTATTTTAAAGTGTTTGTTTTACCGACTTTTGTTCCTATGTGGGACATTCAAGGATGTTTCCAGGCGCAATTTTAAAATTGCGAGGACGCAATTCCCAAAAGGGGGGAAGGATGTAACACCCCAGGTAAATAATGAATATGAACTTTTCATATTTATCCATATTTGTGAATAAAATATTAATATGACTTTAAAGGGGGCGCTATGCTCGATGGCGTACCCAACACACAACAACGAGATTCTTGGGAATCTTACGTTGCACTCTAATAATAAAATAATATTATTTCAAATGATAGTTAACATGTAGCCATTGTATTGGTGGGAATGGATATAAATAACTAAAATATAATTATATATGTTTTTTAAATGTTTTTACATTTATACAATAAAAGATAAAGGCTTAAAATACGGAAAGAATTCAATTTTAGGCGTATATGCCCTAGTTTTCACTAAAGGTTCACTTATCACCTTTTGATGGAGAACCGTCATTAAATATAGTTTTGTTCACGCTTAAACATTCTTTTGGACCAAATAAAACTCTTATTAAGAATCGGGACATCAAAATTTACTTTGTCTAAATTTTAGGTATCTTTCCGATAAAGTTCATTTTTTAATGAATAGTGTAAAATGTTGTATTTTAATTCAAAACCACTTTTTTATCTAATTTATTTATATGATTAGATTTTTTTTAATTTGTTATAAAGTGAAATTAGAAAATATTTTTACCATTAAATCCAATAGTGGTCGTTGGAATCAATTTCACTTTGAAATCAGACTTAAACCAGTGTCAATCTTTTGATACTTATTGTTTCATAAAAACATGCTATTTGCTCTGACAGCGGGAAATAATTATTAAATTAATTAATGTGACTTATATGTTATGAATTTTTTAAAATAGACTTCATTTTTGAATTCGTAATATCAAATATATCTTAGGGTGAATTTTTGGTAATTTTCTGAAAAACTTCAATTTTTGATGAATAGTGAAACCACTAAGTGGTAATCAAGCAAACTGATTTTTCAGTTAAATGAAAGTTTACCACTAATGTGTATTGAATTTTGAAAATCCGACATACATGGTTGTCATTAAGAAGTAAAATGTGGTTCAATGAGATTAAAATAATTTTTTGTTGAATAGTAACTTATTAAGTTTTTAATCACGATTAGTGGTAATTAGTGTAGTTTAAGGTATAAATAATGCTTTAACGATATGAAATCACCTAGAAACATGTCCCAACCTTATTGGTTGTGTCAGGGCCGACCAAGAAAAGCCATGGGTCAACTTGGGGACCCCATGGATCCACTTTGGTTGGGAAATGACATAAATAACATTTTATTTAATGTAAAAGTAAAATTGACACAAACATGATATGTTTTACTAAAACAATTTTTAAGTGGGGTTATACAAGTCATACTTTTTATTATAAATATTCATTGGAAATATAAAAAGATTTCCTACATCATAGTATTTTTTTTATAATTTTTAGACATTAAATAAATTAAATTATTTATGACATAATAATGATGCAGCGATGACATCATTATTTGACGATTTAAATTAAATGGAAAGATAATGTAAAATCTATGAACTAAACATGTCCAAAACATATTGGATGAGTGTATTTCGAAGACGTATCACCTTATCCACGAATTATATCAATGTGGGACCATTTAAAACCGAAACACATTTTCAAATAAAGTAATATTTCTTTACTTTCCAAAAGTACCCCTCCTCTCCTCTTATAAAAGGCCCCCACCTCTACCTCATTTAACACACTCCTCAAGCCTTTGGCTCGGCCAACCCCTGCCCATTTACTCTCTACACATCCCTATCCTCATCCTAGAGGATTCCCTTTGGGCAGAAGCCTTTCAAAGGAACCCTTTAGGCTCAAATCGAAAGGAGTTACACTTTTAAAGGTAATTCATTCTCTCATGTTCATTTTTTTTATTTTGCTTCTCCAACCCCATAAACTCTTTTTATTTACTTCTTTTGTAACAACACCAGTATCTTAAATATACTAGGATGTTGTTATAAGATTTATTCGAGCTACACTCTCACACAACTACATCAAATGGTTAAAGAACATACGGTTTCCGTGGATGGTGAAATTCTGCCTCCCGAAACGATGATTGTTCAATACTCATTTAACACCTTCAAATGTGGCCATTATGATGTCACTATTTTTATATATGATATATAATATGTTTATGTTTTATTTATTCTTCTATATTTTTCATTTTTGTCTTACCTTTATGGCTTCCATTATGGGTATACGCGATATCTTCATTTAAAGAAGTGCGGACTACCGCCCCCTCAAAGTGATTTGATTCATTAAATACCATATGTGGGATGTATAAAGGATTTAAATATGATATTACATATGATATTATACTGGAATTATAATATACCTTTATATCATTATTATTCCATTCTACAAAATACGAAATAGAAATGAAAGTAGCGTTCATGCGTACGTACGGCTTACCGTCTCCATGAACGGTGCATTTCATTTCTTACTTCTAAATGATTATGTAATGTTATAAATGCATGCATGTACTGGATATATATGACATATATGATATTTACATAATGAATAAAATTCTGGATATAATAAACTGTTGGCCACACGAACAACATGTAATTGTAAGAAGACCACTTTCGACTTAAGAACCAAATATCGGCAAAACAAATATTATTAACTTAAATGATTACATAATGTTTATGACATGGTAATAAGTGGTATAAAAGTAATAATGAACTTGAAAAAGGGTTATTAAGGAATTATAAATTAACTCATGTTTATTATTCAGGAGATTAAATAACGATCGAGTCAAGTCGGACCCGAGGTAAGGGATCCTACAACTCTCTTTCTTTTTAAGTACACTCTTTTATGTCATTTATTTTAAGCTCATATTTCTTATGATTGGGATGTTCTTTTATATTACTCCTACTGTAATTTTTATGTTCATGGGATGAGAGACCCTATTCTCTCTCATCAATCCATTTTGGAAGTTTTGAGTGGCGTCGTTAGGCTGCCGAACTTTCGTAAGAGATCTAACCTCTCTCTTTCTTTTTAAGTAATCTCCTTTATGTCACTTCTTTCAAGCTCCTCTTTGTAAGGTTGGGGGATGTTATTTTATATTCCTCTTGCTGTAAATTCTATTGTAATATTATGAGATACTCTATTTGATCTCATCAATCCATATTTGGAAGTTTTATGTGGCGCCGTTAGGCTGCCGAGTTTTCGTAAGGGATTTTTCATCTCACTTTTATTCCCGTGAGATTTATGCTACATTTGCCACAAATTCCATTGAGTGGTGTATGTACTTCCCATTATTCTACTCTTTGTGTAATATACTTTCTTTTTTGATTATTTACATCAATGAACTATTGTCTTTCTTTCATGGGGTGTATGTTTTGAAAGATACCCAAGTCGGTAAGGGAACCTTTCACCCTCCTCTTTTTTAAAAGACTTCTTTTATTGGGTCTTTTAATTAACATATTTTTATGTTGGGATATGTTCTCATACATCCTTATTGATGTAAATTTTATTTCCAAGTGATGAGATGCACTTTTTATCTCTCATCAACTCATTTTGAGGTGATGTCGTTAGGCTGTCAAGGGAACTTTTTAACCCAATTTCGATGTCTTTGGGTTCAACTTGTAGTCATTGAATATGTCATCCATTGAATATGTGTGAATGACCTTTTATTTTTTTACACTTAATATCCACTTATATTGGGTGTATATATATTTTTCACACATATTTTTTGAGATTTATTTGTCCTTATTTTAAGGATACCTTCTTTATAATGGATTTCATCACATTTGACATTTCAATTGAGGGTTCATTGTTGTTATGCACCAATGCACTCTTATATGGTGTATATACTGTCCTTTGGAGTATTATATCATGAATCCTTTTATTCTCATGATATTATAAAGTTCTGACTAAATGTTATTCCTTGATTATTGTATTCAAGTGTCTCTAATTTTGGTAAAACCCCGTTAACCAAAATATCGTTTTAAATGTTTTAATTATTTGTTCTTATTAATATCCATGTTTTCAAAATGGTTTTAAGTATTTATTTATATGGATATTAATGGTTTAAAATGTTAATAGCTTCAAGGTGGTATGGGACACTTTGAATCAAAAATCTCTTTATTAAGTGTTTTAAATGGTTTTGGAAATGGTTTCTTTTTGAATGGATTCATTATTTCAATATCCTAAAATGTTATATTGTGATTGAAATGTGGAAATGTTATGCTTCCTTTATTCATGTTTATGTGATACTATTATGTTATGGTTCTTGGGAATTGTTATGAAGAATGGGTGGTTCCGTGATAAACTAAGGGCGGGTGAGCCCGATATAGCTCTCCAATGCATTGGGTAACGCGAAGGAGTGAAATGTCAAGGTTTCTCCGAAAAGATTTAGGGAATATACTGTGATGGGTATTCCAAACGTAACCAAGAGGGTTACTCCCTACATAATAATGTTATGAATGCCTCAAGTTACCTTTATGTCTTATGATTTCTATGATTTATTCATGATTTGATGAGGTATGTTAAAGTGCCTAAGTTTTATGGGTAAAGTATGATTTCATTCTTATGTATATATGAACTCATGTTTCCTTTCCATATTTTTTTTATAACCCTTACTGAGCTTTTTATGCTCATCCCAAGTTTTTGAAATGTTTTTCACAGGTCAAGGGAAAGGTACATGATGTGATGATAGTGTCAAGGATGTGTCAAGAAAGAATCCATGTTTTATTTTCAATATGTTACCGTTGATGGGAAGAATGAATACTGTCTTTTATGTAACCACTTTGTTTAAGTGTGGAATGTAATGCAAGTTTCATGATCTAATTCTCTAAAACTCTAAACCTGAAAAGATCCTCAATGTGTAATCTTGTAATAACTCAAGATTAAGTAAGGTTTAAGGCTGAGGCCTTATATAATGAGTTATAAAATCTGTTTTAGCTAATAAACTACATACTATAAACGTCAGTATAAAATATTAATGGAGTGAGCTAAAATGTATAATTGATATCATAGAAGAGAGGATAATGAGAAATAAAATGGAGTCATAAATTAAAATAATGTTTCATAATATAATGGTAACATATGAAATGTGGAAGCAATATAAACAAACACATAAATAAGAGTCCAGATCAAGTAAATAGAAAATATCACAAGGTGGAAAAAGTATGATAACTAATAATGTATACTTACAAATAACATTCATGAGACCTCTTGAGACTAAATCACTAACCCATGAATTAGAGATCTATTTGGGAACAACCATAATATTTTGTTCATGATTTATTTTCACCATATAATGGAATTAAATAATAATTCAAACCATATAAATTACTCATGGAATAATAAGGGTTTTCATAATCAAACCTCATACCATAATTAATGGAAATTTAATAATTATGGCATTTGAGAAATGAGAATATTGAATTTATAACCTCATAAAATTAATGGATAATAAGATATTAATATAAGTGATAGAAATATATATATAATTTCTAATAATGTATTAATAATATCGGGAGAGATAAAGTGAGTTAGAGAGAGAATATTCATAGCCCAAAAGAAAAGGATATTTTATGAGATACCTTACCTATATATTGATTTATCATTTCAGTAGTATATCTTCCTGAATAATAAATGTTTGTTAATTTTTTACATATATAAAAACACTTATAATGTTTATTATTACATTATTATCTTATCATCTTGTTATATTCAATTAATAATCATTTTGGTTAAAGATTGACATTTTGATGATATTGGCCTCATATGTCAAAAAAACATTCTTGATGTTTGAATCGAGTAAAAAATATTATTATTTCATAAAATCCAGAATTATAATCGTGAAATAATTATCATATTTATACCCCAATTATTATTTCACAATAAATCATGATGTGTGGTTATGAAAAATGAGATATGTTATAAACATGGACATGGTAGACAATACATATTCATGATTAACAACACCATTTTTCAGTGATCCCGACAGAAAGAAGGTAAATATTGTTTTTTTACTCCCAAAATTATCATTACATCATAAAAATAATATTATTTCATTTAATACAGTCATACAAAACATACATGTTATGAGATAATTAAAAATGATTCACTTCTCTATATAAAGGTGGTAATCCATATGTACAGAGGAATGACACAGTCATTTTTATATGAATAGAATGGTATGAAAATATATGACAAATTACAGTTAAATAATTATAAATATGAATTGAATTTAATATATATAAATTAAATCCATCATCATAAATAACCATTGTAGATGATGATGTGAAACTAATTACATCAGTTTTCAAGGTTTTATTCCTCCACACACTCAAACTATGGATTCAATATACATATTATGGGGGTGTATATGGTTGTATTGAATGTAATAAATCTAATTACATCCAATTTTATAGAAGATACATTTATTTATATCATCATGATTGAGTATGTTTTTAAGTATTTGGAATAAAGAAATAAATTAAAATAGTTTTTCTAATGATGATACCTCTTCATCAAACAAAATCTTTTAGATTACACTTAAATACTCTATTGATTGGATTTATGAAAAAAAACAAAAATTGGTCTTGGATATGGAATTGAAGAAGTTATTTCGATATGAATTATCAAAAATATAATGTTTAGAATGGATATGAGAGGAGGTTAACTTTTATATGTTAAAGGAAGTTCTTTTTTAAAAAATTCCCAAAAATATTCAATAATGAGAAGTAACTCTCATGGAATGTTCCTATAGAATTTTAAAAAATGTAGTGGAGTTAATATATGGTCTATGAAAACCTATAAAATATTAAATTAAATAGTTCATTATATTTACATTAAAGGTTCATCAATTATACCATTTTAGTTTCCCACCACAGTAACTAGTATTTTATTATATTTACAATCCATTTAAAAAAATTGAACTTATTACCAATTATTGGTTATGATTATTATAAATATGTAATCCATTTAATAAAATTACAATCATATAAATAGGCGAAAGTAATTTAAAATTAAACCAGTAAAATGTGTCAAATAGTATTTTTAATGAAATGCATTTTCAAGATGTAGATGATCTAATATTAATATTAGGAATAGAAATCAACATTTTCTAATTTTAAATTAATATAAATATATATATAATATATGAGTTTAATTTAATTCTTTTCTTTCTAGGGATTAGTTTAATTAACCAATGTGGATTACATTTTTACACATGAAAACATTTTTCCCAAACCCTCTTTTAATGAATAAAAATTAACATACCAAAAAGCCTCAAATTTGATGAATCAAATTAAATATATTAAATAATTATAAATAAAACTATTTTTATTTAAATTTAGGTCCAAATAAAATATATAAGGTTACTTTTATATTACATTATTTACAAAATGAAATGATAGTTCTTAGAAAATCAAAAAAACATTATTCAATGAAATATAATACATTTTAGAGAAATCCAAAACAAATCACCCTAATTTAATTTTGATATGATAAATTAAATGAAATTTTATTACTTTTATAAAATAATTTTTTTAAATGTTTCATAAATTAATCATAATATTTTATAAAGAATAAACAAAATTAAAGTAAGAAGGAACAAAAAATTTAGAATAATATAATGTAATTATTTAAAACTGATTTCTTATTTCCTGATCATTTAGAAATACATTTATATCAGCTAATAAATTTATAAATATTTTATAAAATATTTAATACTACTCATACCTATATGTTTTATGAAATAGTTATCACTGTCATAAATAATCCATATTCAATTATGATTAGTGTTTCATGTTACATATGTTCTTAAGAATTGTTATCCTTCTAGAAAACTCATACTATTATATTATTCCCATCTAAAATAATTTTGAAAACAATTTATTAAATAATAAGGCTGAAGTAGCTTAGGTTTCATCCAAATCTATATTTGTCTGGTTCCATGGAGGGTTCATCATTTTTTTGGTTCCGTTATAGCACTTTTACCACGTGAGTTGTCATTTTGCATTCAATTGTATCATTCTAGTCCAATATCTTTAGTAGATTCTACCCATATTGGATTTCATTTAAAACATTACCACCTCAAAATTCACTATATGTAAATTATTTCTTATGTAATTCCTCAATAGATATTCAAGGATTTTTTTCATCTACTAGAGAAAGGGCTAGTGGGAGTGCTAGCCGATAGGCACAACCCAGATGTTATTGAGAATCTTAAAGGGGTTGATGTACCTGGGTATTATCTTCCACTACCTCCATAATGTCATGAATCTCTTAAATAGAGATATGTATATAGATATTTTATTGTTGAACTCAAAATACTGGTCTCATTGACTATTATAAGCATACCTATTCTGTCAACTCTAAGAATTCCACCTATGCTAATGATTGATCTTGACCCTTTTTACCATCTCCTTAATTGTTTCACATCTCAACAAATTATTCTAAATGAATTCATCACAAAAAAATGTGTTCTATATCACCACCCATAATGGTCTTAATAAAGAGGTATTTATTATGATTAAGTTAATGTTATTAATGTTTGACAACTCGAATAAAGGAATATGTTTATCCCATACTAATTCAATGTCCATTGAATATGTTCTCAACATTTCCTCCAGAGTACATATAGTTTGTATAGATTGGACATCATCTTGGGGGTGATAATCCATTATAAAGTTTAACTGAATATTTTTATCATAATATAATCTCTTCAAAAACATAGAGGTAAATATTAGATCATGGTTATATACAATTGATAGGGGTGTTCTATGAAACCACACCACCTCTCTGAAGTATATAATTGCATGATGAATGAGTGGAAAGTATCCTATAATTTTAATAATGTGATAGTCCATTATAGGATGACCCACTATAACCCATACAACATTGTTTCCTCTAGATGTATTCTTAATATTAGGGACAATGTCCATGGTCATGTTTTCCCATTTCTTTATAGGTGTTGATAATGATGGATTCTTCCACCTATACCTTTTCGTTTCATCCATCAATTTTCGAAATAAAAGATACTTCGATATATATTCTGTGATCCCAATCAACATAATTTTTCCCTAATAGTTACCTTGGATATCTCAATACATACTTCATGAAACATGGGTTGATGGAAAAGGCAAGTCTTTGTGAAACATTAAAAAATCATTTTTAATCTATATATTAATGGTACACATAATCATACACAAACTATTACAACTCCCCCATTATAAATATTTCTCTATGGATATTTAAATTTTCATAAAGCATATATATTCTTCATAATTTCCAAACCATCTTTTTAATCATCTATTATATTATCCAAAAGGGATAGTTAGGAAATAATTTGATAAGTGAATGATGATATTACATTCTTTATGATTCACATTTACATTCATTTCAAGTCTGTAAATATTTTTCCCCTATAACTTCGCACTATTGATAATTTTTTGGGATCCTATATACTTTGAGAATCCGCCAATTTTTTTTCTTGTCCTGGATGATTGTTAATTAAGTAGTCACAATACTTAATTAGATTTAACCATATTTATGGGTTTATTATAATTTATTTATATGAGAATATATATTTGGGGACATTCTGATCTATATATACATCACACTTATACCCATATATATATGGTCTCTGGATTATAAATACCAACATCACTACTGAAAACTCCCAATCATGTTTAGAAGATTTTTTCATATAGAGTTTCAACTACCTTCAGGAATATTATATCAGTATTATTTTTTTAAAAGTACAAAAAACAAACATTATTTAAAGCATTAATAAATACCATGGAATGATTCCCAATTTAGGAAACTATGAAGACAGTTGTTGTGATTAACCTCTTTTTCTACACCTTAAAACAATCTTTTCATTCACTAGTACAGAAAAACATTAATCCCACCTCTGATAGCTTTGTTATTATGTTTGAAAATCATGATAATTTTCTCATAATTCGTTAGTAATACACATCTATCCTAGAAAATACGGATCTACGTTACAATTGAATGTCAGGAATATTATTATATTTTCTTTTTCGTATATGTTTCTTATATATATATATATCCCTTTTTTGGGAGGTATTATTACCCATATATGCTAATTTCTTCAACCAAAACTCATATTTACTATATATTTTTTATATCATATCCTTTTCAAAACATTCAAGGTAGTATTTAAATACACTTCATGATATTCCATTATTTATGAGTAAATCATAATTTCATCTATAAAGGCAACCACGAATCTATCATTGTAATATATAATGATATTATTCATTGTGTCCATGAATATTCTTAGAACATTAGTGAGTCTGAAAGGCATTATTATGATCTCACAGTTTCTAACACATATTTAAAAGTTAATTTCAAAAATATCTTCTATCATTATCTTTAATTGGTGATATCCCCACCAAAGGCCTACCTTAGATAAATAATGTGTCCCTTATTAGTTGATCAAAAATTCAAATATCCATGATAAGGGATTAGGTTTCACAATCATTATTATTTTATGTAGAAATAATAAACACGTATCTACATTGACCTATCATTTTCTTGAT
This sequence comes from Viscum album, assembly GCA_963277665.1. Classification (NCBI taxonomy): domain Eukaryota; kingdom Viridiplantae; phylum Streptophyta; class Magnoliopsida; order Santalales; family Viscaceae; genus Viscum; species Viscum album. Next base: position 1,502,874,665 of record OY728128.1, read on the forward strand.
GAATAAATAACCACATCCCGTGGTGAAGCACTCTAGTATATATAACCCCTTTCCATATCCTTTATTAACTATGTTTGGAAATATTTTAACACAATGGATTCTATTATATAATGATTCTATGATATGGTATGATATTTAGGTATACTTTCAATTGATAACCCATTCTCTTGATTAGGTGGAAAACTAAGAAAATATTTTAGGAATACCTCAGTATATTCCATCCCAATGGGCATATCTCCAATTATTATTATCTCATTCTATCAATTATTTGATCTCGATGTGATTTATAATACGATAATAATATCCATTTTTGAACATAATTTTCCGGGGGAGATTCCCCCCCTCCTTACAGTTGTATATAATAATAAGATGGAATGGTATGTGAAGAGTGATCTACCTTCGCCAATGGTTCATGTTTTTGTTATATAAGGTTATACAATCTATTCCCCATATTAAATCAAAGTAAACAAATAGAAGTTAGAAAATAGGTTTGGATGATTCATTCCATTGAACATTGGCTATAGTATAGTTATATTCATCAGATACAACTGTTTATCTATTTATTGTTATTAGAGATAGCTCACCCCCATGTTTTTTTTGGTCTTGAATAATGATAATAAAATAAAGAGATATTAAATAAAGAGTATACTTAGTATAAAATAGTGTGTCCTCTATTCATTACTAAATTACTAGAGAACATATTACCTCATAATTTTGGGTATCCACTTGACAAATAGTGATTATATTTTCCATTACTCTCTCCCAAAGTTTTATAAGTACCCAATTACTACATCATTTAGCTTATACACCTAATCAATAGTGATAATATTTTTCCTTCCACTCTCCCAAGGCATTATAATATTTTTTCATCAATTTTATCTGAAAATATTTGTCTAGAGAGTTAGATTTCATAATTCTCATGTTAATTACAATTGAAACATTTCACTATAGGGTGAGTTTTGATATTTTCCTTCATTTAAACTTTAGAATTAATAGGTTTATTCATTTCCCTTCATTACTGATTATCCTAATACCCTTCTTTTATAAATTTGAACCATTATTAGGTTCCCATAATATAGGATCTAGTATTTTTCTTCTCACACTTGTTACAAGTGGAATGTTTGGTTTTCTTTACAACATGGGATTTCTCTATTTTATACTTCTGAAAAAAATACATTTTACATTTTTTGGTTATAGTCCCATGAGACCACTTGGAGTCACCAATCATCATACCAACATTAGGGAAAAAATGGAAAATGACTTCAAATATGCCAATTTTATAAATCACTAATAATTTTTTTAGAATTTTATATAACCCATTAAGGAAATATCCAACCTTAATTTTTGTGTTGAAGAAAAAGTTCGATGTGTTTCATGAAGTCCTTTGAAGCATTCTTCATATGCCATGATATACTCCGCTTCATTATGTATTTGACTGAGGAAATATCTTTCCATTTTATATTGAAATTTAATGGAAAATATTTATTAAAAATACTTCCTTCATGTATTTTTTTCATGGAGTCAGTATCCTCTTTGGACTTCTTGTTCTTAATCAGTGTAATATACTGAGCATATTATCTCTTATTTTAGTAATCGACCCACTAAACATTATCTTAATCAATGAATTAGAGGATCGGCAATTTATTATCAATGTAGTTAATTGATTGTGTGGAGATGGATGGATCATAATATCCACTAAATATTGGGGGTCCTCATCACCATAAATACACTACTGCAACATTCTCATTCCTAGGAGGAAGACTATGTTCAACATAATTCATGTTGATATTCATAACTTAAGGTACTATTGGCTTTGATACATTGATTTTTTCATGTTCCTCTCCCACACATATATTCAATTCATTTGGAAAATCATCTTATTACATATCATGTTGGTTGTTTTCAGGGATTCTCCTATTTCTCAGTAATATAAATATGTTGAAAAAATGTTTTGTAATATATTAAATAATAAACATAAAAATGTATGGCATATAATTTTGGGAGAAATAGATTATAAATAATAATTATATACTGACTTATTTAACTCTATAATTAAATCTAGGTTATCCATGGTAATGTTTTCAACTATGTTTTCGAACCAAAGCATTTTTTCAAGTCCTTCACAATGGTTAAAAATAGTTTTGTTAATTTCCATGTAATATTCATAGGAGTGTCAGACCAGTTGTATTATAAGGCCCATTTTTTGAACCAGGTGACAGTAAATACCACCCAAATGCACCCTTTTTTAGTTTATTAACCCTTTGTACATGTATTCTAGATCCATATCGACTTCTAGTTTCCATATAGACATTCATATTCCTTGAAATAACATACTGTATAGTTTACTAGAATTTATGTAATATTTCATATGTTAAATATTTTTTATTAGGATTTAAATAGAGTTTTATATTTTAAAAAATAAAAATAACTAAACCATGATATGAAACAAACTACAAAGTCACATTCCTTTCACACATATTATTACAAGATTTTTATACGTAAATAAAAAAGTTTATAACCCCAAAGATTGAGTGGTCATGTTTCATTAGAAAACATGGATTATAATCTACCAAAATAATAATAAAAAATGGATTAATAAATTAATTCTCTATAATGAGAAATTATATGCATTTTAATTTCCAAAACTGTACAAGATATCCTAGAAATTACATATGGAAAATGGTGATCTAAAAACTTTAGTAAAGAAATAAATATGATAAGGAAACATAACACTTATTTAAATCTTATAAAATGATATCATAAAAGAGAGGGATTATGAGTAGTCATGAGGAAAAACAAAAAAAATTACATGATATCATAAGTTCATGGTAACATAGAAAATATGGATGCAACTTATAAAATAAAATAAAAATGATTCAAATATTAATTTTAAGAAAATATCATGTAGTGTAATGATTCCCATAATGGATTAGGTTTACTCCCTAATCCTGTACATGATGCCCAATGAGAATAATATTTTCCCTAATGAATTAGAGTGTTATCTATGAAAACCTATCATTAGACTTACTATAATGAATAGAAATTTTATAATGAATGAATTTGGGAAATTAGAATAAGGAATGTATTAAATATCCAAAGTAATGGATAATAACCTATTTATATATGTGAGAGAGATATATATTGTAACACCCCAGGTAAATAAAGAACATGAAATTTTCATATTTATTCATATTTTTCAATAAAAAATTAATATGACTTTAAAGGGGACGCTATGCTCGATGGCGTACCCAACACGCAACAACGAGTTTCTTGGGAATCTTACGTTGCACTCTAATAATAAAATAATATTATTTTAATTGGTAGTTAACATGTAGCCATTGTATTAGAGGGAATGGATAGAAATAACTGAAATATGATTATATATGTTTTTAAATGTTTTTACCTTTATCCAATATAATATAAAGGCTTAAAATACGGAAAGAATTCAATTTTAGGCGTATATGCCCTAGTTTTCACTAAAGGTTCACCTATCACCTTTTGATGGAGAACCATCATTAAATATAGTTTTTTTCACTCTTATACATTCTATTGGACCAAATAAAACTCTTCTTAATAATCGAGACATCAAAATTTACTTTGTGTAAATTTTTGGTATCTTTTCGATAAAGTTCATTTTTTAATGAATAGTGTAAAATGTTGTATTTTAATTCAAAACCTCTTTTTAATCTAATTTATTTATATGATTAGATTATCTTTTTAATTGGATTTATAGTTAAATTATAATATATTTTTACCATTAAATCCAATAGTTGTCGTTGGAATTAATTTCACTTTGAAATCAGACATAAACTACTGTCAATCTTTTGATACTTATTGTTTCATAAAAACACGCTATTTTCTCTGACAGTGGGAATTAATTATTTATTTAATTAATTTGACTTATATGTTTTGAATTTTGTAAAATAGGCTTCATTTTTGAATTAGGAATATCAAATATATCTTAGGGTGAATTTTTGGGATTTTTCTGAAAAACATCAACTTTTGATGAATAGTGAAACCACTAAGTGGTACTTATAAAAACTGATTTTTCAGTTTAAATGAAATTTTTCCATATTTGTGTTTTGAATATCAAAAATACGACATACATTGTTTTCATTAAGAATTAAAATTTAGGTCAATGGGATAAAAATAATTTTTTTGGTGAATAGTAACTTATTATGTTTTTAATCGCGATTAGAGGTAATTAGTGTAGTTTATGATAAGAATAATGTTTTAATAAAATGAAATGACCTAGACACATGTCCTACCCTAATTGGATGTTTAATGGCCGAACATGGAAATCCATGGGTCAACTTGGGGACCCCATGGAGCCACTTTTGTTGGAAAATGACATAAATACCTTTTTATTTAATGTTAAAGAAAAAATGACACAAACATGAAATGTTTTACTAAAACAATTTTTACATGGGGTTATACAAGTAATAATTTTGACTATTAATAGTAATTTGAAAGATAAAAAGATTTCCTATATCATAGTATTTGTTTTATAATATTTTGACATTAAATAAATTAAATTATTTCTGACATCATGATGATGCAGCGATGACCTCATTATTTAACGATTTAAATAAAATGGAATGATAATGTAATATCTAAGACCTACACATGTCTAAAACCTATTGGATGAGTGGATTTAGAACCCTTATCACCTTATCATAGAAATACATTAATGTGGGACCTTTAAAATCCGAAAAACGTTTGAAAATAATATAACATTCTGTAACTTTGCAGGAGTGCCCCTCCTCTCCTCTTATAAAAGGCCCACACCTCTACCACCTTACCCACACTTCCAAAGCCTTTGGCTCGGCCAACCCCTGCCCATTTTGTCTCTCCACATCCCTCTATAACTCCTTGAAGCCTCACTTTGGGAAGAAGTCTTTTCAAGGAAGCCTTTGATCTCAAACCAAAAGGAGTTACCCGATTTTAAGGTAATGTCTTCACTTGTGTCCTTTTGTTTTATTTTGCTTCTCCAACCCCCTAAAATCTTTTTATTCATTTATTTTGTAACAAATACAGTATCTTAAATATACTATGATGTTGTTATAAGATGTATTATAGCTACACTTACACACACCTACATATAATGGTTAAAGAACATACTGTTTCCGTGGATGGCGAATTTCTGCCTCCCGAAACGACGATTGATCAACATTCTTCTAACACCTTCAAAGATGTCCATTAAGATGACAATATATTTATATATGATATCTAATATTTTTATGTTTTACTTAAGCTTCTTTATTTTTCATTTATGGCATACCTTTATGGTTTCCATTATGGGTAAACGCGATATCTTCATTTAAGAAAGTGTGGACTACCGCCCCCTCAAAGTGATTTGATTTGTTAATACCATATGTGGTACGTATAAAGGATATATTTAATGATATTATATATGATACCATACTTTAATTAAAATAATATTATGTATCATTATGTTTTAATTCCATTAAATATGAAATAGAAATGGAAGTAGCGTTCATGCGTACGTACGGCTTACCGTCTCCATGAACGGTACATTTCATTTCTTATCTAAAAATGTTATGTAATATTATAAGTACATATATATAATGGATATATATTTAATATAATACATCTAAATTATGGATATCATTCTGGAATTATAACATATATATATATCTCATTTTTTTTAATTCCATTAATATGACAAAAAAATGAAAGTAGCGTTCATGCGTACGTACGGCCAACCATCTCCATGAACGGTGATTTTTTTTATCCCCAAATGATATGGAATAGTATAAAATGAATATTTAATGGATATATATGATATTTTAATCATTAATACTATTCAGGAAATTATTTACTTATAACTACATGGACAATCTTTTTTCAAACAAGTTTATTTTTGACTCATGTACCAAACATCGGCAAAAACGTCTAATATGAAATAACATTATTAAAAAATTATTATAACATTATAATATGTGAAATGAACTGAATAATAATCTCTAAAGGAGTTACTTAGGCAATTATTAATTGACCAAAGTTTATTATTCAGGAATATAAATAAACGAACAAGACAAGTTGGACTTGAGGTAAGGGATCTTACACCTCTCTTTCTTTTTATATAAACTCTTTTATGTCATTCCATTTAAGACCATATTTAGTATGATTGGGATGTTATTTTATATTAATAGAACTGTACTTATTTTTTTCATATTATGATAGACCCTATTTCCTCTTATCAATCCATTTTGGATGTTTTGAGTGGCGCCGTTAGGCTGCCGGATTTTCATAAGAGATCTAACCTCTCTCTTTATTTTTAAGTCCTCTCCTTTATGTCACTTATTTTATGCTCCTCTTTGTTATGTTGGGGGATGTTATTTTATATTCCTCTTTCTGTAAACTTTATGTTAATATGATGATATACCCTATTTGATCTCATCAATCCATTTTTGGACATTTTAAGTGGCATCGTTAGGCTGCCGAATTTTCGTAAGAGATCTAACCTCCCTCTTTCTTTTTAAGTACTCTCCTTTATGTCACTTATTTTAAGCTCCACTTTTTTATGTTGGGGGGTGTTCTTTTATATTCCCCTTTCTATAAACTTTATGTTAATATGATGAGATACCCTATTTGATCTCATCAATCCATTTTTGTAAGTTTTATGTGGCGCTGTTAGGCTGCCGAGTTTTCGTAAGGGATCTTTCATCTCACTTTTATTCCCTTGAGATTTATGATACATTTTCCACAATTTCCTTTGAGTTTTGTATGTACTTCCCATTATTCTACACATTGTGTAATAAACTTTCGTTTGTGAGTATTTACATCAATGATGTATTGTCCTTCTTTCATGGGGTGTATGTTTTGAATGAAACCCAAGTCGGTAAGGGAACCTTTCACCCTCCTCCTTTTAAAAGACTTCTTTTGTTGGGTCTTTTAATTTACATATTGTTATGTTGGGATATGTTCTCATATATCCTTATTGATGTAAATTTTATGTCCAAGTGATGAGATACACTTTTTATCTCTCATCAACTCATTTTGATGTGACTCCGTTAGGCTGTCAAGGGAACTTCTTAACCCAATTTTGATTTCTTTGGGTTCAGCATGTAGTTATTAAATATGTCATCCTTTGAATATGTGTGAATGACCTTTTATTATTTTATACTTAATATCCACTTATATTTTGTGTATTCATTTGTCACACATAATTATGTGATTGATTTATTCTAAAACCAAGGATACCGTCTTTGTGTGGGACTTCGTCTCAATCTCCTTTCATTGAGGCATATTTTATTTTATACACAACCTTCTTTTATATCGTGTATAAACCCCCTTGACTTTTACATTTATCCAAAAGGAATCTTTCTTTATACAAAGCGTTTTACTAAATGACAAAAGGGAATGTTTTTTTGTCATACCTATGCGTCGACAACGACTTCTCCGCTGCCGTGACCATTATTTGAAATACGGCTTCCTCTACAAGCCATACCTTTTTTTAAAGAAAAATAAAAACAATGTTTTACTTTTCTTTTATTTTGGTTTTGAAAATGGTTTTCATAATGTTTTTTATATCAATGTGTTGTATTGATATCTTGTGATTGAAAGGTGGAAATGTTATGTTTCCTTTATGCATGTTTTATGTGATACGATTATGTTGAGGTTCTTGGGCATTATTTTGAAGACGGGTGGAACCATGATAAACTAAGGGCGGGTGAGACTGATATAGCTCTCCAATGCATTGGGTAATGTGGAGGAGTGAAATGTTAAGGTTTCTATGAAGAGATTTAGGGAATATACTGTGGTGGGTATTCCAAATGTAACCAAGAGGGTTACTCCCAACGTAAGAATGTTATGAATGCCTGAAGTTACCTTTTATGTATTATGATTTCTATGATTTATTCATGATTTGATGAGCTATGTTAAAGTGCCTATGTTTTATGGGTAAAGTATGATTTCATTCTTATGTATATATGAACTCGTGTTTCCTTTCCATATTTTTATAACCCTTACTGATCTATTTATTCTCATCCCAAGTTTTTGAAATGTTTTTCACAGGTCAAGGGAAAGGTACATGATGTTATGATAGTGTAAAGGATGTGTCAAGAAAGTATCCATGTTTTATTTTAAATATGTTTTCATTTATGGGAATAATGAATACTGTATTTTATGTAACCACTTTGTTTAAATGTGGAATGTAATTAAAGTTTCATGATCTAATAATATAAAACTCCAAACATGAAAAGATCCTCAATTTGTAATCTTGTAATAACTCAAGATTAAGAAAGGTTTAAGGCTGGGGCCTTATAGTTGGTATCAAAGGTCGGATTAGATAACTTTATAGGTTAGGGTATTCTTTAATCATAAGTGGTATTACCATAATGGTTAGGATTTCAGAAAGAGTCCTAGTTTTAGAAAAAGTGAATGAGTAAGTATATCTTAGTGTTTATCTTCCTCATTAGTACATGATGGTTTTTTTGATATACTCACACTGACCTTTTTGGTTTTAGTAAATGGCTGGATCTAGAAGGCACCAAAGTAACAGTGGATGTGAAGGAAACTGTGACAGTTTTTTGAGCAAGCAACTGAATGATATGGGAGCTGCAATGAGAACTGTTATGATTATCCTCAACCAACTATCTAGAGTCATGATTTACCACCTAAACCTTAGTTATTTCTATAATGCATCATATATGCGAGAAACAAATCCCTACGAAAGTACAGGTAATAATCATAAAGGTAAGTGTGTTCAAAAACCTATGTGTCAAAGATGTGGAAAGAAACACCTAGGAAAATGTTTCAAAGGGACATAAATATGCTATAGATGTGTAAATGAAGGTCATAAAGAAAGAACTTGCCATAGAAAAAGGAAGCAATCAGTTGACTCGAGGAAAGGGAAAGAAGTTATTTCTGAGGGATCAATTGAATGTTTTAAATGTGGTGTGCATGGTCATTATGCAAATACATGTCCTATGCCAATGTTTCGTGAATGGGATCACCAAGACTGTACAAATGTTCGTTTACCAATACCTAATGCCATTCCGATTGAGGATGAAGAAACTGAAAATGACCAATCAAAGGTATGGATTATTTTATAACTATTGTTTTCCTATTTTGGAATCTTAGGATATGATTCATGATTTTGTTTGTAGGAAAGAAGTATTTAAGAATAAGTTGGAAAGGAATGGTTAATGGATCATGAAGAATGTTGAATGAGTAAGATGTCACCATATAAGGGCTTCATGAGTTATGGTGAAATTCTTAAGAGTATTAAGTCTGTTTTGATGATAGGGTTATATTAGAAGACTTTTTATAGTATGTGTAACCCTGATGTTTAATATATGAAAATTTTATTCAAGGAATAGTTATTTGTTCTTTTGTGGACATAGTTATAAAGACCCATTTGGGTTTATATGATCATTACTTTTGAGGTAATTATGGGTTATAATATGATATGCTGGAAAATGAAAGGCATGAGATAAACATGACGTTAAAATATGTTATGATAATTTTTGAAGATTTTATCTCGTTTTGGGAAATGTTTTGAGAATTATATTGTTTTGGAAAAAGGACAACATGCAGACCGTGTGACAACCCGTCGCGTCGGACAAAGCTGCGGGAATCGAACCCACAACCAAAGTGTGACTGGTATTTATCGCCTACCCCTGGACTACGTGAAGTCCCTGGTTAGTTGGACTGATTCTTTTAGTTATATGATTTTATGAATTAAGAGTAAGTTGATTTTGGGTTATTTATTAAAATGATTAACCTATCATGGAGGATATGTGATTAGGTTAATTACTTTTCAATATGAGACTTTAGGAGAAACTGATGTTGTTTGGAGATAAATGTTACAATTTAACATGGAATACTATGTGACTAAATCCTTAAAATATTTGGGTTTCATTATTAGATTGGTTTACATTGAAGAATTTTATGGACAAATTGTTTATCGGATGGTCCTTGTTGAACTTTGGGTTTTGTTGGACAAATTTTGGAGATTAAGCATAGATTTTCTTTTTAAAGGGTTATCCTTTTCTGGATTATCTGACCTTGTACTAACCTTTTTGGTTTTGTTTTTGGTTAAAGCCTAATGATTTGGGAAGTATATAGTTCTCTTTTGTGGATTAGGTGATTCTCTAGAAGTTTATTATAGTACTCCTTATGTGAACAAGTCTCCCTAAATACTCTTCTTTTGGATAAATATATGAGTTTGATTAAGGAATCTAGTAAAAGTTGAAAGTGAACATGATAAGTGATTATGTTTCCTTATGCATAAATTCCTCAATAAAAAGTAACGTAAAACAAAAATGTTGTCTATTAACTTTTCCTACTAGGGAATCGAATACCGTTTAACCCATCACAAGTTTGTGATTTTCATAAGGTTAACTTTCTCCTAGACATGTTTACTATCACTCTCCGTCAAGAACATGACCCTTTTCTTCTTCTTCCATGTCCATGTTTTTCTACATGGAATCATAGTATCGGTTAACTCGGGTGACCTCTATACTTATCTTCCTTTATTTTAAAGTGATTGTTTTATAGACTCTTGTTCCGATGTGGGACTTTCAAGGATGTTTCCAAGCTCAATTTTAAAAATTGCGAGGAGGCAATTCCCAAAAGGGGGGAAGGATGTAACACCCCAGGTAAATAAAGAATATTACATTTTCATAATTATCCATATTTGTGAATAAAATATTAATATGACTTTAAAGGGGATGCTATGCTCGATGGCGTACCCAACACGCAACAACGAGTTTATTGGAAATCTTACGTTGTACTCTAATAATAAAATAATATTATTTTAATTGGTAGCTAACATGTAGCGGTTTTATTGGCGGGAATGGATAGAAATAACTAAAATATGATTATATATGTTTTTAAATGTTTTAACCTTTATCCAATAAAAGATAATGGCTTAAAATATGGATAGAATTCAATTTTAGGCGTATATGCCCTAGTTTTCACTAAAGGTTCACTTATCGCCATTTGATGGAGAACCGTCATTAAATATAGATTTGTTCACTCTTATACATTATATTAGACCAAATAAAACTCTTCTTAAGAATCGGGATATCAAAATATACTTTGAGTAAATTTTTGTTATCATTCCGATAAAGTTCATTTTTTTAATGAATAGTGTAAAATGTTGTATTTTAATTCAAAACCTATTTTTAATCTAATTTATATATATGATTAGATTATCTTTTGAATTGGTTTTACAGTGAAATTAGAATATATTTTTACCATTAAATCCAATAGTAGTCGTTGGAATTAATTTCACTTTCAAATCAGACTTAAACTGGTGTCAATCTTTTGATACTTATTGTTTAATAAAAACACGCTATTTTCTCTGACAGCGGGAATTAATTATTTATTTAATTAATGTGACTTATATGTTTTGAATTTTGTAAAATAGGATTCATTTTTTGAATTAGGAATATCAAATATAGCTTAGGGTGAATTTTTTGGATTTTTCTTGAAAACTTCAATTTTTGATGAATAGTGAAACCACTAAGTGGTACTTATAAAAACTGATTTTTCCATTTAAATGAAATTTTTCCATCTTTGTGTTTTTAATTTCAAAAATCCGACATACTTGGTTGTCAATAAGAATTAAAATGTGGTTAAATGGGATAAAAATAATTTTTTGGTGAATAGTAACTTATTATGTTTTTAATCGCGATTAGAGGTAATTACTGTAGTTTATGGTAAGAATAATGTTTTAATAAAATGAAATGACGTAGACACATGTACTACCCTCATTGTATGTGTCATGGCCGACCAAAAAAATCCATGGGTCAACATGGGGACCTCATGGAGCCACTTTGGTTGGAAAATGACATAAATATATTTTTATTTAATGTTAAAGTAAAAATGACACAAACATGAGATGTTTTACTAAAAAATATTTTACATGGGGTTATACAAGTAATATTTTTGACTATAAATAGTCATTGGAAAGATAAAAAGATTTCCTACATCATAGTATTTTTTTAATAATTTTTAGACATTATATAAACTAAATTATTTATGACATAATGATGATGCAGTGATGACCTCATTATTTAATGATTTAAATAAAATGGAATGATAATATAATATCTAAGACCTAAACATATCAAAAACCTATTGGATGAGAGGATTTCGAAGCCTTATCACCTTATCCTCAAAATACATCAATGTGGGACCTTTAAAATCCGAAACGCTTTTGAAAATAAAGTAACATTTTGTAACATTACAAGAGTGCCCCTCCTCTCCTCTTATAAAAGGCCCCCACCTCTACCTCCTTACCCACACTTACAATGCCTTTGGCTTGGACAACCCCTGCCCATTTTGTCTCTCCACATCCCTCTATAACTCCTTGAATCATCACATTGGGCAGAAGTCTTCCCAAGGAATCCTTTGAGCTCAAACCAAAGGGAGTTACCCGATTTTAAGGTAATGTATTCACTTGTGTCCTTTTGATTTATTTTGCTTCTACAACCCCTAAAATCTTTTTATAAATTTATTTTGAAACAAATAAAGTATCTAAAATATACTAATATGTGTTTATAAGAATTATTCTAGCTAAACTTACACACACCTACATCTAATGGTTAATGAACATATTGTGTCCGTGGATGGCGAATTTCTGCCTCCCGAAACGATGATTGTTCAACAATCTTATAACACCTTCAATGGAGGCCATTAAGATGAAACTATATTTATATATGATATATAATATGTTTATGTTTTACTTAAGTTTCTGTATTTTTCATTTATGGCGTACCTTTATGGTTTCCTTTATGGGTAAACATGATATCTTCATTTAAGGAAGTGCGGACTACCGCCCCTCAAAGTGATTTGATTAGTTAATACCATATGTGGTACATATAAAGGATATATTTAAGGATATTATATATGATAACATACTGGAATTTAAATACTATTATGTATCATTATTTTTTAATTCCATTAAATATGAAATTGAAATGGAAGTAGCGTTCATGCGTACGTACGGCTTACCGTCTCCATGAACGGTACATTTCATTTCTTATCTCAAAATGTTATGTAATATTATAAGTACATATATATAATGGATATATATGTAATATATTACACCTAAATTATGGATATAATTCTGGAATTATAACATATATATCTCTCTCTCATTTTGTTTTAATTCCATTAATATGACAAAACATGAAAGTGGCGTTCATGCGTACGTACGGCCTACCATCTCCATGAATGGTGCTTTTCATTTTATATCTCCAAATGATATAGAATAGTATAAAATGAATATTTAATGGATATATATTATATTTTAATCATTAATACTATTCTGGAAATTATTTACTTATAACTAAATGGGCAATATTTTTTCAAACAAGTTCATTTTTGACTCATGTACCAAACATCGGCAAAAACGTCTGATATGAACAAACATTATTAAACAATTATTATAACATTATAATATTTGATATGAACTTAATAATAATATATAAAGGAGGTACATAGGAAATTATTAATTGAGCAAAGTTTATTATTCAGGAATATAAAGAAACGAACAAGACAAGTTGGACTTGAGGTAAGGATCCTACACCTCTCTTTCTTTTTAAGTACACTCTTTTATGTCATTCCTTTTAAGCTCATCTTTCTTATTATTGGGATGTTATTTTATATTAATCCTAATGTACTTATTATGTTAATATTATTAGAGACCCAATTGCCTCTCATAAATCCATTTTGGATGTTCTGAGTGGCGTCGTTAGGCTGCTAAATTTTCGTAAGAGATCTAACCTCTCTCTTTCTTTTTAAGTCCTCTCCTTTATGAAACTTATTTTAAGATCCTCTTTGTTATGTTGGGGGAAGTTCTTTTATATTCCTCTTTCTGTAAACTTAATGTTAATACGATGAGAGAACCTATTTGATCTCATCAATCCATTTTTGGACATTTTAAGTGGCGTCGTTAGGCTGCCGAATTTCTGTAAGAGATCTAACCTCTCTCTTTCTTTTTAAGTACTCTCCTTTATGTCACTTATTTTAAACTCCTCTTTGTTATGTTGGATGATGTTCTTTTATATTACCCTTTCTATAAACTTTATGTTAATATTATGAGATACCCTATTTGATCTCATCAATCCATTTTTGTATGTTTTATGTGGCGCTGTTAGGCTGCCGAGTTTTCGTAAGGGATTTTTCATCTCACTTTTATTCCTGTGCGATTTATGCTACATTTTCCTCAATTTCCTTTGAGTGGTGTATTTACTGCCCATTATTCTACTCTTTGTGTAATATACTTTCGTTTATGAGTATTTACATCAATGATGTATTGTCCTTCATTCATGGGGTGTATGTTTTGAAAGATACCCAAGTCGGTAAGGGAACCTTTCACCGTACTCTTTTTAAAAGACTTCTTTTGATGGATCTTTTAATTTACATATTGTTATGTTGGGATATTTTCTCATATATCCTTATTAATGTAAATTTTATGTCCACGTAATGAGATAAACTTTTTATCTCTCATCAACTCATTTTGATGTGATGCCGTTAGGCTGTCAAGGGAACTTCTTAACCCAATATCGATTTCTTTGGGTTCAGCATTTAGGTATTGAATATGTCATCCTTTGAATATGTGTGAATGACCTTTGATTATTTTATACTTAATATCCACTTATATTTGGTGTATTCATTTGTCACACATAATTATGTAATTGATTTATCCTTAAACCAAGGATACTGCCTTTGTATGGGACTTCGTCTCAATCTCCTTTCATTGAGGCTTATTTTATTTTATACAAAACCATCTTTTATACAGTGTATAATCCCCTATGACATGTACGTGTATCCAAAAGGAATCTTTCTTTAAATGAAGAGTTTTACTAAATGACAAAAGGGAATGTTTTTTGTCATACGTATGCGGCGACAACGACTTCTCCACCACCGTGACCATTATTTGAATTTTGGATTCCTTTACAAGCCATTCCTTTAAAAACCATGTTTTACGTTTCTTTTATTTTGGTATTGGATATGGTTTTCATAATTATTTTATATCAATGTTTTGTATTGATATCTTGTGATTGAAAGGTGTACATGTTATGTTTCTTTTATGCATGTTTTATGTGATACGATTATGTTGAGGTTCTTGGGAATTATTATGAAGACGGGTGGTTCCGTGATAAACTAAGGGCGGGTGAGCCCGATATAGCTCTCCAATGCATTGGGTAACGCGAAGGAGTGAAACGTTAAGGTTTCTCCGATGAGATTAAGGGAATATACTGTGGTGGGTATTCCAAACGTAACCAAGAGGGTTACTCCCTACGTATGAATGTTATGAATGCCTTAAGTTACCTTTTATGTCTTATGATTTCTATGATTTATTCATGATTTAATAAGGTATGTTAAAGTGCCTATGTTTTATGGGTAAATTATGATTTCATTCTTATGTATATATGAACTCATGTTTCCTTTCCATATTTGTATAACCCTTACTGAGATTTTTATGCCCATCCCATGTTTTTGAAATGTTTTTTACAGGTCAATATGTGATGATAGTGTCAAGGATGCGTCAAGAAAGAATCCTTGTTTTATTTTAAATATGTTTCCTTTGATGGGAAGAATGAATACTATCTTTTATGTAACCACTTTGTTTAAATGTGGAATGTAATGCAAGTTTCATGATCTAATTCTCTAAAACTCTAAACCTGAAAAGATCCTCAATGTGTAATCTTGTAATAACTAGAGATTAAGTAAGGTTTAAGGATGGGGCCTTATATATATTGAATATTTAATCCTTATATAACATTAAAGATAGTGATAATGTGATTTACGGGGAGAAGGGTCATAACCCAAAGGAAAGGATGAATTAGAGAGATCCCTTACCAAAAGACGGGTTCACCATGTGTTTTATTTATCTTTCTTAATAATAGAAATATGTCAATTATATATATTATAAAAGAAAGTTGTCAGTTTATTATTCATTTTAAATTATTTATTATCATGTTATATTCAATTACCTAATCATTTATGTTCTTGTAGGATGGTTTGATGATGTTTGTCTCTTATTGAAAAAATAAATTTCAAAAGTTAACTAAATTGTAATAGATTATTATATAAAAATATATAGACTAATTATCATGAAATAATTTTAATTTTTATTGACCAATTATACATTTAAATTCAATCATTAATTATGTTTAAAAATGCACTATGTTACTGTCATGTATATAGTAGGTTATACGTTTGCATGAGTAAAATTTTAAATTTTCAATGATTATGATGGAATTAATATAAGTGAAGATGTAAATTTATATAATTATATTTATATCAAAAATATAATGTTAATTATTTATGTTATATTATATATACTGTCCTTGTTATTTGATTTTAAAAAACGAATCACATTTGTTCAGGGATGTGGTAATCCACATGTATATACAGATGACATTATATTTTTTATTTGAATGGATAGGTCAAAAATATAGGGTAAATTTCATAAATAGAATTATAAATATGTCATGAATAATATATATATATACAAAATATATCCTCATAATAAACTTAGGTAGGTGATCGATCATCATAATCCATTTTGGGAAGTTATTAAAGAAAATAATTACATTGGTTTTCGAGGTGGTAGTCCACCACCCACATGGATTAAGGATTAATATCCATTTTTATAGATGTGGAAATTTATTTAGGGAATTAAATTAATATTATATAATATTATTTTTTAAGAGTTACTAATTTTGATATATCATCATTATTCACTATTATTTTTAGGAGGTTGAAGAAAAAATAAAACAAAGATGCTAGGTTAATAATGATACATATTCTTCAGACAACCTATTTAGGGTTACACCTAAATCCTACCTAGATTTTATTTATGATTATACCAAGTATTATATGATGCTTTTAGGGAATTATGTAATACATTTTGGCTATTATTGTTAAATTCATGGTGACGTCCTCGACTCAGATGCCCTAAATGGGTGACTCGATCACAGTGGGCCACTTATACTCAATAAAAGCTCCCTGAATAACATAGGATAAAGACTACTATCGAGGACCAAGAGTGTTTCAATGAAGATACTATTCAATAATTACCAAATATTAGATCAGTGTATAAATGTAAACATAGGTAAATATAATAAGTATTATAAGTAAACATAAGTCACCTCAAAAAATAGAGACAAAAATGACAATAACTAAACGAAATTAAATAACATTCAATAAATGATGATATATAATGTCACTAGATTATTGTAGAACTTTGATACAAGGTATTAGGAATTAAATGTTCTACATAAGTATAAATTAAATACAAGACATTCTCAAGCACCCTGATCTCTGAATCAGTCATCTATTATAAATCTCCATAATAAATAATAGAAATAAATTATTTGAAGCTGTATTCTTCACTCTATCAACACCGAAAACCATGTAGACTACTTTGGGTACTAAATGAAGCTTGAATAGTGTGTGAGATAAATATTAGTGGGCCACCACGAATGGTTTCAATAATATCTGGCATGTGTACTGGAAATGTAAAAGTATGAAAAAATTTATATATAAAGTAAAGAAGTGCATTGTAACAAAATACCCATATACCTGCTTTAGTTCTCATCTAGAGTATAAAAATAACCACCCCATTAATTGAATATTACTAGTTTATAAATAAGTTTAATGTTAACAATAGTGATGTTTCCAAGTTATAACAAGGAAACCTATAATGACTTTTAAAATTTATGTTCCAAAGTGATAACCAAGGAAACATAGACCTAAATCATCGCTAACTCATTAATAATTATATCTGTACTTAGGTAAAGAGTGTAATCAAAGGAGAATAGTATAATGAATTCCATAATAAGGTGCCTACCAAATCGAAGGTGGTCATCTAAGGCAAATCATGGCTATGTAGAGACAGGACCCTAGGGGATGTAACCATGGAACCTAATTTTCTATGGTAGATTCAAGGAGTGTATACAAGGCATCCTTTAATACAATGTGTGGGGTCTTATAGTGTCATATTGGGTATCCAGGAATAGAAAAGGACCAGTAACTAGGTGGGTATCATCCTAAGAATGTTTTATCCTTGAATCAGAATGGGGTTCCCAATTACTCATGGAATTACCCTCTAAGAATCTATGGGGACCTCGAGTCAGACCATTCCCATTTAATTATGAAGTCATGTTAAAAAAAATTGGTTTAATACTTTCCTTTAATTAATTTGACAAGGTCATGTAGCATGAAACCTTTTAAATCAAGTCATAATTAATCAATAAGTATTCTCTGTCCACGACTTTTCATTCATTAATGTGATAATACAATGTAACGTTCATCTTTATTAATTCTATTTAAGTCATATTAAATAGTTAAGGATCATTCCACTACCTTACATTAATGTGGTAAGTGGTTCTATGGATATATAACCTATATTTCATTCACATTGAAAATAGCCAACTCATATATATATATAATAATTTCTAATTTCTCTTTCACATTTAATTATCTATTTGAAGATCTTAAAAAATGAGGGGTTGTGGTGAGAATACCTGGTATAATCCATTATTCATTTCAAAATATAAATCAATAAATTTAATATAGAAATATTACCTTTAGAAGTTAAACAAATGTCATAAATGAACGGTGGCTCAATCATGTCAAATACTAAAAACCCAATTATGGTATAATATCCTACATGGGAATAATGGATTATAGATAATAAGTAACAATAATTAATCACATATCTAGAAAGAACACAACCATTTGGTTTTAAATATTATAATCATTGAATATTAATTCACCAAACGACACATCATGAAATTGGGGGTCCCGACATGATAATGCCAAAAATCCACAATCATGAGGGATGAGTTATAGATCGCTTACCCATTTCTTGTATGACTATACTATATTGATATTGTCCTTTCATTTGGCTCACATCACATTAGATCAATGAATATATGAAAAATTCTCATATCTTGATAACTAGTTCAAGAGAAAGAGAGAAAAGGAAATGCTTAAATTTACTAGAGTTTTTACCATTGCACGTCCGACAAGATGAATATATGCTCGAACAGATCCCAAATTAATTTGATATCATGATACCGACCTTGGGTCTTAAAAAGTATCAAAAATTAGATGAAATTTTGTTAATCCTATTAGTTCTCAGATTAGGGAAGTGTGAGTGATTTAATTTGATCATTAAGGGAAAATCTGTAAAATTATAATGAGAAAATGGAATGTGCAAGGGTTTTCTATATTGTTAGAAAGGTATAAGGGGATTATGAATAGTTATACTACATGAACATGTGCAAACCATGATATATGGTTATGTCTAAAAATTTCTATCTTCATTGATAGGAAAACTGTCCATCAACGATGCGCTATCCATGAAACATGGCTGGTCACCCCAAAAAATAATTTTTTTCTCTGAACATTCCCTAGACACCCTTACGACCATTGTACATTCATTAGGCATCCATATTTGGTCAAACATTTATAATTAGAATTAAATTTAATGGATCTATACTTATGTGGAAAACGTGGTACTAACCTTCAAAATGTTTTTGATGTGAGTAAAGAATATGAAAGGATATTCCCCTTTATAAGTGGTATGTAGTTGAATTTCTGTAAATATCAAAATCTATTCAATTTCGGGAAGACACTGTCATTCCAATTCCATCCACAATTAAAAAAATAATTGTTTTTAGGGGTTATATGATCAATTAAAACATCCACCATTCAAAAAGAAACCTGTTTTAAAAAATTCATTACATTTACCACCATGGTTGCTATCGATTACCATTTTAGTTATTCCCTATGGTAACATGTTTTTTTACTAATTTTAATATTTAATATGATAAAAATCCAGTTCAAAGTATCATAAAATATTAATTATTATTACGAAAATTAATCTATTTTACCAAATTTGTATGATATAAGTTGAATAATTTTATATAACATTAAACATGTAATATATGTTGAAAAAAATATTTAAAAAGAAATGCATTTGTAAAGTAATAGATAATATTATATTAACCAACAAAGAAATGGTCAAAATATGAATTTAAATTAAAATAAATATATTCATTATATATGAATTTATTTTTAATATTTTGTTATTATTTTTTATTTTATATAATCACAATCGATAAAGCTTATGGATATGAAAAAAATTTGCAGAAAACCACTCTTCAAGCATAAAAATAACCATACACCAAAATCATGATTTTCGTATTCAAATTAAATTAATTATATTATAATAAATAAAATGGTTATTATTTACCTTTAATAAAAATTCCAAAATATTATATGACATTTAATTAACTTGATTTAATGAAATGTAATGAAAATACATGAAAAATCAGTATTCTTCACAATTCATAGAAAAATCACACATTATATAACAATCATAAAATCTAATCCCATTTTTTCAAAGTCTTATTTAAATATTGACTTTAATTTCCAAAAACAACATTTTTAAATGTTACAAAAATTAGTTATATTAATTACTCAAAAAAAATTAATTAAAAACATTTTGGAAGGAAACACAATTTATGAAGACTAAAACATTAATATAAAAAATTTAAAGATTGTTTGTAGATAAATTTTCAATTAATTTATATATATTATGAAAATTATATATATTTCAAATAGTAGTTAATAATATTCATACCTTCGAATTTTAAAGCTATGTCATAATGGTAAGATATAATCATGGAACATTTAGGCTCGATGTTGTGTGTCACATAAGATATCAAGAATTGTTATAATTTTTTTCAAAAAATATGGAGTTATATTATCAAATTAGCTGTATATTTTAAAATTTTTCTGTTTTATTTGAATAATAGAAAGAAATAAAATGATAATTTATAAAAAATATTTATGAAAATACCTTTTTCACTAAAGAAACAACTTTTAAAAACCAAAAATTAATGTAATATTAGGGATAAAATATTCTATAATAATCTTTTAATCATGTAAATAAATCCGGAAATAAATTATTTTTCATGACAACATTAAGATTTTGTTTATTAAAAGTATATTAAAAAAATATTTCATTCAACTTTTTTTGAAATTAAAAAGTAATTAGTTTGAAAAACGATAACAAAACTATTAGAAACTATTTTTTTAAACATCAAACATTGTTAAAATTGTTTTCAAAAAATAATATGAATATATTAGGAATTTTATTTTTTATTTGAAAATATGTATATGAATGAAAAATAATTTTCATCCAAAAATAGAAAATTTTCTAGTATTCTAAAAAATATTTTTTCATTCATTTTTTAAACCATCAAGGGGAATATAGAACTATTAAAAAAATAATTTAGGAGTAACTAAATGATAGTAAAAAAATTTTGGTGTATTATATAGGGATCATATATTTTCCATCAATGAAAATTTAAGCATGACCAATCCCAATTAAAATGTAATTATTGAATAGACCCTTAATGTTCGGTAAATTTTGAATCACAACAACCATAAAAGTGGAAAAATAAAACCTATATTAAATACCATGAATATAAATAGATTAATGATATAATACATAAAAGGTATATTTTTATAATTTAATATGTGAATAATACAAATATGTCTTAATATAGTTGAAAATGAGATGAAATATCTTACAAAGATCAGACTGTTTAAGTGAGAATTATTCAATGAATATATTATGTGAATCAAATATAAATAATAAAAAAATGATAAATTTAATGTTAAATAATAAAAAATAAATTACACACATAATATTAGAGTGTTGAAGAATATTAAAAAATAATATATTCCAATGAAAATTAATTGTGTTATGAAATCCCTTATCTCTTTTTAACATTCAGTTAAAATAACATAATATTAATTAATTCAAATTTAAATAAAAAATAAAATGATTAATTAATGATTCGTGATATTACATATAAAACCTCTAGTATAAAAATAATAAAAAATTAGGTGCATGACACCAAAATAAGCTTCAATAAAGGAAAATTGAGATGAAATACCTTACCTCATGTTTCTCATTAGTTGAACATGATTCAAACACTTATATAATGGTTTTAAATAAGTTATTATCTTATTAAAGAACCTTATTAAAATATTTAAAATCATATATGACCTTATTATAACATCTCATCACCTGTTCAATAAAAATATTTTATTTTCACAATTATTTAGGTTGTTTACTAAATTGTTTTATCATGAATGTTTTTTCACAAAAACTTTTATTATAATGAATAGGATATATATATACCATATAAATATCTTTATTAATGTGAAAATTATCATATTTATTCAGTTGATACATTTTTAGAGTCATTCTTAAAATTTAAACCTGGAAAATTGATCACATTACATCGTAGTGATGGTAAGTCATATGTACGCACTGGTAATGTTATCATATCCTAAATGGATGAAAGGGTAATGTAGTTGATGATATATCAGTTTTCATAATAAATATACTTTCATATATAACATATATATAAAGTTTTTTAATAATTATTATTATCAAATCGAGTCGGTGATGGAATAAAATTACATCGGTTTGTGTGGCAGTAGATTGCCAGACACGTAGATGATGATTTTGGGTAGATATGTTTTCATATTTTCATTGATATATATTCCATGATAAGTTTGAATATGTGAGGGGTGACGGTTCCATTTTATAAGTGAGGATGAGTGGTATTTTTTTAAAAACACAAAACCATTCAATTTGGGAAGACACTCTCAACCCAAGTTTCTAAAAAATAGATAAATAATATTTTTAGGGAATATAATGTCTATAAACACCTCAGACAATATAAAAATTATTTAAACATGTTTTTACATTTACATACAAGGTTACTCACTTTTTCCATTATAGTTTTCATTATGGTAACTAGTTTTTAACACAGTTAATTTATCATATATAACTAAAATAAAATGATAATTATTAAATAATTTGGAACCATTTAATCTAAACATGATATATAATTTATCAAATAAATACTCCATTTTTTGTAAACAAATAATTTTCACAAAATCACACGTGATTCCAAAAACTGTGTTTAGACCATAATAGTGGTAATTAAATTTTCATATTTTTATTACACATTATAAAAAACAATTAAATTTATTTTATTAATACACATTAATTATTATTATTAATATTATTTAATCCATTCTATAATGTTAAAATCAATGAAGTAGAATATATATTTTGAAATTGATATAACAAAACTTCTCAAAAAATAATTTTTCATAAAAAGTATATTTAAGGAATTGGATGATCATACATTAACTCTATAAAAATTAATCATAATTTTATGAATTTGAATTAGTATATATATATATATAATAAATTTATTTATTTTAAAAAATTACCACTTAGGATATATTTTAATTAATTAATATGAATAAATATTCTTCACATTAAATCAGTATTAAGATAAATACAATTTTAAGCATAAATATAATCGTAAAGAAAATATGGAATAAAGTTGATTTAATTTTATTTGATGAGAATAAATATAAATAAATAATAAATATTTTGTTCCAATAAAAACTTCAAATCCAAATTCTGCTATTAAATTTAGTTAATTAATAAGTAATTAATATTTTATAAAAGGTGATATTTTCTCTTGGCACCGAAAGATTACTCTTTCAAGAAAATACAAAATTTTCTCCATATGTTTATTTTTGCATGCTAAAGTAAAATATATCATTAATTTTCTAAAATAACTTTTCTGAATTTTTTATAAATTAATTATATTATTTTTGCAAACAATGTAATAAAACATTTTTTATAGAGAGCCTAGACTTTTGCATATAGCATTTCATGATTTTATGCATAATTGTACATCATTGTATAAGATAAAGACCATTAATTCTAGTGTCTAGGAGGAGAAGGTACATAAAACATAAAACAAGCTTCTAACAAAACATTTCTTTCTTTAATATTTATAAAGAGATTCTAAAATCTTTTGAGCCCTTACATCTACATAGGGTACCATAAGAAACACATGAACAAAGGGATGAGCTAAGAAGACGATTAAGGTAATGGACATAAGGGTAAATCTTATGCACAAGATTTAGGAGGCATTAAACAATTATAAACAAATCATGGATCATATGAAATTGTATCATATAAACATGGGATCATATAAACGTTGTGTCATATAAATTTTACAGAATCATAAAAAATTTATTTAGTATGCGTCATGGATAATTCCCAATCCCATTTCCCATTTTAGTGTGGGCCAAGGCTAACCACCAATATCATTTCCAATTTTAGTATGGGTCAAGGACAACTACCAATCCCATTTCCCATTTTAGTACGGGTCAAGGCTAACCACCAATCTCGTTTCATAATGCATCCCATGAGACTTAACTTTAACCAACGAATCATCTCAACATTTTCATGAATATTATTTACACATAAATAATCATATATAATAAACAATATATAAACATAAGTGTAACTGTGGAAAGAATTGAGTGCCATAATCATGACAAAAAGCATAACCAATCAGTGTTTAATGATAGTTTCCGTAAAAGAGAAGGATCAAAACATACATGAAAGATCATATGGTAAAACAGAAATACTACATGGTAAGTGGTGTAAAATATAATGGTTAACATATATGATGCTTATCTGAGTAGCATTAGCATTAAAACATTTTTGTGCGGTTTTGAGGAAAATTCTATATATATTTTTAAATAGAATAGAGGAAAATATTTTATATAAAACCAGAATTGTCCTAAGTAGTTTTCCATAAAAAATAGATTAATTTTTAAAAGATAATAGAGGCTTAAAATATAGGATAGAGAGCACTTGAAATTGGGTAAAAATTTGGGAAGTTCCCCTAAAGAATGTTTTTTTATTAGAAAGTTCTAGGGATGGAATCTTTTAAAAATATGTATATCCCCAAAAGAGAGTTATGTTAGTGTCTTCATAAATGAATTTTTCAAAACTAAACATCATTTAGAATATGTATATAAACATATTTTAAAACTCCATTTTTATATATATAATGATAAGGAAACCCTAAACAACAAAGAAGGTTTGGGTAGAATTCATTACGGTTTATCGACATGGTGTCGGGTGTAACTAAGAGGGATTGATGAGAGTGAATTAGGGGTTATCGTCACATAGAAATCATGAGGGGAGTATGGGGGAGGTGCATAAATATACCACATCATTTGGTATTACACATAAAGTGACATATCATATAGGACATCATGATTAAGAGTGAAATGGAGAGATCCCATAACTTAAATCCATTGGTGTTCTCTACTTGTTATTAAAGACCGCAATAAAAAAATTAGTTTTATTAAATAATAATTCTAGAAACACTTATATATTTAATTGGATTCTTATAATAATTTTAATATTATTTATAACCACTTTTATTAGTTAAGATGTTCAATTTTATTGTTCGAGCTCATTTGATTACATGGTTTTAATTACCAGTTCACTTATATTCATGTTTGGATAATCATGTAAGATGAAATTGGTTTTTCAGAATTGATGTTATATTCTATTAGGGCACATAAAAGAGATTATATGGATTTAAATTTAATTTGGTTATATAGTGTGAGGACTAACTATTATATAAAACCATAGTGACAACCATTCTTGTTAATCGGTGGGTGGGATTACAAAGAACATATTTTGCATTATAACATAATACAATTTGTAAAAAAGGATTAGAAAACCAAAAATGGGATATATTAGATATATAATAATTTTGTTGACCCATAAAACAAATGGTTTCATGACCTTAATTAATGATAACAATAGAAATTGATTAATCGTCGTCCTTGAATTTGCTAAATTAGAACATCTCAAACGGTGCTTTCAATTATTTCTCATAAATGGTTGTGAAAGGAGATAATATATTGAAATATCCCATTAGTATACAAAAATTCTAGAACATTTATGTTACTAGAGTTATCATACTATTTGGGTGAAGGTAGATGGGGAACGAAACAAAAGAAAAAACAAAAAAGAAATGAAGGAATCGGAAAGAGGAATTTACCTCGTGAGATGTCCTTTTTGAGAACCACTTAAGGGGAGAGGTTTTGGTGTATTAAAGGGGCTAGGAGCTTTTAGTGTTTTGGAAGGATATTGGGGAGTGATTTGGGTAGAATATTGGAAAGTCCCAAGGCTTAAGAGGAGTAAAGAGAAGGAGTGAGGGGGAGGGGGGTTTATAATGGAGGAGAGGTGGGTTTTCATAATTTTTAAATCATTAGTTTATTATTTCTTCACAATACAAGGAATAGTAAGTATTCCATGAAACAGAATAGTAATAAATGCATGTGACTTAAAACCAATTGATCTTAATTTAGAAGATCATCATAAACAACTCAAAAAATCCATTATTTATCATTTATCGCAAATTGTTGTATTTTACTATTCATAAAAAATCAAGTATTTTAGAAAATTATCCAAAATTAACCCTAAACCTTTTTTGACATTTAGAATCCAAAAAATGAAGTCAATTTTTTAAAAATAATTTTTTAAATATGAATACTTTAATATTTAAATATAATCATAAATTATTATCAAAAACCAGTTTTAAAACATTCATTGAATTATTCGAAAATATAGGTATATCATAATTTCAACATGAATAATACTTATATATTATCAAAGGTAAGAATACTATTCATTAGGGTATATCACTATTAGTAAGGGTATGTTACTATTTAGAAGGGTAGGATACTATTCACCAAAAATTAAGTGTTTCTTATCGGACTCTAAATAACTTACTAATTCCAACCATATATGATAGATTTTCAAAATTCCAAACACAGAAGTGACAGACTTATGTTTAAAGGTCACTTTTCACTTAGTAGTTCATTATTTAGTGTTTTCATGTGATTTTATGACCTGTTTACATGAATGTAATTTTTATGTATAAATCGTTTGGTTGTTACATTCTCCCCCTTATGAAACTTACCCCTCGAAATTTCATTTTACATTCAAATAAAAAATAGGAGAATGTAATTTTCCTTCATTGCTTCCTCTATTTCCCATGTTTCCTCTTCGTACTTATGGTTTCACAATAGTACCTCGACAAGATGTGTTGTCTTGTTTCCTAGAAGATTGTCTCTTTTATCAAAGATCTGGACTGGCTACTCCTCATTTGAAAGATCATCCTCTCACTATGCCACCTTTGAAGAGAGTATATGTGATTGGTCTAGTATGAACCTCCGTAAGAGGGATTAATGAAAGACATCATTAACTTTTACACGGTAGGTGGAAGTGCAAGTCGATAGGCCACAAATTCGACTTGATCAAGGATCTGAAAGGGGTCGATGTATCTGGGACTTGACTTACCTTTGTTCCCAAACCGCATGACCTTCTTTTATGAAGATATGCATAGAAATACCATGTCTCCAACTTTGAACTCAAGGTCTCATCGACGGTTATCTTCATAACTCTTCTGTCGACTTTGGACTACCTTGATATGATAATGAATAGTTTTCACCATCTCCACTATTTAATTAACCATTTCAAGTCCTAGCTGCTTACGCTCACTGACTTCATACCAACACATCGGGGTTCTGCACCTTTTCCCATAAAGGGCTTCATATGGTGCCATTCAGTTTCTCGAGTGAAAACTGTTGTTATAGGAGAATTCAACCAGTGGAAGATGTTGGTCCCTTACTCTATTGAATTCCATAGAACATGATCTCAAAATTTATTCCAATGTTTGAATAGTTCACTCTGATTGGCCATCAGTTTAAGGATGATAGGCTGTACTAAATTTCAGTTCATTACTTAGAGCATATTGTAGAATTTTCCAGAACATTGAGGTAAATTTTGGATCATGATCAGATACAATAGATCGTTTGATTCCATGAAACCTTACCACTTATTTGTTTTTAAATCTATGCAATTTAATCTAATGATAAGTCCTATTGAATTGTGATAAAGTGAGATTCCTTTTTAGGACGATCCACAACGACCCATATAGAATTTTTTACTCTAGATATCCTTGGATGTCAAATGAAAAAGTCCATCTTAATGTTCTCCCGCTTCCATGTTGGGATGGGTAGTGGTTGTATCATCCAATTATAATTTTTCCTCTTAGACTTCTCATGATAACATTCAAGGCACCTTGATATATTTTCAAAAATCTCCCATTTTCATATTGTCCCACCAAATGTTTTCTCGATGATCTCGATACATCATTGTGCTCCCTGGGTGTATAGAGAAGGTCGAGCTATGTGAATCATTCAATATATCATTCGTTATCTCTAGATCGGATGGAACACATAGTCATGTCCCAAATCATATAACTCCATCCTTATAAATTTTGAAATCATAGGATTTCCCATTTCTGATATCTTCCACCCTTTTGTAAATTTCCACATCTTTTCTTTGAGCATCCTTTATTTTCTCCAAGAGGGATAGTTGAGAAATCATTTGAGAAATTATTGATTATGTTCCTCTCTTAATGTTTTCCATGTACATCATTTGCAAATCTATGATGATAAGATCCTTTTCAATTATCATTATTGATAAAGATACATGATCTTTTCTACTTAGAGCATCTGCCACCTTGTTTTCCTTACCGGGATGGTAGTGGATTGATCAGTCACAGTCCTTGATGATCTCTATCCAACTTCGCTAGCGCATATTAAGCGCTTTATGTGTGAATATATATTTGAGACTCTTATGGTCAATATATATCTCACATTTCTCCCCATTGAGATTATGCTGCCAGATTTTCAATGCAATGATCACCGCTGCCAACTCCAGATCGTGTGTAGGATAGTTTTGCTCAAGTATTTTCAGCTGCATTAAGGAATAAGCTATCACATTATCGTTTTTCATTAGAACCCAACCGAATCACTTCATAGAAGCATCACTATACACCAGGAAGATTCTTCCACTTGTATGGAGTGTGAGTACTAGTGTAGTGATATGACTCTTTTTCAACTCCTTGAAAAATTATTTACATTATTGTGTCAATAAAAACATTATCCCCTTCACAAGAATCATGGTCATTGGTTTTTAAAATCCTTAAAAGTTCTTCAGAAATCTTCTATAATTCCAAGATAGACCCAAAAATCTACGGATCCTTATTACAGAAGGTGTCCTAGGCCACTCTTCAACTGCCTTTGTCATGGAAGGGTGTATAGATATCCCTTTGCAGGTGATAACATTCCTCAATAATGATACTTCCCCATCTAGAACTAACGTTTACTTTACATTTCATATAACTTATCCTTTTGAAAAGACTTTAACATAGTATTCAAATGATCCTCATATTCATCCTTCCTCCTAGAGTATATCAGAATATATCAATAAAGACTACCAAATTTTTTTCAATATAATCTCTAAATACTCTTTTCATTAAATCCATAAATATTACTAGAGAATTAGTAAGTCCGAATGGCATCACTATGATCTCATAGTGGCCAAACCTTGTTCAAATTGCGGTCTTGTGAATATATTCCTTCTTCACCTTTTATTGGTGATATACGAACCGAAGATCCACCTTACAAAATAAGTGGTCCCACGAAGCTAATTGAACAAATTATCTATCCGTGGAAGGGGATACATGTTCATTACAATAATTTTATTGAGATCATGATAATCAATATCGAGGTGCATTGATCCATCCATCTTTTTGAAAAATAGTATGGTCGAACCCCACAGTGAAGAAATCGAGCGTAGAAACCCCTTCCCCATATTCTCTTATAAATAATTATTCAGCTCTTCCAGATCTATCGTGGCCATTCTGTATGGTTTCATCGATATATGAAGATATCTAAGGATATGTTCAATTGAAAACTCAACCTCTCAGTCCATAGGAAGACCAAGAAACTCTTCAGGTAATACATCATTATAATCACTCCAAATGGCATTTCTTCACGAATGATTCTCTCCATTATATTAATCATTTGAGCTAGATATGCTTGCTCATAAGGAAGAAATATCCACACTTGAGATGATGATTCAAATGTATATTCATCTTCCTCCTTACACTTGTACAGAATTGGTGGATGCTTCGATATTTGAAGAGTGATCTCTCTTTCCCGAATGTTGATTTTAGATTTGTATAAAGACAACCAATCCACGCCCAAGATAACACTGATCTCCACTAAAGGAAGTACGACTACATATTCTAGGAGGTTCAGTTCACAATCATTAACTAGGTATGAGTTATAAAACATGGAAATAATAATTTCCCCTTTTAATTTAATCACTGTTAACTTTTACTCCAAATTTTGAGGTGGTTTTCGAATAGTTCAGCATAAATTTCATGATATGAAAGATTGCATAAAACCAGAATCAAATAGTACATTCACTAGTCATGAATTAATAACTATAATACCTATCGCCAGATCTTTTTCTGACTCCACCTCAGCAGTAGTGATATCATAAGCCCTTTCTTGTTTCCTTGGAGGTTGTTGTTGATTCCCTCCAGAAATCAACAGCATAGGTCAATTGTTCGCATAATACCCATGATCCTTACAGCTGAAACACAGCACTACAGGCTGAGTGTTGATCCAAAAATCCCATTACTTTTCATCATTTACGTGATTTATCATATCCCTTAAGTAGTTCTTGTCTAGATGAACACACATTCCACATTTGAAGAAATTCTTGGTACCCTTTGGAAGGTTACCAGGATGCTTCTTCCCAAAACATTTACAAGCGGAAAAAGTCAGGATTCATTCCATTATGGGATTTGTTAGATGAACCATCCAAGTTTTTCTCTATTCTTTGAATCTTGTCAATGGGCCCATGAGACCCCTTAGAGTCACCGATCTTCATTTCAACCTTGAGGGAACATAAGAAAATATCTTCATAACTGTCAAAGTCTCGAATATCCAATGCTTTTTTTAAACTCAACATTAGTCCACTAAAGAAGATATCCACATTTCTTTCAGTGTTCAAGATAAAGACACATGAAAAACTTGTAATCCTTGTAACGTTTTTTTCATACACCTTGATGGACTCATCTTCCTTCAGCTTGGGTCTGAGGAACTCTTTTTCCATCAATAGATGGAGGGTTTGAGGAAAATATTTATTGGAAAAATTCATCTTTAATTCCTCTCAATCCATGGAATCAATTTCCACTTGGGACCTTTTATTCTTGACCAAAATCAACCACTGATCAGATTTCCCATCAAAATGATAGACCTCTAGAACAACCTTCTCTTTTTATGAGCACTAGAGGATGAAGAAAATATTTTCAATGGATTTAATCCATTGTTCCACAAGGAGGAGATCGGAAGATTCTCTAAACATGGGAGGCCTTTGCAGCATGAAGGATTTTATGGAAACTTTCTCTTTCCACAGAGGAGGAGGGAATTTTACCTTATTCGTGTTATAATTCATAACTCGAGCTAGCTAATCAAGAACTTCTATAATTTTTTGGGCACCGAATCTCGTCACATCAGGCATATCATTTGAGAAAACTTCACATTGCCTAT
Source organism: Viscum album (assembly GCA_963277665.1). NCBI lineage: Eukaryota > Viridiplantae > Streptophyta > Magnoliopsida > Santalales > Viscaceae > Viscum > Viscum album. Next base: position 1,502,906,066 of record OY728128.1, read on the forward strand.
CACATTGGTTATTGGAACATATTCTTTTATTTCCCACCATTAACGAAGAAAAATAACGTATAATTAGAGGTCTTTAATACTTATCCATTTATCATAAAAAGGTAACTTTTGACATAAAATGATAAACGTATAAAGAAGAAGTATATCCTAAATTGTGATTCTTTTGGTTTATATCTTGTTTATGCTCAATATATTTCTTAACATATATTCTTATGGTATTTTTTTCCCCTTAATAATGGTTTGTACTATGATCATGAATCTAACGAAGAATATCCCCCGGGAGTGTCATAAACAAAAGTACAACAAGGCATGTTATCATCTACCAGGATACCCTGGGTCAAGCCCAAAACTACTTGTCAGAGTATTCAATCCTTGGTAAATTTGGGCTAGAGCCACCTCTACCTACTCGTATCTAGACTAGGATGTATTTTATTGATAAATTACATACACAATACTAACTAAAATTTAAGAATGTTTTCTTATACTTAGTCTCGTCCTTAATGTTCTTACTAAGGTTCTCTATTCATAATCTCCAAAAATAACTAGTCCATCCTCTGATACCTACTATAGCGGCCCAAGACTTTTATATATAACATTACATGATTTTAAGAATAATTATACTTCATAGTACAATCTATGGATTGTTAAGTCTAGGGTCCTGGATGAATAGGTTAATAAAACATAAAACATGGGGCTAAAAAATATTTTTTATTTAATATCCATAAAGAGCTCCTAACTTCATTTGAGCCCTTACATCTGCATAGGGTACACTAGGGAAAACATGAAAAAGGGATGATCTATGAATCCCAGTAAGGTACTTGGCATAAGGGTACATCTTAATCACAATAGTTAACAGGAATGACATAATGATATCCAAAGCAAGGAATATATGAAATCATATCATATAAACATGGGATCATATAAACACGGCATCATATACATGTGGAAGATTCATAAAATATGTCTTTATTATGGTTCAAGGATATTAACCAATCCACTTTCCCATTTTATTACGAGCTAAGGATAACCTCCAATCCGATTTTCCATTTTTGAATGGGTCAAGGATAACCACCAATATCGTTTCTCATTTTATTATGGGTCAAGGATAACCACCAATCATGTTTCACATCGCATCTCATGAGACCTAACTTTACCCAATTCATTGGAGTGAAATCTAGGAACACCCATATCAACATTTTTAGTAATATGATTTCCACATAAATAATCATTCATATTAAACCATATATTAACTTAATATTACCCATGGAAAGAATTGGGTACCATAATCATGACAAAAATCATAAACAATGGGTGTATCATGAAAGTGTCCGTGAAAGAAAGGGATTAGAACATACATAGACGTTAATAGGGTAAAATAGGCATATAACCTAGTAAGTGGTGTCAAGTAGAAGAGAAAACATATCTGATGTTTATTTGAGTAACATTATCATTAAAACATTTTTAGCGGTTTTAAGGAAAATACTATAGAGCTTTTAAAAATGAATAGAGGAAAATCAATATATAAAACCAGAATTAAACCAAGAATATTTTCATAATAAAAAGACTGATTTTATAAAGATAATAGTGTCTTAAAGTAGATGATAGAGTGCACTTGAAAATGAGTAAAAATTTGGGAAGTTCCCTTAAAACAAGATTTGTTATCGAAAAGTTATAAGGATTGAATCTTTTAAAAACAAATATATCCCCAAAAGAGATTGATACGAGTGTCATCATAAATACATTTTTTGAAAATAAACAGAATTTATAATATGTCCATAAATAGATGATACAAATCCGTTTTTATATAAATAAATATAAGGCAACTCGAAAGAACAAATAAGGTTCGGGTAGAATTCATTACGGTTTATCGGCATGGTGTCCGATGTAACTAAGAGGTATTGATGAGAGAGAAAAGAGGTTTCTAATCACTTATACATCATGATGGTAGTATAAGGGAGGTTTGAAAACATACCACTTCATTTGGGATTACACATAAAAAGACATAGCATATATGACATCATGATTAAGAGTGAAATGGAGAGATCCCTTATAATTAAAGACCTGAATAAAATTTTTTTTTATAAATTAATAATTACAGATCCTTTTATATATTCAATTGAGTTAGTATAATCATTATATGTTAATTTATAACTATTTTGATCGGTTAAGATGTTCAATTTCATTGTTTGAGCTCATTTTATTTACTTCGTTTTAATGACTAGTTCACTTATATTCATGTTTGGATAAACACGTAAGATGATAGTGGTTCTACAATATTGAAGTTATATTCTATTAGTTCTCATAAAAAATATTACATGGTTTAAAAATTAATTTGGTTACTTAGAGTGAATTCGAATTATTATATAAAACCATATTGACAACCGTTCTTGTTAATCTGTGGGTTTGATTACAAAAAAATGTTTTGCTTTTTAACATAATACCATTTGTACAAAAGTATTACAAAACAAAAAATAAGATTTTTCACATTTATAATAATCTGTTTCAACCATAACTGACATGGTTTCATGACCACAATTAAAGATAATAATAGAAATTGATAAATAATTGTCCTTTAATGTGCTAAAATTTCACATCTCAAACGATGCTTTCATTTATTTAAAATAAAAGGTGGGGAATGGAGAGAGGATAATGAAATCCCCCATTATCATAAGAAAAATATAGTAAATGTATGTTAATATATTTATCATACTATTTGGGTCAAGGGACGTGAGGAAAGAAACAAAAGAGAAGAAATTAATAGAAATAAAGGAATTGGAAAGAGGAATTTACATCTAGAAACTTCCTCCTTTGAGAACCTATTAAGGGGAGGGGTTTTGTATTTTGAAATGGCAAGGAGATTTTTTATGTGGGAAATAATCTTGGGGAGATATTTTGGTAGAATATTTCCAAGGAACAATGCTTCAGAGGAGTGATGAGAAGATGGAGTGAGGGGGGGGGGTTAGAGTGGATGAGATGAGGGTTTTCACAATTTTCAAATCATTAGTTTATTATTTCTTCACAACACAAGGAATAGTAAGTAAAACATGACCAATAAAATTAATAAATTCATGTGACTTCTAACCAATTCGGCTTAAATCCATAGATCATCATCACTGTCACAATAAATCCTTAATTTAGCATTTATCAGAAATTGTCGTATTTTACTATTTATAAAAAATTTAATTATTTTAGAAAAACATGAAAAATTCTCACTAACCATCTTTCAAAATTTAGAATAAAAAATTAATCCCATTTTTCAAAAATAATTTTTTAAATATGATAATTTTAATATTTAAATAAAATCATAATTTATTATCAGAAACCAGTTTTAAAACATTCATTTACTTATTCTAAAATATAGGTATATCATATTTTCAACTTGAATAAAAATTATATATTATCATAAGAAAGGTTAATATTTATTAGGTTATATCACTATTTCTAAAGTTATGTTACAATTCATAAGGCTAAGTTACTATTCACCAAAAATTACGTTTTTCTTATCGAACTCCAAATAACATACTGTTTGGAACCGTGTGTGTCAGATTTTTAAAATTCCAAACACAGAAGAGACAAAATAATGTTTAATGGTCACTTATCACATAATAGTTCGTTATATTTTGTTATCATGTGATTTTATGACATGTTTATATGAAAGGAATTTCCATTTATAAAACATTGGGTCTTCAAATTTTTATTTAAAAGTATATCTTTCAAGCATGTGAAAAATTTACTAATAATTTATTACTTATATAATAATAGATCTTATACATCTATAATAATAATTTATATTTTTTCTTAAATTGTTCATCCCTAATAATAATACTAATTTTAACAGTAAGGTTAGAACAGTAATGTTTAAATAGTATATCACAGTTTGTTTAGGATCAGGGTTGTTTGTTGTACATGGTGTTAAACATAGTCATTATTTTACAATCTCAAGGTTTTAAAATCTCTAAAACTATAATAAATTACATCAATCCAATTTCATTTTGATCTTGGGGAAATATATATTTCAAATTTGAAAATTAATTTCCAGAAAACCCAGATTATAAAAAGTTTCAAAATGTTTTTTTAAGAGAATAAATAAAAATTTTATGTTCATCACAAAACTAAGTTTCCAAATAGAATAACCATTATGGTAAGTGAAAATAAGTTCATTTAGGAGAAAAATAATACCCAAGGAATAATACATAGTGATATAGAACATAGTCAATAGAATATTTAATATTATAAATTCATAAATATGTGATGGATTAAAAGACAATTGATTAATCAAATATAAAGGTTAGAGGATAAAAATTTTGTTTCATGATTTATAACCTAAATTAGAAAGATTCATTTACTATATAGAATAAAAATATAAGGAAATATAATTACTTCCAATTTTTTTTATTTTATATCCAAAATTTTACCCTTTTGTTGGGTTTTGATCCATTTCAACTTAATATCTTAATCCGAGTAATGAATATCCAATATGAATCTCTTTATGTATGGGGTGCTATAATTAACTATCAACAAATCATAACCTTCATAAAATAATAATATTATATTTTTTCTAGCCTCACATATTTACAAGAAATAAATTATTTACCACAAGTTAAGACAATAATTTTATTTATAAACCTTCATATGATGAAATAATTAATTTTACATCAAAATATCCAAAAAAATATTAACATATATTATTTAAAAAGAACTCTACATATAAATTAACAATAAAATTCACAACATTTGTGATGGACCAGACTGATATACCACAAAACAGGTGCCCCGAGCCTAGTGGGACACATAGCCTCAAGCACATATTCCCAAAAGCTAGAGGTTTTCGACTAGAAGTGGGGGCCTAGGGTGTGTCCATGGGAAGACTATTATCTCATTTTTAATGTGTAGAAAACCAAAATTCATATAAATTAATAGTAAATATCAATAGAAATATGAATAAATAGCAGAAGAAAACGGATGCAAAATATAAACAAGGATACAATTAACTATATCAACTGGAACATTGATGATGTAATGTCCTGTCACTAGAAAAATAGAAATTAGGGTTTAAAGAAAATAGAAATTACATGGTTTATAAGGTAGAATAAAATAAATACTACTCCAAGCATCCAGAGATCTTACTCAGTCATCTACTATCAAACTCCATCTTATCTGCAGAAATTCATGTACTAGAAGTTGTATGATTCCCTTTGTTAATACCTTTATCAATGTAATCTACTCCAGGTACCAAATGGTTAGTAGAGAGGGTGTGAGATAAATATATATAGTCCACTCCCAATGATGTCTATAACATCCATCTAGTGTAATGGAATATAGTAGTGTAAAGGCATATATATATATATATATATATATATATTAAACCAAGAAGTACAAAATAACTAAATAAAAAAGTTCCTGCTTTAGCCCTTAGCTAGTGTCTGAAAATGTAACTAGTTCATTAATTAATCAATTTCCTTTTAATGTTAATTGGTCATGTGAGGCAATGCCAACACTGGCAACACATAGTGAAAGTATAAGTAATAAAGGTCCCCAAGATGTAATAATGCCACCTTACAATGATATCCAGTTAGGGAGTTCTAGGGTAAAAACCAAGGTAACATAAACTCACGGAAAGCTAGCTCAGTCGTATATATGTCTAGATAAGGGTTAAGAGTGCAATATATGGAGTGAAATCCATGGAATTAAATAAAAAGGTTCATACCGAGTCCAAGGTGATCAACCAAAGTAAAACGGGACTAAGTAGAGACTGTGCCCTATTGGCTTCCACCATGGCTCCTACTATTCAATGCTGGAACGAAGGAGTGTATCTAAAGTATCCTATAAAATATAATGGGAACCAATTGTAGTATACCAGGAATCCAATGAGGATACAAGAACTAGAATCTAGGTTGGTATCAAGCTCAGAAAATCGTATCCTTAAATCAAAATGGGGTTTCTGAGACCCAAGGTATTCTTCTCTCAGAATTCATGGGGATCTTGAGTTAGAACATTCCTATTTGATAGTGAAATCATGAAATAATTCATTTTTTTCAAGTCTTTCCGTCAATTATTTTCAATAGGTAAAGTAGATGTGAAACCATTGGTCCAAGCATTGTCTTACTTTTGTTTCGATAAGCCAATTAGCGTTGCAACCATAAAATAAAGTCTTAGTTTGTCATTAAGGCTTAATCAATTATTGAGGTTCACTCCAACACCTTCCATCATAATGAAATGCGGTAATACAGACATTTAACATTTATTAAATCTCTTTTTAAAACGCCACGTTATATACATAGTATGCGTTCCATTTCACATATCACATTTCACTTTTAATAAATATTTGTACACACCTACCTTAGGCGGGTAAAGTTATGAACATAAATGGCACATGCCACTATTCAATTATCAATAACAGCAAAACATTTATGACAATAAGTCTCACCATTAGGAATTTCATGTAAAGGCATACCCAAACAGTGGCTCAAATGTGTCAAAGCACTAAAAACCCAATTAATGCATAACCATTAACAAGAGGCGGATTGATTTGTGGGTTAAACCACTAACAACTAATCACATATTTTGAAAGAGAATAAATATACCTTAATAACAAGTATAATCATGGATTTTTAATTTATCAAACAATTTCCAATGAAATTGGTGGGCGCCACAAGAAAATTCCAAAAAACACAAGCATTAGGGATGAGTTATAGACCACCAACGTTAGGGTTCTACGAGCCTTCTCCTCCATTATTGGCCCTTGATTTGCCTCATATCATTATAGATCTAAAAAAGGTTAAAAATTCTCACATGGAAATATTTTGGTCGAGAGTGAAAGAGAAGAAGAAGGACTAAAGAGAACTCGAGTACATACAATTGCACATCCAACGTGATGAATGATATCTCAACTAGATGCTGAAAGAAGGAGATCTCTTTATTCCAATTTGGGATCGTCAAAATGCTCCAAAATGAGAGTGAACTGGGTAAATCCTATAAAAACATTTATATGGGAGGAAGGGTAAGGATTAATAGAACATTAATGGTGTTTTGGTCATTTTACACAGGTTTTTAGCCTGCACAATATTTGTCCGCACGGTTTGTCAAATCGTCCACAAACCGTGTGAGATTGTTCTGCCTGAACATGGAAAAAAGGGTGTTCCTATAGTTTGGTTTCACGATCATGCAAAAATCTCCTAAGGGGCCACTGTCTGAAAAAAACACAATCTCCATAGTTAGGAAAAAAGTGTGCTAATCATGCACCAACCATGCGACTTGACCTGTTTTCACAAAAAGAGGCGTTCTGAGCTCCAAAAAGGCAACAGAAACACTCCAAACCATTTCTAACTCAAAAGTCATATATATTAGGTACAAAGAAAATATTAAAACTAAATTTAAAATAACCATACAGGAGTAAAAAACTAGGTTCTTATAGTCTTCCCCCATTAAAAGAACTCACCCCCCTAATTTCTCCTTCCATGGGTTAGGAATAAAATATGAGGAGAACTCTGGCCACTGAGCACGTACATCAACATCCCACTTTGAAGTCTCATCGTGTACTCTACCATGCTCTCATAACATCCATATGAGAGGGACAAACATGCCTATGAGATCCTGTGTGCATCAGACAATGATGTGTACTGGATACTCCTCAAAGGTAGCATTGCAATCAAACTCAACTTCCACAAGATCAAATGTATGAGATGGGTCAGCATGATAATGGAGAAGTTTTGATACAAGAAAGATGTTGTTCATGACATGGTACATAGGATGAACTTGAAACCAATAGGTTACCATCCTGACTCTCTCTAGAATCTTGAATGACTCGACATAATAAGGTGACATCATGCCCTATTTTTTTAACCATCTATTACCTATCCTGGGTGATACCTGAAGAAAATCATGGTCCCTAACCTTGAACTAAATATTTTTTCAACAGAGAATGGAATATGATTTCTATCTATATTGATTTGTACTCATATGCATCCAAATCAGCTGGACCTATTCTGAAGTCTCCTAAATGAGATGAGGATCTAGTAGGGTAGACTCACCTACTTATAGCTAGAACAAGGGTGAACAACATGGCATACCATATAGGGACTCAAAAGGATCAATCTGAATCTTCACATGGAAACTGTTATTATATGTGAACTCGACGAAAGGGATACTCTTCTCCCATAAACCATTGAAATCAAGGAATAATGATAAAATCATATCCTCTAAAACATATATTGTTAGTTCTAATTTTCCATCAGTCTGAGGAAGAAAACTTGTGAGCAGAAGCACCTGAGTTACCATAAATTTTTTGAAAACCCGACTAGAAATGTGATGTGAAATGAGAATCCCTATATGAAACAATATTATGTTGAACCCCATTTAGTCATATGATCTCACAAACAAATAGTCCTCCATGCTCATCAACTATGAATGTCTCCCAAATTGGAATGAAGTGGGGTCATTTCATCAGTCGGTCGATGACTACACAGATAGCATAAATACCCCTCGACAACCTAGGTAAGCTGACTACAAAATCTATAACAATATATTCCCATTCCCATTTGGGACTAGAAGTGGATGTAACAATCTTTCAGGACTCTAGAGCTCCACTATCACTTATTGACAAGGGAAAAAACCAAGGGATGAATCATGCAATATGAAATTTCACTATATTCCACCAATACAGGTGTCACATTTCTTGATACATCTTCAAGATGCTGGGATGAACTACACACTCGGTAGTGTGCAACATGTTCATCAACTCCTCTATCACATCAGCAGGATCCTAGATACGTACATGTTGACAGATGAAGTCATCTCCATGCACAGAACAATATGAAGGTGGGTTATCTCCTAATATACACTCACAGAGAACTAAACCTTTAGGATTTTAAAATTGCCTAATCTTAACCTTCATAAGGAGGGAATAGGTAACTATTAAAGATGAGAGGTAAAATTACTATTGACTTACATGAAACTCTAGATGATTTTCAGAAAATAGATCCATTAATATCCATTCATCATTGGCATCCTATACGACATGCATTTGAGTTTTCTAACTCAGTGCATTTGCAACCAGATTACCTTTTCCAGACGTATAGGCAATCTCAAAATCAAAGGATTGTAGATATTGGATCTATATTCACCACTGGAGGTCCAGGTCATAATAGGAAAAGAAATACTCGAGGATTTTTTGATCTTTATAACCCACAATGCACTCACCAAACAGATAGTGTCTCTAGGAATGTAAGGCATCGACAACTGCTACTAGCTCGAGGTCATGCATTCGGTACATTTTCTCTTGAGGACTCAACTGTTGAGATCCATATGCAATGAATTTGTCTTACATTATCAACATTTCTCCATGGACAATGCCTGATTCATTATAGAAGATGATATATCCTTTTCGAGGTTCTGGAAGAATCCAAATTGGTGATAAGACAATCCTCCCATTCATGTCCAAAAGGATTCCTCGCATGCTTCTGACCACAGAAAAATAACACCCTTCATTTTAAGTCCATTAAAGGGAAAAGAATGTCATGAGAAGTCTTGTATGAAATGATTTTTATATCCAGCCATCCCATGAAACTGTTTATTTCAAACATGTTCTTGGGATTCTCCCCAGACAGTACCACACTATCTTTTTTAGGGTCAACAGATACTCCATATTCTGAAATAATATGACCCTAAAAGTATAATTTGTCAATCCAGAAGTAACATATATAAATATTGGCATAAATATGATGCTCTATGGTGTACATATAATGATCTCAAGATTTTTGGAATGGTCATTATGAGTGCACGAATACACCAATATATCGTTCACAAAGACCATGACAAAAGAGTCCAAATAGGGATGGAAAACACTATTCATAAATTCCATGAAAATGTAATGTGCATTCGTAAGACCAAACAGAATAATAATATACTTATACAAATCATATCTATTATGAAAATCTGTGAGAGGTATGTATGATGTTATGACTCACACCTGATGATAACCTAATCTCATGTTAATCATAGAGAATTCCATTGCACCTCACAGCTGGTCAAAGAGCTTATCATTTCAAGGAAGTGGATATTGGATCATGATCATAAGCTGGTTAAACCTTATGTAATCCATACATAGATGTAAGGTTCCATCTGCCTTCTTGGATAAAAGAATAGGTGAACCCCCTGATGATGTACTAGGCTGTATAAAGATTTTTTCCTCTAACTCCTCTATCTGCCGATTGAGCTCCTAAAGATCAGTAAGTACCATCCATTATAGAGTAATGGACACTAGAGTTTCTCCTATAACAGGATCAATTATAAAATCTACTTCTCTATTAAGAGGTAAGCCAGAAACGTCACCTGGAAAGAATTACCTAAAACGATCAACTACTATAGGGAAATAAGTTTGATGTAAACCATGATCCTCCATGGAATGATTTTCAATCAAGGTGGTCACTCCACATATCCAATGATTCTTTGGTCCCACTCTCTCAGATTGAACATACCACTCTCCATTAAAAATGTATCTATTTTCTTTTTCGGTGATATAGAAGAAACCATGTGGCTATAATAGTCTATAAAGGCATGATAGTGGACTAACCAGTCCATCCCAAGAATGACATTGATGTCTGTCATCTCAAGAAAAAATTGATTTCACATGAAGGGGTAAATCCAACCTCACGGGGATAGTCCCTACATAAGTGTATGACCTCCGTCTTTATTCCCAATGGTGAATTGAGTGTCAATACACCAATGTAATACTATGTTTCTTGTCCTTGACCTTCCAATATAGATAAAAAAATAAATTTTTTTTAGGCACCTATATCTATAAAATAGATAAAATAATATAGACTACTAGAATAGTACCTCGTACAGTAGATGGTCCCATAGTCTGATCCTTGGGTATCGACTATAAGGCATGAAACTAACCTGATACATGACATTATGAAACAAATGGACTACAATGATCAAGAATGATATGATGGCACTACTTTTGATCAGGGGTCAGACTACCATGGCCATGAACTCCTCCTTGGCTAGACCTGACTTTGTTACTCCAACATCCTGCCTAACGTGGTGCAAAAGAACTCACTCTAGATGGTGTAGCTAAATCTGGAGAAATGGTCCAACAAAACCATTGAATATGACCCTTACGAACACTATACTGACAATCAATAGGGACTCTATCACACTAGGGATTCTTATGCCCTAGTTTTCCACACTGATGATACACTACAGAGCAATCAAACTGGAAACCCTAGCTTCCATTTCCCTAACGATAAACATCAAGGGAATGTTTCCTTCCAACAAAAGAACTATTGGTGTAACGTGGCACTGATCCTTTAAAATCGGTACTTGCTCTATCCCTTAGGTTATGGTCAGTGATAAGGGAATGATACACTTTTTTAGAGAAGTTAGGATGATGAAATACATTCACCTATGTTTAGATGGAATACTAGAGCCCATACTCAAAACGTCTATCTAATTAAATCTCATCACTAGCTAAATGTGGTGAAAAGTTATTTAAATCAATGAAACATGCTGAATATTCCATAACTAACATAGAACCCTAGTCATGATGCATTAACTCTCGGTCTCTTTCAACTCTCAATGAATGAAGACAAAATGATCACAGAAGGAAGTCTGGAAGTCAACCCATAACTTTCCCTGATGACGTCTGACCTAGGTAACGATATCAAACCAACATTTGGATAAATCCCGAAGAATTTGTGAAGCAAGAATGATTCTATGCTCTAGAGGTGTTTCCATATGCTCAATGATAGACAAAATGGCCTCTTACCAAGACAAAACAGCCCGAGAACTTCCATCCCCTAAAAAAGTAGGACAATGCTGATGCTGGAACTCGCGGGTTAGATCAGCCATCGTACGTGCAACTCACGGAGCACCAATAATGGACTGAATAATATGTATAAAACAATCACGAACATTAGAAGTGATTCCCTAAATATGTACAGCTGGTGGTGCCTTAAGTGGCACTCTTGTATGTAAGACTACCCGCTTAGGGCACACCATGTATGGAGTATAGTCGTAACCACCCTCTTAGCAAACAACATGTGGATGTTGTGGAATCATTGGTCTACAAATTACAAGAACACACAACAAAACAAGATTATAATCATGTATAAATAATAACTAGTAGAAAAAATATCCTATTAAAACTCACTACCCAAGGAATATGACCGAAACTACTTTCTTAAACGACAATTTATCAATAAGTGCTAATGAATAAGTTTTATGCCATTTTGCAGTTAATTTATACGTTTAATCCATTACCTTTCACAAACATGACAATACAAGATAAGGGTGTGTAACTAATTCATTTTAGATTTCAAGATTCACTTTATAATGGATTTTCATTTCCAATGAATTTTTTCCCATAAACCTATCACCAAAAAGGATACCCAATTATTTATAGTATAATGGCATCACTCGGTAAATTACTCATCCCATCCCATGAGGGCTCATACACCTCATGAATTGAGATAGTATATCACTCAATCAAATCCAAATTAATATATGTACAACTAACTATCACTACATAACTCAACAATCATAGGCATATCCAGAAATGCAAATCAGGAAAATGCACCTATATGGAATGGAAGTATGCATGAAATACGAATTATACATGACGATGATGATTCTTATAGAAATACTCCTTTAATTCATATCATAAGACCAAGGATGGAATAGATTCACAAAGATTAATAATAAAAAACACCATACCAAATGTGTGCAACCCAATGGTGAAATAATATCAACCGTAATAGGAAAAATAGAACAATAATAGAATTATGGGTAACATGGATTTTACCCCGATCATGGGATTATGACGCCCAAGAATGGCTTATGAGCATGTCCCAAGAATTCCAACTCTCCAATATATAATATCCACATAGTCATGAAAGAAAATAAAACACCTCTGATACAACTTTGTGATGACCCAGACCTGAACTCCACTTAACGGGTGCCCCGAGCATGGTGGGACACATATCCTCAAGTTCATATTCTCGAACAGTAGAGGCTGCTGACTAGAAGCGATGGCCTAGGGTGCGCCCGTGGTAAGACTATTCCCTTATGAGCATAGTGTAGCATAGAGGAATAGAAATAAATGAATTGAAAATATCATAATCAATATGAATAAAAAGACAAAGCAAACTGATGCAATAGACAAACAAGTATATGAATAACTCTATCAACTAGAACAATAATGATGTAATGTCATGTCACCAAAAAACTTGAAAGCATGGATACAATTAAATAGGAATAACAAATTACAAAAGAAGAAAAGAAAACAATGTCTAATATAAGCATCCAGAGATCCTATCTTTCATCTTCTATCACACTCCATCCTATCAGTACACAATAATGTATTGGAAGCATCTTGTTCCCATTTGTCAATACGTGTAACCATGTAATCTACATTGAGTACCAAAATATTCTCGAAGAGTGTGTGAGATAAATATCAATGGGACACAACCAATGATGTCTATAACATCAACCTTTTATAATAGAATATAGAAGTGTGAAGGCATATATATATAGTAAAGAAAGTTGTACAAAACAACAAAATAACAATGTACCTACTTCACCCCTTGGCTAGTGTTTGAACATGTAACTAGTTCATTAGTTAATCAATTACTATTTAATGTTAAAAAGTCACATGAGGCAAAGTCAACACAGAAATAACCTCATGATATTATAAGTAATGAAGGTCCCTATTATGTAACAAGGAAACCAGACAATGATATCCAGTGAGAGATTTCTAGGGTAAAAACCAATGTAACATAAACTCAAGGAAGGATAACTTAGTAGTATCTGACCCTAGATAATGGGTAAGAGTGTAATCCAAGGATCATAATACAATTCATTCCACAAAAAGGTGCCTACCAAGTCCAAGGTGATCGAGCTTGGTAAAACGGGGCTATATATAGATAGGGCCCCATAGGTTTTCACCATTGAACCTACTTGTCAATTCTGGATCCAAGGATTTTATCCAAGTTATCTTATAATAATGAATGGGACCAAACCATACTATACTAGGCATCCAAAGAATAGAAATGAACTCGAATCAAGGTGGGTATCAACCTAAGAAAACAGTGTCCTTGAATTAGAATGGGGTTCTCGAGACCCAAGGTATTCCCCTTTTAGAATCCCAGGCGGGCATGAGTTAGTCAATTCCGATTTGATAATGAAATAAAGAAATAATTCATTTGGTTTATGTCTTTCTTCCATTAGTGTGGATAAGTCATGTTGAGTAGAAGCCATTAGACCAATACATGTGTTCCATTAGTTTGGATAGTCCAAGTAGTGTTCCCACCATTTAGTCAGGTCTTAGTTAGTCATTAAGGATTTTTAAATTATTGAGGTTCACTCCACTACCTTTCATAAACATGGAAAGGGGTGACACATACATTTCGCCTTCATTCAAAATCTTCTGATAAGGTCAAGTTATATACTTAGTATTCTTTCCATTTCACATTTTACTTTTCACCTTTAATAATCATTTGTAAGCACTTACCCTAGGCTGGTCAAGTGGTGAGCATAAATGGTACATGCCATTATGAAATTATCAACAACAAAAATAAACTTATGATAATAAGTCTCACATTTATGGAGATCAAGTAAAGGCACACCAGAACAGTGGCTCCAACGTGTCAAAACACTAAAAACCCATTTAAGGCATAACCTTTAAAATGAGACGGATTGAGTTGTGGGTGAATCCACTAACAAATAATCACATATGTGGAAATATCATAACCATATGATTCTAACGAGTATAATCATAGAGTGTTAATTTAAGAAACGGTATCCAATGAAACTGGTGGGCCCCCCATAAACATTCCCAAAAACACAAATATTTGAGATGAGTTAGAGACCACCCACCTTAGAGTTGTATGATTCTTCGCCTCTTATATCGTCCATAGATTTTTCTCAAATCAATGTACATCTATGAAAAGGTACAATATGATAACATGGTTATATTTAGGTCAAGGGTTAAAGAGAAGAACAATGACTAAAGAGAACTCGAATACTTACTGTTATGGATCCTACATGTTGAATGGAAGCTCAATCAGATGTCTGACGAAGGAGTTCTCTTGATTTCATTTTTGGATCTTCAAAATGCTCTAAAATTATAGAGAGAAATATGTAAATCTAGCATAAACATGGATTAGGGATGAAGGGGAAGGATTGATATATCAGTAATGGTATTTTGGTCATTTTACATAGGTTTTTATCCTACGTAGGGTTTTCTTGGATGGTTGTCAAACTACGCACAAACCATGTGATATGATTCTACCCAAACCTAGAAAAAATGGTGTTCACATGGTTTGGCTACATTGTCGTGCACCCACCATGCGAGGTGATACTATCTGAAAAAAACACATTCTGTATAGTTAGGAAAATGATGCTCTAACTATGCACAAACTATGTGACTTGGACTGTTTTCCCAAAAAGAGGTGTTCCAAGCTCTAAACCAGCCTAGACACCCTCAGAACCATTGCTAACTCAAAATACATGTATATTTGGACCAAAGTAATTTGTTAGACCAAAACTTTTAGATCCAAACCTATGTGAAAAATCTGGTTCTTACAACATTAATGAATGTTTTCACCTCAATGGTGATCTAATACCTTTAAAAATACATCACATAAAGTTTAGTTTCATTATTCCCAAATAATCCTCTATGTTTAACATAATGTCTATATATTACTCAACCCAAAAAAAAACGTCTTCCAAAATACCAATAATCATCTAAATATAATAATGATTTGATCGTATAATATGTCTCCCAAAATTGATTTAATATTTGTATAGTGAAACATTTTAGTAAAAACAATTTCATACTAATTAGGACATCACATAGACTGGTTGTATGTACCATACCTGTATCACCCTTTGGCTTTGGGTTCAAGCCCTTCATTTTTTTCAGATGTCACGTGTTCTCATCCAATATTAGGGTTTCCATTTTTTGAAACCATCATAAGAAAATTCATATAACATTCAAAAACTTATGGCTAACATCTTAAAAAATAACAGCAATCAACAAATTATTTTTTAACCATTAATGATTTATATATGACTTATATTTTTAAAAAATTCCATTAATATTAAATCACTATTATGAACTTATCATCAATGATCCTTCTAACCCCAAAGGACATCAATAACTTCAAACTAATGTCTATAAAATAAAAAAATCATTATTCCTCAAATAACCTTCCCACCAACAAAATATGTATACATAAAAGTTACATATGCCTCAAAAATCTATTAAACCAAAATAAATGACATTATGTTACATCCATCAAGTAAAACCTCAAAATGGTTATTTATGCCTTTAGAATTATAATCAACCTTATACTTGTTAACCCAAGTTGGTTCCAAAAAATCATAAAATATCCTCGTCTAAATCATAAACATAGTGTATTTGGAGAAATTTTTTAAGGACTATCATAGGTTTATGTTACTTAATATATTCTCTTCAAAAATCTATGTTCCATGGTGTTTACTAAAAATCCATGATACCAACTGTAAATAACCTTAACTGAGTAGCCTAGATTCGGGGGTTACAGTATTTTAGTGCCACTAGATACAAGAAATCCATTCCAAATGAATGAATAATTCAGTTGTCCTGGTAACATAGAAACATACATTAATCTCACATTACAATTGAAAACATGAAATAAAATATATCGATTGTAAAAACTATACTTCATTGAATTCATTTATAAATTCATTATCCACAACCTAGGTAAATGAATGAATATAAGGGTGAGATAAAATAATCAGTGGTGTTTACGTACAAAAGAATATATCATGAGTAAATAAGGAATGATGGAAAAGTAAAGGTAAATACCTAAAAAATAATTACCTTTAATTAATAACATGAGAAAAAATAACAATATATCTTGAATAAATTAGGATAAAATAATTTCATATAAATAACCACATGAGACTAAAGTTAATCTACTAATAACATAACTAATCAAATAATCATATTGAAATAAATAATTTAATTGAAGAAGATATAAATTATAAATATTGGAAGTTTTAATTTCATAAATTGTGATGTCTTTGCAATCATGACCATGCACCAAGTCTATTTAATTGAATCATACATAAATAAAATAAAATACATTAAATGCTAGAATACATTTTTTATGATAAATGATGATTTATTGAGGGAATATCTATAATAAAGACCCACCGATGACTACATGTCCAATGTTTTCCTAATACATTGAATGATATAATTTTTTCATAAAAATTATACCATATCAATAAATATCAATTTTTAGTATAAAATATTCACTTTTAATGATTTTTCCATTTCAATCAAATAATAAAGAACCACATGTAAAAATTATATATGGATTAAGAAATGATCATATCAAAGATAAATAAATATGGTTATTAATGTGAAATTTAATATCTAATGATCATAATAAAGTTAATGTTTTAATAGAATGTCAGTAACATTAAAAGTAATCAAAAAGTGAATTTCTATAATTTATATATTCAATTTCATCCTAAACCATTAATATAAATAATATGGATGGTGTGACATCCCAAACCCATGCTTTTGAATTTTCCACATATACATGTTTTTTATTTTTTTATAAAATAATCTCACAAAATCCACAACATTTAACACATTACATATCCTTTTTTGGTATAGGTTTTGAATAATTAGATGAATACAATAAATTTAACAAAACTATAAAAAATAAAATAAATCAAACCAAATTTCGTCATGTGCACTACATCTTCCATGATATAAAAATCAGAGAGTAATTAAACTAACCCTATAAAAATAAATTTTAAACATAGTGTAGGCATTTAAATTTTTTAGTTGGGGGTTTTAAAATTCGTTAATAATTTCTTTTGAATAAATTTTTTTTTGAATTAAAATTTCATAATATTATGTTTTCAAATCATTGTATTATAATATATTCTTATAAATTTTAAATACTTGAATTTAAAAAGTAAATGAATTTGAAATAATTCATTTGATATTTCTATTTGAAAATACCAATTTTTATGGGTTAGTCAAGATATTTAGTATCCCCAAAAGAAATCCATAAGGCCATTGAGTCTTATATCATATGGGAAAATATCCCCTAATGTTCATGGATCTACTCCATATAACATAACTTAACATTTGATACGCTATTTCTTATTTTTAGAAAAACATTTTAATGTTCCTATCATTCTCAATCATAACCAAAAATCATTTTAAAATAATACAAACATTAATTATTTCCATTAAATAGATATAAAATTGCATACTTATTTACATGTAATAATCATATTAAATAATTTATATAATATATCTAGGAGAAATCTATGCTTATAACCAATATTTCCTATTTAAAAATCATAAATATAAATTCTTAAATAAATTAAATGAATTTCCA
The DNA here is from genome assembly GCA_963277665.1 of Viscum album. Taxonomy (NCBI): domain Eukaryota; kingdom Viridiplantae; phylum Streptophyta; class Magnoliopsida; order Santalales; family Viscaceae; genus Viscum; species Viscum album. The sequence goes on from OY728128.1 coordinate 1,502,924,479, forward strand.
AAATAAAAATTCATAGAATGTCGATCATAAATTACATGATGGCCATATCTAATTCTATAAATGAAATTCATATATATATATATATATTTCACAAATAAAATAATAGATTTTATCATTTAGAAGTTGTTACAAAAGGTTACATTACATAAAATAATAACATTTATCATTTATAACAAAATGAAACATATAAATTGATAATATTAATAAATTTCATAAAATGATATCATTTAGCATGAAAATTTTATTTATAAAAATCAATTTAAATTTAACCACATCATAACAACGTTTTGTTATTTTTTAGGAAGATATTGCGAAATAAATTTAAAACGTTAATTGTTTGCAATATATTGAATTTGTATTATATGGGTATAAAGAAATTTTTATAAAAAAAGTATAAATATTGTTTTCTACAATGGATATGATAAAATTATGAAATTATAACAAGGTTAAATTATAAAATTTTAATACTTTAATATATATATATAATCAAAATATACTTCTTAAAATAGCATGAATTTTAATGAATTAGAGAAATACATTAAAAATAAGTTAAAAACAAATCCCTTAACTCATAAATTCTTAAAAACATAAATAGATAGGAATATATATATATATATATATATATACTAGAAAATAAAACATAAATTTATATCTTAAAATGAAAAAATAAATTCCCTAAAAAACATTAAATGATAGTTTTAGATAGTAATTCAAAATAATCCATTGCATGAAATTAATCAGAGGTTTTTCTCATTATTGGATATCTATATGTTAATAAAAAATGTATATGTTGGTTTATTAATTTGGAAAATGGTTCAATTTATTGTCTACCTTATAAATATAAATACTTATAAACCCCAAATGTGTTTTTTATTAAAATCTAAAAAATGGATTTGGAATGTTGACAGAATCAAAAAAAAATCCCTTAGATATGTATTAATTTTAATGAAATCATACTCATATTTATTTTACATTAATATGTATAGATATTAAAGAATGATTCTATAATAATATGAGAAAATGGATTATGTTCAGTTAAATTTGACTAACTCGCACCTTTTTATAAGGGATACGAAACTGAGATGGAGAATAGGTCGAGAGAGACTGCATTGGTGTAGGGGATTTGGATGGATTGACGTACTGGGGATAGGAGGAAATAAATTTAATATATAAAGTGGAGGAGGTAGAGACTAAGATAAAGTGTTGACGATCTATATTAGTCAGACATGATCAGACGATTGGGATTACATCTTATTTTATCCTACTTCAAAATGGGGATTAATTTTATGCCCCATAAAAGAAACAATATAGCTGCTCCCCCCGATGATACTATCACACACACAGACACACACTGTAAGAGACTTATACACGGGATCCTACCCATAATTTGGTCCACACAATACATGAAATGCATACCAAAATATGACTAGTGGCCATTCTCAAGTGTGACATATCGCTGCTCGATCCAGGATTGCATGAGTTGTGAACTTGGGTACCTCTATTGAACCGATTTATTTTCCTCATGAGCTTCCTTGGTTTGTGGTTTTGTTCATATATTATTTTCGGTAGAATAATTTTTGTATAAAAATAAATAAAATTCATAGTACTATATATTAAAATAATCATACTATCACTTCCATTTCATAATTTACACTATTTTTAAAAATAATATTATTTTGTTATTATTATTTTAAAATATTCATATGGAAGTATATTTAATTTAATATTCCTTTTATAAATTAAAAAAAGTAAAAAATTTATTTATAATGTAAGAATTGTTTTATTAAATATAATTATCAATATTAATATTTTCAATTAGCATATTAAATATTTTCTAAATTTTAAATCATTTAATGGAAATTAAAAACTATCAGAGATAAATTTCTCTCCTAGTGGCCACAAAATGTATTTTATAAAGACCCATGTCAATGGAATTTTTTGAAAGAATAAGAGGATTATTTGATGATCATTTGTTGATTTCATCATGGTGTTAATAATTCCATTGGTTCTCAATATTTTATTGATTATTCTTTATATTAATATTTTTAATTATGTAAGATTCATGGAATACATGCTATAGATTCAGTGTTTTGGTGATATTGGGTAGTTCTATAGTTTTTTCTAAGTCATATACTAATTTTTAAAGATTAGTCATGTTCTCAAATTTGTAAAGATCTAATGTTATCACTGTTTTATTAATAAAATGATTCTTTATTTATTCTCAATTTTTGAATTTTGAGTTTGGTAGAATTTATTAAAAAAAATAGTAATTATAATAATAATTTTACATCATGGTTTCATGGAATAAATTTCTTCCCCCCTTAACTAAAATTTTACCTCACTATTTGTTTGTACACATATAAAACATATTCTAATTCAAACCTCAGTGTTACTGCAAAAACAACTTTATAAGTATTTTTTAAAATTATATTATAACAATTAATTTATACCTTCACCAGAATCACCAATATTGGTGATTCTTATATAGAGGTGGGTTTCATCCAGTCCAAATGATCCTCAATTTAATTTCACGATATTAAACTTCTTTTTATAAAACAAAACATGATAAACCATGGTCTAACTAATGTAGAAAAAAAATAAAAAGTTGGAATAGATGTATGAGGGGTTTAATGAAAAGTGGCATCCAGGTGGACTAGATTTAAATGAAACAATATAAATGAATCGACATCTATTATTTCAAAATCTACAGGTCTTAAAAATAATATAAAATAAAAAAAATTACATAGATATATTTTTTAGAAGTCACCCCTTCTTGATGCTTATGGAAAGTTAACTAAATAATAAAACAGATTAGTTACGGTAAAACATTTTTAAAAACCCTAAAAATATTTTACTTTTCATGCATATAATGGAAGTTATGTATGCATGAGGACATAGTTGACTAAAACTAGACCTTGAAAGAATTAAATAATATCAATGCTAATGGATATCACTTAAAATAGTTTACAAGATTTTTCACCATTTGAAAAGAATTTAGAATATTTCGATCATAATTTTAAAATTATTAATTCAGGTAATTAATTGGGAGGAGACAAAAGGGTTTATTTTGTTATTCTATGGTTAATCTATATAAATTAAGAAAAATGAATTTACTATGAAAGCATCATTATATTATTATTATTTTCTAATTTTCTAAAATTATCTAGACTGTTGCTCTTATACCATCTATCAAGACCCAAAACCGTGCTTACGGTTTCATCACATATAAATTCTATGTATTTTTTTATAAAACAAATTGAAAAAATGAACAACATTTAATTCATTCCATGAACTTTTCAAGTATAGGTTGTTTATAATTTGACACATATATTACAATATAACAAAATTATTCCACATAAATTAATGTAATATGAAATTATTCTTGTGTCCTACCTCCTAAAATAAATATACACCATAAAGATATTGTAATAAACCTGTAAAAATAAATTTTAAATTTATGGAGAATATTTTATATTAACAGTATGGGGTTTGAAAGATAATTAGTATGTAGTATCAAAATAATTATTTTGAATAAATATTTAAATATAATTTTTTTTCAAAGAAATTAACTATAATGAAAACTGATGATATGGAAAACCAATACTTTTTTAAGTAATATCATTTTGAAAAAACTCCATGGATCTCTCCAGTTTAAAATAAAATATTAATGGGTCAGTCATGATACTAAGAATGCCCAAAATAAATCCAGAAGTTCACATAGTCATATTCCATATGGGAATGCATCCCTATAAGGTCATGTGTTTACTACCTATACCATAACATAAGCTTCGATACTCTCATACGTATTTTTTAAAAAAATTAATGGACCATCCTTTCTCAGTCATATCCCAACAATATTTCAATATAATACTTATATAAAGAATTATTTCTATGTTTCATTAGAAATATATATATATATATATATATTCATTCTATCGTAAACTGAGAAAAAAGGCACTGTTAGGTATCATTTAAATAATTTATATCATTTTTAGAAGGGTTTCTAAACTATCATGTTCTATATGTCAAGGGAGACTGCAATGGTAGAGGGGATTTGGATAGATTGACCTACTGGTGTGGGGAGTAAAAACAAGGATGTTGTATTTTGGTGGGGGGGGGAAGTGGTCCAGAGAAAGGTCCAATGGTCCAGATGATTCCAACAAGATTAGACAACTAGGATTACATATAGATTCTTTCCACATAGAAATAGGGTTGAATTTCATGACCATTTATAATATATAATATGGCCTCCCAAATTCAATGATTCTAACACACATACACACACACACCGGTATCCTTATCATAAGATCTTGATGGTCTTTAGACCGCACTATACAAGGAACAAAAACAACATCATGATTCATGCTTCTATTCAGGACTACCATTTCACTCTTTGAGATGGGCATGCATGGGATATGTACCTGGGTACCTCTATGGAACTGAATGAATTTCTGCATGTGATTCCATGGTCCATGGTGTTTTAATTAGGAAAATTATAGTAAAATAAATTTTAAAAAATATCAATGTATTATAAATTTAAATATATATATTCTCACATACATTACATCAATTGAAACATGTTTTTTAAAGAATTATAATATTTTATTAGAATTCGATCATATTTTTATAGAAATATATTTTTAAAATATGAGAATGTTATAATATAAATTTTTGAAAATATATCTTATTGTAGATGAAAAATATTAAGTAAAGTTTTTTATCTAAATTTTTATTTTCAATTCTCTTCTTCAGTCCATTTAAAATATTAAAACACCTAAGGACTATTAAAAACTGTAAGGGATAAATTTTTCTCCCAATGATCACAATAGGACATTTATAAATATCCATGTATATGAGAATTATTAAATCACCAGAATTTTCTTTGAATATCATTTCTTGATTTCATCATAGTCCTTTAAATTCCTTTAGTTCTCAATATTTTCATTATTCCACTTGTTATTAATATTTTTAATATGGATATATTTACTGGAGTTGTGTAACATCCCAGATAAATGAGGAATATTAAATTTTCATATTTATTATTATATCTGATTTAAATATAAATTTTACTTTAAAGGGGTTGATATGTTCGATAGTGTACCTGATACGCAACAACAGTTTCTTTGAAATCTTACATTGAACACTTACAATATAGTATTATTATTTTAAAAGGTAGTTAATTCCTAGAAGTTGTGATGGAGGAAATGAAATAAACTAACTAAAAAATTATTACACAAGTTTTTTAAATGTATTTAAATTTATCCAATAAACTTTATAGGCTTAAAATGTGAAAAAATCTTATTTTAAGCATAATTTACATTAAAAGGACCATTTACAACCTTTTAAGGGATAAACCTCTTTAAATATAGTTTTGGTCACTTTAAAACATTATATTTGACAACATAAATTATTCTTTACAATGGGGACATCAAAATTTAATTTGTGTATTTTTTTGGAATTTTTCCGATATCGTTCATTTTTTATGAATAGTTCAAATATTGTATTTTAATTCAAAACTACGTTTTAATCTAATTTATTTATATGGTTATATTATCATTTTAATTTTTTTTAATGTGAGATTAGAATATATTTTTACCATTTAATCCAATGTTGGTCATTTTAATTAATTTCACATTGAAATTGGACAAAAACAAGTGTTAATCTTTTGACAGTTAATGTTTCTTTAAAACACGCTATTTGTTTTAACAATGGGAATTAACATTAAATTAATTAATACAACTTCTATGTTTTTAATTTGGTAAAATAGACATCATTGTTTAATTTGGAATATCAAATTTATCTTATGCTAAATTTTTTGTTTTTTCTGAAAAACTTCAATTTTTGATGAATAGTGAAACAACTTAGTAATAGTTTAAAAACTGAATTTTTCATTGAAATGAAATTTTAACACTTATATGAACATGATTTGTAAAATACAATATACATGATTGTTATTATTTAGTAAAATATGGTTCAATAAGATGAAAATAAATTTTGGTGAATAGTAACTTTTCACTTTTATTTACCGCGGTGAAAGTTAAATAATGTAATTCAAGGTAAAAAGAATATTATAATAATTTAAAATTACCTTAACACATTTATAAACCTTATTGGTTGTGTAACTTACGACCATTGGCATATTTAGGATGATTTTGGGACCCCATTCAGTAACTTGGGAGTGATAATGGCACTTTAGATTAATTAACTTAAAGTAAAGGCAAAAAAGTCAAAAACAAATATCTTTTAGTAAATTAATTTTTATAAGGGGTTATATAAATTATCTTTTCGACTATCAATATTAATTGGAAAGATAAAACGATTTCCTACATCATGGTATTTTTTTATAATTTTTATACAATAAATAAATTAAATTATTTATGACTCAATAATGATGTAGTATATACCTCATTAATAAATGATTTAAATAAATAAGATTATAAATATTAAAATATCATAAAAAACCTATCCAATTCTAATTGGATGATTTTATTTCGACCATTATTCATCTTATCTTCGACTTTAATCAGTTTTGGACCTTTAGAAACCGAATATCATTATATAATATAATAATATTTTCACACTTTCTTAAAGAGCCCCTCCTCCCCCTTATAAAAGAACACCACTTCTAACCAATTCCTCATACATCTCAAGTATTATGGCTCCTCCAACCTCTACTAAATTAAGATTCCTACATCCATATCCTCCAACTAGATGCCTTACTATAGGCATAAGGAACTTCAAAAAGTCATTTTGGTTCAAACCAAAAGACGTTACCCAAATTAAAGGTAATGGTTTCTCTTAACTTATTTTCTTTTATTTTACTTCTCCAACCCCAAAACTCTTTTTATTTCTTTATTTAATAACAACCCTAGTTTCCTCAACATACAAGGCTGTCATTATGATAAGTATTCAAATAAAACTTACACACACCTCCATCTAATGGGTGATGAACATACTGATTCTGTGGATGGAAAAATAACGCCTCACGAAACAATGATTGTTCGATTATCTCCTACCACCTCTCATGGTGGCCATTAATATGAAACTATATTGATATATGATATCTATTATGTTTATGTTATCTTCATGCTGCTGTATTTCACTTTTATATAATACCTTTATGGTTTGTATTATTGGTAAACGCGATAATTTTATTTGAGGATGTGAGGACTACCGACCCCTCATTGTGATATGACTCGTAAATACCATATTTGGGACGTATAAAGGATGGATTTTATGATATTATATATTATATTATACTGGAATTATAATATACCTATTTATAATTATGTTTTAATTCCATTAAAATAATAAATATAAATTAAAGTTTCTTTCATGCGTACGTACGGCTTACCGTCTCCATGAATGATGCATTTAATTACTTAATTCCAAATGCTATGTACTGTTATAAATAAATATATATATATATACTAGATATATATGATATATATGATATATAAATAATGAATTTCATTCAATATATAAGGGACTATTGACCACATTGACAACTTGTAAATATAAGGTGTTGATTTTTTACTCAAATACCAAATATCGACAAAATGAACGTTATTAACTTAAATGATTACATAATATTTATAACATTGTAATTAGTGATATAAAAGGAATAATAAACTTGAAAAATGTTCTTAAGAAAGTAGAAATTAAATTTAGTTTATTATTCAATAGATTAAAGAATGATCGAGTCACGTTAGACATGAGGAAAGATATTTTCTTATCTCACTGTTAATTATGTGATATTTCCATTATTCTCCACTTATTCATTTCATGTCGTGTATTGTGTCCTACCATTTAGTATATATTATCATTATTCTCATAATATAAATGGTATTCTGTCTTAAATTTGGTGGTTATAAACATTTTTTTATATGACTTAGTTGAATACAACGTGGTAAAGCGTTTCATCTCACTTTTTATTCCTGTGAGATTCATGTTATACTTTCCACTATTTCTTTTTGTGTGGTCTATTTACTTCTCATGATTGTACTATTTGTGTAATATATTTTCATTTATAAGTATTTCAATATTCAATGTACGATTTTTCTTTCATGTGGCTTATGTTTTCTATGTTACCAAATCGGTAAGGGAACCATTGATCCTCTTATATTATAAAGACTTCTCTTGTTATGTCTTTTAATTTACATCTTATTATGATGGGATATTTTATTCTATATATTCCGTGATGTAAACTTTATTTCAATATAATTATATACCCTTTTAATCTCACCAACTCATTTTCTGAATTTTAATGTGACGTCGTTAGCCTGTCAAATTTTTACAAGGGAACTTCTTAACCCAATTTCAATTCATTGGGTTCAACTTGTACTTCATGAATATGTTGTCCTATGAATATGTGTGAATGAACTCTTATTGTTTTAAACCTAATATCAAATTATATTGGGTGTATTTATATTTTTCACAAATAATTATGTGATTGATTTACCCTTAATTTAAGGATACCATCTTTATAAGGGATTTCATCTCAATTTACATTTCCACAGAGACTTCATTGTTGTTATGAACTAATTCACACTTATATGGTGTATATACTGTCCTCTGACATATTATATCATTAATACCTTTGTTCTCATGATATTATGATGTTTTAATTAAATTTTATTCCTCAATTATTTGTATTCAAGTGTCTCTCTTTTTTTTAAAAACACATTAACGAAAATATCGTTTTAAATGTCTTAAAAATTTATTCTTCTAAATATTTCTCATTAATGTACATGATTTAAAAATTGGTTTTAGGATTTATTTATATTAACATTAATTTTTTCAAAAGATAATTAATTTAAAATCATTAAAGTGTTATAAGACACTTTGATTCAAAAATTTATTTTTAAATGGTTTGGAAAACGATTTCATAAAACATTATTTATTTTAATATCTTGATTTGATATATTGGAATGTAGAAATTTTATCTTTCTCTTATACAGATGTTATCTGTTATGATAATGTTATGGTTATTGGGCATTGTTTACGTATACTGGTGGTTCCATGATAAACCTAGGGCGGGTGAGCCTGAGATAGCTCTCCAATGAATTGGGTAATGTGACTGAGGTAAACGTGATGTTTCTCCTTATAGATTTAGGTAATAGACTGTGATGGGTATTCCAAGTGTAACTCCCTATGTAGATGTGATAGATACATTCTCTGTTGTATATGTAAGCCATAAGAAACCTTTATGATTTTCGATTTATGTGTGTTATTCATAAATCTTATGATTTTTTATGGTATGTTATGAATGAAAAGTATGGTTTCATTGATTTTTATTTATTGATGGGATAATATTTTCCTTCCTTATTTTAAAACCCTTACTAAGATTTTTATGCTAATCCCATGTTTTTTAAATGTTTTCCACGAGACTTAAAAATGAATAGGGTCAAGGATGGGATCAAGGAAAAGTCATGATATATAAAACATGGAACTAAACATGTTTATTTTTAAGAGTTTTTATTTTTTGAAAAAATGGATACTGATTAGTAGTGTCTATATGTAATATTCAAGTTTTTATGTAACAATATGGCTTAATTATCAAAAACTCTATAGATGAAAAGATCCTCAATGTGAATTATTCATTTAATTAAATATTATGTAATGTTTTAAGGTTATGTCCTTATAGGTTGGCTACACATTCGATCTTCTGTTGAAACTATGCGGTGATCAATTTTTGTTTTAAATATCTTATAATGAGTTTTATAGATTATTATTGGTCACTAGTTTTTTAATAATGTAATGCTATCAGTGTAGTATTATTTAAATTGTTAATTTTTTTATTAATTTCTGAATTCTGAGTTTGACAGTATATATTGAAAAGAAATAAATAAATAAAGAATATAGCTTCATGGTTTTGGGGTGTTATATATGGCTGAATTAATATAAATCCATGGTGTATTATAATTAAAATATATTCTTCTGTTCATTAAGGAATTTAAATACCATAAAAATATCATTACAAAATTTATGGAGGAATATAACATTTTCACTATGAAAATAAAATTCTGAAACTATTAATATAAAGAATATTAGGGAATTATTTCATTAAAATGAACGTACTAAACATGAAAAATTCAAATTAATTATTGGATGTGAAGGCTGGAAAATTCCATTCATGCATGTATGTTAAAGAAAATATCAATTTCATATTTTCTATACAAGTCAAACAACACCATGTTCAAAGAAATATGTAAAGATCTCTTTTAAACCATACTATAAAAAATAAATAATTGTAATAATTACCACAAAAATTCATATGATTAGATTAAAAACATTATTTAAATAATTCTTATAAAACATGTATATGGATTTATAATCAATTTATACCAAAAAGAGAAATATGTAAGGTATTTCTTAAAAACATTTTTGTAGCAATTATAAGTACCCAATAATGGGAAATATAACTATTAATTTAATATTTCATGTTTAACTGTAGAATAAAAAAATAATTTTTTTATTAGGAAATGATAAAAAAATTCCTCATTTGTAAACAAAAATGTAAATAATCCCAATTAAAACGAAATTGAAGTATCAAACATTACCACTATGAAATGTTTTGAAAAATAATCCAAAAAATAGAAATAACATCAAATGAAACATCTAATACCCTAAATATGAAGATATTCATGATATAACTTTTAAATGGGTTTGTAGATACTCCTCATATAAATAAATAGGTTCATAATACCAATGATGGCTCAATGGAGTGGAAATTGAGACAAAATCACTTACACCGATTATACCATTTAAGTGACTGTTAATCAATGAATTTATTATGTGTATTTAATGTAAATCAATGTAAAACTGGTGTAAATAAAATATAAAATAAAAAATGACACTACATAAAAAATAATCAAATATAAATTAAAATTCAAATGTAATATAACCCAATGAAAATAAATTGAGTTATGAAACCACTTACAACATGGAAATTTTCAAGTTATATACTCATTTATGAAATAATGGAAATTGAAACTAAATAATACAATAAGGTATGATGGATTCACGATATTACTTTTAATGGGGGAATTATATACACTATATTAAAAAAATTTGGGTGAATAATAATAAAATATGACTCAATAAAGAAAATTTTGGATGAAATCTTTTACCTTACACTTCCATTAAGTTAAAAAAATTAACTTCCTATATAATAGATTTATATATTATAAAAAAATTTTACAAATTTTTTTTATATTTATTATATCATTTATTATCATTGTATAACATCTTATCACTCATTTGTTAACAATATTTCACTATTACCATTATTTAAGGTATTAACTGCATTGATTTCTCAAGCATGTTTTTCAAGAATTTTCCATGTATTAAGAAATTGATATATATCCATTGTCTAGAAAATTTTATTAATGTTATAAATTAAAAAGTTATTCATTGGACCCATTTTTAGAATCAATATTGAAATTTAAACATCGAATATGTATCCATGTCTTTGCTCAGATGGTAGGCATTATGTTTGAAAGATAAACATAATAATTTTCTTTAGTGGGTCAAAGGGTAAAAAATTAGATGATATATTAATTTATAGTTTCTATATCCTATTAAAGTGTCATATATATTCATTATTTCAATCATTATTGTATCATCCGGGCCTCGGTTCCAAAAAACTAGTACCCCATGTTGGTATTCCACATAAAATCTGGCACACATCCTCATAAACTAATAGCTAATGACTAGCTACGGGGATCTAAAATGGAACTATTAGTAGAATATAACCACTTATCAAATTTCACACCCTGGAGTAAATAACTAAATATAATAAATATTAGAGTGAGAAGAATGAATAAATATATGGAAACATCCTATAATAAAATAAAATACAACATTAGATCGTACGACCATGACCTACATATATCCCTCCACCCACAGGGATGGTTACATATCATACCAAACTAAAATAAAAAAAAGGATCTATATCATCATTGATCCAAAATCATCCAGTCACATGATAATATTCATGTAATCATTCCTAGCAATGAAAAACTCAACCAGGGTGTCAACCCTAACATGTGCCCACAATAAACATGTGAGAGGTGCTAGGGTACCCAAGTGAAAATGGTGGTGCGGGAAGGGTGAGAGTACAACTTAATTGGCCTCCATAAATGATGTATAAATTGAATAATATTTGGTCCATATGTTCATTAATGATAAGTAATTACACTAGAGATATAATTAAATAATTCTAGTTTCATAATTTAACAAAACTTGATTTAATCTCTTTTTTTGTTTTTTCAAAAATTTACCCTTTTCCATCAATATTTATTTGGCCTAATCTATCCATATAAGGAACATACCATAGGGGTTAGTATTTAGACAAAAATATTCCTTAGTCCAACTATTTCACCATCATCTGGTAATATATGTCAATCCATCCCATCTACTAATTCAAAAGTCATAAAACACAGAGCATCTTCCCCTGAATCTAACTGAGTCTCAGAAGGATGGGTCCAAACAGCATATACACTAGGTCAATATTCAAAAAACATGGAACTATCCTCCATTAATACAACTGATACTCATAATGAGAACTTTTGACCAATCAATCATTGATATAGAACTCCATATCCTTACCCTTGGGTTTATGAGCATCGGTCATTTACCTGAAAAACTATGGTGCATGAGTGACCTATAGTATCTGTAACACCCGAGACTTTTATGTTATATAAATCATCAAAGGAATCTTTTTCTACACAACACTTTCTTGGCTTGCTTTACACGCAATCGTGACCTTCCTCGACAGCTTGCGTCGTACGCAATACCGAGTTTCACTAAACAACAATATGCTATTAAAACTAGCCGTTATGAATAGTAATAACCACTTTTTTAAATTTTATAAATTTTATTTTTCAAAATGGACTTCATTTTTGGACTCAGAATATCGAAATTATCCTAGGGTGAAATTTTGGTATTTTTCTGAAAACTTTCAATTTTTGATGAATAGTGAAACCACTAAGTGGTAGGTTAAAAACTGAATTTTGCATAAAACGTAATTTTACCGCTTCTGTGAATGGGATTTCAAAAATCCGAGAGACACGGTTAATATCAAGGACTAAAATGTGGTTCAATGAGATGAAAATAATTTTTTGGTGAATAGTAACTTTTTACTATTTTTACCGCGGTTAATAGTAAATAGGGTAACTAAGGGTAAATATGATATTAATATTACCCTAAAACATGTCCTAATTCTATTGGACAAGTGTAATTCGACCAAAAACAAACTTAGGAATAAAATATGACCATTTAGGCCCACTTGGATTAGATTAGGACATTTATTATTAATTTATTTAAAGAAGGGTTAAAATAGTTAAAATCAATGTTTAATAAGTAAATCATTTTTAATATAGGGTTATACATAATATAAATTCGATTGTAAATATTCATTAGAAAGCTAAAACGATTTCTTACATGATGGTATTTTATTTGTAATTTTTAGACATCAAATAATTTAATTTATTTATGACACAAAGATGATGCAGTAATTATCTTATTAATGAAATATTGACAAAATTGATAATATAAATACCAAAATAAATGTAATTTGAGACTTTTTATGAATTCCACTAATTTTCTAGGTTACTATGATATATTAGTATTGATTTAATCAACTTGGTTCGAACATATAATTCTGTTATGACTTTCACAAAAATCATATATCAAATAGTGTCAAAATTGACCCAAAATAGTTTTTAAATCAAATATTATATTATTAATTGTTATTTTATTCCTAAAAATCTATGGTTCGGCCAAATGACTTAGATAAGGATATATATATTAATAATAAACAATTTGGGGTTCATTTGGCATGTTATAGTAAGTGTATTAACCATATAGTGAAAGAAAACAAAAAGACACGGTAAAAGTTAAATTAATTAACTTAGAGTTAAATCTAATTGATAAGGTTAAAATAATACCCTAAACTTGTCTAAATCCTATTGGTTGATAGGATTTCGACCCATCCCCACTTTAGCTTCGAAATAAGACCCTTTGGAACCATTATAAACCGATTTTGACTTTAATATAAAATAATATTTTGAGATATTCCTAAGGTGCCCCTCTCCTCCCTTATAAAAGGGCACCTCCTCCCCCTCCTCCTCACACCAATTTGAGCACTCAAGCTCGGACAACCCCTGCCATTTTCCCTTCTCCACTTCCCTAGAATAATCCTAGAGGTCCTGGTCTTCTCCAAAGACCAATCTTAGTTCCTTAAGTGGAGGACTCAAAAAGACGTTCCAAAGAAGAGGTAATATCCATTACCGATCTTTTCAATTTCTTTCTTCTTCAACTTCTTCTTCTTTAGTTGTTTCATGATAAAGTAATAACATCAGTATTACTTACATACTGATATGTTATTATAAATATGAAACAACCCTAATTCACCTTCTATCCATCCTACGGAAAAATGAAATCACCGCGCGTGCGTACGTACGGAATACCGTCTCCACGCCGTGGTGTAATCTATTTTCCACCATCACCTTACAAGGATGGGTATAATGGTGTAATAAGTAACTATATATGATTATTATTAAGTAATATTGATACTGAAATAATATATATATATACTCCAATACAATTCCACGATCATAGGAACGATATCATCACTCGTGCGTACGTACGGAATACCGTCTCCACGATGTGATGCGACTCGTTCTACATGATCTTCATTTCATAATGATTATATAAATGAATTGAATGAATCAATATGGTATATACTACACTAATACCATTCTGGAAATGAATTATCTATAACCTAAAGATAAGAATAAGAATTTATTCGACAAAACACGCATAAGAACAAAAAGTTATAAAGACCCGAGTAACAAGTAACAATGAAATATTACTAACAAGAAGCTAATAATATGACCATATATGATCTCATATCAATATGTATGATTCTGTAATAAGTCAATAACATTATTTAAACCATTATACAGGAGCTTCGGACACGAACAAAGCAAATCGGACCAAAGGTAAGGGAAATATCACAATCTCATTTTTATCCGAGATTGTTTATTCGTAAGTATTTACTGGGGTGTATTTTATCATCCACATCCATGTTCCCTAAATATGTAATATTGTTTCCATCCACTTGAAATAGTTTAAATCCAATTTTACCCTTAGGTGAGTTTTTAGTAAAGAATATGAAAGGAATCTTTTGTCATTTTTCCGTACGAGGTACTTTTTGACTTTTCCGACAAAAGTACGAAGAATGTTTTTTTTAACATATACGGCATGAATGGATTTTTAAAACATTACTTCAAAGAAGCTTCCTTTACAAGTTTTCAAGTTTATTTTTAATCAACTTCTTTTATTTTAAAGTTGTATGACATGTTATTAAAGGAAAAATGTTTTTGAAGAAGAAAGGATATTTTCCTCAAGAATTCAATTCAAGTGTTTTATCAAAATTATTTTCCATCTAAGATAATAAAGGGTTCTGTTTCTATCCATATTTTTACATTGGTTTGACTATGTTGTGATGGAATTATGTTTATGAATTCCTTTATCATATATGAATTGATTTATGATGTCATGATGTTTCAAGAATCCCATTTTTGTTATATGTGTTATGCGATGATGTATGTTTTATGATTATGTGGCACACATAAGAAAGGATTCATTATAAGATGGGTGGGACCTATATCTCCCTCCAATGCATTGGGTAATGATTTTATATCTCATGAGATAGACATGGCTGGAACGGAAGGTTATTTCGGTTCAGTGATACAGGACTGAAACGAGGAGTGAACTCGGTTCAGAAAGGGACTTTGTCCACTAAGATAGTCTTGGCAATGAGTCATGACTAACAAGAAATGTTTTTCCATGATTATGTGTGCATGCCACAAAGATTCAAGTTTTATGTTATGATTATGGGGATCTCATTTTCACTTCTATGATTTATTCCATGTTAAGATATTATGATCTCTTTTGCAGGTTTTAATTTTCAAAAAGATATGATATGATTTTTATTTACTTTATTTGCCCTTGCTGAGCATTTGAGCTCACCCTTTTATGTTTTCTTTTCCCCAGGCCAGGATGATGGATATTAAGTAGGATATGCTAAAAGGGACCCTAGATATGATGAAATAAATGGGAGACACTGTAGAAGATTTATGAACCAGTTGTTTATGTTTCCCAGTTTCTAAAGACACTATACCTATACGGTCCTTTGTGGTTTTGTCATATGTTGTAATAAGTGTGATTCAATTTTGAAGTATTAAAAATGTATGTAAAGTGTGGGTCGTTATAGTTGGTATCAGAGAAAAGGTATAGTCAACCTTTGGAAACTAGGATGTGAAAGCCTTAGTAAGAACCCTAAGGATAAGTCTAAGCATAGAACACAATCTTAGTAATGGCCATGAATAACCTAGGATAAGACCATAAGCATGAAAATTTTATTCTTGAATTATGTGGTTTCCTATTATAATTAGTGTTGCTCACACTATTCTTCTTGGTTTTAGTCAATGGCTGGAACCCGAAGGAACCGTGTTAATGCGGAATGCGATGGGCAATGCAATGATTGTCCCCCTGAGAAACCAAACGATATGGGAGCTGGAATGCAAAATCTTGTAGCCATGCTCACACAACTTTCTCAAGCTATGAATCATGCAGGATTTCCAAACGAACAAAGGAGGGAGCAACATTCTGTTGAATCCTTCATGAGGCAGCGTCCACCATCTTTCAGCGGGTCTAATGATCCATTAGTTGCTGAACAATGGATTAGTACTACTGAAAAGATATTTTCAGTTCTTCAATGTTCTGAGCATGATAAAGTCATCCTAGCAGTGTATCGTTTGGAAGGAGATGCTGATCAATGGTGGAATCTTGTTAAGAATACAAGGCAAAGGGATGAAATTGAGTCTATGGAATGGGACGAGTTCAAGAACTTATTTTTCAATAAGTACTTCCCTCGTATTCTCCGAACAAAGATGGAGAAAGAGTTCCTTGAACTGAAGCAAAGGGATGATGAATCTGTTGGTACCTATGAAGCAAATTTTACCAGACTTGCAAGGTACGCTTCTGGTATTATTATCCAACCTGAGAGTAAGATCGATCGATTCTTTAGTGGCTTAAAACCAAGTCTTCGAAGGGCGTTAGCCATAAGGGACTTCAATAGCTACGAGGAAATCGTTCGATGTGCTCTCAAAGTCGAGATGGAGATTGGAGTAACCCATCAGTCACATGGGTTTGATAAGAAGAGGAAGATGGAATTCAAAGAAAAATATAAAGAGCACATGGAAAAGAAGATGAACTTTCCCTTATGCTCAAAGTGTGGAAAGAAACATGGAGGGAGTTGTCTTAAAGGGACAAGTAAATGTTTTAAATGTGGAATGGAAAGTCATCGGGAATTTGAATGCCGTGATAATGGGAAGAAGATGTCTAATGATGCAAACAAAGGAAGGGATACACAGAATGAACCTGCTACACTTCAATGTTTCAAGTGCAAGGAGATGGGGCATTATGCCAATCAATGCCCAAATCCAAGGGTTGATGATGATGGTCGACGTCAACAAACTCTTAAGGCTAAAGAAAAAGGAAAGTCACATGCAATTTCTATCAACGATGTGGAGTACGATAACGATGTGGTGAAAGGTACACTTACCATCCACTCTAAAGTAGCAAATGTTTTATTTGATTCTGGATCCACCCACTCTTTTATTTCTGAAAAATTTTCTAAGGGTATCACCGTATTACCTCAACAATTAGATGTTGAGTTAGCTGTGACAATACCTAATGGCACATCAATCGCATCAGAAGTTTATAATTCTTCTCCGATCGAAGTTTGTGGGAAAGTGCTTCCTGCAAATCTTGTGATCCTTCCTTTAGTGGAATTTGATGTGATTCTTGGAATGGATTGGCTTTCTCTACATGGAGCTCATATCAATTTCCAAAGAAGGGAAGTCACATTTCATATTCCAGATCAACCTACGATCGTCTATCAATGCAAGGATGAACATAACCTTCCAGTGGAAATTTCTTCCATCTTATGCGTATTGATTCCACTAAATGAAGGTTATTTATCTCAAATAGTTGGTGAGAAACTCACGATTAAGAATATTCCCATTGTACGGGAGTTTGATGATGTCTTTCCGGAGGAATTACCGGGTCTCCCACCAAATCGTGAAGTTGAGTTTTCAATAGAACTCGTACCGGGTGCTTTTCCTATTTCAAAGACACCTTATAGAATGGCCCCAATTGAGTTGCAGGAATTGAAGAAGCAACTCCAAGAGAATCTTGATAAGGGATTCATACGCCCTAGTGCGTCACCTTGGGGAGCACCTGTTCTATTTGTTAAGAAGAAAGATGGATCCATGAGACTCTGCATTGATTATAGAGAACTTAACAAGATCACTATCAAGAACAAATATCCTCTCCCACGCATTGATGACTTATTTGACCAACTACGCGGAGCTCAATACTTTTCCAAGATTGATCTTCGTTCAGGGTATCGTCAATTAAGGGTCAAAAGGGAGGATATACCAAAGACGGCTTTCCGTACAAGGTATGGACACTATGAATTTATAGTGATGCCATTTGGTCTTACTAATGCCCCTGCTATCTTCATGGATCTAATGAATAGAGTCTTTAGAGACTATCTTGATCAATTTTTGGTAGTCATTATAGACGATATTCTTGTCTATTCAAAGAGCAAGGAAGAGCATGAAGATCACTTGAGAATTATATTGAAGACCCTGAGAAAAGAGAAGCTTTATGCCAAATTTACCAAGTGTGAATTTTGGCTTCAAAAAGTTGCATTTTTGGGTCATATAATCTCAAAAGAGGGGATATCTGTGGATCCAGCAAAAACAGAGGTTATCAAAAGATGGTCAAGACCAACAACAGTAACTGAGATCTGTTGTTTTCTTGGTTTGGCTGGTTATTATCGACGTTTTGTAAAAGATTTTTCACGATTATCTAATCCACTCACCAAGTTGACTCGGAAAGGAGTTAAGTTTGTCTGGACAGAGGAATGTGAAGAGAATTTCAAGGAGTTGAAAAGAAGGTTATCCAGTGCACCTGTGCTCACACTGCCTTGTAGTGGAGAAAGGTTTGTGATCTACAGTGATGCATCCAAGAAGGGATTGGGGTGTGTTCTTATGCAAAATGATATGGTGATAGCTTATGCCTCACGACAGTTGAAAATCCATGAGCAAAATTACCCAACACATGATTTGGAGTTGGCTGCGGTAATCTTTGCATTAAAGATTTGGAGGCATTACCTTTATGGTGAAAGGTGTGATATTTATACTGATCATAAAAGTTTAAAGTATATTTTCACACAAAAGGAGCTGAATATGCGCCAAAAAAGATGGTTGGAGCTGATTAAGGATTATGACTGCTCAATCCATTACCACCCTGGGAAAGCAAACAAGGTGGCAGATGCATTAAGTCGACAAGACCATGCTAGTTTATCCATGATGAGGATCACAAAAGATCCAATATTTATGGATTTACAAAGGATGGATCTTGGAATTATAATGGAAGGGGAAAAATCTTATCTTTCTCAAATGAATGTTCAACCATCTATACATGTGAAGATTAAAGAGGCACAGAAAGAAGATGTCGAGTTACAAAAGAAGGTGAGAAATGTTCCTGAATTCAACCTTGATTGTGATGGGATAATAAAGTTCAGGAATCGGGTTTGTGTTCCTCCCATCCCCGAATTAAAGAAAGAGCTGTTGGATGAGGCTCATAGTTCTTCATTCTCTATTCATCCTGGAAGCACAAAGATGTATAGGGACCTGAAAGAGTACTTCTGGTGGGATGGCATGAAAAGAGATGTTGCTGAATATGTCTCTCGATGCTTGGTTTGTCAACAAGTTAAAGCTGAGAGACAGAAGTCTAAGGGGATGTTACAACCATTACCCATACCCGAATGGAAATGGGAAAACATCACTATGGACTTTGTCACAGGACTTCCTAAAACATCCAAAGGCAATAATGCTATCTGGGTCATAGTTGATCGTCTTACAAAGTCTGCACACTTCATTGCTATTAGAGAGGATTTCTATCTAGATCAGCTTGCCAGGATATATGTAAAGGAAGTGGTAAGATTGCATGGAGTACCACTTTCTATTATATCTGATCGAGATCCGAGATTTACCTCGAAGTTCTGGCGAAGTCTTCAGCATACTCTGGATACAGAGTTGAGTTTCAGCACTGCTTATCATCCCCAGACAGACGGTCAGTCTGAGAGAACAATTCAAACCCTAGAAGATATGTTGAGAACTTGCTCTATGGATTTCAAAGGAGGTTGGGATCAACACCTACCTTTGGTGGAATTTTCTTATAATAATAGCTTTCACTCCAGTATTCAGACGGATCCTTATGAAGCTCTCTATGGAAAGAAATGCAGGACTCCAACTTGCTGGGATGAAGTTGGGGAAAGAAAGCTATTAGGACCTGATCTCGTTGATGAAATGGCAGAAAAGGTCAGATCTATTCAACAACACATAAGAGCAGCTCAGAGTCGACAGAAAAGTTATGCCGACAACCGAAGAAAAGACCTAGAGTTTGAAGTGGGTGATAAAGTGTTCTTACGAATATCTCCCTGGAAGAGGGTTATGAGATTTGGAAAAAAGGGGAAGTTGAGCCCTAGATATATCGGTCCTTTTGAAATACTGGATCGTGTTGGGAAGGTAGCTTACCGATTGGCGCTTCCACTGAATCTCTCTCAAGTTCACGATGTGTTCCATGTATCTCTCCTGAGAAAGTACATACCAGATCCTTCACATGTACTCAGCTCAGAAGTTGTACCGCTGGAGCAAGATCTTTCTTATGAAGAACAGCCGATAGAGATTCTGGATCGTAGCGAAAAAGTCCTACGAAACAAGACCACTCGCTTGGTGAAAGTTTTATGGAGAAACCACCAACTTGAAGAAGCTACATGGGAGCTTGAGGAAATGATGAGGGAGAAGTATCCTCATTTGTTTGTTGCAAAGTGACGAATTTGGAGGGCGAAATTCTTTTTAAGGGGGGTAGAATGTAACACCCGAGACTTTTATGTTATATAAATCATCAAAGGAATCTTTTTCTACACAACACTTGCTTGGCTTGCTTTACACGCAATCGCGACCTTCCTCGACAGCTTGTGTCGTACGCAATACCGAGTTTCACTAAACAACAATATGCTATTAAAACTAGCCGTTATGAATAGTAATAACCACATTTTGAAATTTTATAAATTTTATTTTTCAAAATGGACTTCATTTTTGGACTCAGAATATCGAAATTATCTTAGGGTGAAATTTTGGTATTTTTCTGAAAACTTTCAATTTTTGATGAATAGTGAAACCACTAAGTGGTAGGTTAAAAACTGAATTTTGCATAAAACTTAATTTTACCGCTTCTGTGAATGGAATTTCAAAAATCCGAGAGACACGGTTAATATCAAGGACTAAAATGTGGTTCAATGAGATGAAAATAATTTTTTGGTGAATAGTAACTTTTTACTATTTTTACCGCGGTTAATAGTAAATAGGGTAACTAAGGGTAAATATGATATTAATATTACCCTAACACATGTCCTAATTCTATTGGACAAGTGTAATTCGACCAAAAGCAAACTTAGGAATAAAATATGACCATTTAGGCCCACTTGGATTAGATTAGGACATTTATTATTAATTTATTTAAAGAAGGGTTAAAATAGTTAAAATCAAAGTTTAATAAGTAAATCATTTTTAATATAGGGTTATACATAAGATAAATTCGATTGTAAATATTCATTAGAAAGCTAAAACGATTTCCTACATTATGGTATTTTATTTGTAATTTTTAGACATCAAATAATTTAATTTATTTATGACACAAAGATGATGCAGTAATTATCTTATTAATGAAATATTGACAAAATTGATAATATAAATACCAAAATAAATGTAATTTGAGACTTTTTATGAATTCCACTAATTTTATAGGTTACTATGATATATTATTATTGATTTAATCAACTTGGTTCGAACATATAATTCTGTTATGACTTTCACAAAAATAATATATCAAATAGTGTCAAAATTGACACAAAATAGTTTTTAAATCAAATATTATATTATTAATTGTTATTTTATTCCTAAAAATCTAAGGTTCGGCCAAATGACATAGATAAGGATATATATATTAATAATAAACAATTTGGGGTTCATTTGGCATGTTATAGTAAGTGTATTAACCATATAGTGAAAGAAAACAAAAAGACACGGTAAAAGTTAAATTAATTAACTTAGAGTTAAATCTAATTGATAAGGTTAAAATAATACCCTAAACTTGTCTAAATCCTATTGGTTGATAGGATTGCGACCCATCCCCACTTTAGCTTCGAAATAAGACCCTTTGGAACCATTATAAACCGATTTTGACTTTAATATAAAATAATATTTTGAGATATTCCTAAGGTGCCCCTCTCCTCCCTTATAAAAGGGCACCTCCTCCCCCTCCTCCTCACACCAATTTGAGCACTCAAGCTCGGCCAACCCCTGCCATTTTCCCTTCTACACTTCCCTAGAATAATCCTAGAGGTCCTGGTCTTCTCCAAAGACCAATCTTAGTTCCTTAAGTGGAGGATTCAAAAAGGCGTTCCAAAGAAGAGGTAATATCCATTACCGATCTTTTCAATTTCTTTCTTCTTCAACTTCTTCTTCTTTAGTTGTTTCATGATAAAGTAATAACATCAGTATTACTTACATACTGATATGTTATTATAAATATGAAACAACCCTAATTCACCTTCTATCCATCCTACGGAAAAATGAAATCACCGCGCGTGCGTACGTACGGAATACCGTCTCCACGCCGTGGTGTAATCTATTTTCCACCATCACCTTACAAGGATGGGTATAATGGTGTAATAAGTAACTATATATGATTATTATTAAGTAATATTGATACTGAAATAATATATATATATACTCCAATACAATTCCACGATCATAGGAACGATATCATCACTCGTGCGTACGTACGGAATACCGTCTCCACGATGTGATGCGACTCGTTCTACATGATCTTCATTTCATAATGATTATATAAATGAATTGAATGAATTAATATGGTATATACTACACTAATACCATTCTGGAAATGAATTATCTATAACCTAAAGATAAGAATAAGAATTTATTCGGCAAAACACGCATAAGAACAAAAAGTTATAAAGACCCGAGTAACAAGTAACAATGAAATATTACTAACAAGAAGCTAATAATATGACCATATATGATCTCATATCAATATGTATGATTCTGGAATAAGTCAATAACATTATTTAAACCATTATACAGGAGCTTCGGACACGAACAAAGCAAATCGGACCTAAGGTAAGGGAAATATCACAATCTCATTTTTATCCGAGATTGTTTATTCGTAAGTATTTACTGGGGTGTATTTTATCATCCACATCCATGTTCCCTCAATATGTAATATTGTTTCCATCCACTTGAAATAGTTTAAATCCAATTTTACCCTTAGGTGAGTTTTTAGTAAAGAATATGAAAGGAATCTTTTGTCGTTTTTCCGTACGAGGTACTTTTTGACTTTTCCGACAAAAGTACGAAGAATGTTTTTTTTAACTTATACGGCATGAATGGATTTTTAAAACATTACTTCAAAGAAGCTTCCTTTACAAGTTTTCAAGTTTATTTTTAATCAACTTCTTTTATTTTAATGTTGTATGACATGTTATGAAAGGAAAAATGTTTTTGAAGAAGAAAGGATATTTTCCTCAAGAATTCAATTCAAGTGTTTTATCAAAATTATTTTCCATCTAAGATAATAAAGGGTTCTGTTTCTATCCATATTTTTACATTGGTTTGACTATGTTGTGATGGAATTATGTTTATGAATTCCTTTATCATATATGAATTGATTTATGATGTCATGATGTTTCAAGAATCCCATTTTTGTTATATGTGTTATGCGATGATGTATGTTTTATGATTATGTGGCACACATAAGAAAGGATTCATTATAAGATGGGTGGGACCTATATCTCCCTCCAATTCATTGGGTAATGATTTTATATCTCATGAGATAGACATGGCGGGAACGGAAGGTTATTTCGGTTCAGTGATACAGGACTGAAAAGAGGAGTGAACTCGGTTCAGAAAGGGACTTTGTCCACTAAGATAGTCTTGGCAATGAGTCATGACTAACAAGAAATGATTTTCCATGATTATGTGTGCATGCCACAAAGATTCAAGTTTTATGTTATGATTATGGGGATCTCATTTTCACTTCTATGATTTATTCCATGTTAAGATATTATGATCTCTTTTGCAGGTTTTAATTTTCAAAAAGATATGATATGATTTTTATTTCCTTTATTTGCCCTTGCTGAGCATTTGAGCTCACCCTTTTATGTTTTCTTTTCCCCAGGCCAGGAAGATGGATATTAAGTAGGATATGCTAAAAGGGACCCTAGATATGATGAAATAAATGGGAGACACTGTAGAAGATTTATGAACCAGTTGTTTATGTTTCCCAGTTTCTAAAGACACTATACCTATACGGTCCTTTGTGGTTTTGTCATATGTTGTAATAAGTGTGATTCAATTTTGAAGTATTAACAATGTATGTAAAGTGTGGGTCGTTATAGTATCTCCACAGATCTAACATGATATATGGAGGATCCAAGGTAATCCGAAATGAATTAAGAAAATAATATAATTAATAATAAATAAATTTGAATCTAAATAATATATGACAATTTCAATTTAAAATAATTAATAAGACTATGTATAAATATCTTGAAGCACATGCATCCTAGGAAAATATTTTCAAGACATTTCAAAAGAACAATGGACTTTACAATTCTCAGCTAATAATCTTCCAAAACTATCAGAATTCAATCGATAGTTTTATGATCATCCAAGAAATAACCTCCCACAAAAAACAAGTAATTAATTATAAAAATTATAACAATTAATTAACCAAAACCAAACTTGTCATAAAGCTATAAGAATTATCGGGTCATTGCCCCGCACAAAAACCAACTCCAACCACTCACCTAATACCCACTGTATAACCTCGACCACATTAGGGTCCTGATATATAGGAGTAGATACAAAATTTATAATTACATAAATTAAATTTAATGGGAATACATATAAAAGTTCATCATGGTCACGTACCTTAATGAATCTTTGAGAAATGGTGTACAAAATGAATTTCGAGATATGATAAACCCAATCCAAGAAAAATATACATTAGAAATGGATGACTCCAAAAATATCTAGGGGAAATTTAAACAAAATTGAAACAAAATAACTCCCATATATGAGTGAATGTTTAAGAGAATGTATGGGAACCATAGGAGGACAACTCACCTCAAACACTTAAAAGAACCATGATTTCAACCCCAAATCGAAGGATATGGTGGGAGTAAGGGGTTTGGAAACCCCCTAGTTTATGTTCATGTAATGGGGGATAAATTTGGTGGAGATGATCAAAACCCTAAGGTAGTACCTTTTTCAATTCTCTTTTTATAATGAAAACATTGAATCCATTTGGATTAGTCTAGTAGTTTTCCAAAACATGCACCTACCATGCAGTTGGATCTGACCATGACCACAATTCACATAGTTTTGTGGAATGCTTGGAAAATTATTCATCCAATAATGTGCACCCATACTTCCTAAAAAGACAAATAATTGGATATTTTTTCCACATGATTTGATGAACTGTGTCCAACCTAGTGGTCAACACTGCCTCCCCTTTCCTGAAATCCACATAGTTTGTATAAAATCATGAAGAGATTGTGCACCATATATCAAAACATCCAGATACTCATATTATTACTCCTTATTAATCACATGGTATACCCCGAACCATTCTCCAAACAATAATCCCAATCATTCCTAATTCAATTAGAACTGAAAAACTCTTGAGTATCAGGGTGTCACCGAGTTTCACATAAAACATGCAAACCAAACCATATACCCATGTCAATGACTCCAAAACCCACTAAACATAACTTGAAGCCTCTAAAAAACTACCTAAAACCAATTATACCTCTAAATAATCATTCACAGTCTCAATAAACACACTTTGAGTCATTCCAACCCACAAGATCTCATTTTGAGTATTAATTATTGATTTTAACAATGTTATACGAAAAATTCAAATTCCATACAAAATTTTCAATCCATCAAAATTAAAGATCTTTAAATTATGAATATTTGTTAGAGTGGGTAATGTAAATCAAATTACATCTATTTGTGAGGTGGTTGTCTTCTGTAAACACAAACGATTGTTATGTTTACCATTTCATAAAGGAGGAGATGGATGTGTATAAACCCATAAAATGAATTAAATATATATATTATATATAATTTTATAATTATATTATAATTTATATTTTAAAATTTATTTTTGTAAAATAAGAAGTAAAAAAAGAAAGTTCTATGTGAGTAAAATTACCATCACTTAGAAAAACCTCCATCAGATATCTTATTATAGACAATGGGGTTAGTATTTTGGTAAATCCCCAACATAAATTATATATGGTTAAGGATGTAAAGATTTCTTGTATTTGTCATGTAAAATGATTGGAGATGTATGAATAAATTGTGTAGCGATTCTATTTTATAGTCGGGGTGGAGTGCAATTTTTATAAAATATCCAGAACTATTCAATAATGTGATATAACTCTCAATCCAAGTTCATAAAATATAGAAAAATAATGGGGTGGTGAAATGATAAGGTTGATTTACGTCTCCAACTCTAAAACGTATAATGTTTTAAATATTTCACCCCCTTTATTTACATGATTACTCACTTTTACATGTTTAACACTCACCATAGTAACTAGTATTTTAACATCGGTAATCTAACCATTATGAATAAAATAAAATGACCTTATAAGATAATTTTGATCCATTAATTAATAATATTAAATTAAAATTTTCATATAAAAATTCCATTTATATTGAAAATTAATTTTAGAATATTCAAATTCAATGAGGAAAACTCCATTTTAAACTCAATTAAGGTAAATTATTTTAACATTTTTTACAATTCACTATTACCAAATATAAATATGAACTTTTTAATTAATGTTAGTTGTTTTTATTCGAAACATGGAATCCATTTTATCAAATTCAATTCCTAAAATATGAAGAATCTAATTTAAATGAGAACCCAAAATGTGTCACAAACAAATTTTCAAGAAATTTATTTTTAAAGTATATGATGATCTTATATTTACTCTATGAAAAGTAATCATCCTTATATTAATTTTTATTCCTATATATATATAGAAATATATTTTTTAAATTTCATTTTAACCATTCTAAATTGGGGTTTATTTTATTTATTTAATATTAAGAAACATTATTATAATAAAAACAGTTTTGAGATAGGTCTGTTTTAAGCCTAAAAATAAACATACACAAAAATATGTTATATTGATGATTAGAAAAAAATTATTTATATTAAATATAAATAATTAATACATAAGTTATTTTTAAATTAAATCAAAATTATAATGGGACTTTCAATTTATTTATATCATAAAAAAGAAATAATAATTTACAAGAATCCTTATTTTTTATTATTCACTAATAATTCATTATTTTTAGAAAAATAAATAATTTTCCACCCAAGTAAAGTTTGAAATGTATATTTCAATAATGAATTTATTTTTGTCAATTGAAATTTATTTAATTAGAGTAATTAAATTATACTATTTTCTCACATAAAGTAATAAAAAAAATTATTTGAAAATTTATTTTTGAAGCATGTATATTCTTTAATAAGAAATGAGTCATTTTATAGACATATATTTTATTCATATATTGTATTAATAGTTAATTTTTAAAAAATATTCTTTCTTATTCATATGACCAATTTTAAAATCTATTTCATAACATCCACTTTTTAATAGTATATCATTTTTCATTTAGATTCGATGTTGATTGTATTACACACTATTGAACATTGTATTTGTTTAAAAACATGGGGTGTAACATATATTTATTAGTTTAATATTTAAAACAACCCAATTCAAATGGTGATTAAAAATTAATTACACCGAAACATGGATGTGGTATTCCCTATGTATCCACGAGCGATGTTTTTTTCTTTCTGTGGGATAGGAAGAAGTGGAAAATTGGTGTATGGTAATAATAATAATACATTATTATATTTATTATACAATATTAATTATGTTTGTATTGGTAAAATATCTTTATTGGATGTATATGAATAAATAAATTTAAAATAGGTTTTTTAAAATGATAATATTTTCTCTGATTGACCTTATTTAGATCTTTTATAAATGTACCACAAAGTTCTATTTTTGGGAGACCATAAACTCTAATTAATGTATAAGAATATTAAAAATAGAATTTGTAATGTTTTTCGATTTATATGGGGACTAATTTAGTTTAAATAAGAGATTAATGGGTTATCCTTTAATAAGTTGGTGGAGGGGAACATATTGAATTCAATAATTGATTGAAATAATATTATCAAATTTTTATCGAAAAGTGCCCCCAAAAAAATTCAATCTTGAGACTAAGGTGATTAAGGTAGATATAACTTAATCCAATAATAATTTAAAATGATAAATTGTTTCCATGTATCTTATTCTTATTCTTGATTTACCAGGTTTAACCTTTTACCATGGTAAAAAATTTGTAGAGTTTTTACTTTGCATTATGAAAAAAAATTATGTCATTCTTATTAAATAATATTAATTATTCATATTAGAAATATGGAATACATTTTATATAATTTAATTTCTACAACTGATAGATATTAATTTTTTAATTTACCCAGGAAATGAAATGTAAAATAGTTTCAAAAAATAATTTATGTCTAAAACAGTTTTTTTTTGAAGATTAACTATAATATTAATCCAGAATGTATTCATTGAATTAATTGAATAGAAATACAGTAATGATTTTTTGAAACCAATAAACATAAAAATTGGTCCTTGAAAATATTATAATATAAAATATTATTTCAATAAAAAATCATTATTTTCACTAATCCCCAAAAACCATATCTTTTATCGAAAATTCATTAAAATTCAACATAATTTATTTTTTATAAAATGATTTAGAAAATTATATACTTTTTATAAAATAAAATTATTAAAATTGGAATAAATTAATTATAATATAGATACAAATAATGAAATAAAATTCCTTTTTGATGAAAATCAATTTTTGAAGCATAAAATCACATTATTGAATATTGAGTCCTTATTTATTATGAATTAGTAAATAAATTTTCATCAAATGAAATCTTTATACATAGAATTCATAAAACTATCCGTAATATTCATATCAATAAATAAATAAACAGGGTTATATATGTATACCATATCATAGTTCATTAGACTTGGGGTGCGTATAAAAAAGAAATCCAAAAAATTAATGTTATTTAATGATAAAGATGTCATTTAATATCGAGGTGTTACAGTATCTCCTAAAAAAGCCTAATATTATGATTTTATGGATAGTTCACTATATCCCTTTGATAGCTTCATCCAAATTCAATTTTTGTGCACTTGAGATTGTGTATTCCTTAATTAATCTAATTCAATTTTTATTCAACATTGACAAGAGTGTAAGATTTTATTTCATCACAACATCATGAATTTGATTAACTAATGAAGTATATTGTCTCCAGAAATAACAACCTATAATCTTCTTTAATAAAATTTTCGTGAAACCTCTTTATGTGATTTAGCCATGCAAAGACTTAATAACCACATAATCAACCTCATGAAAAATGTACATAACTACATGAACAATGAATTTAACCACAATGATCCTCCCTATGAGTTGTCTCCATATACTATTCGCTAAACCATGAAAACTATGGACTCAACCTTTTAAACAGTATACACCCCTTAAAATACATTCCCGTATAATTAATTTAATTCTAATTTTTGGATTGTTTGTTCTTTTTCGGATATTATGATTACTCGTTAGATCATCTTTAACTTTAAATAAATACAAAAAAAATTATTAATGATGTGTTTATAGGAAAATGAAATTTCGTAACTTTTTAAGAATATAAAATTTTATTCATCAATTTATAAAAAAAATTCAATAAAAGGATTTATCCACCTTACCACCATGTTATCCATTTTATGATAAAATAATTGACTATGTGATTGGTCAAAAAGTACCATAACAACAACACATACTCTATAGGACTATAATGTACCTGGAATTATTGTTGATCAAAATTTATTTCTCTAATGTCATGAGCACCAGTTTTTACCTGTGAACTCCAAATGCTAACTACATGTCAGTTTGTGGGATTAATGACCTTGATTTCATGGGTTACATGATTGAAAATGTGGTCAATGAGCTTGACCATTACGTATTGTGATGGACAATGTTCAAATTCATCCTTCACATCAAAAACTTCACACATCATCACACAAACATCATTTTTTCATGCCTATAAATTTAATAATCACAAGATAAAAACATTAAAGAAACTAAGTAAATTCATCAACCAATAATTTATTATATATAAAATATTATCCATGTAATAAAACTGCAATGAAAATCCTAGAAATTTATTTCCAATAAAAACAAAATCCACATAAAACACCAATCGAGATAACCATGATTCTAATATTCTCCCTCATTTTGTTTTCCGACAATAAAAATTGAAATAAAAAACACCACCAATATTATAAATGTAACACCATGAAGTTATTAAAAAATTAACATCTTATTCGATGTCATATATGACAGACACCACCGTGTATAAACAATCCAAAAATATATATTTCCTTAAATTTAATCTATTTGATTGCTTGCAGAACGCAAAACCCCAAATATACATGAAATTTAATATATTATATAATTATAAATTTGACATTAAATTTGATAGTATTAATAATACTAAATAAATTATCATAATCATGTTCATATACTTTTTATAAATAAAATAATGATTAATTATATGAAAATGAAATGTTTTTTGAAAAAATCTATTTTTTCAAATAGACGATCTAGTCTTTCCTTGTTCACATAATTTAAAATTACTTTTAAAAATATTATATGATTTATATTATTAAATTAAATTAAAATTTTCAAATTAAGAAACTATTATTTTATTACTGTCAATATCTTTTATTTTTTCAAATGTTACATTTTTTTAATGAATAGTGAAAAATAATTATTTTTAATGGAAAACTACATTTTAATTTAAATTATTTATAATGTAAAACTATATTTTAAATTAGTAATAAAGTAAAATTATTTATAATATAAATATATTAATACATTTGAGGCCATTTTAATAATTTTCATATTGAATTTTGATATAAAAACCCAAAAAACATTTAGAAATTCTCTAATTGACAACCTGCTTTCTTATCACATATGTGGGATTAATTTTAAATGGAAATTTACCAATTCATAAAATAAATTTCTTAAATATGGATTATATATTTAGAATAAAATTAAAAATTATTATTTAATAATTTCAACTAAATTTGTTACTCAAATTAATAGTAAAAAAATTATATAATATATAATATGGTTAACGTAAAAATTTATTTACCAGGGGTTAAAATAAAATGATAGTGGATAAAATGATCTAAAAACTTGTATAAAATAAATTTTGTAGACATAACTAAACATTATAATCTAAAATTATCTATAATACTGTATTTTGGAACCTTTTTCATGTGAATCACATGGGTGCACCTTTTTCTTTAAAAACATTACAAATGTACCACTCACCTCACTTATAAAATGACTCATCCACTCCTCTCATATAATCATGACGTAAAAACTTTTTCGTTAAAAAAGGACCTAAAAATAAAAATTTCTAACATAGAACATATAATAATAGTATCCTTATAATGGGAATTAATCCATCCTAGTAGGGATTTATGTGCAATCAATAAGAGGTTAGCGGAAAAAGAGTTATTGTTCTTCAATGAAATTTTTTATTTTATTTCTTCCTATACCAAAATAAATTATTATATAAAGATGATGATATAAAAAACATATTATATTCAATATAATTAAAAAAATTATGAGTTTTTAATAACCTAAAAACATCCCAAAATCCATCAAATGGGTTACGAAATCATTATTTCTATGTATGGTGGACTATAGCCAAGAAAACTGATTTCATTCACTTTCCCATTACCACC
Source organism: Viscum album (assembly GCA_963277665.1). Lineage (NCBI taxonomy): Eukaryota > Viridiplantae > Streptophyta > Magnoliopsida > Santalales > Viscaceae > Viscum > Viscum album. Next base: position 1,502,956,649 of record OY728128.1, read on the forward strand.
GTTTACTATGGGGTGTGATGATGGATTTGAAGTTTATATTTGATATTTATAACATAATTATACATATTGATTCGTTAAATCATATATAACTTTTTTTACTTTCCACTCGGTAGGGAATATGATATTGTTTGTTGTGTGTACGTCAAACTACAGCCTCACGAAGCATTGTGATTAGATTTTCACTAACACATTTCGTGGAAGGAAATATAGAAAAATTTAATAAATATATGTTTTATTAATGATATAATTATTACATAAATAATCTACTAATATTTTTTATAATATATTATATAATTTTTTTTCTTATCTTTTTCGCTCACATAAATATGATAACGTTATTCATGTACATAGGGACTACCACCTTCACAAAGCAAGTTGAATCCCTTTTCATCAACACACCCCATAGATGGAAATATATTTAAGTAAATATTATGTTATTTATGATATTTTTATGTTATTTATATAAAAAATATTACATTCCATATTTCTGAAATTATCATTGAAAAATTGAAAAGTTTCTCATGGGAATATATGGCATACTGTCTCCATGATCATAAACTACGTCAATTCTCAAAACCAAATATTACGATTTGTATGAGAAGTATACTTTTTAAATAAATATGATAACTATGAAATTATTATTATTATTATTATAGGTATTGTGGATGTATGTAACATACCAAAGGTCCAAACCTTTTAGGATAAATCAAGAATAAGAAAAAAAATTATTTACACCCGAGACAATGTATATAATGAAGGATTATTAACGAACATGTGATACAATATTACAATAGGATCATATATGATATTATAAATATTTATACGATTCTATTACAAGTTAATAACATTATGAAAACCATTCTAAATGATTTTAAATCACATTCAACAAAAACAAAGTTTGATGTAGGGGACTTCAACTCAATTTCATTTCATTGTGGCATATTGTAATGTTATGTGCATAATTTTTCAATAAAGTGTAAATAATTCCCATTAAAAATGTAATTGAATGATTGTTTAATAATTCATGATATTTTATGTATCAATTTGAATCATATAATCCAAGTGGATTTTCCATGAAAATTACCATGTTGAAATGAATTTCATAACTCAATTTATTTTCATTGAGTAATATTCACACATACCTATCTTTAATATTATAAGATTGTGTGTTTAATTATTTTAAAATATATATTTAATTCATTCCAATTTATTTATATATATTTACATTTGAAAGACATAATCAATTCATCAGTTAACTATCACATCAATTTTATTATCATTTTAAGGCTTTATTTCCCAATCTCATTTTAATCGGGATTATTTATAAATGAATTTTTATTGATGGAAATTGTTTGATTTTTGTTCAATAAACCTTTTAATTTTTTCCCGCATCAGGCTATCAAAGATATTTATTGAGTAATAGTATTATTTTACCCCTATTTGGTACCTAAAATGATCGAGGAAATGTTTTTAATAAAATATGACTTCATTTCCCTCTTCGGTCAGAATTCTTTTCTCTTATGAAATAATGTTTTAAAATAAAGTTACAAAAAATGATTTAATACCTTTAAAATTATATATTAAAGGAATTTTTACACTTTTTTACTTAAAAAAAACAAAAGGAATCAAAATATATTTTTCCAAATAATTCATGTATGGGTTTTACTGAAAATGTTAATGACATATTTGTTTTCATGTACTAGACATGGATAAAATTTCATGCCATCATTCATACTCAATGTTTTAAATATTAAATAATAAAATTAAGTGAATATATTCAAATGATGTTATTTTCAAATAATAATTTTGATCTTTTAGATTAAAAAGGTTATTTTCACGATAAAAATTTTTTTACTCCAAAATATTTTTAATGTTATTTTATGGTATCTCTATTCTTAAATTACTTAAACCCTTTATTCAAACTATAATGGGTCTATATGGTATTGATAGTATCCTCACACATTTTAAGTACTATTTATGATTATTTTTACCACAATAAGTATTGATGTTCACTTTAATTATTAATTGTTGTAGTCATTAAATTTCTCTTGCAATATTCACTTACTTTTTATTATTGGTAGTAAAATTTATCCTAAATATCAATATTATTTATCATAGATATGTTTAATTTTTAAATTGTATATCATTTCAACATTGGGTGGCCTATATTAAATGATATCAGTTTATCTTGTTAAATATTGATAAATCTAAACACTTTACTCATTGCAGAAATTTGATGATAAGGAAGATTATTTATGAATTAAATCAATTATTCAATTTATGAGGAGTTATTTGGAAATGAAGTGACAGGTGAGGCCTCTAGTTGTATATCCCCTGGATTAATTATTAGTATAATTAGTTGAAATAATAAGATAGAATTAATTTTTTTGACCGGTAGTTTTAACACATATTGTGAATGGTTCTAACCATACGGTAATCATGATTCTTGAGATCATGACATGAAATAATTAATAACTTTCTCTATTAAATGATCAGTTATTATTATCCATGAGATATTTATAATGAATATATTTTTTTGAATTTCATTATAAGTATATTGATTAAATGGAATTAATTTTTAGTTATTTACCATTCTATATTGATTATTCATTATCTTACCATGATATGAGAGTCATCTAAATGGATTGTGTGTTATTTTATTAACATTATTGTGTTGATTATGCCTATTAATTCATGATAGTTTCTTTTGTTTGTAACCCTTACTGAGCATTTCATCACACAATTATTTTTTTAAAAATTTCTTAATAACCCACGTAGTTCAAATTGATTCATTAGAAAGGAAAATCAAGAGGGAATATTAAATTTTTCTAAAAAAAATTAAGTTGTAGTTTTTTTCATCAAATTTAATATGGGAATCATTCTTGTATCTAGTTTAAAATGACTAATAAACATTTTTTTCCTTTAAGATATAATTTCTTTTAAATTATTCCAAAATAATATAATTTAAATTGAGTTTGTGAAACTAGGATTAGGGTTTCAATAGTTGGTATCAGAGAATGTTTGGATGAAACCCTATGAACTAGATTTAAAAAAACATAGATTAGGGATCATTTATCAATGATAAATATTTGAGAATAAGTATATAGTAACATAATAAATATATGATTTGGAAGATGTTATGCGGGTTATACAATCAATAAATCTCATTCTAGAAAATAAAATTTTATGTGGTTTTAGAACAGATCTACCTAATGGTAATAAATTTTAAAATAGAGCACTGGGATTAATTTGATTTTCAATTGGTGCCGAAAATGGGCTTACTGTGCCCCATGTTTTAAATTACTTTGGGATAATATGAAAATTATTCACTTTTTCATTAAAAAAACATATAATTTATTTTTATAGATTATGAAAATGAATTTCCTCATATAAATATAATGTGCCTTAAAATGTATATAAGGTATATCAAAGTAACTGTAAAATGTTTTATGTGCTAAAAAAATTCTTAATCTAATGATTTACGATGTAAAAATGAATTGTATGATGTATGGATGTAAATTTCATCCACGGTATCCATTTATAGTTGTATGTATTAAATGTGGGGGACCTGTGAATTATCCTAGTCAATTACCTCTACTAATGAATACCCCTTAGACCATACAAGTTTCCATGATTAAATAAAATTGTTGATGTATTATTGTATTGGGATTCAGGAAAAAAATATTAAACATTTTTTCCAATGGTATTTTGGTTATAAGAATCATGAAATTTTAAGGTATTCCACTGAATATTATAATAATATATGTAATCATTATTTTAATAACTATGGATATCATATGGGTTTTATGAGATTATGGTTGATCATAAGTTCAATGTATTAAAAACAACTTTTATGTTTATTTTTGTGATTAGAGCCTACCAAGATTAAGGGAACTTTTCAGAAAATGTATAAGAGGAATATATATAAGTATATAATTTATTTGAGGAATGACACCCTTTCATATTATAGCCATAATAATAAAAGTATTCATATACTTTATGGTTAATATAAAAAACATGTATACTTTTCCATCACGTAGATGGCTTATTTGATCATCTCGAGGGAGCTCATTACTTTTCCAGGATTGAATTGAGATCTGGATAGCCTCTTTGGAAGGTGACGAAGGATTACATACCAAAAACATCTTTTTGTACTAGATATGAGCATTATGATTTTGTTATTATTCCGTTTGGGTTAACTAATGCACCTATTGTATTCATGAATCATATGAATAGAATATTTCATTTGTTAATGGATATGTTTTTGTTTTTATTTATTGAGGAAATGTTCTTATTTTATAAAAATAAATAGGAGAATTTAAAACAACTATGGGTTTTTTTAAAAACGGTAAAAGAAAAGAAACTGTATGAAAATTTCATAAAATGTGATGTTTTATGCAAGAGTTTTCTTTTCATGGAAATAATGAAAATAAAGATGGAATAACGGTTTATCTTGACAAAACAAAATTCATTGATGAATGGTCAAGACCTACAGATGTTACTAAGATTCATAGTTTTCATGGATTATCAGGCTATTACGAAGAGTTTGTTAAGAACATTGCACTATTATATAGCACGATAACTAAGTTTACATGAAAAGGGGTAAAATTTAGTTTTATAAAATAATGTTAAGTTTTATTAAAATAATTTAAGAAAAGATTGGTGAATTCTTTGATTTTGGACTAGCCTTCCTAAAATTATGAGTTTTCCATTTATAGTGATGCTTCTTTGAAGGGACTTGGTTGTGTTTTGAAGCAGAATGATTAGGTAATTAGTTATTGTTCAATACAACTAAATATTCATGAGTTAAATTATCCCACATGTGACTTGGAATTTTCAGCTATTGTTTTTTCATTGAAATTTTGGAGAAATAATTTATACAGAACCAAATATCAAATATATAGTGACCATAAATGACTAATGTATTTATTCACTCATAAGGAATTAAACATGAGTTAGAGAGGGTAGCTTGAACTGATAATGGATTATGATTTCTTGATCAATTACCATCCAAGAAAATAAAACAATGTGGAAGATTCCATTAGTTGAAAACATCATGCATAATTAACCATGCAACATTTGGAACCTGATCCCATGATTAATAATTTGATGAATTTTGGTTTAGAAGTTGTTGGTATAGGAAATACCTATTTTTTGTTTCAGGTTCATATACAGTCATCGTAATCAGACATAATTAAGAAAGCACAAAATGAAGACCACAATCTATAGAAAATGAATTATTTTTTAATGTGGGTATGTTTCAAGAATTTAACCATGATAAAGATTGTTTGTCATGATTTAGAAAAAGGTTGTGTGTTCCTTATGATTTTTAGTTGACGAATGATTTTTTGTGTGAAGCTCATAGTTCTCCATTTTTATTTCATCATGGAAGTACTAAGATGTAGAGAGATATTCAGAAGTATTAGTGATGCGATGGAATGAAAATGGACATTACTGAATTTTCTATGAAATGTTTTACATTTCAAAAGGTTAAAGTAGAGTAGTAGTTACTGAAGGTGATTGTTTTTCCTTTTCAAGTGACAACGTGGAAATGGGAGAATGTATTCATGAATTTATTAGTGGGACTACCTAAGACATCTTATGGTAACAATAGAATTTTAGTTACTATTGATCGGGTGATAAAATCTTCACATTTTATTTCTTTTAGAGATACGATGTATTTGGACCATATTTCTCGATTATACCTCAAAGAGATTGATAGGTTATATGGAGTTCCTATTTTTTTTGAATCTATCCAGGATCCTAGGTTCACTTCTAACTTTTGTAAAGGCCATCAGATATCAATGGGTATATAATTATATTTCAGTATAGCTCTTCATCCTCAATCAGATGGGTAGTTTGAATGAACAATTCAAACTTTCGAGGATATTCTTTGAACATGTTCAGGGGACTACCATGGAAGTTGGGATCAACATCTTTAATTAGTTCAGTTTTATTGTAATAACAAATTTCATTCTAGTATACAGATAAAATCTTTTGAGGCATATTATGGGAAGCGGTGTTAGACTACAGTGTTTTGGGATTAATTTTATGAGATATAGTTTATGGTACCATAATTAGAAGAATATGTGGCCGAAAAAATAAAGATGATCCGGCAGCACATGAGGGCCGCTCAATGCATGTAGAAACTTTATGCCGATAACAGAAGGAAAGACTTCCCTATTAATGTAGGTGACCATGTGTTCCTTAAAATATCTCACTAGAATTGTGTGATGTCTTCTGGTATGAAATGAAAGACAAGTCATTGGTTCATTAGTCCATTTGAAATCCTAGAAAATGTTGGACCATTTTCTTATCTAGTAGCTTTGTATCCGAGTTTTTCTCAGGTACACAATGTTTTCACGTTTCGATGTTGAGAAACTATGTTCAAGATTCAACACATGTCTTGAGCCCAGAAATAGCTATGTTGGAAGAGAAAGTTTTTTATGAAATGAAACCAGTTCATATTCTTGATCGATGGGAACATGTATTGCGGAATAAGGTAATCCACCAGGAAATGGTTTTGTGGAGTAACCAAATGGTTGAAGAAGAAACATTGAAATCTAAAAATGTTATGATGGAAACATTCCCTTATTGTATAATGAGTAAATAAAATTTTGAGGATGCAATTTCAACAAGGTGGGGATAATGTAACACCCCATGGGTTTTTAATAAAATAAATTGAAATGCTTGAAACATTGTTTTATGTTGATATTTATAAGTAAAATTTAAACATAATTTTTCAGCATCTATGTTTTGAATTTCAAAAAACGATCATCTACAATTGTGATTGGAAAGTTATTTAGAGTGTAATGGAACCAACTTATTGTTGTGGTGAATAGTAACCTACCTTAATGGATAGTAATATGATTAGTAATATGATCCTAATGAATAGTTAATCATATTATTTTTTATTTTCTTAAATATATATGATAATGAGGTGCCAATTAATTTTTCAAGGAGTTAAAAAATGAGTTATAGATTTAAAACTGTTATTTTTGAAAAAAATGATGATTTATTTTAAAAAATAAATTAATAAAATTAATAAAATTATTTTAATATAATGGAGTTCATTTTTAAATTCTACATGTCAAAAAATGCTTAGGGTAAATTTTTTGTAATTTTCAGAAAGTGTTGAATTTTCCGTGAATAGTAAAAATACACTTTTGAGTTTTTTTTCATGCCATCATTAATGATGTAATAATTATGTAATAATTCTGGTAGACTTCTTTACAGTATTATATTTAATGAGTTATCCCATGTGGCCAATACCATGGTTTAATACCATGGGTTAGCCCATGGTTTTTCAAAAACACCTAATGAGGTGTCCCTTGGAATTTAATAAAATATTGCCTCACTTTTCCTACAAATACCAGCGCATTCCTTATTTACATTTATTAAAAATTCCATCTCAATGAATATATGGCCTTATTACCTCCATAGTAGTCTGCTTATGGTTTCTTCAATCCCCCAAGGTCCCAACCTTCAAGTCATAGGTGTTACTCTACATGGTAAGAGAATTATCAACTTCTTTCTTTTTTCCATTCAATGTTATCTATTATGTGGTATAAAATTCATGATTCTATATCATATTATTAATTATATTTTATTTTATCTCTATAAAATATTATGTTTCATTTCAGGATGTTTGAACCTTTTCTTTTATCTTTTTAATGTTTTCTAAAACACTGTTGCATAGCTGTTAGGAAGAAAAATTTTGGTAAGGGGTTTTTCAAATTTTCTTTTATTTCGGCATTCCATTCGTTTCATTTACTTTCCATAGATCCCCTTATAAAATATTAATTAATGATCTATTATCTTACATTATCAAGATTTAATCATTTTTCTCTAATACCCACCATTACATTTCTTCTCCTCCCCCACTTATTCAAGAATTTAAAACACCGTTCGTAATGAGTCGATTTATTGACATCGTGGAGGATTTGATTTCAATTTAATTTAAATTATTCAAGACTGGTCATAGAACCATTTTTATGGTTGAACCATATAATATATTTTTTATTATAATTTATATAATTTTCTAGAATCATTTTCTACACATTTTATTAGGTTATAAAACAAAATGTGTTCTTAACGATCGAGGAATCACCAAAATGACCTAATGAAATATCAATAATGTTTTAACTTATGAATCATCCTCATGTAGTAATTAAAAATGATAAATTCCATAATTTATAAATATGAAAATATTTATATACCACTTTAATCTAAATCTGGATTTTCACTTCCAATCGAAAAGAACATCTATCATGAACCGATCATGGAAAACAGGTAATGAACACACACAAAACAATGCAAGGGAAGAAATACTAACAATTAAAGGGTGAAATAATGTAATGAAATGATCTTATAAGGTATTATAAAGATAAATATGTTTTTTAATATATTAATAACAATATTTTAACCATTATACATGTGTTTTAAATGATTTAGAAGTAATACAAAGCAAAGGTAAGGGAATTCTTATCCTGATTTCCATTCTTTGGGTTAACCATCAAATTCATTATTTATATAGTATTAAAATTGTTTTTGTGATGGTTTTGGTTTATATTATGATTAATAATGTGTATTTATAGTGTATATTCATATTATATCCAATCTATTAAGTCTCTCTCCAATTATATGTTATTAATAAGAGACTCTTCTTTTAAAAACCCCTTTTAAAATTTGGTTTTACAAAATTCGAAAGCAATGTTTTTTAGCACTTATTCATTTTTAATGATTGTGTCTTGGTTCTTGGGAATTGTTTTTAAATTTGGGTGGTACATATATCTCTCTCCAATGAATTGGTTATACGTATGTGGGATTTCTTGCATATGGTTACTCCAAGTGTAACTGTGATTGTTACACAAATTGTAAGGTATTCGTGAGAGTTACAAATTATAATATAGCTGAGAGGGTTACAATATTATGTAAGTAATGACCCCAAATAAATTTATAATTATATTAATGTTCTTATGTACTATGGGAATATTGGGGAAATATCTAGTTCCATGAAGATATTTTATATTGTTGACAAGTGTGGCTTTTGAAAATGATTTTATACCTTACAAGTATTCATGGACTAATGTGACCTTTCATTTATTTATATCCATTACTTAGTTTTTTGTTCATATCCCAAGTTTTTTTAAATGATTCTTCATAGGTTATAAGGATATGTAATAAAAAGAAGGAATCAAAGATAAATTTTTCAATAATTTCCAATGGAATCCTATTTTATTTGAAAGGTTTTTATATTTTTGACGGAATGGGTAACATTTTTATGGTATCCACTCTATATTAATGTATAATGTCATGATTTTCTTATCTCAATTTTATCTAAATATCTAAACATGAAAATATACTCAATGTGAAAGGAAGTAATTTCTAGTCTAAATTTACGATTATGTAATGTAATAACATCAGGTCCTTATATAAACTTTTTGATAGTCCATTGTCTTCCAAAAATTATTCCATATCACCTAATTCTTCTAATTTTATGTGTTATTTGAAACATATTAATTTGAAGATCCATTTGGAATTTTTAGGAAATGTGGGATTTTAGGGGAATCTGTGATGTTTTCATGATGGCTGTGACCACTATATCTTTCCCTCCTCAACCAATGGGGGCGGGAAGTATGACGTCTAATAAAGGAGTGGTTTCTTATTTTTTCCCTTTTCTAACCATGACATCCTTCCTCATTTCCCTCATGTTTCTTTGTGCCTAAAAGTTTTGGATTTGGTTGATGGATTCCATAAACTCCTGATCTCAACCGTAGAGTTCACTGAAACCTCAATACTCTTGAATCTCACTTTGATTACTCAGTGTAAGTAGATATTCCCATTGGTCGATGCATTTGATAGGTATGTCTCTAAATCCTAGGATTTGTCAGAGCGGATGAAATTTGGTCTACTGGACAACATCCATATAATGATACATTATGCATAAGAGGAATATCTAATTATTACATGGTCTAGTGACCCAGCCACTTCAACATTTTTTACAACTACCTATTTAGATGGTCTTGGGAAATTAATATGAAATAGTATCTTCCTACAATAGTGATTTGGGTGAGTTTTCCCAATCTCCCATTACTATTTGAAAACCCTATATTATTATAATAATTGGTAACCTTGTTGCCATATATTTGTGCTTGGATATCCACACTGAGTCTCTTTTTTATCCCATTAACTTGTTTATTTTTGTTGAAATTGATGTGTGAAGAGTATCATTTTATTATGGTTGGATTACTATTGGTGAGGTGTAACAATGAAATCAATGTGTGATCTATGAATTATAAATTGATTTTTGATATCTCTAAAAGAAGGCGGGACACTCAATTCATATTAATTGATAGGGTAAAAATTCCCCACAAAAAATATATTCAATGACAGTGGAAAGGAATTAGAGGTTCGTGATAAGGATGGATTGCTGGAACATATTTCAATTAGTACGGAATGTTGAGCGTGGGGTGATTACCCTCCAGTGACCGATTTCTTTTTTAGTTTACAGAATGTCATTAGCACTCCACAGTCATCAATGCCTCTTTAGGTGGTGTGACATGCTAATGTCTCATTTTATTTCAATGTGTCATCTAAGGCTTGTGGTTTCTTGGTTCAAAATGATGAAAATCTACTGGTTTGAGTTTTTTGGTTGCTACTTTGGTGAAGCTAGTTATTGTGCCTCTGGATAAACTGAATGTCTCTAATTTCATTACCAGGTGTAGACAAGACTTGGATTGTCCTTCAACTCATAATTCAATAATATACAATGATATTGTGAGAGTGTGTGTCTGATTTGTCCAGAATGTGGTTGATCAAAGTGAAATACAAGTGAATCAGAGTAAAACTACTATGGTACATGTGGCTGGCAGTGAGGAGGATGTTCCTGCTACTTCTTTTACTGAGGTTTTATATTCAGGAATTGGTGACTTGTGGAAGGGAATGTAGGGGTGTGCTTCGGACAGTGCATATCAAACCATATTTGGATTGTTAGGGGGTTTTAACCCAATTACCATGAAATCAATTCCATTGAAGAACTATTATGAAGGCCTTATAGTGGATGGTTTGAGAACTAACCAAATCGACTAAATCTATGAATATGTGGTCTGTGTGAATTAAACCAATTAAAATGGTCTCATTCTTTCTAAAAATGATGATTCAAGCCTGAGGAGTAATAGTAATAACCGAAGGATGAAGGTAATAAGGATTACTCCTCTTTAAAACCTCCATTTCAATCTTATTCTGCTAGAAAAGATAAATGATATGAATAGAGATAGTGAGGCTCTCTTCAAACATAAATTAGGTACCATGAGTGATCAATTATTGTATTTCCTATTGAGATATGAATAATAATTTTCCTATTAGGTTGTGCTACTCAATGCTACTAAATATGAGGCCGCTAAAATGATAGGTATGTCACTAAGGGTGACTCTTAATGAGGAGAAATACACTTGGATCAACAAAAACGATCGGAATCCTGTTGGGTGCTGCAAAAAGTTATGATCAACCTCGAGAAGTACATCCAGTCTTTGAAAAAGCATTCCCTTGTGTTTGAAGATATGATAATGGATTGACTAAGTATTCATGTAAGGTATATCATCAAGAAATTGTTCTGTGAAATTGATTTGGGATGAATAATATTTCACTTCAATGAACCAGTTTTATACATTTGTGGTTAAACACTTGGTTTCTCACTTTTTCCTTAAATGAGTTTTATTTAACAATATTTTAATTTCCAGTCATATGGAAGTTCACTATATAAATGGTTAAATATGGAAAAAAGTCAAAAAATGATCTTTTCTTACCTATACCATTTATAAACCTTTGTGATATGTAAATTCAATCATATTTTCAATTATATATTTCATTTTAAAATAACTTTTTATTATTTTTATCATAATTAATTATAAATATTTTTTATTTATTATTTATCTACATGAACTGCTTATGAAATTCCAATGTAATGATTATTTAGTGAGTACTTAATGAAATTAAATGATACTAAAAATTTTAAAAATGAAATAAATTGATTGAATAAATGCCTTTAATTATTTTCATAGATTGTGAAATCATTTTTCGTAGTGGTTAAAATAATATAGTTGAAGTACAATATTTTTTGATGTTTTAAAATTAGAATTAAATAGAAAATGTCAAAATTGATATTAATATTATTTACCTATAAATGATATTTTATTAAATAAATTAAAATTAATAAAAATTTAATATTTATATAAGTGATTTAAAAGAGTTAATTTATATTATATATGGTATATTAATGGACAAATTTATCTTTTATAATTAAAATATTTATCCATATACCATAAAAACATTATTAGCATGGTCTGAGCATTAAGAAATGTTTTTATGAATCATATGCACTTATTTTAAATATAATTTCTAAAAAATATTTTATTATTATTTTCTAAATTATATATCATTTTAATAAATAAGTTGATATATAATTTATAATAAATCTCACTTAAATTAATTCATCATGGTCAAATTTCATTGAATTGAAAACTAGTTCCTTTCAGAAAATCGACATTGATAAAATTGGGCATACATAGAAGCTATAGAACCAAATTACAGTAATGCACTTATTTTTTTGGGTTTTTTATCAAGATTTATTCTCCTTTAATATATTATTCTACATTTTTTAGGAAAATTTGGTATGTTATTCCTCCCATGAATGAATAACTTTTTGGTACTTGCAATAGTGCCACTCCCCCCCTTTAAAAAAGAAAGTACTATACCCCTTACGCAGACCTCACAAGCCACGCTGGATTCAAAAAAAATGACCCAAATTGATCCTAAACATCCATTCACTCTTTATGGAATCCTAAACATTGCAATAAATCCATCCAAGAAATCCATTTATACAGACTAACTAATTTACCTGATTGAGAGGTAACATCTTTCCTTGATCTCCTTAGTTTTATTTCTATTATCCACCCCTTTTTTATTCTTATTCCAGTTTTTTATAAAAAACCATATACTAAATATAATATTTTTATTTTTTCTATTGGTTTAACATGAAATTACACACACTTCAATCTAGTGGGTAATGGACATACTATTCTAGTGTACGGTGAACTACTACCTCAAGAAACGATGATTGCTCATTTTTCCGTTACCACATATCACGATGGCCATTATGATGGACACTCTATTTACATATGATATTTATGATATTTATATTTTCATTAATCATATGTATTTTTTTACTTATATCATTCCTTTATGATTTTTATCTTTTGAAAATAATATAAATTTTTTGAGGAAGTGTGGACTACCACCCCCTCAAAGTGACAGGTCTCATACATGCCATATGTGGAATGTTTAAATGGTGGTTTTAATAAACCAATGTAATTTATATGAAATAGATTTTTTAATTTAATTATTAACTTAATACTTATGAAATAATTTTAATTCATTTAATATGACAGAGAAATGTAAGTATCCTTCATGCATATGTACAACCTACCATCTACAAGAAAAGGTTCACTTCATCTCTTATCACCATAAATTTTGGATTTTTATAAAAACATAATTACTGAATATATATGATAATTAATTAATGGTTTAAATTATGGAGATGATGATATAATTATCTAATTAATAGGAACAAAAAATGTCAAGTCGAAACATACTTGAGAAAACTAGACAATTAACTCCCGAAATAGTTAAAATTATGAAGGATTATAAACAAATGGATAACAAAATATAATATGTAATTAATATATGATATTATAAATATTATTATGGTTATAATATCATTAAGTAGAATACTGTAAACTGATATACATGAATAAAATTTTTAAATTAAAAAATGAATATTAAGGTAATGGATTTTGTCTCAATTTACATTTTATTGTGACTTGTTTTTGTTTTGAACTGATTCACATCTATATGATGTATGTAATACCATTGGAAATATTATACCAGGAATACCCTTCTTCTCACAATATTCTTTGTTTAATTTAATTCATGGTTAATTATTATTTGAATGTTTTAATGAAGTATGGGACACTATGGAATGTTTAATTATTATTTTTCCTCATGAATGTTTTAATGTCAACAACCCTTATTGTTAATTGTCCTCATATGAGGAATTATTGATAAATTAAATTTTTTTATTCAATACGTATATACGAAAAAGAATTTTTTTTATTAATTAAATCATTTATTGGATTCGTGGAATTGTTTGTATATTTAGGACAGGGGTTGGGGTCGTTTAAGCTAAGCCCTATTGGTTGGGGACCAATTAATGAAAGCCCCTCAATGAATTGATAGTCTCATGGGATGAAATTTTTATGGAAAAAGAGTTATTATCTGTTACCAGTATCAAATAAATTATTTTATGAATGGAATTTATAGTATTGTTAATTCTAGATAAACCAAAATATGTTTCAACTAGTATGTTTTAAACCAGATAGTGAATTCTCCTAATGATTATGGTTCTTTGTACCTAGAAAACTAGAAATCCAATAAATTAAAATTCAAATTATTGATTATTTAGTTATTATCATTATTTATCCATTATATTTTCCATCAACATATCTATGGATGAATTTATTTCACTATTTAATGATCAAATGAATGTGTTTCATTTTCTTACGTTGTGTAACATATATATCCTTATCTAGTTATTTGAATGTCATGTGTGATTAGTTATTTACCTTTCCATGTTAATTTATTTTAATTGATTCATTTTTTAGTGATCTTTAATTAAACATAATAATCATTTCATCTCACCCAAATTATGTTTCCTTTCACCATGTGATGAGGAAAAAACATTGAATAATCTTTCATGGATGAGGTTTTTTCATTTTATTAGGAATAATGTTTTATTTTCTATTTACCAAAGTATTATCGGTATCATATATGTAATATAGATTTCTAGGACATCTAAATAGATCGGTCCATTAGTATTTGATTTATATTAATCATTCCAATTTCATAAAATCATGCACAGACTCTAGGATTCTGGGGTCAGGGCGTTACATCTATAATATCTGCTTTACCCTATGTATTGTGTAATTGTGGTTATTTTCTTTGGCGACATATCAACCATATCGATTGTCTATTAATTAGATAGATAATAACAATTTCATGAAAATTGTTGTTATTCGTGTAACCCTGAATTAACCCTATTTTCTACCAATTAACAAGTATAATTAGAGTTCTCTTCCATAAACCATGAAACTCTGAATGCATTTGGGAGAGAAGAAGATATCATGATTTCATGTTCTTTTTAGAGATCAATAATGAAGCACTTTATAATTGATTTATTCAACTAACATAGATCTGATCATATGGTAAGACATGTTATTTATGTATTAATTTATTTATCATGATATTAATGTAAACCATTATACTTTATTTTTTAGGGTGGCTGTTTTCTATAATCAAAATTTTAAAGTTTTATATAATAAATATTTTTGACACAAAATCTATTTTTGAAATTTTTCTTCCCAATTATTGGATATGTGCTATAGGAATAGTTATTGGAAATTTTCATCAGTGACTAAATGATTTTTTCAACCCAATTTCCTACCCCCATTGACCATAATTTATCTTATATCCTTTTGTACGGTTTAATATTCATTGGTATTGTCTAAGGATGATGAATAGTAATCCAACATATTCTTGAAAAAATATTTTTTCCCATTGCTGGTGTGGAGTGTAGTGCGAGTCCGTGGTTGGATTCCAGGGGATTACATAAGGAGATAATCAGATATTAGATAATTGCAAGCAATTAAAATTAAGGGGCAAGAATTATAAAGAATAAATTTTATGTGAAAATTGTTTCTCATTGGGTTTTTTATAAGAATAGAAAGAAAAAGAAAATAGAGTTGTAGTAGTGATTGAGGAGGTTATCTATGGATTTTTAGGACTAATCATAGGCGATTTTATTGAAGATGGTGATTTTTTAGACTATTAGGGATTTGAAAAAAGATGTTTAGATTAAAAATTCTATGATATATAATCAAAATAAAATTTTACATTTAACAATGTTATATGTGGTTTCAATTAGAGTTTAATATTACATAATGTATACATGGGTTGTATACACCATTTTGTCTCATGTCACCCCTCTCAGTGATTAAAATTATATATGGAGAGATATCTTACATTCCATTAATAATGTATGGGTTTTGGAGAACACACCATATACCTCAACTACATCATGGTTTATCTAGTTGGCGATACATGTAAAGTAATATTTTTTTTATAAATTTCTTATACCACCCCTTAGATATGCATTGTGTCTTGATCGTTACATAACCCATGTAATGGAGTTACACAATGAGTACTCACAAAGGACCCACATTTCATGTACACTATCATACATTCCATGTATGTTTATACCCAAATAGTAAATGGATGATTATAAATTAATATAATATATTTGATACTTTCTTCCCCCACATTACATGAAATATACTCTTCAATCATCTGTGTTTTCTCAAGACTTCATGCTACAAAATCATATTTGAGACCATAATTAGACCATATTTGGTGATTTTAAATTTATAACATAATAGTATGTTTATCATTCACATAATAGGTGATACATGTATTGATTCATGTAGATTATTCTAAATAGCTCTAAAAAATTAAAAAAATGGGTTTGTTCGATGTGATTATAGAATACATGGGGTTAGGAAATCCATTGGTGATATTGAGATTATAATAAATGTGTTCCTCACATTGTTTCTATATTTTGGTTCTCATACACATTCTCAATGTATGGGTCCTCTATATTGGTCCTTTTTATAGTACACCTATATTCTATAAAAGGAAAAGTCCCCCCACATGCTTTATAGAGTTGGAAACTCTTCTATTTAGGGTGGATACATCATCTACCCATGGATTCAAGTACATATTTTTATAATTATATCTACTATATGAGGTATGTTTCACAAACAAGGATTCATTACTCCCTAAAATGACCCATACACATTAGTAATGCATGAATCCTCCACTTTTTAACATGGGTTACAAGGATTTGTTTTTTTGATTATTGGGATGATTAATATGGATAATTCTCATGTAACTAGGATATAAAAATTAATACGCTCTTATATATCTTGGGATCACATACTTTTGATAAATATTATCCGTTCTTTCCTTGTTTTATTGAGTTTATTTATCTTTATTTTATCTTTTTTGGGTTTCAAGTTGTTGGGTTGGGTATGCATATACTCATCCATTCATTGTATTTTTTCCTGAATCTGAAGTATCTTATGTAGTTGATGAAAATTACAGTCATGACCTTGGTAGAAATTTTATTAGTTGATTTAGATAGTTTTCATATAGGTAGTAATAGGGATGGGTGGATTTCATGTTTAATATCCTGGTATTAGGAAGTCATAATTATCTCTAATTATCTGGGTTGATTAAAATTTGCGATATCGGGCCATTTTTCAAATTATATAATATCGTTGAACTTTTTATTACATTATGGATTCATAGTATGTGTCATATAAATATTATAGAAAACATTTCTAACTATTAACAAGATTTTATTTTTATATCCCCTTTGAAACAATGTTATTTTATATTGGAACATTAGGTTCGAGAATATCATTTTTTATAATATGCATATGAAATAATAATACCCATACACTAGCCCATTTTATTCTAACGTCAGAAGATAAATTGATATAAAATTATCCCATGTGGGGTCTTAGTAGGTCTTGTATAGTTGGAGTGGTAATTTAGTAGGTATATATTAAGAATGGAGTTTTTAGTTAGAAATCATCAAGGAATTTACTTTGGAACTTATAGAAATATATTTATTGGGTTATAAGTTCAAATTCATCGACATGAGACACAATATGGTTGTAGGGGATGGATTATCCTAAACCTAGAACCAAAAAAAATTCTAATCAAATCAAAAGTCCAATTATTTTGTTTTTAGGAACAGGCAATGGGTAAAGACATTATATTGGATTTATTCAATGAATATTTTATCTTTATTAAGAAAAATAGCTAAAATATGATTTAATTATTATTGGATATTATTTTAGTTTGAGGACTCCACCATAAAAATGATTCATAGGTCCTTGAGGTAGGGTGATGACATGATTTTTTAGATTAATAAGATGTATTGTAAAGACCCGTAAATTTCAAGGAAATTTTTTTCTTAATTTTCTTTGGAATTTTACAAGAACGCAGTTTCTGACGGCACCTGATTCCGAGGCCCGGTGTGCCCGGAATCATTTTCCGAAGTTTTGGCTCGGGTACGTTCAGTGAACGGACGAGCGGGTTTTTCTAACTTTTGAACCGGTGCCCGGAATCGAATTCTGAGGGCACCGATGAAATCGCAGCGCCGGGTTTCGCTTAGAAACGCCTCTTCCGGAGTTGCGTTTGCTCGGATGTGGTTTTTAATTTTCGGGCTTAAGGTTAAGAAATAAAATAATTTTGCGACAACTTTATTTTATTTCGCTTAAGCCACTTGGAAGCCACTTGAAGCCACTTAAAGGCGGCTTGAACTGAGTTGAACTGGATAGGATGCTATCCAGAAATATCCTACCCCTTGGTAGGATATTTGTGAGGTGGGGCCCGCACGAGCCCCGCCGTTTCTTTCGCTAAGTAACGCACCCGCGAAAACCCGTCAAAGTAACTGAAAAGTCAACCGACGCGTTTTCTTTAATTCTTAACAGACCATTTAATTGGGCGGTTTATTTCGTGAATTAAATGGACTGTTTCTTTCGTGGATTTAATGGATCGTTTCTTAACCGGTTTCGTGTGTTGGCATGTTTATAAAATAAGACCAACCTAGAAATCCTTTGAAAGGATTTGAGAGGATCTTGTTTCTTCATCTCCCCGCGAAGAACGCGAAGAACGCGAAGAACGCCGGCGACCGAAATTCGACGACGCACACCGAGATCTGCGACGTCGACGAGCTTTACCCGCGACGTTCTTCGGCGACGCCTCTTCTTCCGCAGCCGATCCTCGTTCGGCAGCTAAGAGCTTTCCCTTCATCTCCAAGCTCTGACGAAGAACGAAGAACGTCTTCATCCTCAAGGAAGAACGACAACACTTCGTCAAGGATCATCGACTCGGCGACCCGGTATCTTCGGACCTTTCCTTCCTCCCCGAACCTTCTTCGTCGGCAATCGAAGATCCGAGCGACGTGTCTTTTCGGACATAACTCTTCGTCAGCGGATTTGACGAACGTCGACCGCGACGCCCGACCTCCGCGACGCCGTCTTCCGCGGAGCGTGATCAAATCTTCAAATCTTAACCCGAGGTAGGGGTGGTTGATTTAATATTTAATTATCTCTTTTTCTCGTGGTTCGTATAACTAACGTGGGATGTTGATTATTTTAAGATGCGTTATTAATTTAACGTGAGGGGGGCCGGACCGCACGAACACGGCCGAACCCCCTCCAATGATCTTGTTTGTTCTTGCGGGAGGAAGCAAGAGGCGTGGTGCCGTCGCACCACGTGGATGATCGTGCGTTTATTTTACGCAACGCCGTCGCGCGCACACCATGGAAGGAACATCAAGAACGCGACGCCGTCGCGCCGCGTTGAAAGAAATTAACGTGTGGAGAAAGGGGCGCGGTGCCGTCGCACCGCGCCGGACGACGAACGCCGCGGCCGGTTCCGGGCCGCGGCAGGACGAGAAGACCGCGGCCGGTTCCGGGCCGCGGCGGGACGAGGAGACCGCGGCCGGTTCCGGGCCGCGGCGGAAGGAAGGACCGGCGGCCGGGCCGCCGGCGTCGGAAGTCGAGGGTGGGACCGGAATTTCCGGTCCCGTTGGTAAAAACCGGCCGGCCAGCGGGCCGGCCGGATGTCACAAAACCGGGGAATTAAATTCCCCGGCCGGTTCAATATAACCCCCTCTTTAAGAGGGGGAGGCGGTTCAATAAAAGGGGGGGGGGGCAGCAGCCCCCCCGGTTGACTCTCCAAAACCGGCCCCCACGTGGGGGCCGATTTGTTACCCAGGCGCGACACAAAGGCCGCGCCGTCCGTGAAGAAGCGGGGGCAATCAAGCCCCCCGCGTGACCACCCCGTGCGGCGCACCCCGCCGCCAGCGCGGCCCGCTGCCGCCGCCAGCGCGGCCCGCCGCCGCCGCGCGCCGCCGCCGGCCACCGCGCCGCCGCCGTCCGCCGCCGCCGGCCACCGCGCCGCCCAGGGGGGGGTTGGGCCGGGTCGGCCCGGACCCGGACCCCCCCGTTTCGGACCAGATTCGGTTCATGGCTCATAACTTGAGCCTCGGACCTCCGAATGATGAACCGTCTGCGGCAACGCGATCCTTGGATCGAGACGGTCGTTTCGGTATATCGCACTCAAGGTTTCGGGTTACTTTGAGTTCGGCCGGGTTGGTTCGTTCACGAAACCAACCGGGCCTTCGGAGCGGAAACGCTCATCTCTTGAGCCACGAACGTCCGATTGACGCGCCGTCAGTCGCGTTGTGTTCCTCTTAGTGAATCGGATCTTTTGGCATACTCCGCCCGAGGTTTGGACGCAGGTGGAGTACGGTCGGGTTGGTTTTTCCTTAAAAACCAACCGGGCCCCGGAGACGAAAATGCCAATAACTCACAGACCGGGCGTCCGATTGACGCGCCGTCTGTTTCGTTGACTTCTCTTGACGAGACGGAACTTTTGACATACTCCGCCCGAGTTTTGGATGCAGTCGGAGTATGGCCGGGTTGGATTGTTCCCGAAATCCAACCGGGCCCCTGGAACGGGGAAGCTGATATCTTTCAGACAGGACGTCCGCTTGACGAGCCGTCAGCGGCGTTGGTGGTTACGTTGAGTAACAGTCCTTTTGAGTTTACCCTATGGGAGTTCGGGGTACAGTTGAGATACGGCTGGGTTTGGTTTCGCTCACGAAACCAACCGGTCCCCTGGGACGAAAAGGCTAATAACTCACAGACCGGGCGTCCGATCGACGCGCCGTCTGTTGCGTTGAGACCCCTGTGACGAGACGGACCTTTGAGACACTTCTTCGTGGGACTTTGAGATACTAGGAGTATCGACCAGTAGCTCGTGGAGCGGACCCGTGGTACTTGGAAGTGGTGGTGCGCTTGGATGCAGCAGCAGACCCTTGGCGGTGGAGCGTTTGGTTGTAGCGGCGGAACCGCGATACTCTACGGAGTGTGTGCGCTTGGTTGTAGCGACAGACCCGCGACAGTGGAGACGAGCGTGCAGAGTACGGAGACCGTGTAGCCGGCTGAGACCTGACGACTGCTTGACCGACTCGACTTGGAGTGAGTCGACTAGCCCAGTGGACGGAGCGCCCGGTATTTGGCGGCAGACCCACGGCGGACGGAGCGCCTGGTAGTTGGCAGCAGACCCGCGGTACTCGACAGGAGGAGTACCTCAGCAGGCTATCTGGGTAGCGCCCGGTATTTGGCGACAGACCCTCAGCGGACGGAGCGCCCGGTAGTTGGCTGCAAACCCGCAGTACTCGACAGGAGGAGTACCTCAGCAGTCCTAGGTTAGTGAGCGGCAGCCTCGGAGTCGTGACAGGACCACTGTACACTCTAGAGACGGAGCTCTTCAGCAGTTACGGTTTCGATAATGAAAATCCTGGTTTGAGCTGAGTCAATGAATCTTTGCGTTTCCTCATGATTGAGATGGGTCGCTTGATAACTTAGGTGTATGTATGGGCATATACCTGGGTGATGGTTATCCGTTGATTTCATGATTTTTGTGTATCCTTGAGATTGGATGGGTTACTTGATGACTTAGGTATATGTATGGGCGTATACCTAAGCAGAGTCTGACGTTACTTCGTGATTGCTGCCTTTACTTTGTGGATATCCATGTTGGATTTAGTGAGACCTTAAGGGTCTCGGGGTCCCTACTGAGTAGCTTATACTCACCCCTGCACGGGCTATGCCCGCACTTCGTTGTGTTGGTTGCAGACGACGGACAGCGCAGATCGCAGTTGAGACTTGCGGAGCAGGTCGGTACCCGGAGGTGGACCACTGGGCGGACGTACCCGGAGTAGACGACAGGACCTGTGGAGTAGAGGAGCTATCTGTACCTACCCTTCAGGTAGGATCCGTGGTGGACGATCCAGGAGCTGAGCCATCTGTACCTACCCTTCAGGTAGGAATCGAGGCGGACGACCCAGGAGCCGCTTCGTTCTTCCAGCTGCTGTTTTTCCCTTTCGAGTTGTACTTTACAGTTGGGCTTGTATTTCCGGCCCCCTTTACTTTTCTGCACTTGTAGTTACTTTCCGCTTGCTGACTCTGTGGTGGTTGTTACTTATAAAGGCAATGCCTTCCCTGTTATTGGGATTTTACGCCTTGGTGCTAGTCGCCAGCCCCTGGCCTATGGAAGGCGGGCTTGGGGTAGTCACGGCACGGGCCCCGAGGTCGGGTCGTGACAAATTGGTATCAGAGGAGTTCGGTTCTACCGCAGAACTTATAACTCTGATGTTTCTTTCTGTGAAGCAATAGTGTTGAGAGTACCGAGTGTGGTTTTCGGTTCAGGGAGTCCAGTGTTGGTGCGGGCGGCCGACGTATCCATACACCAGGACCCTGACAACTGATTTCCGACTTTGTGCACGAAAACACTGATTGCGTGTGTGTTTTCAAAGGTTTTTCCCCTCAAAACAGCTCAAACCAGGTCAGCTCACCCAGGTATAATCGTTTGATCGTGTTACGTTGTTTCTTTCATGATGGCCCACCGAGCAGCGAGACTCCAGTGCGGGGCCCTTTTTCAGTGTTGGCACCTTCGGGTGGTGTACCAGCAGCACCACCACCCGTTAGGCAGCAGATGCCACTAGCTGACGGTGCACGCTAGCAGAGCGCGATGCACGAGTTCCAGCAGTAGAGGCCTCTGAGGATACGAGGCGAGACAGATTTCCCAGGCAGCAGTGGACTGGATGGAGACGAATGCTAGAGTTCTACGCCTAGCTTGGATACTAGTAGAGCGGATGATGATCTTAGCTCCAGATGTTTCCAGAGAGTGACCATGAGGTTGGTCCTTATAGTAACGAGGATTCGGTACGCGAACCGATACCTGGATTAGTACCTACGGGTAGAGCGCCAGCTATGTCACTACCTGTTGGTCAGCAGAGACCCACAGGCTTAGTGCCTTACATATGTTTTAGCATCAGAAATCCCTCAAGTTTCAAAGTGAGCCTGACTCGTAGGCGGCTGAGGACTGGCTTGAGGAGGTGGTTGTGAGTTTTCTGGAGCTAATACAGCTTCGACAGTACGACATGTCGGAAGCAGAGCACTCAACGTGGCTTACCAATCAATCTTGGTACTCATTGGTTACGTTGTGATCAGTTCTTTAGACTCGAACTTCTGAGCGAAGTGTGTCTAAAGGACATCTGAACCATTTCTTTTCCTCTATGCATTCCTACCTATGCTAGGATGCTAGAGAGAACCTTTGTGGTTGTGAACGTTAGCAGTGAAAGGCAGGAGACTAGCGCCAGTCTCAGAGACTCGGGCGTGTAAAATGTTTCAGGAGGAGGAAGTGCTAAGGACAGATGAATCTGCAGGGTAGCAGACGTGGAAGCAGAGCTTGGAGAGCAGCATGTGGTGGTGTACATTTCGACATGTTACGACCACCCGACTTAGTAGTCCCCGCCAGGCTCAGGGAGCAGGAGGGCTGGGGAGGAGAATAGCTGCTTTGCGGTCAAGGAGTGTGACCCAGGAGCTCTAAGAATGATTCGGGGTACAAATTATGTCTACTACGAGCTGCCATATCTATAGACATAGGAACCAATCATTCTACCCTTCCACAAATCATGTCCCAGACCTAGAGGTTCCGGGTAAGCCGTAGACTTGACCCTCACGTCTGGAGATACCTTTGGGAGGAGACTCGATAATCACGCTTACGCCGACGGTGTGATTTGACCTCGAGGCGAGAGTTTCGGTTGGAATCTCTTGGTGGCAGCGTAGAGGCCTTACGACGTTGATCTGGGTATGGTTTTGATTCACAAATCATACCCCGGTTGACTGTTTTAGGCAAACGTCGGAATGGGTTTTCCTTGGTCGGCGAAAAGGAAACCCTGGGCAGCTCATGTTAAACTCAGACATAAGAGGGTGTGACCGATCACTCTTGAGTTGGTCAACCCTACCCCTGTGGCAGCAGGAGTTTGAGTTCAGTTCTAACCTAAAAAGGGAAACCTCTTGAGTTCGAGGGTGACGAACACGTTCTTATACGGTCTCAACCCGATGAGGTTTCGGAGATGTGGCCGAGGCGGCATGTTATCTCCGAAGTTCGATGGACCCTTTTGATCTTCAGCAGGGTAGGCGAGGAAGTTTACCGCTTGACCCTACCACCTCAGTCGCACTGGGTGCATAATGTTCACCACGTGTCTCAGCTGTGGAGATACGTGTATGTTTCTTCACACGTCATCGACCCCGGGGAGTTGGACGTCGATGACAGGGCGACAAGTACGGAGGTTCCTGTGGGGATCGACGATCGACAGGAGAGGACCCTAGGAGGATGGTCGATTCCTCTTGTGCACTTTCTTTGGCAGCGCGGGAACCTCCAGGTGAGCACATGGGAGCGAAAGGCTCTGATGCGTGCTCAGTACCGCTTTGTTTCCCTAAGTCTGTGGTGAAGCTTTACGGGGACGTAAAGCCCTGTGGTGGGAGTAATGTAAAGACCCGTAAATTTCAAGGAAATTTTTTTCTTAATTTTCTTTGGAATTTTACAAGAACGCAGTTTCTGACGGCACCTGATTCCGAGGCCCGGTGTGCCCGGAATCATTTTCCGAAGTTTTGGCTCGGGTACGTTCAGTGAACGGACGAGCGGGTTTTTCTAACTTTTGAACCGGTGCCCGAAATCGAATTCTGAGGGCACCGATGAAATCGCAGCGCCGGGTTTCGCTTAGAAACGCCTCTTCCGGAGTTGCGTTTGCTTGGATGTGGTTTTTAATTTTCGGGCTTAAGGTTAAGAAATAAAATAATTTTGCGACAACTTTATTTTATTTCGCTTAAGCCACTTGGAAGCCACTTGAAGCCACTTAAAGGCGGCTTGAACTGAGTTGAACTGGATAGGATGCTATCCAGAAATATCCTACCCCTTGGTAGGATATTTGTGAGGTGGGGCCCGCACGAGCCCCGCCGTTTCTTTCGCTAAGTAACGCACCCGCGAAAACCCGTCAAAGTAACTGAAAAGTCAACCGACGCGTTTTCTTTAATTCTTAACAGACCATTTAATTGGGCGGTTTATTTCGTGAATTAAATGGACTGTTTCTTTCGTGGATTTAATGGATCGTTTCTTAACCGGTTTCGTGTGTTGGCATGTTTATAAAATAAGACCAACCTAGAAATCCTTTGAAAGGATTTGAGAGGATCTTGTTTCTTCATCTCCCCGCGAAGAACGCGAAGAACGCGAAGAACGCCGGCGACCGAAATTCGACGACGCACACCGAGATCTGCGACGTCGACGAGCTTTACCCGCGACGTTCTTCGGCGACGCCTCTTCTTCCGCAGCCGATCCTCGTTCGGCAGCTAAGAGCTTTCCCTTCATCTCCAAGCTCTGACGAAGAACGAAGAACGTCTTCATCCTCAAGGAAGAACGACAGCACTTCGTCAAGGATCATCGACTCGGCGACCCGGTATCTTCGGACCTTTCCTTCCTCCCCGAACCTTCTTCGTCGGCAATCGAAGATCCGAGCGACGTGTCTTTTCGGACATAACTCTTCGTCAGCGGATTTGACGAACGTCGACCGCGACGCCCGACCTCCGCGACGCCGTCTTCCGCGGAGCGTGATCAAATCTTCAAATCTTAACCCGAGGTAGGGGTGGTTGATTTAATATTTAATTATCTCTTTTTCTCGTGGTTCGTATAAATAACGTGGGATGTTGATTATTTTAAGATGCGTTATTAATTTAACGTGAGGGGGGCCGGACCGCACGAACACGGCCGAACCCCCTCCAATGATCTTGTTTGTTCTTGCGGGAGGAAGCAAGAGGCGTGGTGCCGTCGCACCACGTGGATGATCGTGCGTTTATTTTACGCAACGCCGTCGCGCGCACACCATGGAAGGAACATCAAGAACGCGACGCCGTCGCGCCGCGTTGAAAGAAATTAACGTGTGGCGAAAGGGGCGCGGTGCCGTCGCACCGCGCCGGACGACGAACGCCGCGGCCGGTTCCGGGCCGCGGCAGGACGAGAAGACCGCGGCCGGTTCCGGGCCGCGGCGGGACGAGGAGACCGCGGCCGGTTCCGGGCCGCGGCGGAAGGAAGGACCGGCGGCCGGGCCGCCGCCGTCGGAAGTCGAGGGCGGGACCGGAATTTCCGGTCCCGTTGGTAAAAACCGGCCGGCCAGCGGGCCGGCCGGATGTCACAAAACCGGGGAATTAAATTCCCCGGTCGGTTCAATATAACCCCCTCTTTAAGAGGGGGAGGCGGTTCAATAAAAGGGGGGGGCAGCAGCCCCCCCGGTTGACTCTCCAAAACCGGCCCCCACGTGGGGGCCGATTTGTTACCCAGGCGCGGCACAAAGGCCGCGCCGTCCGTGAAGAAGCGGGGGCAATCAAGCCCCCCGCGTGACCACCCCGTGCGGCGCACCCCGCCGCCAGCGCGGCCCGCTGCCGCCGCCGGCGCGGCCCGCCGCCGCCGCCGTCCGCCGCCGCCGGCCACCGCGCCGCCCAGGGGGGGGGGGGGGGGTCGGGCCGGGTCGGCCCGGACCCGGACCCCCCCGTTTCGGACCAGATTCGGTTCTTGGCTCATAACTTGAGCCTCGGACCTCCGAATGACGAACCGTCTGCGGAAACGCGATCCTTGGATCGAGACGGTCGTTTCGGTATATCGCACTCAAGGTTTCGGGTTACTTTGAGTTCGGCCGGGTTGGTTCGTTCACGAAACCAACCGGGCCTTCGGAGCGGAAACGCTCATCTCTTGAGCCACGAACGTCCGATTGACGCGCCGTCAGTCGCGTTGTGTTCCTCTTAGTGAATCGGATCTTTTGGCATACTCCGCCCGAGGTTTGGACGCAGGTGGAGTACGGTCGGGTTGGTTTTTCCTTAAAAACCAACCGGGCCCCGGAGACGAAAATGCCAATAACTCACAGACCGGGCGTCCGATTGACGCGCCGTCTGTTTCGTTGACTTCCTCTTGACGAGACGGAACTTTTGACATACTCCGCCCGAGTTTTGGATGCAGTCGGAGTATGGCCGGGTTGGATTGTTCCCGAAATCCAACCGGGCCCCTGGAACGGGGAAGCTGATATCTTTCAGACAGGACGTCCGCTTGACGAGCCGTCAGCGGCGTTGGTGGTTACGTTGAGTAACAGTCCTTTTGAGTTTACCCTATGGGAGTTCGGGGTACAGTTGAGATACGGCTGGGTTTGGTTTCGCTCACGAAACCAACCGGTCCCCTGGGACGAAAAGGCTAATAACTCACAGACCGGGCGTCCGATCGACGCGCCGTCTGTTGCGTTGAGACCCCTGTGACGAGACGGACCTTTGAGACACTTCTTTGTGGGACTTTGAGATACTTGGAGTATCGACCAGTAGCTCGTGGAGCGGACCCGTGGTACTTGGCAGTGGTGGTGCGCTTGGATGCAGCAGCAGACCCTTGGCGGTGGAGCGTTTGGTTGTAGCGGCGGAACCGCGATACTCTACGGAGTGTGTGCGCTTGGTTGTAGCGACAGACCCGCGACAGTGGAGACGAGCGTGCAGAGTACGGAGACCGTGTAGCCGGCTGAGACCTGACGACTGCTTGACCGACTCGACTTGGAGTGAGTCGACTAGCCCAGTGGACGGAGCGCCCGGTATTTGGCGGCAGACCCACGGCGGACGGAGCGCCTGGTAGTTGGCAGCAGACCCGCGGTACTCGACAGGAGGAGTACCTCAGCAGGCTATCTGGGTAGCGCCCGGTATTTGGCGACAGACCCTCAGCGGACGGAGCGCCCGGTAGTTGGCTGCAAACCCGCAGTACTCGACAGGAGGAGTACCTCAGCAGTCCTAGGTTAGTGAGCGGCAGCCTCGGAGTCGTGACAGGACCACTGTACACTCTAGAGACGGAGCTCTTCAGCAGTTACGGTTTCGATAATGAAAATCCTGGTTTGAGCTGAGTCAATGAATCTTTGCGTTTCCTCATGATTGAGATGGGTCGCTTGATAACTTAGGTGTATGTATGGGTATATACCTGGGAGATGGTTATCCGTTGATTTCATGATTTTTGTGTATCCTTGAGATTGGATGGGTTACTTGATGACTTAGGTATATGTATGGGCGTATACCTAAGTAGAGTCTGACGTTACTTCGTGATTGCTGCCTTTACTTTGTGGATATCCATGTTGGATTTAGTGAGACCTTAAGGGTCTCGGGGTCCCTACTGAGTAGCTTATACTCACCCCTGCACGGGCTATGCCCGCACTTCGTTGTGTTGGTTGCAGACGACGGACAGCGCAGATCGCAGTTGAGACTTGCGGAGCAGGTCGGTACCCGGAGGTGGACCACTGGGCGGACGTACCCGGAGTAGACGACAGGACCTGTGGAGTAGAGGAGCTATCTGTACCTACCCTTCAGGTAGGAATCGAGGCGGACGACCCAGGAGCCGCTTCGTTCTTCCAGCTGCTGTTTTTCCCTTTCGAGTTGTACTTTACAGTTGGGCTTGTATTTCCGGCCCCCTTTACTTTTCTGCACTTGTAGTTACTTTCCGCTTGCTGACTCTGTGGTGGTTGTTACTTATAAAGGCAATGCCTTCCCTGTTATTGGGATTTTACGCCTTGGTGCTAGTCGCCAGCCCCTGGCCTATGGAAGGCGGGCTTGGGGTAGTCACGGCACGGGCCCCGAGGTCGGGTCGTGACATGTATTTTTTATACTAGTAGAGTGAAGAGGATTTTATAAACGGACCAAATCATGGTATAACCTCAGTAGTTGTGTAGGGAGAGGATTTTCAACCTATCATGCATCTAGAATACCCTCTACACTTGGTGTATATGTATGTTACTCTACATTCTGGTCATTGTTTTATTATAATGACGCGGTATGAGGATTTTTTTAGTTTCATCATGTATTTAATGTATTATTAATAGAGTGAACCTTGTTTCCTTGGTGATCCTAACTATTATGAATCATAGGACTTGATTGGGGCAGTGAAATGAGTGTTTCTCTTGGTTTAAAAACCTGAAAATTAGAAGGTGGTATTGGGAAATAGTCTTATCCATAGAAAATTAATTAAATGGAATATTTTTATTATACCAGAAAATGATTATGTGACACATCCATGGTCATAGTTTTTGAACCTCTTCCACAATTGAATATTAACCTAATATATAAATAATAGTGTCCATCTCTATGTTTTTTGACCTAATTTTGGGAGAATATTTGTTGTGTAGTACACATTAAGGTTTATTGACATCACAATTTACGCTTTTTTAATGATTAATTATGTATTATACCATTTTTTATTGTTCAATAGTGAACTCCAAAGAAATATTTGAGCCAATGTTTCTTCCTTATACATCCCAATCAACACACTATTTCTATAGATGAGTTATTTTGGAAAAAGGAAAGTAGGTAGTAGGAGAAAATGGTGGAGGTTAACTTGGATCTGATTCATTATTTGATTGTAGAAATCATTTTTATTATGGTCAAGGCATTGGAATTTGTGATCAGTATCCTAAGGATATTCGTCCAAGGAGATGGATATCGGATCGAGCCATCTAGGTAACAGTATTTTCAATGCCTGTGTATAAAAATGATATATGGTTCATATTCCCATTCCCATTTTTAGTAGTGGTATTTTTGTGAGCATAGGTAAAGGTCCTTCATATCTAATATAGATACAAAATAATATTCTTCCCAAGGGATGACATGGTTGTTCCTAAAGAGGAGATTTTGGTAGAAGATATATCAATGATCTTGGAGAAACCAAAATAATATGACATTGTAAATTGATTTCTATAATGAAACATCCAGTATGTAAAAAAATATACCCAAAGGGTTGTTGGTCACGTATGTATATATATATACATGAGATGAAGTGCTATATTCATGTAGTTCCATTTATGAATCATGCTATTATTTTATTATTATATAAATTTGAAATTATAATCATATATTCTAATGTAATTCATTTCAATGTTTATATATCCTTGATTTGTGGGGAAAAGTATTATTAGATACTGTATCCACTCAAAAGAATTGACGAACATATCATGGTGTCTCCAAAAAATGAAATTCTAAAACAGTTTTAAATGAAGTAGTGGTGGATCGAATTGTATTTTTATAAAAGAGTGGTATGGTGGTGTTTTTTTTCTTTGTTAGGGATCTGACTTATGAAATTGGTTTTCTAAATTCTATTAGATTAAATTTAGTAGGTTTTTAGAATCAGTTTAATGAGAATATGATAAAACATGGATATCATTTCTGTACCCATTAAGACATTATTCCGATTATATCATCTAATATATCTCTACACAAATGAAAACTCTTCTAACTACCTATACATTTATATTTTACTATTATTAATGAGACCAAATAATATCTATAACTATGAATCTCACCTTTCCAAGTGAGAAGGTTACTTCAATAACACCTAGTTAATCACACCACTTACTATCTCATCAATGAGGAAGTTCAAAGTGTCATGTGTATTCAAAAAAGAAGTAAATTTAGAAATACATATTTTCATAAAACAAAAGTGAATATATTAACATTATATGATGTTAAAAAATCCTAGGTAGATGAATAGTGGATAAATATCGATCAATTATGGAATTAATTAACAACTGAAAGAAGGGTATCCATTGATTATCCACTAGTGTATTAGTGTTCCATCAAATGATTAAATCTTAATTAATTAAAATAAAGTGAAGATAATCAAATTAAAAACACCATTAATTATCATTATCGTGTATTTATAGAAGAGTATACCTATATATAGTTAATATTTACACATTTATAGTATCATCATTAGATGCTATTTATGAACATTATAATTTTCCCCTCGAGTAATAAGGATTTCATTTTAATTCACAAATTATCCCAATAAATTTAAGACTATTGCAATATTTTAGTGTAAAAATACAATATCCTCTTATTCCTCATTTGGGTTGAATGTGTATAACTGGAGGTTCATGTTGGATTTATCCGGGGATATAAATCTTTTTATCTACTTCATATACCTCCCATGATAAATAATCATATTAGTATTATTTTATTATGAACAGAAGTGTTTTGGTACTCCACGTGTTCCATAAACATTAAATCATGCTCTAATGAGGATGATGGTGTAGGTTTTATGTGGTATGTTCACAGTATACATGGGCCAAAGTAATGGTCATCAATTAGAGGATGCTTGGGACAAGAGATGGGATTTCATAATCCTTGTATTTAATTTCATTTAAGTTGGTTATATGGGTAATTGGATGGTTTAATGTGTTTTAAATTTCTAGAAATTAAGCTCAATATTTCCTTTACGGATCTCATAATCAGCTAACAATACTCTAGTGGCATCTGTCTCTACATGGTCTCATGTTTTATTTAGTTCATCCAAAAAAAATTTCAATGCATTTGTTCTAAAAAACACAAGGCAGTGATGCTAGAATTCAAACATGGTCCCATCAATGAAGGATAGTATATCTCTTCACTAGACCAATTTTGGATAGGGGGTGATCATATATAGTTATTGGATGCAAAGAGAAAGTGTTTGAGACATGGGATCTACTTAAAATATTTTTTATTGAGGTGAAAGGTTGATTGGTGTTTTATTGGGAATCTAAAATCTAGTTTAGATGTTTCATCAAAAATATTGTGTGAACTAACCAATGGCATTACAACTATTCAATTGAGAATATTTTCATCCCTTAAGCATTTTATTTATATAGATAAAAAATGAACTACAAAACATATCAACATTTTAATATCTTTTAAAAGTGAAATATTAATATTTAATCATTATCATAATATTGTATAAAGTAATATATATCTTTGGTTCAACTCTTAATATTAGGTTATATTTTTAAATTTTCTCTTTATGTTAAAAACTGTCAATATTTGAGATCATATAAACATTTGGTGAAGGCATTTTATTCAAATAACCCCCACCCCCACTAGTGGAGATCATCCCCATTCTTATTCATCCTTAAATGGTCCAAACCATTGTATTATACTTTAATTATGTTCTAGTAATCAATTAAATATTTATGGTAAATGGATCATAAAAATAATTATAGGATATTTAGGAAAGGGACTGTGTTTTCACTGGTGATGATGATGAGGGTGTGTAGTCGATGATTTTTTTGGTCGATTTAGATAGAGGATTCAATGTTTCATCGTGAAATATATTTATCGACCACGAGAGTTGTATGGTATTGTTGTGACCAGTATGGAATGCCATCTTTGTTGGATCCATGTTGCAGCTTAAATACTTTTTTTATTTGTTAAGCCATGTTATCTTGTGATTCTACACATGAGGTAGGTCAATATAAATAAAAAATATATGTCATCATTTTCTATAGATATTTAACGGATTTGAAAACAATTCCATAAAAAAATTAGTCACCCTTGAACCATACTACTCCCAAAGGGGTTTTTAACATTATATAGACTACACGCCCTAATCTAGATTAAGAAACTCCATTTTTAATGTCTATATATATTACATGAATTTAAAATTTTCATTATGTATTCCACAATATTTTTATAGATTCATTCTTAATAATTAACATTATTTGTATATTCAGAATAAATTATGAATGTTTTCCATGTGGGTTATTTTCTATACATTTAAAAAATCATATCCTTTTAATATTTAAAATTTTAACCCATATTTATCAACCTTTATTGTTTTATATGAACATTATGTATATGTTGAATTAGTTTCGACGAAAAATTATTTTTCACCATGTTTTATAAAATATTTCAATTCATGTTATTTTAAAATATTATTGATATTTCTTATTTATAAAGTGATTTTCATTTAAAACTCCTAATTTTTTCATCTAATTAATTTTTATTTGAAATATAATATACTTGATAAAATAAAAACACAAAATGATACGACAAAAACCTATTTCTATATGGATTATATTATAACATTACCATGTTGGGAAACTATTATATTAACAGTATACCCTTTACCTGTAAAGTGTATATACCATATCCATTACTATATTGATTGAAAAATATTTATCTTTAATGTTATTGAATATAATTTGATTCCCATTTAGTTTCCATGGGCTAATCATATTAAAATTATTTTTGTTTTATTTAGGTGATTTCATTTTAAAATTAAATGAAACCGATTTATTTTTCATGGGTTAATCATATTATTATTCATCTATATGGGTTATTTATGGTATAAATATTAAATTTATTTTCAGTTTAAAGGTTTATAAAAAACATTTTTCAATGGGTTTATTATGATGTTATATGTGAATGATATTCATGTGGAAATCAATAGTATGGATGGTTATTAGTGGAGACCTGTATCACCCTAAAATGTATTGGTTAAATGTTTAAATAAAATGAGATATGTAAATAAATGTATAATTTTATATTTCAAAAGAAGAACCCAAAATATGTTACTAAATAAGGTGATGTATACAAAGGTTTAATTAAATTATCCTAAAAAAATGGGTTCAAGTGTGTGGCCCAAGAAGGGGTTATTTTCACATACCATTTGTTATTCAACAATTACCATGTATGACTTGTTTCAAGGATATGTTTCAATTTAATGATATCTAATTATGTTATTCCATGAAATATGACTCATTTTTTTGGAATAAGTTTCCATTAATCTTCATTATACCCATATGTTTGTCTTTAGATCACTTATTTTATTTATTTATTATTAACTGTGTTAACACTTTCTAAGAATATTATCCCCCCTCTCTTATATTTTCATTTCTATGTTTTTTGAATGAATGAAATAAGTTTGTTTTTTTTAGAATAGTATGTAAGGAAATAATTTATTCATGTCATGTAGTAGGGATTATCACATTTTTGTTCCATTATAATTTGTATTATAATAGAGTTTAGATAAAATTGTAGATTATGATGTTATCAGTTGAGGATAATAAAAGAGTTATAAATGTAGTTAATGATTGATAAGATTTTATTGGTTATAATTTCAATGGTATATATGACCATTTATGATAGTTGAGATAATATTCTATATTTTATGAAATTTTTTAATATAACTTTAGTCATAACGATTTGGATGGGTCTATGGGGAAATTATTTGTATAGGATAACATCATGATGTTTCTGTAAAGTGAATATTATATGTTTTTCAAATCATTAAAATCCCTATATAGATAACAAAAAGTGGATTTATGTGTGGCATAGATTCTCCTGGGAGAAATAAACTAAAAAACAGATGGTTGAGTGTTGATTTGATCATCACATTGGTGTATGATGAGTTGGCATAAGATTACAGACCCAGATAGATAATCCTAGGGGATAAAGTTTGGAAATACAAATTATATTTACACTAAATTATAAATGTTTATTCTACAATATAATTGATATATTTTTTATAAGTTTTAGTGAAAAAAATTTAAAGTAACATTGGTGGAACCCATGGAGTTATAGGGTGAACCAAGTGTGTCTTAGGATGATTTTTTTCTTTGTTCTAATGAATGTACTATAATATGAATTGAATGTTTCATTTGAGATGTAATATTAGGATTGAGTTTTAATATTCTTATGATCATTTAAATTGATTTATTTAGTTATTATCATAATCATTTTGGTTATAATATTTTCTAGGAAATATAATCTTAATAATGAACTTATGGGAGGTATTCTTCCAGAATATCATAACACTTATCTATTTAAGAATATTTAGAATAAATGGTTGGGAATATTAATATATTCAAAATATTATGAAAAAGATATGTTACCTAGTGTTTCAAAATATATATGGGTTATTATATCATATTATTTATATCTTTATTTATGAATATATTTAGATACCCTAATGTATTTATTTTAGTAAGTGATAATCAAAATTGAGGTGATATAAATTTTTTAATGGGGGGAATGTAATGATATAGAATTTGTTTACGTAGTTTTATTATAAAATATTATTTAAATTTCTTGTTCTAAAAACAACACCAAGTTAAAAATATATCACAATTAAAAATAGAATTTGACAATTTTCATATAGCATTACATTAGGAGGTATAAAAAGAGGAAAACGTATTAAAAATCAAAAAAGAAAAAGGATAAGATAGAATTGGGTAGTGTGTTTATTATTTATAATAACCTTTTTTAGAGTTTTTAAATGACCAATAGTTACTTAAATTTTCCTTATATGATCTCAATGATGAACTAAATAATTACAATATGATCAAAAACATAAGTGGCATAAATTCATGCTTATGAAAATTTACTATGTGAAAAAAGATAGTGGAATAACTTCCCTCAACAGCCACAAGATAATTTTTTGTAATTAGATCCTAAATTGACTTCATTAGGGGATTTTAAAATAGATATTATGATGATATAATATGGTAATTGTTAAAATAATTAATTATTAATAAAATCAATTTTGTACATTTCTGATTTTTTTTATAAAAGAATCATTATTTTTTTCAATAAAAATAGTTTATCATTATGTCTTGTATTTGAATGATATTTTTTATATGTTTAGTCTTTAGATTTTAGAAAAATGAACATGGTTTTTGGATTTTTAATAAAAATCTTATCATAAGATAATTCTATTACAATTTTCTTGAGTTTGAGAATTTTTTGGTGACTAGTCAAAACTCCATTTTAACAAACAAACATTAATATTATAATTATATAAGTAGAATTTCATGATTATTTAACCATAAAAGCTGTAAAATATAAATTTATGAACTAAAAATATTCTTTCTGAAAATAAATTCTTTTTAATTTGGAAAACCTCCGATTAATATTTTACAAAATTAATTAGTATCTTCGAATAAAATGGTTTTGGTCATTCTATTTCATTATATATTATAGGGTTAAAATTAGATTTTATTTCTAATATTCAAATACTAATAAAAATTATCAATTTGATAATAAATTTATTTATATCTTGAATATCAAATAAATTGAATATTTTTCTACACATTTAGATTTTATGATTAAAAATATGCATTTCTAAAAATATGTATTTACACCTTATGTGTATTAATGTTAAAATAAATTATAATTACATATAGAAATGTTATCTGACAAAATATATTTATAATTTGGAATCAATATGTCCATATTTTAAAATAATATACATTTTTATGTTGAAATTAAATTACAACGGTAAAAATTAGATAACATTTTAAAACAAAAAAAATGGTAAAAGAGGAACTTCTAAGCATAATAAAACGTAAATAAATGATTAAAATATGAGTAAAAATTAGTTTTTGAGGTATTACAAACATTATATAACCCCCTAATCAATTATTTTTCATTTTAGACTATTATTGAAATGTGAGATAAGTACTATAATTACATTAACCAGAAATATTTATAACTATTTAGTTTTCAATGATTATAAAAGTTTCCTCTCACCACCCATTCCAACGCACCCTATAAACAAATTTTACACTTCAAAATATTCCATTTTGTCATCTTAAAAATCTGATTAAAATTTATGGATCCTCTAATTAAAATATATTTTCTTAAGACCTCAATTCATGATGAATCATTTGATATAGAAAACAATGATTTCAATGTGAGTAGTAAGTGTTTTGAAAACATATTTTCATCTCTATAATTTTTTCCCACATATAATTTTATAATTACAATACAGTTAAATAAAGAAATATTTTTTAATCAATTTTATTACTTAAATTTAATGAATATTAACCCCCTTTATCCACTTATGTTAATAAAAATGAAATCAATATTGAAGTGATTTATGGACTATAGCCTCCCTAAAGCAGTGACTCTCGTTTTCTCATCATCACCTCTCTTTTATGATTATGAATGTAAAATTGATGGGTAAATTTTGGAATATATATTTTAATTATGAGTATTGGGAGGAAATTATAATATTCTCCATTACCTCTCATTTATTGAGAAATGAAAACATTAACTATGTCTTCTACAAACTATCACCTCTATAATGTAACATATGTCATTTTTATCTACATTCATTGTTATTTATTAAAGTATTTTGAAATATTATTCATATACATAAAATTTACTAAAAAATTAACATTTCTCATCTTTTATAAATTTATTATTTCAATGTCAACCAATTAAATTATCTTAATCATCCATTAATGATGGTATGTTCATAATCGAGTTGGTCTAACCACCAACCTAATCAATTCCATAAAATAATATCATGGATGACTATGAGAAATTATTTTCTAATAATATATGGTTTAATTATGTAAATAAGTATCTATTTGTTATTAAATGTTAAAAGTACTATTAAATATTTTATATATGATTCCAACAATATTTCATTAAAAATCCCTGAAATTTCCTCATCATGGATTTCTTCATTAATTATCATAACCAAACACCTAATATAATGACATAATATAATTATAAATATTTATTAAAAATATATTTATGTAAATTTTATTATCTATTAATGATGAAATTTTGTAAAAATTGAAAAATAAAAAAACTAATATGAAACTAGTTTGAAATTATCAATATGTTATTAATATAATAACACACTAATATTGATGTATAAAATAGTTATCGATGAAATTTATAAAGGATATATTTCGGGAAATGGTAATAAAATCAGTTATTAATATATTTATTCTTTTTATATAGGAATTTATTATACATTCAACAATGAGGGTAAATAATGTAACAGTTTCTTGCTTAGATTTTATATCCCCTGAGGCATAATTCATATTATGAATAATAATTTTTTCATAATTGTGTATCTAGTACCCCTTAATATATTTTAGCATGATTCAATTATATTTAATTATTTACAATGTTCTATTTTATCTTCCATATCCCATGTGGTTTTGGTAAAAAAATTAAAAATACCTTAATGGGGTCTGTATGTCAAATTGAATTTTTGAGACATGATTCATATTGTTCATTATGATATATTAAATATGGTTTGATTATTTCCTAATGAATTAACATTACATTATTCATGATTTATTAATCGAAATATCGTTACCACATTAAATTGGTTTTGATTCAAAATAATCCAAATTTGAAAGGGGGTTTCATTAACATTTTACTCATACCAACACGGTATCTTCTCCAATACAATTTTCAAAAAAAATATTGTTCTTGAAATATGATACATGTAACACCCCCAGCTTCTATGGTACGTTTCCCTTTAAATAATACAATAGCTTGTGTTTTACACAACATTGAGTTTTAATACACCATGACCAATCAAACTAGGTGTTATGGATAGTAATAACCACTTTTTGAAATTATATAAATTTTATTTTTCAAAATTGACTTCATTTTTAGAATTAGAATATCTAAATTAGCTTAGCGGGAGTTTTTGGTATTTTTCTGAAAACATTAAATTTTTATGAATTGTAAAAACATTGTGTTGTTGTTTAAAACCAATTTTTTATTTAAATAATTATTTATTTTATTTAAAATTATATTATGTCAAAATAGATAAATTATACTTTTATAAGTTCAATGTAATTCATTGAAGTCATTTTATAATCATATTAGACATATAAAATTTTATTGAACTTTTTAGCCTCTTTTACCCACCTACTAGGTGCATTTGCAAATTCAAAAAAAACATAATTTTTCCCCTTCTATGAATTGAACATAAAAAATATGAGAGAAATGATTGATATCAGTAAGTAAAATGTTGTTCAACAATATAATTTTTTTTAATAGTAACTTTTTACTTTTATTTACCATGGTTAAATGTAAATATAGTAATTAATGGTAAAAAAGACATTATAAATACCCAAACACATTTCTTAATTCTATTGGTTAAGTATATTTTGACCAAAATCAATCATAGGAGTAAAATATAAACCTTTTGACCCACATTGATTAGATTGAAACATTTATTTTTATTTTATTTAAAGAAGAGTTTAAAGTGTCAAATTCAAATTTTCCTAACTAAAACATTTTTAATAGAGTTTTATACATAATATAAATTCGATTATAAATACTCCCTAGAAATATAAAAATATTTCCTATATAATAGTATTTTATTTATAATTTTTTGACAATAATTAATTAAATTTTTTATGAGACAATGATGATGCATTAAATACCTTATTATTTAAAGATTAAAATAATATATATTATAAATATTCAAATCAATGAAAATTTAGTTGTTTATAAATTACACTGATTTTATAGGTTAATATAAAATTTTAGGGTTGATTAAAAAAAAAATTCAAAGTGATTATGGTTTTATAACTTTCCCAAACACAAAATACCAAATAGTGTCAAAATTGACATAAATGAGTTTTTAAAAACAATTCAATATTATTAATTGATATAATAGTCATGAAAATCTAATGTTCACCCAAAAGAATTATATAATAAATGATATTTTATTAATAAACCACTTGGGGTTCTCCTGGAATTTTATAATAAGTTTATTAACCATATAATATAATGATATAAAGAGACATGGTAAATGTTAAACTATTTTACTAAGAGTTAAATCTGAATGATAAGGTTAAAATGGTGTCCAAAACCT
Source organism: Viscum album (assembly GCA_963277665.1). Taxonomy (NCBI): domain Eukaryota; kingdom Viridiplantae; phylum Streptophyta; class Magnoliopsida; order Santalales; family Viscaceae; genus Viscum; species Viscum album. The sequence goes on from OY728128.1 coordinate 1,502,996,198, forward strand.
GTATAAAACCTATTGGTTGATAGGTTTTCGACACATCCCCACCTTATCCACAAAATAAATTTTTTTGGTGCCATTATAAACTGAATTTGATTGTATAATAAAATAATATTTCAATCTTTTCCAAAATTGACCCTCACCTATATTATAAATGTTTAATTACCCTTCCCTCAAAATCACACCTCCAAAGCCATTTGACTAACCCAAACCCAGCTCAAATATCCTAAAAACTACAGTAACATAGACCTTGAGGCCTTACTTTTATTATAAATACAACATCATGAGCCCTTTTGATCATCTCAAAATGAATCACCCGAAGATGAGGTAATAATTTCACCACCTCATTCAAAGTTCATTTATTATTCCACATTTTTTTATTGATTGTTTCTATACCAAAATAATGAATCTAGTTCCTTATAAATAATCTGATATTATAATAAATATGGTAAAACCATATTCAATATTCTATCAATCCTATTAATGGAAAGTTACCAAACGTGTGTACGTACGACATACCGTCTCCACGTCGTGTTGTAGATTGTTATTCAAACACTTCATTGTTGGATGGGTATAATAATGAGTATAACCGATGTAAATAATAAATAAAACATGTTAAAGATTCTGTAATTCTGTCCAATTACATACTATTTGACCATAAATATAAATATATTCTTGCTCGTGCATATGTACGGATTACCGTCTCCACGAACGCGATGAAATTCATTCCACATTATAACCATTCAAGAATAATTTTCATTTTATGAATAAAAATTATTTTTAAGAACATAATATCAATCTGGATATGAATCAAATACATCCTATCCATAACAAAAATTTCTTACATATCCAAGCTTATAAAGGAAAATGAATCAGTTAAAAAACGAAACCATGGTATACTTAAATATTATTAACAAAGCAATATTAGAATATAATATATGATAACATATTTTTGTATATTGTTATTTTATAATTTAAAAACAATGATTTAAATATTATAAAAGAGGTTAAAGTACCCAAGATCAAGGAAATGTACAAGGTAAGGGTTAATTCTACAATCTCTTAATTATCTTAGGTTGTTTATATGTGAGTATATACATGGACTTCTTTGTCATCCACATACGTGTTTCCAAAAAATGTATTTAAAAACATTTTTAATATTTTCTAAACTATGGGTTAAATTCATTGTGTCAATTTTTTTACTTTTTATAAATTGTTTATAAAATAATCTTTCTGTCATTTTCCAAACCATGTACTTTACGACCTTTTCAACAAAATTAAAGAAAGAATGTTTTTTATCTTATACCATGGGTTCAGCTATTTTCGACTGTTATAACACCTTGAATGCTTCCCTTAAAATCTTATAATAATACTTTAAAAATAAATTTTCTATTTTATAATTATGTGACTTTTAAATGACTTCAAAATGGAAAGATATGTTTATTTTAGATAGTTTTTATTTCATCTATGTCAACATCCTTTGATGGATATTAAACTTGTTTGAAGTTGATTTATTATGATGAAAATCATACATATTATATTGAAGGTTTTGTGATATGTTTGACATTGGATGTTTTATTTTTATACCATTCATGGTTTATGGATAAGCTATTGACATTTCGTATGCTATTTTTAATACGAATGTTTATGTTATGTTTCAACCTTTTCATATGAGGAATTCGTTGCACCTAGTATGTGACGGGTGGATCCCACTATAGTTCCTCAATGTACTGGTAGGTATAATGAGAAAAACTAGTGTCCTCGAACAATTCTATGTCAAAATCATATTAGTAGTCTTCGCACGAGGCCTTGACTATGTGGTTATGTAGTCAGGAATTATGCATTCCATCATTGTGAAATTCAATATTGGTATTTCATGGGATTATTCGACTAGTAGAATATCCATGTGAATAAGTAAATGTAATTTTTTATTTATATTTTTTTATTATGTTTTTTATGTTTAAAATGCTTATGTTTTAGTCTTATATATAGCCTTAAATGTTTATGCTTATTTATGAAAGATTCAACTATGTTGTTATCCTTACTGAGCATATCAGGTTACATATTTCTATTTTTATTTTTCCTAAGATAGAAAGAAGTATTTTATGGTTGACCTATTGGGATATGTTAAGAGATATAAGTTTGTTCAAAGGGGGGAAACTTTTGTTGTTTTTTTTATCTAATGATATAATTTAAAACATATGTATTTATCTAGTACTTCCAAGGATACTAAATTTATCGATATTTTAGGACATGATTCCTTATATCATGGTAATGATATGTAATAATGCTCTAACTATGGGTAACTAGGCTTGGGGTGTTATAGTTGGTATCATAGGATGTTTATTACAAACTATGGAATCTATAATTAGAAAATCTATAATTAGAGAACATTGCCATAAGATAGACTTTGAGGATTGGTTTAGAATTACTTCTTAGAAATTTTTTAATGTAGATATTTTGTGAGTATTCCAAAAAATAAATACTTGTCTGGATACAAGCATGTATAGATGAATCTGGAACAGATGTTCCTATGAGTCAAAACTCTTACACGGTGTTTCGGAATTGACCAAAGGTATCCTGGTACACGAAAATAGTCCTTGCTTCATATTGGTTATGACACTCTCATGGGATATTCATAGATTAATTCACATTTTGTTTGCAAACCATTATAAATGATTTATGAGTATATACCTCCTCAAAGAAAACATTTTTATGAATATGGATTATATCCATAAACTGTTCAATTTATATTAATTGTTTTATATGTTTGTAATTATGTATTGTGATTCATAAACTAATCTACTGTATAGAATTGTTTAGAAATGGTGCCTAGTGGAAGGAATGGAAACCATACCTACGAACGTGATCCATGTAGGTATTTCCATCCTACTCATGATAATTATATCAAAGATGGTGATGTAACTGTTGCTGATCAGCTTATCACCATACTGGGACAACTCACTCGGGTTATGTATAATAACCTTACCCGTATGAGGCACCCTGATCTACAATGCAGAGGATCTGTGTTTGACCGCTTTGTGTGGAAGAAACTACCAATATTCAATGGGACTAACCATCCATTTTTATCTGATCAATGGATAAGTTCCTTAGAGAAAATATTTTATGCTTTGGGGAGTAATGAAAAGGGAAAAGTTGTCAGGGAATTTTATCGCCTAACAGAAGATGCAGATCAATGGTGATCATTAATTCAAAACACAAATGAGGATGAATAAGTATCAAATATGGAATTGAGGGAGTTTAAAGATATTTTCTTATTAAAATACATTCCTCATGACCATCGAGAAGATATGGAAATACTATTTCTGAGTCTGAGGAAAAAGGAGGATGAGAATGTTTAAATGTAAAATCTATCATTATAAGGTTATCAAGGCATGAATTAGCTTATATATGTAACCCAAGAGGTAATATTGATCGATTCTGTGATGGGTTATAACCATTTCATTGTCGAGCATTAGTCCCACAATCCATCTCTTCCTACGAATATATTGTCTCATGTGATATCAAGATTGAATAGGAATTATTTAAGTCTTACAACTTTAAAGAAAAGAAATAGAAGTATATATCTAGTAAACACTATGGAAATGGAAATAAGGGGATGGGGGAGGGAAAAGTTGAATATCCAACTTGTAGTAAATATGGGAAGAAACACCATGGTACTTTCCTAAAGGGAATGTTAGTCAGTTACAAGTGTGGTGAAAAAGGCCACCAAGTTCATGATTTCAAGGGAAATAAATATTCTATCAATGTTTAATCCTAAGATTTTAGAGAAAAGGGGAATTATGAAAATAAATTTCTTAAGCTATAAGGAAATATTTCTTAGAAAATTACAAGGGATAAAGGCCAAGCTTATGAGATCACTACTGCTGAGTTTGAAGATCCAAAAGACGTTGTGGTGGGAAATTTAATGGTTTTATAATGTTCATCCCATGATTTATTTAATTCTGGACCATTGAATTGTTTCATATCTTCACAGTTTACTATTAAAATTAGATATTTCCAATTTTATTTAACAAGGGATTTGTCAGTAAAAACTCTTAATGGAAGTATCATTTCATCAGTGTTTTGTGAATCAGTTCTCATTATGGTATATAAATTATCATTATCTGCTGATCACATGGTCATACCAATTATTGAATCTGATATAATAATCAAAATGGATTTTATTTTGTACCATGATTCAAAAATTTATTGTATGAAGAAAGAGGTTACAATTATTGATGACGATAAGGAGTACCTTATCTTTAGAGAAGAAACATCACAACCTTATTTTTTCTACATCCACCCCTAGTAGATCAACTAAATTCAACTATTAGGGATTATGACAGTGAAATAATTATGGTAGAGGAAAGTAATGTCCAATTTGAGGATGTACATGTTGTGGAAGAATAAGCGGACGTGATTCCAGAGGATTTACCTGGACATCCTCTGGAATGAGAAATTGATTTTTTATTGATTTAATTTCTAGTTCAAGGCCCATATTGAAGACCGCTTATATAATGGACACTATGGAATTAGTGGAACTAAAGAAACAAATATAGGAATGGACTAATCAGGGATTTATTCACACGAGTGTTTCTCCCTGCGGAGACCATATTCATTTTGTTTATAAGAATGATGGATCTATGAAGGTTTTAATTGACTGTAGGGAGATCAATGCAATAACAATAAATAAAAAATATCCCCTACCACACATTGATGATTAATTGGACCAAATTCATTGAGATCAATATTTTTCAATGATTGAACTTTGATCTAGATATCACCCATTGTGTGTGAAGAAGGAATACATTTTTAAAATAGAAATTCGAACTTGGTACTGGCATATCGATTTTACTGTAATTCCTTTTGGACTGATTAATGCACACTCAGTTTTGATGGATCTAATGAATAGAGGTCTCAAGGAATAACATAATATGTCTTTTTAGTGTTATTTATTGATGAAATATTGGTATACTAAAAATATATGATGATCATAAAAAACCCCTTGCGCACTATTCTGAAAAACCTCTGAAAAAATGGATTATATGTGAAGTTTAGCAATTGTGATTTCTGGATTCTTGAAATTTCTTTTCTTGGACATATTGTCTCTAAGGGTGGAATCTCTATTGATCCTTCAAAGACCAAGGAAATACAATAATGTCCACCACCAACAATTATAACTGAGGAATGCAGTTTTATTGGTTTAGTAGGTTATTATTGGCGTTTCATCTAGAATTTTTCCAGGATTGGCTAACCCATTAACCAAGCTCACATGTAAAGGGGTTAAATTTATTTGGACCAATGAGTGTGAAGAATGTTTTTATGAATTTAAGAGAATATTATTCAATGATCATATATTGAATCTACAATCATGGAATGATGGGTTTGTTATTTATATTGATTCTTCAAAGCAAGGACATGGTGGTGTCCTTATGCAGAATAATAGAGTAATTGCCTATGCATCACGACAGCAAAAAATTCATGAACAAAACTATCCCACTCATGATCTTAAGTTAGAAGCTATAATATTTTCTTTGAAGAGTTGGAGACACTATCTCTACGGTGAAAAATATAAGATATATATCGTTTAAAAGATAATTATGTATATTTTTTCACAAAAAAAACTCAACATGAAGCATAGGCGATGGATCGAGCTACTCAAGGATTATGACTTCACTATACACTAAAACTCGAAGAAGGATAATAAGGTGGTAGATTCTTTAAGCAGAAAATATCAAAGAGTTTTGAATAAGATAAGAGTTTAATGGGATCTTATGTTCATGGATATAGTAAAATTGGATTTGGGAATATTCAGAGAAGGTGAAACATAAATACTTATTAAAATGGCTGTCAAACCATATTTACTAGAAAGGATAAAAAATTCATAGATTGATGATGTAGAGATTCCAAAAAAATTAATGAAGTGAATGATTTGAGATTCATTAACTTAATATATGAAGATAGAGTATTGAAATTTTGGAGGAGACTTTGTGTTCTTGACATACCTAATCTAAAAAGTGAATTATTGGTTGATGCTTAGTACTCCAATATCTCTATACACTCTGGTAGCACCATGACATATAGAGATTTAAAGGAATGTTTTTTGTGGGAAAACATGAAAAATGAGATTGATGATTATGTGTCAAGATGTATGGTTTTAAATAGGTAAAGGTTGGAAAACATCTTAGAGGTTTCATGTAACCACATCCCATACCTGAGTGGAAATGTGATGATATAACGATTGATTTTTTCATAGGGATACCAAAAAAATAATAGAAGGAATGATGCAATATGGGTCAATGTTGATTGTCTTACCAAGTCAACAAATTTTACTTCTATAAGATATGATTTACCACTTGAACGTTTTGAAAGACAATATATTAATGATAATGTGAGACTTCATGGAGTACCCATATAGATGGTTTCTGATCGTTATGTCCATTTGAATTCAAGATTCAAGAAAAAGTCTTCAGAGGGCCCTAGATACTGAACTTCATTTGAGCACTGCCTACCACACTCACTCTAATGGACAATCGGAATAGACTATTCAAACATTAGAAGACATGTCAAGATCTTTCAACTTGATTTTCATGGATTGTGGGATCAGTATTTACCTCTGGTAGAATTTTTTATAACAATTGCTTCCATTCACATATTCAAATGGCACCATATGAAGTGTTATATGGAAAGAGATGTCGCAAAACAACTTTATGGGATGGTATTGGTGAAAGAAAACTCATAGGCCCAAAACATTTTGTGGAAAAAATGGAAAAGGTGAATGTTATCCAGACACACATCAAAGCATCTCAAAGTAGGAAAAAGAGCTACGTTGATAACCAAAGGATTGATTTGGAATTTCATGTAGGAGATCATGTTTTCATGAAGGTATCTCCATGAAAGGGTGTTATATGATTCGGTAAGAAGGTAAAATTAAGTCCAAGGTACATTGGACCTTTCGATATTCTTGAATGAATTGGTGTTGTAGCTTATCATTTGGAAATGACGCCATATCTCTCCAATGTTCATGATGGGTTACTCATATCACTGTAATGAAATTACATGACTAACCTAATGCATTTATTCACCTATGAAGAAATTGAAATGAAACCTAACCTATCTTACTGCCAAGAGTCTATCAGAATTCTTGATACTAGAGAACAAGTGCTGAGAAACCGAACGACTTTCCTGGTGAATGTTCTATGGAGAAACCATAAGATGAAAGAGGAAAAGTGGGAACCTCCGGAACTTATGATGAAGAATCACCAGACTCTTTTTGTATAGTAATATTCTAGAAAATAATAGATTGAAATTATTTGAATGAGGAAATAATATAACACCCCAAGCTTATATGGTACGTTTCCAATTGAATAATACAATAGCTTGTGTTGTATGTTATATAAAGTTTTAACACACCACGACCAATCAAACTAGTTGGTATAAATAGTAATACCCATTTTTAAATTTTTAAAATTTTTAATATTAAAATGGAATTCATTTTTGGATTTGGAATATCAAAATTAGCCTAGGGTGAATTTTTGGTATTTCTCTAAAAACATTCAATTTTTTATGAATAGTGAAAAACACTGAGTTATTGTTTAAAACTGAATATTTATTTAAATATTTATTTATTTTATTTAAATTTAAATTAATTAAAAATAGATAATAATACATATATTAGTTCAATGTAATTCATTTAAGTCATTTAATAATATTATTAGACATATAAAATTTTATTTAACGTTTTACCGTCTTTTACCCACCTTATATGTCCATTTGAAAATGTGCATAAAACGTAATTTTACCATTTTCGTGAATTAAATTTCAAAAATATGAGAGAAACAGTAGATATCAGTAAGAAAATTTTGGTTCAAATAGATGAAAATAATTTTTTGGTGAATAGTAACTTTTTATTTTATTTACCACGATTAAAAGAAAATAGGGTAATTAGAGAACAATTGATATTATAATTACCCTAACACATGTCCTAATTCTATTGGATAATTTTATTTCGAAACAAATAAATCATATAATGAAAATATGGTCCTTTTGACCAACTTTTATTAGATTAGGACATTTATTATTATTATATTTAAAAGAAGTGTTAAAAGTGTTTAATTCAAATTTTCATATCTAAAATTTTTTTAATATAGGGTTAAACATAAGATAAATGTGACTATAAATATTATTTATAAAGATAAAATGATTTCAAAAATAATAGTATTTTAATTATAATTTTTTTACAATAAATAATTAAATTTTTTTACGAGACAATGATGATGCAATAATTACCTTATTTATGAATGATTAAAATAAATAATATTATAACAATCCAAATAAATGTTAATTGAGACTTTTTATGAATTAAAATAATTTTTTAGGTTAATATGACATGTTAGGGTTGATTAAATAATTTTTTTCAAAGTGATAATGTTTTCATACCTTTGACCAAATAAAATAACAAATAGTCTCAAAATTGACATAAATGAGTTTTTAAACAAATACTCTACTATTAATTGCAATATAAGTCTTAAAAATCTAATGTTCAGAAAAATGGATTATATAATAATATATATTTCATTAATGAAACACTTGGGGTTCTCTTGTAATTTTATAATAAGTTTATTAACCATATAATATATTGATACAAAGAGACATGGTAAAAGTTTAACTATTAAACCTTGAGTTATATAAAAAATATAAGGTTAATATGGTGACCTAAACCTATATAAAACCTATTGGATGAGAGGTTTTCGACCCATATTCACATTATCCTCGAATTAAATAATTTTTTATCCATTATAAACCAAATATAATGGTATAATAAAATAATATTTCAACCTTTTTCTAAAGTGACCCTCACCTCTCTTATGAAAGGGTAATTACCCTTCTCTCAATATCCCACCTCCATAGCCATTGGGCTCGACCAAAAACTACTCAAATATCCTCTAAACTACCATAATGTAGACCTAGAGGCCTTACTTTTATCATAATGCCAACCTAGGGAGCCATTTTGATCTTCTCCAAAGAAACACCTGAAGAAGAGGTAATAATTTTACCACCTCTTTCAAAGTTCTTTTCTTCATCCACTTCCTATTTATTTGTTGTTTCCATACCAAAATAATGACTCCAGTATCTTATACATACTACAATGTTATTATGAATATGGAACAACCATATTCATTATTCTCTCCATTCTATGAATGACTAATCACCATACGTGTGTACGTACGGCTTACCGTCTCCACATCGTGGTGTAGTTTGTTATTCAAATACTTCATTGTTTGGATGGGTATAATAATGAGTATAAATGATGTAAATAATAAATATATCATTTTAAGGATTATGTATATATGATATAACATCCAATTACATATTATTTCACCATCAATTCAATGATATTGTCGCTTGTGCGTATGTACGGATTACCATCTCCACGAATGCGATGAAATTCATTCCCCATCATAACCATTCCAGAATATTTTTCATTTCATGTTTACAAATAATGTTTAAGAACATAATATAATTATGGATATGAATCAAATACATCCAATCCATAAAAAAATTTCTTACATAATGATAAATATAAAGGAAAATGAATCAGTTAACACCCAATACAATGATACTACGTAAATATTATTAACAATGCAATATTTAAAGATCAAATATGATATCATATTTATATATGTATTTTTTGTATAATTTAATAAAAATTATTTAACTAATATACAGGAGGTGAAGATACCCTCGATCAAGGAAAATTAAAAGGTAATGGTTAATTCTACAATCACTTCATTATCTGAGGTTGTTTATACGTTAGTATCTAATAGGACCACTTTATAATCCACAATCGTGTTTCATAAAAATTTATTTCAAAATATTTTTTCTATTTCCTATACTAGGGGTTAAAGTCTTAAATACGCTTGTTTTACTTTTTATATATTTTTTTATAAATAAACGATTACGTAGTTTTCCAAATAAGATACTTTATGACCTTTTCCACAAAATTAAGGAAATAATGATTTTTATCTTATACGGTGGGTGCAGCTATATTCACTGTTATAAAACCATATAAGCCTCCATTACAAGATTATAAGAATATTTCCTAAATAATTTTCTTCATTTATAATTATGTGAATTTTAAATGATTTCAAAATAGAAATGGGTATTTCATTCACAAAGTTTTCATTTCATATATGTCAACATCCTTTGATGAATTTTAAACTTGTTTTAAGTTGAATTATTATGATACAAATAATCCATATTGTATTGATGGTTTTATGATATGTTTGACTATGGATGTGTTATTTTTATACAATTCATGGTTTATGGATAAATTATTGACATTTTGTATTCCTTTTTTAATACGAATGATTATTTTATGTTTCAACCTTTTCATATGAGGAATGCATTGGACTTTGTAAGAGATTGGTGGATCCCACTATAACACCTCGAGGCATTGGTAGGTTTTAATAGAAAAACTAGTGTCTTGGACCAAGTCCTTGACAAATTATTATTTGTAGTCTTGGCACAAGACCTTGACTATGGGGTTATGATATCTTGCATTATGCATTCTGTCCATATGAAATTGGCTATTTATATTACATGAGATTATTCGACTAGCATAATATCCATGTGAATATGTAAATGGAATTATTTGATTTATATTTTCAATATTATTCTGAATTTTATGTTTAAAATGTTTATATATTATTCTAATATATTTTCTTAAATGTTTTTGCTTATTTATGAATGTTTCTACTATATTGTTATATTTACTAAGAATATGAAATCACCCCTTTCTGTGTTTTATTTTTTCCATGATGGGAAGAATTATTTTATGGTTGACGTAAAGGGATATACTAAAAGATATAAGTGTGTTAAAATGGTACAAAATGTTGTTGTTGTTTTTATCTCATTATATAATGTAAAACTTATGTATATATCTAGTACATCAAAGTCTACTAAACTGATCGGTCTTTTGGGACATGATTCCTTGTATCTTGAAAATTTTATGTAATAATGCACAAACATTGGGTAATTGGGGTTGAGGTGTAAAAATATATATATGGGAATTTTTACTTGTAAAACTGTTAATCATTTCCATGAATATTCCTTGGGTTTACATATGAACTAAAAATTTCACTTCCTATTGACTCATATTTTACCAGAAGGGCGTCTGGTATATGAAATAAAACATACCTCTTATTCTCTGTAGGGATACTCCATTTTTATATATACATATTAATTATATTCCTATGAATACACCTTAATATACAGATTAAAGTTTTATTAACATAATTTACTATTCCATGAGCATTTATATATTTTTTATGAAAGTCTTGCAGTTTTCATATATGGTTTGTTTTAATCAAAGATTGAAAAGAATCTATTTTTAATATTTTCCATGTGAACCCAACATTAGGAATTTTTTTTATTTTATATGAAATAGTATCCCTATATTTTCATGGTTTTTAATTTACATATTTCTCTGATTTTTTTATAAAATATTTGTTTTTATTTCTTTTCTAATATCATGAATATTTATTACTTCCAAACTAAATATCCTTTAAAACTATTAAAATTGGATTTTTCATACAAGTAATTATTAATTAAAAAAAGTTATAATTGATCAATGAAATTATTCAATATATACCATCCACATATATTTTGTGGATTATGTTATACCACTATCTATTATAGGAGTTCTTGATCACTTCATTTTTCATTTCAAACTATGTTTGGTGTATAATCTTAATATTTCTTATAATATAATTCCATCAAGAATACCCTATTTTTAATATATTTTATTATATTGTGTTCACATTAATTTCAGACATCATTTTCTAGGGGAAATTATAATCATAAACATACACAATATTCATATATAGTGAAACTTTTGTAATCATTAGTATTATTTTTAATATTTTTTTAATAAAAATTTAGTAAATTTCCGTGGAAAACAATTTAATTTCCATGGGATTATATCATTATGATAATTGATTATTTTATTTTGTTATTTCATTTAAAAAATCATATGTAAAACATTTTTTATCCCTATTTTTTTAAACTATAAAATTGAATGATTTTTTCATTGAATTTTAAAGAAACCCATTTTATTTCCATGGGTTTTTATAATGTGAATGTATATATATATATATATATATTTGGTTCCAGTAATATGTATGGATGAGGATTGGAAGGTTTCTATACCACCTTCAAATGTTATCGATTAATATTGAAATTTCATGAGATATATATACATGAGAATAATATAGTTATTCTTAAGCATGATTGCAATTATGTCACTCATAATGATTATGTATACACTAGAATAATTAATTATTTTAACATATTTGGGTTCAAGTATGGAGACCATGTATGTGATATTTCCTTATACCAATGGATGTTTTGAAATTATAAATTATTCCATGTTTCAATGATAAAATGTAATTTCCTGACATATTTCTATTTTATTCCTTAATTTCAAGTCTCTTCATTTTTTTGAATATGTTTTTTGTGCCTCGTGATTATAAAAATGTGTTTATCATATAATTTCTTATTATTCATTAATATTAACATTTATTTTCACATACACAGAATCTAGGCACACCCATTTCTTTTTTTCCTTTTCATCTTCTTATCAAAGGGTGTATTACATATGTTATGTCTACAATAGTATCTTGAATATAAAGTTTTGAGATAAATATTAGACTTCTTTTGGATTAATATGTTTCTTATATTATAGGGATACTATTTTTTTCATCAAAAAAAGTGTTTTTTAGTTAATGTTTTTACTAATTATTTAAAACTCTAAACCTAAAAGGTCATAGAAATGTGTATAATGTAATATTTAAACATTTCTTCTAATTGATAATTTCAAATATGTGGGGCATCATTTTTTTGATTGGATTATGCTTTAGATAAATTTTGAGATTATAATTTTCTAGTTTGATGATATTAAATGAGTTATAAATGACATTTAATATTGATAAGTTGATGTTTCTCATATTTTTAATTGTATATATAACCATCAGTTGAGGTAACAAAGAATATTTTAGGTATTTTGATATGATAACATTAGGGAAAACCATTGGGATGTGTCTGTTTGGTAATTATATGTTTAGGATAACATAGTAATGATTTGGTAAATTAAGTATCATATGTTTTTCAAAAGAAATTATGTCCCACTGTAGTATTGGAAAGTGTATGCATTTCTAGTATTGATTCACCTTGGGGTATAAAACCTGAAAATGTATGGTTATTATTTTACTCAATATTCATATTAGTGTGTGATGAGAATACCTAAGACTAGAATCCAAGATATAAAATCATAGGGGATATTATATGGATGATCACATACTCATTACAATAAATTTTAATATTTTTACTTCTTTACAACATTAATGTATTAGGATATGAAGTATGGGAGAACATGACTTAATAGATCCTAGGTTAAACCTAGAGAGTTATAGGATGAACCAAGTGTAAAATTATTCAAATGTGAGTATATTATGATGAAATTAAAGTTCTATTTGTGAATACATCTTTTTATTGATCGTGATTATTAATATGATAATTTATTCTTCTTATATTAGATATTTTGATAATCATTTGGGATCTAATATTTGTTTTGAAATAGGATCATCAAAATGAATCAGTGGATGATTTGTCTCTAGAAATTTCGAAGACTTTACTGTTGACGTGTATTTCAATTAAATGGATTATAATTTTAATATAGGACTATTATATGGGAAAACATGATTTAAAAAGTTGTACCCAATATAGAATATATATCATACCATACAATCAATATATTGTGTCATTATTATCATTATATGCACTTATATTTTGTTATTAGTAGTTGAAAATTAAAGTATTCGTGACCATATTTATTTAAGCAGAGAGAATGTAATGACATGAAATTTTACGTTTTTCTATAAATAAATATTATGTTAATAGATTATTCTAAAATAAGAATATAATTAAAATGAACCGATGATATCAAAAAATAAAATATAACATGTATAATATAGTCATTATATTGTCTCGTATAAAAGTAAGTAACAATATTATGAAATATACGATGAAAAAGAATTTAATTATCTTGGGTATTTGAATTATCCCTTGTGAAGATCATTATTTTGATATGGGAAAGGATATAGATTCACTATGGTTTTACATTGATCAATCCCAATCCAAAATCAAACAACTTTAGTATGTGATAGATCATATGTGGGGTAAATTTGATCTTGTTGAAATTTCCTTGAGATATATACTAGCATAATCACCCCACTCGACTTCCACCAGAGCATATATTATATATAGATAATACATTTTGATCTTGAGGGAATATGTAACATGATTTTAGAATAATATAATCAATGAATAAATAATTTAATAAGTTATTTATCACATGTGTTTCACACATTTTCCATTTTAATGTTTAAAGAAAAAAGAAACAGTTAATTTTTATATAAAAAATATTTCATTTGATATATAATATTTAAAATCAACTTTTTAAATGTTATTAATAAATTTTAAAAAAAGTAAGAACATTTTTTTACTTAAAAAAATATGATCTTCGAATAATATTATGTATTTTTTTCTTTAATAATACAATTTTTTGGAAAAATAGTAAAAATATAATTTTTAAGAAAGCTATAACATTATTATTATATACTAAGACCTATATGATTTATAAATATTTTAAGTGGTCAAATATTTATTCAAAAATATATTTTTTTAAAAAAATACTATTTTTATTTTGGAAGACCTATGATTAAAATTTTAAGAACATAAGTATTGTTTTCGAATAAAAAATATTTCTAATATTTTCTTTTAATTAAATATTATTCAGGTATTTTTTAATTAAATTTAATGAAAAATAAATTTTATCTATTTTACAATAATCCAACTTAATAATTAACATAAAATACATTGATATTTATACCCTACACATAAATTGTTTTATTAAAAATATAGTTTATAAAAATGTTTATTTCTATGTTACATCTTCTAATGTTACAATTTATTTTTCATACTTAATGAAATGTTATTTGGAAATAATGATTTAAAAATTCGAATAATTTTTAAACTATTTTTATTAAAAGAAATTTTATTTTTATTTATTACTATTTAAGTACATATGTCAAAATTATTTTCCATAATAAAATGAAAAATAGTAAAACATAAACTACTATGAGTAAAAGGACATTAAACACAAGATTGAGTCATTTGTGAAATTAATTTTTTGAGATATTATTGATATTATATTATCTAAATATACATTATTTTACATTTTCTATTCTTAATAACATGAGAGACCTGAAATTTCTTTATATTTAGTTGAGATATTTACAAAAATGGAATTTTCAATAGTTATTTAAAAGGGGAATCTCCCAGCCCATTATAGAAAACCATTAACATTTGGTTTACTCTTGAAATTTCTACAATATTAATTTATTTATAATCTGCTTCAAATTCAATGAACCAATGTTAAAAATATTCTTCTCAAGTCCCCCATTTATATGGATTCTTATAAAGATAACACAAACACTGCAATGTGCGTACTCATTGATTATTACCTACTTCTCCTTTTTATATTACCAGTCCAAATTTAATTCTATAATGAATGAGAAATTAAAAAAAATTAAATAATAAATTTTATAATTTTATCATAATCACATCTAACTACCTTCCCCGCTACCTTTTATAAAAAAATGAAATGTTCATTCATGCATTGTCTATACTGTCACATCTATGAAGTGATGGCATCTGTTTTTTCACCACATACTCTATTCATTTATTTTAAATTGTAAGTTGAGAAATAAATATAAAAAATAAAATATTATTATTATTACTTAGTAAAAAATTACAATATACCAAATTTTCATCTCATTCATTAAGTAATGAAAAATAAATCAGTTAATTTTGTGGACTACCGCCTACATGAAGTAACATATCATATCTTCATCTAGTTTTTTATTATTTGTTAAAATTATTAAAATATAATTCATAACCATAAAATTAACTAAATAAAAAAATTATTCTTATGCAATAATTATGTAGTTTCAAAATAAATTATATAAGTAAATAAATAATTTTTTATTATTAAAAATTAATATTAGAATCATTAAATATGATTAAAACATTCATTCATTAAAATTCATTAAAACATGCTCACACCTAATTTTATCTTTAAGGTTGATAACAAAAAATAAATTTGTTTATTCATTGAAAAAAAGTGATTGTTTCTAGCCACAATATTATTCCCCTATAATATACTTACTATTATAAATTATGATTCCAATGGAATATTGTATCTAATAGACTATAATATTTTTTATTATGAACACATTATAATTAATTAATTTCAATGTTCTATTGGATGTTAATCCCTTAGAGTGATTTTGGCCATAAATTAGAATACTAGTAAAGGGTTCTTTATATTCAATTTGACACATTGATAAATTAATCATGTTATGAACCATGCTATATTGTATGTGGTCTAATTATTTCCTAATGAACATATTTAACCATTTTAATTTAGTTTTTATTGTTAATGAAACATTATATTTTTAATATATTTCTCTATAATATACAACAATATTGAAAGGGAATTTTAATTAGAATGTTTCTAAGATGGTAAGGATTTGATTACCAATATCATTTTTAAATTAATGAATATTTTTGAAAGATAACCCATATGGGGAATTTTTATTCAATATAAAACCTCTTATATATTTATTTTCATATTTATGGTATTTTATATATTCCTTAAAAATTTCATTTCTCCATTACTCATATCATAATCGAAGGGCTTCTTAGAGTTATTATTGACCTCATTTTTTTATCTCAGTTAGGATCTACCCATTTTCCATATATATTTTATTGTTTTATTTTTATTATTTATTTATTTAATCATTATTATTTATTAATTCCATATTCTACTACAAGAACTTCATTATATATTTTAATGAAATTTTTATTATTTTTTATTTTGGTTGTTTTTCTCAATGTGTGAAAAGTATCTCTTTTAACTATTTTTCATCGAAACATAGCTCTACACCACATTTTTCATTTTATATGAATCTTTATTTCTAAGTTTCCATGGTTTATAAGAGAAATTAGTTTTACCATTTTTAATATATTTCTTTAGAAATGATTAGAAAATATCATGTGAATTTTTTATTTATAATGTGATTTTCTTCTAAATATTCTAAAACATGTTATTTTTCATCATTGAAATATTAATTGACATATCATATATTTTATAATGAAAATTATTCAAAAAAAATACATCCATGGTATTTTTTGTATATCTTATGATATATCGTTCACTTTTGTAGGAAATATCCATCAAATTCTTTATCATTCCTAATCATCTTTTTTGTATAATTATAAATTTTCTAAAAATTATATTCATATATGAATAACCTATTTTGGAGTTCATTTTTTTAAAGTTGGTCATATATATTCCATACATATATTGATTGGGGAAATTACTTTTTAATCATATACGCTTTACATATACAGTGTAAATATATTATTCTTTACTGTCATGATTGACTTGTATTAACTATGAATGTTATTAAATATATATGGAAAAACATTTTTTCCATGGATTTAAAATTTTATAATTAATACTGATTTATTTATATGATTCAATTTTAAAAGGATCTAAACCCCATTTTTATTTTATGGGTTATTTATGTTAGGAAATATTATTGAGTTTCATTTTAAAGTTTGAGGGATTTTTTTTATTTCTATGGGTTCTTTATGATATGATAAGTTATTTATTCTAATGTATAACACATAATTATGGATTACATTAGTCGGATTCCAATAACTCTCTATGATGAATTATATAAAATTTTAATTTTCATTAAGTATGTATAAACAAGTATAATTTTGATATTCCAAAGAATTATTTAAAGTATGCGACTCATGAAATTATTGTATATTAATGTAAAAATAATTTTCCTAATAAGGGTTGTTGAAAGTGTGTGACTTATGATGGTTATGTTTCTCTAAACCTATTATTACTCCATAATTCTCATTTATACCTAGTTTCTTTGATATGATTCAATTTCAAGATATGTTCTTATGATATGCCATGATTTATTTTCTATGATTTTTTGGGAATTACATTACAATATATCTTAATTAATCTAATATTCTCAAATTATGTTCAATTATTAACATTGATTGTTATCTATTATGTTTACCCATAAAGAGAATCATAGCTCATCCATTTCTTATGATTCCATTTCCTTATTTTTGAAGTAATTTTAAATCATTTACTGGTTTGCAAATTTTTCTTTTATAGTGAATTTGCAGCTGATATTTGATAATTTTAATGGATTAAATAGTTTCATATATATTCAAAATAATTATTATTGGTAGAAAAAATACAAGGTTTTTTAGAAAATGTTTTTTCATATTTCATTAAAAACCCAAAAATTGTCATGGGAATGTATGTAATGAAATATTTTATTCAAGTCATGAAATTCAGATAGTCACATCCATGTAGCATAATAAATTATCATTTTCTATTGGTTTTCTTAAATACGAGTTCTAATTTCCACTATATTGATACAAATCAGATGAAATTATTATTAGTCAATTACCCCTTCTCCAATTGGGTTCAATATTCTGCTCACTTAAATTAAATCATTTTAAAAAATCAGTAATATATTAACTATTTTGAGTCATAAGATTAAAATGCACCATTTTGATCAATTATGTAATATAAAATATATATAATTACTCAAATACCAAGTACCTAATGTATTTGAGATTCATTTTGGTATTCCACCTTCCCATTTTCCTCTATTTTCAAAGGAATTATATCAAAAAAAATTCAGTTTTCTCTCTATTTTGATTTTCCCAAAATTTGAATTTATCTTGAATCATGTAAAAAAATCAAATTTCCTCAAGTATTAATTTAAATTACAATATGATCCTTTCCCTTATACCTATTTTTTATGTTCTAGAACCTAATTTCGACCAAAACATTCTCAAAGTTCACTATGTATTAAGTTATCTTTCATAATTATTGAAATAATGAAATTTCTCTATTATAGTATGATAATGTTTATATACATGACTAAATATAGATCCTCTTCTCAGGAAATCCAAAACATTTAAATGGAATTCCTGAGAAATTATGTACATGAATGTAGCAAAAAATAAGGTCCTCGTGATTTATTTTTTCTATGATAAAAAACAAATAAAAAGTTAAGATAGAAAACAATAATTACATCCTAAAGTACATTTCCCTCTCCCATAAACATATGATAGACACCATTCAAAACAATTCCCTCATAATGTTTTTCTAGGAAATAAAATTTATAGAATAAATTTCGAGATATTCATATGCGGATGAGATTACTTGGTCATCCTTTATTTAATGGCTAGATGGAGGTTAGTTGGATCCTATATTGATTACTTTTATAATTCATCATAGTAATGCTTCACCTATTTTCAATTTCCCTTAAAGTGATTCTTTTAATTTTGTACTTTTATCTCGACTAATAATATCGTAATATTTTAGAAACTATGTATGGTCTAGTCATCATTGAACTACATTTTTTAGGTAAGAGATTCTTCCTTTTGAAGAATAGTAAAACATTGTCTCTAAATACAAATATTTTTTTCTATATTATATTATTAGACATAGAATTGGACTTATTCTTAAAGATGAGGTAACAATCATAAACATCCATTTTGATTTCTTACACATCCATAATTTGTAGCTTCCTAAACACACCACCTATAAAAAATTATAGGTGTAACTTATTCATGATTGAGTAATCCATGATTTATTAATGAATATTTAAGTGATGGTTCTTTCTATAAATAATTATATATGGGTAAATATTTAAGGAGGTTTTATAGGAAATGATGTATAAAAATAATGTATCTTATAACTTCTAAATCAAAACATTTATGATTGGTTTTACTATATTATACATAACCCTCTTTTTCTCATTGTTTGACATATCTACAAACCAATTTATTTGGGGGTGGTAAGTAGTTGAGGCCATGTGACAAACTTCGTATTTATTCATTAAGATATCCATGTTCTAATTTTAGGCGTGTGTTCATTGTTAACTGATTACTAATTATAGAACAAAAAAATATAAAAAAATTAATTTCTAAATTCTATAAATGATGTGGTGTAATCTGTTCATGTGGATTTGGTATTAATTTACATAGAAATATAATAAAATTATATTAAAATGTTGGATAAACAAAATGAGATAATAAATGCACCCAAAAATATAAACCCCATACAAAAAGTATTTATCAATAAAAAACATGTTTTCTATTTAATTTCATGCGTTTTTAATATTACACTAGTAAACTGAAAGTTTTTACATGATTTATATAAATATTTGTAACATTAAAATGAATAAGATATTAATAATCCATCTTGAAAATCATTTTTAACATTTATTTGTATTACTATAGTAGATTCGGTTTACCCCCAAATCACATGCAAATAATCATATTATATATATGAACTTCCAAATAAAATATTGAAAAATATAGGAACACTAATCACACTAATGACAAAGAAATGTGTTCCATATAAAGAAATCAACCATAAGGCATAAGAATAAATATAAATGGGATGAAATGTGTTTCCTAATCATGTCTTGAATCATAATCGAATTGTATATCATAAGGATCTAGAAGAAATAAAGGAATTAAATATTTTTTACATTCATATTTGGATTATTAATCAATTTCCTTATTCTTTGAGCTCATTTTAATAAATTACACGATAAATGGGATATTAATAACTTTGAAATTAAACATATTTAGAGGGTTTTTAAAATCTGGTTATGAATCATTAAATATGATAAGTATATCATGTATTTTATAAATAAATAAGTATACAAGGAGGTTTACCAATAATATAATCTTTATTTATTAAAATATATTAATTACTATGTCTATTATATAGGTTGGTTCATAAAATAAAATAATAAACAAGAAGTTCCCTTAAATCTTGTTTCAAATAAATAAATGTTTGGGAAGAGAACATAAAAATATGGTATATCCTTAGTTATAAAACAAGGATAAATAATTAATATATTCATGGTTTATTTATAATATATATTGTTTTAATTTTAAAATTAATGAATGAAAGCAAGTTAATGAGATAAGGCATAACCCAATGAATTGAGGTTGTTTGATAGTGTTCCCTTACCTCTGGTATGGGTTCACTCTACATGTTCTCTTAAAATCCTGAATAATGGAAATATATTTATCAAAAAAAATCATTAACGATGTTATCAAAATATATAAATTTTATTATCAAAATTTTATTTTAGTGTAAATTCATTTAATTTAAATTTTTATTTTTATTTCGACAGTCCTTAATTTTCTCATGTCTTGGTTCCACGGTCCAATCACCTGTAAATAATGTTGAAATTTCACCAATAAATGGTTCCATACCTTTATATGTATGATGAAATTTTGTTCTATTTATTCCTAGAGTTATAAAATGATGTAAAATTAAAATAATGTTCAAAATACACATGATTATTAGATTTTATTTTTATAACAATACAATGAGTTCACTTACTGTTATTTTTCGACCACGCTGAACTTACATGGTTTCCATTAAAATTTTTAATATTAAATAATTAGATTATATGAAAATATATTTTAACTTATATAATTTTCAACCATAATAATTTTATTAAGACCATCCATGGTGGCGGTGGGGAAAAATTTATATGTTGTTCATGGCGGTGGTGAATCGACCAAAATATAAACAATTTTTTGTATTAGAACCAATTTATTGAGGGGTGTAATATGTATATTCCACCATACAAATAAATTATTAGTAATTTAATATACTCAAGATACTATATTAATGTGTATGTAAAACATGTATTATCGGAAATAGAGGAATGAAAATAAACTACGTTCAATTCAGAATTTTGCATTTTCCATTGGGAGTCTCCACTTAGGCTACCCATTAAGGATCAATAGAATTGACTTTTCTATGACTTATAGACCTAGGATGTGGGGTAGATGATTAAAAATGAAAATTGGTATAACTGTGGAATTATAAATTAATTTTAAGGTGTAAGGATATGGGTTCATATGGGGTGATATTTAAAAGAGGTAGAGAGGGTGGTTTATAAATACAATATTCATTTGTTTTTATTTTTACTCAATTCTAAAAAGAGTGATGAATATTTTAAATAAAAATAGAAATTTGGGAATGTTAGGATAACATCATTGTTTCATGCAACCTCTATGACTAATTTTTTCTTGTATTTCACTTACAATGTCAAATATTATATTTTGTTATATTTCATTATTTAAAATGAATTTATCTACTTTAGAAAAATATAAAACAATACCATAAATATATTTCAAAGAATAGATTGAAAAAAATTAAATTCATTTTATTAAAATATTTTTATAATTATGTGAGAAATAATTATTATATAAAATCCAAATTTGATTGAAAAAATAAAATTTTTAACATTATGGACACTATTTTATCCCTTGGAAAAATAACTTGTAGTCCCAATAAATTGTATTATTGTCATATAGAAACACAATATGTATAAAATTTATTACTAACTTTTATATTTACATAAAATTAAAAATAAAAAATATGGGTTTTTCAAAAAACCAAACACCTAATTTTTCATTTATTAAAAAATTAATTTAGTTTTTTCATGATATACATTTGCTCTATATTAATATAATAAAAAAATTAAATACTATTTTTCAATTACATAATCATGTTTAATATTATAATAGCCATGTTAATATTCCAAATAAAAACATTATTATTCAAATATTTTGATTATTATTTCAACAGTACTACTTGTGATAGACATATGCATTTTCTAATGATATACAAATACAACAAAATTAATTCGCTATTAATAAAAATTTCATTTATTTAGCTATTATGTATTTTAAATTTAAAATTTTATGTCGCATTTCTAATTTTATAATTCTATTTTAAAGTGTTGTTGATGTGTGTAATCATTCTTATGAATCAATAATATCCATATTTTAATATTTTTGTTATATTATTATTTGTTATTTTCCCCATTGTAATATTTGAATTTTTTTTTATTATATTTATACTCTAAAATCAATGTTCATGTTGTTAAAAAAACATTTTTTTGGTTTTTTCATGGAATTTATTTGATTTATCTAATACTACATTACTACATATATATCATGTGTAAATTTAAAATGTAAATTACATTGATAATATTATTGGTTATTTTATTTATCTCCCCTTAATAAATTTATCCATTTAAATTTTAATTTTCCCCCTAAAATGAAACCATATAAGGGTAATTTATTTAATTTATTCTTCTAGTTTCCATTTTTCCTCAAGATACTTATGGTTCCTCCATAATACATCAATAAGTTGAGAAATATTAAGATATAGATAATTTTATCTATGTTCCAATATCTACTTTAATTGATCCTCATAAGAGTGATCTTGGTCCAACTATACCACCTCATGATTTAGTATAAGTGAGGGATCTTGTGTGAACTTCTTCAAAATTAATAATACGTACACATCATTTACTATAGTTAGGGTTTGTCCGAGTTTTATTCAATTTTTCATAGCTTTGATTCTATCATGAATCTCAAAAGGGGAAATCCATCTATAACATAGTTATCCCTTCTTCCCAAATCTCATGAGTCACATAAATAGTGATATGCATAGGAACAGATTATCTGTTAACATAAAATATTGGTATCTATAATGGATATAAACAGAGATATTATTTTACTCTGAGATATCATGATGTTGTAATGAATGGTCTTTACCTTTTCTACAATTTTCACTCATTTCTGGTCCATGGTGCTTTTTTTCCCAAATTCATGTGAAAAGCAACAGTCCAACATATTTTTTACTAGAGTAATTTATATAAATTTATTTTGTTCTGTGACTGTAAACTAGTTTTTTTATGAGAATAGGACTAGTGAAATATTTTTCTCTCATTTTCAATTTATGTCTGTTGAGAAAGATATCATCATGTACATAAATGTATAGATTGACAGCTCAAATTAGACACCATTTCTGGGGTTGTAAGTTAAACAAAAATTCAAATCAATGTTCACAGAATGTTAGATTATTTTCAATAAATTATTGGTAATCCCTATATACCGATAAAATAGAATCAATTATAGTTCCACCAGCTACCTCAACACATCCTTGATTTGTATACATACTTATTATTCAAGTGATGTTTCCTTTGTAATGTCATCCAAGATAGTAGACTTTGTGAGATGATCAAATATACCCCATTTAGAATTATTTTGTTTAGATGAATCTGGATATCGAGTGAAGACCCCATTGTGATGATTTTATATTATTGTAAAGGTATTGGTAGTAGTTGGATCATTCCCTTTTAGGGTACACATAATCATGAACCAAACATTAAAACTCCTTCTTAATAAATTTTGAACACTGTGGATTTCCTGTTACTTATAACATATAAATTATTATATATTCGCACATCATCCATTTGATTATACATTATCTTATCTAGAATGGATGGTTGGAAAATCATTTTGGATATGTAGGATGTTTTTACCTCATTTATGACTTCCAAATCCATAATTTTCAAGTATAATAAGATTAAATCATTCAAAATTCTCATCATTGATAAGGTTTCATAATCTATTCAACATGGAGAACCAATCAATTTATATTCCATCCAATGATGGTAAAGAATTTATCATTCCTAGTACATGATCAAATTTATCCGTATTTTTTGGCGCATATCGATATCCTTCTATGTGAATATATACATGAGGCAACTATGATGTATAAATATTTTGTTCATATCATTATATAGATAATGTCACTGAATATTCAATGTGAATATCATTACCACCACCTCTAGATAATATCTTTGACAGTTATTCTCATGTACCATCCAAAAACATGAGGCATAGGGTATTATTTTATCATTTTTAATAGAAATCAACTTAATATCTTTTTTTATGTACCATTTTATACCCAAAAACGTTCCCCAGGTGAGGGTATTGTGAGTACTAGTGCAGTGATAGTCCACATTTCCTTTTCCTTGAAGATGAATTCACATTCATCGGACCATAAAAACATCACATCATTCAGATTTATCTTAGTTTTAAATTTAAAAAATCATGAAAATTTTATAAAAAATCACCAATAGTTACTATCTAGAACATTGAAATTTTGAATTTTTATCACTGATGTTGGATTGGGTCACTGTTCAATAAACGTTTCCTTCAAAGGATCAATAAATATCATTTTTGGTGATAAAATTACAAAATAATAGTTCTCCCTCCATTCTAAACTTACATTTATTGTACATTACATATATATTATGACTTCAAAATCAAATTATCGCAATACAGAAATTATCTTCATGCCCATCAATGATTTTGTTGAATATAATTTTATCATCAATAAATACAACAAATTTTGTTTGATGTAATATCTAAAATAATTATTCCTATAGTTTATAAATATTGATGGATAAATAGGGAGTCTAAAGGTTATCACTTGGAACTCATAGTGTCTATACCATATTTAAATGGAACACTTAGGAATAACATCCTTATTTACCATTACTTAGTGATATCCCAGTGTATTGTCTACCATAGAGAAGTACTAGGTGCCAAACAACGGACTGAAAATTCATAAATCTATGGAAAGTGATACTTGTTCTATATTATGATGTTTTTGAGTTCAAAATCATCAATACAAAGGTGAATTAAACCATATATATTTTTTATAAAGGGGGTTATCCCAATATATGGTGAATCACTCATGTATATAAATCCCTTGTCCAAATTCTATTTTCATTACATCTTTATTTCATCTAATTATACAGTTTTCAATATATAAAGAATCTGATAAATTGATTGAGATCTAGGTATAATGTTAATTGAGAACTCAACATTTCAGTTATGAGGAAGTCCAGGGAACTCTTCATAGAATACATCAGTATATTCTCTCATAGTGGAATTATCATAAATAATGATTCTATTAATTTTTATCAATTATTTGAGGTATATTTACTTTATCATTAGGGAATAATCTCTTATATTTTGATTAAGGTTATAAATGATATACTTCCTCATTCTTACATTTGTAAAAAAATTGAAGGATTAATATAGTTATGGACAGTTATTTCCCTCTTCATGTAGTTCATGTCAGGACAATCAATGCATTCGAACTATAAAATGAAATTACACTAAAAGATGTTTGATAATATATTCTTGGTGGTATATTCTACAAAAAATTATTTTGGGGGAGTGAAATACCTAGGATGTAATAATATCCCCATTTTTATTCTAATAAACTAATAAATTACGAATCTTGGGGTGTCTTTTGAATATTTTTACTAAAAATTCAAGATATGAATGAATTTTTAAAACCAAAATCAAAGATCACATTTTGTATGTAGTAATTAATAACCAGATTAATTATCACAACATCATTTTCATGATCCACCTCAGTAGTAGTGGCAACAAAATCCCTTCAATACTCCCTTGGAATTATTGGTTGATTTCATTGGTTACCCTCAAAAACCTTGGTGTTAAGGAATATTCATAGATTATTTCATTGTTACTTATTGTTGAAAATCTATATTGTTGGTGGAGGGTTAATTGAAAACATATTTTCTTATATATCATTTTTAGGATTCTTTATCTACCATTATCATTGATTGGATTCATTCCAATCATTGACACACTTAAATCATATTCCCATTCCATTGAGAAACATTATGACATGATTCTTTCCAAAAATTATACATGTGGGTAGCAATATTTTATTTTTTCCATGATATTTAAAAATTTATCAACCCAAATTAAACTATATTTTCATATTTTTATCTATGACCCCATGATACCACTGAGAATAACATATCTCTATATCATCTAAAAATTCACAAAGTAATATCTATTCATAGTTATCAAATTATCAAATCACCAAAACATTTTTTAGTATCTAATTTAATCAAATATATAAATATGTAACAATTCTTTCATTTTAAATAGTAAATATAGAGGGTTATGATGAAATAAATTCAAATTATTTCTAATATGAATTGACGTATTATAATAATTATTTTTTTTCAGTCTAAAGAAATACCACTTTATTTTTTCATGGAGAAATCTCAGAAATTATTTATCCAAAAAATATTTTCATGTATACATTAGCATTAATGGATTCAATTTCTTCCATTGAATTCGGGTTATTTATTAGTTTCCACAACTAAGCAACTCCTACCTCTTGGTGATAATCAACCAGTACAAATTACACTTGAATGAAGCATTGGATGAATGATATTATATTTTCAATGGAGTAAATCCATTTTAATTTGATGATGGGTCCAAAATATCTAATAAATGTTGAATGAAATTATCACATAAAGTACTTAACCACAACATTATCTTTGTTAGGATTAGGTGGGATTTCTACATTATTCATCTTATTCCTCATTACATGAGTAAGTTAGTCTATTATTTCTAGGAATTTCCTAGCTCCCACGCACATAAGATTAGGAATATCACTAGGGATTTCATCACATTGCATATAAAAAATTTTTCACTTGATTCCTCAAGTTTCTAGTATTAAACATAAATAATGGAAAATTTGGGATGAGAAAACATAAATTAATAAGTATATAAAATGGAAACTATATACTTATTTGTAATAACTAATAAATGATATGTATATCTAAAAATATGAATATATAGGATTCAATCTATGTTATCCATGGTAACATTCCTATTATTTTTTATAACATAACAGTCTTCTCATTTATTTCATATTGGTTGTTAAAGTGTTCTTGAATTTACCAAAGAATATCCCATTAATGTTTCAAAATAGGTTTGTCATAATGTCTACTTTTGTGAACTAGGTATAGGTTGAGGAAATATAGGATGACCCCTTTTAGGGAAATTACATGTAGGTATATATATTCTAGAACCACATTATCATGTATAATGTGATATGGATTTCATTTCTTGGAAACAACTCCCTCAATAATTTACCAAAACATTGATATATTTTCTGACACATAGACTTACACCAAAGGTTTCTCAGAATTTATTCTTATACTAATCTTTAAAAATAAACTGATCAAACTCAAAAAAAACATTTATCGGCTCAATCCTAATATATATATTATTACAGGATTCTTGACATAAAAATCCAAAAAAAAACCAAATGAACCAAAGGCCTACTCTCATTGGGAGACTTTGTTCAAAAACTCTATGTATGAATATAATATAAAAAAGTATTATTTTAAACCATATAATTTTCTCAAAGATCCCTTTGAAATTCTAAAACATTATAGGATAACCTAGAGAATACATAAAAAAGGGTATGTCCATATATCATAGTAATTGAACAATCATGTTGATGATGAGTAACATATGAGTTAAATGTCATAAATTGTAATACTCAAATATAGGGATCTTGAAAAATTATATAGAAACACGAAATTAAGAAAATTTAATAATAATATCAATACTTAATTATAAATTGGATAGATCATAATATATAACATTATAACTGAATCTGAAATATCTCTTCTAAGACCCCAAGACATGTTAGATTGATTCCTCTAGTGGATTTAGTTTACGACCTAATCCCATCCATATAATATCATGATATATATAAATTACCTAATTACATAGAGACATATCTATGTATACCCACCATAAAATATACATTCCTATGTGAGGTACATAAGGAAATAAACATATGGGTTATTCATAGAAATACCCATGTGAAGAAATAAGTTACATAATTATGCCTCAAATCATAATACAAGTATTTATCATAATGATTAAAAAGAAATTAATAAATTACTTACTATTATTTTTTACAGTTAGATATAGAATCAAAGGGTTCAAATATACAGTAATCATGAAAACAAATTCCGGATAATAGATGGAGAAGTAATTTTTGATGTGAAATTATTTAGTAAGCCTTTAAGAAAATAGGGAGGAATATTTACTAATTATAATCACATCATGTTTTTCATAAAACCATAATTGAACAAGGGGTTATATAAATTAATGTATAATGATTTAAAAACATTAATGATACAAAAAATTTATTCTTGGTTTGTAATAATAAATAAGAAAAATGATGTTCTCTAATATCGAGTTTACATAAAAGATATATTTTCAAAACGAATATCAAAATCTTGTATATCCTATAAAAACAACTTTAATATTTTAATATATTATTATTATTATTATATATATATATATATATTATGTTTTCATAAAAAAGAAATAAAATCTAGAGGATGGGAGAGACAATTCCAACTGAAAGAAATCATTGTGGTTTAGCGATTTCCCTTACCTGGGGTCTGGATTCTATCTCTACATTCACATAACATCCAAAATAATCAAATTATATTTAGTAAATAAAGTTTTGAAAATATTATTAAAATATAATCTAATTATTATAAATAATTTTTGTTGTTTTTTATTAATTTAACTATGATATCATTTTGTTTTCTACATTCCAAAAGTCTTTCATGTCACAGTTCCATGGTCACATCACATACATATATTTATGGATGTTCTCTATAAAATTTTTCCATAACTCTATATGTGTTATAAAATCATTTTCTCATTATTATAGGATTTAAAAATGGTTGTAAAATTCAAAAATTATTATAAATTCATATGGTTCATAGATATTAACAATATTCATTGTAATGTTAATTCACTTATGTGGTTTTTTATGACCAAAATAA
Source organism: Viscum album (assembly GCA_963277665.1). NCBI lineage: Eukaryota > Viridiplantae > Streptophyta > Magnoliopsida > Santalales > Viscaceae > Viscum > Viscum album. Next base: position 1,503,025,981 of record OY728128.1, read on the forward strand.
ACTTATATGATTTAATTTGACTTTATGACAACTAATCATTTACATAATATGATAGAATATATTTATTTATATAATATTTAACTATAATAATTATATTATGACCATTCATGAAGGTGGTAGTGAAAATAATGTATGTTTTTCTTGGAGATGACGAAGAGACCAAAACACAAACGGTAGTTTTATTTCATAATTGATTGTTGTTAGAATAAAAAATGGGTATTCCTGCATAATACAAAAATTATTATATTTAGGATATTTATGTAACTATTTCATTATGTATGTATAATATATTTGGGTTGTATAAGAAGTATTAAATTAGAATAGGTTTAGTTTAGAATTTTCTTCTCGCTTTTGGTGTTTCCTTTTATGCTACCTTGTAAGGAAACCTAGAATAGTCTTTTCAGATAACAGAGGAAAGTGGTTTTGTGTTGCAGGATATGGAAGTGAATATTTCATAACTTTGGAAAACATTTATGCTTTTAATGTTAAACTACCATGGTATATATAAAATATTTTTTTTCCATTTTGGAATTAAATAGTTATATTTAATATAAATGATAAATAATATAAATGGTATTTATAAAAATTAATTACTCTATAAAAATTGAATATTAAAATCACCTATGAAATTAAAAATAATAATTAAATATCTTATAAGTGAAAATATTATATATTTATATGATCGAATATGTAAATAAATGATTTGGAAATAAAAAACTATGTGTTAGTATTTTTGTGGAACATAAATATTTATTTACAATATTATAATTAATGTAATGATTTAGAAGAATTATTATCTTTATAAAATAGATTATAAAATTAATACTTTGTTATCTAATTGTTATAATAATATTTTATGATACCTTAATTAATTTTTCAAAATGTCCTAAAACTAGTTATAATTATAATATAAGTATTATTCGAAAAATTTATTATTTTAATTAAAAAATAAATTTCAGATATTTAAAAAGTAAATTTAAAAAACTTTATCCCATTTTGTATATTAAAATTTCAAAAAGTGGTTTTTGGGAATTTTGGGTTTTTACTATAATAATTTAATTTTTAGTGAATAATGCAATATTGCATTTTTAGATATTTAACAAATATAAAAATTGTTGAGCCATATATTATGTACAGATGATTTAATACCAGAATCGTGATCTCTAATTCATTGGTTTAATATATTTACTAATAATTCACAAAATACTTATAGTCTTGATCTAAAATAAAAAAATTTATAAAATAATAAAAAAACGCCACTTTTCCAATATAAATACCACCTCTGACCACCTCTTATCATCACACATCAACGCCTTGTAACCTATTCAATTTATTCCAAATTTCATTCCCATGACTGTTCCACAAATACAAGAACTTCTATTATTACCATATTTCCAAAATCAAGTTCCTTAAGAATTTTCTCAACAAGAACATTTCAAGAGTTAAAATCCCCTTTCTTTTTCTTTCATTATATTTTCAAATTTTGTTCTTTTCTTATTCTCTCCTAACCTCCCCTAATCAGAATCACATAATAACTCTAGTATCTTCAATATAAAATAATATTACTTTTTCATTCAATATCCATCAACAAACATTCTCTATTCTCCCCATCATTCTAAAAAATAGAAACATTGTCTGTGACGTGTCAATTTACCATCATGGACAATCATGTGTTTTCATTTTACTTTACTGCCTTGAAATATTTTCTTAAACCAATTATAATAGTTAAATAATACATCATTATACATATTATAAGTTATATAATGTCCTAGAAGCAACATATAAACATTATATTAAATTAAATTATATAATCTTGTAAGAGTTGTAAAACCCGTCAAAATAAATTAAATCATTTTCATTAATGTTTTATCTAACGATTCATCCTTACATTAGAAAAAATTAATATATAGTACCATTTAAAATTATAGAAAATTATTAATTTCATTTCCTTCCACTTATAGAGTTCTTATTTCATTCAACACTAAATTACATAATGAACTAACCAATGAAACCAACAAATAAATGCACCCAAAATAATGAAAATAACATAATATTATTAAAATTTGGGTGGAAAGATATTATGAAATATTTTATAACCTATTATAAATATTAATATAGTTATTTAAAAAATTAATACCACTATTTAAACCATTATATAGTAGGTTTAAAGACATTTTAAGGAATTCAAACATGATGTATGTGACTTTTCATTAATAATCAACTATAAATTTTTAATTCATACAAAATTATAAAGATTGGTCCTTACGATGAATGTATTATTTTCGTATGATTATGTTATTGTTTCTGGAAATTTATTATGAGTAAGGTTGATACATATATCTCTCTCTAATTCATTGGGTATAGTTATGTTTGACTTCGACCATAATTGTTATTCCATGTGTAACTACGATGGTTACACCATAAGGTAGTAATGAGGGAAACATCATAAGGTATCCATGGGGGTTATATTTTAAGGTTTCTATGAGGTTAAAAAATCATAAGGTATCTATGAGGGTCACAATCATAATTAATTAATTCCCCATGTTACCTAAATAGTTTATATATGTAATATTTGTTTTATTGAAATCTATTATTTTCAAAAGTTATGTATATGATACTTTATGAGAGAGAAGTATGTATTATTAATAATTATTTGATATGTTTTAAATTATAGATGGATTAACACATTAATTAATTTTATCTCCCTTATTTATAATTTTTCACTAATCCCATATTTTAAACTTTTTTCCACATGTTTAATGGAGGGTTAAAAGAAAATATGAAACCAATCTAACTGTGGAAAGTATTTTTCAGGAAAATATTTTTTGTTTTATTAAAAAAATGTATTATAGAAGAAAATGATACTATTTTTGTACTATACATATTTTATGTTTGTGCATTGATATGTATGGATTAATTTCTAATTCACTAAATTTTAAAATGTAAAATGTCTTTTGGGAATGTAATAAGGTTAATTCTAAAAGAATTTACTATACTGTGTAAATTTTAAGGCCATGTAATTGTAGTTAGTATTATAGAACTATTTAAATAACATTATGTGTAAGGATAGTGTTAGTTAAAAACAATAAATTATTTTTACCTAATTTTATATTAAAATGATATATCATTTATATAGTACCATGTTCGTTCATCTATGAAATGTCTATTTAGAATGGGTTTTTTTAGAAGAAATGGGGAAGCTAAAGTAGGAAGGAATTGAAATAATGATATCATTATGAATATGAACCTAGATTGGTGGGAATTATAGCCATTTAGTTTGTGAAAGTAATGAATCAGTTTAATTATGATATACACGGTGGTGGTGTCCATTAAAGAGAACTACCAGATATACCACAAATGAACATGATGATAGTGGAACATTTTATCAGGTAAAACCATCTTTCTTTCAGTAGAACATTGAACCAAGTGGTGGATGAGGGGAGGATTAAATCCGTTAAATAGATATTCTATGTCATGTGGTTTTCAAAGAATCAAATTGTTAATTTTTATATTTATCATTTCAAATGGGAATCTGACTATAGGTGTTCTATGGTTACGAATATCATGGATATAGGGGAGATTGATTCCATGGAATGTGATAAATTTTAGAATCTATTTCTTAAAAAATGTTTTCCTAAGGTGGTTTTACATAATTTGGAAAATCAATTCTATGAATTGAAACCAATGAAAGATGATTCAGTGGATATGAAGGAAGAAAACTTCACTCGATTGTCAAAGAACACTTCAAATATAATTTGGAATCCTGATAGAAAAAGTGATTCATTTTTACTAAATATTGAATCCAATTTATCAAAGGGAATTGGAATACTGTGAATTAAAAAGATATGGGAAACATGTGTGATGTGTAGAGAGTTTAGAAATGGGTCTTACTGAAGATAAAATTTACAATCACAATAAGAAGAAAAAAGGTCTAGATTGTTCGAAATGTGCATGAATCAATCAATTAAATAAAAAGGTAAGAAAATAAATTTTACAATTTATAAAAACTGTGGAAAAAATAATCTTGGGGATCCATATAAAAACTATGAATTGTTTTAGATGTTCAATGTTTCGATATATGGAATGAGATTTCAATGAAAATAATATTATGTTTTATTCTGATAATAAAACTATAAAATGTTTGTAATGTGTTGAGATGGGGATTTATACAATTAGCATCTTAAAAAATATTTTGAAAGATGGAATGAAGCCAAACTATATGCACTTGTTTTAGTTAAATCCTTTATGACAGCATCAGTAGATATTGGGCCATCGAATGATGAGTTTGGTTGCACCCAAATTTTCCCTACAGTTATAAGCAGTCATTGTAGCACATTTAGGGATCAAATATGTTGGGATCGAAGAAGTAACCTTTAGAAACACACGTTTGATGGATGTGATTTTTCTATAAAGTGACCATCTTTGGTTTGAATTGATTGGATTATTTGATATTTTAAAGACTTAAGTGAATTTAATATAAAATCATCAGTTGATCCTTGGTTATCACATAGGGTGGATTGGATGAATTTATTTTTAAATTATTTCAATGTCTTAAATTCTAGTGTTTCCTTTAACGAAATACAAACATCCCAAATCACACACAAATTTTGAGTTTTCACTATCCTAAGGTTAATCACATATACACATAGAGGATCATACTAGTTGGAACTTCATGGTAGATGATTGTTTTAGACCTTGGGATGTGTATTCGTAAAATTAGTGAGTTTAAAGGAGAACGTACAACATTAAATTAAAATCTAAAAAATAGAATTGATAAAGAATTATTAAATTATGAAATAACATTTAATTAATACCCTTTTTACTACCTTGGATCAAAAAATTATATTATTATCCCTTTATTTATTTTATTCTATTAATTAAATATGGTAGTATACTTGTGATGGTAGAATTATAGACGAAGAAAAATAAATAACAATCACTCCACCGTTATGTGAAGAGTTTATCAAAATATTCTATTAATAAATTCACTCCCTAAGGAAACAATTTCTACATGATATAGAAAAATAATGAAGAAATTAAGAAGAAGAATATGATGATCTTTTATTAATTAAATTAAGGTGAATGAAAAACATACATGGGAGAAATTGACAATGTGATTACAAAATGAAAGCACGACAATACTAATGAAATGAGTAAAAACATCGATCGAAAGGAAAATATATGATGATAATTTCCTGCAACATAAGATCCGTATATAGGAATATTTTGAGCCTTAGATAAACCCCGAACAATAAATTATATCCCCATTAATTTGGAGAGTAAAAAGAGAGTGAGAAAATAAAGGGAATTTTGACATTTCAATGTTGTCTATAAATTCGTCTAGATTCTTCCCTTGTTTTGTCATGTGAATTTGTAATTAAAGGGTACTGACTCAAGTGGGGTCATAGTAGAAACATATCCTAGTACATGTTTCATCTATTATCTGGAATAATTTCAACCCATTTGGTGTATTTGTTTGGATGTTATTGTCGAAATGGATGAAGGACTTTTTGGGCATTTGGGAAGGACCCATCATTTAAATGTAATCTTCCTATCCATTTATCTCCATTAAAACATCAGAATTATATCTGACCATAGTTGAATTAAATGATCCACATATTTTTATATTTCTATAGTAAAAATGGATCTTCATTAGGCTTGTTTTTTGGGCCCTAAATCTTTTTGATGGGCCTTAGCCCCATTATTCTTTGTCTAGAAATTTTCTTCATTCTTGCTGATAAATCTACATCATCTCATGGGATTAATTCATCATTACTAAAAAAAATTCTCCAAAAAAAGAGATCAATCATATCCAATAATATAAATTTCGAAAAATGAATATAATTTTGTCCACATACAGATGATTGATTGGGCCCAATTCTTCATTTTAATCGAGATTTGTATTTAAGATGAGAAACAAAGCTCAATTTCGAAAATGCACTAAAAATAATGTTTATGCACTTTGGAACACATTATTATTAAGATATTGACAATGAATATTATCTACTTTTAGAGGCTAATCATTCCCCCTAGCTTTATTTTTTCTAGTCCTGAGAAAATAATAAATCAAATACGAAAATTGAATTCTCTTTTTCTAAAAACATTTTAATACACATTGCTCACCCAAATACCTCATACAAAAAAAATTATGAATCCTGTCAAAATAATTTAAAACAAATTAGGTCCATAAGTATATCCCAATCCCAATCCCATTCCTTTTCTAAAATTCATCGTCACATTTCATCCAATTACAATTAAGCACGATGATGTGTTGTGCATCACAAAAGGCATGGGGCCCATTTTATTGTTCAACGGGGAAAAAATAGAAGTTCTAGGTGGGAATCACATTAAACCTTAATATGAGTATCCATTTTTTGGATTTTATTTGTTTGTTTTTTTATTTTTTTTAACCATAATAGATATTAAAATACTAACTCTAGGCAAGAAAACTATGGAGTCAGGATCCCCAAGTATTGAATGCCACACATATTGTCAATTATAAGCTCTACAATAGAGATATAAATCCTAACCTTGGGAAAGACAAATATGGAGTCATGATCCCCAAGGGTCGAATAACACAAAATTGGAAAAAAATTTCTCTATGTGGCCACAATTATTTATGTTTTTTTAGAATCTCAAATTAAACAAAAAGTGACCCCAAACCCAATGTTATGATGAAAGGGACCCATGAACTCAAATTTACACCCAAGATCAAGTAGATGTGCATTGTGTCATTTTGATTAAGATGATGAAAATTTAAACTTCAAAAAATCACATCGAACAACCGCACTTTCCAAAATCTATGGTCATGAAATTAAACATGCATTAAAATTAGAATCAAGGCATGGAAAATTACTCAATATCCAATTTCATAGTTTTCATTGTGTGTTATCATGTCCAAGTTTAATGTAATTTTTCTTTCATGCATTTTCATATTCAAAAAAAAATTACTCTCCCCCGAACATAGAATAACATTGTCCCCAGTGTTTAATGAAAACTTTAAAGGTGTTATGGGAAAGGTGTTCAAATAGGATACTGAAAATGATAATTCTAGAATGATGTCACCTGGTGGATGATGATGAATGCATGTGACACATCTCCCTTCAACCCTAGGTTCGAGTCTCAGTGGCTTGGATGGTTGTGAATGGATTTTCCCCATGACCTAAGACATTTTCTTTTAAATTTTATATATATATATATATATATATAATTTCTTAACATATATAAATCATAAAAATAAAATAAACTGATGATATGTTGTCTTATTTTTAAATTTCTGGGTAAGGTATTACACAAAGATTAGGCCATGTGACACAGATGAATATGCCTCACCCCTTTCATACTCATCCTTACTCACAAAATAAGAATAGTACAATAGTCTATAGTAATTTATTATATGAAAAAAAAATAAAGATGATTCATAATGATTGGAAATATGAAAACCATGGGTTTCCTCCCATGCAGTTCTTTCGATTAACGTCGTTAGCTCGACTTGAACCCCAAAAATCATCCAATTCCAATGGTTAACATTTTTAAGAACCCATTTTTATCCACATCAACATGATTTAGATTAATTATCTTTTTAGAATTTTTCCATGTGAAATATCATGTTTAGCAATGAGTTTGAATGTCCAAGGAATTTTGGTAATGGTTGATTGAGTTTCATCTAGAGTATTTCCTAATATTTCAAGGTTCATTCCTACTTTGTGTGATTCTTATTGAAAATGGATGATAATTGAATGGTCTTTGTTATCATAAATGCAATTATTCTTGAGTGGGGAATCACGGATTATAAGGTTGAGTTCAGTTTGATTGAAGTTTCCTAGAGAAGAATGTAATTTTGAATCCAAATTTGTTTCTTCTACAAAACATATTGAAACAATTCGTTCCTTTTGAAAATATGATTCATCACCAGAATTGTCCAGTTGAATATTAGTAATTGTTATAGACTCATTATTGGTGATCTATGTTAATGGTTCAATTATTGGTACTTCTGATAATTTATCAATGGAGTTCTATTCAAGAAACACAATCCATTCTGTCAAATTTTTCTTTTTTGAGTCCAAAAAATCAATTTCCTCCTTATTTGAAGACCCATAAACATTTCATTAATCTACATCAAATATCCCATATCCAAAGGATAGTTCTTTTTTAAATTCATGATTGGTTTTTGGGATAAAATATTATTCTATCAATGATGAGGAAAAAACATCCTATGTGGGAATGAAATCTTCATAATTATCAATACTATGTATTTCTAATCTCAATGATGAAACTTCTGAATTATCTTTAACCATTTTTTCTAAAAAATGATCAAGAATTTTTTCAGGATTAGTGTTGATAAATGTTTGGACATCATGAACTTCACTAAGTTAGATCTCTTCAATCATACTCATGTGGTATTAAAATTGATCCTTTAAACAATTATCATCCCATTGATTATACATCTCATCTACTGTTGGGTATTAAATCAAGGGTTGTTCAACGAAAATCCCTATGTGAGGAGATTCTAAATATTTATTTTCCAGTTTATTATAGCCTTGGTCTATAAATGGGTAGTGTTGAAGATAATTCATTGGAGTTGATTGAAAACAAGTTTTGGGATTCCATGGAATCATCGAAACAGAAAGGGGAATATAGAAGAGAATTTGGGGTGAGAATAGATAATTTGGGGGGAGAATAGAAACATGTTCTAAGGTGACTTACATGGTCCATGGAAATGGAGCCAAAAATTTTTTGCGCCCAAATTTACCCTATGGGTATTAGCAGTCATTGTAGCACATGTAGGGGTTGAATCCACAGTTAACGAAGAAGTAACCTTTAGAATCACATGTTTTATGGAGGTGATTTGTCTATGAAGTGGCCAATGTGGGTTTGAATTGATTATATTATTTGATATTTTAAAGACTTATGTGAATTCAATTTAAAATCATGAGTTGATCCTTGTTTATCGCATGCGGTTGATTGGATGAATTTTTTATTTAATTATTTCAATGTCTTAAATTCGAGTGTTTCTTTTAACGAAATACAAAAATTACAAATAACTCACCAATTTTTAGTTTTCACTATCATCAGGATAATCACTTATACAGTTGGAGGATAATATTGATGAGAACTCCAAGGTAGGGGGTTCTTTTAGCACTCACGATGTATATCCTAAAAATTTCTGAGTTTAAAGGAGAACGTGTATCATTGAGTTAAAATCTCAATAAGATAATTGATTAAGAAATATTAAATTAAGAAATAACATAAAATTAATCCCCATGATACTCCCATGGATCAACCCATTATATTATTATCCCTCAATTGACGTTATTATATTAATTAATGTGGGTAGTATACTTATGATGTTAGTATTAGAGAAGAAAAAAAATAACTATCACTCCACCATTGTGTGAAGAGTTTCCCAAAAGATTATGTGAATAACCTCACTCCATAATGCAATGGTATAAACATGAAATGGAAAAAGGAATAAGATATTAAGAAGAATAATATGATGATATTTTATTAATTAAATGAAGTTGAACTAAAAACTTACATGGGATAAATAGACAATGCGATTACAAAATGAAAGCATGACAATACAAATGAAATAAATAAAAACATCGATCGAATGGAAAATATTGGATGATAATTTCCTTCACATCCAGCTCCTTATATAGGCATATTTGGATCCTTATTTACACCCCCAACAATAAATTCTATCCCCAATAATTGGGAGATTCAATTGAGCATGAGAAAATCAAGAGAATCTGGACGTTTCAAAGTTGTCCATAAATTCGTCTAGATTCATCCCTGGTTCTGACATGTGAATTTGTTACTCAAGGAGGCCGAATCCATAGGGGTTGTAGAAGTGTAATATACTCCTCCCTGTTTCTTCTATTGTCTATAAAAATTTCAGGCCATTTGGTGTAGTTTTTTGGATTTTATCGTCAAAATGGTAAACGACTTTATGGGCATTCGGGTTGGACCCCCCATTTAAATGTGAACTTCAGATCCATTTATCTCAATGAAAACATCAGAATTATCTCTGACCATAGTTGAATGAAATTATACTCATATTTTTATATTTATTCTATAAATTTTTTTTCTTCACTGGGCTTGTTTTGTGGGACCCACATCTGTTTGATGGGCCTTAGGACCATTATGCTTTGTGCAGCATATTCCTTCATTCATGCTGAAAAATAACCCTTATATATTGGGATTCATTCATTATTCCTAAAATAAATAATGTTCCAAACAATTTAATCAATCAAATCCCAAAAAATAAAATTCAAAAAATCTATATAATGTTGTCCACAAACAGATAAATGATTGTGCCAAAATTTGCCTTTTAAATATGAATTGTATTTAAGATGAGAAATGAAGTTCAATTTCTATAATGCACTAAAAATTATGTTTATGGATTTGGAACACATTATTATTAAGATACTGACAATGAATATTATCTGCATTCAGTAGCTAATTATTAATATTAGGAATGTTTTTTTAACTTGTAATTTTTTAATGTCTTGTTCGATACGAGCTCTACCATTTCATTTATTTCTGTGAAATTTTATATTAAATTAAACTTTTCACCTCATAAATTATAATCAGAACATACGGGCAAAAAACCAGCGGTAATATTAATGAAAAATGAAATATAAGAATATTTTTTTTGTTTTATGTGGAAATACATTACATAAATAAATTTTTGATTTCCCATTATTAGAGTTTAATGTTATTTTGTGTATGGATAGGACTTATGTTTACTAAGTTATGATTGAAAGTAATGGTAAATAATTTTTTTGTAATGAATTTTAGTTTGCATACATGAACGAACCCAGACCATTGATAACATGTCAAGAAGATAATAAATGTTAAAATATAGAAATGAATGTTATCTTTCTAATATTGTTTAAAAAAATTGAACTATTCTAATTAATGATGTACTAATGGAAAATGAACACCATGATGCTTTTCATGATGATTTTCTTGATATAATACCTGATCAGGATGTTGAATATACTATTGAAATAGTTCTTAATGTTAATCTAATTTCAAGACCACCTTCTTTAATGGATATAGGGGAACTTTTAGAATTAAAAATTTAGTTGAATGAGTTTCCTAAGAGAGGTCTCATTCATCCTCACACTTCATCATGGGGTGATTCTATTTTTTTATTAAAAATATTGATGGGTAATTGTAATTCTGAATTGATTATATAGATTTAAATGACGTTACTCTAAAGAATAAGTATCAATTTCCTCATATATATAAATTTCTGATCAACTCCATTGAGTGTTTCCCAAGATTGCATTAAGATCTATATACCTTCAACTAATGGATAAGGTGGACGAAATTAGGAAAATAGATTTATAAAATAGATTTGGGAATCATGAGTTTGTTGTTATTCCTTTTGGATTAACAAATTCCATTATATTATTTATAGATCATTTTAATAGAATCTTCAACAAATAAATAGATATGTTTTTTCTTTTTATTTATGATATATTGGTTTATTAAAGAATTTATGAGGAACATGAAAAAATGTATGGATTTCAATGAAAACAACTAAAGAATATGATTTATATCAGGAATTCAAAAAATATAATTTTTTGGTTGCAATAGGTTTCTTGTCATGGGAACACTATAAATAAGGTTGGTATAATAGTTTATCCTACAAAAAAGTGGTTGATGAATGGACAAGTCCAAAAAAATTTACAATGATTCATTGTTTTCATGGATTAGTACGCAATTATTAACAGTATGTTAACATATTTTCATGGTTATATATCCCTCTAACTAATTTAACACAAAAAGGGTTTAAATTAATTTGGAGAGAATATTTTAATGTTTGATTTATTGATGTGAAAAGAATATTGGTGAATTGACCGTCTTTATCTAAACCTTCCATAAATGAATTATTTTTTATCTACAGTGATGCTTTATTGAGGGGATTTGGTTGAGTTCTGATATAAAATGATATGGTAGTTTCTTATGATTAAAGAAACCTGAACCCTAGTGAGTTAAAAAAACCCACACATGATTTCAAATTATCATATTTGGTTTTCGTGTTAAACATTTATAGGAATCATTTATATTGATCCAAATGTGAAACATATATTGAACATAAATTTTTTAATTATATATTAATTCAGAAGTAATTGAACATGAGGCAGGGAAGATGACATAAAGTGATAACAGATTATGATTGCACGATCAATTACTATAAAGGAAAATAAGAAAATTGTTGGATGTATTTTTTTGAAAACATCATGCTCCATTAACAAAGATATGTTTAGAAAATTACACTTTGATTAATTATTTGATAAATTTCATCTTGGAGGATGTTGGTGTAAGTAATTCCTATGTTTTTTAGGTGGAAGTCCAATTGTCCTGATCAGAATTAATTAATAATCCTTTGAAGGATGACCATGAGTAGCAAAAAATATATATAATTGTATAAGAAATGAAATTTTAAAAAATATCAGTGTTGTTAAAGATTCAATCTTGAATTTTATAATTTTCGTATGCATACCTTGTGATTCCCAATGGAGAAATAATTTTTAAATGGACATTATATTTCTCCATTTTTAGTTCATCATGGATTCACTAATATGTACAAATACCTTCAATATAATTAATACTAGAGTGGAATGAAATTAGATATTTCTGATTTTAGAATAAATTATTTGACATGTCAACATGTTAATGTGGAGAGTCATATACCAAAGAGAATGATTCATCATTTTTCAGTACCAGAATTGAAATGGGAAAATATATCCATGGACTTCATGGTGAGACTACAAAGACATCTCTGGGTATCAAAGTAATTTGGGTTCTTGTTGATCAATTTATTAATATCACATTTACATCCTATTTGAGACACTTTTTATCTTGATTATATTTTCCATTATACCTATAAGGTATTTTCATGATACATGGAGTTCCTCCCTCCATTGTATCTGATCGTGATCATATGTTCACTTCCTACTTTTGGAAAGTCCTTTAGAAGTCGTTGGTACAAAAATCACCTTTCAGTTCATCCTTTCATCATCAATATAATGATAATACTAGGAGAACAATTTAGACATTGGAATATATGTAATTTTATTCTTCATTTGAATACCTTGTTGGTTTTTATCAATATCCTTCTTTAGTTCAATTTTCTTATAATATTTTTTTTATTCAAGTATATAGACGGATCCTTTTGAGGAATATTATAGGAAGTAGTGTCGAACTCAAAAATTTTAAGATGAAGTCACAGAAATGAATTTTATTGTATAATAATTCATAGAGCATGTGACTAAGATTGTGAAGGTGATTTATAAAAACAGGAGGATAACCTAGATATGGGAGAAAAGTATGAAGATAAGTGGAGGAAAGAATTTTTTTCAAGGTAGGCGATCAAGTATTCCTTAAAATCCTTACATGGAAAGGTGTTATGCATTTTGGTTAAAAGTAATGATATTTCCATCATACATTAGACCATATTAAATCCTGTAGAATATCATACCACTTTCTTATCATGTAGCTTTACCTTGGAGATTATATCAGGTACACAATATTTTTTGTGTTTCGATGTTATGAATGTATGTACCAGATTCATCTTATATTTTGGGCCTCAAAGAAGTTCATCTTGAATAGCAACATTCTTATTAGGAATTTCATATTCATATTTTTAATCATAGAGAGAATTTACTCCAGAATATGCTAATTACCTAGGTTATGGTTTTGTGGGGAAACCACATGGTTAAAGAAGTAACAAGGGAATTTGAAAAATCAATGAGGTAAATGTACACAAATTTATTTTGTAAATGAATAAAAATTGTGATGATATAATTCCTAGAAGTGGGATGCATTGTAACAACCCATGTACTTAAAAAATATTTAGTTTTCATTGTAGAATTAAATATTTAAATTCATAATAATGAATAATAAAATATGTGGTATTTAAAAAAATTAATAAATCAATACAAATATAATACTAAACTCACCAATAAAAGTGTAAATAATATTTATGTACTATATAAGTGAAAATGTGATATATTTATATCATAAAATAAGTAAATAAATGTTTTGAAAATGATAAATTATGTGTTGGTATTTTGATGACAAATAATTTTTTATTTCCAATTTTATAAATTATATAATGAAGTAAAATAGTATCAATCATCCTAAAATAGATCGTTAAATTCATATTTTACTGTCTTATGATTATAAAATAATTTTATGAATCATTAATTAATTTTTCAATGTGTCATTAAATAAGATATAATATTAAAATTGTTATTTCATGAATAAATAAATATTATTTTTAAAAAGAAATTTCTCATATTTTGAAAATTATTATCTTTAAATTGTTTCTCTTTTTTATTTATATTGCTCAAAAAATGGTTGGGGTGAATTGTTTTGGATTTTTCTAAAATAGTTTAATTTTTGGAGAAATAGTTAAATATTTCAATTTTTAGTATTTAGAAAATAAATTAATTAATTAGTCATAGATTATGTATGGACGATTTAATCCATCAATCTAGAACAACCGTTTATTATTTTAAAATATTTTATAACAATTTTTTATCAACTCATGTTCTTGAGCCAAAATAATAAACTAATAAAGAAAATAACAAAAAACACATCTCGCATCCACTATAAATACCAAAACATATTATCACACCTCAATGCCTTATAGATTATTTAATTTCTATCCCATTTTATATCGAAGACTCTTACCTATATCAAAGACTAACATGTCTCAAAAAAAGGAAAAAACTGAAGGCCTTAAAGAAGTTCCCAAGCATAAGAATTCAAGAAGTAAAATCCAATATCATTTTCTTTTAATTTCTTTTCTATATATCTTCAATTATAATTCTCTCCTCACCAATCCTCATCCATGTGACATGATAAATCCATTATCTTTCATATACTTTAATTTTTTTAATTGAATATACATCATCAAACCTCTCATCTTCTCCTCTAATTCTAAAAAAAAGAATATATCATCATTGAGTTGTCTATTTACCATCATCATCGACATTGTGTTTTAATTTCACTTCACCGCCTTCAAAATTGGTCAATAAGACATTATTATTTTTAAATTATAAATTTTTAAATAATTAATACTTTTTTGAAAATGATTAAATATGTTTATAAGTATTCATTTACTAAAACTTCCATTTCATTTATGATCCTTACTGATATTTTTCTCAGAATAAAAATTTTTAAAATGGATTTCATAGGTTCTAAAGATGGGTAAAATAAAAGAATAAGTCAATATGAATGTTGTAAATATTTTTCCTAAAAATATTTAATGTTTTATTAAAAAATATTGTATTATTGATGAAATAGATACTGTTATAGTAGTACTCACTTTGTATTCTTACCAGTTGATATGTATGGATTATGCCAAAATTCTCTAAAACTCTATGGTCGGGTCCTTGAATAATGTGCGAGTATAAGGGGTTGTGTCAGGATGTATTTATAAGGTAATGTGAGGGATATTTTTGAATATAATAACTATTTGATTTATATTTTTTCACAAGACTATCAAAAATGATGATTCTTATGATCATATACTGAAATTATTTCATGTGAGTTCAGGATAATTTTGACTTACATTATTCGTGAATTATTTATTCCTGTAGTTACCTTATAATGTTAAATATCACATTTCATCTTATTTCACTATTCATAAAAAATTCATCAAATTTGTAAAAATACCCAAAAAATAAAACTAACTTTTTATTAACATTTAGATTCAGAAAATAAATTCCATTTTATTTAATTATTTTTCTTAATATGATAAAATTAATTTTTAAATAAAATCCTTATTTATTTAAAAAATTTCAGATTTTAATATTATGATCCAATTTATTACAATTTGAAAAATTACTTATCATCTCATAAAATTAGAATATCATGATAATGATCAAAATATTTATTTATAGAACAATTTTATTATAATAATATTTCATTTAAATTTTTATAATTTTAATAAAAATATAAAAAGTAAATATGTTTAAAAAAAATCTGAACACATATTTTATCTTTCTCCCAACATGTATTTATTTATTTCATGACATAGATTTTCAATATTATCTATTTATATGATAACTAGATACTATTTTACAGTTACAAAAAATAGGTTCCTATGAAAATGGTTTGGTCACTATTCCTGACAATTAGATTAATATTTATATGGTTGCATTACTATTCAAATTGTTAGATTTGAAATGGCTACATGTATTTATAACCGTCCACAAATTCCTAATATTTTTTTCATTAATAATTTTTATAAATGTTATCTCATGGTTATATATTTTTTTTCAAATTGAATATTTCATTTCAATAACTCTACTTCATTTCTACAATATTGTTCATAAGTGCGATAATTCAAGGGGATACAAGAGAACTAATTTTTCATATTATATTTATCTTGTTTTTTATTTTTGTCCCGTTATAATGGTAGTATTTTTTTTTGAAAATATTTATAATGTAAATCTAATATTCATCTAAATAAAATAAAATTATTTTGTTTCCAACATGTGGTGGATGTGATTTATATAATATTACATTTCTAAATATGACACGTGTAAAATCAAAAGGTAAATTCAATTGATAATATTAGGTTTTGATACAAAATTCTTGTAATCTCATCATCGCCCTTACCAATATTGGTTTTATATTGTCCTTCTTGATCAGTCACCTGGGTGTTTCAAGATCAAAGCGCATAGTCATGTTACCTCAAAATATATATGACCAAATATTTTCTACTGCATAAAAAATGAAAAAAATAATAATTTTCAATTATTGGGTATATTTTTTGGGTGGTGTTTGGGGTCTATGAAGTGTATGATACACTTTTCGGTTCTTATCATCATTCTAGTAAACCGATGCTCCTAAGGGACTATTAGAGGAACCACATGGTATCTCAAAGGGGAAATTCTAGCTCCATTGGAAGATTGTGGGACAGTGATCATGCATTTATTATCATGTCAACATTTATCATAATTGAATCATCAAATAAAAATTTGGTTTCTATGTTGAATAGGTTACTTAGGGAGAAAAATACTTTCCGAAATTCCCTAATAAAACATATTTGAAATACATCATCTAATAAAAATAAATAGACATGACTCATAAATTTGGAGCAAGGAAAGGTATAAAAATATTTAATTTATTTCCATTTCCACAAAAATCCAATATTCAAAAATTATTTTACCTTGAAATGTTTCATTTACCTCCAAATAATTTCATTTTAAAAAAATTAAAATATATATTTTTATCAATAAATTTTCTTAAAAAATCATTTAATATTATAATACCTATATGAAAACATATTGTAAAAATAGTAAAATCATTTAAAAATACCTCAAAAACTCTCAATCTAGTTAAAGAAATATAGCAGAGACTGCAAGGCATCATTTTGTTAGAATTAATTCAAAATATATATATGAATATTGTATTGACTTGGTCAAAGAGTGTTATTGGAACCCAAAAATACCTTAAAAAACATTCATGTAAATAATAGTGACCATTCCCCACTATCGAGTTTCAATTTTTTAAAAAAGGAATTAGAGTATAGGTCCTTTTGACTCAAATGGTTTAATTTTTGGTAGAGGTTGCATACCCTTGATTAATTTGCAATTATTTTGGACGATAGATAGAGACCCTATACTTTTTCAAATAGAATTAAATTATTTTAATCATAATTATCAATCATAGTACATGACGTGGTTCGTATAGTCTATTGGATTTGAAGAGTATGTACAAAATAAAACATAAAAGAAACAATTTATTTTAACTTTTATATTCCATTATGATCAAACATCTAAAAAGTATAACATGGGGATAACATGAACAAAAGGATGAGCTAAAATACTAGTAAGGGAATTACAAATAGGAAAAGGCATTAGCATATGGGATTGAAGGCATTCCATGATGATATAAAAAGGCTTGTAACGTATGGTACCATAAAATATTAACATGGGATAATTTAAACATGGAATCATAGAAAATTTGTAGAAACATTAAACAAATCATTAGTATGACACAATGCTATATGTCAATCTCCTTTCTTATAGTAGTATAGGTCAAGGCTAACTACCAATATTATTTCCCACAGTAGCACCAGCCAAGGCTAACCATCAAGACCATTGCACATCGAATCTCACAAGACTTTACATTACTCAATGCATTGGATCACTATTTGGGTGCACCCATCTTACATTTCATGAATATTTTTTCCATATAATGAATTATATATAGTCAATCTCATATAAACATAAGGGTTTCCCATTGGAAAATTTGGGTACCACAATCATTACATAAAGCATAACCAATTGGTGTCTCATGAAAGTGTTCACAAATGAAAGGAATTGGAAGATACATGTATTTTCATAAGGTAAATAGGAATATATCATTGAAATTGACATAAAAAATTGACAACATGTAATAAATGTATTTGTGAAATTTTAGCATTAAAAAATTTCTGTGTGGTTTTATTGAAAATACTATATATCCTTTAAAATAGAAGAAGGGAAAATATTTTATATATAAACAGAAGTGATCCAATACGGTTTTCATAATAAAATTACTTATTTTATAAAAGAAATAGTGGATTAAAACATGTGCTATATAGCACTTAATATCTAGTAAAAATTAAGGAAGTTCCCTTCAAACACGTTTGCTTATCGGAAAGTACTAAGGAGGGAATATTTTAAAAACATGTATATCCCCAAAAGAGATTAATTAAAGTGTGTTGATAAATGAATTTTTTTTAAACATGTAGAATTTATAATATGAACATAAATATACATGATAAATTCATTTTTCTTTAAATAAATATATGGATACTAGAACAAATAAAGGAGGACCGGGTAGAATTCTTTACAAATTATCATCATGGTATCGAGTGTACCTAAGGAAGTTTGATGAGAGAGAAAATGGTATTCTTATAACTTATAAATCATTAGGGTAGTGAGGTGGAGGTGAGAAATCATTCCTCATTATTTTGGATTACACATTAAAAGGCATAACATAGAAAAAATTCATGATTAAGAGTTAAATGGAGAGGATCCCTTACATTTAGTCCAGTGGTTTTCTCAACTTGTTATTAATGACATCTTGAATAAACCTTCCTTGAGAGATTCTTATGGGGAGATGGTTTGTCATTTTGACGAGAAGAGGGGATATTGGACATGGGGAGGGATCTTAGGGAGAGATTTGAATAGAATATTGGAAAAGTACAGGGCTTGAGATGAGTAAAGATATGGGGGAGTGGGGGGATATAATGGAGGGGAGGAGGGTTTTCATAATTTTTTATTCATTAGTTTATTAATTTCTATCAAGACCAGAAATAGTGGTGATTCAATGATAAAAAAAAGTAAATGGGTCATGTGAATTCAATCCAACGGTGGTGACATCAGCCATGATTCTTACAATAGTCTATTTAGATTATATTGTATATATATAGTAAATTAATGTATTTTACTATTCACTAAAAATTCATGTATTTCAAAAAATCCCAAAAATCCCCGTAACTACTTTCCAACATTTAAAAGCTAAAAATGAAGCCAATTTTTCAAAAATAATTTAATAAAAATGAATAATTAAATATTTATTTAAAACCACAATTTATTTTTTAAAACACATTTTTAAAACATTCATTTACTTATTCTAAAATATATGTACATCATACTTTCAATTGAATATTTTTTATATACTATAATATGTATGGTTACTATTCATTAGGGTATATAAATATTATAATGTTTAACAATACAATTCATAAGGGTATGTTACTATTCAACAAAAATTAGGTTGGTTTTATTAAACTCATAATTACATACTCATCACAACCCTATATGTATGATTTTTGAAATTCCAAACATAGAAGTGACACAATTGTGTATAAAAGTCACAAAGAACTTTGTAGTTCATTATGTTGTGATTTCATGTGGTAATATGACTTGTTTATAAGAAAGGAATTTCAATTGATTAAACATTGGGTCGTTACATTCTTCCCAACATACGAAATTTCTCCCTCGATATTTTATTTTACACTCTAATCCATAAATAGGTGAAAGTAATTTTCCTTTACTGCATCTTCAAGTTCCTAGGTTTTCTCTTCTTACTTATGGTTCCTCAATACTTCCTTGACTAGGTGATTTGTCCTATTACATAGAACATTGTCTCTAAGATCCAATAACTACACTTGATGCTCCTCGTAAGAAAGATCATCCTCCATATATACCACCAATGAAGAGAGTACATGTGAAGGGTCCAGTATGTACTTCTTTAAGATGGATACATAAAATACATCATGTACATTGTCCATAGTAGGTGTAATATCTAGTAGATATGCCATATCTCTAACCCAATCAAGGATCTTGAAGGGGAAGATTTACCTTGGAAATAAATTTCATTTCATTCCAAACCACATGACCTTCTTCAATGGAGATATGCATAGAAATAGTATGTCTCCAATTTTGAACTCAAGGTCTCATCAATGATTGTCTGCATAACTCTTCTATAAACATTGGGATACCTTTATATGTTGCTGACTTATTTTCACATTATCTAAAATTTCTCTATCTATTTCAGGTCATAAGAATCTTAAGCTCACTGATTTCATCCCAACACATCGTTGTTCTGCACCTTTTCCCATAAAGGGCTTCAGATGATGCCATTCAGATGCTCGAGTATAATCTGTAGTTATAGGATAATTCAAAAAGTGGAAGATATTGGTCCCATCATCCTTTTAATTCCATAGAACCTACTCTCATCATGTCTTTAAGTGTTTGAATGGTTTTCTCATATTGTCCATCATCCTGAGGATGATGGGTCGTACTTATTTTCAGTTCAGTTCATAGATAATGTTTGAGACTCTTCTAGAACATCATGGTGAATCTCATGTCTTGATTATATTCAAATAATAGTTATTCTCTATGCAGCCTTACCAAGTCTTTGATATATATCTGTTCATATTGATCCAATTAGAAATCCTATTTAATTGTGATAAAGTGAGTTCTCTTCCTAAGATGATCCACAATCACCAATATAACATTATTTCCTCTGGATATAATGTAAGTCTAGTGAAAATGTGCATGGTAATGTTTTTCCACTTCTATGTTCGTTAGGGATGTGGTTTCATAATCCCCTTAGACCTTTTCCTCTTAGCATTAATATATTTACATACCAGGCACTTTGATGTATATTATTCAATATCCCTTTTCAAATTTTCCCACCAAAAAATTTCTCGAAGATCTCCATACATGGTTGGGCTCGTTGGGTGAATAGAGAAGGTCTAGCTATGTGTGTATTTAAAATTATCCTTATTTATATGTGAACCATAAGTTACACATATCCGTGATCCATATATTACAACTCCTTCCACATCAATCATGAAATCAGAGGATTTCCCATTTCTGATAGCTTCAACCCTTTTCTGAATTTCCACATCTTTTCTTTGAGAATACTTTATTTTCATCATGAGAGATGGTTGAGAAATCATTTGAGAAAGGATTGATGATTTTCCTCCCATAATGATGTCCAGTTCCATCCTCATCAAATCTAAGAAGATCAGATCCTTTTCAATTCTCTTCATTGATAAAGATACAAGATCTTTTCTACACAGAGCATCTTCCACATTTTTTGCCTTACCAGGATGGTTTTGGATTTAGAAGTCATAATACTTGATTAGATCTATCCATCTATGATGGATAATATTAAGATGTTTATGTGTGAATATATATTTGAGACTCTATTGGTCAGTATATATCTCACACTTCTCCCTATAGAGAAATGCTGCCAGATTTTTAACGCAAAGATCACTACCGCCAACTCCATATAATGTGTTGGATAGTTTTCCTCACGGATTATATATTCCCTTAATGAATAAGATATCACTTTATCATTTTTAATTATCACAAAACCTAATACCTTATTTAAATCATCAATAAAAACCACAAATATTTCTCTACTTTTTGGAGGGTGAGTACTGGCGCATTGATAAGATTGTTTTTCAAATCATTGAAACAATCTTTACATTCCAATGTGCAGACAAAATTTAGTCCTTTCCGTCTCATCTTGGTCATGGGGTTTGAAAATTGTGGAAATTTATTCACAAATCATCGATAAAACCATACTATACCCAAAAAACTGTATATCACAATTACAGATATTGTCTTGGGCCACTCTTCAAATGCCTTGGTCATGGGAGGGTCCACATATATCCCTTTGCAGGTGATAACATGCCTCAAGAATGATACATCCTCAATACATAACTAAAATTTACAATATATTTCATACAAATTATCCCTTCAGAAATTATTTAACAGATTATTAAAATTCTTCCCATGTTCCACATTGCTCTTGGAGTATATCAGAATATCATCAATAAAGACAACCTAAAATTTTTCAAGGTATTTTTTAAAGTCTCTTTTCATTGAATACAAGAAAATTTTAGGAGCATTAGTGAGTCCTAAGGACAAAAATATGAACTCATAGTGTCTATACCTCGTTTGAAAGGAGGTATTGGGAATATCTTATTTCATCAACATTAATTGGTGATATCCCAAATAAAGGACCACCTTAGAGAAATAAATGGCCCCACAAAGATAATCGAATAAGTAATCTATATGTGGAAGGGGTAAATTTTCTTTATCATGATTTTATTGATCTCAGGATAATAAATACACATTCACATTGATCCATCATTATTATTGATGTTGTGGAATCGCACACCTCATGGGGAAGCACTCGGGCATATAATACCCTTCTCTAGATTCTTCTATTTCTACTTCTTCATATCTTCTATCTCTACAGTTTCAATTATATAATGTGTCTTTGATATAGGAAATTATCCAGGAATATGTTCGATTGATAACTCAACCTATAAGTGAAGAGGAAGGCCAGTAAACTCTTTATGGAAGACACCAATGTAATCCATCACGATGGGAATGTTTTCAATCATGATTCTCTCCTTTATAAAATTGTTTGAGCTAGACATGCTTACTAATATGTAATTAATATCCACACGTGAGAAAACATATTCTAAAGGGGAAACATGTTCCTCCTTACACTTGTAATCAATCAGACGATGCTTAGTTATGCGAAGATTGATCTTCGGTTCCTGACAGTTGATATTGGATTTGTATAAAGATAGAATATACCTGAAAAATATAGCATTGAACTCCACTAAAGGATGTATGAAGAGATTTTCATGGAGGTTCAGTCCAAAAAAGTTAACTGGGGAGGAGTTATAATCCATGGGTTCAATGATTTCCCTATTCACTATTCTCATAGATAATTTTTCCTCCAAATTATGAGGTGGTGTTGGAATAGTTCTACTAAACATGAATGATATGAAAGAATGCGTAGAATCTGAATTAAAGATAATGTTCACTATTCATGAATTAATAACTAGCGTACCAATATCGACATCATTGTCTAAATCCACCCTATCAGTAGTTATACCATAAGACCTTCCTTGTTTCCTTGGATATTGTTGTTGATTTCCTTGGACCACCCTTGGCTAAGGGAATTTGTTAGCAAAATGCCCATATTCCTTGTATTTGAAACACTACACCACTGGCTATGCGTTGATTAAAACCTTCCTTTATTCATATAAGTTAGTGGGATTTTTCATATCCCTTCAGATGTTTCTTTCTATATATCTCATCTTTTGACATTTGAAGAAGTTCTTAGTTCCCTTTAGATAGTTCTCATGATTCTTATTCCCACAAATTTTACAAGTGGGACTGTCGGCCTTCTTTCCATCATGGGATTTTTTTGTTAAACCACCCATGTCGTTCTCCATTTTCCATTTCTTGTCTCCAGGCCCAGAAGACCACTGAGATTCTCAAATTTACATTTCAACCTTAAGGGCACATCAAATAATTTTTTGATAACGTTCAACGTCTCGAATCACTAACACCTTTAATAGACTCAGCTTTATCCCACTATATAAGTGATATACCTTTCTTTCGGTGTTCATGACAAAGCCAGAGGTGTACCTTATAATTATTATAATATTATCTTCATACATCCCGATGGACTAATATTCCTTTACCTTCAGTCCAATGATATCTTTTTTCATCATGAGGTGGAGGGTTTGTGAAAAAATTTTGTTGAAAAACATCCTCTTGAATTTCTATGAATCCATGGAATCAATTTCTTCTTGGTACATTGTATTCTTGATCAGTTTCCACCACTAATTAGCTTCTTCATCAAAATTATAGACTACTAGTGCCACTTTATCATCTTCTGATCACTGGAGGATGGAGAATAACTTTTCAATTGAGGTAATCCATTGTTTCGTGAGGAGGTCATCAGAAGATCTGCTAAATAGGGGAGGACTTTTCCTCATGAAGGATTCTACGGAAACTTATTATTTCCCTACAGGAGGGTGTTCCACAGGATTTTTGTTATTATTCTTAACATCATCCAACTGATCAAGTGTGGTATTGATGTTTTGTGAACTCATTCCCATCATATCAGGCATATCATTAAAAAACTCTTCACATTTTCTATCACATAGGTAATTGTAACGTGTTCTTTTATTTCCCACCACAAACTAAGAAAAATTACATACAATTAATGGGATTTAATACCAAGTTATGAACATAAAAAAGAAAAATTCGGACATAAAAGGATAATCTTTTTGAGGATAATTATATCCAAACATGTGATTATTTAGGCTTTAATTTTGGTTATCCTCAATCTATTTCTTAACTTATATTCTTTAGGGATTTTTATTCCCATAATAATGGTCTGTACTATTGTCCTGAATATAACAATTCATATCCCTTGAGAGTTTCAATACCAAAAGTGCAACAAGTCCCATTTTCATGTACTAGGATACACTATGTCAAGCCTAAAACACGTTTCCGGATAATTCACACCTAGGTACATCTGTGTCGGAGTCGCCTCTACCTGTTTCTATCCAAAAAGTGATGTATTTTCATGGTAATCCACTTAATCTATACCTACCAAAATTTATGGATGTTTTCTTACAAATCATCTCATCGTTAAGGATCTCACTAAGGTGCTCTATTCCTAATATACAAAAATAACTATACCATGATTTGATACCATCAACAGCGACCCTATCCATTTTCACATAACATTATATGATTTCATGCATAATTATACATCGGAGAAAAATGCAAGGATAATGATGCATAGTTTACATTAAGACTAGGTACATAATCAAACATAAAAAATAAATTTTTATTTTAACCCCATAACAAGCTTCTATATTACATTATGCTCATACCTCTTCATATTATAACCTGGGGATAACAAAGAGATAGGGATGAGCTAAAATCCTAGAAAGTGAATAACTATAAAGACAAAGCATCAAAAAATGGGATATAAGGCATGACATGTTGATATGAAAAGTAATGTAAAATATGTATTAATAACATATAAAAATAGGATCATTTAAAAATGGAATCCTGGAAATGTGGAATAATCATAAAACATGACTTTTGTAAGACTCATGGATAACCGCCAATCTCATTTCCCATAGCAGCACAAGCCAAGGCTAACCACCAAGACCATTGAACAGAGCATCTAATGGGGCTTATCTTTATTAAATTAATTGGAGAGATACCCATGTGAACCCATATTACATTTCACAAATATTATTTCCACTTAAAGAATCATAAATAATCAATCTTACAAAAACAAAAGTGTTACCCTTGGGAAATTGGGTACCATAATCCTGATATAAAGTATAACCAATGGGCATATCCTGAAATTGTTCATCAAATAAAGGAATTAAAACATACAAGGATGTTTTTATGGTAAAATAATAATATATCATGGAATGTGTTTCCAAACAGAAATGAAAACATGTAAAATAATTTTTTGAAAAATTTTATCATTATAACATTTTGGTTCTATTTTTTGGAAAATACTATATAGACGTTAAAATATAAAGGGGTAAAGTCTATTATATAAACCCATAAGAGATCCAAGAAGGGTTTAGTAAAAAAATTATGATTTTATTTAGACAATGGTGGAATAAAACAGAAGATAAAATGCACTTGAAATCGGGTAAGAATTCAAGAAGTTCCAATAAAACAGTTTTCCTTAATAGAAAGAATGATGGAGGGAATCTTTAAAAAAATTGTGTATCCTCGAAAGAGAGTGATGAAAGGGTATTGATAAATAATTTTATTAAAACTACATATAATTTAAAATATTCACATAAATATACAAGATAACTTCATTTTGATATAAATAATAACAAAGAAACCCGAAAGAACAAAGGAGGTTTATGTAGAATTCATTACAAATTACTAGCATGGTATTTGGTATATGTAAGAGGTCTTGAAAGGGGAGAAAATGGGTTACTAATAACTTATACACAATGATGAAATTAATTCCTAGGTGAGAAATCACTCCCCATCCTTTGGGATTACAAATGAAAAGTCATATAATAAGGAATAATCTTCATTAAGTGTGAAATGGAGAGGATCCATTACCTTAAGTTTGGTGGTGTTCTCCACTTGTTATTAATGACTTCTGAAATCATGTGTCCTTAAGAGCTACTTAAGGGGGGAGGTTATGGTATTTTTAAGATACTAGGGACTGTTGGATGTAGGGAGGGAACTTGATGAGATATTTGGAAATAATATTGTAAGGCACAAGTCTTTAGAGGACTAAAGAGAAGAGGGAGTTAGGGGGTATATTGGAGTAGTGAAGGGTTTCTTAATTTTTTAATCATTAGTTTATTAAGTTTCCTAAATCCTAGAAATGGTGATGAATCCAAGAAAAATACTAGTAAATGGGTAACTTGAATTCAAACTAGGGGTTGTGACAACACCCATGATACTTGAAATAATATTTTTAGCTTATAATGTATATATACCGAAAATTAATGTATTTAACTATTCACTAAAAATTCTAGTATTTTGGAATATAACCGAAAAATTCACCCTACACATTTTTTGAAATTTATAATATAAAAACAAATGTCATTTTACAAAAATAATTTTCTAAATATGATTAATTTAATATTTAATTAAAATCATATTTTATTATTAAAAAGTTATTTTTTAAACCTTTAATTACTTATTCTAAAATATAGGAACATCATACTCTCACTCAAATAATATTTGTATACTGTCATAGGTATGGCTTATGTGCATTAGTTTATATCACTATTCATAAAGTTAACATTACTATTTATAAGGGTATGTTACTATTCACAAAAAAGTTAAGTTTGTTATATTAGAATCCAAATAACTTACTTATTGCAACCGAGTATGTTAGATATTCAAAATTACAAACACGGAAGTGAAGAAATTATGTTTAAAGGTCACATGAAACATATAAGTTCATTATGTTGTGATTTCATGTGGTTATACGACATGTTTATAATAAAGGAATTTCCATTGATAAAACATTGGGTTGTAACACACTAACTCATTAATCTCATTATTTGAAATTTTGTATCATTTTTTTGGAAAATATCAACGGGGATCACCCACTAGGATTCCCACTTCGGGTATATAATTCTAGATCCTAAATGACTTCCTATTTCATTTTTTACAACTTATATATTGGTTGTGTTGAGCCTCTTTCGATGTTATCTCACTAGTTTAAATTCTATTTATATAAAATTTATATACATAAAAGGGGTATGTATAATCCATAGAATTTATCCTAACGCCCCCTATTTTTGTACAGTTTTTGTTTCAAAATTTATAGGAACAGATTACTTTATTTGGGTTTTATATTTTTTGAAATTATGACATTTATTCTATCACTCTCCTTTAAGAAATAATATTTTATGTTTAATAAAATAAACACCAATTCCCATTTTTTGGGTTTTATTACGATGTTTTCAACTCATAGATATCCATTCAGGTAGCTTTAACATGTATAGTAGAATTGGTAGTGATTTTTTTTTAAATATTGATAATTACATTCATTATCACACATTATAGATTATATAAAGATTTCATTTATAGAAATATATTTATTATCGAAGTTAAGAATTTCAAGATCTTATAATAATAAAATGTTGTCATAAAAAATTTAAGTTTCTTCTTCAGACAACAGGATAGATCAAAACGGTTTAATGTAAAGTAAATATCTTCATTGTGTAGAAATTAAATTTAATTAAGCCTATTAAAAATCGTTATATGTTCTCAAAAACTCAAATGAAGTGTTCCTTGATTAACATTTTTAACTATATTTTATTTTATTGAAATTAACTATATTGAATGATAGGGTAATTATAATTAATTGTTTCTCCCTCTATGTTTAAAATTTAGATATTAGCATGAAACAAAAAATCCTTATATACTTACTATAACATCCTTCAGTAACCCAACTAGAAATTTAATATTTTAATTAGAATGTTTTAAAACCATTGGGCTGGGTTTGAGATCACTTATCTATAGGGAATAATAAACATCATATGGAATTATATTAATGGATCAAAATTATAAAATGAGGCCCCTGCCACATGCCAATATCCATGGTTTTAAAATGGTTGTGATAGGTGGCTATAGCCATAGTTATGTGGCCTATAGGCATGTTTTTTAAAATGTGGCTATATGTCATTTTTTAGTGACATATAGCCACAGTCCTCAAAACCATGTATGTATCCTACAATTATATCCATGGTTATGTGACATATATCCATGTTTTTTAAAAATTGTGGCTATCAGTTTCCCTCACTTCCGTGGGGAAAAAAATTTCCTCCCAAAATATGACGAGAAGACCCATTTCCATGGTTTTCAGGGTATTTCAATAGTTTTTATTAAAATATAAATCATAATATATATATATACAAAAAGTCTTATAAAGTGTAGTTTTGAGGTATCTGATGTGAAAATGGGAGGTGAAAAGATCAAAACATGACGGGGACATATTTTTTTTGGATATTACAACGGTTTACCATGGTTGTAGGCCAACCTCTACAATGGCCAACATTGAGGCCAATTTCTATGGAAATATGACCCACAGTTGGTAAAAATCATGACTGTATCGTGGTTCATAGTTTTGGGACATAGTGCCATAGTTTCGAATCATGTTAATAGCCCTTTTTTATGTTGTGTATTTTTTAATTCATATAGTGCATTGGAAAAATTGATTCCCCCAATATTGAATGGAATAGTGAATGTTCTTAAAATATATTATATACTAAGTATTTATTAGCTTCAAATGGAATGTAAAATTACCATAAAACCTAAATTTTCTTTTTCTTTTTAATTTCTAGTTCTTAGTGCACATGTATTTCATAAATTCGAAATAACTTGGTATTTTTTGGATGTAATCCACAAGGGGGGTGTTTATCTGAACACTTTTTTACTAGGATATCTTATTATTTAATGTGACACTTCTCTTGATATATTAGGATAAATTAATATATAAGGAAATAGAGGTCGGGAATGAGGTTAATATAGGTATCCCATCATTGAATTTCTCTTTCCATTCTTAACTACGGGTGTCCCTACTAGTAATTATTCGTAAGGCTATTATTCAACATAAAATTGATTAAAATTAGTGTGATTTCTACTACTAGAATCACCATGAGATGTGGTTCATCATTTTTTCCATAATTTTAAGGACCCACCCCATTTTCCTAGAGCCTTTGACTTATTTTATTAAATTGTAATATTTATAAGGAATATGTATCCCGATGTACCACGTAGTTCATAGCTTTTAGAAACATGATTCATATATAAGTTTAACATTACATTATGATGGGAAATAAAAAACTAATTTATTCCATTAGAAACATCCAAGCCTCCAAGATTATGCCTACAAGTCCCTCGTAAATAACATCTTCATATCATAGGAAAATGAAACAAAAGACAGGGGTGAGCCAAAACGCTTAGTAACATTAAGAAATACATGGAAAGATAACATAAACATAAACATTAGGAAAGGTGAATAATTGAAAACACACATATTTATAAATAATAAACTTATACAATTTATGGAAGGAATATGAGATGAGTAAATAATGCCATAATAAAACATAATAATGTTTATTATACTAGTCCAATAACCATATGAAATTTCGATTACTAGATTCATAATGAGGTAAGTTCATATTCTTGACATTATGAAACATTTTTTCAATGCCTTGGCCAAAATTTCTAAAAATGATTAAGGCCTCAGCTAGAACCATATATCAAATTGGGAAAGTCCTTGACCAATTCAACATCTATTTGTCTCATTAGTCCTACCAATGCATAGAGGGGCTATAGCACCCCACCTATCACATAATAAGTCCAATGCATTCACCATATGATTAAGGTTAAACATAAACAACATATACATTCATATTGATACTATCATATGAAATGTAACTAACTTTCCCCAATAATTAAACATAAAACACTATCCATTCTGAGTAATATGGTGAATGGTTTTAGGATAGATCATAAAAAATAAAACATTTCATAAAACATTAAATCAAATAAGGTAGATGATTTCATAAATTATTAAACCTAATAATACATAATAATCAACATGACTGTTGAATCAAACGATGATACTCTTATAAAATCATTAACCAATTCTTGAGATAAATACTCTATTATTTTGAAAAGAAGAGTTATTTTGGAAAAATATTTGAACAAAACCATAAGTGAATTAATATTTTATTTTAATAGTAAAATGTGTTCTTTAATAAATTTAATGGTATTTAAAAAACAGATTATAGTTTTCCCATGAGAATAGGTACGAATTAGAGAAATGCCCCTAAATCGGGCCTGTATTTCGGAAACAATTTTTAATGTTGCTTTTTAAATGTGTAAATATACATAAAATAAAGAAGGTTTCTGGTTTTTAAACATATACAGAACAATAACATAGATTTTAGGAGGATTAAATAATAATATACACAAATTTCATTTATGTAATTAGACAATAAAACTAAGCCTAATTAAAATGTAGGTTCAGGTGAGAGAACCCTTACCTTAAGTTTGAATGTGTTCCCATCATGAACTTAATGTCCTAGAATATGAAATTATACACATTAATAAAATAATTAGGAACCTATTAGAGAAGTATTTAGTTTATCATAATTTTTTTGTTTCATTTATGTCCTTATTGAAAAGTTATAACATCAAACTAGGTCAATCTAGTGTGTTCGTTTTCTTGATTTTCGTAATCAGTTAACATGTTTTTAAGTAGTGGAGTTTATTTGGAATGGTTGTAAATATACAGAATTAGAATTAAATATTATTTATGAACACTCATAATTTTTAATGTTCATTTAATTCATTTTGTTACATGGTATAAGGATGAATCATTAGATGACAAGAATTTTGATTATTTGGCTGTATTTTGATTATTTTGAAATACGTTTTTCATAAATATTAAGAATATGTAAATATATTATTTACTGAATATTAATTAGGTTATAATAAAGATATTATATTTTATTTCCACAATAAAAATTTTCTCATGACCAGTAATGAAGGTGAAATTGAAGTACTAATTTTTATCATCTACGAAGGTTATAAATGGGAATCTCGTGGACGTTGATTTTGTTTATAAAATTAAAAGGGAGGCGGTAAGAATAATGATGTTGGTTCTTCAATTAACATGATATAATTACAGTTTAAAGATGATAATGGAGTTATCATGTTAATTTGTATAGAGTTTGTGAGGAGAGGATAAAAAAATAAGATAAATTGAAGTGAAACTAAATGAAAGAGAAGGGTGATTTACCTCTTGAAATAACCTCCTTGAGAACCTCCTTAAGGAATGCATTTTTGGTCTTTTGGAAAGAGAAAGTGATTCATGGATGTGGGGAGTGACTAGGGGATATTTAATTGGGAAGAGATTTGATGATCTTCAAGTCTTAGAGGAATGAAGAGAAGAGGGATTGAGGGGGGCTATTATAATGGAGGACATGGGTATATTTTGAATATTTTATTCAATATTTAATTATTTTCATGAAGACAACTAATATTGTTGTTTCGTGTGACCATTAATAGTAATATGTTCATCTGAGTATGAACCAAGTGGCCTTACATCACTTATAATATCACAAATAGTGTATTTAACAGATAATTTGAATATACTGTATTTTAACCTATTTCACTATTCATCAAAAATTTAGGAATTTGGGAAAAATACCATAAATTCACCCATACCATTTTGTGACATGTAGAATTAAAAAATGAACTCCATTTTTTAAAAATTGGTTTCTAAATGTTATTAAATTAATTTTTTTACAAAATCCTATTAATTTCGAAAAATCACAATTTTAATGGTATAATTTTTTTTAAATCACATTAAAAAATTAACTAAGATCTCATTATCATATTACCATAATATAATAAAATAATACTATTATTTACTATTCGTAAGGGTCATATTACTATCCATATTACTATTCATAAGGGTAAGTTACTATTCACCAAAAATCATATTTGTTCTATCAGACACCAAATAACATACTGATCAAAACTCTAGATGACTGATTTTCGAAATTCCATATATATTAGGGGAAAGGTTTTATTTAATGGATTGATTATAAAATGAATTAAATATTTGTTTTAAAATCCTTTGGGTGTTACATTCTCCCCTCCTTAAAAAAAATTCATCAAAATTAAAAAAAAATGATACATAAAAAGATTTGGGTATGTCTTCAACATAAGCTCTTCAGGCTCCCATGTTGCATCCTCCATGTCATGGTTCCTCCAAAAAAACATTTCTAGAAGAGTCATCTGATTTTTCAAAACATGTTCAATGGTTTCAAAAATCATTATAGGCTCTTTCTAGTAAGAAAGATTGGGATCATGTTCTATATTTTCATTGGTGAGTACATGTGTGGGCTCTGGTATGTATTTATTTAACATTTAAATGTGGAACACATTGTGAACATTGGAGAGACTTGGCAGTATTTCCAAATAGTAAGATAAGGCTTCAATTTGGTCAATAATTTCAAAAGGTCCGATGTAACTTGGACATAATTTTCTCTTCTTACTAAATTATATAATACCCTTTCCATGGAGACACCTTTGTGAAAACATGTTCTCCTTCCTGAAATTACAAATCCCTCCTTTGGTTATCAACATATCTCTTTTTCCTACTTTGAGCTGTTTTGATATTAGTTTGGACAATCTTCACCTTTTCCATTGTTTCCTCAACCCATTCTAGGATTATGATCTTTATTTCACCATCATCATCCCAACATGTTGGGGTAAAAATTCTTTTTCCACATAACACTTCATATGGTTCCATATGAATATAAGAATGGAAGTTATTGTTATAGGAAA
Organism: Viscum album; assembly: GCA_963277665.1. Classification (NCBI taxonomy): domain Eukaryota; kingdom Viridiplantae; phylum Streptophyta; class Magnoliopsida; order Santalales; family Viscaceae; genus Viscum; species Viscum album. The sequence continues at coordinate 1,503,059,229 of OY728128.1, forward strand.
ATTCTACAAGAGGTAAATACTTATCCCACATACCTAGAAAGTCATGTGAACAAGACCTCAACATGTCTTCTGATGTTTTAATAGTCTGTTTTGATTGCCCATAAATATATGGGTAGTAGGTAGTTCTCAAATGAAAAATAGTATCTAGGGAATTATGAAAACTTTTCCAGAACATTGATGTATAATGGGGATCAATATCATAAAAATTGACAATGGTACACCATGAAGTCTTAAAACATCGTTAATATATATTATTCTTAAACGTTCTAGTGGTAAATCTTCTCTCATACCATGAAAATATCATGATTCTGTAAAACGGTCAACAATGAACCATATAGAATCATTTATTCTTGGATTCTTTGGTAGCCCCGTGAAAAAGTACATTGTAATATGATCCCATCTCCACATAGTAATATGAAGGTGTTTCATGACTCTTCTAAGATGTTGGCTTCCAGCCTTCACCTATTGACAAACTAAATATCTCAAAACATAATCATTAATCTCCCACTTTGTGTTTTCCCACAAAAAATGTTCCTTTAGATCCTTATATATCTTTGTGAAACCAGCGTGTACAGAGAAATTAGTGCTTTGATCATAGTCTAATAGTTCCCTCTTTAGATCAGGAATAGCTGGAACACAAATCCTCTTTCCTAATTTCAAAATACCACCTTTATAAATGAAGTCAATCAACATCCCAACATTCACAGATTTAATTATATTTTGAAACTTTTAATCATCATACTGAGAACTTTTTATCCTTTTTAGTAAAGAATGTTTTGAAACCATTTGAAATTGTTGTGATGTGTCACCTTCCTTGAAAATTACCATTAACTTCTTTACTAGATCCATTATCAAAGGATCCCTTCCAACTATTATCTTTTTCATAATTCCATAATCCTTTCAACTCAAATAATATTCCACCTTATTGGCCTTCCTTGGGTAGTAGTGTATTGTGAAATTATAATCCTTGCGTAGCTTAATCCATATTCTTTGTCTCATGTTGTGTTTTTTCTGTGAGAATATATATTTCAAACTCTTATGATCTGTATATATCTAACATTTTTTGTTATAGAGGTAATGTCTCCAAATATTCAGAGAAAATATTATCACTGCTAACTCAAGTTAATGAGTCGGATTGTTTTGCTCATGAATTTTTAGATACCTAGAAACATAGGAAATCACTCTATCATTATTCATAAGGGCACATCCAAGTCCTTTCATTGATGCATCAATAAAGATCAGAAATCTATCATTACCTGATGTTAGAGTCGTGATTGGATAATTCACAAATCTTATCTTCAGGTATTTAAAACATTATTTACCCTCCTTTGTCCATACAATCTTAACCCATTTTTCATGTAAACTAGGTCATTGGGGTGGCTAAAAGGGAGAAGTTCTGAACAAAATTCAAATAATAGCATGTTAAACCAATAAAACTACATACCCCAGTTATGTTCATGGGATTAGGTCATTTTTGTGCAACCTTTTTCTTTGAAGGATCTATATATATGCCATCCATAGAGATAATGTGGCCCAGAAAGGAAAATGATTGATTCCAAAAATCAATCTTTCTAAACATCCAATACAAATCATTTCATTAAGAGTCATCAAAATATTGTGCATTTTATTTTCATGATTTTCATATCCTTTAGAGTATACCAAGATATCATCAACAAACACGACCACAAATTTATTAAGATAATCCTTGAAAACTCCCTTAATTTGATCCATGAAAAAATATGGTGCATTAGTTTGTTCAAAAGGCATTACTATAAACTCTTAATGCCCGTACCTAGTTAGGAATGCTATTTTTGGATTGTCATCCTTCCTCACAAGAAACTGATGGTATCCATATTGAAGATTAATCTACAAGAAATATTAGGCTCCATGAAGTTGATCAAGTAAATCATAAATGTGAGGTAAGGGATACTTTTTCTTTATTATTATAGCATTTATCTCCCTATATTCAATGCAAAAACTCATAAACCCGTCATTCTTCTTAACAAAAAGTGTATGGGATTCCCAAAGTGAAATGCTAGTGTGAATAAATATTTTATCACTCAATTCCTCTAGTTCTTTGTTTAGTTTCAATAACCATATAGTGGAAATTCTATAATGGTTTTTGGATATGGGCCTTAAACAAGGAATTAAGTCAATGGAAAACTCAATTTCCCACTCTATAGGACGTCTATGTAAATCCTTTAGAAATATGTCAATATATTCTAGCACAACAGATACCTATTCTATTTGAACATTATTTTCCTCACACATAGTTATTGCATTCCCTTCCTCCCCAATAATTAAATTAAATAGAGCTACTGGGGGTGGATCTAGATTATAATTAGATGGCAAGTTTTCTTCTCAAAAGATAAAGGGTTCTACATCATTCACAAAAATTGTAACTTCCTTCCAGTTTCAATAGATCTTTGCATCAAAATTTTATAGAAAATTTATACAATGTATTATATCAAAGTAAATCATTGGTATTATGATAAGGTTATAAACTAAAGCACGTTTATCTGACAAGAGGGGGATTGATCGACACACATTTGTTGCAATGATACATATACTAGGAGTTTTGAATGATAACTCCTTTATTAAATCAAATTGGACATGTCTAATTTTTATGGAAAACTTGAAAGATATAAATTAATGTGATGATCCAAAATCAAATAAAGCACTAGATATGTTTAATGAAATGATAATTGTACAAGCCACCACTTCGTTATGATCTTTAATATCAGTGGATGTGATTGCATAAGCCTATCCCAACAACCTTGGTATTTTCTATTGTATGTTTCCTGATAATTTGGAAAATCATTAGCATTGTTTCACATCACCCGAAAATTATAGCATTGAATATTAATGGATTCTTTTTCCCCTTAAAATCACCAACATTATGGAAATTCTATCCACATTTTAGCATAATCCGTTTCCATTTAAGTTAGAACCACAATGTTTCTTTCCATAATTGTCACAGGGTCTAAATTTAACTCTTCCCATCATCTTTTTTTCTTTATTCCCTATTCAAGAGTTTCCAGAAACCATATTCTTCTCTTGCTTTCGCTTAATGTATTAAGACATAGAAAATTCATTTTCCATATTAATAGCATGGGAAAATATATATTCATATGATGAGAAACTCGGGGAGACCATAACCCACAAGAGGAATTTCTTTAGTCCATAAAAGAATCAATCAATCTTGCTTCTAATTTTTTTTGACTATATCATACCTTGATAACCTTGTGAAGTTAACTTCATACTTTTCAACATTTTCATCTTCATTTGTATTCATATTAAGAAATTCCCTTTCTATAACGGCACGTGGTTCATGTGGAAATTATTTCTCTAAGAATATTTTCTTAAAGTCCCTCCATTATATCTCTTCTATCACTTCCTCATGATGTCTGTTTTGGATTACCAACAACCACTGATCTGCATCTCCCAATAGATGATAAACAGCCATGATGACCTTCTCTCTTTCGTTCCATCCCAAAGTGAGAAATATATTTCTTAGGAAACTTATACACTTTTCAGCAAAAATGGGTTTATAGTCCCATTATGATGGAGTTTGTTTTCAAGTAAAGCGATATAAAAAATTGACTCCATGTATAGGATCTGAATTCTCCATAATGGTAAGGTTATTTTTCATCACCTAAGTAAGTTTTTCCTGTATAGTTATAAGTTTCTATGCAGCAGTAGCAGCACCATAGCTTAAAACATTATCTTGCATTGGAGGGAAATCCCTACATGGGATACACATGTTAATGCAGTTTCTATTTATTCCACCATGAACCATTTCTAGATGATGGCATACACATGATTAGGCAATTAATCATAATTTGTAAACATAACTTAACAAAATACTTAGCATAAATTGAGATCCTATGCATGGCTAATCCGATAATCACAAAAATGGTTTCCTTGAGAAAAATTTTTCAATTAAATACTTTATAATGGATTTTAAAGAAAATATGAATTATCCTAAGCATATCCCCTAGGAGTTTCAATACCAAGAGTGCAGCAAGGTCCGTTGTCGTGTACGAGGATACCCCGGGTCAGGCCCAAAACTCTTTTTCAACACTTTCACTCCTACATAAATCTTTTACAGAGCCACCTCTTCTTGTTTGCATCGATATAAAGATGTATTTTCTCGAATTATCCACATAATCTATTACTTATCAATATACTAGGATGTTCTTGTATGATTATCCTCAAGGACCATATTATTTATTAGTTCCCTAATCAATATTTTCTTAATCTATTTTCATCATTTTCTACTAAACTTCTTTGATACCAACTATAAGGACCCGACCCCAGTTGCCCGGATCTGGTGCCTTATTTTATTACATTGTAATATAAACAAGTTATATGTATCCCAAAGGACCAAGTTGTTTAGTAGAATTTGTAAACAAGATACATATATATGTTTAAGATTACATTATGAAGGTAAATAAAACTCTAATTTATTCCACTAGAAACATCCAAGCGTCATAGATTATGTATGCAAGTCACTCATAACTAACTTTTTCAAATCCCAGGAAAATAAAACATAATAAAGGGGTGAATTCAAACACTTAGTAAGAGTAGTAAATATAGAGGAAGATAAGATAAACATAAAAATTATCCTAGGTGAATAATTGAAAACACATTTCTTTATAAATAATAAACATGAAAATGTTATGGAAGGAATATGAAAAGAGTAAAAAATTCCATAATAAAACATATTAAAGGGTATTATACTAGTAGAATAACCACATGATCATTAAATTACTAGATTCATAATGAGAGAAGATCATATGCCAGACATTATGAAACATTTTTTCAAGGCCTTGGTGAAGACGTCCAAAAATGATTAAGGCCTCGTACAAAACTATATGTCAAATTGGGAAAGGCCATGGTCAATTCCACATCTATTTGTCTCATTAGACCTACTGATGCATAAATGAGAAATAGAGGGCCCCACCCATCACATATTAATTCCAATCCTTTACTCATATGAGTGGGGATAAACACAAAAAAAATATAAATTTATAATTATACTATCATATGAAATGTAACTAACTTTCCCCAATCATTAAACATAAAATACTAACCATTCAGTCTAATTTGGTGAATGGTTTTATGATAGAGCATCTACAATAAAATTATTCATAAAAAATTAAATTAAATTAGGTAGATTAAATTATTAATTATTAAACCCAATAATAAATAAGAATCAACAAGTGTGTTGAATCAAACGATAAAACTCTTATAAAATCATTAGGTAATTATTGAGATAAATACTCATTTATCTTGAAAAGAAGAGTTATTTTGTAAAAATATTTTCATAAAACCATAAGTGAAGTAATATATTATTTTGATAATAAAATTAGTGATTTTATAAAGATAATGGTTTCCAAAAAAATATATTATAGAGTGCCCTTGAAAATACGTATGAATTTGAGAAATTCCATTGAATTGAGCTTGAATTTTGGAAACGATTTTGAATATTCCTTTTAAAATGTGTAACTATCAATAAAATAAAAAATGGTTATGGTTGGTAAACATATATAGAACACTAAAATATATTCTATGAGTATTAAATATTAATATACAATAATTTCATTGAGGTAATTAGATAGAAAGCGTACCCCGAAAGAAAATGGACATTCGAGTGAGAAAACCCTTTCCTTAAGTCTTAATGTATTCCCATATTGAAATTAAGGTCCTAGAATATGAAAATATAATAATTAATAAAATAATTAATATCATATTATAAAATTATTTATTTAATTATAATTATTTTTTGTTCATTTATGTCTTTATTGATGAGTTATAATATTGAATTCTGTCATTTTGGAGTGTTCGTTTTCTTGATTTTAAAAATCGGTTCACTTGATTTTATGTAATAGAGTTCATGTAGAATGGTTGTGAAGATCCAGAATTTAAAATACATATTATTTAAGAACATATATAATTGTTAGTGGCCATTTATTTCATTTGGTTACATAGAATGCGGATGATTCATTAGATTAAAACCACTTCGATTATTTGGCGGTATTTAGATTATTATGAACAATTTTTGTCCTAAAATTTAATAATATGTACATATACTAGTTCATGAATATTAATTAGGTTATAATGAATATATTATAGTATACTTAAATCATAAAAATTGTTTCATGATAAGAAATGATGTAGAAATTTAAGAATGAAACTATTTCATCCACGAAGGTTATAAATTGGAACCTCGTGGACGTTGATTTCATTAATAAAGACAAAAGGGAGTGAGTAAGAATATTGATGATGTTTATTACATTAAAATTATATAATTATTATATATTGATGATAATGATGTTATCATGGTTATTTTGACAGATTTGGTGAGAATATAACTACAAAATAAGATAAAATGAAATTAAACTAAATGAAAAAGAAGGGTGTTGTACCTATTGAAATAACCTCCAAGAAAATATCCTTAAGAGAAGGGGGTTTGGTCTTTTGGAAAGACCAAGAGATTTTTAGACATGGGAAGTGACTAGGGATGGTTAATTGGGTAGATTATTGAGGATATTTAGTGCTTATAGGATTGAAGAGAAGAGGGAGTTATGGTAGGTTTTTATAGTGTTGTAGAGGGGTAAATTTAGAGTATTTTGTTAATTATTTTATTATTTCCATCTAGAAAATCAATACTGTTGTTTCATGTGAACAATAATAGTAATAAGTGTATGGGAGGTCGAATCAAGTGGCCTTACATCATTTATGATTTCATAAATAGTTTATTCAACTGATAATTTGAATATATGGTACTTTAACATATTTCATTATTCATCAAAAATTCCAGAATTCCAAAAAAAAAATCCAAAAAATTCCCCCTACTTTTATTCGACATGATGAATTAAAAAATGAACTCTATATTTAAAAATTAATTTTCTAATTATTAATAATTTATTTTTGAAAAATAATAGTTAATTCAAAAAATAACAAATTTAAAGGTATAATTCGTTTTTCTATCTCATTGAAAAATTAATTTAGTTCTAATGATATTATTACCTTAAAAACAACGTAATATCATTATTTACTAATCATAAGGGTCATATTAATATTCATATTATTATTCATTTGTGTATGTTTTGATTCATCAAAAATAAAGTTTATTCTATCATACTCCAAATTACTTTCTGATCATAACTCTAGATGAACATTTTTTGAAATTCAAATCATAGTAGAGACAAATTTTTGTTTAATAGATAGATAATAAAATGCATTAAATATTTATTTTTAAATCCATAGTGTGTTACAAATATCCTTTATAATAATAAATGGAATGGGATTGAAAATCTCAATGAAATTATTAATTTACTATGTTTTATGTTCACATGAAAAATTATTAAATAGTAAATCGATCATAGGTGTAAACTGGTGGTAAAATCATTATATCTCATTCAATGATGATCCATGAATTCGGATACTAGTTTTCATAGTATTTTTAGACTAAAAATGTCATTTTACTAATTATTTAACGGATGGATCAGAATATTTTGATTTTTTAACCCCTTAGATTTAATTATGGAAATTTTATTTTTTTTACCTAGAGTCTGCAGTCACATCGAAGGATCTACCCATAAGGGTTAAGGTTTAATCAAAAGGTGTATTTTTTTAATTATAGTTATAACATTGAACCAGTGATTTTATTTTTTATTTACCTTCCTAAATACCTCAAATATTATGAAAAATTTCCCATACAGTAATATTTTAATCTTAAATATACTTAAATATTATTGTTCTGGTAGAAAAAAACATAATAATATCCTTCCCATCACACATAAAATGGAAGCATCGCATGTTCATATGTATGATTTACCATTTACATAGAGTGGTGTAATTAATTGTTATCCCCAAATAACATTGGAAGATATAAATATTTAAATAATAAACATATATGAAATTTATTACATAATTATAATTTTGTACATAAAATATGCCTTTTTTCCTTTTTAACCATCCACCCATTAAAAATGATCACATCTCACTTGCATATGTGTGGAGTACAACCTCCATGAATCGATGTAATTGCTTTTTATGTAATCTTTTTAATATTTGAAATATTTCTATATTGAATAGATTTTATATTTATATAATTATTGAAATTATTGATACAATGAAACCAAGTGAATGTTTTAGTGAACAAAACTAAAAATCTAAAACATACGTCAAAAATTGAAATAGTTAAAATGTGGAAATGGTGAATTTAAAAAAAAATTATCAGTTAACAGATTTTCAAATGTTATGAAATTTGAATATATGATATCGTAAATGTGTACATGGTTGTGGTATATAATTATAATAAATTTGAATTTACTATACAGGAGAATAATGGTAGTTATGATACATGTCAGGCATGTAGTAAGGGATTATTTAAAAATTTCATCTTTATTTGGGATTATTTGTGCTTCAGATCCTATAAAATAAATTTTTTGATATTTATATCTTAGATCTCATATATTGTCCTTTAATATGGTTCTTTATATTTTATTTATATATTTCATCCATTTTAGCTTCTTTTTAATAATACCAATAGATTTTTTTTCGTAGAAAAAAGAATTTGTTTTTCTATTTTATGGGGAATCGTTTTCTTCAATTTTCATATTTTCTATAAAAAAATTCAATATTTTTTAATATTCTATATTGATTTATTAATGAATTTTATTAAAATGTAATAATTTATATGAAATTGTTTAAAAGGAATCATCTTGTAAGTTTCCAAATGATCCACTTTTTAATGAAGCTAAAAATTGAATCTAGTTTTAGAATAAACTATATAAACAGATGTATCTACTGTTATGACTAATATTTGTTTTGATGATTCATTTACCACAGTCCATAGTTTTTTTCAAATAATTTCTTTTTATAATATTCTCAAAATAATTATATATTTAAATTAATCATTACAAAATGAAAAGAGTATTTTACTCAAGAAATGATCGAATAATATTTCAAATATATTATCATTTATTAGAATATCATTGGATGAATATTATAATGTAATATATATATTACAAAATTATACCATCAATTATATCACCTGATATGGATTTTTATCAGCCTGTTCTATTTTTACTAGGGAAAAATTTTGACACATTGCATTCTATCTTTCCAAAATAAATATTTATAATGATTTTGTTCTATATTTATCATTCCTCATTTTCATATGATTAATTAATTAATCATATTAAGTAATATGAGGTTATAATTATAGACCAAGATATATTGTTAGGACTCATAATACAATATAGTTTTTAGTATTTAGTGTATGCATTACCTTCTAACGTATGATATTTTGGTTCAAGACCTTGATGAGATGATAATAATATCTGAAATTATGATTTTTTTCATGAAGAAAATAGTTATAGAAAACCATGTGATATTTTAAATTGATATGTTATCAATTGATTTAGTCCCTTTTTATTAAATTATTTATAATTAATGTTTTATTATTATTTACTGCTGCCATATTATCCTTTATTTATTTAATGATAGATTTTGGTGTATGATTTAGCTTAAAAAGCATCAAATAACAACTTTTTTATTTATTTTTCTAGTACCTAGCATACTAAGAAGGGATCAACGTATTAATCCAAGTATTTACTAGAAGAATTGAAAATTTATCACAAGAATGTTTATGTTGTAAGTGATTCATTAGAATGTAATGTACGAATCATATATATATACTCAATCATGAATAAATAACTATTTGATCCTCTAGAATGTTACCCCTGATGTTTTATTCTTATATTGTAAAATTGCAATCGGATTTAGTTTACAATAGTCATGGTGCTATATTTGGTATCAAATAATATTAGTAAAAACTATGGAAAGTAAAATTAATAATTCATAACCTAATGAAAGACTTCAAGGATAAGTATATGAATAAAATGAAATTATAATGTTTTATTAAACATGAGATTGTGTGGTTTCCTAGAAAATATTTCCCTACATGGATACTAGAATGTGGATGTGGTTATTAAATATTTTAATTACGTGTTAACTACTCTAAATAGGGTATATTGAGAATTATCTTGAGAATCATTGGTGCATGATGAGTTGGCCTAAGACTACACATATAGATATAAATTCTTGATGGATATGCATTGCTTGATTCACATGCTCTTTGTAAACCAATATGAAATGTTTGAAAATATTTTTATGAACACAAAAGATTATGTTATTATGACTCAAAGATTAAATATGAAAATAATTTCATGTAATTTTATTTTTTCAATAATTAATGAATTATAAATTTTTATTCAAAATGATATATATAATCTAATCTATAACAGTGTTCAGAAATGGTTCCTAGTAGACGAAATGAAAATCATATCAATTAATGTAATATATTATGGTATTTCCCTCTTGGGAAATAAAAGGATGATGAGCTCGAGTTAGAACTAAATAAATAAAAAATATATTGGGGAAGTTCACTAACGATATGACCGATAACCTTAACTAAAAGAAGAAGCCCAGTGATATAGAATTTGGTTTGAAAATTTAAAACTATTTCATGCAAAAATAGTCACTAATATTCAATGAGACCATCAATTATTTTGTTCCTGGGAAAAGGATATCTTCCTTAGCGAACATATTTTACTCTTTATAATGTAATGAAAGGGATAATGATTCCATGTCATTTTATAATCCTATAGTGGATTCCCATCAATGTTGATCATTGTTGGAAAACACTAAGGAAGTAGAGGAAATAAAGATCATAGAGTGAAAACAATTTATGGTAATTAATTTTGAAAAATATTTTCCCTATTAACAATGAGAAAACATGGAAATAAAATTATAAATACTATGAAAAATGAATGATGAAATTTTTCTATGTTCCATGAAAAGAATATAAGGTTAACAAGACAATTTTTTAAACAAAAATACATATTCTGAAGTGTAATATTATCTATTTCATTGATGGTATAAAGCTTCTTATTAAAAGGTAACTAGTCTCCAAAATATTCTATCGTATAATGATATAGTATAATATTATATCAAAAAATAGATTGAATTATCCAAGTCTTAATACTTCAACGAAATGTAATAGAATAAGTGGATGGATGGGAACTCCATAAATGGAAATATGGGAAAATAGAGGAGGGAAGGGTGGAATTTCTGACAAGTAATAATTTTTTAAATAATAATTATGGGACTTGAGTAGCAGGAATGAGGTTTTTCTTGAATTTTATTGATAACATCAATGAAAATCAACAATTTCCAATGTAAGAAAAAATATTCTTAATGATTAATGATTCAACTGTAAAGTGATCAGGCACTGTGTTAATGAATTAATTAATATTAATGCCAATTTTATTAAAAATTATAAGGGAGAAAGGTTGGTCATATATGATCATTACATCTGAGGTTGACATTCATAATGATATTGTAGAAGGTAGGTATCAAAAATCCAAAAAAATCACTAATGATTTATTTGATTTTATATATTTTCTAAATATCATATCCTCCATGTGCACTATGAAAAATATAAGTTTTACTGGAAACATATTAATGTAATTATCATCAATTATCTTATTATGAGTCATGATGTAATTATAATATGTCTGATGGTTCCGATTATGAAACATCAGCTGACTCTATTTACAAATGTGATTATTATACCAATGGTTAACATCGAAATGAGCCTAACTATTAATTGGATTTCATTTTATAATGTGAAATTATTATACTAAGGGAATAATATAAAAATTTCTTATCAAGATGTGGAATCCATCATCTTAAGAGGGGATATTAAATCATTTAAAACTTATCTAGATCCAGCTCATATAGACCCCCTTAGTGAATTTTGTGTGATAAATGAGTTTTCTTAAATTATGAATGTAAATGTTATAATTACACTATAAGATCTATATATTATGTATATATTTATATCCCTTTTCCCTAAAAGAATAGTTTACTTGAGCGTGATGTTCAGTTTTAAAATGACCTTTTCTTTAATGAAAATCTCATATATAATAATCCTTATAGGATGACTATAGAAGAATTATTGTACCTAAAGAGAAACTTTGGAATTATTCTTATAAGGTATATATACGCCCTTCTTAAACATTGTGGGGATCCCCTGTTATTGTAGAATAAATAGATACTATTTTAGTATTACCCACTTTGTATGCTTTTAGGTTGATATGTATCAATTGTGAAAACATTCTCAAAAACACTAAACCAACAATAACTTTGGGAATATAAGAATATGAATTCAAAAATTATTTACAATATTTTGCAAGGATTAAGGTCAGGTCCTTGTATAATGTGTGAGGATAAGGGGTTTTGAGGGGAGGTATTTATATTGGGAGGAGAAGGATATTTTTTAACATAATATTAATTTAATTGTAACATTAACTCAATATTATCAATAATGTTGAGTTTTATGAACATATACTGATATTATTTCATGTGTGTTTAGGATAATTTTAACTTATATTATCTATGAACCAATTATTCACATATTTAAATTATAATATTAAATATCGTAATTCATTATATTTCACTACTCATAAAACATCATGATTATTATATAAATTACCAAAAAGATAACACTAAAATTTTATTAACATTTGGATTCAAAACTATAACTCTATTTTTGTAATTTTTTTAAATGATAAAATTAGCTTTTAAAAAATAATTATTTATTTGAGAAAATTCCAATTTTAAAATTGTGATCATTTTTCGGACCATTTAGAAAATTATTATGATCTCATAAAATTATATTTTCATAATAATGATATGTAATATTAATTTATAAACACATTTTATTATAATAATAATACAGTTAAAAATTAATATTTCTAATAAAAATATATAATAGTATATATGTTTTTGGAAAATCCAAACTCATATTTTATCTTCCATAAAACTATAATATATTTATATCATAATATAATTTTTCTATATTATAAAATAAATTAGATGAATAGATATTATCTTACTGTTACAAAAAAATAGTTTCATATTCAAATGGTTTGGATACTATTCCTGAGTATTAGATTATTATATAGATGGTTGTATTACTATTAAAACAAATAGATTAGAAATAGATACAAGGATATATGACCTTGGAAAAATACCTCATAATTTATTCATTCTTCATCCACTTAATTTTTATATCAAGGTTATATATTTTTATTATCATGTTGGATATTTAATTTCTATTTATCTAGGTATTTTCAACAATTTTTTTAATGAGTTCCATTATTCAAGGAGATAAAAGAAAACTAAATTTCCATATTTTAGTTTACTTATTTTTTCCATGTTATAATGCTAGTAATTTTTTTAGTATATTTTTAATCTAATTATAATATTAATGTTAAAAAAATAAAAAAATTGTTCTGACATGTGGTCCATATGATTTATATAATATTACATTTCAAATAATGATACACGTGTAAAATCAATAGGTAGATTCAATTAATAAGATTCTGGATCAATACAAAATTCATGCAATCACAACATCCCCAAACCATTAGTGGTTTATATCATCCTTCATCATTAGATGCCTATGTGATTCATGAACAATGTAAACATTTATATTGCCTCATAATATATACAACCAAATACATTCTATGGTAAAAGAATTTGAAAAAGAAATATTTTTGTTTAAATTATTTTACTTTTGTTCAGGGTCTTAGAAGTATATGAAACAGTTTTTGGTGCCCATCATCTTTCTAGGAAACCACATGTCCTTAGGTAATTTTAAATGCATTAGAAGGTATCTCAAAGGGGAAATTCGTGTTTGGTGGGATCATTATGGGGATTTTGATCTGGATTTTTTTTCATGTAAAAATATATCATAATGATTTATAAAATAAAAATTTGTTTTGTTTTTTATGTAGGTTATTTAAAGAGAACTATTTTTCTAAAATCCCTAATAAAACTAATTTGAAACATATCCTATCATAAAAATGACCTGATAAGGATCATAGATATAGTGTAGGGAAAGGTATAAATCAAATAAATTTAGTCACTTTCCACACAAATCCCCTTTTAAAAAATTATTTGACCTAGAAAATTTTCATTTAACACCATATAATGTCATTTTTAAAATAATAAAATATATATTTTCCATAATAAATTTTCATAAAACATCATCCAATATCATTACACAGGTTTGAAAAAATGGTTTTGATATTTTTTAAAAAATATTAAAAATTAATTTCATTATCATACATCATAGATTATATATGGATTTTATTTTCATAAATATATTCATTAGGGAAATCATGTTTTTTTGGAACATTAATAATCAATTTTTTTCATAGATAATATTTCTTTCCTCTTCAAAAAACATTAGATCTAAAATGGTTTAATGTAAAAAATATATTCTCCTCACGTAGAAACATCAATGAGTTATGAATATTACAAATCAGTATTTGTTCAAAAAAATCATAGAAAGTATTCCATATTTATCATATTTATTTATTTATTATATTTTAGAAATTAACTATATTTAATTATTGGGTAATTAAACATAATTATTTCCCCTAAATGATTGGAATTTAGATGTCAGGATGAATACAAAAATATTTAAATACCTACTAGAACATACATCAGTAACCCAAATAGAAAATTAATGGTTTATTTATAGTTTTTTATAACTATTGTGTTTAATACGAGATCAATTATCTAAAAGAACAATAAACAATATATGGGTTGACATTAATCAATAGGCCTATGTGATATAGTGAATTGGACAAATTTAGTTCACTTATATTGAATGTGAAAGATAATGTTACAGATACATATCATATCATAGTTATTTATTTGATAAAAAGGGAAAATAAATTTCCCTAAAACATAAATTTTCATGTCCATTTCATTTTGAATTATTAGGAAATGTATTCGAAAAATGTTTCATAACATTGTATTTTTTGGATTTCGTCCACATATGATATGTTTATCTCTACCCTTTTTCATTATTTATATTAACTCCTATTATTGTAACTCTTCAATAGATTTATTAAGAGGTTTTATTCATGATAGAAATTGAGGTTCATGATGAGGTACATATAGGTCTCCCACTATGAAATTTCTATTGTTCTTATTCACTATAGGTTTCCATACTAGTAATTTTTATTGAAGATAATTTTCAAAGTAAAAAAATTAATGATTAGTGGAATTTACACCTTTAGCACCAACATGAGATGGGGTTCATCATTTCTTAAAATATTCTTTTACAATAATCAATGAATATAATTTAAAATCCCATGGATATTATTAATTTACATAGGTCTATGTTTACATGAATATGGATTGTAAAATTAACTGACAATAGGTGTGAAATGGTGGTACTATTGTTATATATCATTTACGGATGATCTATGAGTGTTGATATTATTCATGAGTAGATTTGGAATCAAAAAATGTTTTCATAATTATTTCATCAAAGGATATTAATATTTCATTTTTTGTAACACTTAAGATTCAATTATAGAAAAAAAAATTACCTAAAGTCTCTGGTCTCATCTAAGTATTTACCCATGAGATTTAAGCAGTAATCTAATGGTGGTTATTTGAGGAAGAGGTTTAACATCAATCTGAGGGTTTTATTCTTTATTTACCTTTCTACATAACTCGAATATTCTACAAAAGTTTTCATATAATGACATATGTTTCTCAAATATAGTAAAATATTAATTTTAAGGAGGAATAATAATATTCAACTCATTTCTATAATACATATAATGGAACATCACTTGTGTGTATGTACAACTTATCATTTCCATATATAGGTGTAATTATTTTTTTATCACAATTTTACACGGGTGGTTATAAAGTTTGAAATAATGAATATATATGATATTTATGAAAAATTAATAAATCAATAAATTATATTTACCAATTTGTTCTTAGATTTCAACTGTTAAAAAATGATGATATCTCTCATACATAAGTGTGGATGACCACATCCATGAATGGATGTGAATCGTTTTTTATGTAATCCTTTAAATAATTATTCAACCTATTTCTATAATTAATAAATATTATATTTATATAATTACTAAAATTAGAGAGAAAATTAAACCTTGTGAATGTTTCAATGACCAAAATTACCAAACTGAGACATACGTACAAAAAATGAAATAGTAAAAACATGAAAATAGTGAATTTAATAAAAAAAAGTATGAGATAACAAATTTTAAAATTATTTAAATGGGGGATATATTATACCATAAATTTTTATATTGTTCTATTATAAAACTAAAATAATTTATAATTTAATATGAAATAGGTTAGTGGTAGTTATGATACATGTCCGACATGCGGTAAGGGTTTATCTGAACATTTCACCCCAATATGGGATTATTTATGCTTATGTTCCTATAAAATTAATTTTATGATATATAAAGACCCGTAAAATTCAAGGGAAATTTTTTCTTAATTTTCTTTAGAATTTTACAAGAGCGCGGTTTCAGACGGAACCTAATTCTGAGGCCCAGAGTGCCCGGAATCAATTTCCGAAGTTTGGCTTGGGTACGTTCAGTGAACGAACGAGCGGGAATTCCTAACTTTTGATCCGGTGCTCGGAATTGAAATCTGAGGGCACCGATGAACTCGCAGTGCCGATTTTCGCTTAAAGAGACCTTTTCGGAAGTTGCGTTTGTTGCGGGACGAAAGTTAGTTTTTGGGAGAATTATAAAAAGTTGAATAAAAAAATGTGGAATTCTTTTTATTTTACTTTTGTAGGTTAACTCCTCTCAAAGGGAGTTAGGGGTGGGAGCCACACCCAGTTAACCTCCCTTGAGAGGATTAAGTGTGGTGGGACCCACACGAACCTAAACCTCTCATCTTCTTCCTTAAACTCCCCTTTTAATTTAAGATGGCATGTTGGTTAATTAATGGCTTGAGTTGTCTTAATTCAAACCTTTGAAATTCAAATGGTTGGATTGACTTAATAAAATAAGCTCTTAGCTTATTTTGTTGGGTTAGAACTCTTTAGCCAACTTGTGAGGATTTTTTGAGAGCTCCTCCTCCTTCTTCTTCAACCTTGACGAAGAACACTCAATCTCCGACGAAGAACGCCGCTCCTCTCTTCTTCGTCTTCCGTGTCAACAAGAGGGAACGCCGCTCCTCTCTTCTTCGTCTTCTGTGTCAACAAGAGGGAACGCCGCTTCCTCCTCGGACTCCCTTCGTCGACATAAGAAGTTTCGCCAACGACGTGCCTCTTCGGACGTACCTCTTCGTCATCGGATTTGACGAACGATTACCGTATCGCCGATTTCCGCGACGTTGTCTTCCGCGGGACATTGGCAATCTTCGAACTTATACCCAAGGTAGGGGTTGTTGTTTTTTGTTTATTTATTTATCCTTGTTCGTGGTACATGCATGATTAACGTAAGGATTTTTAAGTTGTGTTATCATTTAACGTGAGGGGGCCGGACCGCATGAACACGGCCGAACCCCCTCTATCGTTCTTGTTGATTTACCTTGCGGGTGGAAACAAGGTGGCGTGGTGCCGTCGCACCACGCGGTTAATCGTGCAATTATATTACGCGACGCCGTCGCGCGCGCGCCATGGAAGAATCATCAAGAACGCGACGTTGTCGCGCCGCGTTGAAGAAAATCAAAGGCACGGCAGAGGGACGTGGTGCCGTCGCACCACGCCAGACGACGAACACCGCGGCCGGTTCCGGGCCGCGGCGGAACGAGAAGCCCGACGGCTGGGCCGCCGGCGTCGGAAGCCGAAGAGGGGACCGGATTTTCCGGTCCCGTTGGAGAAATCCGGCCAGCAGTTGGCCGGCCGGAAGGCCAAAGGCCGAGGGAAAATAAATTCCCCCGGCCAGCTCTAAAAACCCCCCTCATTTAAGAGGGGGGCGATTTCCTTGAGGGGGGGCAGGAGGCCCCCCGGTTTTCTTCAAGCCGGCCCCCACGTGGGGGGCCGTTTTTTTCAAAGGGAGCGGCATATAGCCGCGCCGCCTCTCCAATCAAGCGGGGTATTATCCCCCGCGCGCAGCCTCTGCGCGGCGCCGGGCCGCCGCGCCGCCGCCACGCCGCGTCGCCGCGCCGCCGGCTGGCCGGTCGGGCCGGGTCGGCCCGGACCCGGACCCCCCCGTTTCGAATCAGTTTCGGTCTTTTGGACATAACTTGAGCCACGGACCTCCGATTGACGAACCGTCTACGGAAATGAGATCCTTGGATCGAGACGGTCGTTTCGATATATTGCACTCAAGGTTTCGGATTACTTTGAGTTCGGCCGGGTTGGTTCGCTCACGAAACCAACCGGGCCTTCGGAGCGGAAACACTCATATCTTGAGCTACGGACGTCCGATTGACGTGCCGTCAGCTGTGTTGTGTTCCTCTTAGTGAGACGGATCTTTTGGCATACTCCGCCCGAGGTTTGGACGCAGGTGGAGTACGGTCGGGTTGGTTTTACCTTAAAAACCAACCGGGCCCCGGGGACGAAAATGCCAATAACTCTCAGACCGGGCGTCTGATCGACGCGCCGTCTATTGCGTTGAGTTCCTGTTGACGATACGGAACTTTTGGATACATCAACTCTGGACTTTGTGACAGTTGATGTATCAGCCTCTCAGCTCGTGGAGCGGACCCTCCGAACGAGCTTGCTGTGTGCGGGAACCCTAGTGCTGGCTGCGACTGTTACTGTGACTACTACTACTGCTGCTACTGCTACTGTGACTGCGACGACGACAGTACAGAGATCCTGTGTGGATTCGACGAAGACGACTTCAGCACTCAGCGATCCTACGTGGATCAGTGCTACAGGTCCTGTGTGGGCCCGATCCTGTGTGGGTCCGATCCTGTGTGGGTCTTTGCGCTCAGCGGTCCTGTGTGAACCAGCGCCTACAGGTCCTACGTGGGCCCGATCCTGTGTGGGTCTTTTGCGGGGGTTAGTTACCTATCGATCCTTCGTGGGTCTGATAACATAAATGGATCAGAGATCATTTTTATCGTCTTTTGAAGAAGTATATCCTGTGTGAGCTGAATCTTGTTGCTTTCCTGTGTGGATTGTGTTGTGCTATCCTGTGTGGATTACGTTTTGCTTTCCTGTGTGTAATACGTTTACTTTCCTGTGTGGACTGAGCTGTACTTGGGCTCGGAGGTTGGAGCGTATTTTAATTTGATGACTTAGGTATATGTATGGGCATATACCTAAGTAGTGTCGGTTGTTACTTCGTTATTGTAGCTTTCTTCGTGGTTTATCCTTTGTGGATTTGAGAGACCTTCAGGGGTCTCGGGGTCCCTACTGAGTAAGCTTATACTCACCCCTTCACGGGCTTTGCCCGCACTACGTTGTGTTGGTTGCAGACGACGGACAACGTTGACCTTAGCTGAGGCTTGTAGAGCAGGACGGTACCTGGAGGTGGACCACTGGGCGGGACGTGCTCGGAGCGGACGGCGGGACCTGTGGAGCAGTGGAGCTATCTGTACCCACCCTTCAGGTGGGATTTCCAGTGGACAGCTCGGTGTAGAGGCTTTTACTTTTCAGTTGCTGTTTTCCCCTTTCGAGCTGTACTTTACTTTCAGTTTGGGTTTGTATACTGGCCCATTTACTTTTCCGCACTTTCAGTTGTACCCTGCTTTTGTTTAGTGTTTACTTTCCGCTTGCTTACTCAGTGGTGTTTGTTTACTTTTCAAAGACAATACCTTCCCTTTTTACCTGTATTTACGCCTTGGTGCTAGTCGCCAGCCCCTGGCCTATGGAAGGCGGTCTTGGGGTAGTCACGGCACGGACCCCGAGGGTGGGTCGTGACAAATTGGTATCAGAGGAGTTCGGTTCTACCGCGAACTCTGATCTTTTCTAAGTGAAGCAATAATGTTTAGCGTATTGAGTGTGGTTATCAGTCTAGAGAGTCCAGTGTTGGTGCGGCGGCCGACGTATCCGTACACCAGGACCCTGACTTCTGATTTCCGACTTAATGCGCGAATACATTGATTGTGTGTGTGTTTCAAAGTTTTATTTGTGATTACTTATATCAGCTCACCAGGTATACTGTTCTGACCGTGGCGCACCTGTTTCCTTTTCAGGATGGCCCCACGACGGCAGCCAGCTAGGGTTCCGAGAGTCGAGCGTGACGACAGCCCACCGAGCGACGAGGCCTCGGTGCAGGGCCCTTTGTCAGCAGTGGCACCGGTGGTAGCACTACCCGCCGAGCCCCCGATGCTTCCAGCGCCAGCCGCGGACGATGCACGTCGCCTCAGCGCACTGCATGAGTTTCAGCGCCAGCGACCGCCCAGGTTTCGCGGGGAGACGGATCCCCAGGCAGCAGAGGACTGGCTGGAGGCAGTGGTGCGAGTGTTTAGGCTAGTAAGGACACCAGCAGACCTCATGGTGATCCTCGCTGCGAGCCTACTACACGCAGCAGCAGGACGATGGTGGATCTTGATGGTCCAGGTGCACGATGAGGCATCTCTACTTTGGACTGACTTTGAGAGCCTCTTCCGCTCGGAGTTCGTCCCAGCCACCCTTCGTGCGGTGCGTATCCAGGAGCTTCTACAGCTACGGCAGGGCAGCATGACGGTCGCTCAGTACTCGGCGAGGTTTACCGATCTCTCGCGCTACTTGACCGACACGGTGCAGGACCCATTCTTCCAGGCCCGGACCTTCGAGCAGGGTTTGAGACACGAGATCAGGGCATCGCTGATCTCCCTCAGCATACCGACTCAGACAGGAGTACTGGAGCGGGCCCTTCTGATCGAGAGCTTCCTTGCTGAGTCTACACCAGCGCAGCGACCCACCGCAGGGCGGCACGTGGCAGAGTCATCTGCACCAGGCAGTCGACGGATGACTCAGGGGTCCAGACAGACCAGACCTTCGGGCAGACGACCTCAGGACACTGGCTCAGCAGTGCGGGGCACACAGCGCGGAGCCAGTCTTTCGAGAGGCAGACAGTGCTACTCGTGCGGCGGGCAGGGCCACATGGCTCGTGACTGCCCGACCCGCCGTGCCAAGGAGCAGCAGTCGGTTGAGGGACCACCGAGGCAGAGGCAGAGGGTCGACCGTGGCGGTCCATAGGGAGGAGGCGGACGAGGCAGAGGAGCTGGACGAGAAGCCGGTGGTGGGCGACGCTTTGAGGCTCTTCCACCACCACCACCAGGAGGTCCACCCCGACCACAGGGAGCTGGCGGGCAGAGACAGGCACAGCTCCAGGCAGCAGAGGCCTACGACCACGGCGCACCCGAGATGATTCGAGGTACTATCTGTGTCTACTCCACCCTTGCTGCAGTTCTTATAGACAGAGGAGCGCGTCACTCTTTCATAGCCTCTACCCTTTTTCGGAGCTCGGAGATTCCGACAGAGCCGTTGGCTCGATCCTTACGGCTAGAGACTCCCACGGGAGCAGACTCGACGATTACGCACTGGTGCCGGCAGTGTGAGCTTACTCTAGGAGGCGAGATCTTCAGCTGGGATCTTCTTGTAGCAGCATTGAGGCCTTACGACGTTATATTGGGCATGGATTGGCTATCTACGGTCCATGCACAGATTGACTGTTTTAGGCGCAAGGTGCGATGTGTACGCACCGACGGGAGCAGGTTCACCTTCACCGGCGAGAAGGGAGCCTTAGCAGCACAGGATGGACTTCCGCGGAGGAGGGGACAGCCCTTTACTCATCAGTTAGCTAGCCTCATCCTTGGAGCAGTTGACGTGCGGAGTCCTGGTTTTCCTACAGTGGTGGATCAGTTTGCAGACGTTTTTCCCAACGACGTACCAGGGCTATCTCCTCGTAGAGAGGTAGACTTTTATATTGACTTGTACCCCGGGACATCCCCGATATCCACTCCAGCATATCGAATGGCCCCCACCGAGCTTCGAGAGCTACGGGTACAGTTGGAGGACTTGCAGGGCAAGGGGTTCATCCGACCCAGTGTTTCACCCTGGGCTTCCCCGATTTTTATCTCCAAGAAGGCGGACGGGAGCTTGAGACTTTGTGTTGACTATCGTCGCCTGAACCAGGTGACAGTGAGGAACAAGTATCCGCTACCGAGGATTTATGACCTCTTCGATCAGCTCAAGGGAGCACGGTGGTTCTCGAAGATAGACCTCAGGTCAGGCTATCATCAGCTCAGAGTCAGAGACGAGGATGTGCAGAAGACGGCATTCAGATGTCGGTATGGCCACTATGAGTTCTTTGTTATGCCTTTTGG
The DNA here is from genome assembly GCA_963277665.1 of Viscum album. Lineage (NCBI taxonomy): Eukaryota > Viridiplantae > Streptophyta > Magnoliopsida > Santalales > Viscaceae > Viscum > Viscum album. The sequence goes on from OY728128.1 coordinate 1,503,081,378, forward strand.
TGTAACCAATACTCCAGTAGTGTTCATGGCTCTCATGAACAGGATCTTTCAGCCATACCTCGATCGGTTTGTCGTGGTCTTCATCGACGACATTCTGATTTACTCTACAACAGAGGAGGAGAACGCCTATCACTTGCGAGTTGTACTAGACCCACTCCGAGAGCACCAGCTCTATGGTAAGCTCTCGAAGTTCTAGTTCTGGATACGTGAGGTCCACTTCTTGGGACACGTTATCTCTGAGGCGGGAGTTGCAGTGGATCCCGCGAAGATTGAGGCCATGTTAGCTTGGGAGCCACCCAGGAGCGTGACTGAGGTTCGGTGTTTCTTGGGACTAGATGGATACTATCGGAGATTCGTGCCAGACTTCTCTAGAGTTGCGGCATCACTCACAGCTTTGACGAAGAAGGGGAAACCCTTCATGTGGTCAGACAGATGTCAGCAGAGCTTCTAGAAGCTGAGACAGAGATTGACTAGCGCACCCATCTTGAGGTTGCCCGAGGAGGGAGTAGGGTACGTAGTTTACTGCGATGCATCAGGGACCAGACTCGTATGTGTTCTGATGTAGGAGAGGGAAGTGATCGCCTATGGATCACGTCAGTTGAGGCCGCATGAGCAGAACTACGCTACCCATGACCTGGAGTTAGCAGCAGTGGTCTTCGCTCTGAAGACTTGGCGACACTATCTGATGGGAGAGCGTTTTACAGTCTTTTCCGATCATCAGAGTCTTAGGTATATCTTATCGCAGAAGGACCTGAACCTGAGACAGTGGCGATGGCTCGAGTTCCTCCAGGACTATGACTTTGAGATAGTCTATACTCCTGGGAAGGGGAACGTAGTAGCCGATGCCCTCAGCAGGAGGACGGGCATTCAGCTACTTGAGGAGGCGACGGAGCAGCTAGCCTCTTTGCAGATATCCTTCGTGGATAGAGATGGAGCAGCCTTCCTTCAGTCTCTCACAGTCACTCCTCCACTACTGCAGCGGGTCAGAGAGGCACAGCGTGAGGACGCTGACTGTGATACACGGTGTGCACAGATATCCTCGGGATAGGCACCTGATGGTTTCTCCCTTGAAGCAGAGCACAACATCCTTTTCAGAGGACGTACCATGGTACCAGTCGCTTTGCGAGAGGAAGTGCTGAGAGAGTTTCACACTTCTCCTTTGGCGGTACATCCTGGAGTGGAGAAGATGTACCAGGACCTCAGACGACAGCACTGGTGGTCGGGCATGAAGAAGGCTGTAGCAGAGTTCGTTTCTCGATGCCTCACCTGCCAGCAGGTGAAGGCAGAGCATCAGGTACCAGCAGGCTTGGTACAGCCCTTGGAGGTTCCGGAGTGGAAGTGGGACGACATATCTATGGACTTCATGACTGGACTTCCACGCACTTCCAGAGGTCACGACTCCATCTGGGGGATTGTTGACCGACTCACCAAGTCGGCACACTTCTTACCCATCAGAGAGCAGGGCTCAATGGAGATCTTGGGACGTCTCTACGTTCAGGAGATTGTGCGGCTCCACGGTGTGCCATCATCTATCGTCTCCGATCGAAATGCTCGCATTACTTCCCGGCTTTGGAAGGGGTTACAGGAGGCGTTCGGGACGCAGCTACGTCTGAGCACAGCCTTTCACCCTCAGACGGATGGTCAGACGGAGAGGACCATTCAGACTCTCGAGGACATGCTCCGCGCATGTGTCCTCGACTTTTGTCGTAGCTGGGAGGACCACCTACCCTTGGTGGAGTTCGCGTACAACAACAGCTACCACTCCACCATCGGGATGGCACCGTAAGAGGCGTCGTACGGCCGACCTTGTAGATCTCCTTTGTGCTGGACAGACCCTGGGGAGTCCGCACTTGTGGGACCGAAGATGGTCCAGGCCACGATAGAGAAGGTCCAGGTCATCCAGGAGTGGATGAGGACAGCTCAGAGCCAGCAGAAGTCATATGCTGACAGGAGGCGGAGGCCACTAGAGTTCGAGGATGGTGACCACGTCTTCTTGCGGGTCTCACCTTGACGTGGTATTCGGAGATTTGGCCGAGGCAGCAAGTTATCTCCGCGCTTCATCGTACCCTTCCAGGTTCTCAGCAGGATTGGTGAGGTGGCTTATCGCCTGGCTCTACCACCTCAGTTGCACCGGGTGCACGACGTCTTCCACCTGTCTCAGCTGAGGAGATACGTGCATGACCCGACGCACATCATTGATCATGGGGAGCTTGACGTTGACGATGGGGAGACTTTTACGGAGGTCCCGGTGGAGATAGAGGATCAACAGGAGTGGGTCCTGCGTGGGCGATCGATTCCTCTTGTGCGCATCAGATGGCATCACGGGAATCTCCAGGAGAGCACATGGGAGTGGGAGGCTCAGATGCGTGCTCAGTACCCTAATTTGATTCCCTAGTTTTTGATGTATCTTTACGGGGACGTAAAGCCCTGAGGTGGGAGTAATATAAAGACCCGTAATATTCAAGGGAAATTTTTTCTTATTTTTCTTTAGAATTTTAGAAGAGCGTGGTTTCAGACGGAACCTGATTCCGAGGCCCGGATTGCCCGGAATCAATTTCCGAAGTTTGGCTCGGGTACGTTCAGTGAACGAACGCGCGGGAATTCCTAACTTTTGATCCGGTGCTCGGAATTGAAATCTGAGGGCACCGATGAACTCGCAGCGCCGATTTTCGCTTAAAGAGACCTTTTCGGAAGTTGCGTTTGTTGCGGGATGAAAGTAAGTTTTTGGGAGAATTATAAAAAGTTGAATAAAAAAATGTGGAATTCTTTTTATTTTACTTTTGTAGGTTAACTCCTCTCAAAGGGAGTTAGGGGTGGGACCCACACCCACTTAACCTCCCTTGAGAGGAGTAAGTGTGGTGGGACCCACACGAACCTAAACCTCTCATCTTCCCCCTTAAACTCCCCCTTTAATTTAAGATTGCAAGTTGGTTAATTAATGGCTTGAGTTGTCTTAATTCAAACCATTGAAATTCAAATGGTTGGATTGACTTAATAAAATAAGCTCTTACCTTATTTTGTTGGGTTAGAACTCTTTAGCCAACTTGTGAGGATTTTTTGAGAGCTCCTCCTCCTTCTTCTTCAACCTTGACGAAGAACGCTCAAACTCCGACGAAGAACGCCGCTCCTCTCTTCTTCGTCTTCCGTGTCAACAAGAGGGAACGCCGCTCCTCTCTTCTTCGTCTTCTGTGTCAACAAGAGGGAACGTCGCTTCCTCCTCGGACTCCCTTCATCGACATAAGAAGTTTCTCCAACGACGTGCCTCTTCGGACGTACCTCTGCGTCATCGGATTTGACGAACGATTACCATATCGCCGATCTCCACGACGTTGTCTTCCGCGGGACGTTGGCAATCTTCGAACTTATACCCAAGGTAGGGGTTGTTGTTTTTTGTTTATTTATTTATCCTTGTTCATGGTACATGCATGATTAACGTAAGGATTTTTAAGTTGTGTTATCATTTAACGTGAGGGGGCCGGACCGCATGAACACGGCTGAACCCCCTCCATCGTTCTTGTTGAATTACCTTGAGGGTGGAAACAAGGTGGCGTGGTGCCGTCGCACCACGCGGTTAATCGTGCAATTATATTACGCGACGCCGTCGCGCCCGCGCCATGGAAGAATCATCAAGAACGCGACGCTGTCGCGCCGCGTTGAAGAAAATCAATGGCACGACAGAGGGATGCAGTGTCGTTGCACCACGCCGGATGACGAACACCGCGGCCGGTTCCGGGCCGTGGCGGAACGAGAAGAACGGCGGCCGGGCCGCCGGCGTCGGAAGCCGAAGAGGGGACCAGATTTTCCGGTCCCGTTGGAGAAAACCGGCCGGCAGTTGGCCGGCCAGAAGGTCAAAGGCCGGGGGAAATAAATTCCCCCGGCCAGCTCTAAAAACCCCCCTCATTTAAGAGGGGGGCGGTTTCCTTGTGGGGGGGCAGCAGGCCCCCCGGTTTTCTTCAAGCCGGCCGCCACGTGGGGGGCCGTTTTTTTTTTCAAAGGGCGCGGCATATAGCCGCGCCGACTCTCCAATCAGGCGGGGGCTTAGCCCCCGCGCGCTGCCTCCGTGCGGCGATGGGCCGCCGCGCCGCCGGCCGGGCCGGGTCGGACCCGGGTTGGGTCGACCCGTTTCGGGTCGACCCGGTGCGGGCCGACCCAGGGGGGGTCGGGTCGGGGAGGCCCGGATCCAGACCCCCCCGTTTCGAATCAGTTTTGGTCTTTTGGCCATAACTTGAGCCAAGAACCTCCGATTGACGAACCATCTACGGCATCACGATCCTTGGATCGAGACGGTCGTTTCGATATATCGCACTCAAGGTTTCGGATTACTTTGAGTTCGTCCGGGTTGGTTCCTTCACGAAACCAACCGGGCCTTCGGAGCGGAAACGCTCATATCTTGAGCTACGGACGTCCGATTGACGTGCCGTCAGCTGTGTTGTGTTCCTCTTAGTGAGACGGATCTTTTGGCATACTCCGCCCGAGGTTTGGAGGCAGGTGGTGTACGGTTGGGTTGGTTTTTCCTTAAAAACCAACCGGGCCCCGGGGACAAAAATGCCAATAACTCTCAGACCGGGCGTCCGATCGACGCGCCGTCTGTTGCGTTGAGTTCCTGTTGACGATACGATACTTTTGGATACATCAACTCTAGACTTTGTGACAGTTGATGTATCATCCTCTCAGCTCCTGGAGCGGACCCTCCGAACGAGCTTGCTGTGTGCGGAAACCCTAGTGCTGGCTGCGACTGTTACTGTGACTACTACTACTGTTGCTACTGCTACTGTGACTGCGACGACGATAGTACAGAGATCCTGTGTGGATTCGACGACAACGACTTCAGCACTCAGCGATCCTACGTGGATCAGTGCTACAGGTCCTGTGTGGGCCCGATCCTGTGTGGGTCTGATCTTGTGTGGGTCTTTGCGCTCAGCGGTCCTGTGTGAACCTGCGCCTACAGGTCCTACGTGGGCCCGATCCTGTGTGGGTCTTTTGCGGGGGTTAGTTACCTATCGATCCTTCGTGGGTCTGACGACTTAGATGGATCAGAGATCATCTTTATCTTCTTTTGAAGAAGTATATCCTGTGTGAGCTGAATCCTGTTGCTTTCCTGTGTGGATTGTGTTGTGCTATCCTGTGTGGATTACGTTTTGCATTCCTGTGTGGAATACGTTTACTTTCCTGTGTGGACTGAGTTGTACTTGGGCTCGGAGGTTGGAGCATATTTGAATTTGATGACTTAGGTATATGTATGGGCATATACCTAAGCAGTGTCGGTTGTTACTTCGTGATTGTACCTTTCTTCGTGGTTTATCCTTTGTGGATTTGAGAGACCTTCAGGGGTCTCGGGGTCCCTACTGAGTAAGCTTATACTCACCCCTGCACGGGCTTTGCCCGCACTACGTTGTGTTGGTTGCAGACGACGGACATCGTTGACCTTAGCTGAGGCTTGCAGAGCAGGACGGTACCTGGAGGTGGACCACTGGGCGGGTCGTGCTCGGAGCGGACGGCGGGACCCGTGGAGCAGTGGAGCTATCTGTACCCACCCTTCAGGTGGGATTTCCAGTGGACAGCTCGGTGTAGCGGCTTTTACTTTTCAGTTGTTGTTTTCCCCTTTCGAGTTGTACTTTACTTTCTGTTTGGGTTTGTATACTGGCCCATTTACTTTTCCGCACTTTCAGTTGTACTCTGGTTTTGTTTAGTGTTTACTTTCCGCTTGCTTACTCTGTGGTGTTTGTTTACTTTTCAACGGCAATGCCTTCCCTTTTTACCGGGATTTACGCCTTGGTGCTAGTCGCCAGCCCCTGGCCTATGGAAGGCGGGCTTGGGGTAGTCACGGCAGGGACCCCGAGGGCGGGTCGTGACATGATACATATTTATTAATCCCAATATATTGTTCTCTAATATATTTATATAGGGTTTCTTTACATTTTAATTCCATTTTACCATCATTTTAATAAGACCAAAGGAATATTTTTTATGGAAAATGAGTTTGATTTTCTATTCATTGGGGAGCCCTTTTCTTCAATGTGCATAGTTTATTTAAAACATTTTCAATATTTTTTTAATATTCTTCAGTTATTTATAAAATAAATGTTTTTCAATAATTTAATTTAAAGTAAGTGTTTTAAAAAGGAATAATCTAGTGTGTTTCCAAAAAAAGGCACCTGATAATGAATTTTTGAATATAATCGAGTTTTTGAATACACCGCATGAACATATTTATTAATTATTTCGAATAATATTTGATTTGAAGATTAATTTACCAAATTCCATTTTTTCAAATAAAATTTGTTTCATAATAATGTTGAAATTTATAGATTTTGGATTAGTCATTTCAAAATGAAAAGAGTATTTTCCTCAAGGAATGATTCAATAGTATTTAAAATAAACTTTCATATATTTGAAAATAATTTGATGCATATTATACTTTACTATGGATATAATAAAATTATACCCTCAATTATATCACATTAGTTGGATTTAGATCATGTTATCTAGTTTTAACAATAAATTTTTTTTTACACTTCATATTATAACTTCCGAATATAGATAATTATATTTATTTTGTTCTAAATTTATCATTCACACCATTTATATTAAAATTTAACTACATTTAGTATGTAATGTGAGGATCCAATTATAGACCAAGATACATCTATAGGACTCAAAATAAAATATAGTTTGGGTACACAGTGTATAAATTACCTTATTACGAATGACATTATATCTAGATGTATTTGTAAGAATATGATAACATTTGAAATTATGAATTCTATAATTAATAAAATAGTTATTGAAATAAATCTGATTTTTTATTTTAATATTTTATCTGTTGATTTAGTCACCTTTTACTATATATGTTCTAAAGAATATTTTATTATTATTTACCACTTACATATTATCCTTTATTTATTTTTTGATAGAATTGTGTTGGTCAGAGTGGATACTCAAGAGGGGGGGGGGGTGAATTGAGTTCCAATTAACATTTCTATTAAAAATTATTTCTATTAAAATCCACCAATTTAAAAAATAAGTTAAAATGTAGTGAATTTGTAAAACTGTAAGGGTTCAATTAGGTTCTCAAAATATTGGGTAGGTCTTAGTTAATTTAATCAGAATATTAAATAATCTTTTGAAACTAACCTACTGATTTACAATAGTTACAAACACTTGCTAGATTAACTATCATTATAACTTTAAAACAATTATATATTTCAAATTAATTTGCAACGGAATATAAATTTTATATTATACTTTAGACTTAATCTATGATGCTCAGTAGATGTAACCATGAGGTTCAGTCTCATGCCAAGACTTATTCCTCTCAAACAATTTATATAAATTTGATCCACAACCTGGACTAGGGTAAATAATAGTACAAAGACTATCCAGGTACTAAAACCTCTACCACAGTTCTTCATGGGAAAACAAAAACAACATCACACTAGCTGTCTAGATCCTAGTTGACTTCTACCATTGTCCATAGTGGGATACAAGAGAGTTATAGATGATTTGTGTGAGGATTTATAAATCCTCCAGGTTAGCACAGGATACAGTGTGTGTGTAAAATATAAAGAGTATGCACACTTCTCAAAATGTAAATAAAAGAATCATTGAGATTGTATATATGAGTTTTAAAATTCCCTAGTGATGTGAAATGAAACCCGGGACTCCATTGATTGATCAGGAATGCTTCTGAGTTCTTCTCTGGTTTTTTCTGAAAAACATATGGTCGTTTCCTTCAATTTCAGTTTGATCATCATGAGTGTATGAAGATCTTGTTTTAGTTCTCCAATCCTTGGATAAGGTGCAGATTATGTTCTATTCTTGAATCAATTTCATTGTGTATGTCTAGTGTTCTTCCAGTATGGAGGTATCTTTGTGTATGCACTACTTTTCAACACTCTTCATCCCTTATTTTTCACAATGTCTTTGCAAGACATTTTTCCTTCCTTTTATAGCTTTCATCTCCGGTAATGGGAATGATTACCTTTTTACACGTACGAGGTACTGTTCCCTATAATACCAACAACTATCATTATATAAAATTAATTTCATTAAAATAATCAAATATCATTGTTAGTGTTATTTTAATAATATTGACAAAGTATAGAGTTGAAGAATCAGTGACTAGTTAAGTATTTCATTAGTAGCTCTCTGTTGGTAGACTTGTAACGGTGGACTTTGTATAGCGGTGATCTCCAATCAGTAGCCCTTTATTCATTTACTCATATCTCCTTATATCAATATCAGTTACTTCGTGTATCTGTAACTCTATGTACCGGTGACTCCTATTGGTAGCTTTGGTCTTTCGGTAGCTCACCTTTATATCGGTGAACATAAAAGCGGTAGACCTTCTTATTCCGGTAGACTTACTCTAATGGTATCACTCGTGTAACAGTAGCTTGAGTCCATAGACTTTTATATTGGTAGCCTATTCATACCGGTAGCTCCGTTCTGTACCAATGATTAAGTGCCTACCAGTGGACTTATGCACACTGGTTGACTTGTTCTATCGGTATCTCTGCTTCTATCAGTATTTTTTCTATATCGGTGGATCCTTTCTATAATGGTATATTTTATTGGTAGCTCTGAGTATTAGTGAGTTCTCTATCGGTACACTGAATCTATCAATGACATTTTCTTACCAATGGACTTACACATACCGTTACCTCTATCTTATGCAACACATATCTATATTGTGTTAGAATTATTTCATCTTACGTTTAAACATAGATAAGAATTGATTAATATATTCCAATGATTATTCTTATATTCTTATCAACTCAATAGTAGTATGAGAATATAAATAATACATAAATGAACATTATTTTGGAATATCATCATATTAAGACATAATTGAGATTATAAAAATATGTGAGGTCAATAATCTCCCCCTTTTTGAGAATCACAAATTAGGATATGAGAATTCCAAAATAATCAAAAATGTATTAGAGGATATATCATTAAATCCAATTGTATCATAGATAATAATAAAAACAATAATAATAATAACAACACACCATAGGTAAAAATGTAATATTTGAAATGATAAATGTATTAGAGGTTGAATTAAAAGAAATGGTATCAAAGATACAAGTATGTTAGGCTTCAAATCATAGTAGCTATCCCCTTTATTTCTCCTTAGTTCTCCCCCTTTGTGATTAGTGAGATGCTGGAAAGATCAATGATAGAAGGAAGAAAATGGAAGAGAAAAGAAGACCATTTGTATTTCATGGTGAAAAAAGTTACAGAGAAGTAAAAAAAGTGATTCCTATCAAATATCTTATCCACCTATTCAATCTATGTTCTCAATGTGAGATTTTCCCTTGGGATTAAGAGAGGATTTAGGCTTTGTCGATGAAGGTGGAGGTTTAGGACCACTAGAGATGATCATAAGAGGTAGAGCTACTGAAACTGTTCCTGGCGTGTACTGTGGAGCTCTCTGGGTGATCATAGGAGTAAGGCTTCGGATGGCTTGAACTGGTGTCATTAGAGGAGGAGAAGTAGTAGAGGTTGATACAAGGAAAGCTGGAGGTACAATCACTGGCCAAGAATGAACATGAATGAAATGCAACAAGAGATTTCGTAAATCCATAATGAGTCATCCTCCTCTTTCCATTGAAAAAATTAAATTGTCCTTGTTCTCCATGAATTTTTCTATTACAGGTGTCAATTCTATGAGCTTGCTGACTTGTTCTCTATAGGCTTGATTGACTGGTGGTAGCTTCATGTTTTCTAACATAAGATTGAAATGGTTGTTGAGCTGATTCTTGGTATCACCCCCTTGGAAATAATAGTCTACCTTGTCTTTCACCTCTTTCTAATAAGTAGAAGCTTCTATCATATAGTCCTGACCAATCTTCAAGATATCTCTAGTGGTATCTCTAGTAGAAATCACCACTTTAGTCAGATCAGATGAGTTCACAGAGCCACTGGTTGATGCTGAACCAAGATCCTCCTTCATCAATGCTCTAATCTGATCCAAACCCACTGATGGTTTGGAAGATAGAGAACTAATAGAGAAGATCACAGTTTCGTTGAAACTCTTAGTTTGCCCACTAATAATATTTTCACACCCGAATCTTGCGTTCTAACATGGTTTTCTATAGAATTCTTAAATTCCTAAAAAAAACTAAGACCATTTGTCTAACCACACTCTTCACATAAGCCAAATCCTTGTCTTCTTGAGATTTAGAACTCATATAGGATTCCAGAGAGATAACTGATTACTTTGAAATTTCAACATTCTCTGCCAGTCTAGATACTTGAGTCTGGAAAGCTGTAACTTCATCCACTATCTCTTTCACAAATGTTGACACATTACAACCAAGAGAGAGTTCGAAGGACTTTTCTAGATTGCGCATCTCTTCAAAAAAGAAACTCTTTGACTCAGTAATAGAAGCACTCAAAGACTCTTTCATCTCATTCTTTAAGGATTCAAGATCGGTCCTGGTTATCATATTTTCAGGTACAACTGCAGGTGCTCTTCCAGACACATTACTAACCACTGAGTCAGTCATAACCGATTTAATGGATGACACTAAGGATACTTCTATTTTTCTTATTTCTTCCACAAAATTGGCATTAATATAAGACTTTAACTTATCTATATAACCATTTCTAACCACATCTTCAGGTAACAACTGTGATTGAATATCATAATTGACTTTTGGTCGACTGAGGGATGTCTCATTATCAGAATATGGGTAATCCAATCCACAAACAAAAAAACATGTGTCTTCTGCCTAGTCTTCAATATCATTGGATACTGAAACAATGTCAAAATTGGTAGGATGCCCCCCCCCCTTAACTGGTGAATTCTCTTATACAGCAATGGAAACCTCAGCAGCTCTATCTTCCACATCATAATCCACTATAATTATTCGATTTCTCTAACAACAAGAATCTCCTATAGAATAGGTACAGGTCTGTTAACATCATCAATCTCCTTAGAAAGCATTAGGGAGTGTCCAATCAATAGACTAAGGCTCAACCTGGTAGAAACAGATGCTTCACATGAATGAACTTCTAATTCATTCTCTCAAGAATCCTCTTCTGGATCTGATCTCTACTCGTCTTCCTCTTCCATAGGTACCTCTTCATTGATTACACCCAAAACATTTTCATTACTATGTAGGATCAAAGAAGCAGTTTCCTTTTCTTGTGATATAATTTTAGGAGTTGGTATAGGAGGCAAGTCTGGATCTCCTCCATCTACTGCAGAGGAATACTCCTCTTCAAAATCATCACTATATTATGGCTCCTCTACATCTGGTACTAGACCAGGATCCCTTACATCCTTAGGACTTGTAGTATGATCCACAAGATTAAACTTATCATATAGCTTCTTATCATTAGTAACCCATTATCCTCTCCATGGGTTCAAGTTTATCTTCATGTATTTGAGAACTGTGCTTGTGATACAAAATTTATTCCTTAATACCACTATCTCATCTTGAGACTCAGCTACCCCCTTTACTTTAATCATAACAGAAATCATCTTGGCAAAGAATAAGGCTTTGGTCTTTGATTTGGGTCTGGTCGTATCCTCCATTTGAATCATTTAAAACCTACATAGATTAACATTAACTCGATGTCTCAAGAGATGTAACAGATCGATATCTTGATATCTCAGATTTTCAAAGTCCCCTCTCCTTGGGCTTAGCACATGTTGTACAAACATGAACATCAATATGTTCTCTCCATCCATTTCAGCAGCCACCACCTTTCATTGCTTTCCACTACTGTTGAGCTCTTCTAAGGCAGTATAATAGTCAAAAATATCACTGGTAGGTGGTACTGTCTTCGATGAATAACCATAAACTCCTTGATGTGGTACACTCAGGTACTCATCCCACTCAACTGATGAAAAAGATATTTCCTTTCCATTCACAAATGAAATCATTCGATTATAATCTTCTGATTTCTCAAAACTCAAAAACTCATAGAACTGTTTTACTAGCTTTGGATTGTAGGGGCCATTATTATTTTAGAATAATTATACCCATTTCTGATCTTCCAGTACCTCTAGAACTAGCGATTTACTAGATATCATCCATTCATAACATAGCTATTTCTCGATTACAATATATCTATGTTGTAAATGTGGGTTCACAGGATGCCTCCTAGACCTTGTTCTACTAACATTGCTACTTGCTTCAGTTCCCGTCTTCTACTTCTTTTCATTCGGCTAATCAATGTCATCTCTGACAGTATGAATTTTGGTTTTTTCCATTTCTGGTTCGAGGAACTTAGGGTTTTTCACGAGATATGGCAGATAAGACTTGAGGGTAAAGGGTTTGAAGTGGATCAAGAATTATCTAAGACATAGTTATGTCATTAAAGAATCCTAAATTAAGTTATTAAAATATAATAAGTAAAGTATAAACGATACACATCGGGTGGCTAAAAATAGAATTTTAAAACAGTGCATACGTAACGGTGGGATATACCGATGAGAACACCTAATAGTGAGGTTTATCTATCAATGAGGTCCACTAATGATGAGGTCCATACCGATGAGGTATATTAGTGTGGTTTCATACCGGTGAGGTATAACAGTGAGGTTTACTAACAGTGAGGTATAACGGTGAGGTTTACTAAAATTGAGGTATAATGGTGAGGTTTACTAACAGTGTGGTATAACTGTGAGGTTTACTAATAGTCTGATTCTATCATTCTTAACTCATGTCTAATGTAACTTTGCCTATCCGAACATAGAGGTTTGGTAAAAATTTCAGCTAATTGATGTTCAGTACCTATATATTCAAGAGTAATATCACCTTTTTGGTAGTGATATCTCATAAATTGGTGCCTTATATCATTGTGATTGGTCATAGAGTGAGATACAGGGTTCTTCGAAATATTAATTTCACTAGTGTTATCACAATTAATTTAAACATGCTTAAAATTATATCCATAGTCAAAAAGAGTGTGTTTTATCCACAGAATTTGTGCATATCATCTACCAGCAACTATATACTATACTTCAGCAGTAGAAAATTCAATAGAATTCTGTTTCTTGCTACACCAGGATACTAAGGATTTTCCTAATAAATGACATATTCCAGATGTTCCTTTACTATCCAACTTGAAACCAGTAAAGTCAGCATCTGAATAACTCATTAATTCAAAAGATTGTCCTTTTGGATAAAACAAACCTAATTTTGTAGTATGTTTAATAGATTTGAAAATTCTTTTAACAGCATGTAAATGAGATTCTTTTAGATTGGCTTCAATTCTTTCACACATACACACACAAAACATAATATCTGGTTGACAAGTAGTAATGTAAAGTAAGATACCAATCATACCTCTGTAATTGGTTTGATCCACTAGTTTTCTAATTTTATCAATGTCCAACTTACAAACAATACTCATAGGTGTATCACTTTCCATAATACTCTTAAAACCAAAATGTTTTAAAAGAACCTTTTTATATTTACTTTGATTCCAAATAATACCATATTCATTTTTAAAAACATGAAATCCAATAAAATATTTGAGTTCTCCCATTAAAATCATTTCAAATTCATTTTTCATACTCTTTGAAAAATCAGTACATATAGAATGTTTAGAAGGTACAAAAATAATATCATCAACATATATTTGTACTATCAAAACATGTTTAGAAATTATCTTAATAAAAAGAGTTGGGTCAGCAATCCCTTTAGTAAAACCTTATGAGATAATAAAATTTCTAAGTCTATCCTACCAAGTTCGTTGAGCTTGTTTTAAACCATATAATGCTTTAGATAGCATGAAAAATCGATTTTTAAATTGAGGATTAGCAAATCCAGGTGGTTGTTCAACAAAAACATCTTCAATTAAACACCATTTAGAAAAGAACTTTTAACATCCATTTGTTATAACATGAAATTCAGATGAGCAGCATATGCAAGTAGGATCCTTTTAGCTTCTAATCGAGCTAAAGGGGAAAAGGTTTCTTCATAGTCTATTACTTCCTCTGGACTATACCCATGGGAAACTAACCTAACTTTGTTTCAAACTATATTTCATGACTCATCAACCTTGTTTCTAAAAACCCATTTACTGCCTATGGTCAAAGTGTCCTTAGGTCTTTCAACTAATTCCCAGACACTGTTTCTTTAAAATTTATTTAACTCTTCATGCATAGATATTACCCAAAATTCATCATTGATTACATAATTGACATTTATAGGTTCTAACTGTGAAATAAAGGCTTGACGTTCAACCTGGTTTCTTAGAGAAGCTCTAGTCTATGTCCCTCTATCATGATTACCAACAACAGCATCTGAAAGATGATTCTTTAGAATCCTAGTTGATATAGTAAAGGTGGGACTAGAAATTTCAGGTTCATCTGTAGGTTCGGGTTCAATAGTAGCAGGTTCTGAAAAGTTTTTAGAACTGGATGTCTTTACCACAGGTTTATTTAATTAATCATTATAGTCCAGAATAGAAAATGTTTCTTCCAGACTTTCAAGGGAATATTTGTGTTCATGTGGATCAATTTCATCAAACATGATGTGAACAGATTCTTCCACAAATTTGGTTCTTTTATTAAAGACTCTATAGGCACTACTAGTTAAAGAATAACCAAGAAAAATTCCTTCATCACTAATAGAAGAAAACTTGTCAATATTATCCTTTTTATTGAGAATAAAAACATTGCATCCAAAAAATCTAATGTAATTAACATTAGGTTTCCTTAGGTTCCACAACTCATAATCGGTTTTCTGGAGAATAGTTTTGATCAAGACTCTATTAATAATATGACAATCAGTATTTACAGCTTCAGCCCAAAAATAAATCGGTATTTCATATTCATTAAGCATGGTTCTTGAAATTTATTGTAGGGTTCTATTTCTTCTTTTGACTAGAACATTCTAATGTAGTGTCTTATAGGTAGAAAAGTTTTGATTATAGCCATTGTGTAAGCATTAAGATTCAAACTCTTGATTTTCAAAATCTTGACAATGATCACTTCTCAAATTCTTAATCTTAAGTCCACTAAGGTTTTCTACATACTTGGAGTATTTAATAAAGAAAGAACAAGCTCCACTCTTGTGAGTTAAGAAGTATACCCAAGTGTACCTAGAATAGTCATCTACTAAGACATAGACATAGTGATTCCCATTTAAACTTGAAACTCTAGAAGGTCCAAAAAAGTCCATTTAAACTAACTGGAGAGGTTGAGAAGTTGAATCTTCTTTCTTTGATTTAAAAGAAACATTATTTTTCTTTCCCATTTGACAGAAATTACAATCTTTATCAGCTGGGAATTAAAGTCTAGGAAGGTCACTAACTATGTTTTTCCTAGTCAGTTTTCTAAGTGAATAAATTTTGCAGTGTTCTAATCTTTTGTGCCATAGCCAAGACACTTTTTGAAAAGCATTTAAGAAATTAATTTTTTGTTTTTCTATAGAATTCAAATCAAAAGCATAAGCATTTTCATTTCTCAAATCGGAAAATACTATAATATTTTTTGAATTAAAAACATTACAATAATCATTTTCACATTTAACATTAAAACTATAATCACATAGCTGAGAAATACATAACAGATTATATTTAAGTCCATCAACAAATAAAACATTGGAAATTAAAACTAAATCAGTGTTACCAATCTGGCCTAGGCCGATGATCTTTCCTGTAGAGTTATCACCAAAGGTTACGTGACCTCCGTCAACTTTGATTAAACTCTAGAAGCATGAGTAGTCTCCAATCATATGCCTTGAACATCCACTGACAATGTAACATACCTTCTTATGAGAACTTTTCAAGAAAGTTTCCTACAAAATAGGTTTAGATAGAAAATGATTTTGGTACCTAGATTTTCTTGGGTCCAGACAGGTTAGAAAGAAATGATTTAGGTACCCATATTTTTCTTATGGGTCTCAAATAATTTACAGAATCAATAGATTTTTTAAGGTAAAAATTATTTGATCTATAACCATATGAATAACTAGTTGAAGCATATAAATATTTTGAACTAGAACTAGCAGCATTCAGTCCAGATTTAGAAATAAATCTAGTTTCAGTAATATGTCAATGTCTAGGCTGATAGCCTATTCCAGTGGTATATTTTTCCGCCACTTGTTTTCCTAAATTTTTTTTAAGAGTATCTGTTCCATTTGTGAATTTCTCAAAATCCTTCATTAGTTGATCATTAGAAAATTTCAGTTCAGTATTTTTCTTAAGTAATTGAGCATTCTTTTCCTTCTCTATATCAAGAGAAGATTTAACAGAGCTGGTCAAAGAATGTTGTTTCTTCAAGGCATTATACTTTTCCTTAATCTGATTACAGGTTTCATCTCACATATAACAATATTCAAATAATTCTTAACAAGAGATATTATCAAATTTATATTCATAAATAGCTCCAGAATAATATGAATTTAAAGGAGTATCCACCGTTACCTCAGATGTGTTTGTCAGGAAACACATATTAGCTTTCTGATATTTTTCATCCTGATTAGAATCAGAATCACTTGAACTATCCTCTAAAGCACTCCAAGTTGATTTCATAGATTTCTTGTACTTTTTGTACATTTAGTCATGCTTCTTCTTTAATTTCAATTTTGGACAGTCTACTTTTACATGTCATATCCTTTTTCACTCATAACAGACAATCTCATCACTCTTATCAGACTTCTTCCAATATTTCTTCAAGTGACCTTTGTCATCATATTTTCCTTTATAATTTGATTTTTTGATGAATTTATTCTTCATGTAGAGCTTCTTAAATCTCCTGTCTATTTGAGCCATCTCATCATCACTGTAAGTGTCTAAACATTCACTTTTTGAGCTTTCAGTAGGTATGTGAACTCTTTCTTTATCCTTGTTATTTGCAGCAGATGTCTTAAAGGCTACTGACTTCTTCCATGGTTCATCATATTCTTCCTTGTTTACCTTAAGTTATTCTTCATACATCATAAGCTTACCAATTAATTCCTTAACAAGCAGTGAAATTGTATCACACTATTCTCTTATGGAGACAGATGTGCCTCTCCATCTTTCTGGAAGACATGTTAATATTCTAATGATCTTTTCTTTTGCAGGAACAGCTTTTCCAAGAGAGATAATAGTGTTGAAAATCTCATTGAACCTGAGATACATGTGAGAAATGGGTTCATCAGGCTTCATTTTAAAATTATCATAATTAATAGTAATGATATTTAGTCTCATTTCTATAACATTGGTTGTTCCCTCATGAGAAATACTCAAAGAATCCGTAATTTTATAAGTAGTTTTACTAGAAGATATGGGATTAAATAATTCATCTCCTAAAGTAAAATACAAAGCATTTATTTCTTTATAATTATTATTGTAAGTTGTTCTATCAGTTTCATCCAATGTAGTTCTTTCAGTTTCTGGAATCCTATACTGAGCCTCTATAGCAGTCCAAATGTCAAATCCCATACTCTCCAAATGATTTTTCATTTTAAGTTTCCATTGAGCATAATTTGTACCATTAAAGAAGGGTGGATTTTTGGTAGCAACACCATCTAATATATTGTCTGTAATTAGATTTTAGAAAAAATATTTAAAGAGATAAAATTTAGAACTAACCGAAATTTATTATCTTTAAGATATAGCTAAAATCACAGTTTAAAAATAGAGCGTTTCGAAAACCTTTAAAAAAAACAATCATTTGATACCTTATGTTGGTCGGAGTGTATACTCATTAGGGGGTGGGGGTAAATTGAGTTCCAATTAAAAATTCTATTAAAAATTATTTCTATTAAAATACCCCAATTTAAAAACTATGTTAAACTGTAGTGAATTTGTAAAACTGTAAGTGTTCGATTAGGTTCTCAAAAGATTGATTAGATTTTAGTTGATTTAATGAGATGATTAAATTATATTTTTAAACAAACATACTGATTTACAATATTAACAATCACATTCTAGATTAATTATTAAAGTAAATTTAAAATAGTTTTATATTTCAAAGTAATTAGCAGTGGAATATAAATTATATAGTATACTTTAGACTTAATATAAGATGCACAAAAGATTTAACCAAGAGGTCCAGTCTCAAGCCAAGACATATTCCTCTCAAACAATTTATATTAATTTTATCCACACCCTGGATTGGGTTAAAAATAGTACAGAGAATGTCCAGTTACTAATACCTCTACCACATTTCTTCGTGGGAAAACAACAAAAATAGAACACTGGTGGTCCAGGTCCTACTTGACCTCTAGGACTATCCACATAGGGATACCAGAGAGTTATAGATGGTTAGTATGAGGATTTATAACTACTAAAGTTTAGCATAGGAGACAGTGTGTGTGTAAAATATAAATAGTACACACACTGCTCAAAATGTAAATAAAAGAATCACTGAGAGATTAGATATGATTTTTAGAATGCTCTAGTGATGTGAAATGTAGCTCTGGACTCCTTTGGTTGATCATTAATTCTTTTGAGTCATTCTATGGTTTTTTCAGAAAAACTGAGGTTCGTTTTCTTCAAGTTCAGTTTGATGATCTTGAGTGTATGAAGAGCTTCTGGTAGTTCTTCACACCTTGGATAAGGTGCAGCTTGTGTTCTCTTCTTGAATGAATTTCATCGTGTATGTCCAGTATTCTTCTTGTATGGATGTAGCTTTGTGTTTGCACCACTTTTCAACACTCTTCAGACCTTATTTTTCACACTCACTTTGTGTGGCCTTTGTCCTTCCTTTTATAGCTTTCAGCTCCATTAATAGGAATGATTACCTTTTTACACGTACGAGGTAAGATTCCCTGACATGCCAACAACTATCATTAAATAACATTAATTTCATTAAAATCATCAAATATGACTGTTATCATTATTTTAATAATATTGAAAAAGTATAGAGTTGAAGAATCAGCGACTAGTAAATTCATTCATCAGTAGCTCTTTGTTGGTAGAATTTTAATGATGGACTTTGTATAGCTGTGAGCTTCTATCAGTAGCACTTTGTTCTTGTAACAGTAGCTCCTTGTATCTATAGCAGTTACTTCGTGTATGATTAACTCTATGTACCAGTGAATTTTATTGGTTTTTTTGTTCTATCGGTATCTCGTCTTTATATCGGTGAAATTTATAGCGGTATACCTACTTATACTGGTAGACATACTCTAATGGTATCTATGGTGTAGCGGTAGCTCGTATCGGTAGACTTTTGAATCGATAGCCTGTGCATAATAGTATCTCTATTCTATACCAGTGATTATTTCCATACCAATGGACTTATGCACACCGGTCGACTTGTTCTATCGGTAGCTCTGATTCAATCAGTGGATGTTCTGTATTGGTGGATCCTTTCTGTAACGGTATCTCTTATCGGTATCTCTGAGTATTAGTGAGTTCTCTATCAGTAGACTGAATCTATCAGTGATATTTGTTTACTGGTGGACTTACACATACCAGTAGCTCTGTCTTATGAAACACATGTCCAGATTGAGTTATAATTATTTCATCCTACGTATAATCATAGACAAGAATTTATTAATATATTCCGATGATTATTCTTATATTCTTATCAACTCAATATTAGGGTGAGAATTTAAATAATATATAAATGAACATTATTTGGGAATATCAGCATATTAAGACATAGTTGATATTATCAAAACATGTGAGGTAAACACATTGGGTGTATGATTTCCCTTACAGAGCAACTGATAAAACCTTTTATTTTTTTACATTGCCAAGACTACCAATAAATGATCTATGTATGAATTTGGGTATTTACTATAATAAATAATAAATTTATCATGTGAATATTTATACTATATTCCATTCATTAAACTATAATGTGAGAATAATATATGTTTCTAGTCTCTCAAGACTATAAAACTATTTTATCCTCCATAATTTTATCCCATATTTTTTGTGATAATATAGTTAAATTACCATCGAATCTGGGTAACTGGATTTTGGGTGGTATAATAGGTATCAAGTAATTTTAGTATAAACCATGTAATGTAGATTTCTAAAGACATGTATTAAAATAAATGACCCTTTAAACTACTCTGTGTATAAATCTATTATTCGGTTAAAATAATAATGTTTTTTTATACAAAATTTTCTGTGGTTTTACTAGAAAATATTTTTGTACATGGATACTAGAAAGTTGATGAGTTTGTGAAATAGTGTCACTAGTTGTTAACAACTCTAAATGGGGTATATTGAAAATTATCTTGATCATCATTGGTTCATGTTGTGTGGTCCAATGACTTCATATATAGATATACACTCTGAGGGATATTATTTGGTTGATATACACACTCTTTTTAAACCACTATGAAATGTTTGAATTTTTTTAAGATTTCTATATATTAAAAAAGATGATAATCATGTAACATTATGATTAACCATGAATAAAATTTCATGCTATGTTAATTTTTTCACGAATAAGAGAATTATTCATTTTCATTAAAAATCGTTCGATCTAATCTTGTATATAATAATGGTTAGAAATGGTTTGTAGTAGATGGAATGGAAGTCAAATCAATGCATGTAATATTTATTGGGATTTCACTCTTGGGAAAGAAAATGATGATGGAGGTGGGTCTTGAACTAAATAAATAATAACTATATTGGGGAAGTTGGAGCAAGTTATGACTAAAAACCTTACCTGTATAATTAATCCAAGAGATATGTAATATGGTGTAAAATTATTAGACCATTTCGAGAAAAAAATAGTCACCATTATTCAATGGGACCATATATCATTTTGGTCATTGGAAATGTATATCTTCTATGGGGAACTTATTTATCTCCATATGATATAATGAAAGGGAGGAGGTTTCCATGTCAGTCTATCATCCCATTGCAGATGCCCATCAAAGATTACCATTGATCAAAAGTTCTAAGGATGTAATGTAAATAAATAACATATTGTGGAATGAATGTAAGGTAATTATATTTGAAAAATATTTTCCACTTACACAATGAGAAAACATGGAGATAAAATTCTAGAGTTTAAGAAAAATGAAAAATGAAATTTTTATAAGTATTAAGCAAATAATATAAGGTTAAACAAACATGTTATGAAAAACATACATAATCAAAAGTGTTAGATTCAAAATTTCATTAATGGGATAATTCCAATACTTCTAAGGGAGCTAGTCTCCCAAGCATTCATTCATATTTGGATATATTATAATCTTTTATCAAGAAAAAGAAGGAATTATCTAGATATTTTTACTTCAAATGAACGAAATATAATTAGTGGATGGATGGTAACTCTAGAAAAGAAAATACAGTGAAATTGTAGGATTGAAGGGTGGAATTTCCAACAAGTAATAAATTTGAAATTAAACATCATGGTAATTTCTCACTGATAATGAGATTTATCTTCAAGTGTAGTGATAAAGTCCATGAATCTCGCGAATGAAAAGGTGAGAAAGAAGATTCCAATGTTTAATGATTCTACTATAAAGTGATGGGGAACTTTGTGAATGATTATTTAGGATTAATAGTAATTTTACTAAAAAAAATCCTAGGTAGAAAGTTTGACCATATATGATCATTACAACTGAGTTTGAAATTCTTAAATATTTAGTAGATGATATGTTTCACAAATACAAAAAAAATAATTAATTCATTATTTTACTTTATATATTTTTACTCTATTATATCTTCCAAATTTTCTATGAAAAATATTAATATTCATAGAACCTTTATAATGTAAATATAAATAAGGTATCTTAGTTGAAATCATTCTATAATTTGGATATGTCAGATTGTTCTAATTAGGATACACTCGCTGTCTTTATTTACAAACATGATTGTTATTCCTATGGTTGAAATCTACAAAATCATTAATATTCATTATATTCCATATTCTATTGTGATATTATAATACTGAGTGAATAATAATTCAATTTTTTATTGAGATATGGAATCAATCATCTTAAGAGGGGATCCTATATCATTTAAAACATTTTTATATCCACCTCCAGTACCTCAACATAGTGAAATTTATGTTATATATGAGTTTAAATAAATTATGAATATAAATTTTTTCCTCAAAATATAAAAACTATATATTTTTTAGGAATACATATATATTCTCCCAAAAAACAATTTACCTGACCGTGATATTGATTTTTCTAATGACCATGTCTCTGATGAAACTTCTCTATATAATACTCTCTATTAGAAAACCGTAGAAAAATTATTGTACCCAAAAAAATATTAAATAAGCCGAATTCAAGGATAACTGCCAAGACAACATCACATGGTGGAAACACGATTTGGAGTTTCGTTATAAGGTATCTATATGTCCTTTTGATTCATTGTGGATAACCCTTGTTAATTTTTTATGAAGAAAGATGGGTCTATGTGTGTGTGCATCAATTATTGGGAAATAAAAATTATATAGAGAAAAAATATCACAGTCCTCACATTTATTATTTTCTAAATCAACTTCATGGTGATAAATATTTTTTAAAATATTTATTGTAATCATTATCCACAAGTTCCAAAAGTGGATATTACAAAGATAGAGTTTCATATGATTTATGAAAATTACATTATAATAGATAATTTATATTTGATTGAGTAATGAACCAAATATATTTTTCTTGGATCTTATAGATAGATTTTTCAATTATTATCTTTACCATTTCATTATGGTATGTACTGTTGATATCTTGATAAATTATAATGGTAATGATGAGCATAAGATCCATTTAGGAATTACTCATTAGTCTCAAATGGGAAAAGAGTTATATAAAAATTTAATAAAATATGAATTCCATCTTTAAGATGTTTTCAGAAATTATATATTGATAGTAAATATGGAATATAAATTAATCATTTAAAGAAAAATGAACAAATTGATGGAAAACACCCATTAATATAACTAGGTTAAATATTTTCCTTCTATTATAAAGATACTATCGATGACTTGTCTGAAATTTTTCATGATTATATAACTCATCAACCATGATGACATGTAAATGAGTTATATTCATACAATTTCATGAACAAGAAGAATGATTTGAATAATTAATATCGATGTTGGTCAGTGAACTAATATTTACTTTATCATAGAGATGGGATTGATTTTATATATATAGTGGTATATCAAACACGGGAATTAGAATTATATTTATAAATAATGATATTTTTGTTTCCTTTACATCAATGTAGTTAATGATTAATGGCCAAAATTATCCAAAATATGATCTTGAGTGTGATGTCATAATATTTTCATTGAAGATAAAAAGTAATTATAATTATAGTGAAATATATTAAATATATACCAATCAAAAAAGTTTTGAAATACACCTTCCCATAGAATGATATCAAAATCAGGGGAATGGAAATGATCAAACTTTCTCAAGGATTATGATTTCTTAATACACAGATCCTTAGGAAGTCATATAAGGTAGTTGAGCCACATAGTATGAATGATAATATAGTTCTGACTAAAATGAGGATTGAAAAAGTCTATATACTCATGGATTTAGTAAATTTGGATATAATAATTATTAAGGAAGTGGACATGTCACTTATATTTCAAATTATTGTAAAATATTCATTATTAGAGAAAATAAGAAAGATATCAACTTGATAATGATCGTATTCCAAAAAAAATGAAACCCATAAATGATGGGATATTATTATAATTCATTAATGAATACGGTATATTGAAATTCATAATAATTTTATGTGTTCCATTCAGTGATGATTTGAAAATTGTGTTATTAGATGAATCTAAAAACTCAAATTTCTTTGTACACCATTGTTGACGCTCCTTTTCGTCACATTGTCATAATGAATGGAATAGAAAAATACCTTAGCTCAAATTGATTCATCCTATGAAGAAAACATCAAAATTCGACAAAGGCATGAACAAGGCTTCAAATGCACATGTGCTGCGCAAGTTCTATCACTATCGTGCAAGTCCACTTGCACGACACCTAATGGTCACGCAAGTGACTTGTGCACCCTAAGTGATAACCGCCCGGGGTCTTCGCCAGCCTATAAATACCCCCAGTGGGCCCCACATTTGAGAATGAATTGTTTCCAAAATTTACATATAGAGCTCTGAACGCCCAAATATCTTCTTTAGGTCTTCCAATCACTTCTAAGGTAATTCTTTACCTAGAATGGAAGGTCTAAACAATACGAGTAAGGTCTAAGTGTTAGAATTCACTAACACTTGCGCGCCTAATTGTTTTACCATTAAGGTAAATAGACAGACTTGCATGCCGCCCTACGTCTTCACCAGAACTTGCGCTCACACTTCTGGAAAGCCTCAAGGGATAATACCAAGGGTTTGAGACAAGTCTCGTCCAAGTATTACCCTAGGGACTAAAAATCGTGCAAGTAACCATGTGTCGTAGAGGTATACCTGCGCGGCCATGACTTGCGCGCCCACGCAGTACCTGCGCGCCTTCAAGGACGTGCGCGCCCCTATCCTTTGGGGTGCCTTTCCTACTCATTTCACCCTTCTTATTCCATTCCACCTCTCCTATTAAAGATTCAGTCTTCAAGACACTCTTCAAAGTGATTAATGGCATGATTTCTTGATTTGACTTCCTAATCTGAAAGGAATTACGTTGAACATCTCTCAAAACCTAGTTATTTACACATCTTTATATCAATAAAGATTGAGATTTCATTCATTCAACCTCATCTTTTAAGATGAGAGAATCTTATTACTGGGCATCCTCTTTAGGACTAAGCCCCAAGTACTCATTAACCTTGGCCTCCTTTCTAGGAATAAGCCCCAGTCATAATTCCCATTAATATAGGCATCCTCCTTAGGAGTAATCCCCAGTCTTAAAATTCGCAAATATGGGCATCCTCCTTAGGATTAAGCCCCAAGTCCTTTAATTTTTCAAGTCCCTTAACTTGGGACTTCTTCTCAGGAGTATGCCCCAGGTCCCTTAATTTCTCTTAACCAATCTTAATTTCCTTTTGATCTGGGCTTCCTTCTCAGGATTAAAACCCAAGCATAAGTCCCCTCCAAACTTGTGCATCTTCCTTAGGAGTAAGCCCCAAGATTAGTGTATCCAAATCTCCATGAAAAACATATAACTTTATGGACCATGTTCATGGAATTCTTTTTTGAAGTAAATCTTAATGATCAACTATTTGGGTAGTCATACATACATAAGCCCCACATCATTTCTTATGATTGTATCTTTCATGGCCCAGTTGTTTGGATTTACCAATACCTCTTGTTTCTCACAAAGAGCTGACTAATGTGAGCTCAGAGTGTAAAAGTAATTATGAAATCTTCCTTTGAGCCATCAATCATAAACATCATGCTCAATTTCTCGAACTACGTGGGTTCTGATTCTTTTTATAAAACAAAGGATATGTAGGTAGCCCATCAGCGGGTATGATCCCAACTCTGAAATAATCAATGTCCTTCTGAATGACAATAAACTCCATGTGCCCCACTGAGTGGCTTTAAAACCAGTATGGTCATCATAATGACCAAGAGTATTTTATGAATCAAAGGATACCATTGACTAAGAATCTCTAATAAATATAGATGATTCTCTATTGATGAAGATCCTCGAATACATATAAAAGATTCTCTAAATCTCCTACATATAAATCATTGATTGTTACATCTAAAGGAAATATCATTTTTTACGTGGTAATGTAATAAGGATTCATGAACATATCTTACAACTATAAAGAGAGTTGTAGAGTAGACACTAATTCCCCTAAAAAGGTGTGATGAGTTCGACCTACCATCCCCTCGACCAAGGAAAATTCCTAAGCCTCATTAGTCCGCAACTAATGAACGCCTACCATTGGAAAGTAGGTTTATATGGATATGGAATTATTGGATGTTTCCGGTTCTACGAACAAACCCGTTAGAAACCGATTGAAATGTTTGAACCATAAATCGACGAGGTCATCCCCAATTCTAGAGGGAAACAAAACATGGTGAAACCGATGTGAATCCTTAACCAGGTTAAAATGATGTTTTACTTATTTGTTAGGCCCCTATTTAAAACTCAATGAGAGGGCCATAAAAACAATCATTGACATATGTGATCATCCAAAATATGTAGTGGCTGAATTTATCTTGATTACGTCTGTTATATCAAACAGGCACTCTTTTCCATGATTTTCTGCATTCTAAGAAATGGATTCTCTCAAGTTCACACCTCTGAATACCGCTGCTGCGAATGCCACTGCTGCTACTTCTGTTTGATCATCTTCCGCTCTAAGGATGACATCACCTACTCAGCATCTTCAACCCTGGGTATCAAACACACTGGTTAAGGAGTACTGTCAACACGGTACCATTCCAACTCTGGAGACTACCCGAAAATCCCTCTAAGTGAACAATTCACACCGGTCGTCCGGGCAATGACGACCAGTGATAAAGAAGCAGGCGGTGATAACCACCGTATACAACTGTTTCATGTTGTTATCCCCAGAACACAATCATCATTCACAGCCATATTATGCGGAGGTGAATGAACACACCCCTCAGGGCCTTAATTCAAGCAAATAGGAGATCTTTCCAAGGGTTCCTATTGAAAATCGCCTCCAGACTCGTGCGTCAGTGCGCCCTCAAAATGATGAGGGTGTCGACTCCAGGTATTCTGATTAGGTTCCTCGAACCCGAGCAGGAAAGACGAATCACCAGAGGCGAAATCTGGTTAACAGTGAGCAGGTTATCATCTTTTCCATCTCTGGAGAAGTCCACCAACCAATCTTGGTGGCAAGCAACGAGTAGGAACACACACCTGCCCATTTTAATTCCGCTGTCCAGCAGACTCATCTGGAAGCATCACGCGAATCCCGCCAGGCAATTCTGGAGGAGTATTATAGGTAGGAACATACACCTGTTTATATGTCCTCAACTGGTCAGTAGGCTCGTCTGACTACATATGACGGATCTCGTCAACCACATTCGGTGAAATGAAATCAGCATGCACATACACCTGCTAGTATTAATCAATCCTACCAACAATCTCGCATGGTAGCATTCGGAGAAGTCAGTCAGAAAGCTCTGGTGACAAATAGGAGGCAGACTCAACTCTCTGCCCCTACACTTGAGTACTATCAAGATTCACTGGCAGGAAAAGGAAGACAAGAGCAGGCACATACAACTACTCCAGGAATGGAATAGACGTATATCCTCATTCCGACAGTTGAAGTCACCAATCATATTCTATCAATGGTGAAAGAGCATAAGCAAATCCCTACTCATATTCTGGATGCTTTCCAGGATATTATAACAGCTTCTGCAACATCTCAGGGAAAGACACACAAATATGTCCCTAGCAGTGGAGTGACACATCAAAAGTTTACTCCGGAGCAGATACACACATTTTTTCCAGTCCAAGAGGGTTGTGGGGCATACTCCCCCATATCATATAGTCAACCAAGTCAGGCACATACACTTGATTTGAGTAGATATCTTCACCCTAAACTGGCCATTTCTCTTGATCAGGCACATAAACCTTCCCATAACAGCCAATTTCGTCAACGGGTGGTTTCCAAGGTGACTAAGAAGGTGTCTAGAAAGAAGACCTGCCCAGCACAGTCAAGAGATCAAGAGCCAATTTTTAACAAGTCATTTCTCGATGCTGGTGTTCTTGAAGCCCTCAGACATTTATCTGTTGGAATTCAAGATTCTACACCCTCATTTCCCAATAATGAGAACATTAATTCCGAAGGTCTTCAAAAGAAACTTCTTCATGAAGGCTTGCTTCATGAAAATTCGGTCGATATTGAAGTTTCATCTTCAGATGCTAGCCACAGGAATCCTCTGTGTGGTCAGAAGACCATGGAGAAAGAGATCTCATCTTTTGTTGTAACCAATCGTGGTGGTCCTCCCCATGATGATGAATTTTTCTGTGAAAGTCCTCTCCGCAGTAGTGATGCACATTTCTTTGAAAATTCTCTAGTGGACAATGTAGTTCCAAAAAAAGCCCTCTTATCTTGAGGCACATGAAAATGTGAAACCAGTCATGTATGATGCTTCATCTCTATCAGGTGAAATACTTTCTCAATCGGAAAATAGCCCAGGGTGTAGGTCATTCTCTGAACCACCCCTAAGTCATGAATCTTCTAGTTTGATCAGTAATTTCTCTACCAATATTGTTGAATCCGATGAAGCAACAAGGAAGCACCAGCTCTGGTCAAATTAGGTAGATGAATCTTCATTGAATGATAAAGAGGAAATGCTGAACATGAGAAAACAACTGGCGAAAGGTGATGTGCCAGTCATGTTTTGGCCTCTGGCTGACTCTCAGTATGACATTCTAGAGATGTTGATAGAATATGGAATTCATGATATTCATATCAACATATGGAAAAATCTTTGTCAGTTGAAAAAAAAAGTATTATATTATGATGAATAAGAAAATAATGTTAATATAATATAAGTGTTACAACGCCAAATTGATTTGGCATCTTAATCAGTCTCTCAATATCTGAAGGATGAAAAACAGCAGAGATCCCTTTAGTGTACATAACTTGGCGAACTAAGAAGATTTCACCAGTTAATTTCCAATTCCCCATCTGGTATTCATGTCAGAGGATGGGGTGTTCATGGAGCACTACATTTCACTGTGCTCTCTAGTCAACAAATCCCGCCTAAAATGGTCTCATGCAATGTTATTGCCCGTGGCCGGCCACAGTCAATGCATTTTGTCTGTAATCAAAATCTTTCCCAAGAATAGGCCTTAACTAGTTCTTCTCAAAATCAAGAATATAGAGAATAAGTTGTTGAATTACTCCTACATCAAGTAAATGATAATATTTAACAGGCCTCTCATATGAAGCAAGCACACCATCAAGTGACTGAAGTGTCGGAAATCATCCAACGGTCTTTTGAGTCGACGGATAAAAGTGGATGTCTATTGATGCATCCAGCTAATTTCTGGACTAAGGTCCGCAAGATCAGGAGAGATTTTAAGAATGTCTCAGACATAGCATGTCCAGAGCCAGCCTAGCTTGCCAGACTGGGGACTCTTTTCAGCCAACCCTCGGAATCAACAAATAGGATTCGAGGAGTTGAGAAAATACATCATGAACATCCCCAGTTCATCGGACTGGGGACATTTTCAAATCATCAATCCCATCCTCAGAGAAATTCATTCATTTGTTGATTGGGGATGAAGCCTCACGAGGAACGAAGAGCCAAATTATCATGAGATTCTCTCCAAAACATGGTTTGTCAAGAAGTTCCTGAGGGATAAAACCAACAAAAGGAAATGTCTCGTCAGAGGCATGGAAAAATACAATATCAAAGAAATGCTGATAGAAGGGATGTAATGAATTATTAATCAATTAATGTCATCAATGACGTTGTTTCTGATCCACCAGATGAGGCTCGCTTAAGGGACTCAGATTAATTGGTTCCGGCTCAGGAATTTGTATGCACAGACACAAATGAAGAAGGTGTGCGTACATGAAATCAAAGATTTACCCAAAATCTGGTGTTCCTTCAAATAAACCACTCCCCTCTCCAAAAGGGATCAAACAAGGGGATGGTAAAGAATAAGGTTACATATCATTCCTCTGGAGAAGGCCAATTGCTCTCACTAGAGAAAATATTTTTGGAACAGGAGGAAGAAATGAAGGAATTGAAGAGGATAAAGGCAGAACTACTTCAGGGTAGTCTTCCTCCTAATTGTGATGGATTCAGTCAGCCAAGGGAGTTTGTTACATCTACTGAGATGGATCAAGAATATCCTCCTCTATCAGTACACCCTCGTAGGTATAATCCGATGGGTCAAGTGCAACAACAATTGGCAGTGCTGCCATCAGTTGCAGTACCAGCTTCCATACCTGTCCAAGCTCCAGTCAGTGCACCTGTTCAGGTCCAAGATCAACCAGATGTTTCTCAAAATTTAATAACTACCATTGAGGCATTAACGGCTCGGTTAGATACTTTGGAAGGGAAGCGTGTGTAGGTTCAACCAGAAAAGAGATATTACCCTGAATTGGTAGATTCAGTCTCTCCCCCATCATGTTTTGGGAACCCTGTATTCCCTATTTTCAATAGATCAGGTGACCCTGAACAATATTTGATGCATTACGTGTCTTGTTGTGACCCTATGATGGGAACTCTGGAGCAGAAAAAAGTAGTGAAACTCAGATGCTTCGTGCGAACCTTGAAAATACCAGCCTTTGTCTGGTACACAAGCTTGCAATCCCGGTCAATTACTGGATGAGAAGATCTCCATCAATGATTTCTTCTTCAATTTAGCTCAACTTTTCCAAAGGAAACTGTTTTCGATCGTACAAAGTGTAAGCAAATGGAGAATGAAGGGTCTCAAATTTCATTGCTCACTGGAAGGGATTAACATATTCTCTAAGCTTAGAAATCCCTCAAGAGGAACTATTTCCAATATGTGTGGCAAATATATTTGATGAATTACAAACACTCCTGATCCTTATGAAATACACAGG
Organism: Viscum album; assembly: GCA_963277665.1. Lineage (NCBI taxonomy): Eukaryota > Viridiplantae > Streptophyta > Magnoliopsida > Santalales > Viscaceae > Viscum > Viscum album. The sequence goes on from OY728128.1 coordinate 1,503,111,747, forward strand.
AGGGTTTCGAGACCTTACTTCAATCACTCAACAGATTGAAGATTCTCTTATACAGAATAAGGCTAAATCTCATGTAATTCCATCAGCTCCAGGAAGGAGAATGGGTAAAGCAGAGACTACTACAGTTATGATTAAACAAGTAGTTGTACCTGCTTCTACCTCAAAACCTTCATCTTCTTGAAGGGATCCACCTCTTGAACACCAACAACAGAGGCCGTTTCGTCAATATAATCAAATAGATGAAAGATGAAAACAATTTGAGGATTTTAAAATAAATGTTTACTCTTTCCGAAATGAACAAGTTCCTAGTTATTTCAATTCGTCTCTGGAAAATAATTTGGTTCAATTGCCAATGCCCAATAGGCCAAACAAGAAAGGATATGAAGACCGCCCCAACTATTTCCCATTTCATCAAATGTTAGGGAATCCCATCCAAGAGTGTTTTGTCTTCAAATACCTACTGCAAAAGATGGTCGACTCAGGACAAGTCAAACCGAATGTTTCTTCAGCTGAGGTAGCATGTGTTACTGCTACAGTTCCAGAGGAGGAAGGTGAGTTTCAAGAAGTCAAATGAAAAAATGCGTAGAAATATGATGATTGGATGGTTAGAAATACAATCAACCAAAATCATTCTATTTTGTGAACACAATTGAAGAATCCAATTGTAACTTCTTCTATGAATGCCGCAGTAAAACCCACTTCATCAGAGGGAAAATCCTCAAAGAAATGGAATAGTTACAAGAAAGAGGAACAATCCGAAGAAGATAAGTATGTGTCAAATCCTATGCAGTCATTGACTCTATAATATTTCATTCCATCTACTACAAAACCCTGAGCACCATCCCACCAAATAGCATAGACTAAATAGGATAATCAGGCAGAGTCTTCATCAGATGAAGATTTGATTTTCGGTTCTGTTAATATGATTTAATTAACATATCCATATTCTAGTTGTAGTTTCGATTTTGATGAGCCTGGATTCCCTATATCAAATAGAGGAATCAAAGGAAGTTACAAGGGTTTGGGATATAGGGGAAGACATGGATCTTTCAGAATATACTATTCCAATTCTACCCCTGCTAGAATCGTGTATACAGTAGAAACTTGTGGCAGAGCCCTTCAGTGAGCTCAGCAAGAACAAGAAAGTTCTTCCACAAAGAGCAAATTCAGTCCTGGCATAGTTATCTTGGAGGATCGGTTGGAGGTTCCACCTTCATCTTCTCAGTAGGTAAATAGACCTTATCAGTCTGATCTTCCAAGGCCAGGAATATTGCCAACTCATATCCCAATACAAGATGCATCAACTTCCAAAACACCATCTTCCAAGGAACCTGCTAAACCACATGTTCCTGTTGGGAAATGCAGACCTCTAGATCAAAAGTATGATGTATTGAAACACCTGTCCCACGTAACAGCCATGTTATCAATTCTTGATGCTTTAAATGTGTCAAAAGATCATCGGGAGGCACTAATCGAGGCTTTGTCAAGTCCTCAAGAGTTTGAAACTGAAATTTCTGCAGCTGAAGTCTATCACATAGAGAAAAATCCTGCAGAGTGCCATGCAGTAATATCTTTTACTAATGAAGATGAAGATGATGTTGTGCATTGACATATTAGACCTTTGTACTTATCTATAAAGGTAAATGTAATAGACGTCTGATGAAATTTCATTGAAAATGGTTCAGGAGTCAGACTTATTCCCATTCGTACACTTCGTCGATTGGGCCTCACGGAATCTGGTTTATCTCCTTCTACCATGATGTTATAAGGATATGATAAAAATTAACAAGAACCACTGGGGGAAGTTACACTCAGAACTCAGTTTGGAGAACTTTTATCAAATTCACATCTCATGGTTGTTGATCAAGACTCATCCTTAAGCATCTTGCTTGGAAGACCCTGGCTACATCAACATGTTGATATCCCTTCATCATACCATCAATGTATCAAATATTTTTACGATGGACATGTTGGGATATTGTATGGTGATAAGGCCCTGTTCAAGACATGTGAGTCTCAATATATTGTGGTGGAATTATATCACATGACGGGAAAGGATAAATCCACAACCAGGGAGATTACCAAAGTTAATGATCCATATGGTTTGGAGATGATTCCAGTAAATCCATTTACACATGTGAGTACAGATTACATGTTGCCTATCAGTCAAATTGAAAGGATATACCCAAATCAAAATACTCTTACAGAAAGATCCATAATGTCCATTATGACAATCGAGCCAGACAACATGGGAGAAATTGGTGATCCTCCAGGAAATGATGAAAGCTCAAATAGAGATGTATTCGTTTCATCTGCTGAAATCTAGCAATTCTATACTTCGGAAATCAGGACAGAAGAAGTTATAGAAACATCGGAGTTGAACAATTATATCGATTCTCAATCCATTATCTCCTCTTTATTTCCCAAGGAAGACCCTTTATCTTCAATTGGGTCAGAAATGGAAGCTTCATCTTCAAGATGTTAAGATTTTAAAATCTCTTATGATCATGGAAATTCTGCTTCATCATCTATTATGCAAGTAGAAATGGAAGAAATAACACATGAAGAAGAAGAAGAGGACGATCTCATAGATTCTCCTCCAGCATTGGAATAGGGTTTCTCTACCACCGTGGATGAACTCAGAGAAATAAATCTAGGTATAAAAGAAGATCTACGCCCCACTTTAATCAGTGCGACCATGACTCTTGAAGAACAAAAAAATGTATATTTCTTTTTTAATGAAAAATCGAGACATATTTTCTTGGAACTATACATATATTCCTAGGATTGATCCGGATGTTTCTACTCATCATTTGGGTTTATCAGAAGAGCATCAAGGATTTAAGAAAGCCTCAAGAAGAACACACCCAACATAGGCTTCCAAAATTGAAGCTGAAGTGGATAAGATTATCAGAGATAACTTCTTCAGAGAAGTTCAATATCCAAAGTGGTTGGCTAATATTGTCCACGTAAAGAATAAGAATGGACAAATTAGAGTATTCATTGATTTTAGAGATCTTAATCGGCATTTTCCTAAAGATGATTTCCCAGTTCTGATTACAGAACTTTTAATTGATACAACAACTGGCATTGAAGAACTTTCCTTCATGGATGGATATTCCGGATATAATAAAATCCAAATGGCCCCATAATAAGAGGAATCCACAGCCTTCAGATCCCCTCAGGGTGTGTTTTTCTATCGGGTAATGCCCTTTTTCTTAAAGAATGCAGGTGCAACATATCAACGTTCCATGCATCGTATCTTCAAACCCTTTTTAGGGAAGTTTGTTTAATTCTATGTGGATGATTTGTGGTCAAATCCAAACAATGTTCTAATCACTTGGCTGATTTGGAAGACATATTCCGCAAGCTTCGACAACATAATTTGAAGATGAACCCCTTAAAATGTGCTTTTGGGGTAACCATAGGAAAATTTCATGACTTTGTTGTATGCCATCATGTTATTGAAGTCGATCCTGAGAGGAACGAGTCAATCCTTAGTATGTCACCTCCTAAAAATTTGAAATAATTTAGAGGGATTTAGGGACATTTAGCCCATATTCGGCGTTTTATCGCCAATTTGGCAGGAAAAAGTTTACCCTTCACTAAATTGATGAAGAAGGTAGTCACTTACCAGTGGACAGAAGAATGTCAAGAAGCATTCGATATTATCAAAAAATACCTCTTGAGTCCACCGGTACTCATTCCACCTATTGAAGGAAGGCCACTTATCCTCTATGTGACAGATTTAGAGTGATCATTAGGTGCTTTTCTTACTCAGAATAATTATGATGGGAATGAAAATAACCTCTACTACCTCGGTAGGACTATTCTTGAAGCAGAAACCCGGTATTCAAGTATTGAGAAGTGCTGCCTGGCATTAATCTTTTCAGTTCAGATGTTGAGACACTACCTGCAACATCATGGGGTCCAATCGGAATCTCGCAATAAACCGCTCAAATTCATCCTTATTCATCCAATGCTTACAGGACGTCTAGCAAGGTGGGCAGTCATTTTGCACCAATTCAACATTCAGTATGTGTCTCAGAAGGCAGTAAAGGGCCAATCTCTAGCTGATTTCTTGGCTGAACACCCTTCAGTGGAAGAAACATCTTCATATATTGAACTCCCTGATGAGGAAGTATTATCTATTTAGGATAGTTTTCAAACATGGAAAATGTACTTTGATGGTTCTTCTATAATTCCAATAGAGAGGAAGATGGAAAATCCTAAGTTCAATAATGTTGGCTTAAGAATTGTGCTCATTTCTCCAGAAAAAGAAGTGTTACCTTATTCCTTCTTATTGTGGAAGGGTGGTACCAATAATGAAGCAGAATACCAAGCTCTCATCACAGGCTTGGAGTTGGCGCTTCAAACACAAGTGAATCACATAAAGGTGAATGTTGATTGAGACCTGGTAATAAATCAAGTCAATGGAAATTATGCCATCAGAAAAGAAGAACTAATCCCTTTGTATGTTTACGTTAGAGAGTTAATGGTGGAATTCCCTTCGGAACTGACATTTTCTTATGTCTCAATATCACAAAATGCACAAGCTGATACACTGGCTAATATAGCCATAGCTGTAGCAGATCCAAATCATGATGATACAACCATTAGTATTGCCCACCGTCATGCAATTTCACCTTATGATCGAACCAAAACCGAGGAGATCAATGAAATTAGTCCCATTCCAGAACCGTATGGTCATACTACAGTATGGATGTCACCTATCAAGGAGTACCTTTAAAATGGAACACTTCCACCTGATAGAGCCGAGAAAAAACAAATCCGGTGTTGTGTGGTCAATTATACTCTTTATGATATCCCATATCACCTAGAGAAAATTCTCTACAAACGTGGTTTTGATGGAGTTCTCTTCAAATTCATTGATGGTGAAGAGACAATGGACATAATGAAGGAAGTGCATATATGAGTCTTTGGTGACCACCATTCTGGACATAGACTGTCTGATCATATTTGAAGGCTTGGATACGTTTGGCCTTTAATGAAATGAGATTGTGTTTATTTCAAAAAGAAGTGTCATTCATGCCACGTAAATACCAACATCAGTCCTCAACATCCAGAGTTGTTTCATACAGCTAAATACTCATGGCCATTTTCCACATGGGGAATGGATGTGGTGGGACCTTACCCTTCAGCTACGGCCAAGATGTTTAAGTATATTCTTACTACTACTGATTTCGTTTCCAAATGGGTAGAGGCATTACCTCTCAAGGAATTCAGTTCTAAATGAATTATTAGCTTCATCAATTCTAACATCATTACCAAATTTTGTGTCCTTCATACCATATTGACGAACAATGGCACCAACTTCTGTTCATCCGAGGTGAAGAAGTTGTATCAAGAATACAACATCAAATCCAATTATTCATCTCAGTATCACGTAGTGGCCAATGGCCAGATAGAAGCCTTCAATAATAATATTTCAAATATACTACAAAATATGGTGGATAAAGATAAGAAATCATGGCTTGATAAACTCTTTCATGATTTATGGGCTTATTAGACTACCACCCGCACTGCAATGCGGTCAACTCCATATTCACTGGTATATGGAACAAAATCCGTCATTCCCATTGAAGTTCAGCTACCCTCGCTCATAGTAGCCATTTGTGATCAGTCATCTACAGATGATAAATCTCAAAAGCGATTAAATGAATTGGAACGGTTAGATGAGAATAGATTGTGCACTTTTCACCACTTGGAAGTCTATCAGAATCAAATAGCATGAGCTTTCAAAAAAAAAGTCTGTCTTCGTTCATTCACTCAGAAAGAATTGGTATTAGTTCTCAGAACTCCAATGATACCAGGAATGAAACCTCCCATGCTTGAGCCAAAATGGGAAGGACCTTATTCAATACATAAGGTCTATTCCAATGGAGCCTATTCTTTAATCTCAATGAATGGAGAACTCATCACTACTCCAACCAATGCTAGAATTCGGAAGAAATATTTTGTATAAACACAAAATAAATCATCCACGGTCCATACATATGACATTAAACTATTTTTATTACTCTTTTCGCACACAACCTTAAACTATGACATCCTAACTACATGACGCTAAATTGTACAAAAGTCTCTTATGTCCAGAAAGATGTTAAACTGCATAACCAACGGTCCATGCATACGACCTTAAACTATTTGCATGTCCCTTACGTCCAGTATGACGTTCAACTACACAATCTAGGGTTAATGCATACGACCTTAAACTAGTTTCACTTTCATCCAACATGACGTTAAACTGTTCCCCCCTTCATCGTCCTTGCTATATGACGTTAATCTATATAGATATCCCTTACTTCCAGCAAGAAGTTAAACTGCATAAACAATAGTCCATGCATATGACCTGAAACTATTGGCACTTACGGTCCATCATGTGACCCTATACTATTTGCAAGTCCCTTACATCCCTCAAAACGTTAAACTACATAACCAAGGGTCCATGCATATGACCTTAAACTATTGGAACCCATGTCCAACATGATGCTAAACTATATCGTTCCTTTTCATCCAACATGACGTTAAACTATGAACAAGTCCATAATACGTCCAACATGTCGTTAAAATGTGTCCTATTTTTTCCTTACTGCATGAAATTAAACTGCACAGTCCCCCTTTTTTCCTACATGACATTAAATTGTATTTTCCCCATCGTCCTATCTACATGATGCTAAACTGTACAGAAATCCCCTAATTCGTCCTACATGACATTAAACTGTACTTTGTCCCTGCTACATGACATTAAACCGTGCAACACCAATAGTCCTAACTACAAGACTTTAAAGCTTCATAGTCCCTTCATATGTCATATATGACATTAATCTATGCATCGTTAGGGTTGTTGCTACCTCTTATTTCTCACACCGAGTATGACTCAAGAGAGCTTAGATAAAACATGACCCATAACACTCTCTCTGGGCTACTAACCATGTGTAAGTCCCAACACTATTTTCTAGGTCATTGTCCCCAAGGACAACTTGATCACTAATTCATTCTTTAATTAAACTACACGGACTTTGATCCTTTCATTCTAGGCTGGGTATATAGGCAAACACTCAAGGTTCAAGCCCAAAGCCAATCTCTTCACATCGGTTCACCTCCATCTCATACTATATTGATTCGTGAATCCTCCCCTAGAATCAATATCTTTACATTGGTTAACATTCTCCCTTTCTATACGATGTTAAACTATACAACACTTTTTTCCAGTATGATAATAAACTACAATATTCATTTATATTCTCACCTAAGAGTGAATCATTATTTACATTAATTTTTAATCGTGTGTCATTTCGAATACTACGTGCATGCATGGCAATACATGAACCTTTTATCTTGGGTTAAACCATCATTGCACTAAATTCCCCTTTCACCCTTCACATGTACGAACCTAATTTGTACAGAGGGTAGTTCTAATACTACGTGGGATTGATTCCCATCCTTATAGGATAGGTAGGAACATTCGAGTGTCCCTGGAATCCAGCCCCAAGTCTTTTGGGCCTAACCCCAAATTCTTCATTCAGTCCCCTGGATGAAATGTTCCCATGAAAACACACACTGTGTATTTATTATATGGTCCAAGATCAATGACCCTAAACTAAGATCACCAATCCTTTTTTCCCACACGACGTTAAACTGTAGTTCAAGAACTACGTATGGCTTGATTCCCATCCTTAGGGGATACATATTAAAGTCCAAAATTTCCATTCAGGACCCAGTCACAACATAGTTATGGTTATTATTGATCTGTGTATATCTGAATACATTGGACAATACCCATATTTATGTGCCATAATCCTAAGCTTAAATATTTTCAGATCTTCCAAACCCTTTTCTTAACTTCTAATCACAAAAGTAATGTAAATTTCCGAGAGTTCTTTTTCCTGACTATGTAGCACGTTTCCTTAGGTGGCCTTGCATAAAAAATCTACAAAACGGACATGTCAGCCAAAAGATGCTATTATTTAACTATACAGTCAATTCCCATAGGTGGACCTACATAATTAAACCCCCTAACGGGTTTTTTAAATACTGGTAACTTCATTCATGGGAAGAAAGCCTCTTTTTTCCTTATTTGTCTTAATGAAAATATATTGGGATCCGCAAAAACAGCCATCCTTAACATACTTGGCCCATATCCTTTTTCATGATCTGAAATTATTCAAGTCTATGGTTTATATTTTCCTTCTGTATGTTTGGGTCAGACCTTCATAGGAGTGATATCCATCCAGTTCTTTGATAATCTTGTTTAAAAATATCATCTCCATATGCAAGTACCTCTTTCCATACAGAAAACTCTATACTTTGGAAAATTTGAATCTCCATAATCTTTGAATGGATTTTTAGTACTAGGAAAGTAAAATATCTGAGAGATCTTTTGTCTGACTATGCATCAGGTGCCCTTAGGTGGCCTTGTATAAGTAGTCTACATAACAGACCTTTCATCCAAAAGATGCTATTTATTTAACTATGCATTCAATGCCCTTAGGTGGCCCTGCGTAATTGAACCCCCTAACGAGTTTGTTAAATAATGGTAACTTCATTCTTGGGAACTACTTCATCTAATGATTTTTATCCCTTTTTAATATCATTCCTCATATTCAAAATTTCTTAAGTCCTAGTTTACATATTTTCCCTCATACTTGAGTGTGGTAATATGTTTTCAAAAAAATTATCGAGGAATTGAATAAATTTTTAATCCATTCGGTCAAATCTATTATGACCTTAAACATTAGCCTTTTTATGTCCGATGTGCATGACTTTAAACTTCCCACAAAATACAAGGGAACTCTGAATAAAAGTCAAGTTCCAGCTCACTAAACATACTTTTTGTATGATTTAGGTTATATTGAGCAATTAAAAAGGTCAATGTTTGTAGGGTTATTTATATTAATCCTTGTAAAAATCAAACTATGCTTACTAAGACCATTGGCTTAGGTAAAATTTAAGCATATTGAAAAAGAAAATGCAGGTACAAATTATTGTAGGTGAAAGTGTTATTCATTGATACACAAGAGTTAGAAGGACATCCACACACTGGAGTCTCTTCTCTTTATCAAGAATTACAAAAGACATTCAACATAATACTTCATTTGATTTACGGCTTCCCGAGCTTCATCAGCAGCCACCTAGAATTAATTCATTCAACTGGATACAATAAGATATGCAGTGATACCATCTATTCTTGGAACAATTGTAAAAGAATGTTCATTAGTGCAGTTTGAGAAAATTTTTTGTTGATCAAACAGTGACTCTGTTCCTGTCCCAGAGACATGGAAGATGGATACATGGATTTGAGAATGGAGCATTGGAAGTAAAGATCCATTTGGAGAGAGTACTCTTTTAAGATATTTTTCTAATTCCATTATTGTCTTCTCTCCACCAACCAGTAGCGGAAAACATTTTAGCCAATGGGTTTTCCATTATCATATTTGCAAGGAAATGGCATGGAGGAATGATTTGAAAGTTCACACCAATGTTGTTTCTCTTAATTCACAGCATTACCGAAATAGAGGAGTAGCAGTGCAGCTGCATCTCAGGAATATAGTTATTTGCATCTAGAACATTGACTCCATTCAGATGACCATGACCATATAGAGGCAGGTGGATGCTTTGTGGGAAATTAAGATGATATTTATTCAAGTACTTAGCCATATCTGGGAGAGTGTTGTCACAGATATCATAGTAATCATAGCCAATGATACTCATCATATCATTATGTTGCTGGTGTTCCAGTTCATCAGCTATTCTGATTCTCTCGGGATATATTGATTCTGCGCAAATGTTGAATAATTAACTGTTAAGTAAGTTGATTTTTCATTAAATTTTTGAAGGAATTTCAGAAAAATGGAAAAGGAATTAAGGCGTGAAAGTCTAAACCTAGCGTGTAAGTATGGATGTGTCACACAAGTGTTAATGTTCTGCTCAAGTTTTTGGCATTCAAATATGTACCGCGTAAGTCCAAATACCTTGACAGCAGCACAACAGCAAAAATACAGTGGAAAACGATAAATTTGGGCGGCTAAGGTGACTTGTGCGGCGAGAGCTCGAAAATCCGGAAGTCGGTGTTATTGGCGCTAAATGAGCGCATATTTATAGGCCAGGCCGGCCACCTACGCGCCTAAAATCCAGAGTGATCCAGCCCTGCGTGACTCACACCTGCGCAATGCGTGTTGCGCGCTGAATAATTGCGCACCTCTTTCCCTTTGCTTTTCTTCTTTTCCTCAGAGTCACATCCTTATTATTTCGGATCCAACACTGAGGGGGCACTTTTTTATAACGCTCCATTTCGTCACATTGTCTAAAATAATGGAAATGAAAAATGCCTTAGCTCAGATTGATTCATCCTTTGAAAAAACATCAATAATCGACAAAGGCATGAACAAGGCTTCAAATTCACATGCACCGGGAAAGTTCCATCACTGTCGTGCAAGTCCACTTGTGCGACGCCTGATGGTGGTGCAAGTGACTTGTGTTCCCTAAGTGATAACCACCTGGGGTCTTCCCATGCCTATAAATACCCTCGGTGGGCCCCCCATTTGAGAAAGAATTTTTTCCAGAATTTACATACAAATCTCTAAACGCCCAAGTCTCTTCTTCAGGTCTTCTGAACACTTCTAAGGTAATTCTTTACCTATAATGGAAGGTCTAAGAAAGAGGAGTAAGGTCTAAGTGTTATAATTCACTAACACTTGCGTTCCTAAGTGTTTTACCCTTAAGGTAAATGGACAGACTTGCGTGCCTCCCTACTTCTTCACCAGAACTTCCGCGCCCTCTTCTGGAAAGCCTCTAGGGATAATACCAAGGGTTTGAGCCAAGTCTCGCCGAAGTATTACCCTAAGGACTAAAAATTGTGTAGGTACCCATGTGACGCACAGGTATACCTTCACACCCATGACTTGCGCACCCATGTAGTACCTGCGCGCATTCCTAGACTTGTGCACCCCTATCATTTTGGGTGCCTTTCCTGCTCATTTAACCCATCTTATGCCATTCCACCTCTCCTATTCAAGATTGAGACTTTGAGACACTCTTCAATGCCCTTAATGGCATGATTTATTGATTTGGCTTTCTTATCTGAAAATAATTTCGTGGAACATCTCTCAAAACCTTGTGATTTACACATCTTTATGTCACTAAAGATTGAGATTTCATTCATTCATCCGCATATTTTAAGATGAGAGAATCTTATTACTTGGCATCCTCCTTAGGAGTAAGCCCCAAGTACTCATTAACCTGTGCCTCCTTTTTAGGAATAATCCCCAGTCACAATTACCATTAATATGGGCATCCTCCTTAAGAGTAAGCCCCAGTCTTAAAATTCCCAAATATGAGTATCCTCCTTAGGAGTAAGCCCCAAGTCCCCAAATTTTTCAAGTCCCTTAACTTGGGCCTTCTTCTCAGGAGTAAGCCCCAGGTCCCTTAATTTCTCTTAACCAGTCTTAATTTCCTTTTGATATGGCCTTCCTTCTCAAGAGTAAAACCCAATCATAAGTCCCCTCCTAACTAGGGCATCTTCCTTAGGAGTAATCCCAAAGATTAGAGTATCAAAATATCCTTGAAGCACATATACCTTTATGGACCCTCTTCTGGGATTTATTTCATGAAGTAAATCTTAATCCTCATCTATTTGGGCAGTCATACATACATAAGCCCCACATCATTTCTTGTGATTTCATCTTTCATGGAACAATTGTTTGGCTTTACCAATACCTCTTGCTTCTCACATCGAGCACGACTCACATGATCCTAGAGTGTAAAAGTTATTATGAAATCTTTCTTTGATCCATCAATAATAAACATCATGTTCCCCTTATCGAACTACATGGGTTCTGATTCCTTTTCTAAAACAAAGGATACGTAGGTAGCCCATCAGTGGGTTCTATTCCAACTCTAAAATAATCAATGTACTTCTAAATGACAATAAACTTCAAGTTCCCCACTGAGTGGCTTTAAAACCAGTATGGTCATCATAATGACCAAGAGACTTTTATGTATCAAAGGATACCATTGACTAAGAATCTCTAACAAATACAGATGATTCTCTATCGATGGAGAACCTTTAATACATATAAAAGATTCTCTAAATTTCCCACATATCAATCATTGATTGTTAGATCTAAAGGAAAGCTCATTTATACTTGGTAATGTAATAAGGATTCATGAACATAAAATAAATCTATAAAGAGAGTCCCGGATTAGACAATAATTCCCCTCAAAAAGGTGTGATGAGTCCGACCTCCCATCCTCTCGACCAATGAAAATTCCTAAGCCTCATCAGTCCACAACTAATGAGCGGATACCTTTGGAAAGTAGGTTCAAATGGATATTGAATCATTGGATGTTTTAGGTTTTACGAACAAACCCATTAGAAACCGCTTGGAATTTTTCAACCTTAAATCGACGAGGTCATCCCCAATTCTAGAGGGAAACAACCATGATTATTACAAAATGTATTTCAATTGGAAGGACCATTGTTATGGAATAATATAAAATTTTTTATTGGATAATATGTATCAAGATGGTTGGTTTTTAAATAGTTAAATAATGATATACAACATCATAAAGTTTTCATGAAACCTCTACCTATTATTGTTTGTACGTGTAATGAAATTACTATTAAACATGACACTATATTGAAAAATACTACTTAAAAGAATTATACTAAATGGGATATTATTTATCTCTTTAAAAATACCACACATTTTTTATCTATAATGTAATAGATTAATCATGATTACCTCACACATCTCTATATTAATGATGTTTCTAGATGTCATGTTTCTGCTATTTTATATGTATAAAATCATTATCCAATGTTTACATCAAAATTATTGACGATTATTTAAAATTATCATGATACCGATCTCTGTTTGATCAATTTATATCATCCTCAATCTAGTGGGTAGTTTGAAAAGATAATTCATACATTTGAAGACCAATTGAGATCATTCTGGCTTGAAATTAATGGTATGTAGGATCCGTATTTCCCTTATGAAGAATTCACATCAGAGCATAACATATATTCAATATTTCAAATGGAATGGTATGAGGCATTGTATAGTAATTGGTGTCATACTACAACTCAAAGGGAAGAAGTTGGCGATGGTTAGATTGTAGGTCGATATCTCACGGAGGAGACAACAAAGTGAAGAAAATTTGGAATCACATTAAAGAACCATAATTTTGGGAAAAGAACTATAATGATAAACAATGTAAGGATAAATAATTATAATTATTTGATCATGTTTTATTTATGTATCTTAGATGAAGTTTGTTAGAAGGTTTTGGATAGAATTGGAATCACATTATAATAATTGGAAATTCATCCTAGACTCTCTAATGTTCATGGATTATTCTATTCCTCTTTAAAGAGAATGTACATACTGAATCCAATGGATTTCCTGAAATAGGATAAAACCTAATTTTAACCTAATTTATCTTACTATGTCATTTATATCATATTAAGACACCAAAGAACATATATTTGGGAGTCATATATCTGGACTGTTAGAGGTACTATGGATAAATCATATGATAGATGAAGTAAGGTTGGGACCTGAAATATTTACTATGAATAAATTCCAAAAATATATTAATTAAGTGAAATTAGAGATATTGATGTGATTATTATTTTTTAAATAAGCGAATAGTATAACACTAGATATTTAATTAGGGTAAGTTTTTATTTATAGATAAACATTTGAATAATACATAATATTTTAGTCATGAATGTGGTTAAAACATAAATTTTAAAATTTTATAAATTTAATTTAGTAAAATTATTTTGTTTTTTATTTCATCATGTCATAATTTACACACTTAAATTTTTTATATTTATATGAAATAGTTTATTTTTTATTGAACAGTGAAAATTAATAATTTTATATAAACTTCCAGTAGTAAGAAATTATAATGTTATAATAACCACAAAAAAATATTGAAAATAAATAATTGATAACATATATATTTAAATAGGTATAAAATTAATATAACAATATAATGTGGATCATTGAAATATATTGTTAGTTTTTTAGAAATTGAAGTAATTTATTCTCCTAAATAAGAACAATATTTCATTATTTCCTATTAATCATGTATTTACATTGTTAATTATGGTTTTTGTTTGGTTATATTGAAAATGAAGACTCTTTGTATTTATAAAAATAAAATTAATTCTTTTTCTATATATATTATTCATTATTTTTCATTAAAATCATTTCAGTTTTTAAAATGAATATTTTTCTAAAAATATTTCTTTTCCCACATATATTAAAACTAATTATACTTATAAAAATTGAATCAAGATAAATGGATTCCATATTTTATAGGAACAATTAATATTTGAAAACAAGGTCAACTTAAATTTTGTTCATAATAAATTGAAAAAACTGTTATTATTTGTTAAAATAGTTAGGTGTAAAACATATATAATAGGTATATGAATCTAAGAGATAAGAGTAGAAATGAAATTTAATATTATCAAAAAAAATTATATGTATGATTTATGTTCACATTACCCTTATCATATTATAATATATGAAAATATTATACAACTTTCACTATAAAAAATTCTTATACCGTTTAAGTCTTTTATGTTATTCCAATGTTTCTATTCTATCACCTTTAAAAGGGAAGTACTTCCCCTCTTTTCATTTCACCTATTTAGAAAACTATATTTAAAACTACCTTCCCAAATATTCTACCAAAATTATATCCCATGAACTATTGGATATGGTGTCTTCCAAGGACTAACCTAGAAGGCTTAATGTTTTATCCAATGGTTTTTTGGAATAATAGGTATAAATTTTAACATAGTTGTTCCTTATTATTTCCTTTTATAAATACTTCATATATTCTCTAGAAATTATCATATAATAACATATTTATCTAAAATTTAATTAAATTTTTCTTTTGTGGTGGTATAAACCAAATTTATCTCCTCTATATCTTATAGAAAATGAAAATAATGATCATGTATATGTATAAATTATCGTCTCCATGAAACGATGTAATTATATATTTATCACAACTTTACATGGGATTTGATAATGATTTTAATAATTGAAATATGATATATTTATGAAATAATTATTACTTTTTAAAATTAAAATACCATTTACTTTCTTAGCCATCCACCCATTAGAAATGATAACTTCCCCAACATATGTGTGGACTACCACATCCATTATGTGATGTGATTCATTTTCCATGTCCACCAATCAAGAATGATTCAAAAAATATATATATAACAAATATATATTATTTAATATAATAATATGGAATTTTTATAAGTGTATCATATATAAAATTATTTTTTTAATAAGGGTTTGGAATATAATTATTATAATTTTAAATTTGTTATAAAAGTGATTAAAATTACTTATTTTAAATATTAGACCTAACGTAAGGGTGTATTTCACAATGTCATCCTTATTCGGGCTTGTTTATGTTTAAGTGCATGTTTGAGGAATTATATGATATCTCTATCTAAAAACCAATCTATATTATTTTATGATGATTGTTTTGGGTTTTATGTACATTTTATATCTTCAAATTCTAAAGAACTCCAAAAACCAAAAAATGTTTTTTTTAAAAACAGATTTTTAATTTCACTTTGCTCAAAAATAATTTCCTACCTATACAAATATTATTTATAATGTTTTAAAAAACAATTAATATTCCCCTATTATTTATTAAATAAAATTTCACCCAATATTGACTTTCTATACGATTTTTTAAAAGGAATATTTTTATCATTTTTTGAATGAGTCACTTTTTAGTGATTATGTGAATAAAATCGTTTCGAAATGTACATTCTACAGAAAAAATTTACAACCATCAGGACTAGAGTTTAATTTTTAGATTAAATTAACTTTTGTTACATGTTTAATTTTAAAGAAAATATTTTAATTAATATTCTATATTTTTTATATTTAAAGTAAGTGATTTCAAAGTAAAAATTGTGTTTTCCTTAATAAATTATGTAATAATATTTTAAATATATTTTCATCTATGTCAAATTATTTTGATAATATTATGTTATAAGTTGGATATAGTTCAATTAAACCATCCACCATATTACTTTGAGTGCATTTTGATCGTGATATTATATTTTTTATTGGGAAAAAATATTTTCATTCCATATTCTAGTTTTCAAAAATGGATTTTTATATTTATTTTTTGTATTGTGTTGATTATTCACCCAATTAATACGATAAATTCATTAGACATTGTATGTGAAGGGTGGGGACTTTTATGCCCCCTATTTTCTTCAATGGGTCTATTATGATAATCATGATTTAGTATTTGGAATATATATTACTGTTTTATATATGATGTCTTAGAAAAAAGACTTGAAACTATGATTATAATATTCAGAATTATGAATTATATCCTTATAAATATAGTTATTATTATCTTTTTGATTAATTATGTTTATATGTCATTCAAGAATTTAATTCCCTTTTTTATATTATTTATATGGAAAATTTGACTATTATTATTAATACAATCCATATTAATTTTTCTTTTTTATTCTATTATTTCTTTTATTATATGATTCACCATGCTATACACATTATCTCACCCAATATTAGTGTTTCAATTACCTAGAATACTAGGAATGGATTTATGAATGAATTTGGAGATTTAATTTAACAAATAATAATTTTATCAAAGTAATTTTTATGTTATACTATATTATTTTTAGTATAATGTTATAATCATATATGTATCTAGACCCTTATGAATTCAAAATTATTTTATCTTGAGAGATATGATAACTTTTATTATATACAAATAAAGTAAAATAACCATCAGCTAAAAGTTTCTAGATTTTTTATGTTATATTCTTGGTAACATGTATAATGTAGGAATACTTTACACTAAATGAAATGGTGGATATAATGTTTTTAAGATGTTATGGTGGAAGGGAGATTTTACTCTTTTTGGTTCTCATCACAAAATCCAGTACTAGAAAATTATCTAATTATTAGATTTCATGTCTTTGTCTTCTTTTATAGTCTTTATCGCATTGAAAAGCATAATTAAATTCCTAGAACAAGAGGGAATAAATTTGATTATTATTCATGATATTGGAGATTTCAGGAGACTCTAGGAGTTGTTATCGCTGATGTTAATGTACAATTTTCACAAATAAATTCTTTATAAAAAGTATATTTTTTCAATTTTAACTTCTAATAAAGGTTATTTGAATATTTTTACATCATTCACTATAATAGTGTTTCTACATTTAACAAATTTAATGAAATTTTTTATATCCTCTCAATAACATATCGAACATCAGTAGGAAACATGTCAATTAATACTCAAATTGAGGAATATTATAGTTTGTTTCAGTCATATTTCAATAAAATATGGTATAAAAAGTACAATTATTTTTAGTCTATAAATTTACAATGTGTCTAAGAGGTTTTGGACCACTTGAATATCTCCCAGAATTTAATAGAGGGTTTCAACACAAGAATACATTATTTTTTATATTTCATACCTCTAAAGGGTTCTCCACAGGTTAGGGAAGTATTTTTGGGGAACACATTTAGTAACTCATCATATGAAGTTATTTATCAAAGAGTGAGGTTTTAATGAAAATATTTTTTATCCTTTATGATATAAGGGAAAGGCATTCCTGTTGAACTGATCCACTTTTTCTCATTTATGACTTTAACATTTTCAGGTTTTTCTAAATTCATTCTGACTCATGTAGGGATCTTCTTCTTAGAAGTAATAAAATATATTAAAAAAATGATTCCAGTTCTGAGATAATAATATTCTCAATTATTTTTTTATTAATGAATAATAATATTGTTAATATTGGGTTTTTTGTTCTCTTAGGATTCTATTTAGATTTATTAAATTTCCATCCCTGTTTTCACATCCTAAAGTAGCCCAAGTATAATAAAAACATGTAAATGATGAATTTTTCAATGCGAAAATTTAATTTTGTCTCACTTCATATTTATCAATAATGTATTTCAATTTTCAATAGGGTGAAGGGGTGTCTCCAGGACTCGGGCACTAAGGGGTTAGTGTTCTATCTTAGGAGTCATTTAAACAATAAAAAAGGAACTTAAAGGAAAATAAGTAACTAATATCAACTCAACACTAGATCATGTAATCAATGAATAACCCCCTATCCCAAGTCAATAGTTTACAATTTATAGCATAATGATCATATATCATTCATGTTCTTCCAGTATATATCAATATAAGAATCCAAAATTTCTATTATATTTTCTAACAATTCCAATACATTCTATTTTATTCATATATTTAATTATCAATCTCCTATATAAAAATATTCTTCATATGGATAGAACATGTAAAGATCTAGGGTCAGGATGGATTTATTTAGGCATCTCAAATACTATATTTTCTTCACACTCCTCTAATTATCAGGATTAGAACTATTTTGAGAAGAATCATAGATGATGTTTTTATTACTATATTAAATCAATTAATGTCGAATTATTTTTTAAAGAGGCAGATGATGCCCACGATGGGTGGTAAGGGATCACTATGAGTGAGATAATTTGTTATGCATGAATGATAGAAGGATTTGTCCTAGTGGTGGGATTCTAGGATCTTGGTCTTTAATATCATTTGACATAGTTTTTGGATATGTTTCTAGTAGGGTGTCTTTTCTTGGTTTGGAAATTATGAATGATCATTTATTCAATGAAATTTTCATTAAGTTGAAATAAAATATTATTATTCATCTGGATTAGTACTTGAGTTTCATTAGCTTCACCTCAATTCTATGATTTAATGTGGTTATTCTATTGATTGTGAGATAGTTTTTTTTTGTAATTAACACTTAATTTTTTTAATGATTGATAGTATAGGTTTCTACTAGTCCTGTTAAAGTCCTTGAGTAACCGAGTTATGTGCATAGATATAAATAGATAATATGAGACTTGTAATCATCTTTACATCTTAAGGACTGAGCCACAATGATTGCTTGAGTTTGGATGTGAACCTCTAATCTAGTTTAATAATTTCATCTAACTCATTTTTTATAATATATTGACCTTGAAATTGTTCCATCAAGAGTATTGTATGTATTGAAAATTTCATTGTGCATAGGGAACTAAATAAGTATCAAAAAAATTCTTATGTTGAACCATTTAATTATTCTAACATTTTTGGATGATCTCCATCATCAACAATCTCAAAAATCATAGAAGTATTCGATATCACTCCCAATATCAAGTTTAGTTATTCAATATTCGTATCTACTTAAAATCCCAATAGTCATGGTTAGGTGATCATTAGTTTTGGTAAGTGAATCTTCTTTAAATGAAATCATCTTTCAAAAATGGAGAGAATCCCCAGTTCTATTCATTCACCCTAGATTTGAACTAGTTTAATCTTCTTGAACAACATTCATGAACATGATCGAATTATTGTGGGATGCTGATAGGAAATTGGGGATCTATTATTCATTATAGTGTGGAGGTTTTGTGGTTTAGAAGATAAGTGAATGTGGTTGATGCATATTCTTGTTATAAATATGTATTGAAAAGGAATGTTTTATTCTAATGTAAGGGAATGGAATCTTGTGATTTCGCACAAAGTAACTATAAAAATTAAAATTTAATACATTAAGGGTTCATAATGAGGTATCTTGAAGTTCTTTAAAAGTGTATGTTATCTTATATTCATACAGTAACTTGAGCTACGAATTGTTCTGTAGGTTTTTCTTGTAGTTAGTGTCAGCTGACATCTTGGGTAGTTTCATATGGAATATTGGGACTCTATGACATGGAGAAGGCATGGTAGCTTGAAATTATCTACATGTAATAGGTCGACACATTATAAAATTTTCAATATCTAGTTACTTAATTTTCCTCAAGTGGTAGATTGATGGTTTTTTTGAACCCAAGTGTTTAATTTGTTTTCATGGTGTGTCAATATGTGTATGGTGAGCATGGACGATGTGGTGATTTCTAGATAATTGTCATAGATGAAGTGGTGATTCTTGGATAATTATAATGGATTTATCTAGTAGTATTAGTAATCAAATACTGAAATTTATTCATGAAATAGAATTGGATGTCATGATTGGACATTTCTCTGTGGTATTTTAATTGTGATGATTGTTTTTCTAATATTTAATGCTTATATTCATGTTATATGGACTTTGAACATTGTATAGTACAAGTGATGACCACAAAAATATTTCTTTTCAATATGATGTGTTGATTTGAAGATGTAAAGGAATTTTAATTGTGGATTTGAGGAGTAGAGACGGTATCTTGGCATTTTATAATGAGTTTTGATGACTATTAATGGAATTCTAATTGTACATTAAATTTACTAAGAATATTTTTATAGAAGCCTCATATAAAAAATATGTCTAACATACTAACATCCCTATCCAACATTATCTGAACAATTGTCCATCCATTCCCAAGGGTGGAAAGATATATCCAAAAATTAGGTGACATGGGTTTTTTATTGGCCCCGAGAGAGTAAGACCATTTATAGGGTCCACGACATGCATTCCCATTGGTGCGAATCGGTATGGAAAGAACCTGACAATGTAAGAGCAGAGGTAGCACCACTATGCAAGGCAGCATGATGGAAGGGTGTAAAAATTTATTCCTCACCTAAGAATAGGTTTCATTTATATAAAACGCCCCCTTATAATAGTTTTTTGGAATTTGGTGGGTATTACAAGAGTAATGTTCAACCATGACTAAAAAATAGAAATGTCATGGGTGTCTAATCTGATCATCCAATTTGAACATGAGCCATTCAATATCATTAGAGATACATTATTCCTCTAATGAAATATTTCCCTACTGAAAGTCCCCTCATATATAATGTTTTTGAATACCATGCTCTCACAAGATCTAGTACTATGGGGAATTCATAACACTCTTCTAGATCTTGAAAAACTGGATAAGTATAGATTCCATAAAATATCAGAAATGAATTTTATATAATAATTCATAATTGATAAACGAATATTGAATTATGGAAAACTACTATGTCTGATAATGCCTCACTAAAAATAGAAATTATTGGGATCATTGGAAAATGATATCCGTTATGGGTTTCCTTGTAGTTTTCTGTGATGGTTCCTTGGGGACAGTGGTTCACATGGAAGTTCTCTGCCCAAAGTGGTGCACTGATGGTGTTTTGTGGATAGTAATTCCTAGAAGATGATTTCGTCATGGACAACTTCATTATAGAATGTAGTTTTCTATGAAGTTATTTATACACATTTGTATGTTTTGATGTTTTTGTTGACATTCGTTCATTGATGAGGTACTTTTTGGTTGAGTGACTATGTGGGAGATTAATTATTTCTTAATAAATGGGATACAAATTGATGAATGAAGTTTTTCATGCCTTGAGAATGAAATTATATGGGAGTATTATGTGAAAATATTGTTTATATAAGAATAAATTCTAGTTTTTAGATATGGTATTTTAAAAAGTTATAAATATTTTAACGAACCCTTTTAAACCACTACCCAAGTTTGAAGTGTAATCATGTGATAACATCATAAAATAACCTATGTGTCTTCCATGGTATATTAGGTTAATAGAATTTTGATGTTTATTATACAGATGTGTCAAATATTCTAAGAAACACATAGTAGAGAGTAGTGGAGATAAATTTCAATACAGAGAATTTATTTGATAAAATCATTTGTCACATATAATGTTGAGA
The DNA here is from genome assembly GCA_963277665.1 of Viscum album. NCBI lineage: Eukaryota > Viridiplantae > Streptophyta > Magnoliopsida > Santalales > Viscaceae > Viscum > Viscum album. Next base: position 1,503,133,480 of record OY728128.1, read on the forward strand.
CATTCAAATAAAACAAATAAAATTTATCTTTAGATAGAATAAGGTAGTGTATCTGAATGCAGACATCAGTCCATGAAGTAATTTATGTTTTTGTAAATAGTTTTCCAAAATATATATAGGGTATAACATAATGATTTTGTGAAATTAATGATATTCTAGTATACTATAAAAGAACTATTTCATTAATATGTTAAAAATACATAATCTGAGGAACAAGAAGTTCAATGGGTTTATTAATTTTCTAAGTATATAATATTTTATTTTTTTCCGGGCATGAATGAAAGATCATAATTTTTTTCAGAACATATCAACATTCAGAAGTGGTATTTCATGTATTATAGTGTAATAATTTTTTTAATAAGGATGTGTGAAACTAATGTTCTAGTGGAACAATTGAAATGATAGTGAGGATTTTTTCTAGTGAATAAATTTATGTTGTAACAGCTTATGATTATAGAGTAGAATCAATTATTTGGGAGTGTAATCTATAATAGTAAGGAGTAGGCTCATATTTTATTGAATGTTGTAAAAATATTGTGTTGTTATTCAATGTAATTCTATTACATTTTGTATAGATTGACTTATCAAAATAGTTCACTAAATCCTTACATGTAAAAATAGTTTAATTCAAAACATATGTAAAATTATCAAAACTTTCATAGATTCAACCACCTATTGATGAGACACCTCATAGGAACATAAATTTTCTTATTGTTTTTTAGTATAATATCTTCTTCATGCTTCGTATTAACATGACCATGTGGTCGATGAACTGACAAAAAATGCATTCCCTCTCATAAAAAATCATTCATTTTTCATATGTTTTTTTTAATATCATTTTAACACTAGACATTGTCAAATTTTTTGGAATGGTCACTTTAGGAATCATATGTAAATTGACAATAAGCTAAGATATCTTTATAATTCTTCAAAAATAAGAAACAAAATTTTTTATGAGAACATATCAAATTAAAGTCAATTAAATTTTCATTAAGTCAGTATTAATATGTTAATGTAAGGTTTTGGAATTCTATATTAAAAGAGAATATATTTCTTACACAATTTTTCCATATTTTTTAAAACCCAATTAATTATAATCATATTTTAATTCTATTCAAAATATGCACTTGAATCCAAATTTATTTTATTCACCAAATACTCATATGTTTCGATTGAAAACCAATATTTCTAAAATTCACCATAAAAATAAATTTATGAATGAGAAAAATATTGAAAAATAAAATTATGATCATTTATATTTACTTCCTAGAAACACATGACCACATAGAAGTATGAATATTACCAGGGTTTTGAAAAATATTTAGCGGAGTTTAATAATAACTTTCTTAAAAATGTTTGAATAAATACTATTATATAATGGGTATCGGGTCTCCTAACACCAATGACCACATACTTCCTCACGTATAACAATGATGTGATCTTTCACTAATTTTAGGTAGGTTTTTATAGAACATATTACATTCTTTGATAAATCCAAATGATGTGATCCTATGAATCAATTTTCTATCCTAAATGTATAATAGACTAGACTAATACTATCAAAGTGTTTTGGAATTTTGAGTTCATAGGTTATGTTTTTCCTACATGGGTGAGTGGGAACATCAGTCTCTTGGAATAAGGATTATACATGAGATGTTTTATCTAATAAACCATTAGTTAGAGAGATCATCTTTGTATATAATATTATCTTTAGGTTATAATCTTCATGGATTTAGAGTGTAATCTATGGATTTTCTTCATCTGTATGTATTTGGACAACCCCCTCACCATGAGATAAATATATGCATTTATTTTAACCCTAATTACAATACATTATATATGAAATCTTATCATATGTATTATTCTTAGGTAATGAAACTGATGTTTAAAATATAAAATATTTTGTATAACTGTTAAATAAATCCATGTGTGTCCCCATTTTAAGTTACAATTTTTTCCAATAAGAACTTGGATGATAGATTGAGGTATTATATTGATTATCATGACATCAATCTGGTGGCGGTCAATAATAATTACTATCTACCAAAGATCAAAAACCTACTTGAAAAGAAAATATATATCAGCATGCTTCAAAAATATCAATATTATGTTTGGATATCACCACCATTAGGTATGTGGAGGAGATATCCCAAATATGGAACTCTAACATCATTATAAGAATTATGAATTTGTACAGTTAAATTTTCAATGGATAAATATGCGACATTGTTTAAATTATTCATGAACTAGATATTTCAGTCATTATTTGATCGATTTTTGGTCATTATCATTAATTATATCCATATTCACATAGAATAATATAATGAGAATACTAAGAGTATACGTACTTCTATCATGTTTCATTAGTAACATCTAAAATATTTTACGTAATCGATGTGTTATTTCTAGATTCATGAGGTTCACCTCCTAGGGAATGTCATCTCAATATGTGGATTAGTTGTGGACCTAATAAATTTAAACACATGTATTTATTTGTATCCATACATGACTGTGTTTGAGTTAAATTGCTTTCTTAGTTTGGTAGGACACAACCAAAGATTCATGGAATACTTCTCTAGTATTATATCTCGTATGGATTCTCTTACCTAAAATAGGAATCCCTTCAAATATATTGACCAGTTCCTATGATATTTCAAAGAGTTTACGAAGATATTAATGAGTGAACTGATTTTCTTATTTATAAAGGATTTTGATGAGAATTTGGTGTTTTTTAATGAATCTGAAGAGGGTCTAGGTTGTTTCTTAATCCATACAAGGTTCATGATTACTTATGTGTCTTAATAGTTTAGACCTAATGGGAATAAGTCTATAACTCAGGGATTGTATCTTATAGTGGTAGTTCTTGACTTGATGATATGGGTACATTTTAGTAAAGAATAGTGGTTTATATTCTACATGGAAAAATGGTGTATCTAGCATATCTTCACCAAAATATGTATTAATAAAAATTAGAAATATTAGTTATAGCTTATATTGGACTATGGAATTGATATTTTCAATACTCCAAGAATGAAAAATATAGTGGTTGATTCCCTTAATATTAAATTACGTTCTTAGTTGTTGGATAATATTTTTTAGAATATATCCTAAATGTAGTTATACTATGTGGATAATAAATTTGTATCTTATCTTTTATTGTAAGTGGTTTCCTCTCTAATTATTCCACATGTGAGGGTGTACAAATTGGGAGACATTGATTGTGAGTTTTTTTACAATTTTAAAACCATGTATGAAATAGTATATTTATTTTTTAATACATGGGGAGAACACCATGATTTCATAGGGGTGGAGAGTGTTCCCTATTATGTTGTCTGAGGTGGTGTTTAGTGAGTTCAACACTTCCCCCGTAGTAGTACATCATCGTGTGAAGAAGATTTACTAATACGACATGTATAAATTTTGTTGGACATGCATAAAGTGTATTTTTACTATGTTGTTTTCATTGTTTGTCATATATCATCAGGTGATGGTAGGGCACTATGTCTTAAGTGGAATAACCTAACCCATTGGGGTTTTATATTATATGTAGACTAATAAATTAATGGAATTCATGATTGGAATTCAATGATCAGGGAGAGATCATGATTTTATTTGTGATATCATCTACTAAATATCCATACTATACCAATGCAATCAAATTTATGAGTTTATTTTTATAGAGACATTTATTTGAATTTTTATGGATTAGAATTTTTGGATGATTATGATCAATTCAATGATAATTTACAATGTAGTTTATTCATTTATGTACCTATCATAAAGTATTTATTAGAATGAATATTAGAGATAGTTTTAGACTATTACATCATTACACCAACATATTTCTATTCATGATAAGAGGAAAAACCTTCTACATGAGAATATTTTGGGTTATTTTGAACTGGATTTTAAATAATTCTATGAAAATCATTGAAATTATTTTAATTTATTATAACAAACATATACCAATATAATATAAAAAATGTGACTTTTGTGTCCCTATATAGGATACCATCTAGGTCAACCTGTACTAGAAGGATATTATTGGGAAACCATTTATGGGTAGCTAGTGTTATTGATGATGGATTAAGTTATTGTTATCTAAAATAAGATTAATATTTCCAAAATTATCCCAAAGTCTTATCTAAACTAATGATTGAGGCCTTTAGAGTTAGGGAATAGAGATCTTGTGTTCTTAAAGGACACTACATGAATTGATTTGAATTGATTTTTCCTTTTGATAAATTCATCTCATTGGTTCTATGGACTATTATCAAATCTGTGTTGGGAGGTTGAGGATTCTCACCAAAAGTTTTTTCCTCTATATACATAAAGGTGGATAGTTTATTTCATATTTCTTAGCTAAGAAGGTACATAAATGAGTAATAACACATCATAGACAAGAGTGAGAAAGACCTCAAACTAGGTGCTACTGTCACAGAGTTTTTATTGCTGATAAGGGATAAACATGAGTGGACCATTAAATGTTGATAAAACCCACTACTTCATGTGTTTTTTCAACAATGGAATATTTAGGAGCGATTATGGTAATGTGATAGTCAGATGTCATCTCAGTTCTCTGACCAATTTGAGTAGTATAGTATTTTTAGTATGAAAACCTTCAAGGTGGGGAAGTTAAAGAAACCCAAATTTTTTATACTAAAAACTTGTAATATTTTAGATAATACATTATGAGAGTTTAACTGATTCGTATTGATGATATTAGCATCCTTGATTCTCAAACATATTATATTAAATAGAATATATCTTTTTTAGCCAATGTCAACATCATAAGGATGAAATGTAACTTCCTCCTACATAAATCATTAGATAAGAAAATATATTTCATAACCACTTTTATAATAGGGTATTACCTTATTAGTAGTATAAGTATCAGTTTTTCACAGTCACATGTGTAATAATTTAAACAATATTGATAATTTATATAGAAAAATAGACTAAAATGGTAAAATTACTCATTTTATTTACCACTATCATCTATAATTATGTTATAATTATATAAACCCAATATTAGAGATAATTTTTTGGATGTAATTATTGATTTGTATTTTTATTTTATTTTTGGGATCAAAAATATATCATGGTGTGATTTCAATATTTAATGATCAATGATCTAATTAAGTGTTAGGTTATGTAACTAAATTTCCACATTATCATTATTGAATATTATTTAAAATTTAATACATGATATATTATGGATTATCTTTTAGAATATTAATAATTCCCACACTTTTATTCATTATTAGGTTTTCTTAGAAATGCTATTACTATTATTTTTATTCATCATGGGTGGATGCACAATTAACAAACAGTTATTGGACCTTCATACGAGACACGAATGAATTCATTATTTCCAATTTCATTCCCGTTTATATGTGATTTCACTAAAATACTTCTCCATATTTATAGGTTTAATGATATTGTCCTTAAATGATGAATTAATGGCATAAAAAATGTTAATATTGATTTTTTGCATGGAAGGGATATGAAGGAAAACACGAGACCATCGAAATTTAAACTAGAGAGAAATGGTTGAATTTAAAATATATTAAGAACATTATTTTGAGTAGAATTCCACTATAAGTGTAATGGTTATTGATGGGTATGGATTATTGTGGATTGGGATCAATTTGGTGTGATCTAAGAAATGATGTTGTAATTTATAGACTGATGGAGACTCTATAAATTGATATTTTGATCATAATGAATTTGATCCTAGATCCAGACATTTTGTATCAAAGATATAATGTGACTATTATCATTTAATATAAAATATCCCTAAAGGTATGCATTGGATATAAATGTTGTGTGGTCCTAAGTTAATCGGATTATTATTTTTATTTGTACATTCCTAGATACTCGTATTTCTCCATAGAGTGTTTTTGACAAAGATCACACATATTATACCTTCATCACCAAAAAGACCTAGGATTTCATCTATATACACTATCTAATTGGAATATTCCATCCATGTCATGTACCCCCACTTTCTCATGTAATGTGTCATGAATCGTAAATCAATATGGGTTTGAGGATACATTCAGGTACCCCAAATGGTACCAAAGATCTATTACACCATTTTAACTACTATGTAGGTTGACCCATACATGTAATGTGTATTGTTTTATAAGACATAGATGGCTTCTTTTCAAGTCCCCATACAACATGTTCTGCAAAAATTTACACTTGTAATATTTCTCATAACTTGTTACCTTAGATACATATTTGGTGAGAAATGTATTATATCCTGAGTCATTTTCTATGCATAATGAGAATTTATATACTTAAATTACATTTTATTTTACACACAGGGTTATTCTACAAATTTATTTTCCATAACTCTATAGGTCAACTAATAGGGTTCGACAAAGGCAATGTGGGTGAGAACATGTTAATAAACCCCTTTGTGAGGTTTTTAAGAGAGGTATTGGCTCTGTTATATTTCTTTTAGATTTTAATACACTCTTAAATAAATAGAGTGTAGGTCATCCATATTGGGAAGGGGTCGATACATAATTTTCCATATCAAAGAATGGATCCCCCTAAGGAATATTAGAGTTAAAAACTCACCCAGTCTTGGTGAACAAACCATTCTTCCATTGATCAAGGTAAGCACTTGTCTCGTAATATCCCCTTAGTTGTGGGTAGTTCATCCAATGTCGTTGTTTACTACACCAAATAATAAATAACACTTAGAGAGGAGCAGTTCCCCATTTACAATTTCTGATGGGTTTCATGGATTGTAAATTTGGTTGTTCAAACTCTTGGGGTTCTTATTGAAGATAATTAATCAGAAGAAACTATTTAAAGTAAGATAAAATCTTTTATGCAGTTAATTATCCTATGTATAAGAATATCAGGTTTATTTTTTCCATTATGGTCTTCTACTAACTAATTTTTCTTTTACCCCTTGTGGTTTTATGATCATAAAAATGGGTATGTGTATATTCTCCCATGAATAGGATGCTACCTAATTTTTTTATTTCATATGTAGATGATGGTTATTTTTTCAGTGATATTGGTGCACATAGTATTATTGGAGTGGTATATAAGTGTTATCCATTGGTTTCAGGTGTAAGAAGAGATTGTTTTTGGGAGATGTGCATTGGGGATCCATCACTAACTCTAGTTATCTACGTTAAATAACATCTGGGATATTAAGCCATCATTTTTACTTTCAATATTATATCATATCACTTTTTTCATACCTCATGGACGATTAGTACGTGTTTCATACTATTAACATATTTCAAATAGCTATATTTTCTACATTTCATTATAATATATTATGTGTGTCGATGTTATTTCATATAGGTGAATGGTTATATATCCCCTCATTTTATATGATATTCCTACAATGTGATAGTTACCATCCCCTATTGTATTAGAGGTGGGATTAGGGTCATAAACACTTCTTACATCTAGATCATGCAGGATCCCAATGGGTTTGGTTGTTTACATTATATTAGAGATTCATGTACAACATCTATATATCATATATGAATATTGGGTTGTCCATTTATTTTTGTAGAATAATTTAAAAAATCAATTAATTGTGGGTATTATTACATTATCTAGATCAAATAAGTTAACATATAAAATTAATGATTATGTGTGTTTCTTAAAACAAGGTTGTTGTATAAGGATATTAGTAATTTATAAAAAAATAGTATATATTTCACCTTAATTCATTAATATCTCTCTTATAGTGATTCCTAGACATTAGAAAAACAATGAAATAAATTTTTAATGTTTCTATGGTTAATTTTCCAATCAAATATCTTATAAATAAATATTGTAAGTTAAAATATTATTTAAGGGGAATTAAATGAATGGTGCTAGAGTTTTGACAATTAGTTGTATGAAAAAATAAATATCAAAAAATAAAACAAATTACCCATAATATCTCATGTTATCTAACTATATTTACTTATCATGTATGGAAATTAGAACATTCAGGAAATAAGTAAATTTTATTTGGAATATAGTAATGTCACTAAATGTTTACATGATGGAAATAAATATATTTATTTGAGATCTATTGTTTAAATAATATATGAACATTGAAACCATTAAATAATCAAATGTTCCTTGGGAAATATTTTATAAGATTTATGAATTTTATGGTAATGAAAATATTATCATATATAATTTTATAAAATAATATTTATAACTTAATGATTTATAAATTAAACAATTTGGGATTATTTCTTTAACAATATTCATAATTACTACGTTCTAATAGATGATTATAAATTAATTACTATTTATTATTATCATCTTTTTTTTATTTAAATTAATAATTCAATAACAATTATATATTTGAATAAAATCACAAATTTTGTGTTTAAAAAAAATTTGGCCTTTATTATTACATTATGTATTGTGAAATTATAACATTATATGGGTCATATTTTTTAGAAAATGAGTACATATATAAAATAGTTTCCATGGTGAGAAGAACTATGACATTGTTTTATATTAAATGACATAATTTATTGAAAATGTTCTTCTTTTAGGTTTTCAATTTAAGATTTTTTTGGGTAAATACACTTCCCACACTAGGATTAAATTATTTTATGGTTTTTATAATTTCTTTTTATGAGTATCTATTTGAAATTACTTGATAGAATTAAAATATATTAATTCATTATCATGGTATGGTTTAATTAAATAACCATATTCTGTTGAATAATGGTTTGGTAATTGAACAATTGAGAAAACTTTATGTAATAAATTATTAAAAAATTATGAAAAGAGTTAAATTTATATTATTATTTCAAGATCATTATTTGATTGTAAAAATCATATTGTTTTTGTGGTAACATTTATATAATATTTTATAAAAACTTTAATATGTTGAAAATAGCTTTAAATTTTGATTATTATCTCTCATATTTTTCTTTCGATCTTACGAAATAATTTGACCTATTATTTACATCTTATATTGGTTTTTAATATCATTCAATATATTTATTCATTTATGTGATCTATCAAATAATAGATCAATTCTAAGTGTAATCAATGACCTAGTTATTTTAATTTCTTTATGAACACATATTTATCTTTACTTTAAATTAGGGATAGTATTTTTAAATAACTATATGACAGGATTGATTTTTCAAATAAGGAATTGAGTATTACAAAAAAATATTAGTAAATAGTCATTTAAATGATTGGACATTTAAAATTAAGTGGATTACAAAAAAGCTTTTTATATGTTTAGGTAATGTGTATGGTTTGTATCATGGGGATATTAAAACCATAAAAAACTCATGGATCTAATGATTGAAAAGAAATAAATATAATACTATATATATTTTTAGTTTTAATTAAAAATAAATAATTATTTGAATTTAAATATTATATTCCCTGAAATTCGGATAGAATGTAATCAGATTAGCTAAAAGTTTGGAATAAAAATATTTTAATTATTTTAAATGTGAAATGGAGACAAATTAATTATGATTAATTTTAATAGCTAGTAAAATGGTAAAGATATAAAAATTATTTTTCATATATTGTATCATAATGTTGTTTAGCTTGATAATTTAAGTTAAAATTTATAAACAAGATTTATGTTGGAGGATATATGGTTATGAGTGGGTGGATATTAGTTAGGGTATATCATTTGACTATAAATAGTTGACGTAAATTATTAAAGGATCTGTAGATTTTAGTGTAGCAATTGTATGATTAAATTAAGGATAGATGTTATTTTCATGGTTGATTAGTTTTGATCCTTTTAATTTAATGAATTTAGTTTGTATTTTATGATAGCAGTTTGGAATGGATATAAGTAATGAATTGTGTATTTTTTATGTCATGGAATTATCATAATATTTTATTGGTAAGATGATAAATATGTTTTTTAATGGATATAAAATACCCTCAAATTTATGGGATGGTAGGGTTTTTGTTTAAATTGTTGTTCGTTCGAAAAAGGGATAGAAAACTTCAATCATACACATTGTTTTCAATGTGTTTTTATTTTGGTTGTATATTCCTTATTTAAGTGAAAATTATTTTTTGTGGTTGTATATATACAGTAGTTAGTGGTTTTTATTATTTTATATAGCTGTTGGTATTCTTAAAAAAGGGTTATGGTTAAAGTGATATGGATGAGGCATTGTATTAAAATTGGTTAAGATACTTATGCTTATTTTGACTTGATATTTTGTCAATGGATCAATACATATACACACACACACATATATATATATATATTCATTTAAATAAATGTAAATTATTACACATATCTAATTTACAAGGATGTGGTTATATAAGGAACTCAACAAGTATACCTTTAAACATACCATATCATTATCAATTTTTTCAAGCCTATTAAAACATGTTGGTATTTGATTCTAATGATTTTAGTTCTAAAATTATGTGGTTTACTGGGAGGTTGGTGGATTCCTGTGTTGTATTAATCTATATTTAGTAATGGATAGTTATTGTTTTTCTAGTTTTTAATACATATATATAAGTTCATTTGATATGTTGATGCTTGTTATATGTTTATATTGGATCTTGAAAATAGATTAAATAAAATAAAATTGATGCTTCCCATGTATGTTATTTTATATAGTTTGTGCTATTCATCATAATGTTCCTTATTGGAGGTGTGATTTGGGGGTTACACGTGTCATCATTTACATCTAAGGAGGAGTAATAGAAACATACAAAAAAGATATTTCCATGATTGGAAATAGAAATATATCTTTAATATTCTTAAAGTTTCATCAGGTTATATCAATAATTCAACCATTATATAATATAAAATTCTCAGCCATTTTATAGATAAATTTCAATTAGGTAACCCATATTGAACTCGTAATAAATTTTGTTATTTTTTGGATGTGGCTCAATCTTGAATCCATTAAAAAAATTCCACTATCATGATAGATTTAATATGAATTTATAAATACATTTTAAATTAATTAATGCGGTGAATATATAAGTAATGACTCCATGTCACATCTTATAAATAAATATAAACGTATAAAAGGTGGGTTTAAATGTAAAATTTACCTATAATACATTATATTCTCCTAAATTAATAACTAATTACAATGATTCAATAATATACAGAAATATTAATATATAGGGGAAATGTTCTATATAATAAAGGTAAAAAGATATTTCTACTCAATGGTGAGGAAATAAAAGTTGGTATTGTGGGATAAGTAGGAGAAAATTTTAATGAATATGTTTGGATATAAGGAAAACATATGGAAAAGTATTTTATTATGATGAAGAAAACCATGAAATTAAATCACATTCAAAAGATATATTGATTAGAATGTTCAAATCAATAGATAAAAAATATATATATGTATATATATAATGAAAAATAAAATTGAACATTTAGTATTTCTTAAATAAATATTTGAACTAGAAGGTGGTCTAGATTATCCTTATATTCATATGAAAATAACAATATGTGAATAGTTTACTAAAAATAATCGATAAAATAATTAGGAACATGATGATGAATTTTAAATACTTTAATACATGGTTAAAAAAATCAATCTATGAAAAATCAAAATATTCCTCAATATCATGTCAAAAAATTAAAAATAATAATGAAATTTATTATATCACATATTTTTATTAGTAAAAGAGAAAAAAAATCCATTATATTCAATGATTAGTTATAAAAATATTAATAATCAAATATTAAGTTAGGTTCAACTAAAAATTTCAAAATTTTAAAATTCTTGGTCACTATATAGTTTATTCTAAAGAAAAAATGTCAAAACTCATTATAATAATTCCCGAGAAAACATATACCCATTTATTTATGAATAGTGATGTACATTTGTTTTAATAGGACCAAATTCACATTTCACATGTTTAATGAAAGAAATTGTAAGAACCCGGACCTTCTTTTAAGGTATGTTTTTCCTTTTTATGGATTTTTTGAGAAAAGAGGAGTTTCTGGATATTTTTGAAGTACATGCCATGTACTTTATGATTACACACCATGTACTCCCTTGTTGCGCGAGGTCGTGTGCTGGCCGTGTTCAGGCCACACATATGGCCATGTAAGGGTGATGTGGAAGCCGCTTAAAGCGTAGTACAGAAAAGCCTAGTACACATCGTGTACTCCAAAAGTACACAAAGTGTACTTTGTATTCATTAAACATACCATGATTACGTCTGATGACCATAAATGTCCTCTTCTAGGTCTCATTCGACTAAGATAATCCATACAACCGTGAAAATTCTCTGATCCACCAAACCTCCGTCCGTTCTTGGAATCGATTGTCGTCGACTACATTGGAACCGTAGAGGTAAGCTATTCCTTATTCTAGAGCATCATTTTCCAATTCCTCTTCTTTTGCAAGTTATCGTGGGTTAAACATTTTGTGCGTTTTCTTGAATCTACGATGTTCTAAGGATATTAAAGCATTGTGGTGAATGTATATCTATCTCCTAGCATCAAGGTAGGTGGTTTGTGTCTTTCCATTCAATGTCTTTGAGTATTATGTTAAAATTCCACCAATACCCTAAAACGGGGTATTGTGTGTTTACCATTTTACCCTTGTTGTTTTCCTTCCTTTCTTGTAGGTTTGTGTAGAATTAATTTGGTTATTTATATGGATAATTTCTTTTCTTGGATGTTTTTCCAATGCCTTATTCTTCTTATGATCTTTTGGTCTTGTTTAGCCTTTGTTCGTTTACCTGTTTTCCATTCCTTGTGATTATTGGATGGAGAGTTGATCTCTGATATTCTTGTTATGTTGTAGACTGGTTATCCATGTAGCTCTGTAGGTTTACATTGGCATTATAGAATTATTATGCTCTGATTGGTATGGGTCAGTGAGAACCTTGTGCTATAGACTATAAGGGGATAAACCAAGTGAGCTTCCTCAGAGAGTCTTGGACATTATATATTATAGGGGATAGACTGAGTGAGCTTCTCAGAGAGTCTTTGATAATATAGACAATAGGAGGATAGATCTAGTGAGCTTCCTCAAAGAGTCTTGAGCTTTATAGACAATATGGGGATAGACCAAGTGAGATTCCTCAGAGAGTATTTGTTTTGTTTGAATTTCCTTAATCCATTCCAAGCTATAGGAGGAAGTGACCAAGTGAGCATCCTCATAGATTCTATGATCGACCTGAGGCTATAAGAGGAATTGGCTGAGTGTGCTTCCTCAGAGAGTCTCTAGACCTTGGGGATATAAGGGGAATTGACCGTGTGATCTTCCTCAGAGAGTCCATGACTACCTTATACTATAAAGGGAATTGACTGAGCGTGCTTCCTCATAGAGCCTTATAATTTTCATATGACCAAAACAGAGGGGTTAGGCTTAGTGCACTACCCAGAGGGTTTTTGGTACTTCTTGGATAAGACTAGAGTGGATGGTCGTGAGTACTTCCCAGAGGGTTATCTGTAGTGATCAGCTATTTTCTTCACTATTTCTTGTTAATCTGTGGATTGGTTACTACTATTTATTATATTGTTTACTGTTAACTGTTTACTATTTACTGTACTTTACCTACCATATACTCACTAACTATTAGGCACAGATCATTGGGTGGTTTCCAACTAGGGTTTAGTCTCACACCCTGTTTGGGTCTGGCTTTTGGGCCCAAACAGATTATATTGTTACTGATATAGACAAGGGAAAGCACCCTTCTACTTTAGGTACTTGAATTTCATTGTAGTAGGAGATAATGAGACAAATTCGAGGCTTGTGATGTTGAGGAGTTGTTTATCTATTTTTCATTTTTACTTTGGTTTAGAACTGTATACAGTATTGTGACTTGTTTCGATGCTTTCCTAGACATATGTATCATGCATAATTTCATATATATATCTGCGTGTGTGTGTGTGTGTTTGCTCCTATAATATATTGTTTTAGTTTTCTGTTGTTTAGTTTTTTTGGATATTTGAAACTTTCTCAATTGTATGTGTTGTTTAATTTAACTGTGTACTCTTCCAAATGAGGGCATAGTTTCCCCACCATCACACCCAAGGACCTTGCTGCTAGTCGGCAACCTCTATTATTCGGGGAAATGTGCTTGAGGCCCTGTGACAAACCAGGTACGGGGCACCACTTGGTGGCTTTCGGAACCGGGGCATTACAAAGTGGTATCGAAGGAATTATTTTCCCTTGATTTACTGTTTGGATCCTATTTCAAGGGATAGGATAGAATAGGTACTTGGTAATAAGTTGTTCCCGGGAGTAGCTAACTCGTGTATAGGGAAACTCCAATCTACCTCGTTTATTGCAATTTCATCAGGTTTTTCCATTTTTATAGTTGATATGTTTCACCTTGAGTGACTCACATGATTTGTGCTATTATTGTTGATATTATTGAGGTTCTTTTTCAGTTGCAGCCTGATGATATGAGGGTATTCCATCTCATGCATCATATAGGCATTTACTAGAAATCACATGTCATGCATTTTTGTAATGCCATCTAGGATGCATTAGTCATTGCATGTTGTTGTGATAGATTATGTGTAAAATATGAATGCGGATGTGATAGTTGCCTTGATAGAAATATCGGCTATTTGATAGGGTATTGTTGTGTAGAGATCTATTGAAATGAACACCAAATTTCGATTCTTGAGCTGTTATGGGCCCACATGAACCGTAACTTGGTGGATCATAGACTTTTTTTCCACTATATATGATATGTATGAGATTCCATGCATTGATTAGTGGTGAGTATGGGCCCCCATGGATCTGAATTTGGCACCTTAACACATGTTTTATTAGTTTTATAGGCATCAGAGTAGTTTCTAAGAAACTGCCCAGAAAACACCAGAATACATGGCATGTACTTTATGAATACATGTTGTGTAGTTTTTAAACTGTGTCACTAACTGTGTGGGAAGAAACACGGGTTGTGAAAAATCTTCCGGAACACGCCGTGTACGGTGAGCACACACCGTGTTGTAGAGATTGTGTGTCTACCCATGAGACTAATGACACGGATGGATGAAACCTCAACTATACACGTCATGTCCTATTTTCACACGTCGTTCCATGTATCCTATGTACCCGGCTGTGTCACGAACAACATGAGTCGGGGAAAACCTTCAAGTACATGTCGTAATTACATAGATTATGTTGTGTAGAGTGAGAAGTGTAACCGGTCATGTAACTAACAACATGGGTAATTGAATCCTTATCTAGTACACATAGTGTCCTTCATGAAAATTCCATGTAGTCTAGGATTAAGAGGACCGTGTGGGTTAGCCTTATAAAGAGACTGAGGAAGGGGAATAGATTTCAAGTACACACCATGTGTGGGGACAACATGTCATGTGGTTGGGGTGTTACACGACCAGTGGTGGCAGAAGTACACGCCCAGGTGAATGGATTTAAAGAACATGTTGTGTTGTTTTTATACACGTCGTGTAGTCATTTTTTGTAAAACATGAATGTTTATTTATCATGTTCCCCTCATATACTCTTGTATTCTCAGTCTTTGATAGTCTTGATCTATGGTGTGCTTTTGACCTTTCATAATTATACCACTGAGACGTCCTCCGGTTGTATGTCAGCTGCCAGACCGTGATTAGACACCAGATATGGCCGATCAGGGACCTCCTGCAGATCCTTCTGTTGTGCCACCCTTGAGACCAGCAGTTATACCAGTTGCAGGCACTGATACACAATTTAGGAAATATTTTATGAGGATGATGTAGACCTTCTTGGGAGCGCCGCCTCCCACCATGTTGATGGTAGAATTGATGTGGGTGTTTCTTTAAGCAACATCCTCCCACTTTCTCAGGGGAAGTAGGACCTCAGGCTGCAGAGTCATGGCTAGAGGCCGTGTTGATTATCTTCCAGAATCTGGAGATTCCTCCAGAAAAGAGGGTGAATCTCGAACCCTATATGCTCTGAGACTCCTCCAAGAGGTGGTGGGAGGTGATCTCACAGACAGGACGCCAGCAGAGTATGGCTTGGGATGAGTTTTGGTCATCTTTTACGATTAGTTTTACCCAGATACCTTGAGGGATGATCATGCCTGAGAGTTTATGAGACTAGAGAATGGTAATCTTTCTGTTATGGAGTACTTGCCTCGATTTACTGAGCTGCAGGGTTTCATGCCTATTCATTGAGGCAATGAGCTGTTCCGTGCACCAAAGTTCGAGGATGGTCTGAGGCATGACATCTGGTCACAGGTGAAATGCTTTAGGTTGACTTTGATATCCTCTATCGTCAACCAGGCACTGATCACTGAGTAGAATCTGATGGATTCTGTGGAAGTTAGCCTGGGTGGTTCGACATCCAGATTCAGTGTTCCTCCTACTGATTGTAGGAAGCACCGTAGGGTATCAGCTTGAAGAGATCAGAGTAGGCTTAATGTATCTTTGGGTAGACAGGTTGTATGCTACTAATGCGGGAGGAGCGGGCATACTAGGCCTCAATGCCAGAGAGACCCAAAGGAGTTCCAATCATGCGCCAATTTGGTCCATCTTCAGTGTTTTCGTTAGTTCTTCTCACCTAATGCTGGTGGTAGGGGTTCTTCTATGATCCCGCATAAAAGATATGCAACTCCAGTTTCTCACTAGTCTAGGAACTAGAGTTATTATGGTCATTCAGTCTGAGGTGGAGGTCGCGACCAAGGTGGTCAGTCACCAGGCTACTAGTGATAGCAGAGGCGATCAGCTCAGAGTGGTCAGGCATGGTAACATGGATGAAGTACAGGCCAGACTTTTTTAGTGGAGCAAACCCTTCCGGAGAAGGGTCCCTACCCTTCTATAGTTCTAGGTACAATCTTATTAGCCTCAGTTTTATCTTAAACTCTTTTCGAAACTAGTGCCACACATAGTTTTTTCTCAGTTGCTGTTGTGGAGAGCCTTGGGCTCTGCATCTTTTCCTCTACTGATACATTGACTCTAGACATATCGTTGGGGACTAGGGCGGTTAGTATAGGTTAGTGAAGAGAGTTCCCTCTTGAGGTTGTATGGTGTCACTTCTTATGGGACCTCTATGTCATAGAGATGAAGATCTATGATGACATTCTCTGAATGGACTGGATAGTTCCATTCAAGGTAGTCGTCGACTATTATTGTCGAAGGGTGTGTTTCATATCACCAAAGGGTGGATCCTTTCTTTATAGAGGCGAATGGGATTTCTAGGTGAGTCAAGTAGGACCCAAGCATCATGGGTTGAAAGGAGTTACATCCCAGATCGCTAGTATTTATCTAGATCACCAGGGGAATTCATAGGTAGAATTTCCTCTTGTGGTGAATTGTTTCAGAGATGTCTTTTCAGAGGAATTTTCAGGGTTGCCTCCAAAGCGTTAGGTATACTTCTCGATTGAGCTCATTCTAGGAGCATCACCAGTGTCCATTCCTCCTTATAGGATGGCTACAATTGAGTTGTAGGAGCTCAAGAAGCAGTTGGAGGAGTTTCAGGTGAAGGGTTTCATCCGACCTAGTACTTCTCCTTAGGTTTCTCCTATCCTATTTGCGAAGAAAGTAGACGGTACCCTCAGGCGTTGTGTGGACTATCAGAATTTGAACCAGTTGATAGTCAAGAACTGATATCCTTTGCCAAGGATCGATGATCTATTTGATCCACTTCAAGGAGATCGGGTGTCCTAGAAGATTTATTTGATATCTGGTTATCATTAGTTGTGTGTTAGACCATCTGATATACCTCTTACAGCCTTCAAAAGTAGGTATAGTCTATAGGAGTATATTTTTATGCTGTTCGGTCTCACGAATGCCCTGCAATTTTCATGGAATTGATGAACATAGTGTTCCATCCATACTTTGATTCCTTCATGGTTGTTTTCATGGATGATATCATAGTGTACTATCACACTCGACACGACCATGATACCCATATTGAGATTATTTTCATTACACTGATGGAGAATCAGTTATATGCTAAGCTCTCATAATACCACTTTTGGATGAAGTAGATTCACTTCTTGGGTCATGTTATCTTAGAAGAAGGATTATAAGTAGAACTAGAGAAAGTGAGGGAAGCAGTTTCATGGGAGCAGCTGAAGAATGTATTTGAGGTGCAGATTTTTTAGGGCTATCTATATACTACATACATTTCAAACAGGGCTTTTCGCGCATAGGACCACCGCTGACAGGCCTGACTAAGAAGGTTGATATGTTCTTATGGTCAGATTTTTGTGAGTCAGCCTTTCAGGATCTGAAAGGGAGGTTGACTTTAGCACCAATACTAGTCTTTCTAGAGTAGGGAAAGAGATATACTATTTACTACGATGCTTCAGGTATCGAGCTGGGAGATGTGCCTATGTAGGGAGATGGAGTTGTTGCTTGTGGATCTCGGCAGTTAAGGCCACATGAGAGGAATTACTCGACACACGATGTGGATTTGGAACCTATTGTTCATTCCCTACACTTTTGGAGACATTACCTTCTGGGAGAGCACATTGTGGTGTTTAATAACCATAATAGTCTCAAGTACATCTTCACTCAGTGTGATCTGAATTTCAGACAACGAAGGTGGGTTGAGTACCTTCAGTCTTTTGATTCTGATTTTCATACACGCCTGTGAAGGGAAATGCTATGGTTGATGCGTTGAGCAGGAGAACTTAGATACAGATAGTTTAGGAGGACAGTAGTGAGTGGAAACTTATGGATCTATTCTATGAGATGCATTTTGAGGTGTACAACAGTCAGTGATAGACGTTTCTTTATTCTGTAGCTGTTAACTCTACACTTCTTGATCAGGTACAAATGAGGTAGCTATATGATTCTGAAGGCCTAGTCTTATGAGAAAGTGTGTCAGGAGATGACCATATTCATGGGTGGACCATAGGCGGGGATGAGATCCTACAATTACAGGGACGTGTATGGGTGCTAGCAGACATACATGAGGAGCTGATGCGAGACTTTCATTTCTCAGTTTGGGCAGTTCATCCTAGCATCACTAAGATGTATCGTGATGTACACCGCTAGTACTGATGGATAGGTATGAAGATAGATGTTGCTGGTTTTTCCACGAGGTGTTCCACTTGTCATCAGGTGAAGGCATAGTATCAGTGACCATTATGGCTTTTACAGTAGTTACCCATTCTAGAGTGGAAGTGGAATGATGTCGCGATGGACTTCGTGACCAGTTTTATGATATCTCTACGAGGGAATGACACAGTATGGGTTGTCATTGACAGACTCATGAAGGTTTCTCACTTCCTTCCAATAAAGTAGTCCTTCAGTGTTGATGAGCTAGGGTAGTTGTACATCCGAGAGATTGTATGTATTCATGGAATTACACACTCCATTATTTCAGATGGGGATGCATGTTTAACTTCTTGATCCTAGAAGGGGATTCAGAAGGCTTTGGGTACATAGGTACTTTTGAGTACAGCATATCATCCCTAGACTGATGGCCAATCCGAGTGTACAATTCAGGTGCTTGAGGATATGCTCTGAGCATGCATTATGGATTTTGGAGGTTCTTGGGAGAAACATATACCTCTTGTGGAGTTTTACTACAACAATAGTTTTCAAGCAACTATTCAGATTGTACCTTACAAAGCATTGTACGGTAGGGCATGTCAATCACCTTTATGATGGATGGAGGTAGGAGAGGTAGTTTTTCTGGGACTTTTCCTTGTTCAGGAGATCTTAGAGTAGATTGAGTTGATTTGAAAGATGATTCCTTTGGCAAAATCTTGACAAATGTCTTATGCTGATCAGCAGAGGAGAACTATGGAGTTCGAGGTCGGGAATCATGTTTTCCTGCATTTCACATCTAGGTTGGGACATAAGAGGATTCGAG
This sequence comes from Viscum album, assembly GCA_963277665.1. Classification (NCBI taxonomy): domain Eukaryota; kingdom Viridiplantae; phylum Streptophyta; class Magnoliopsida; order Santalales; family Viscaceae; genus Viscum; species Viscum album. Next base: position 1,503,153,246 of record OY728128.1, read on the forward strand.
GACTGGGTAAGCTTTCACCACAGTTCATCAAGCCGTTTGAGGTGTTGGAACGAGTTGGGTTGGTTGCCTCTCGGTTGCAATTACCTCAGAGGTATTGGTCTATGCATGACGTCTTCCACATTTATCAGCGCCGACGTTACTTTTCAGACCCATCTCATGTCTTTCAAAATGAGGTATTTGAGCTCGAAGTAGATGCATCATTTGAGGAAATCCTATCCAGATGGTCTATCACAGTACGAAGGTTCTCCATGGCCGGTCTGTTCCTCTGGTACGGGTGCTATGGCTGCACCGATGAGTACAGAATGAGACATGGGAGAGGGAGGCCAAAGTATGATCGTAGTGGCTGGAGCTGTTCAGGGTTTCTTCTTCTATGCCTCGCTATGGAAATTTTGGGACACATTTCATTAATGGGGGAGGGAATTTTGTAAGAACATGGACCTTATTTTCATGTATGTTTTTTTTCTTGAGTTTTTTAGAAAATTGGTTTTTCTAGAAAAAATTTAAGTACATAGAATGTATTTTATGAGTACACAACATGTACTCCCTTCCCACATGAGGACGTATGATGGCCATGTCTAGGCCACACACATGGCCATGTAGGGGTGAGGTGGAGGCTGCATAAAGTGGAGTATAAAAAGGCCTAGTACACGTTGTGTACTCAAAAAATACATGCCATGTACTTTCTATTTTTCATTAAATGGACTAGGCTCCTGTCTGATCACCATAAATGTCTTCTTATAGGTCATGTTCGACCAAGAGAAGTTGTATGGCCGCAAAACATCTCTGAGCCCCCGAACCTCCGTCCGTTCTCCAAATCGATTATCGTCGATTGAATTGGAACCACAACGGTAAGCTATTCCTTCTTATAGAGCATCATTTTCGAATTCCACCCCTTATTCAAGTTATTGTGGGTTTAATTTTTTTTGTGTATTAGTAGATCTACAACGTTCTAAAGAGATTAAAGCATTATTGTTCAAGTATATCATTCTCATAGCAACATGGTATGTGGTTTGTTCCTTTCCATTCAAATTCTTAGTGTATTATGTGAAAATTCCATCAATACCCTTATACGGGGTATTGCGTGTTTACCGTTTTACCCCTGTTGTTTTACTGTCTTTCTTGTAGGATTGTGTTGAGATAATTTAGGTATTTATAGGGATAATTGCTATCCATAGATGTTTTGCCCATGACTTTTTCTTCTTACGACATTTTTTTCTTGTTCAGCCTTTGGTCGTTTACCTGTTTTCCATGACTTGTGATCGTAGGATGGAGTGTTGTTCCCTAACATGCTTGTTATGCTGTATAATGGTTATCTAAGTAACTCTATAGGATTACTTTGGCCTTATTGCATTATTATGCACTAACTGGAATGGGGCCATGAGAACCTAGTGTTATAGACTATACAGGGATAGACCGAGTGAGCATCCTCAGAGATTCTTGGACATTATAGACTATAGGGGATAGATCGAGTGAGTTTCCGTGAGAGTCTTGGATAATATAGACTACAAGGGGATATATAGAATGATATTCCTCAAAGAGTCTTGAGCTTTCTAGACTATACAGGGATAGACTGATTGAGCTTCCTCGGAGTTTCTTTGTTTTGTTTGAATTTCCATAAACCATTCCAAGCTATAGGAGGAATTGAATGAGTGAGCATACTCAAAGAGTCTGTGATCGACCTGAGGCTATAAGAGGAATTGAGTGAGTGAGCTTCCTTAAAGAGTGTCTAGACCTTGGGGATATAAGGGGAATTGACCATGTGATCTTCCTCAAAGAGTCCCTGACTACCTTATATTATAATAAGAATTGACTGAGTGTGCTTCCTCAGAGATTCTTATAATTTTTCAATGACCAAACAGGAGGGGATACGCTGAGTGCACTGCTTAGGGGGTTGTTGGTACTTCTGGGATAGGACCAGAGGGGACGTATGTGAGTAATTCTTAGAGGGTTATCTATCGTGATTAGTTGTTTGATTCACTGTTACTTGCTGATCTTCGGATTGTTTACTACTGTGTATTATACTATTTACTGCTTACTATTTACTGTTCACTTTACTTTACCTTCCATATACTCACTGACTGTTAGGCACAGATCTTCGGGTGTTTACCTACTGGGATTTAGTCTCACACCCTATTTGGGCCATGCTTTTGGGCCCAAACATATTATATTGTTGTAGGTATAGACAAGGGAAAGCACCCTTTTACTTCAGGTACATGACTTGCATTGGTGCAGAAGATCATGAGACCAAGACAAGGCTCGTGATACTGAGGAGTTTCTTATCGATTTATCTTTTGTACTTTGGTTTAGTAATGTATTCAGCATTGTGACTTGTTTGGCTACATTCCTAGACATATGTATCGTGCATCATTTTCATATATATGTGTGTCCTCCAATTGTTTATTGTTTTAGTCTTCCGATGTTTACTAATGTTGGATATTTACTGCTTTCTCTATTGTAGGTGTTGTTTACTTCCACTATGTACTCTGGCAAATGAGGGCATCATTTCCCCACATTCACACTCATGGCCCTCGCTGCAAGTCAGCAGGCTCTGGCATTTGGGGAAGTGTTCTTGATAAAATGTGACAAATCAGGTATGGGGTACCTCTTGGTGGCTTCTAGAACTGGCGTGCTATTGAATGTTTCAAGGATAAAGGTAGACATAAAGTATAAGGAATATCAATTGAAAGAACAATAGTAATTTATAGTAATAAATTTGGTTATTTTAATAATCTTAAAAGCAATAATGATAGGGTCTCTCAATTATGATTGGAAAATATTGTGGGTACTAGGATTATATAATTGATTATTTATAAAATCACAGAAAATTATAGGAAATAATTATTAATAAGGAATACATATGGTATCTTTTCAAACACCCATATAATGGGGGAGTAATAAATTTAATGAGACATTATGTCAAATAGTGTAAATAAAAATGTTTTTTATGATTTTATTTTTATTATTTCAATTATTTATTTATACCTATTTTGAATGCTTTATATTTTATATTGGATAAATGGTGGGAAAATGTAACATTGGAAGCATGTAAAGAAGGATAAATATCAAGGGATAAAATCACATGTTTTCTATTTATGAAATATAATGGATAATGATTTTCTAACTAAATAAAAATATAGAACACCATGGTTTTTCCAACAACAAGGTTATTTGAAGAAATATTTTTTGTATAAGTTTACAGATAAATATATTAAACGAAATAACACTACTCTGATCATTAAATGGACATGGTAATTATACTTAACAACGTTTTAAGGTTGAAATTTCATGGTTCCCCATTGAATATTTTAGTATAAACTAATTACAATACTTGAGTTGATGTTGGGGTATATATCATGCTTTATTAATGAAAAAACTTCAATTTTTAATTTATATGATTAAAAATTAAATGGGAATGGTTTGAAGAGATAAAAATTTAACGATAAAAATATTTAATGATATAGTTCATGATAAAGGATAAAAATTGATATTGTAAATAAAAATGTGACCATTTATCTATTTTATTATATAAAATGCTAATAAGATTAGAATAAATGAAGATTATTGAAGGTATCTAAAAATATTTTATGATATAATGAATAGATATGAAAACCATGTATTCTTAAACCCATAATATCATTATTTCAATAAAAATAAATTTTATTAAATGTTAGAAATTGGAAGCATAAAAAATAAAAACATGTTATAGGGCTAACCTGAAGATGTATTAGATCTTGTATAAATAATTTAATTTCGATAATATAGAATCATCTAGTGATATTATATAAATACGTTATTTTTTATGTTCTATGGTGAGACCCTTCATGTTCTTTTCATATTTAATTACAAAATCATAATAAGATGAACCAATTTTCATACTAATTTAATGATGTTCAATCTCTTATCATATATTTTGAATAATATTTTAATTGGATTTTCTTGATCAATATTTATTCCATGTAATTCACTTTTTTAATTTTTTAATCATTAAAAAACATTTGAAATATAATTTAAATTTTAAATCATATTATCCAACTTCATTTGAAGACAATTAATGAAAAGATATGATATTTGTTTAAATATGTCTTGGGCCACACAATTATTTAAATAATTCATTATCATGGCTAGCTAATTATTTTTTTAATGGATGGATAATAAATAAATAATCATTTAAACTTTATTCTATTACAAATCATGTATTCATTTGGTTATTTATTTTACATTAAAATAATTATCCATAATACATTATATTAATAAATTTTATTTATAGATGATTTAGTTATTTGTTTCAAATTTGTATGACTTCAATACAAATTAGATTAATGGAAACTTTTTATCATTTTGGATGATATAATACTATATGAATATAATATCTAATTGGTTTTTACTCTATAAAAAACATATTACACTTTCTAAGTTATCATTCGAATATATTTTTATCAATTTTGAAATCCATAGTGGTTTTGGGATGTAATTAACTCTGTTGGATTTATAGAATTTTTGAATTGTTATTATGAAATTTTTCATTTTATATGATTATAAATCTAAAATATTAGTTAATTAAATTTCTCCTATTATATACTCAATGATTAATTATTTTACATTTCATTTAATATTGGTTTGTTAGTTTTATGAAGTGATGATTTTATATTTATTGACACATGATGCTTTTAATTTACCAAGGAAAAGGGATTTGGGATGTAACTCTTTTAATAATTTTCTTATATTGAGATATATATTTAGGTGAAATAAAAAGATGATAAATTTGTTTGATGTTGAGTTAAAGAAAGATTGAAATCATAATTCCGTGGTATGTGAGGGTAAAAAATTGTATCACAGAACTAAAATACTTTTTCATTTATTTTTGAGATTAAGTCAGAAATCATTCATTTGATTCCAAATTTGGTTCAATTCATCATGTGGCCTCAAGATGATCATAATTATAATAATTGTTGTTTTCTCAATATTTATTATAACTTTGATAAATAGTTTTAAAAATTATATGGTATATCCTATAATATTTATGAAAATATAATGGAAATAAAAATAATTCATTTAATTATTGAAATAATATTTCCTTACCACATGAGATTATATGGTAATGTGTTTTTATATTGATTATTTTCATTGTAAAAGTCATTAAATATTTATGTGAACATATTAAATATTAATAAATTTTATAAAAAATGATTTTATGATGTGTGGGAGAGGTTTAAGGAATAATTGATGATGAATGACCATCATCGACTTGAATTTTACTTTCCTATTAATATTAAATACAATGGTTTGTCTCTATTTAATTGTTAAATTGTGGTTGGCACCACTGAAGTATCTTTGATAAATAAATTTACAAAATATATAAATGATTTGTTATATAAAATTTCTATAAAAATACATTAAATAGAAATTGGAATTATTTTAATAAATATCGGGAGTTGTTACAATTTATTTTCATGGATACATGGCTATATAAAATTTTAGATATTACAAATAATGTTTATATGGATATTTTAACTAAAAAATAATGTTATTCCTATGAAAGATGACAATTTCAATCATTTTAATAGGGAATTTAATGTCCAATGAGTGGAGGATAAAAGGAATCTATAGATGGAGTGAAAAATATTCCTAATGAATATGTCATATTTTTGGATTCTTGAAATTATTAAGGAATAATTTTTAATGTGATCAAAAAAATTAGATGAAAACATAGAAATATAATTTGATTCTAGTAATGTAATTTTCATTAATCTAGACACGTAATTAATGAAATTTGATATTGAAATAGGGATTACAACATATCAATTTAATAGAATAAAAACATTATATAGGTTTTAAACAATAAGGTTAAAAGAAGACTTTAATTCAATTTGATCACAGTGATAAATCGATGAATATTAGAGGATACAATTTATTGGAAAAATTTTATGGAATGAGTCTGAATGTTGAGAAAAAAATTCAAATATAAATGAATTAAAAAGGTAAATAAGGGGGTTGGATCATTTTCATTTGAACAAATATTACTATTTTATAGAGGATAATGAAAGGGAATGATGAGGAATGTAATATAAGTATTATTATATAAAAATTCCTATTAATATTCAATTAATAAAAAATATTTAATATATTCCACATAATAAACAATTATAAAGGATATGGTTTCAGATAAGAATAGTAATTAATAGATTGGTGTCATTTCTCTCATGTTATAATTATTTAAATATATATGATGAGATTATTGAAAATGTAATATGATCTTATAATGTTTCTATAACCATGAAATTTTAATTATTTTGAATTTGGAGTTATTTGGTTAATTTTTTTCAGATTGTAAATATCATGGAATACAATATATGAGAAAACATGTATTTTGTATATATATATATATATATCCTATAAGTGATGATTTAAAATTGTATGAATGAAAAATAACATTTTTATTTGTTTTAATTGAATATGTTTTTGTGTAAGTGGATAATTTTTCTCTAAGTGAACGTTATTATTATTGATTTGAAAACAAATTGATTTATATTTTTTTTAATTTATAATAATTAAATGAAACATAATTGAAATGAAAATTAGGTTCTTTTAATTTTGATTTTGTGTAGATAAAATATGTTTAATATATTTTATGAAATGTAAAATATGGATTAAAAAGAAACTTATTTTAGAGATTATAATAAAAAATATTTTTGAAACAAAATAATCTACGAAAATAATGATAGTATAGTATTAATGAAGTTGAATGTTTCTAGAATGAAGAAAAATAAGGAAATTTGAAGGATAATATCAATGATACTAGTTTTTTTTATTGAGATGAAATAGATAAATCAGTTGAGAAAACTTTTTCAATCATTTATTTAACATTTTTTTCAAATATTTTAAAACCATTTTTTAGCTTGCATAATAAATGTGGAGTGAAAAACATCATGGAGTAGTGAAGCTAAATTTAGAAAAACTAATGTTAACCATCAACATGTATTTTGAAAAACAGTAGAGAATTCATCAATATATGTCAATTAAATTCATTTTAATCATATATTATAGGATAATAGATGATTTAAGGTATACATGGGAGAATAAAAAGAAAAACTTTTCATGATTTATAATAAGTTTTAGATTATTTTTTAGGAATTAATTGCAACAATTTAATTATTTTCTACTTTAATATGTGTAAAATAATCACCCATGATGTATTCTAGTTTAAATAAATTTTAATTTATATATTAATTATTATTTAATTTTTTTAATAACAAAGATATTTTATTGAAATTAAAGATGAATGATTCGATGTCTGTAATCCATTGATATATTTTATATATTTTACATTGTGAAATACCCCATTTTATTCCATTAATAATAATAAAAATATAATTTTTAATATCACTATTTTTTTAGTTAGTTTTAATATTCCATTAAAATCATTGATTTATATAAATAAGATCACCTATTTTAAATTTAGATTGATACAATTGTTCGAATACTATATCTTAAGAAATAATTATAATAAATAAATTTTTTCTATAGTTGGGTACCACATTGATATTAAAGAAGAAATTTTATATACATTAAATATTTCATGAATTGATATTTAATTATCATAAGTTAAATGATTTACTTCCCATGATTAGATTATTTCATATTTAGCTAAAAATAATTAGGAACCACGTATCACGTTATACCTAGAAAACTAAGGGGGTGATTGATTAACCTAATCAATTGAGATTCCCAATCAAATTTGACTAACAATATCAAAATAATCTAGTTACCCACATAGAGTAGGTTTGTTTGAATTTTGAAGAGTTTAAATTAATACATGTAGGCATTTTTACAAATTATTAAATTGGGGATCATGATTTGATCAAGGGATCCAAACCATTACATATTTTATCATTAGATCACTAATATTTATAGAATAATTTTAATGAACACAATTATTGAGGTTTGTAATTTGTATAATTTTAGGAAATTTGATTTAATTTTGGGTTTGATTGAGAATTGGTTTATAGGGATTATGGTTAAAGGAGAAATATATAGAGGTGGAACTATAAGAATTCCCCAGTAGAGGCTAGTGGTTAACTAGTGCTAGATACATGGGAAGGGTTGAAATAGTTTTGTGGAACAAGGGATTACACTGAGTAAGGATAGTGGGTGACCATGTATCTGGTAGAGTTCAAGGTTTTTTTAACAAATGGAAAACACTCCCTTTCTTTATCATGTATTTTTTATGTTCATTGAAATATTCTTACTTACGTTCATTTGAATGATTTCATATATAATTCGAAGTCTATAATATATTCCTATCATCTCCCATTATCTAGAATTGATTTATCCTCTATTATAACTAGTTTTTATGATTTAATTATTGTCTTAACTCTATTTAACTTTGTTCCATGAAATCCTTACATGACAAATAAAGCTCCATTTAGAAATGTTTTTTAAATATATCAGTAGTTTAAAAACCTAAAACATTGTTCATCGACTATTTCAAAAAAATTACACTACAATTGGTGTCATCATTAAACATGGGGTGTTTCCTTCTATTTAGTGATGGTTTTTAGAAAGAATCACGAAATTATTATTTCATAGTTGTTTTTTCGATTTTAGCCGCAATTTTCCAATAAAAAACATCTTAAATTTTGAAAAATATAAAAACTGACACTATATTTTGATTTTTTAACCAAAAAAGCTCCTCTAAAATGGATAAAACCACTACTAAATAAATATTATCATATATAGTCGTTGTTTTATCCCCATACCAAACAGAAATACCATAATATAGAAAAATATTAAATTATCTTGAAAAAAACTATATCTACAGGCTGTTTAAACAGCCACTAAATTATCAAACTATCTATAAAATCAACTTTCTGTCATTAAAATAAGGATTCACGTGTTAAAACTAAATCAAATAAAATTAAAATCAAGTTAAATTAATATAATAATAAAGGAATAATAAACAATATGAAACCATCAATAATGAATACAATTTTCATCAAATGGTTTACATATTATTTAAAACCAATAAGCATTACTTTTCCAAATTTCTGATTTAATTAACAAGAAATAAAGTAGCACATGAACCAAAATAAAAATAAATGGAATATAATAACTAAATGGAATATCCAAGATACAATCATAATGAATATGAGATTATTTAACTATCATAGGTTTCCCTTCCATTAAAAATCTCACCAAAATATATAAACATGAAGTGAAAATGTTCAAACAATATATCCCTCCAAGACAAATAAGTGATTATGATCACTATTCATAAAAAACCATCTTTGATAAAAAAAATTAATCTTATAAGGGAAGATACACCCAAAATAACTTGAAGATATAAAAAGAAAAACCACCCTAAATATACATAAATAATCTGTACTTCCATAGGTGGGGATGAAAACTGACTTGGATTTATACAATGGATGAATACTATATAAAATCCTAGGATATCAAACAGTGATCCCGCCCCTTTATTAGATCACGAAAAACAACATTAATTCCTCTATGTGCCTAGTCCAACAATAATCCACATAGTCTGAGTTACCTATTTACATCCCCATGGCCTTTCCAATACTGACAATTAAGAACTCAAAAAAGTGGGTCTAGGAACAAATAGTGCATAAAAATCTCCCAAAAGGCATATCACCGAACACATAATCATTGGTATATGACCAAGAAGAAGGAAAAAGAGGATGTCAATCCAAAATGGGGTCTGAGAGATATGAGTTACCCTATATGTTGTAGGCTTTATATATCTTTGTATGGATAAGTTATATGGGACCTTAATTTGGTGAGAGATAACATAGAACGATCCTTGGTCAGTAGGACTAGGTTGTCATTTGAGATTTGGAAAAGGGAGGAGAATTTATTATAATGGATGGGTTTAGATAGGGATTATGGTAATGGAAAAAACCAAGGGGTTTTGTGTCATGATTTTACCTATAGGGACTCTATATAGGGCAGTAGTAAGCTGCGTGTGACATCACATGTATTCCCCGAATAGGTAGAGGGCTAGAGATATGCACATATTAAGAATATCAATGAAGTCAAAGGATTTATCATATTCTATGTGAACAGACACACACACACACATACCCAACTCCATGAAATAGTTCATAGATATAATAAAATAAATCTTCGATAGTTTAAAATATTCAGGTAGTAACCTCTAGGAAACACATTAGAATGATATACATGAATATCTAGGGAAGGTAAATAGTCAAATACATGCCTAACCAAGAAGAAGTAAACTATGTACCAATCTAGAAACTAATAAAAATTTGGAGAACAAGAGATCCTAACTAAAGATCCTAATGTCTAACCAACAAAAATGGCCATTTCCTCCACTTTATTCTATGTTCTAAAGATACTTGGTTCCACTAAGGACACCACTAATATAACAATTGTCTTTATAAGAATAAATCATTCTAAAAAATCCCATTTAGGTGTGAGTATAAACATACTTAGTATAGTTCCCTAAAAAAGTGGGAAATATTATAATATAATAATCCAATCAACCTATATATAAATGATAGTAATTGAACTAAACATCATATATTATCATATTGATATTTCAATCTATGTAGTCATTTGAAACATTGCATATAGACTAATGGTTATAAAACAAATATATAGGGAGATCATTGTCACGATCCCTTCTAAAATATAGTAAAAATATTAAATCAGCACACATTGGACCTACTAATTCATGAACAAACCCTCTCCACTAATCATTTCTCAATGATGAACTCTTCTAGTCACCCTCTCCATCATTATCTCTACTTTCTGCTACCGAAAATTATATGAAAATAATATTCAAAATTAAACAATGTTGTATATTTATATTTACACCTAAAATAAATAAACCTTTGTGAACTAAGTGATTTTTATGTTATTTAATTTACATTCTCATCACCAGTCATCACTGTCAACTCCCTGAGGACAGATCTGGTCCTATTACTATAAATATCAGCCTACTCTTTCTAAAAAATGGATATTTGATCCCCATGTTCCTAAACTGTGATTTTTATAGAATCAAACTCTTTATGAGAATCTATTGGTAGGGAGTGACTAAAACCAGTATTATATTCACATGTGATCCCTGATGTAATTCCAAATACCTTTGATGGTAATGGTCCCAGACCCATCCTATGCACTAGACTAGGATTCTTTTTCCCAAAGACTTTACCAACTGGGTCATCCTGGGAGACTGAGTTGGACTGCACGGGATTACCATCCAATGATTATTTAATTTTTTCCAATAAATAAAATATTTTTTATATTATAAACAATATATATTAACATATTTACAAATTATAATAAGTTATTATAATGAAACATGAATTCATACCTCAACATATTTGGTAGGGTGATTAACAAAACTCCCATCGGGTTTTTATGAACATCAAATGACAAATCTGTTTGCGATGATTGGGGTCCAAAATTCTATTACTTTATTATGCAAATATAAATCAACAATTTTATATATTGAACATATAATATTGTCTGATAAATAATTAAGAAAATAAAAATATCAGACGATTTGATCTAGTCATAGAAAAACATTTTGACCCCATAGGGTGTGGGGTGATTTTCATAGTCTGACTCAAGTATTCTTCCTTAAAACATCCTAAAATAAATAAAAATTAATTAAATAATAATTTGTATTGTGTAATATCCTTGTCATATATATGTATAAATGTATAACGAAATTACTATAAAAATATTTATTAATATACCATGTGGTTATCATAAGGTTGGATATCAAATAAAAACATTCAATTGCTCTCTAGGTACCCCATTGGGTACCTTATCATATTGTTTATAGAAGATCAATGATGTATCATTTAATTCATTACATAATTTCCAACTAAAATCATTTAATTTATTGCCCAAATTTTTCAATGTCCACTTTCGTTTTATCACACCAAAAACAATAATGTAAAAAAAATCTATACAAACTGATTCATTTTGAAAATATTACAATTTTATAACAATTGACATTAAATTAAACCATAGTGTATTAAAATTACCTTTATCTATGAATCAAAAACATCATTTTTCCAAGATGGTGGAATATTCCTCCAATTATCATACATATTAAAATCATAACCATATCAGCTGCTAGGTGGACAAGAATCTGGACAAATAATCTCTTAGTATATTCTCTAGGGACCCCATAACAATCAAATGGGAAAAAATATTTATTCAACTCATGTTAAAAAATAAAATCATTTCTTATTTTTCTGCATAGTATCATTTTTTCCACATTTATTAAAAAAGTCATTAGTATAAAAAAAATTTAATAACATTATTCATATTAGAATTTGTACCTATAACAGTCTCTTTAAAATATTCCAATTAAGAACTTGGAGTGGCGGCCTGCTCCCTCGCTGTTTAAGGAGGGAGATATATTGATAATCAATCAGAATAGTTGAGGTTGTGGAGAGTCAACTAGAATCCGTATAACACTTACACGATGTCATTCCTATCATTTAATCAAATAATATTAACTTCTAAATTTATATTTAAAATAATCAATGCTTAAAAAAATTATAAATGATAACAAATACATAGTAGTGATAAACAAAATAAACTAAACTATAATAATGAATGACTACAAAAATGACATAAGTAGTTCATAAATTAATGGATGAATACACATACAATCATTTCCTCTTTCATTAATGTCATTATCCTACTCCATCATTGCATCATCTACTTAACCCACCCTTTTAAGACTAAAATTTTTATTATAATGATTGAAAAATATGTTCACTTCTTTCTATTGGTGGTAGTTAGTGTTATAGGTCAAATATTCCACTTCATCTCCCATATCATATAAGACTCATTGTTTTACTTGAAAAACGAAACTACACCTTTCTTTTACGAAATCATCCAAATAATTTACTATTTATTTCTTATGATGACAAGATATGCAGATCATGTAATTCATGGACACCAACATCCATCAAGTGAGATATGTCCGTAGATATAAATTACCAGGAATATATTTTAGCACCCATGACAATATGGACACAATTTCATTTGAATAACACAACTAAAATTTTACCAAGGTATTTTAGTTCGACAATATCACTGATATTTACAATGTATCCCACTTAAAAAAAAGTAAATATACCACTATGCTATGTTTCCAAACCCTCTTCTCGATTGATTGTATGAAAATTAAATCAATTCATATTGTATGCGTCGAACTTTCCCGCCTATTTTTGAGGACCTCAAGGAAGAATCCTCCAATCATTTGAAAACTCATCTTGAGTAACATTATTCATTATCGAAAAAAATAAATATATATTATTAGATTTAACAATTATATGATTCAGCCTAATTTCTCTATTGATTTATATATTTATGATATTACACTTCATGAAAACCATTCTATAAACTCTTTATTTACGGATTTTGTTATATCTTTCTCATTTCGTGTTTGGTTTCTCATTTTTCAATTTTTTAAATCCTCAATTCTTAAATAAACTGATCTATAATTTCATTCATCAGAAGAAAATTTCTATGTTCCTATAATAATTCCATTTCTATTAGTGTAACATTTGAGCTCCTCCCAGACCATTGTCCAATAACATGAATGATTTTTGATTTCCTATGTAGTTAAGATTGAGTCAACATGTCTTAAACATGTACACATAGATTTAATCTTGTCTTGAAATCATTTATGTATCTAGAACAAAAGTTTAGATAGTCCTCTTCTATGTATCCTTCAGAAATAGACCCTTTAGGTTGAGAATTATTTTTCACGTATGATTTCAAATGCCCAAGATAACTGTGAACTAAAATTAAAATAAAATGATTGTATATTTAATTAAATGACATGAAATGTTTTCATAAATTAAAATAAAATTACTAATTTTCAAATCAATTTGATAGATCCATCGATAATGTACAAGGACTACAAATTTAACATCGTCAACCAAATTCAAATAAAAATGCATCATTACAGTAAAAAACGAATGAGGAAAGATCTTCTCCATTGAACAATGTGTCAATACAAATATCCCTAGATTTTTTTCAGGATCAAATCATTATTGAGTTCTCTCACATAGTAGTCTAAATAATGTGGAAAATTTGAGTACAACAGAAAATACATTTTCATTTAATAATTTACAAAATTCCAATGGTATTATCTTCAATAAAAAAATTTGATTCCTGAAATTTCAATCAATATAATAAATGTTTCTTTAGGTCAAAACACCTTGAGATGTTTCTTGAATACCCATAAGATACCCACACTTATTTTATAATAATATGGAATGTGTCTTTACCAATATTATTCATTGAAATTTTTTCCAAAGTATACTTTTTATTCTCATCTGGAAAGATATCATGCTTTATGTTCATTGTTTTTAATTCCATTCAGGGATTTATATGGTCCTTCAATTTTCAATGCTCATTCAAAAATGTGAAGATCAAATTCACACAAACATTCTTATCAATATTCATCACATCATGATTATGCCGCAACAAATTAGATTCCAAATATATCTGTTTAAATAATATACATTTTTCATCCAATACTGCATTTCAATTTCACATGACGATGCACTTCAAACTCAATTCACACTATTATTCAAATGGTGTACCTTCACAAATTATGTTTCATCATTTCTGAGTTGTGACAATATTTTAGAGTCTGTTAACAACTTTGGAGGTGGTCTATGACCAATAGAACTATTGAATTTTTACATTTTCAATCAAAATGTATGAGATGCATCAAGAAATATTATATGACATAAGAAACCCAATTTTTTACAATGAGGTAGTAATTTTGGATCAAATTAAAATTTACAAATAGGATAAGCCAAAATCATGTATGTGTTTCAACCCACTAAATTCCCACGTCTGGGGAAGTCACTAATGTTCCATATTAGATCAGCTTTAATTTTGAACATTTTTCTATATTACGCATCATATCTATCAAGAACGTTCCTCCATAACTCTTGTAGTTCTACAATTAATAGATACAAATAAATATATATATCGTTTCTAGGAATGTTTTTTAGAATAATCATCAGATTGATAAAATATGTTTGTTTCATACAAATCCACAGAGGCATATTGTAAGGGATCAAAATAACTTTCCATATTCTATTACTGGTGCTCAAAATCCTTAATGGGTTGAATCCATCAGCAACCAATCCCAATAGAACATTGCTAGGTTCGGATTAGAAATTGGGATATAATGAAACAATTGTATTCCCTGATTTTGAATCTCTTGGATGTTTCCTTAACCCATATTTGTTATTACTTATAGAATACCACTTCATGTGTTTAGAGGTTTTGGATGAAATTAATAATATTTTCAATTGAGGATTTAAAGGAATGTTACACAAAAAATTTATAGGTGTGTTCATTTGATTCTTTTTCATTTTAGTATGTTGATTAAGAATTACAACATCACCCATTGACTACCATATATATGTAAAAAAAAATTTTATCCTATCTACTTGAATCCTCTCCCCAATAAAGCATACAATCATTTGGAAAAGCATATATTTTTTATAATTCAAAAAAATATTTTTTTTAAATAAAAATCATATCATAAAAAGACTAAGGGATCTTTTCTTCAGGAAATTAATCATGCCCAAATTTCAATATCATGGAAATCACCTTATTTTTAATTCCATATAAGAATTTTATATTTTACCACTTTATCAGAATATAAATTTTAGAATATTTCGAACAATTACTATACAACTCCTGATTTCTGTCGTCTACTAAACCATGAAGAGAATCAATATACTAAGTGAAGTATTCTCTTACATTAGCCTCTATATAATCAATAGAGGGATCTAATTATATTTCTCAATATGCATCTAGTTTTCCAAGTCTTAAAAAACATATCATGTAAAGTTGTAATTTACAGCACCCTTAATTGCTTATTCTAATATGTTATGATATTTATTTTGATGTATTGTAACACAGAATTCTTTTTTAATAAGGTTTTCCTTTCATTTTCAATTTTTAACACACTTGGGAGATCATTCTATCAATTGACATCAGTGACCAATATTTCTGTATTGATCAATTATCCATGCCAAATCAAACACAAATATTGAGTAGGGAATTCATTCAATATAAAGGGTCCATAAAAAGCACCTCTCTTCAACCATCTTATAAATTTACATTATGGAAATGGACATCTTTTTCTCCCAATAATGGATCATTTGTTAATTAAAATATATAAATAATCCTCAAAAAACATAGCATAATGTGGTGTATTCCTTGTTAATGTGATATTTCTTTTATC
This sequence comes from Viscum album, assembly GCA_963277665.1. Taxonomy (NCBI): domain Eukaryota; kingdom Viridiplantae; phylum Streptophyta; class Magnoliopsida; order Santalales; family Viscaceae; genus Viscum; species Viscum album. Next base: position 1,503,169,534 of record OY728128.1, read on the forward strand.
CATATCCCAATGTGCCTTCACATTATTAAAAAAATAAAACACATAAGTATTTAAAAAGTATAAAACACATATGTATTAATACAGTGGATCAATTAATGGTTTTATAATGATAGAATACTAGATAACTGATGGCCACCAGTAGATAATTCCTTAATCATTAAACATCACAAAAAACCAAAATATTAAATTTTCTTTTTAAACATATATTAATCTCATAACATTCTAAAAATCCTAAAAGGATAATCATAATTACTGTCTTTATAAAATTTTGTAAATTTATACATTTCTCAATTTTCAACTTATAAATTCAGAATTTAAATATTTAATAACACCATGATTAACAAATTTTGGTTAAAAGTGATTAGACCATCTAGAAAATATGCTATTATAGCATGAAAATGATAAAATGACGCAGTGAATCTTCTCAAACCAGGTGCTATTTCTTGCACTATTTTGACGTAAAACTACAGTAAAATGCCATTTTTAATGGACCAATATTCTTGATCTATCTTATTTTAGAATTTTTTAATAGAATATAGCATTATTTGGAGATTCTTCTAATGAATATACTCTATTTTAGGGTAATAGTTCTCCATTTTAGTGCTTTGTATTGGAGATTCCCTTATAAACTCCCATGAATAATAATTACATCCCCCAAAATCAGAAACATACACTAATCAAAAATTTTATACCAATACCAATCACTAATTAACAACTAACACATTCAATAATACCACAAAATTCTCACCACACTTCTAATGTGAAAGTCACAAAATTAGAATACACCAAGGAATACTAAAAATACTAATAACAAAATTAACAAATTAACTCACTTGGGGAGCTCACGAGAGATGGAGGATGGTGGTAAGGGGGAGAACAGGAGCCAGACGTGATAAAAAAGGTGATGGCATTGGGGAAGAGGTTGGCATGTAGAGAGGGAGAAGCGGGCTAGCAAAAACGGTGAGGGGGAGAAGAGGCCAACATGGGGATGCTAGGGTTGACGGGGTCTAGCTCGGGGGGTGGGGGATCATGATTGGGGGTGGGGAGTGAGGGTGGGGGAAGAATTTTCATAGTTTAAAAAAGTATTTAGCAGCAGTTTTTAAAAAAATATTCACAATATTTTGGAAAAAATAAATTAATCATGGTTTCTTAAACTGCCATTAATAACTGATTTTGGTGTAATGTTATCATTTTATAAGATGGTGATGAGTTTTAGTCACTATAAGGAACTAATGTAACACCCCAAGTTTCCATGGTATGCTTCAATTTGAATAATACAGTAGCGTGTGTTGTACGCAACATCGAGTTCTAACACACCACAACCAATCAATCTAGCCGTTATGAATAGAAATACACAATTTTTAAAATTTTTAAAATTTTATCTTTCAAAATGGACTTCATTTTTTGATTTAGAATATCGAAATTATCTTTGAGTGAATTTTTGGTATTTTTTCGAAAAAATTCAATTTTTGATGAATAGTGAAAAACGCTGAGTTATAGTTTAAAATTGAATTTTTTATTTAAATAATTATTTTAATATTTTAAATTTATTATGGGTAGAAATAGATATATAAAACCGATATAAGTTCAATTTAATTCATTGTAGTGAGTCTATAATAATTTTAGATAGATAAAAAATTTATTGAACTTTTCACCATCTTTTACCCACCTCCAATGAGAATTTGAAAAATTCACATAAAACATAATTTTACCACTTCTGTGAGTGGAATTTAAAAAATCAGAGAGACACAGTTGATATCAGTAAGTAAAATTAGGTTCAATAAGATGAAAATAATTTTTGGGGAATAGTAACTTTTTACTTTTGTTTACCATAGATAAATGTAAATAGGAAAATTAATGGTGAAAATGAAATTATTATTACCCTAAAACATGTCCTAACTATATTGGATAAGTATATTTTTACCAAAAAAAACCTTAGGAATAACATATGAACCTCTTTGGTCCACATGGTTTAGATTGGGATATTGATTATTATTTAATTCAAAGTAGAGTTAAAAGAGTTAAAATAAATGTTTAATAAATAAAACATTTTTAATATTGGGTTATACATAAGATAAATTTGACAATAAATATTCATTATAAAGATAACAAATTTCCTAAATTATGGTATTTTATTTATATTTTATAGAAATTTAATAATTTAATTTATTTGTGATAGAATGATGATATAGTAATCAATACATTATTGAAATATTAAAATAATTGATATTATAAATATCCAAAAAATGTAATTTTAGACTTTTTATGATTTCCACTAATTTCATAGGTTAATATATCATATTATTATTGTTTATATGAATTGTTTTCGAAGTAATAATGCTGTTATGAATTTATAAAAAACAAAATACCAAATAGTGTCAAAATTGACATAAAAGTGTTTTTAAAACAGATATTATATTATTAATTGATATTATGTTCAAAAAAATATATGGTTCATCCATAAGTCATATATAATGATATTTGTATCATTAATTAACCAGTTGGGGTTCTCTTGGAATTATATAGTAATTTTATTAACTTTATAATATAAAAATACAAAGTGACGTGGCAAATGCAAACTATTTAACTAAGAGTTAAATATAAAAGATAAAGTTAATATAGTGACCCAAACTTTTATAAGACCTATTGGTTGAGTGGTTATAGCCCCATCCCCAACTTATCCTTTACATAATCCAATTTTGATAAATTATAATCCGAAAATGATTTTATTATAAAATAATATTTCTTGATTTTCCTAAGGTGCCCTCACCCCTCTTATAAAAGGGAACTCCCCCCTCTCTCTAATTCACACCATAAAACCCATTTGGCTCGGCCAAAATCTACCCGAATACCCTCTAAAATATCATTCCTTCTTTTTATGGGCCTTACTTTAGTCAGAAATCCAACCTGAGAATCCCTTTTGATCAAATCAAAAGGAAGAACTCGAAGAAGATGTAAATATTTCATCACCTCATTCAAGTTCCTTTCATCCTCCACTTCCTATTTTTGTTACCATTAAAAACTAATAACTCTAGTATCTTCTATATACTGTGATGTTGTTATAAATATGGTACAACCAAATTCATTATCATATCCATCCATTGAATGACATGTCACCATACGTGCCTACGTAAGGCTTACCTTCTCCACGTCGTGGAGTTATTGTTATTCAGTACATTTTTATTTGGATGGGTATAATAATGACGTTTAATTGATTTAAATAATAAATATAACATGATAATGATTCTCTATATATGATATACCATCCAATTATATATTATTTTAATATCAAATTAATGAGATTGATGCTCATGCGTATGTACAGATTATCGTCTCCATGAACGGGATGAGATTAATTCCCCGTTGTATCCATTCAAATATAATTTTCATTAGATGATTAAAAATAATTTCTAAAGACATGATATAATTCTGTATTTGAATAAGATACATCCCATCCATAAAAAATATGACTCCCATAACAATGAATATAAAGGAAAACGAATTTGTTAACACCCGAAACAACGATAATATAAGATTTTATTAATAATGCAATGTTAAAAGATCATATATGATATCAAATTAATGTATATGATTATTGTATAATTTAATAACAATTATTTCACCATTATACAAGAGTTTAACCTACCCATGACCAAGGAAAAGTATAAGGTAAGGGTTAATTCTACAATCTCTTCATTATCTGAGATTGTTTATACGTAATTATCTACAGGGACCTCCTTATCATCCACATCCACGTTTCATAAAAATGTATTTCAAAAAATTCTTACTATTTTTTAGACTATGGTTTAAAGTAATTTATACCCTTGTTTTACTTTTATAATATGCTTATAAAGGAATATTTCTGTCATTTTCCAAACAATGTACCTTTTGACCTTTTCAAAAATTTAACATAAGAATGTTTTTTAAACTTATACGGCAGGTGCGGCTATTTATCACCGTTATAACATCTTCAAATCATCCCTTACATGCTTATAAGATTATTTCAAAAAATAAATGTTTTCTTTTATAATTATATGAATTTTAAATGTTTTCAAAATAGAAAGACATATTTCTCTAAAAAATGTTTTGATTTCATCTATGTCAACATCCAATGATGGATTTTAAGCTTATTTGAAGTTGATTTATTATCATACAAATCTTCCATATTTTATTGAAGGTTTTGTGATATGTTTGACTGTGGATGTGTTATTTTTATACCATTCATTGTTTATGGATAATGTATTGACATTTATTATGGTAATTTTAATACGAATGTTTATATTATGTTTAATCCTTTTCATATTAGGAATGCATTGGACATAGTAAGTGACGGGTGGAGCCCGCTATAGCTCCTCGATGAATCGGTAGGTCTCATGAGAAAAACTAGTTTCTTGGCATAAGACCTTGACAAAATCTTATTTTTTGTCTTGGCACAAGTCCTTGAATATGTGGTTATGAAAGTCTGGCATTATACACTCCATCATTATGAAGGTGGCTATTGATATTGCATGTGATTACTCTACTAGTAGAATATCTAGGTGAGTAAGTAAATGGAATTATTTCATTTTATCTTTTCCATATTATGCTTAACATCATGTTTAAAAGGATTTTTTTAGTCTTCTATATTGCCTTAACATTTTATGCTTATTAATAAAATTTTATGCTATATTGTTATCCTTACTAAGCATCTAATCTCACCCCTTTCTATGTTTTATTTTTCTCCAGATGTGAAGAAGTATTTTATGACTGACCTCTAGGGATAGACTGAGGGGATAGGAGTGTGGTATATGGAATCAATGATGTTGTAATTTTTCATTTTAGGATGTAATGTAAACCTGATGAATATATCTAGTACTTACAAGGCTACTAAAATAATACGTATTTCGAGACATGATCATTTCTGATCAAGACAATGTTATGTAATAATGCACCGACACTAGGTAACTGGGGTCGGGCCGTTATAGTTGGTATCAGAGGATGTTAAGTACAAACCATGGAATCTAAATTTAGATAATCTCTGATTAGAGCACATTACCATAAGTGAGACTTTGAGGACTAGTTAGAAGAACTTCTTAGAGTTTTGGAAGTGTAGAAATTTTGTGAGTATAACAAGGAATACATCTCTCTCTGTATACAATCTGGTAGAGGTGGCTCTAGCACAGATTTACCTAGGGGTAAAACCTGAAAACACCGCTTTGAGCTAGTCTCGTACGGGAACTGGTGGATGACAATGGGCCTTGCTTCACTTTTGGTTACGACACTCCAAGGGGATATGCTTAGGATAATTCACATTTTCATTACAAACAATAATGAAGGGTTTATGAGTATATAAGTCCATGAAGATAACATTTCTTCATGATTATGGATTATATCCATAAACTTCTCAGTTTATGTTAAGGGTTTTACATGTTTAGAATTATGTATTTCGATTCATAAACTAATCTAGTTTATGTCGTTGTTTAGAAATTGTGCCAAGTGGAAGGAATGGAAACTGTATCAATGAACACTCTCCATGTAGGGATTTCCCCCATGCTCAATATAGTTATAGTTGAGCTAGTGATACAACTGGTGCTGATCAACTTATCACTATATTGGGAAAACTCACTCAGGTTATGAATAATAACCTTACCCATATGGAGCACCCTGATACAAAATGTAGAGGATCAATGTTAGATCTTTTTATGAGGCAAAAACCACCAACAATAAATTGGATTACAAATCCATTAGTATCTGAGAAATGGATAAATTCTTTAGAGAAAATATTCCACACTATGGGGAGTCGCGATTGAGAAAAAGTTGTCATGCTAATTTTCTGCCTCACTGGAGATGCTGATCAATGGCGGTCGATGATTCTAAACAGAAAGGAAGATTATGAAGTATCAAATATGGAATTAGGGGAGTTTAAAGATCTTTTCTTAGAAAAATACTTTCCTCATTACCATCGAGCAGATATGGAAAGGAAATTTATGAGTCTGAGGAAAAAGGAGGATAAAAATGTCGCAAAGTATGAAGCTAACTTTACAAGTTTAGCGAGGAATGCTGCAGATTAACACGTAACCCAATAAGTAATATTGATCATTTCTTTGATGGGTTAAAACCATTTCTCCTTCATGCATTAGTCTCACAGTCCTTCTTGTCATACGAATATATTGTCTCATGTCCTACCAAGACAGAAAAATAATTCTCTTAGTCTTTCGACTTTAAAGAAAAGCAAGAGAAGAAATGATCTACTAAACACTCTGGAAATGGAAATAAGGGGAAGAAGGGAAAAGTTGAATGTCTATCTTGCGGTAAATGTGTGAAGAAACACCCTTGTACTTCGCTGAAGGTAATGGAAGTATATTACAAGTGTGGTGAAAAATCCAACCTTGATCATGATTGTAAGGGGAAGAAAGAAGCTGTCGATGTTGAATTATACAATTTTCTAGAAGGGGTCATTATGTGAATAAATGTCCAAAGTGTCAGGGGAACATACATCAGAAAATTCCAAGGGATCAAGTCCAAGCTTATGCTATTGCTACTACTGAGGTTGAAGCTCCGAAAGACGTAGTGGAAGGTAATTTAATGGTTTCCTCAAGTTTAGAAAATTCTTTATTTGATTGTAGATCATCACATTTTTCCATATCTTCCCAGTTTCCTATGAAAATTAGATATTTCCAATTTGATTTAACAAGGGAGTTTTCAGTCAAAACAATTAAGGGAAGTATCATTGAAACAATGTTTTGTGAATCATTCCCCATTAGAGAACATAAATGTTCATTATCTACTGATCTCATCGTCATACCCATGAGTGAATTTTATATAATCATTGGTATGGATTGAATTTCAGACCATGATGTGAAAATTTATTGTAAGTAGAAGGAAGTTTTTATTTTTAATGACAATGATAAAGAACACCTTATCTTTAGAGAAGAATCGTCACCACCTAATTCTTATCGAAATCCACCCGCAGTAGCTCAACTAAATGCAATTATTATTGAGGAAGAGAATGGAATAACTGGGGGCGAGGAAATGAATGTTCAAATAGAGGATGTACCTATTGTAAAAGAATATGTTGATGTGTTTCCAAAAGATTTACCTGGACATCCTCTAGAATGAGAATTGAGTTTTCAATTGATTTGATTCCTGGTTCAAGGCCCATATTGAAGAACCCTTATAGAATGGCCAGTATGGAATTAGTGGAATTAAATAAACAACTATAATAATTGAGTAATAAGGGATTTATTCGCCGAAGTTTTTCTCCAGTAGGAGACCCTGTCCTTTTTGTTATGAAGAAATATGGATCTATGAGGTTGTGCATTGACTACAGGGAGATCAATGCTATAAAAATAAATAAAAAGTATCCCTTACCTCACATTGATGATTTATTTGACCAAATTCATGGATATCAATACTTTACAAAGATTGACCTTCGACTTGGATATCATCAGTTGTGTGTGAAGATGGAAGACATTCCGAAGACATCATTTCAAAGCAGGTATGGGCATTACGAGTTTACAGTGTTGACTTTTGGATTGACTAATTCACCCTCTTTCTTCGTGAATCTATTGAATATAGTTTTCAAGGAATATGTTTATGAATTTGTAGTGGTATTTATTGATGACATCTTGGTATAATCTAAAATCTTTTATGGTCATGAAAATAACATATGCATTATCCTGAAGACTCTTAGAAGACATGAATTATATGGGAATTTTATAAAGTGTGAATTCTGGATTCAAGAGATTTCTTTTTTTTTTGCCATATTGTCTCCATGTACGGAATACTTGTAGATCCTTCTAAGATGAAGGCAATCCAATAATGGTCAGCACTGACAAGTATAAATAAGGTACAAAGTTTTATTGGTTTAGCTGGTTATTATCGACATTTCGTCTAGGATTTTGCATGATTGGCTAACCCATTAACAAAGCTTACACGTAAAGGGGTGAAATTTGTTTTGACAAAAGAGTGTGAAGAATGTTTTGAAGAATTGAAGAGAAGATTATTCAATGCTCCTATCTTGACTCTATCATCGGGGAATGATGGATTTGTTATTTATAGTGATGCGTCAAAGAAAGGATTTGGCTGTTTCCTTATGTAGAATGACAGATTTATTGCCTATGCGTCACGACAGTAGAAAATTCACGATAAAAACTATCCTACTCATGATCTCGAGTTTGAAACTATAATATTTTCTTTGAAGATTTGGAGAAACTATCTCTATGGTGAAAAATGTGAGATATATACCGATCACAAGAGTTTAAAGTATATTTTCTCACAAAAATAACTCAACATGAGGAAAAGGTGATGGGTTGAACTACTCAAGGATTATGATTTCACGATACACTACCACTCGAGGAAGGAAAAAAAATGTGGCAGATGATTTGAGTAGATAGGATCATGTAGTTTTGAACAATATGAGAGTTGAAACAGATACTATATATATGGATCTAGTAATGATTGATATGGGAATCGCCATGGAAGATGAAACATCAATACTTTTTCAAATGGTTGCAAAAACATCATTCTTAGAAACGATGAAGAGTTCTCAGACCGGTGATGAAGAGTTTCAAAAGATGATTAAAGATGTGAATGATAGGAGATTGAGTGACATTGTGTATGAAGATGAAATTTTGAAATTTGGGAAGAGACATTGTGTTCTCGATTTACTTGATCTGAAAAGGTAATTGTTAGATTATACTCATAGCTTCAATTTCTCTATACAACTTGGGAGCACCAAAATGTATAGAGATTTGAAGGAACATTTTTTTAGGGACAACATGAAGAGGTAGATTGTTAATTTTGTGTCAAGCTGTATTGTTTTTCAACAAGTGAAAGCTGGGAAGGCAACTTCCTGTAAGAGTATTGTAACCTCTTCCCATACCTGAGTGGAAATGGGATAATATTACGATGGACATTTTTAGGGGACTACCAAAGACTCCTAGAAAGAATGATGCTATATTGGTTATTGTTTATCGTCTTATAAAATTCAGCACATTTTATTCTTATAAGAGAAGATTTACCTATTGAACGATTGGAAAGACTTTATATTAATGAAGTTGTAAGACTTCATGGAGTACCCCTATCGATTGTTTTTTATCATGATCCACATTTTACATCCAGATTCTAGAAAAGTCTTCAGAAATCCTTGGATACTGAACATCGTTTGAGCACTGCCTACCACCCCCAAACTGATGGACAAGTAGAACGGTCAATTCAAACCTTATAATACATGTTTAGATCATGCTCACTTGACTTTCAAGATATGTGGGATCAATAATTAACTCTGGTAGAATTTTTCTATAACAATAGCTTTCATTCAATTATTCAGATAGCCCCATATAAAGTGTTATATGGAAAGAGATGTCGCACACCAACCTGTTGGGATGATGTTGGTGAAATAAAACTCATAGGCCCAAAACTGGTGGAGGAAACGATGGAAGAGGTGTAGGAAATCCAAAACCACATCAATGCAGCTCAAAGTAGGCAGAAGAGCTATGCTGATAACCAAAGGATGGATTTGGAATTTCAGGTAGGAGATCATGTCTTCATGAAGGTATGTCCATGGAAAGGTGTTATATGATTCCGTAATACGGGTAAATTGAGTACTAGGTACACCAGACCTTTAGAAATTCTAGATCAATTGGGGTTGTGACTTACTATTTGGAAATTCCGCCAAGTCTCTCTAAAGATCACGTAGTGTTCCACGTATCACTGATGAGAAAATACATGTCTGACCCAATGCATGTACTTACCTATGAGGAATTAGAACTGGAACCTGATCTATCTTATTGTGATGTGCATGTCAAGGTTCTTGATACAGGAGAACAAGTGTTAAGAAACCGGACGACTCATCTGGTAAAAGTTCTATAGAGAAACAATAAAATGGAAGAGGAAACGTGGGAACCTGAGGAACATATGATGAAGAACCTCCCTAGTCTTTTTATGTAGTAATATTCTAGAAATTTTGAGGATGAAATTAGTTGAAGTATAGGAGAATGTAAGACCCCAATCTCCCATGGTATGCTTCTTTTTGAATAATATTGAAGCATGTGTTGTACACAACGTAGAGTTCTAACACACCACAACCAATCAAACTAGCCATTATGAATAGTAATACCAACTTTTTAAAATTTTATAAATTTTATCCATCAAAATGGACTTCATTTTTTAATTCGGAATATCGAAATTAGATTAGGGTAAATTTTTGGTATTTTTCTGAAAAAAATATGTTTTTGATGAATAGTAAAAAACACTGTGTTATAGTTTAAAACTGAATTTTTTATTTAAATAATTATTTATATTTTTAAATTTATTTTCGGTAAAGATTGATATATAATAACTATATAAGTTCAATGTAATTAATTGGATTCAGTTTATAACAATTTTAGATATATAAAAATTTTATTGAACTTTTCACTGACTTTTACCCACCTCCTAGGAGAATTTGCAGATTCACATAAAACATAATTTTACCACTTTTGTGAGTAAAATTTCAAAAATCCGAGAGACACGGTTGATATCAGTATGTAAAATTGGGTTCCCTAAGATGAAAGTAATTTTTGGTGAATAGTAATTTTTTACTTATATTTACCATGGTTAAAAGTAAACAGGATAATTAAGAGTAAAAATGTTATTATTATTACCCTAACACATGTACTAATTCTATTGTATAAGTATTATTCGACCAAAACAAACCTTAGGAATAAAATATGACCTCGTTGGTCCACTTGGTTTAGATTAGGACATTGATTATTATTTAATTCAAAGAAGAGTTAAAAGAATTAAAATCAATGTTTAATAAAGAAAACATTTTTAATATAGGATTATACATAAGATAAATTGAAATATTAATATTCATTAGAAAGATAAAAAATCCTACATAATGGTATTTTATTTATATTTTTTAGAAATTAAATAGTTTAATTTATTTATGACACAATAATGATGCAGGAATTACATAATTAATGGAATATAAAAATAATGCATATTATAAATATCCAAATAAATGTAATTTGAGTGTTTTTATGAATTCCAATGATTTTATAGGTTAATATGACATATTATGATTTTTTAGATGGTTTTTTTTGAAACAATAATTTTGTTATGAATTTAGAAAAAACAAAATACCAAATTGTGTCAAAATTGACATAAAAGAGTTTATAAAACAAATATTATATTATTAATTGATATTCTCTTCCTAAAAATCTATGGTTTATAAAAAAGACTTATATAATGATATATTTATCATTAATGAACCACTTGGGGTATTTTTTAAATTATATTGTATGTTTACTAACTATATAATATAAAAATACATAGAGACGTGCTAAATGTCAAACTATTTAACTAAGAGTTAAATCTAAAAGATTGAGTTAATATAGTTACACAAACCGGTCTAAAACCTATTGGTTGAGTGTTTTGCAACCCATCCCCACCTTATCCTTTAAATAATTTATTTTATAGCAATTTGAAAGCGAAAATAATTTTATTATAAAATAATATTTCTAGATTTTCATAAGGTGCCCCTCAACCCTCTTATAAAATTCCACTCCCCCTATCTCTAATTCACACATTTAAGGCCATTTTGCTCATCCAACCTCTGCCCAAATACCCTATCAACTATCCTCCCTTCATCCTAACATCCTTCCTTTAGTCTTAAAGTCATCCTACGGATCCATTTTAATAAAATGAAAAGGAAGAACCTGAAGAAGAGGTAAATGTTTCATCATCTCTTTCAAGTTTCTTTCTTCTCCCACATCCTTTTTCTTTGTTTATTCCATTATAAAATAATAAATCCAACATATTCTATATACTGTGATGTAATTATAAATATGGTACAAAAAAATTCATTATTCTATCCATCCATTGAATGAAATGTCACCATACGTGTATACATACGGCTTACCTTCTCCAAGTCGTGGTGTAATTGTTATTCAATAAATTATTATTTGGATGGGTATAATAATGATGTTTAATTTATGTAAATAATAAATATATCATGATAATGATTCTGTATATATGATATTCCATACAAATATATATTATTTTAATACCAAAATAATGAAATTGTCGCTCGTGTGTACGTACAGATTACCGTCTCAACGAATGCGATGAGATTCATTCCCCATCGTATCCATTCAAGACTAATTTTCATTAGATGATTAACAATAATGTATAAAGTTTTGATATAATTTTTGATATTAATAAGATAAATCCCATCCATAACAAATATGAATCACATAACAATGAATATGAAGGAAAACAAATCTGTTAACAGCTGAAACAACGATAATACTAAGAAATTATTAATAAAGAAATGTTAAAAGATCATATATGATATCATATTAATGAATATGATTCATAAATAATTTAAAAAAATTATTTCACCATTACAAATGAGGATAACCTACCCTCGATCAAGTAAAAGTATAAGGTAAGGGTTAATTCTACAATCTCTTCATTATTCAAGGTTGTTTATAGGTAGTTATCTACTAGGACATCTTTATCATCCACATCCATGTTTCATAAAAATGTATTTCAAAACATTATTACTATTTTATAAAATATGGTTTAAAGTAACTTATACCGTTTTTTTACTTTTATAAGATGTTTATAAAGGAATATTTCTGTCTTTTTCCAAACAAGGTACCTTTTGTCCTTTTCAACAAATTTAATGTAAAAATGTTTTTTTAACCTATACAGCGGGTGCATCTATTTTCTTCCATTATAACATCATAAAATATTCCATTACAAGATTATAAGAATATTTCCAAAAAGAAATGTTTTATTTTATAATTATGTTAATTTTAAATGATTTCAAATTAAAAATAGATATTTCTATTAAAAAGGTTTTGATTTCATCTATGTCAACATCCTTTGAGGGATTTTATGCTTATTTGAAGACGATTTGTTATGCTACAAAAATTTCATATTTTATTGAAGGTTTAGTGATATTTTTGACTATTGATGTGTTATTTTTATACCATTCATGGTTTATAGATAATGTATGGACATTTTTTATACTAGTATTCATACAAATGTTTATGTTTTGTTTAAACCTTTTCATATGAGGAATGCATTGGACTTAGTAAGTGACGGGTGGAGCCCGCTATAGCACCTCGATTCATCGGTAGGTCTCATGAGACAAAATAGTTTCTTGCCACAAGGCCATGACAAAATCAAAATTTTAGTCTTCACACAAGGCCTTGACTATGTGGTTATGAAAGTCTGTCATTATGAATTCCATCATTATGAAAGTGGCTATTGATATTGCATTAATTATTTGACCAGTAGAATATCTATGTGAGTAATTAATTGGAATTATTTGATTTTATCATTTCCATATTATTCTGATGTTTACGTTTTAGGGGATTTTTTTTGTCATATACATTACCTTAAATTTTTATGCTTATTTATGAATGTTTCTGATATATTTTTATCCTTACTGAGAAACTGATCTCACCCCTTTCTATGTTTTATTTTTCCCGGGATGCGAAGAAGTATTTTATAACCGACCTGCAGGGATAGTATGAGGGGATAAGAGTGTGGTATATTGAAACAATTTTGTTGTAATGTTGCATTTTATGATGTAATGTAGACCTGATGAATGTATCTAGTACTTACAAGGCTACTAAACTAATCGAACTTTTGAGACGTGATCTTTTGTGATCACGCCAGTGTTATGTAATAATGAACCGACTCTAGGTAACTAGGGTTAGGGCATTACAAATAATATATTCTTTATTATTCTTGTTCAATGTTTTTCCATAGTCTCAGGTGTTCCTAGATTATCTATGCCATTATACCATGTGGAAAATGTGATATAAGTGTGATATAGGGGACTTATTTTTTTCTTGTGTTTTTATATTTTTTATTATATATTATTTTTCATTGTTTTTGGTTCGTTTATTTAATGATATTTTTTTGGATTGAATTTTTTTATTATAGATAAATATTATTCTTTATTTTGTAAATTGATATTTGAGATATGAAAATTTGGTAATGTGATGGAATTAATGGAATAATTGATTAATTTTGTAAAATAATAAAAGAACATGCTATTTATATATCTTAATTGATATAATTATTAATGGAATAATTAATTATGAGTAAATATGGGTAAAAATTATTTTAGTGCCTTTTTTGGATGTGTTAAGTGTAGTTAACTATTACAGTAAATCATATTTCACTTATAAGAATGTTTTTATGTTTTTATGAATTTTCATAATAATGGTGTGCTTATTTAGCATGTTTATTTTGAAATAATCTTTTTTTAAATTAATGAAATTACTATATTTATGTTGATTAAACAAAATGTTTTTATTAAAACAATTTAAATTTTTTATATTAAAAACATTTATATGATAAACAAATGGTGTTTTGGGGAAAAACAAGATATTAATTAATTATAATGGGAATAAAAAATAGGTGGTAAAGGGGGGATATTACTTGGTGTATTTTTGACTATATAATTGGATAAAAAAATAAATGAATATTTTTTATGTGAAATTACTTAGGAACTTTGGTTCTTATGGAAATGTGTACTTATGACATATAATTTACTTTTTATTAATGGTAAAATAAATCAAAATATTATCCAGTTTCAAGGGGGATGAAATGGTGAAAATTGATGGCCCAAGTGTGTAATTGTAATTTTTTATTTAAAAATACATAGTTTTTGAGGTCTTTAAGAAGAATACAATGGGGTTATAATTTATAAAATAAACCTGAAATAAAGTAATGAATGATATTTTTATTAATTAAAACATTTTTTTTATAATTTCATTGAATTGTTTCACCTATTAGATCCTTATATTTTGTTCAAACATGACATTTTGATGTGATTTTTTTGTGTTTAGATAATCCATAAGATGGTATGAGAAAATTATATGATGCCATTTGTTTAGTATATGTGATCAAGTAATACCATACTTCTACAATGTGCTATGATGATGCAACATGTGTTTGGATACATTATTCTATAGTAACTGGTCATAAATAAAGAAGATATGTTTATCATGGGGTAGGTTTTCACTGGTTGCATTATTTTTTTTGATATAAATGTTATTGTTAATTCATTTAAATAATTTAAGAAATATTATCATAAATAACAGATTTGGATTTATGGGAAATAGTTATTTCTACTGGGGAATATATTAATGATTTATGTATGTACAAATATCATTTTCATACAGATCGTATGAATAATTTTCTAAATGATGTCAACATGCCTATGTAGTATGTAATTGATTTCAGGATTCATCTCATACATGAGAACAGGTATGTTTGGATTATTCTAGAAGTGGGATTTTCACACATGACATTTATGGAAATTCATTTGTACTAACCATACATTGGTAATTTGGTTTTAAATTTTTTTGTGTTTGGATATATCAAATTTATAGGTAATTAAGGGATGATATTTTAGATTAATAATTTATCCTTTATTATTTTTTCCTACATATTTTCATTAGTATGCTTAATTTGGTATTATTTTTGAGATATACCATTGAAGGAAAGTTAATCTCCATAAAATATTACTAAACTCTTTTCTATAGTCTCAATCCTCTAGTGATTAGTGAATAAACATGAGCTACTATGGAATTTCACATTTTAGAAAGATTCATGCTTGGGTGGGATGATAAAAAGTTGTATCAGTGTGACTTATTTTTGGTAATCATGATATTTTTGTATTAGGTAATATATGGATAATGAGTTAGGACATAAAATTGATACAATATTTGTGGGTATAGAGAAAAAAACCAAGGTAGAAATAAAAGATACCTAAGAGTATAGTCAGGTATTTTTTAGATTACAAATGATATTTTTTGGTATTATTATAACTTTGTTAAGCGTTATTATTCATGTTTTCATCCGTAATTTTTCACATTGTGACTCAACTTTTGTTTGGATTAATATTTTTAGGATTAATTTGTATTTTATTTTATTTTTTTTAGTGTGACAAAATTTCCTTCCAATATTTTACAACATGTGATGCACATTGTGTTTTTATAGAAATTTTTGTTTATTAATAATTCAAATGTTTATTTTTGTAGAACCATGAAAAATAAGTTTAATATTAATGATCCTCAAGGAAATGAGGTCATAAAGGATCATTTTGATGAGCTATATATGGAAAGGGAGCTGAGTATATCCTTTTATTTATTGATTTGGGGAATTTATTATTTAATATGAAAACTAATGTATTGATGATTGTAATACATAGTATACTGTAGATAATTCTATAGAATGTGGTGGTCCTGTTAGATTTAATACAAGATTTCCAATTACATCATACATCTATCTATATTGGGGATGCTGGGCCTCATTGAGATAAAGATTGTATGTATGGGATGGATTAGGTCTTTGAGATGATTAATTCTATAGGGGAACGATGGGAATGATAATCATTTTCATGATTTATAGAGAATCTCAACATTAGTTGGATATATTTTTCCAAGACAATAGTATTGTGGGTTTTCCATGAGACACTTTCTAAATGAACATTTTTGAATAGTTTTATTCATAAATATTTATGATGGATGAAGACTGAGATGTTATGTAACTGAGGTAGCAGAGTATCACTATTGTAAAAAATTCTTCTAAGCTTAAAAACGTTCTCCACCATTCCCCAACAAAGGGTGGGGATGAAAAATATATAACCCATTGGATTATGTATGATTTAAAGTTATGGATTCATGTTACCATATTTATGATTTATTTTACTATTTTTCATGGAATTGGAAATTGAGGATATCATGGATAAGAAATATATTGGGTATGATAAGAGGGATTTTGTGGGAACTGTTGGTTCAAGTTGTTTATAGAAATGAAAGTGTGATTAATATTAAAGGGATTGAAATCATTCTGGTAGTATGTGAAATAATGTCTCTTCTACTAATTCTAGAAGCGGGGAGACATTGCAGTGTTATTAGTGTGATTGAAGAGTCCATAGCTAATCCATTTATTCTATTGATCCTAAACTGTGTCACTCTTATGATTTTAATTGATATGTGGATAATTATATATAAAGGGATCTAAAAAGAGTGGTGGTCAGGACACATTTTATTGCTGGAGTTGTGTGTATTGAATTTTAAGATAAAATAGAGAGTGATATATATTACTTTTGGGTAATTTTTCATCGGATATGGTTGAGGATATCATGTATGTTTTCAATTAATTAATTCCATGAAAATAGTTCGTGAAACAAATGTGTAGTGTAATGGTGTCAGATCATGTAATTTTTTCACTGTTGATCATGCGTCGATGGATCATGATGATACTTCTTCAATAATTAGGGGTACTATTTTGGTTTTAAGAACTTGGTTATTTTATTGTTTTATTTCATTATTTATTATTATATTATATTTTTATGATTAAATTTAATTTTTTTGGATAGATGATCCAATATGTAAGTGAATAACTTTTATAACTGAAATATATAGTCATTGGAATGATTTTAATTACCTTATACTAGAGATAAAAGGATATTATTTGATTATTAAAATATATTTTTTGTCATATTTTTTGTTAAATATTAATTATTACTATATATGTGAGGTATTTTCTAAATATCCTTGGGAAAATTATGTTTTTATACTGGAATGGTATTATCATGTTATATGAGTTGGCTATGATTTCATGAAGTTGAAGATGATTATATCTCATGTATCAACTTCATTTCATAGATCAAAGATGTGTTTTTTGTGTTTCTTATCCTCAAATGATATTGAAATATCAATATTAATTCTTATGTAATTTATGGGATTTCCACCATAGAGGGAGTTAGAGTTTAGGATTAATATATTACTAAGAACCATGAAAATCTGTATACCACATTACTTTATGAATATAATTTATATAAATGAGTTACTGGCTCTATTGGTGGATCTTAAATCCAATGGATTCTTCTAGAGAAGTTTTAATTTTTGGGTATCTCCAATTCATTTTTGGAAAGAATGTGGGTATTAGTTTATGGTTATATGTTTATTACTATTGGGTTAACCATGTTACTATTAACAATTATTATATATTTCCTTACAATAATGATTTATTTAATCAGGTGAGAAAATACTAATGTATTTCAATGATAGATATTTGATCATGATATAGTCGTTTGTGACTATGAGAAGGGAATGTTCCTATAATAGTCATCCATATGTGGTGTATCAATTATAGAATATTGTGGATGTAATTTGGGCTAATGAACACAATAATGATGTTTAGGGATTAGATTAAGAGTGTATTATAACCATATTTATATTCCCCTGTGATTTTATTTATTTATGATATATTGATATATTTTTTTTACATTTTTATGATCATTAAGGTAAATTGGTTATAATCGTGGATACATTATAAGTTTATCAAACATATCTAATGATAAAAAAGTGGTCGTTATAGAAATATCAGGTGAAGTTCCATGGGAATGTTACATCCTAATTGATAATTTAAATGGGTCCTAAAAAAATTATAATTTACTTTGATATCACCATTAATTTCATTGAGATTTAGTGTATCCTAGGTTTTTAGGGTGTTATCATTAGTTTATCTGAAAAATAACTCACTTATATTTTCCAATGATGGTTTGTTCTGTAAACAGGGATATGATTTAGAACGGATTAAAATATAAGGTAGAATATTATTTGGTTAAATATAGGTTAAAGGATCCATGTAATCTTGTATTAGACCCAGGATCAAATAAAGTGGGATATAATTCATACAAGTACAATAGAAAAAGTTTAGCCGACACTGTAGTGGAATTATATCACTTTAACAGTGTGGGTACTATATTAGGTAAACTAGAGGGGCACTTTAACAGTTTTATTATTCATCCATAATGGGATTTTGGGCCCCTAGACCTTCGGGCCATAAAGGGTGTGGTAAAGGAGGCATGATGTGTAGGTAGTGATATAGGAATGATGCAAAAAGGGCCCTGGAACCATCCAATAGTGGGAATATGGGCCATGTAATGGGATTCAGGACCATTATGCCTTTGGGTGAAAAATATATAATTTAATAACGTGCTATTTTGGGTGGGTCATTCCTTATGGGAGCTACGAACTTCTTTTTAGGCATGTGTGTGTGTGGTGTGTGTGTGTGTGTGTTTGTTTGTGTGTGTTTAAATGCAATTCTACCCCCAATAACCTTATATAATATAATAAATTGTTAGTATCTGTGTAGGTAATTATTTTTTTATTACATGTAAAGTGATCAGGGGTTTTTTATACCTCTAGTATAGGGTTTCAATTTGTGTTGATGCATGGAGGATCATTATTGGTTTATGTTTTGAAGAATCCAAGAGGTATATTGAATAGGGAATTGTGTGGGTATAAAACTTTCTTTCAATAAGTCAAGAAGATTGAAATGTGAATGTGTTAAAATGTGATGATTAGATATTTAATGTTAATCACCATTTCATGATACAATTTAATTAGGGGAATCTATATTATTTACATCATTTGTAAAAAATAAATTGATGAAGATTATAAATCATCAATAGTTTGTTGAAATATATAGAAGTGGGGATAGATCATATTTTATGATATTTGATTTTTTTCATCATTGTATTTAATGATTTAAAGGTAATTAATGGGATCTAAATAATAATTATGTAGGTTCTCATATGAAATAGAGTTTATTTGAATTCCATGTCGATATTATGGTTGGGATGTTGAAATTTATAATTACTTTCCAAACACCAGTATAAAGTATTTTATAAAAAAATTGGTCTACCATGCAAGTCACACATGCTAGCTTGTCAACATCACTATAGGATAATGATCAACCAAGAGTTAAATCTATTTCAATAAACTCATATGGTTGAATGTGGTAGCATTTCACCAATAGGGAGTTCATGAGGAATTATAAACATATATTTTTTTCACAATGTGCGCAGGATAGAGTACATTGGAAAAAATGGCTATATCCCTCCCCATGTATTTGTGTGATGTGATTCTTCATTCCAAACATAGTTTTATATTGAAAAATTATTATAAAAATTATCTATTATGGAAATTATAACCTTTTATGAAAGAAATGAGGGATTAATAGCATGGTAAAATAGTTCCTCCTTTTAATGTTTACATACATAAAGATGATAACATATTCATTATCTGCAGGACATTCGATCAAAAAAACTACATCATCTTTTACAGATGAATGATTGAGGGATCCCCATGAATTTTAATTTAAATGTAACCTCTTTTAGAAAATATTTTTTTGAGTTATTCAATTTATGTGGTATCAATCCACACTTGATATTCATTCGCATTAATTAGAAGTGATTATTATAATAATACAACGATGATTTTGAATATAGAAGTCACTATATATAAATATTTTAAATTTTTTGAGTATTTTAATAGATAGATAAGGCATTGATTTCTTAAAAATATTAAGGGGGTGTATTTAAAATAATTTTGGTTCCAATTTAGTTTGAGTCAGTGAAGATAATTCAATGAAATTATACTTAAAATTTCCATTATTACACAATTTTCATGATCAACTGACTGTAAATCCAGAGAGATATCCATGATTCAAAAAACAATAGATAAAATATTTATATTCATGAAGATTTTTTCATGTCATCATGGTTTTATTAATCTTTTGTAACTACATGATTCTTGGTTGATTCTACAAACCATTGTTGGTGTAATAAAATATCACTACGTTATGTAATGAAAGTGTATCTACATATAAATATTTCCATGAAGAATATGTATTTATCATATTCATGTTTCATGAAGAATGATTATTGGGTTCCACAATATTGTGTATTTTTTAAAGTGATGTAGTAAGTAGACAGTGAGCTCCTTGGACTTGTGTTGCACAACAGATATGGAATTTTAATATTTTCAAAAATAAGATAGTTCCATTCAGGAAAAAATATTCCCATGATAATATAATTAACATCCAACACTCAAGAAGAAATCACAATAATAATTTTATTAGTGAATTAAAATACAATTAGTATTTTTTTTTTGGGATTGATATTTTCCATTGTTATAAGGATGTAGAAAACTTTCAGTTTGTTGATAAATACTCAGTTGTCCATTATGATATAACTGTGATCTATAGTTTAAGGGAAGTCATCTACTCATTCATAATAGTATATTTATATTAATTCTATTTAAATTTACTAATATAATTTAGTTATCGTTAAATAATTTAGATGAAGGCGGGAGAGGAAATCACTTCTATAGATGAAGATTTGAGTGTGTACTTAAAATAGAACAATGTAAATATACACACAGTATATGTAAGAAGAATTATATTAAGAGCTATTTAGAGAAGTTAGGGAATACCATTTAATATCTTTATGTATTTTATTATAAAAAACTATAAAATTTTGTAATATATATAAAATAGAGGGACTCAATTTAAATAATTTTGGTTCTGTACCCATCTAAATATCTCATCAGATGTTGACCCACTGTATTCATTGGTTATTATGAATTATGATATTTTTTATTTCTATAATTTTAGGTTATTTTATTTAATCACTTTCATTTATTTGTGTAAAATATGTGTCTTAATCAATTTAAACACATCAAAGACATTTTCATCGAAATTGGGGGTAAACATGTGAAAATAAGGTGTGTTGTCGATCAATTAATTTCTATCATACATGTGGTATAACAGTGTTTGTAAATAGGGATGATATATTCTTTATAATAAGTTAATAGATTTGAATTTTAAATTGGAGTAAAATTAAATGAAAACTAATAGGTAAAAAATGAACTAATTAACTCCCCCACTCTCAGTATACCATCATGATCCCATAGGAATTCCAATTGGTATTAGAGAAAAAATTTCTTATATGATTGGATATACCTTATTGTCCTATTTTTTGGTATGAGACATATATGAAGGATATATTTTAATTTTACAATGTATTAAATCTTCATCATAGAGAAAATTTATTTTATATTTCTATCAAGTCCAATAGGGAACTTTTTATAAAATACATAAAGAAAAAATAGAAGAAAAGGGAAAGAAGGATGATAATGATTTTGATTAAGAAAGGGGGATAACCATAAAATAAATGTATTCACAGTGGAAGCCTATCAATATTATCTTTTATATTCGATTATAATGACACTTTTTATGATTATAGTCCAAATAGTTATGAAGAAGAGTCTGTGGAATAACTTTTTGTTTTTTACTCAGAATATAATGTTTATTAGAAGAAAGTTCTTATTAAGGTTTCCCGTCATATGTTTTCATTTATCAATAGACTCTATGATGATATGTAATAGCTTGAAGGACAAGTTGAGGATATGGAGACATACATACAGACTAATATTCATAGATGAAATATTCTCACACAACCTGTTCTATCCAAAGGAAAACTATATCACATTTTAATGAACATCTCTCTTCTATTTTAAAAGAGTTTCAAATAAATGTCTGTGAAAATGAAGTAACTAATAAGGGCCTTATTAAGAAGAATCATACAATTGAATAATCATATAAATATACCCTTACTGTTAAGAATTATTATATAATATTCAAATAAATGTATGATACATTCATCCTAATTGAAAAATTCACTCTTATTAAATATGAATTACAACTAATTATTTCATTGAAGAATGTGATTGGTATAGTTTTTGTAGAAGTAATATATTCACTAGAGAAACTACACAAAACATTTACGAGTGATAAGGAATCCCAAGTAGGTTTCAGAAAATAGAATTATTTATATAGATAATTCTCTACTTGAGGAAAATCAAATGCATGAATATCATATATAGATGATGAAACTTCAATGGAAAGATAAACTGGATGTTTTTGCGGATGAGAAAAATATTATCAATATATTGTGTCTTTATATGGAACTCAATATGAAAAATATACTGGAGACATTATTAATGACTTCTTATAATGAATTGAAGGTATGGTGAAGTCAGTTGAAGACCAGAATAAAATTCTAAATCTGAAATGTCTTGAGATAGAGGGATAGATCAGAAATCTATAGAACTAAAAGAATAAATAATATTAGGAATTTTCAAAATAAGAGTCTTATTTTAGAAAAAAATTTCAAATGTAAATAAGATATTTATATTATCTAAATATAAACCAATTATAACCTCTTAACGGGTAACCCTTATTATAGATGTTTCTATTTGTAATAATATTGTTTCATCTACTAAAATAGGTAAAAGTATAATTTTGTTCAATCATGATTGAAAAAGACATTTAACAAACAAACCATGTCATCATTTGTGGATTTTAAGAATTGTAGGAATTCTTTTCCCCTACAAAAAGCTCAAAGAAGAAACATATTATATCAAAAATACATGACATGAAATCTAGTCAGATTGAACCAAAAAAGATGAAACAATAGTTTTTTTATTCCTAGTACTGTTAGAAATTAGTGCATAAATTCATTGACTATTGGAATAATTATTAAATGCATAATATTTTCATAAGGAAAGTGTTTAGGGGTAGCAGATATTTTTTAAAGAGAAATCCTACAGAACTGAAGCATAACTTATGGATGAAGAAGATTCTATCTACAAAGATATGATTTGGGTTTCTTTAATAATTCAACAATTAATACACCAAATGTTTACATAGTTATAATTTTTGATGACACATACAACCCTTTCATTATAAATATGATGGTATGAATAAAATACTATATAACAAATGAAGATGAAAAATATCTAAATGATAAAAGGATTACATGGCATATAAGTAGAAGAAGAAACTAAATAAAATTGTGAACTATGATACACCCATTCCGAATACAATAATGGATGATAAAAACAGTTCTTCTACGATGGAAGAAAAGTCCCTATCATAGACTGTTGAAACATTCCATAAACACCAACGCTATTGTATTCAGGAAAAATCTTAAAAAATGAATCAGTCATGGAAAAAATAAAATGGATGATTTTTTGTTGAAGACATCCAAGATGAAAAATTCAAATTTCATAAGAGGTTTTCTAAAAAGTAAAACACTATTACTACAGGAGATATGTGTGGAAAATTCATATTGTCTAGGCATATTGCTAACAAATGCAAGACATGGTTTCTTGGAGAAAAATATCTAATGAACAAAAATGGGAAAGCACTAGTGGCCTCATATGATAAAATTTCTATTCTGAAGAATCATTCAACACAACAGACAAATTATAAGCACTTACTGGATTTATTAATTTTCATATGTCTAGAAAAGTTGGAATTGGACAATAATTTAGGCCAGGAAAAAAATAATTAAAGTACTCTTTAAATTAATGTGACTAAGAATATTACATCTAAGATGAATGGTGAAGATATCAAGAAGTTCTTGATACAATTAAATAATAAAATTTTAAAATATAACGGACAAATTATGAAGATTTTACATTTATTTGGAGATGGATTTAATGCAGTTTGTGGGTTGAGAAAAGAATCTCATGTCTACTATTGTAAATGATAATTTTTGAAGAACCACTTTATTACAATTCATGTTTAGTATTTTTTCTATTTTTCACAGAACTAAAGGTGATGAAAATAATATATGGGAGTCCTAAATAAGTGAATACTATTAAAAAAATATGAATCATCTAGGATATAACCCATTATAGAGTTCTATATTTGTATTGGTGTTAAAATTGTTTTTGGAGTTTATTCTGGAAGAAAACAACCAAGGTGAAGAAAATGGAAGAATTTCATCCATCTAGGGGATAAAAACAGATCAAATACCAAATTATTATATATAATTTCGTGTCACATAAATATTTAATGATCATTTAAGAGACTTATTTTATTATTTGATATTATAGAAATAGAAGCATTTCTATGAAGAGGTGTGTCCTCCTATAATTTTTTTAAAAAAATTAATTTAGGAGAGGAGATACTAGTTATTTTTTAAAAATAGATAAAGGGGAAGAATATTAAATCACTTGAATGTATTTATCATATTTCCCGAGATTAATATAAAATATTAGTTTAAAATATTTTCAATGACCCTTGGTATCAATTGTTTCACTGTTGGGATAACCTTTTGAATACTAATTAATAGAATTAATGGTAAAATTTATCACTTTCTCATTCTATATTGGGCACAGATCACATATACGTAAAGATGGTAATCATTATCACATTTCTATGTATATTATGATTTCTAATTCAATTGGTAAAATCATTGTATAAGTTTACAAATATGAGAAGATGTTCTTAAAATTTTGTTAATGGGGATGAGCAATTATTTCCATACTTATATCATGAGTTTTATTCTCAATATGAATTAGAATATAAAATTGAATTTATAAATTAAATGTGTATTTACCATAAATCAATGGTGGGTATTGAATAATCCATGTGTCTTATTATTATTTGAATTCTACTAATGTTGAATTTATTATCAATAAGTTTATAAGTTTTAATTTTAAATTTTTTTTAAAACATGTTCACCCATAAAAGTCACATGGGCCAGCTCATCAACCTCACAATGGAATAAAGTTCAACCAATATGGATATCCAACCCGAGTATCATTCATGGTGGAAGAAGGTATAATATTGTACTTAATGATCACATGAAACATAGTGGGTGTGCATTGTATCAGTGGTGCGAACAATATGTTATGAAGTATGGAATGAGTGTGTGTACAACCCTATTAATGTGTGTGTTGTGTGTCCATGTGATGACCCTAGAGTTGAATTGATAAATCAATATAAACAATTTTATTATTAACTAGAGTGAAACAAGGAATGAGATTAATGTGGGAAAAAGAGTGTGGTGACATTATTCCTCCATTTAAAATTTATATAATCAAATGTGATTTTGATATCCCTTCTCTATTGGATATTAGATAAATCCAGTTACATATTCTTCTATATCTAAATGTATGGGGGGTTTATGTGCATTAATTAAGATGACTGAAACTCCGACAAACCATTTAGATTTGTACCTTTATTTCTATGTTATTTAAGCATTCATCAAAACCTTATATAGATAATGATTTTGAATTCCCACATAGAAAAATATGTATTAGTTTGTACTACAATATTGATTCTTCTTAAAGGTGATGTTGTAGGTGGATAGTGAGCTCCTAAATCATTTATCAAACAATGGAGAAGGCACTATAATATCTATTGTTACACGATGGAAAAAATATTGTGCATTGATAAATTTTCATTTTTCATTATTATATAACACATATATATAGATTAAGTGATATCTTCTACTCATTCATAATAGTATACTAAGCTATCTATTATACCAGGTTGTTGATATCATTTAGTGGTAGTCGAAATTTTTTTATGATGTCAATAAAGGCTAGCAGGTATTCAAAAGAATATTTGACTACATAGAAATGAAACAGAACAAAGATAATGAGAACCTTCTATTTGTAGGTAGGATTAGTTTATGACCTCTTCATAGGAGGTAGGGAATAACTATGAGGAACTGGATGGATTCTTGCATAAAAAAACAGATATTTTCATGAGGTTGATCAACCTGTGAGAGTTATTATATTGAACATTTGTGGGATTTCAGTCAAAAGATCAAGTTAGATGATGGCCTACTATAATAATTATTGATCAGTAAAGATATGAGATTGTCTATTATACATTTTAAGTTATTTTCTAAAATAAATTTTCTGTTTTAGTGGATTATATATGTCTCAAATAATCCTGAATAAATTAAGGATTTAATAAACCACATCTTGGTTAAACCTGGTAAATATATTTTGTGTTGGGATTAATATACATTCATCAATTCGT
Organism: Viscum album; assembly: GCA_963277665.1. Lineage (NCBI taxonomy): Eukaryota > Viridiplantae > Streptophyta > Magnoliopsida > Santalales > Viscaceae > Viscum > Viscum album. The sequence goes on from OY728128.1 coordinate 1,503,196,234, forward strand.
GTGGTATAATTTTTGTTCTAAACATGGAATACTAATTCTCCCTAACATGTAGAGAGGTTGGAATTTAAAAGGAGTGAAAAAGTGAAAGAAAAGAAATTTGTAAAACTTGTGTTCACATATCTACCCCCTCCCACCCCCTAGTGTATCGGCATGATCCATTGGCCACATCACGTTTCTTGGAATCTGAGGCCACCAAAAAAACATACATACATGTGTTATTAATATGGTTTTCACTGTTCATGCTCCTAAACATTTATGGGTTTATTTATTTGGTGAGATGATTTTGGTATTCAAATAAAATAATAGATTATGTATATATTTTCATAGGGGGACTAAAACCATCAATTGGGGATATATGTTTACTGAATTTAGTGATTCGATATTGAGATAATATATAATCAAAGGAAATGGAATGTAATTGTAGATTCTCTGAGTATTATTTAGATGTGGTTCATGAGTTAAAGGAAGAGTGGTAGCTTATGACTCCCATAATAGATGGATATTTTAATATTTATAAATAGAAGGCTTTTAGTGTTTTTGAAACATTGACCATAACCAATTCTTTAATGGAATGGGTAATGTAAGTTCAAAATTTAAATTATAACATTTAAGCATCATAATTATTTTTATTCATTCCTTGATTACATTTGTTCTTGGAGGATCTACGAAAACATTCTTTAAATGGATTTTTCAATAAGATTATGTTAGGTGATATCATGATTTCAAGAGAAGTTTAATATGTGATTTTTTATTATTTTTTTATGTTTTGGATTTAATTATTTTGTGATAGTTTTTTGACTTGTAAAATAGTTCCATTAGTGATGAATAATATTCAATAATTCTTATTTCCTTTTTGACCATCAAAGTTGTGTTTATGTACTATAATTAGGGGAAAATTAAATTAATGGGGTGAAATAATACAAATAATTGATAGAGAAAATGTGTAATTGATGAAAAAAATAATTGAGAAATTATGTATTATTATACCATTGTTTTATTTGATTTCATAGTGGTGTTCTTATTATATTAAGTTGGGATTTATGTTTCATTAAATTGTGATTCAATTATATGTGTTTTAGTGAGTTTTAAATTTTTTTTGATGATGTGTTCATTCACAATGGAAATTTCGACTATAAAAATGATGTAAATGGGTTGGAATACTATAATTGACTATATTTAAGAACCAAAATGAATTTTACATATTATATATATGTTTTATGAAACTTATATGTGAATAAAATGTGGATTATTTGTAAATACATGATGGGAATTACTTAAAAATATTATAAATGGGGAATTGAAAGGGGGATATTTCTTGGTTTTTTGTTCGACAACATAATTTTTTCAATTGATATAAATTGATTTTTTCTATGTGAAATTTCATACTATAATTTTAACTATTTGGGTTGAATGTGTGTATGTTAATGTTATCAATTTCATGTGAAAATCCATTTTTTGTGAATAATACTGATAGAATAAATTGGAAAAATAGGAGATAGGAAAACTTATAAATAAAATAATTTATGATTTTTTTACTAGCTCTTCTCTATTATTAATTGAACCCTGATTTTGATCACTTGTATGAGTCTTAGGATTGGAAGGGACATAAGTCATTGATTTGAGAGCCATTTTTTTGTATGAATATATCCCACAAAATTAACTAATTTCATCTATATTTCATAAGAGATGATGTGATTCCATGAATCTGGTATATGGAAACATGAATAGCCATGTGGTTTGATAGATATTTCAATTTTTACTAGTATTGTTTGAAGAAGTTATATGTAATTAGTGTGACTTAGTTTTCCCTAGTTTCATTATTTAAATACTAGAAAGGATTTTGTTAACTCATTTAATCCTTTACATAGTTTTTATATTACCATGGTTAACTCCTTTGGATTTCATGGTTCATAGTGTCTTTTGCTGTGGGTTATCTTCCAATTCCATGTATGAGAACACCACGTTTGCTTATAAATGATATTCAAGGAATTTAAGGTAAATTAAAGAGACTTGTATATTAAAGGGATTCTTTCATGCAATTTCTCATAGTAAAGTTCATGTTATTTTAAAGCCATGCAGAAATTGGATCTCTGCACATTGTTATTCATTGAATTTTATTTACACCAATATTTCAACAATACTTGGATTTTACATTTGAGTAATATTTGGATTTATGAAATTTTCAAAAAAAATTGGAATAATGTAACAAATTATTGAGTTTGTCTTTATTTTTATCACTGAATAATGTTATTCATAATATTACATTATAATTATTACCGAAATAGAATATTATAGGTCTAATCAATCCTTGAGTGACATCCTTAAACCCTATTCACAAGCCTCAAGCCTTTGACTATTTGAGAGTAAACGTAATGTAATGTGGATTTTTAACTCATTAGAAAGGTTGAAATACCCTCCCTAGGAATCATAACCACAAAACTATCTTATTTTCCATATGACCATATACACAACGCCCTATATGTCATAGGCTGCAGACATGTAATGACCTTGATTTTGTTTCAATGGAATTCCCATATAATTATGTAAATGTTTCATATTTACGATGTCTATTTTATATAAAGAATGTGATTTGCGTGATAGAACCAGAAAATATATTATATTGACATAAAAATTACATTTAGAGAATTTTTATATACATAAAAATTGAAATTATTATGGTGGGTAAAAATTGAATATATCATATCTATAATATGAAAGTTGGATATGCTTGATCCCCTATGGAGATCACACTCATGAAAAAAATAATATAATTGAAGAAAAATATTATTAATGAAATATTAATTTATAAAACTAAAATATATATAACCTCAAGATAAATAAATAGTAAATAATTTATGAATTGAATATTAGGTATTAATAGAATGTAGGAATCACATATAGCCGTCAAAAAATATGGCCATTTAAATAGCATTCTTCATATTGGAATAGTAATCTAAAATTTAGGGATTGTTGTAATATCATTATAAAAGTACCATCACCCATAAAATTATAAAAATAATAAGTAATTATATTATACTATGAAAATATAGATAATGTATATAATCTTATAGAAAAATAAATATTATAAAAATGATAAAATAGCTGTGTATTATTATAAAACATGAATATTTTTTTATTTTTATTAAAAATTTTAAAAATTTAAAGGATTTCTACTTTTTAAAAGTTTATTATATTTTTTAAATCTAATCATAGAAAAATTGGTACGGTGAATTTTTTGAAATTTTCTAAAATAGTTGAATTTTTTGAATATAAAAATACCGAAAAATATATTAATTAGAATGATATGAATATTAAATATTTATTGAGTCATGGATAAAATAATAATAAATTATATCAATATCACATGAAATAATTTTTATATATTGTCACAAGAAAAAAAGTAATGATAGTCAGGATGAAAAATAATAAACTAATGAATATGATATTAATAATCGCTACTCTCCTCCCCTTAAAAACCCCCCAACCAAACCTTGTCATCACACTGTCTAAGACATTGTTCTTTACAAATACCATTACAAGGATCCTATTGTTGGAGACAAAGAGGAGGAATCCAAAGAAGGATAAAAGTTCTCAACTAAACCTCTTTCTATTTTAATCTTCTTTTACCACTGCCAAAGTGTTTTCATCCACCATGACATAGTAACATATATTTTATAAATATTCATATATGGTAATATAAATTTCGTACCTCTCATTAATTGATTTTAAAAGGAAAATGAGGTTTCATACTTTTTTTTGTTCAACACCTCCATGAATAATGAACTATATTTTTCTGAACTGCCTCTAAGGATGATCGTAAAAAAATTATTATGGTTAAAATTATCCTAGTTATTATATTTTATTTTTTATAATCATTGATTTTTTAATGTTTATAATGCTGAAGAAAACCCTATAGGACCATTGGAGTAAAAAATCACTGCAATGAATTATTTCTATAATGATAATGATTAAACTCTTTGAGTCATGTATATATTTAATACTATTTTACTTTATAAATAGTTTTGATATCTTATAAAAACATGAATATCATTCCATCATAGTTATGGATATATTTAATCCTTTAAATAAGAACATACCTGATTATCTATAAGTTACTTGACCTTAGTACCATGAAATGAATGACCATGGGACAGTGATTATAGGGATATTATCTCAATTAAATGACTCTCATATGAAATATAAATTTAATAATAAATCTCATATAGTTTAATTATTTTCCTATAAATATTTTAAATAAATCAAACTTCATCGTTCAATATGTTAAATAAAGGTTTATTATGAATGAAAACATGAGTTATAGGAACTCTCCAATCCTCATTCTTTTCTTTGGGTTATGAAATATTTATTACCACCTCAATTTATCTGTCTATATAATGGTATATATTTTTTCTAAATTCTATATAAATGTTTTTTAAATATAATCCAAAGTTATTAGAAATTTTTTTAGAGATATATAGTATCTTGAAGTTGTCTTCCCAAATCATTGTTTATGTAAACTAGATTTAAGGGAACCTCATATTTCTTATTTCTTGTTGCGAAGTACCCTATAAAATGTTATTAAACATCATAGGGTTTATAAAAATAATGATTTTTTATAAACCCCATTTTCACTATTGTATTTATAAAAAAATTATTTGTCTGCCATCTTTAATAATTTCATACTATTTGGTAAAAACCACACTATAGAAGGAAAATTTCAAAATTTCTTCTTTCTCCATTCTTATACAAGTTTCTTCAAAATAGCCCATTATTTGTGAACTCTGCTATTTTATCCGTATATAAACACTATAAGTATTTAATCCATTCATATATTTTTAATCCATTTGTGATATCCATTCAATATAATTTTATACAAGATTATGTAAACCATTTCTTTCCGTAGATATTTCTTATATTTATACATTCTATTTGATTTAAATATATTTTATTTCCTTATCTGAATCAAATTTTTTATGGGTTATAATGTGTTCACCTTGATATCACACCAATTCATTAAGTAATTTTTTATATCATGAGATGGCATGTTCAGTATTCTAGTGAAAGTATAATTCACTATGGTACTTTTATCCATTATTTTATATTATCTTCGAAGTTAGCCTTGACATATGGTTATGGATTATATTATATTGCTACAAAATTTTGATGTTTTAGTGATATTATAATTACATTTTGATTTTTTCATGATCACCTAATATTATTCATGAGCTAATTATTTCATGATAACGTTTTATATCTTTTGAGAAATATGCATGTTTTTTTAATTCTTATTCCCTTATGGGGATTCGTAGACCACACTTTTTTAAGTATTACATATGTTATCTTGTAATATTTTAGAATAATAAATATAATTATAAGAACATTATAAGAATTTAAATAAAGATGTTAAATTTTTTAACATTCTTTTTTATTTGTTATAAACCTATTCTCTCAAGGAATCTAGGACCTTGGATTCTTGGTTTGTGTTTAATGGATATTTATGTTAAAAATAAAATTATAATATGTGTAATATTGTTAGGTTGCTATAAAACACTTTTAAATAGTATAAGAAAAATGTGGTTTTACTATAGTTTCAATACCATGACGCATAATAAATAATAAAAAACAAAAAACATAAATAACAGTGTACTAACATTTGAAATTAATGATAAATTCCACTTTTCAATCATAACAGCCATCATCCTGAAAAATCATTGGTGATACCCATGCTCAAAATATAGAAATACATCAAGGATCACCCACTAGGTTATTCAATACCGATAAACATTAATAAAAATGGAAATATACACTAGATACATAAATATAAAACCCGATTCCATTCTCATACCTGTCTCTCCAAATCTATATCTAGATGCTCTAACCAAATTTCCATAAACCCATTCACATAAAGGTGAATTAGATTGTTAGTACATGCAATAAGGTTCCCATGCTTGGGGTGAGAATCAACAGAGTAGGTTCACACTATGTTATCAGTATATATATAGTAATGTATAGTATTTGAATGTTCGAGAAAAGTAAATCATTGAGATGTTTTCAACATGTAAACATATTATTTAGTTAATCATTAGCGAACCATGTCACCATGAGACCTAACCCCACCTACTTTGACAAATCATTATAAAATGACTGACATAGAAACATATAATGAAAATCCAATTAGTGAGGGGAATATCAAAATAAAGTATTTGGAAAAGAGAAAAACCATCAGGTAAAAGAATCTAAAAACCCTCTCCCATTCATAGAGCAGGCCCATTACAGACATCAATGAATATAGATATCGAACAACTCAGAAATTATAAATATCAACTTGGTGTATGGTTCGTTGAAATTTTTGAACCATTAGTCAGTATAGGATATGTTTTGAGGATGTATATTCAATTTCCAACAATTAACACATACTAAACCAACACAATTCTCAATGTTTAGTTTATCCCATACACATACTAACTAAATAAAACTTAATATTACGATGGGGGAGTCCCACTCAACAATATAAAAGACTAACATGGATTCCTTCTAGATATCCATAACCATATCAAATTTCCAACTCATTTACATTGGGGCTTCATACTAAAGGATCCCCTTTCCACCACTTTACATTCACCAAGATACACTCGACATGTCTAAACAGATTCACTACCATATTATACCCCACAACAAACACTTGCAACCCAATACCAAAAATAGACCTCAAGAACAAGTCTTGATGTCATCTACCCACCAATATTAACTATTTTGTTCCCTGAGATCATATCTAATCCCATATCATTTCACAAACAATTCCAAATGGCTCAAATTAATTGATCCATTTCCACAATGTTTAACCACAAAGGAGACCATCCTCCATTTACTATATCACACTCTATTCCACCCATCATTCAACCCATGAGATAATATCACGTAGGTGTCCTTTAACTTGTACTAAAAATCACACCACTTTGTAGTGATTTTTTTTGGAGTCTATCAATTAAACACCCATACTTGTAACACTTACATAAAAATATCAAGGATTAGTTAATCCAATACTTCAATTATGGACTATGTTGTCCCCAATTGAGATTTACAAAATTCAAATATGAGGTAGATACCTGAAATACACAGGAAGACATGGATATGGTTAAGTAGTAATAGGAATGTATAACTATTTATCAAATTTAACATAACAAGACACACTCACCCAAATCCGAATCAAGACCATACCGAGTGTCACAATGGTCCCTATCTCTTATCTCATTCCATAGTCTAACAAATGTTAATTATAAAAAAAATTTAATTAATTTTCCATCTTTATTAAAGGATTCATAATTCCACACTTCACATAGATATGAATCCCATTATCGGACCCTCAAGAAGTGAGATTCCAATATCCTTTGGAATACAACAAACACTCGAAAGAGAGAAAACCCCTTCATAATAGTGACAATAAGTACCTCATTCTAATCTAATTCCTCAAAATACCAATAAAAACATGATGATACATACTTATATCAAAATAATGAAAAATGGTGTTATTCCTCCTGTTTAGAAATCCTTACGATACCGTGCCATGAATCCCATGAATTTTTGGATGATTTCACCAAGCCTAAGAGTAATCATTTTCAACCCCATGGACAAAACAATCCAATATACCATTTTATTCCTTGTTTATTATTCCTATACCTTCCACAAGACCACCCCCATTCTATTAAATCAATATTTACAACAAAAGATATATCTTTGATCTATTATGGATATTCCACAATCCTATGAGAAACCATATAATACCATGCTATTTACCTTGGAAAAAATATTTCTCAGAGTTTTTATGATTCATTAAACACATAGTCTCAGGGGATATTCACCATGGAATACCTATCAGAGATTTTTCCTAATAAAACACGATATCTTTAGTGAAACATCCTAAAAATAATTTATCATCAACACTAAAATAGCCACTTCCTATATATTCTCAATAAACCATTGATACTCCTCTAACTATACGATACTTGAAATCAAAATATTCTTATTACCCCTAAAAATAACATCATATGAATTAGAAAAATAATAATCTAATAATATAACATCACCAAGATATTTAATATTACAATTTCCTTCATCGATTTCATAGGCATGATGTATAATAACAATATCAATCCACATTATAAATTCAAATATGGATTTCTAAAAAAAACCATAATCTAAAAAATCCCTCATGAAGTAGAAATATTGATTTCATATCTAAATTTACATAAAAAATACCTAAGTAGACCTGAATAATAAATCCCACACTACTCGAATGCATCAATCCCACATTCCATGAATCAACCTAAGATCCTCTGATCCAAGGATGAATTATCTCATGAAACTACAACCATGAAAAAAATAGATCACTTATGTTCATGGAAAAGATAATGAAAAACTCTATTTCCCCTCATCCATGTGAGGCATAACAATCTAATAAACCCGTGGTCTAAACCTTACCTTATAACCTGTTAGGACTCTAATATTTTCCCCATCAAAAACCCAAAAACTATATTTCAAATAACTAATAACCATCAGCATATTACGAATGACTATGTACATAACTCCTAATAAAATCTATACTCACTTTAGAGATAGACACACCATTCTACCACACTAACACTACAAAAATCATCCTGACCCACTTGAGGGTATCTCATTAACCAAAATGCTTATTTGCAAAAACCCATATTTGGTTACTAATCAATGATCTCAACATAGGGCATCCCATATCTATAACCACCCACAATATAGTTTTGATATAACATGATAATAAAGACAAGGAATCAATTATCAAAAAAAAGGCAAGAAAAACACCAAATATGTCAAAATTAATTGAGGTTTGATCACTAATTCATTTTTAAAAACACTAAATAAGTTCTTATTAATTATATAATTATTTTTATCAACTTTGTTCAATATTGTTACTCTCAATATTTAGTTTTTATTATTTTCTATAATCATTTCCACCTTTTAATGATTAATATTGTATCCACATATGGTCATTAACATCATTTCATTACATGTGTTCTAAAAAATAATGCATGAAACATGGCCTATTTCAGCCCTATGAGAATATTAAAAGAAATAAATATCAATATCTCTTATAACAACAAACAAAAAAAAATACATTTATGACTGAAAAAATAGTTAATATAGATTCCATACCCTAGTAAATCAGAATCTCTACATAATGGTGTTATTTCTGCCATCACATAAGGACCATCCCAATCTAAAATAACATCCCACCTCCAACTAACACACGAAAATATCATATTAAATAAAATAATTCCTTGATACGATATTTTTATACTATGTTATGAAACCCAACCTATGGCATGAGTGAGACTGTTACATAACCTCAATTTGTTTACCTCTCATAAGCTAATGGTTTTCAATTATTAATTACAATTTATGAGAATCATGAGGATACTATATTCTTGATACTATCACAAAAAATGATAGATAAATTATAATATAACCTCAGATTATAATCAGGGGTTATAGGTAATGAAAAACAATTATTCATCATATGCATCAATATCTAATAACATAACTGATATATATGATCAATAAATAGACATAAATCAAAGATAAACCGTGTGAAAAATCATGATAGATAAACAGAAATTAAAAAATGAAAAAAATAAACAGTATACATGAACATACAACTTGAGTCACTCCTCACACCTTTTATAAAAATTCTATATAAAGATAAAAAGGCTAGAACCTTGTCTGACTTGTTAACTAAAAGTGAGACATAATGTTTTATGCATACCAAGGTTCCTGTGTTGGGTATGAGTAAAAAATATATAGGGTATCACTACGTTCCCCTATATATTTCATCATATATAGTGTTCTCGTGTATGGGAATGTTATTCAAGTATAATTAAATACAATTCTAGAAAACAAATTCGTTATCATGTCCTAACTAGGCCACCTAGAAACCAGAATCCACCTACATTAATCGATTCATCTACTTTTCATAGTGTAACTACATTTCAATTGAACTATATCTAGGAAATGCAATTCATTATCTTGTTCATGAAAATATAAAATGAATCTGATCATGTAATCACAATAATCAGTCTTGTACATGTATGAGATGAATCACTGATATTAAAGATTCAATATGAGGTCAAAATCATAACACACAACCTCTCGTATAATTCAAAACATCCCATCAAGGTATAGCCTCATGGAAACAACTCATATCTACTATTACACATTTTAATTATTCTATGGATGGAATCTCAGTAGCCAACCTCTAGTTCATACCAAACCAACAACCCTCACCCTAGAGGTGAGGTACAGTGGTTGATCGTATATCTAGGTCTCAAGAAAGGATGAAAATATATGTGGTGGAACTATACACCATGAACCTATATATCATGACTATATCCTCATTATATTTAGGTGGAGTGTATTTGAAGGTAATAATTTATATAAAATACTTTGCATACATAGCCCAATATTGTATCCCTCATTTATAAATGCAACAACACATGGTAATTTAACTATTAGATGGTAATATATATAGTTAAACATTTCACACCCTAAGTATACTCATAACTTATTACCATTACAAATACAAAATGATTGAACATAAACTATATGGATAATTCTGAGTCCTTATTCTATAGAACCCTAACAATCCAAATCCAGATGTAACTCCTGGATACAGTGAACACTAAACCTATCCTAGGCCATGAACTACCCTATAGGGTCATAAAGAATGTCTTCCATGGCCTAATATCATCACATATAACCACTATGGCCTAACTACCCCTAAGGTTTATAAATAGATACACTTGTTTAATCACGGTTCTTCTCTTTCACAGAAACCAATCATCACCTAACCAAACCCCACACAGCCTACTCAAGTTCATATCCAACTCAACACAATACAATTCACACATGGATTCCCAAAATACATTCATACACATCTCTTGTTGAAAATATACTTCCTTGAGATCTCCATACTTAAGGAATCCCATTCCACCACTTTTAATTTTCCATTGAACACTATAAACCTCTAAATAATGTGATTGCCATATCCTACAACGAAAATTCAAATACATCCTTATGGAAATGGCTTCCCTAAACTTATAGTATTTTTTATATCAACTCACCCTTATCACATGATATGTTCATTGGTTACAAGTTCATTTTCATAGCTTTTTTGAGAGAATTCCAATGTCCCAACACTAACTATTACATTCCCTATTGGATAAACACTTGGATACCTTTATCTACATATTATAGCTCATTCTCGATCATCCCCAATTTATTTCTCTAAAAAATAACACATTGGTATCCATTAATAAATTATAGACATAAAACCCCTTGGGGTTAGGAACTAGGAATACGTTGAATCACTAATTGATTCATAATGAAATGATATAACCACTTAAATGATTATCTAATGAATATACAACTATTATGGACCCATCTATCCCCATTAAAAATTATTTTTCCAAAAGATTAGGCAAAAACATGAAATTAAAATGAAATTTGTCATATAGATAAGAATTATGGGGATAACCAATCTCTTAATCCGTGTTAATAACCCAAGACACACTCTCCCTATATCAAACCATTCATAAAAAGGAAGTCACCATGATTATAATATTTTTTCTCCAATAGAAATCTATACCGAATTAATTTGGAACATTTATTATTCATTATCCAACTAAATTTATATATGAATAATTACCCAAAAAATCACCAAGAAGCCTTTAATTGTCAAATCCCTAAGAAACGGTATGCCAAAATCCACCGTCAGTCCATCAGAAATCCTATGAAAAAAATCACAGAATATAATATCCATTTGGTATTAAATTAGAGTAAATTTCTTAAAATCCCAATGAAACACCACTATGTTACATACATCTACCCAAACCATTATAAATGGGTTTTGTTCCACTAAATTATTCATTTTATAGAAAATAAACTCTGAATCACAAATAAATTGTGAAAAATCTACCATGAACTAGTGGAATCATCATAAAAAACATATACATAAAAAATTAAATGATTTGGAGGAATAATGAAAAGAGGGATAAAATATATATGAGAATATTTACATAGAAACAAAATAATTTAATGAATCTTGATCATGAAAAATCCAATGGGTATCCAACTGAAAATAAAAGTGGACAAAAAGAGGGGGTGACCAGTTAAATGTCATCACAAAAGTTACCACTTGTATGTAGATAAAAGGATTTAACCATAAATTATGGGTCTTCCCTTAACTAATAAACCAATCATACCTATTATGTAACAAATTAGAGACAAATAGGTGCCTATGGAATGTACCACTACACTTGTATTTTGGAAGTCTCCATGAGTACCCAGTTTTCCCTTATCATGTATCATGTTTCTTTGGTTTTTAAATTATCTAGGCCATTATCAATATAACCATCTCTTGATTACCGCTGGCACTATTTGAACACCCAAACACATATAAAACACAACATATGGATAATCCATCTTTATATTTCCATTACGAATACTTGTATATAAAAAATACCCTACACTAGAGATAAAACCAAAGATTACTAAAAAATTGACCACCCCATAATAGTGTTTTCATGACAATGATCATGCTAGGATATGATATTACAATCTTGGATAAAAATTTACTATCAGGATATAAGATGATGGTGATTATTCCAACATCCTTGAATCAAATGAATTTATCAACCATGTTTGTTAAAAAAATATTGTTTCAGAAGACCGAGTTGGATTGAATATTTAAAAACACCATGTGTAAAATATTTGAGATATTATTATTTATAAATATCATTCAGACAATACAATATCTGGGGTTTCATTAATTTGGTATTTCTCTAGAATACATGGGGAGATTGAGTTTAACATTATATTTTAGATGTTTAAATATGAAACTCATTTATTGTATGGGATATCTAACTTAATATGCAGGACAACTGGTTTTTATTAGATATCTAATTCATGTAAATGTATCATCTATTTCATCCAAAGTTAAATATTGGGATCGTATAATGTTATGTTAATAAAACATGATTTTTTTATGAGTTTATATTTTATATTTTATTATATTAGTGGAAAAATATTATATAAAATTAGAAGATAAAATTTATGGTTCTTTATTCAAGTTAAAATTTTAGTAATCAATAATTTCAACTCTAAATCAAATTTATGGAGATAGTTTAGTGTTCATTTTTTTCATTTTAGGAAATTTACACCAATAAATACATGATACTATTCTAATTGTCAAAATATATACACATCTTGGTCCATTTAGGATAAATACCATGGGTCTCATGTTATTGTCTAAAATAATGTGAAGATAATAGAAGACATTAGACAATATTTTGTTTATTAAAAACCAAATAAGATAAATCTCATGTAAAAAAGAGCCACGACAAAGATGATTTTATATGCGTAAAAACATCACTCAAGTTTAAATATTTAATTAGAAAGGTCATGGTTAATCCAATAATGTTTTACTAAGTATAATATATATGTAAAAATTAGTTCCTATATGGGATTCATCATGGTAGAGATAAATGATAATGTATTGAGGTGTTATTTTAAAAAACCAATAGGATTTTTCAATTAATATGATTTTTTGGAAATATCCTGGAGAAATTATACAACGATTTAACCGATGATTTATAATAATTTGTAACTGATATCTTATTGGGATATTCTCTACATGTTTATTGAAATTTGTTTCTTATATACTCTAGTCTAAGAGAATGAATATGAAGTTTAACAAATGATAATACACATTAAAGTAAGGATATAGTAATTTTTTACTTATCTTTTAGTGATCCATGGTGATCTCTACTCAATATATGTGTATTTTTATTCTCATTGTCATGATGTTTTGGTATTTTTAATTCATCTTATGAAAATTTTATTTTATATATCTATTTAATTATTTATATATTTATGATACCTTATTGTAAATTCATCAATTATACTATAATAAATATATATTTCTATTCTATTGTGTATTATTAAATAATTAAAATGAAAATTAAATGGAAACAACTTTTTATATAGAATTTTAATTCGAAACTCTTGGTTAATGTTTTGATCCTAGGGTGTTTTAGATTATAATCAATAATCAATGATTTTTAATATATCATTAATTGTTGTTAAAAAGCGATTATCCACTATTAATGTAATAGTGTACCCTCTGACTTCTTAGTTTTATAATTTTTTTTTCATTATATTGAATATAACATAGAAAATGTATTATTAAATAGGAATAGTTAGAAAAATATGGAAGAATTACTAGTGTTTTAAAAATGGTTAAGAAATTCTTTCATAATTTCATTTCATTTTATCCCCAAAAACTACATTTTAAAATGCTACATTATTGACATGAGATAATTAATTTTTTCTATAAGAAATCCCCCTAAATTAATGTACTAGTATGTTCATAAAAATATAATTATAATAAAGTGACATTGATATGTGTTGTGTGGTGGTGTATCCTATATGAGATCGGCCCTAGGTCATGTTATGTTGTTGTGAAGACATTAGAAAATAAAAATTTCTTGAATAGAACTTTCTAGTCATACCACATACATTAATTGGGTACTATTATAGGTTAGTAACCATTGGGTTTTTAAGGACAAAAAAAACTTATTCGAAATAATTAATTTCATTAGAAGCATACATTTTTAAGATCACCATATATCATAATAGTAAAGAACACATAAATTAAATCAAAGAGAATTAACAATCTAATAATCAATTTTTTCATGATAAAGGTAATTATTTAATTGTTGAATTTATCATACCTTCAAGGTGAATCCATTGGATAATCTGAATCACTAATCAACTAGGGGCAGACACCCCATTCTTCCTTGATATACTAGTATCTAAAAATTGAAAGGGAAGGATTAGGGGAGTAAAATGTAGGGAATAAAAAAATATTCACCAGGGATCACATGAATGAATAACCCCATTTAAATATCTTTTCCCACTATAGAGTTTATAGAGAAACATCTTGAGCCTATGTAAAATTTACTCATATGTTATTAAATGTATATATAAATTTCTTCATTTATGAACAACTTATAACCCCATATCTAATTCAATTTTCCACACTATTTCAACAAAGGAAACATTATAGTTAATGATAGGTATGTGGGAATGATTATTTTTTTTAAATATTAATATTTGGTTTCCTTTAGTCAATAATAGACTATTTATGAGATTCGTATAATAGGTTTTATTAAGTAACACATTCATTCCATGTAGCTAAATCATATATTATGACTTTTTAGGAAGCATCCAAATGATATATTTAAGTAATTTCCACAAATATATCCATATATAATAAAACATTACTTTAATTCATGGATATAATACAATAAGATATACCATATAAAATGTTACATTATACATCCAAAATGCAACACATACATAGATGATTTTGGGGAAATCCCTTTTCATCATTCAATTTAACTAAATCCCCATGGAAATTCTGTTTTTTAAAATATATAATATCTTATAAAACAAATTTGAAACCATAGACAAAACATTTTTTGGATATATTCTAAAACCCTTTCTGAAATATATCATCAAATTCAACATGTATAACATTTTACAGAATACATTGTGGACATTTGGTCAAAACCCATTTGAATAAAATATTAAATATTTTTACAGAAAATTTATGAGTTTCATAAGTCTTGATCCACATTCATTCAGCCACAAAGTGTTCCCCTGAAAATTTTTAGAATAGGAAAAAATATTACTTCCTAAATTTAAAATTTTGATTAAAGAGTAAACTCCAAAAATTCATATGTTCTATCAAGGCTACAAATGCATCTAGTGTGATCTTCATTGAACTCAAGCATCTATATACATGTGTTTACTAGTTGAAGAATATTAAATAATTAATTTTCATATAATCCCCTTATCCTAGTAGATGAGTAAACCCGGGACACAAAGTATGAAAGTCCAATATATTCTTTTCTTACTTTCATGAATCTCCAATTATAGACAGATCATGTCGATGATTGCATCACATGTAATTCTACTTTTTCGATGAGAACATCCCATTCCACTCATCCAATAGAGAATAATATTGTATGTTCTCTCTAGTTATGTCTATATACCCCAAGATTTTATCTCAATCAAGGGACCATATTTAATTCTCATCATTTGATTGGAAAATCAAATCATTGTAATGCACCAATTGATGACTTTAACTACTATACACCCAACAACACCAAAAGTTTCTATGCCTCATGGATACTATTATAATGGTACAGTAGAATGTAGGTTATAAAGATAAGTATCATATCCTCCTTTCATATGGGGATATCAAAAAATGAACCATTCACCACTAATATAACAAATACATAGTGCATGTCACTCCAATTGGAATACTTTGTGGTCATCCAAAACATAGAACTCATTTTTTTCAATACCATATTCTATATCATTATATGAAATCTCACTGATCCTAACCTTAACATCTGATCAAAACATATAATAATACATGTGTAATATAAATTATATATAACTCAAATTCATTTTTTGATAACTCAATAACAATTTAATTTCACATAATATAAGAATTCAATGATAACGATTGAAAAATTAATGGATACATTATATATATCTTGATACATTTATTACCATAAAATTATTTTAAGAATACTAATGAAATCACTCTTATGTTCCCATCTAATCATATCTTAAATGACATACTACTAGATATATTTGACGATTCCTACATATTAAGGGTTTTGTTAATCTTATTACATGTCTATGAAATTATTTTCATATATATGTTCATGATTATCAACATTCATGGAAATATTCAATAAAATTTTATTTGATATATTTTTCTTAACAATATATAGTTCATTAATGTTTAATTTTCTAACTTATCCTAAAATCCTTTAGGATATAAATTTATTATCACTTAGTAGGGGTTACTAAATAAAACTATTTACATTTTCTTTACTAATATAAATTGAAATAATTTAGGATATATAGTGATATTAAATTCATATTTTGAAAAGTATAACCCATTATCTATTAATTTTTAACTTTTTATTGTACCAATAGACAATTACTAATCTCTTAGAAACTCATTTAATTTCAGAAAATCATAATGTTATAAAAAACACATTCATGTTTAAAAATAAATCATATATCACATAGTGGTAATAATTGATAAATAAAAAAAAATATCCAAACTAGATATGGTATTCTATGGGTTTGAGAGATTTATTAAAAATAAAATAATTTACTCTTTAAAATATATCTTTGTATGGGGTGAGAATGTTTCACTCATATAGTAAAAAATATATTAAAAAATTGTTTTATCCTTGATAGAGTAATTTCATCCTCAAATGTTTTCATAAAATTTTTAAATTCACATCATTCATAATGTTGAGTATTAAAAATCATCTATTTTATTGATAATAACACTTTTTCTTAAAATATCATCACTTAAGACATAAGATTAAAATAATGTAAAATAACATAATATTCATTCTAATCCATTTGAAATATTACTTTATATATTGTAAAACACTTATAAAACACACCATTTGAATCTTTTACCCTTTCAAAATATACTAATTTATTTCTATTATAAAATAAATATCATGTCCTTTTTACTATGATCTTATACCATTAATATACTATATACAACACTTCTAGTGGGTAAGATTTAAACACGGGAAAATTCACCATTTTTCTAGACTCTACCTATCAGCTTCAAAGACTTTTAATAATTACATTAATAAAAATTATTATACTTTACAACATAAATATTCTTCATCCAGTTTGATATTTACGGCCCCATCCATAACTTCACATGTCCTTATCAACAATCTTTAATATATTAAGCATATTGTTAAAAAAATTTAATATTTTCATTCATATTATACATCATAATGGTATATTAGAACCTTTATGATAAATATTGATGAATGATCTAATTATTCATATCAAGATCAATAGGTAATTCAAATCAATCAAATTAAATAAAAAACACAATTATATTTAGTACATTAGTAGAATCATAGGTACCTTCTATACTACTAAATAAAAAAGGTTTATTTATAAATGTCGTATATTTTTGTCTTTATTTCTTCTAATGTAATCATTTCAAGTGATTGATCATCCTATAATCATTAAGGGTTTCATGTTTATTTTTCATATAATGATTCATATAGAGAATATCTGATGTAGATAAATCAATAAAATTCATCTTATATATATAAATAACAATATTTTACACTTTAATAGCTTCTTAAAAATGTTTTTCCTTTGGTATCAGTATCTCTAACATATAAATTTTCTTTTTGATTTTGATAACTATTCTAAAATTTCTATACCATTCTAGGATGATTGAACAATTTTACCTGTTCATTACAATGATAGAACTAAATGTTATATTTTATATTTATGATTCCACTTATATATACAAGAGAATTATTTTTCAAATGTGAATCACATGATAAATTCATTTAATAAAGTATTTTATTAAAAAATTCTCTCACTAAAGTAATCACTTGCTATTAAAATCTATCATATCAATAAGTTATGCAATATTTGTATTTAAATGGGTCATCATTCCACATTAGTGTGTATATATACACTAATATATTTAGGTAGGACATCATTATAGTCATATTATATTTAAAACATGGATAGTTGAGTAGATAAATATTTTAAAAATTCATTATATGGATATTGAAAACACTATTCCTCTAGTTTGGTAAATCAAATGGTTTCTTAGAAAATTATAACCCATATATAAATGTGAGATTTCGTTATAAAAATCAGAGTCCTAATCATTTCAACCATTCCTTGTATAATATAATACTTGGGTACCCAAATTTAGCATATAAATAACCTAGTTCAATAATCATGTTATTGAAAATGTCTCACATTGGATGCAATCTAGCACTTTGTATTATTTTAAGGGGATTTGGTTACATAACACCTATCTTAAACAATTTCTACCAAGACATACATGTATTCATTATTCTAAGTATTTTTTTGGAATCATATTACTTCCACAAAATAAAAATCATCAAATGAAATTTATTTGTAACTATTTGGACATCCGATAGATTCTATTTCTTATATGAAGTAAAAGTTAAATATATTTGTTAAGTCCCAAGCTTCCTCATTGTATTGATAAGTGTTGGGTGTGAAACTAAGTCTTAGTTGGTATCCCCATGAAACAAAATGATATAAATATACTCCAAGGGCATCATGAAAATTAGGGTAATGGTTTTACCTATTAATAATAAACTATCAAAACTATATAAAGTGTTTTAAATTGTATTTTCCAAGGATTTATTTAAGAATAATACAATTCTAATTAATCTAGAATATCCATAATCATTTCTCTAAAAACACACCTTGAATTCCCTAGTGATTGTTTTATGCTAAAATGTGGTCTCTCATCGATTCAACAAGTCCATATAATGTAAAAATACAAGGTATCCTAATGGCACAAAACCCTTCCAATGGGTCACATATAACACTAAAGAACTGAATACAACCATGTATTCCAAATTTTGTGTCAAAAAATTAAACATATAATTGTTTCATAACATGTGTAACACCCCAATCTTCTACATTACGTTTCCATTTGAATAATGTAACAGCTTGCACTGTACACAACTTTGAGATTCGAGCACACTGCAACCAATCAAACTAGCTGTTATGAATAGTAATACACAATTTTTGAAATTTTATAAATTTTATCTTTCAAGATGAACTTAATTTTTGTATTCAAAATATTGAAAATATCTTAGGGTGAATTTTTGGTTTTTTTCTAAAATATTTCAATTTTTGATGAATACTAAAAAACACTATGTTATTGTTTAAAACCGACTTTTTATTAGAATAATTATTTATCTTATTTAGATTTATTTTTAGTCAAAATAGTTACATAATACCAATATAAGTTTGATGTAATTCATTGGAGTAAATTTATGATAAGTTTTCATATATAAAAATTTAAATGAAGTTTTTACAGTCTTTTACCCACCTCCTAAGAGCATTTGCAAATTTGCCTAAAAAATAATTTTACCACTTCTATGAGTTTATTTTAAAAAATCCGAGATATAGGGTTAATATAAGTAAGTAAAAGTTGTTTCTATAAGATAAAAATAATTTTTGGTGAATATTAACTTTTGACTTTTATTTACCATGGTTATAAGTAAATTGGGTAATTAAGGATAAAAATGATATCATAATTTCACAAACACATGTCTTAATTCTATTGCATAAGTATAATCTGACAAAAAAAATCCTTAGGAATAAAATATGATCCTATTTCTTCCACTTGGATTAGATTAGGATATTTATTATTATTTTATTTAATGAAGCGTTAAAAGTGTTAAATTCAAAGTTTAATAACTAAACCATTTTTAAAATAGGGATAAAAATAATAAAAATTCTACTATAAATATTCATTATAAAGATAGAAATATTTCATAAATAATGGTATTTTATTTACAATTTTTAAACATTAAATAATTTAATTTATTTAGTACACAATATAGTTGTAGTAATTACCTTATTAATGAAATATTAAAATTATTGATATTATAAATATAAAAATAATTGTAAATTGAGACTTATGATGAATTACACTAATTTCATAGCTTAATATGACATGTTAGTATTGTTTTAATAAATTTTATTCCAAATTATAATGTTTTTATGGATTTCAAAAAAAAAATCAAATACTAAATAGTGTCAAAATTGATATTATTGAGTTTTTAAAACAAATACTATATTATTCATTGATATAATATTCCTAAAAAGATAAGGTTTTTACAAAGGACATAGATAAGGTTATATATATTAATAATGAACCACTTGGGGTTCTATTGGCTTGTTATAGTTTGATTTTTAACCATATAATATAAAAATACAAAGTGACATGGTAAATGTCAAAATATTTAACTAAGAGTTAAATCTAAACGATAAGGTCAATATGATGATATAAACATTTCAAAAACCTATTGGTTGAGAGTTTTTCGTCCCATACTTTCTGTATCCTCCAAATAATATATTTTTGAGCCATTATAAATAGAAAATGATTTTATTATAAAATAATATTTCAAGATTTTTCTAAAGTGACCCCCACCTCTCTAATAAAAGGGAACATCCCCTTCTGTTAATTTCACAACTCAAAAGCCATTTGGTTCAGCCAAACCCAGCCCAAACATCCTCCCAACTTTTCTCCATTCATCATAGTGTCCTTCCTTTGGTCTGAAAATCATCCTAAGGATCCCTTTTGATCAAACTAACAGGAAGAACCCAAAGAAGAGGTAAATATATCATCACCTCTTTCAAGTTTTTTTCTTCTTCCACTACCTATTACTTTGTTGTTTCCATACCAAAATAATAAATCTAGTACTTTATACATAATTCTATGTTATTATAAATATTTTACAACTAGATTCATTATTTTATTCATCCAATAAATGACAATGTCACCATACGTGCGTATGTACAGATTACCGTCCCCACGTCGTGGTGTGGTTTGTTATTCAAACACTTCATTATTTGATTGGGTAAAATAATGAGTATAACTGATGTAAATAATAAATATAACATTTTAATGATTCTGTATATATAATATACCATCCAATTATATACGATTTCCCCATCAATAAAATGATAGTATCGCTCGTGCGTACGTACGGTTTACCGTCACCACGAACGCGATGAGATTTATTCACCATCTCAATCATTCAAGAATAATTTTCATTTTATGATTAAAAATAATTTTTTTAAACATAATATCATTTAGTTTATAAATAAAATACATCCAATCCGTAATAATCTTGGCTTACGTAACCATGGATATAGAGGAAAACAAATAAGTTAACATCTGTAATGATGATACTACTGAAATATTATTAGCAAAGCAATATTAGAAGATCATATATGTGTATATGGTTTGTGAATAATTTTATAACAATTTTTTAACTATTATACATAAGTTTAACATACCATCGACTATGGAAAAGTACAACATAAGGTAAAATTATACAATCTCTTCATTGTCTGAGATTGTTTTTAGATAAGTATTTATTGGGACCTCTTTATCATCCACATCAGTGTTTTCATAAAATTGTAATTCAAAACATTTTTACTATCTACTATAATATGTGTTAAAGTCATTTATACCCTTATTTTAACATATATGTTTTTAAAGGAATCCATCTGTCGATTTCCAAACAAGGTACTTTATGACCTTTTCAACAAAATTAAGGTAAGAATTTATTTTTTTTGTTAACTTATATGGAGGGTGCGGCTATTTTTGGTCGTTATAAAATCATTGAAACATTCAATACAAGCATACAGGAATATTTTCAAAATAAATGTTTTATTTTCTAATTATATGACTTTTAAATGATTTTAAAATAGAAATAGATATTTCTCTCAAAAAGATATCATTTCATCTATGTCAACATACTTTGATGGATTTTAAACTATTTTGAAGTTGATTTATTATGATACAAATATTCCATATTGTATTGAAGGTTTTGTGATATATGTGACTATGTATGTATTATTTTTATACCATTCATGGTTTAGGGAAAAATTATTGAAATTTCGTATGCTAGTATTAATAAGAATTTTTAAGTTATGTTTAAACCTTTTCATATGAGAAATGCATTGGACTTAGTAAGTGATAGGTGGAGCCCTCTATAGCTCATCGATGCATCGGTATGTCCCAGGAGACAAACTACTATCTTGGAAAAAGGCCTTAACAAAATCTTATTTGTAGTCTTGCCACGAGGCCTTAACTATGTAGTTCTGAAGTTTGTAATTATTCATTCCATCATTATGAAAGTTGATATTGATATTTCATGTGATTATTTGTCTAGTAAAATATCCATGTGAATAATTGAATTGAATTATTTGATTTTATCTTTTCAATATTATTCTGAATTTTATGTTTAAAAGGCTTTGTTTTAGTCATATACATTTCCTTAAATGTTTATTCTTATCTATGAAAGCTTCCTCTATATTTTTATCCTTATTGAGCATCTGAGCTCACCCCTTTCTATGTTTTATTTTACCTGGGATGTGAAGTAGTATTTTATGGTTAACCTATAGAGATTGGATAAGGATATAAGTGTGTTTTAAAGGGTAAAAAATGTTTTTGATGTTTTTATTTCATGATGTAATGTAAAACATATGCAGTTATCAAGTACTTCTAAGGATACTAAAATGATCAGACATTCAGGAAATGATTAATTGTATCATGCCAATGTTATGTAATAATTCACTAAATCTGGGTAACTATGGTTGTGAAATTATAGTTTTTATCAGATGATGTCTAATACAAACCTTGGAAACTAGATTTAGAAAAACACTTATTAGAGAACATTACCCTAAGATAAACATTGAGGATTAGTATTGAAAAACTTCCTAGAATTTCAGTAATGTATACATTTGGTGATTTTTCCAAGAAATACATCACTGTCTGGATACAAGAAGGTAGAGGCTACTCTTGAACAGATGTACCTTGGGGTAAAACCTGAAAAACTGCTTTGAGCTAGAATAGAATGAGAATTGGTGCACGACGACAGGACATGTTGTACTCTTGGTTAATACACTCCCAGGGGATATTCTTAGGATAATTCTCATTTTAATTACAAACAATTATGAAGGGATTATGAATATATACCTCCTCCAAGAAAATATAATTATGATTATGGATTATATCCATAAACAGTTCAATTTTGGTTAAGTGTTTTATCAGTTTGTAATTAAGCATTGCAATTCATAAACTAATCTACTGCATGCCATTGTTTAGAAATAGAGCCTAGTGGAAGGAAGGGAAACTATATCAATGCACATAATTCATGTAGGGATTTCCCTCCTACTCAAGATAATTATATTGGAGCTGGTGATGCAATTGGTGATGATCAGCTTATCACCATACTGGGATAACTCACTCATGTTATGCATAATAACCTTTCTTTTATGGAGTACCCTGATCCACAACACGGAGGATCAATGTTAGACCAATTCATGAGGAAAACCCCACCAATATTCTATGAGAGTACAAATCCATTAGTAGGTGATCAGTGGACAAATTCCTTAGAGAATATATTTCATGCTTTAGGGTGTAGCGAAGGGGGAAAAGTTATCATGGCAATTTATCAAATCACGGGAGATGCAAATCAATTGTGGTCATTAATATAAAACACAAAGGAAGATGAAGAAGTATATATCATGAAATGGAAAGAGTTTAAATATATTTTCATAGAAAAATACATTCTTTGTGACAATCAAGTCGATATAGAAAGATAATTTCTGAGTCTGAGGAAGAAAGAGGATGAGAATGTCCCAATGTATAAGGCTAACTTTACATGGTTGGAAAGGCATGTAGAAAATTATATACATAACCCAAGGATTTATATTGATCAATTATTTGATGTGTTAAATCCATTTCCCCATCAAGCATTAGTCTCATAATCCTTCTAATCATATGAAGATATTGTCTCATGCGCTATCAAGATAGAAAAAGAATTCTCTAAGTCTTATGAAATCAATGAAAATAAAGAGAATAAGAGATCTGTTGAACACTCTGGAAATGGAAATAAGGGTAAGAAGGGAAATTTTGAATATCCCTCTTATGGTTAATGTGAGAAGAAACACCCTGGTACTTGCCTGAATGGAATGGGAGTCTATTACCAGTGTGGTGAAAAAGGCCACCAAACTCATTATTTCAAGGGGAAGAAAGAGGCTGTCAATGTTGAATGCTATAATTATAGAGAAAAGGGACATTATGAAAATGAATGTCAAATATGCCAAGGGAAATTACCTCATAAAAGGACAATGGAGAAATGTCAATCTTATACGACCACTAGTGCTGAGGTTGAAGTTCCAAAATACATGGTGGCATGTAATTTAATGGTTTCCTCAAGTTTATCCAATGCTTTATTCGATTATGGATCGTCTCATTTTTTCATGTGTTCCCATTTTGATAAGAAAATTAGATATTTTAAATTAGTCTTAACAAGGTAATTTTCATTAAAATCACCTATGGTAAGTATCATTACAACAAAGTTTTGTGAACCAGTTCTCAATTGGGCATATAAATGTTTTTTATCTTCTCATCTCATCATCATAGCCCTTATTTAATTTGATATAATCCTTAGTATAGATTGGATTTCAGACTATGATGTCAAAATTTATTTTATGATGAAGAAGGTTATAATTCTCAATGATGATAAGGAGTACCATATCATTAGAGTATAAATGTCACCAACTGATTCTTATCTAGATCCACCCTAAGTAGCTCTACTAAATTCAATTATTGGGGAGGATTAGAATGAAATAATTTTGGGTGAGGAAAAGAATGTTCTAATAGAGAACGTACCTGATTTTAAAAGAATATGATGATATGTTTCCATATGATTTAACTGTACTTCCTCCAAAGAGATAAATTGAGTTTTCTATTCATTTAATTCCAGGTTCAAGTCCCATATCAAAGACCCCTTATAAAATGGCCACTATGGAACTAGTGGGAAAAAAAGAAACAACTAGAGGAATTCAATAATAAGTTATTTATTCTCCCAGGTATTTCTCCATGAGGAGCCCCTGTCCTTTTTGTTTAGAAGAAAGATAGATCTATAAAGTTGGTCATTGACTATAGGGAGATCAATGCTATGAGAATAAATAAAATGTATCCCCAACCACACATTGAGGATTTATTCAACCAACTACATAGAACACAATATTTTTCAAAGATTGACTTTCGATCTAGATATCACCAGTTGTGTATGAAGAAGGAAGAAATTATAAAAACCGCATTTCAAACCAGGTACAGGAATTTCAAGTTTACAGTAATGCCTTTTGGATTGACTAATGCACCCTCTTTTTTCATGGATCTATTGAAAACTGTTTTCAATGAATATCTTGATGAATTTTTAGTGGTATTTATTGATGACATCTTGGTATACTCAGAAATCTATGAATATCATGAAAATCACTTGTGCATTATCCTAAGGACTCTTAGAAGAAGTGAATCATATGGGAAGTTTAGCAAGTGTGTATTTTTTCATCAAGAGTTTTCTTTTCATGTATATATTGTCTCTAAGGATGGAATCTATGTTGATCTTTCAAAGACAATGGCAATCCAAGAATGGCTAGAATATATGTGTATAACTAAGGTATGTTGTTTAATTGGTTTAGAAGGTTATTATCAGCATTTTTTGCAGAATTTTTCTCGATTGACTAACACATTAACCAAGCTCACACGTAAAGGGGTTAAATTTGTTTGGAGAAAAGATTGTAAATAATTTTTAGAAAAATTAAAGAGAAGATTAGTTAGTACCCCTATCTTCACTCTGCTATCGTAGAATGATGGGTTTGTTATTTGTAGTGATGCATCAAAGAAAGGAATTGGTTGTTTCCTTATGCTGTATTATAGAGTTATAGAATATGCATCACGAAAACTAAAAATTATTGAGAAAAACTATCCCACTAATGATCTTGAGTTAGAAGATGTAATCTCGGCTCTGAAAATATGGATACACTATCTCTGTGGTAAAAATTTTGAGATTTATACAGATCACTAGAGTTTGAAGTAAATTTTTTCACCAAAAAACTAAACTTGAGGCAAAGGATATGGATTGAACTACTCAAGTATTTTGATTTCAAAATAGGCTACCACCTGGGGAATGAAAATAAGGTGGTAGATGCTCTGAGCAGAAAGAATCATGGAGTTTTGAACAATATGTGAGTTGAAAAGTATCCTATATACATGGATCTTGTAAAGATGGATATGGGAATAACCATGGAAGATGAAACATCAATGTTTTTTGAAATGGTTTCCAAACCATCTTTACTATAAAGGATTAAAAGTTCTCATAATGATTATAAGGAGTTTCAAAAAAAGATTAATGTTGTGAATGATGGGAGATTTAGTGACATCATATATGAATATAGAATTTTGAAATTTCTTAAGTGACATTGTGTTCCCGGTATACCTGGTCTAAAAAGGGAATTGTTGGATGATGATCATAACACCAATTTATCTATACCCCTGGTAGCACTAAGATGTATAGAGATGTGGAAGATCATTTTGGAGGGAAAACATAAAGAGGGGGATTTCTGATTTTGTGTCAAGATGTATGGTTTGAAAACAAGTGAAAGCTTGAAGGAAACTACTTGTAAGATTCATGCAAGCTCTTCTCATAAATGAGTGGAAATGGGATAATACTATGATGAAATTTTTCATAGGGCTACCAAATAATCCTAGAAGTATTGATGTAATATGGGTCATTGTTTATCTTCTTAGAAAGATAAATCATTTTCTTTCTATAAGTGAAGATTTACCACTTGAACATCTGGAAAAACTATATATTAATGAAGTTGTAAGACACCATGGTGTAACCCTATCGATTTTCTCTAATCGTGATCCCCGTTTTACATCATGATTCTAGAAAAGTCTTCAGAAGGCCCTAGATACTGAACTTCGATTGAACAATGCCTTCTACCCTCAAACTGATGGTAAATTAGAACGGACAATTAAAACCTTATAAGACATGTTGATATCTTTCTCACATGACTTTCCAGGTATGTGGGATCAATATTTACCTCTTGTAGAATTTTCCTATAACAATAGAATCCATTCAAGTATTCAGATGGAACCATATGAAGAATTATATGGAATGAGATGTCGCACACCTACTTGTTGGGATGATTTTGGTGAAAGAAAACTCGTAGGCCAAGAACATGTTGATAAAAAAATAGAAATGGTAAAGGTTATCCAAACCCACATCAAAGCAGCTCAAAGTTGTTAAAATATCTATGCTGATAACCAAATGATGGATTTGGAATTTCAGGAAAGAGATCATGTTTTCTGGAAGGTATCTCCATTTAAGGTTGTTCTATGTTTTAGTAAGAAGGGTAAATTGACTCCCAGGTACATTGGAACTTTTGAAATTCTAGAACGAATTTCAGCTGTAGCTTACCGTTTGGCAATGCTGCCAAATCTCTCCAAAGCTCACAATGTGTTCCACATATCACTATTGAGAAAATACATGCCTGACACAATGATTGTACTCACCTATGAGGAAATTGAAATGGAACTTGATATATCTTCTTGTGAAGATCCTGTCAAGATTCTTGATTCAATAGAACAAGTGCTGAGAAACCGGACGACTCATTTTGTAAAAGTTCTTTGGAGAAACCATAAGATGGAAGAGGCAACGTGGAATCCTGAGGAATATATGATGAAGAACCACATGAATCATTTCGTACGGTAGTATTATAGAAATTTTAGGGATGAATTTATATAAAGGAGTGAAGAATGTAACACCCCATGCTTCCACGACAGGTTTCCATTTGAATAATGCAATAGCTTCCATTGTACACAACTTTGAGATTCTAACACACCGCGACGAATCAAACTTGTATTTATGGATAGTAATAGAAACTTTTTAAAATTTTATAATTTTATCATTCAAAATGGACTTTATTTTTGGATTTATAATATCGATATTAGCTTCGGGTGAATATTTTGTATTTTTTGTGAAAACATTCAATTTTTTTATGAATAGTAAAAAACACTTAGTTGTTGTTTAAGACCGAATTTTTATTTAAATAATTATTTATTTTATTTAAATTTAATTTGGGTCAAAATAGTTACATAATACCTATATAAGTTCAATATAACTTATTGGAGTCATTTTATAATAAGTTTAGATATATAAAAATTTTATTGGACTTTTTACCGTCTTTTACCCACCTCCTAGGAGCATTTGAAAATTCGCATAAAATGTAATTTTACTTTTTTTTAGTTGGGTTTCAAAATTCTGAGACACATGGTTAATATCAGTAAGTGAATTTTGGTTCAATAAGATGAAAATAATTTTTTTGTGAATAGTAACTTTTGACATTTATTTACCATGGTTAAAAGTAGATAGACTACTTATGGGTAAAAATGACATCATAATTAGCATAACACATTTCAGAATTCTATTGGATAAGTATAATGCAACAAAGAAAAACCTTAGGAATAAAATATGATCCTATTTGGTTTACATGGATTAGATTAAGACATATATTACTATTTTATTTAAAGAAGAGTTCAAAGAGTTAAATTCAATGTTTAATAACCAAAAAAAATTTAATATAGGGTTACACACAATATAAATTCAACTATAAATATTCACTAAAAAACTAAAAATATTTCTTTCCTAATGGTATTTTATTTATAATATTTAGACATTATATATTTTAATTTGTTTATGACACAATGGTGATGCAGTAATTACTTTATTAATGAAAAACTAAAATAATTGATATTATAAATATCCAAATAAATTTATATTCATACTTATGATGAATTAAATTAATTTTATATGTTAATATGACATGTTAGTATTGGTTAAATAAATTTTATTCGAAGGGATAATGTTCTTATGGCTTTCAAAAAAATTAAATACTAAATAGTTCCACAATTTAAATAATTGAGTTTTTAAAACAAATACTATATTATTAATTGATATATTATTAATAAAAATATAAGGATCATCCAAAGTGCTTAGATAAGGATATATATATTTATAAGGAACCACATGGGGTTCTATTGGCTTATTATAGTAAGTTTATTAACCATATAATATAAAAATACAAAGATACATGGTAAGTGTCAAACTATTTAACTAAGAGTTAAATATAAAATATAAGGTTAATATGATGACCTAATCCTTTATAAAACCTATTGGTTGAGATATTGTTGACTAATCCCTACCTTATCCTAGAAATAATTAATTTTTGAGCCATTAGAAGGTGAAAATGATTTTATTTTAAAATAATGTTTCAAGATTTTCCAAAAGTGATCCTCACCTCTCTTATAAAAGGGAACGTCTTCGTCTCTTAATTTCACACCTCCAAAGCCATTTAGATCGGCCAAACCCTATTCTAATATCCTCCCAACATTCCTACATTCATCCTATATGACTTACTTTGGTCAGAAACTCAACCTAATGTGTCTTTTTGATCAAATCAAAATGAAGAACCTAAAGAAGAGGTAAATATTTTATCACCTATTTCAAGTTCTTTTCTTCTTCCACATCCTCTTTATTTTTTGTTTCCATAACAAAATAATAAATCCAGTACCTTCTATATATTTTGATGTTATTGTAAATATTGTACCACCATATTCATTATTTCATCCATCCTACAAATGACAAAGTCCCCATATGTGTGTACGTACGGATTACGGTCACCACGTCATGCTGTAGATTGTTATTCAAACAATTAATTATTTGGAAGGGTATAATAATTAGTATAACTGATGTAAATAATAAATATAACTCGTAAATGTTTCTCTATATATGATGTAACATCCAATTACAAAGTATTTCACCATTAATATAAAGATATTATCGCTTGTGCGTATGTATGGATTACTGTCTCCACGAACGTGATGAGATTCTTTCCCCATCGTAATCATTCAAGAATAATTTTCGTTTTATGATTAAAAATATTGCTTATGAACATAATATCATTCTTTATATGAATCAAATACATCCTATCCATAACAAACATGGCTTACGTAACCGATAAAATAACGGAAAACGAATCAGTTAACACCAGAAATGATGACACTACTGAAATATTATTAAAAAAGCAATATTAGTGGATCATATTCGATATCATATTTATGTATATAGTTCTTGTATAATTTAATTAAAATGTTTTAATTGTTATACAGGAGTTTTAAATACCATCTAAAAAGGAAAAGAACAAGTTGAATATTAATTCTACAATCTCTTCATTATCCGAGGTTTTTTTTATGTAACTATTGGGTCCTCTTTATCATAATCATATGTGTTTTCTCAAAAATGTAATTCAAAACATTTCAGCTATTTACTAAAATATTGGTTAAAGTCATTTATAACATTATTTGACCATATATGTTTTTAAAGGAATCTCTTCGTTGTTTTCCCTACAGGGTACTTTATGACCTTTTCGAAAAATTTAATGTATGAATTTATTTTTTTAACTTATATGGTGGGTGAGGCTATTTTCCGTTGTTATAACATTTTTTATGCTTCTAATACAAAATTACCAGAATATTTTCAAAGTAAATTTTTTATTCTATAATTATATGACTTTTAAATGATTTCAAAACAAAAAAAGTTATTTCTCTCAAAAAGTATTGATTTCATCTTTATCAACATCCTTTGATGGATATTAAACTTTTTGTAAGTTGATTTGTTATGATAAAAATCTTCCATAATTTATTGAAGGTTTTGTGATATAATTGACCATGGATGTGGTATTTTTATACCATTCATGGTTTAAAAATAAAGTATTGACATTTCGTATGCTAGTTTTCATATGAATTATTATGTTATGTTTAAACCTTTTCATATGAGGAATGCATTGGAAACAGTAATTGATGGGTGGATCCCACTATTGCTTCATGATGCATCGGTAGGTATCATGAGAAAAACTAATATCTTGGCACAAGGTCTTGAAAAAATTGTATTTGTAGTCTTGGAACAAGGCCTTGACTATGTGGTTATGAAGTTTGGCATTATGTGTTCCATCATTATGAAAGTGGCTATTGGTATTTCATGTCATTATTCTACTTGTAGAATATCCATGGGAATAAGTAAAATTAATTATTTGATTTTATCTTTGACATATTATGCTGAAGTTTATGTTTAAAAGGATTTTTTAGTCTTACACATTTCCTTAAATATTTATGCTTATTTATGAATGTTTTCGCTATATTGTTATACTTACTTAGTATATATGTTCAAAAATTTCTATGTTTTATTTTTTCCAGGATGTGAAGAAGTGTATTATGGTTAACCTGGAGGGATGGGATAAGGATATAAGTGTGTTTAAATGGGAACAAAAAAAATTTCAATGTTTTTATTTCATTATATAATTTAAAAAATATGACTGTATCTTGTACTTCCAAGGCTACTAAACTGATCGGTCTTTTGGGAAATGATTCTTTGTATCTTGCCAATGTTATGTAATAATCCACTGAAATTGGATAACTAGGGTAAATGCATTACAAAATAAATCATTTCAACAAGAATATATATATAAACCAAAAACCAAATCATAATTTTTAAATTGTTATTTTAATATTTTAATAAAATGTTGTGATTTTTGAAATTCATCTACTATTCCCATGTTACAAATCCTTAACCACAATGGGTTTCTATCAAGAATCCCAAAAGGATTTCAAACATATTTTAGGAAAACCATTTAATAAAAAATAATAATTTATGATTTAATTCCTGTGGGGGTAAGATAGAAGAAAACAACCTTTCAATGGTTGGTGAAAATGAAAAATGACACTATAAAACATCAAGACATAATCTAAAACCATGTTCCACTCACTAGATCCGACAAGATCTCATCTTGGTTAACATCACATAGAATAGATCTATCCTCAATAGATTTGATCTATAGTTACAAGAAAGGTAATAAGAATAGATTTATTATGAACAATTATGTATGGGTACTTACCAACAAATCTGGATCTCCTTTATGTTTTTATTATCATGAAAATAGCTTTCAAATTGAAGGGGTTATCTCTTAAGACAAGGGAGAAAAAATAAATTCAAGTTGTTGATATAATAAAGGACTAATGATTCATAAATTGATTCATTATGAAAATATCCAAAAACATTAGAGTACCAACTATATTAATCACTAATAGGATGTATGGTTTGGAAAATAGTGTGCCAACCGTGCAGTGATACTATGTCCAGGCCACACCAAACATGGTTGGATTACATGATGAAAATAATGTGCCAACCATGTTTCTCCCACTATTAAAAGAATAAAAATATCCCTTATTGACTTACATGGTTTTTCCAAATCATTCACCAACATTGTTCTTTCATAATGTCCAATGTTTTCCATTACACGGTTTCCAAAAGATTGTGCGTGGATTCTACTAACCGTGAACCTCCATAAAATCTTCTAAATGCTTCCAAAATACCTTCGAAACTACTAAAACATTATATAATCACAATATTGAATCAAAATATATGAAACAAAATCATGTACATGAATATGAGGGTGATACATTCTACACAACATTATAATTTCCTTGAAAAATTGAAAATCATGGTTTCCCTCAAAGAGTTTAGATAACTAAATTAACATTTAATTAAAAAATTTCAAGGTTTATTCCAAAATATAACCAGGTTTCCTTAAAACACATACTAAAATGATTCCTTCCCACATGAGATCTCCATATCCCTATCTACCATATTTACTGATACATGAATCAACGTAGAATCTTACTCAAGGTCAACATGATCCCATCAAATCACATGGTCAGTATCAATTTGATATTTCATCAAATGAGAAACATGAAAAACATGAAAAACATTATGTTTTTATCAAAACATAGGTTTAAATTCCTATTGATATTCCACATAACCAAATAATTTATTTATCTCAAAAGTTACTATGTACCAATGAGACAAATTTACTTGCATAAAAAATTGCTGATTCCCAAGAATTGGATAGATACTCAAAAAAACATATTAAAAATTCTCAAATGAAAATGGTCACCGATGATGTTCATCATATGATTTCTAATGACTTTGAACCATATCCATCCTATTTTTGATCAAAAAAATTTTCTATGATTTCAATTACAAAATTCTTGGTCTAATTATTAAAGTCTCACATATTTTCACCAAATAAATCAAAGATTAATATGGAATCACATAAAAAACATCAAATGTTGCCATATATATCATGTCATGGTGAATTTTGTTTTATGATAACTCAACTAAAGGTATATTTTATTTTTATGGACCACCAAAATCCAACACACAATATCTATTCATGTCCTCTAATGTATGGAATGTATTTTTAGATTTTTCCTTTTTTTGAGGATAATATATCATGCTCAAAAGTAAGAAGGTTCCATGAGATTACTATAAGGATTTCCAAAATTATGATAGAAATCCAGGGTCTTGGTCAGATAAAATCAAGACTAGAAATCATTTTATCCTTAAAAATATCTAAATTTTGACATTATATAGGGTCTTCCACAATATTAGTTTCAAAAATAGGGATGAGGTGAGTGGAATTTTTTAGCAGATCCACTGTCACCCAATGTAATTGTGTTTCCTAACCATCCTTGGGAGTCATTTTATATAATTCCAAGATATCTTATCATAATTCCAAATAGGTATTGGTAGAGACCTCAACATACTAAAGTCTTTGATTCTCTTCCTCGATATATTAATAGGTGAGGCATCATGATACATACTCCGCTATAAATCTTTTCATGTCATCCGATGAAAATTTTTTCTTAAACATTTTAGAGATATTCTATATTCCTAGATGAATATCCCATATTAGACGGTGATACACACTAAAGAGACATTCCTAATAACTTATTGGTATGAAAATACCATATATTAACATTAAAACATTCATCTAGCCTCCAACCTCAAAGAGTCTCCCAACATTTGATTTTTGACCTTGTAGTAACATAATCAGGGTTAGATGTCTAAGAAACTCTGATCTGCTAAATGAAATCAATAAAAAATGAAACTAGAAACAAAATTGCATCATCACCTTGGTATGACAAATCTAGATGCATATCCATTATCACAACCATTTTTTTCTACTACTAATAAACCTCCATATACAATTTTTTATATGAATTCCATCTCAATTCATCCTCCATAAATTTCCCTTTATCAGTGTTGGCATCAAGTCATAGTCAAACATTTTTAAATACATCATCCATTTATACTACCTTATTTTCAAATAACTTTTTGATATGACTTTCTTTAGACTCTAATAATTAGTAAACACTATAAATTTCTCAATACATTGATAATGACACAAAGTCAAAAAATCATAGACCACATTAGCCAATTATTAATACTTTTTTGGGTAGTTATTCTCCTAAAACAAAAACTTCAATGAATGAAAAGTAGATACATTATATCCATACATGAGAAGACTACTAATTTCTTACACCGATGCATCATAATATACTAAATTTCCATTTCCAGACATTAGAAACATGAGTATAATAGATAATTGAAGTCTAATCATATGTTAATGAAAATAATATTCACTTTTATAATTCCATTGGTAATGAATTAAATTACTGAAAAAATATGTCATTGGTTATTCCAAATGTAAAAAATAATGTTCGAAATTTGAATTGTATCCCTCTAAGATAGGAAAAATATGTATTTCAAAGATATTTTGGGTGGTTTCGAAGAGATTCCATCTTCTTTTGTTTTGATCCATAGAAACATTTTTTATAAATGAAATTGAGTAGGAAACACTCTCCTTTAATCAATAAATCACATATTAATAACATTGTATAAAGGTAATGATCTGATGATATAACTAGAAGAAAATCCAATAGGTTATCACTTTCAGTTTTCCCTAGAATAAACTAAAATATAATTAACAAAACCAGTAAAAAGGAATCCATATACCATTAAATAATTTGATTCTTCAATTACATATTTATTTTTAGAGCAATCATAAGATCTATTTTCATAACCACATAATCATAATGTCTATAAAATCTTTTGAAATATTTCTATTTAATATCCTCTTTATGAACTCACAATTTGTGGTACCCCAAATGTAATTAAATTTTTCAGAGTTATTGGGATCCCCTCAATTGAGAAACTGGTCATCAATTCATGGAATAAGATACTGATTATTTATCATAAACATGGATAAGTATTCAATAACACAGATAATTTCAAATAGTTCTATTTTATTTCTTCACAAAAGAACTAGTGCTGCCGATAGAGATTTACTTTGATTAATAAACCCTTTACTTTCTAACTCTTACAGTTAAAATTTTAAATCCCTCAATTCTGTTGGTTCTATCCATTATTACTTATGTTATATAGAACTATATTTTAGTATGTGGTCAATCATAAACTTCCCTTCACATTTTTTTGTGAAATCCTTCTATTCTGTTGGTTCTATCCATTATTTCAAATATAATAGTCAACATGGTCGATGAACAGTGTCGATCAACCCATTCCGAAAATAATTTCATAGAAATACTTCAAAATTACATAGTAATATTAAATAAATACTTCCCCATCTCTCTTTATAGAACATGATTTACCCCAATAGACTCAACAATCTATTTGGCCAATAGAAGTTTGAATTTTCAACATAAAAGCCACCATCTCGACCTGAAATCCAATATGTTCATCAGCAGGAAAATAAATAAATGAGATTGTTGCACCTATATGAAATAATTATTTGATAATGGTAGAATTCACAACAAATGTACTTATAAATATCGTAGGAATATATTGATCATATATGTTCACTTTACTAACTCCATAAAATTTCTTACTCACTACACCCCACACATTGTAACACTGTTAAGATTTCATTGGTAGAGGATTCATGGTATTCCTAAAATCACATTAGATAACATGATTTTGATTATTGAAATTATTATAATGTTGTCCTATTTTTAAAGAATAAGTTTATTGAGAACCATTTTATGTGTCTATAATACCCAACCTTGGAGCATTGTGACAATACAGATGAAGATGTCCCATCTATGTGTAATTATAACAAGATCTAGTTGTTTCCACAAAATTTAACTTCATATGGTAGATGTAACCAACATAAAAATAACCCAACATACATTTTGGTTGACTATGAGTTTTTACTTATCCCCTAGTCTGATTATGAGGTATTACAACACTCTGTATGTAGATTTCCCCTACCACTGGATCCTGCATTAGAGTTTACGACATGTTCCTATAGGAATACACAAGATCCTTGCAGTAATATTTATTGAGATATCCCTTTAATATACCATAAATATATTGAAAATTTATTTATAATTTATAATACAATGAATGGAAATATTTTAACAAATAACTTAACATAAAACTGCCACAAAATATGTGCATTCAATGGAATGCTTTAAATAACATCTAGGGAAAGGGCACAAAATTCACCACATTCTCTTCATAATTTTTTCACTGAGATATTATTTTGAGTCAAACTTAACAAATATAATATTATAACAATCTTAATGATCTGAGCATATAACTAATTTTCTACTAATTCTATATAATCCTCTCATGTCATGGCCTGGTCCAATTTAGCATCATCTAAAAATTCAGACCATTGGTATAGAAAATCCTCGAACATATAAATTTCAAACATTACACTTAACTCTACTAGTGTCCCAATGAAATTGAAGACTAAATTAATTTCATTAAACTAGAGTTATAATATTTACATATCAAATTACTCCTAAATGATTGGTGGATTTATCTTTGGGAACTGAACAGAATTGTGAACATTCCATGTTTCTTCAATTTTTGTTACAATAGTCCACATCCTAAAAAATCTTCTATAATTATTTCAGCAATCTATATTTCTCCTATGTCTCCAGTGAAACCACATTTCTAGCATCCTCCTCTTGTTGATTTCTATAGAACCTAGATAGAACTATTCACTTAAAATAAAAAAATATCTATTTAGTATCATTAATTAGAAATTTAGCCTTTTTGATTCCATTATACTACATAAAAACATGCCACAACATATCATTTCACAATTCAATCATTATCAAAATTTCAACCATTTTTTAAATATGATTACCATGATTTTCAAAATTAACCATTTGAACTATTAGAAAAATTTATCACATTTTTTCCATTTCATAAACCATTAAACATAGAATGAACAATGAAGTCTAGTTGGTAAGTCATAATA
The DNA here is from genome assembly GCA_963277665.1 of Viscum album. Taxonomy (NCBI): domain Eukaryota; kingdom Viridiplantae; phylum Streptophyta; class Magnoliopsida; order Santalales; family Viscaceae; genus Viscum; species Viscum album. The sequence goes on from OY728128.1 coordinate 1,503,234,025, forward strand.
TTAATTCATTAAATATAATTCTCATCAGCTAAAATCATGACGATGAGATGAAAGAAACACATATAAGTGTCTCAAACAACCTATGTACTCATCTAACATTGTAACATGAAGTTCAAAAAAAGGATTGATACTTATTTTTATTCTATAATTTTAAACCAATAAAAATAATATTTTCTTTATACCAACCCAAATTGAGAATCAAATGAATTGATGGCATTTTTTCCAAAGAGACGTTTCGCCCAGCTAAGACAAATACCGTTTCAACCTAAAGGACCGGACAAATTTGATACCATTTGTAACATATGTCCCTTACTCAGTGGAATGATAAGTTATGGGTGTGATATATAGACATATGAGTAATACCCAGACACAAAAATATGTAAATAAATTAAAAGTGATATAATAACATTTGGGGGATGATTTTAGCATTAAAATAAAAAATATCCCCCCTACAAGAACAATAACTAACCAAACCTCTGTAGGATTCATGAGTAAAAAATTAAACGCAAAACATAATCAATCAAATTTTATCTATCATTGTACAAGAAGAAACCAAAATAAATACTTGAAGTGAAAAAATAACACAATACTCAAAACTCCAATGTCACATAAACTAGAAACACCTAACCCTCTCCAAGCTCTAACTCCACATTCCATGAATAATATATCATGAAGAATCACTAAGAAACTTGGTTAACATTACTTTAACTATGCCTAAATAAACATACCATAATGAAAATAGTTTTCCACAAAGAATCACAAAAGTATTTCAACATGAATTCAAGAAAATATTTTAATAAAAAAATCATCATTCATGTTCTTTGTTATGTGGTGATAAGAGAGGATCCACCTATCTCATACTGGTTAGGGGAATCAAATAATGACACTAAAGAACATCCAAATCTAATCACAACCCAAATTCCCTTAACAAACAAGATCCCATTAGGGTTTAAATAACGTATAATAGATATATCACCATTGTATTTCATTTATGGTTCTAATAGGGATTTTAATAATAGATCATGTAAGAGTAAGTAAGAATGGGTACTTACTGAAGAATTTATATTTATAACACATTTTTATTTACATAAGATTAAATTCCTGATCAAAGGGAATAATTTATCAAGATTAGGGAAAAAATGAATTCGATATATTGAGATACTAGGATATCAACAAGAAATAAAGATATTAAATTCGATTAAATCCCCAAATTTTGGATGGATAGCTATATAATACATGGTGACTTCATATGGTTTGAAAAACCATGAACCAACCGTGTTGTGTTATTATCTCATAGAAAAAACCTTTCATGGTTGGCACACATTTTTAGAAAAAAATTGCACCACCAAGAACTTTCCCATACTTTCAAGTATCACGATTACCCCAAGACAGTCATATAGATGTGAAAAACCATATAACAGTCATGAACCTATATAGAGAGCACTTCTCTCTCTTGAATGGTTTCCTGGATATGTGGCATTGTTTATAATAATTTTTCAAAAACCATGAACCATACAATCCCCCAGAATATAAAAAATCCCCTAAGAACACCCAAAAACATCACCCAAAAATTATATAGACCCAAAAATCATGAATGAAGAGTCATTTACAGAAATTAGGGGGCATTACAATATTCATTTTTATCCAAGTGACTCACATGAGTAATGTAAATGAAACTCATTCAAGTAAGGTAATTAAATAATGTGAAATTAGCAGTCCCCACAAGATAAAACATACATTGAGGATAGTCAACACCCACTTTTCTCGACAAAGCATAAGACTCGAGGCTAGCGAGGAGTCTGAACCGAAGTCTATACAACTAAGGATACATTACTCAATAGACATATCAATCTATCATAATTTTAAGACCGAATCTAAATAAACTATAATAAACCATTAAATTTAAACACATATGGTAGTACAATAAAAATTCATGGTAGTAGAATACCATATAAATTATTATACCACGCGTGTAACGGTTTAAATTCATTTATAAAAAATTATAGAAGTAGATTAACACATTAATTTAAATAATACGCTCATTTAAAATATATAATATTTATATTTATGTATAAAAGATGAAATATAATAAATGAATGAAAAATACATATATTTAAACATTTGATATGAAATTTAGGGAATATTCATAAACAAATCAATTATGAATACATTATAATTTGGGCATGAATTTAGTACATTGAATAAATAAATAGATATAAACATTTTATATTTATTTACAATATGCAATCCTTCATGTTATCCAATTATATGAAAGTAATCATAAATATTTAATATTAAATGAAATAAAATAATTTAATATTGCTATTTTATTATGTAAATAATTTATATAATTTAAAAATCAAATATTTAATATTATTTAAACCTTTATTACCTTATGTTTCAACAAACCATTCGATATTGATTATATAATTTCTCTAATATTTACTTTAAATTTATACAATTTAAATTAAAGGATTATTTAAAAAATTATATATATTTTTAATCGATTATATTTTTTCCTCAAATTCTAATTCATATCCACTCTATATATAACCATTATAATTTAAATATAAACATTATATATATAAATTATATTTCATCCCATAAAATTTAAATATACAATGTAGTATTAACAACAATTAGTATAGAACATTTATATTTTTCTTGTTCATTTATTTGAGTGTCATTAAAATCAAATCAATGTTTAGTAATATATAATTTCCTAAAAACAAATGTATAGTGGAATGTTGGGTTGAAACTATAGGAAAGGAGATGTGTCCACTATTCTTTTAAAATATTCGAAAAGTCCCCATCGTTGTCAGTAGTGGGGTGTATTTTGTATTTTTTATCTTTTTATATTGTTCTCTATTTTTATACAGAAAAACAGTATAATATTTTTCAGTTTTGGTTCTAAAATATAATTATACATGAAAATATTTGAAAACAAAAAGTGACAAGGATTAAGAATGATGATAAATGAACAATCAAGAGAAGTACACCTAGGAAAATTCTCCATGACACCTGTTATAAAAGGATTCATATTCACATAAAATACACAACTCTGGACACTTTAAAGGGGTAAGGTATCTCCCCCACTAATAGATTAGTCACTCATGACGAAAAATCTCAGATTTCTCCACTCCATGAAAGGTTCAACTCCAGTATTTTGAATTAAAAGATACAATATAATAGACTCATTCTTAGTTCCGAAGTTTTCTTTTTGATTTAAAAGTTCTAGATGGTGTATCCTTAATCAATATATCAAAATGATTGTGAAATTTAGAAATTAAGTGTAAGTGGAATGATGAATTTGAATGAATTAAGAACTGATCTAATCGATCCATTTTAGATACATTGAAATGATAAAGTGAAAAATAATAATTTAAGATAACCATAAGAACATAAATTTCTCCCAAAACTAGAATATTTATCCAATTATCTTGTTCATTATAATTAAAAAAATGAATACATACAATAATAGAGTAGACTAATTCAAACACTAGGGAAGAATAACACATTTATTGATGGTCTTCTCTTAAGAACCTTTTACTATAGGGTTTCCCAACAGGTCTCCGGATGTTGTTCCTCAGATTACTCCACTTTGATGAGAGAGATGTTTTAAACTGTAAAATGATCATCACTGATGGAATGAATATTTTATACATCTTTGTTGTTTTAAACAAACCATCACATGTTGTTCGTCACCACCACATTCCACCGATAAAGTCTTGACTTCTTGCTGCACACTGCACACGCTCACTATTTCGTGCATCACACGTCGTTCTAGCTTCACGTCCTGAACTAACTACATGCGAGTTAGTTGAGTGAACCTGAAGGAGTTTCGACTCTGGAATGGACCTTCATAAGACAAAAATAAAGAAAAATAGTTAAAAACACGAAGAAAATTTCCTTAAAATAAATATTATTATTTTAATTTGATAGTATTATAATTATTACTATCATTATTTTTAATAAATTAGTAATTATTGAAATTAGATTTTTACTAAATATATTAATTATTTTAATTACAAATTTTATGATGATGCTGATGATGATGACGATGATGTTGATGATAATTATTATTTTATTTAAAATAATGAAAGATTAATTATTAAATTTATAAAAGTATTTTAATAAATTTATTTTATATAAATTTTATTTATAAGTTTTTTATTGATTTTTTAGTTTCATATATTATATTAAATAATTAAGATAATTTTTTTTATTGTTAATTATTTATTAATATTATCTTTTATAGTTATTGAAATTTCTATTTTAAATATTTTTATTATTATTTAGTATTTATTTTATTTAACCCATCCCCCTTTCATCAGTGGATTTATGCACCAACTCCCCTTCAGTCAGAAGCATCTCCTCAAGCACTACTGTATTTCTGCAGTTCGTGTAATTTTATTCAAGGCGGTAGTGGAGGCGGTGTTATGGAGCTGCGGGGGAAGTGGTGCGACTAGTGGGAATGGTGTTTCAGTATGTGGGGAATCCGGTGGAAGCGATTGCGGTGGAGAAGATAGAGTGGCACAATTGAAGGAATTTCACAGTGGCGCTGGTTGGAAGAAGTTTTCTGTGCAACTATAAAGGAAACTAAGCTGTATAATGAGATGGAAAGGGTATCAAATGAAAGGGTGATACCGAGAGAAAACCGATTGTAGGGTGAGATAGTTGGGAAAATTATTTCAGACTTAGCATGCAAAAATATTTTTTTAAAGTTATAATAAAACCATAAACTAAAATAAAAACTAATTAAGTTATTAGAAACTAAAATTAGATAAAACAATTAAAAAACCAAACATATAGACATACATAAAATAATAAAACAAATATAATAAATAAATTATTATTAACTTAAAATTATAAAACATAAATTAGAACTAAATTAAAACTAAAATTAAGAAACAACTATTTAATTAAAAATTAAAAGAAAATTGATCTAAATTTGTCATTTATATAACTATTTTTAACAATAATTATATTTTTACAAATTAATCTTATTAAAGTATAAATTTTAATATTCTCTTACAAAATAATTAATTTAATTAACGTCTTTAAATTAAAATTATTTAATAAAAATAGTAAGTTTATAAATTTAAATTCATGATTTATAAATTGTTAAAAGAAATATAATAATTATATTCTCATATTTTAGTTATATCATATTTAAAAAAACATTTAATTTAACAACTATGTTATTTAAATGCAAATGAAAAGATTAAATAATATAAATTATTAAATATAAAGATAGAAACAACTAAACTAATTTAAAATTTATTATAGTGTAAAAATAAGGTAAAGATAAATTAATTATTTACATGGTTTAAATAACATTAATTTTTATTAAAAATTTGTTTAATTAATAAATTTAATTTTTAAAATACAAAAGTTTATTTATTTAGTAAAAGTTTTAAAAATAATTAGTAAAATCAATAAAAATTAATAAAAAAGATGTGGAAAAACATGGTCAAAAATAATTCCACATCAAATTATCCCACACATAACCGTTGTTTGTCACCAAATATCCCATTATTTATTATCCTTTGTAAAATAATAAATTGTATTTACGATTTAGTTCAAAATGTAAAATGTCTTGACATTTGAAATAGAGGACATAATCTTTTCAACAGGATTTTGAAATGAAATTTCCAAATCAAATCTCTCCTTAAATAGTCTCTTATTAATAATCAAGAAAGTATTAAATCATCAATTAATAAATGTGTCATGCCTAATATTTGATACTGCTTAGCTACTCATTTCAATCCAAACATGTGTTCTAAGTCCAAGGGTGACAAAAAGTTAGATTAAAGTGGAATTAAAAACATAACAGTTGGTACTTTGTACATTGAATTTTCACCTACATTCAAAAATATAATTATTTTTTTCAGAATCACCTTAATAATACAACCTAAATAACTACTATATAAAACAACTGACCTATTCATCATACTTTTTTCATCATTCCCCTCACTATAATGACCTCATTTTTTACCCTAGACACATTATTTTTATTTTCCCTAAGCCATGTATCATGTTCTAATCATTGTGCATGTGAAATTATTCAATGTATAGAGAGGGATTGTAGTAAATAGAAACACACACACCAATTAGGCTCTCAAAGATTGACTGTGGGATCCCAAATGCCCAAACTAATCCAGTTTTAAAAAATCTATATAAAAAAATTTATCATGGCTAAATAATGTGATTACTCTTAATAAATTAATGAAAATGTGTGTCCCTATGTATTAATTCAATCTTCATGTTCCTAAACTGTATGGTCATAACACCATCAATAAGTAACTCATATCACTCTCAAAAGGAGATCCTAAATCGAATTTTCATAAAACCGCCAAACATGTTCACTTAGAAATCCACCATCCACATTAAGTTTTGATTCAATGCAGTTCATAACAACTAGTCATGCATCATCCTGAGGAAACCCCATTTGGGAAACTGTGTAATGCCTAAAATTGTGAAATTGATTTTGATAAATTTGGAAGTTTTTAACTATTTTTTGAAAAAAATAGAAATCAATGGGAATTTATGGTATTTATTAAGAATATTTTAACACCATCAAGAATGAAACCCCTCCCCCACACTTAAAACTCAACATTGCCCCCAATGTTTATATCAAAGTTGGAGGAGAACAATTTAAAAGATATATTTCCAAACTAATTTTAAATAAATTATATTAATGACATGTTGAAAGGGTATCATTAAAGTTCAACAAGTATTTTTTCCACAATAACTATTTTAACAAAAGTTTCACAAGAAAGTACATGCATTATCATTAAAGAGTGTTGAAATGATTTCCAATAAAACTCAATAAATAGAATGCAATTTGTGGGTGAACTGTGTAATGGATGTAGTAGTTTGAGAAAGTATGATTCAAATGAATATTAAATATAGCAGAAATAGGCATGCTAAAACACCATACATATTAAGTAGTTTTAAATAAAAAGACAACAACTAGCCCGCATGTTTCCCCCCACACTTAATTTCATGAAGTGGAATGATTTTAATAACAAGGAAATTCAATTTTGTAGAAAGGAGGTACATGAAGAATTGTTTTATTCAACTTTGTGACATGTAAAAAAAACATCCTATACGAAAAACTAGGAATAGAATTATTGGGAAATTACAAAAAATTTTAAGCAAGCAAGACGTGAATCAAATTTTTTGTTAATGTAAATAGGATTATAAAAATAAATATTGGAATTATGAGTTGAGTACTTCCCTAAATATAATTTTCAATTTCCCTCTGGAATGGGAATTCAACTCCTAAGATGACACCATCAGTAGCATCATAAAAGTAAATATCATGTAAAACAATAACAAATATACAACAGAGACAGATCATACAAAATAAAACAAATAAGCACTTTATTCAAAGCAAAAAAATAGAATTAAAAATAAGCATGAACCATGGGTTGACTCCCTTGAAGCACTGAGTGTTATGACTTCTATTAGACATTATTTACTTATAAATCTAGTTTTATTAAAAAACAGAAGTGTCATGAACCCCACCCACAAAATATTCCCCTCCTGAGATTGCAATGGTGAAATAGATATAATGACCCCTGAGTCCTGACTCCAGTAGACCCCGGAGTGGTGACTATCACCAAGGGTATGAGTTTTCACATATATGGGAGGCATTACCCATTTTATTATTTAATATCAGGAAATACGATGAGTCAATCACCATAGGAAAAAGGAACAGTTAAATAGAAATAAACCCCAAACCAAACCCATATGCATGTTTTATACAATACTGAAACAAAGTACAAGTACAAGAGAAGCTCCAAAGTACGATACCAAAAAAAGAAAGCAAAAAATGCGACCAGCAAAATTCCAATGCCCAACTAGCAAGGTCCCACATGGTCCATGAAGTCCTCCTCAAAACCTAAAAGTAAACGTAGGGTGATAATACAAGTATACTCACTAGGAAAACCTAATGCTCTCGGGCACAGGTGGGGATACATCCTAATGCCCCGTGAGAAAACAGAAGGAACCAAATCCTAGCAAGGAATCATTCCACCCATCCTTACAAGCCACACTCAAAAAATATCGCAATTCAATAGAGTAGTATTGTAATATTATCAAAGTATGGGTACCCCGCACCACCTTCCCACTGAATACTGTTCAATCCCTCATGCCTAACACTCTGATGCCTCCCCATCTTCTTGAGCTGGTGCCGCAACCTGGCCATAAGAAGCTCGAGCTAGTGCCCCAATCTGGCCACACGAAGCTCATAGTATCCCACCGACACACAATCCTTGGCCATAACAACATCTCATCCCGCATTCCACTAACACTAAATCCTCAGCCGTAACCACATCTCATCCATAAGACACTTGGGAACCACATCACATCCTCATCCTGAAGACTCTTTGGAAATAGCTGTCATTACCTTCCTGATGGATCTTGGGCTATAGAACCTGGAAGAGGGAGCACAGGGAAGTACAGTAACCATCCATCCTTTAGATGTTTGGGAATCTCACCCCCCCTGCCCCGTCCCACGAGTGTTCGGCACGTAGTGCTCAACATGGTTGGAGTGCATAAAGAAACATAAAACATACAGATTTATACAATTATATCAACCACTCAACCCATCCTATGGCTTCTATACAAAAGATCTGAGCACATGCCTCGACACTGCTACCTCGAAAGTATGAACGTAATAAACAGCCCCAAACTCCATTATGCTTTTCTTGTTTCAACAGATTTAGTTTATCAGTTTCTTAAATACCGAGAAACTAACAACAACCAAACCAGATCAATCATTCGTAAAATAAATCCCTGCCAACCTCAATTATAGTTAGGGAAAAACACAAGCAACACAAAACCATTTTCTTTTACCAGCCAATCAATTCCATTGATTTTCTTTATTTAATAAACTACCCTGCCACACAATTCATTAGGTAACTCTTCCACTTTTATTCATATGCACAACCCATCCCTGCAGCCCTTCTACCAACCACCACAACCACAACACCTCAGAAACAATACTTGTACAGCATCATTATCCCTTCGATACCATTGACTGCAGCTCTGCTTCCCATCAAAACCATATGATACACACCAATCTACAACCAAGCCAACTACAGCCCCGCTGCTCACCCATTCCACAAAAACCCATGAAACCCCCTTCACATAATTAAACCCCACCCAGTACCCACAAAATTCATTCTTTCATTTAATTTAATCAAGGTTATCATACAAGGGTTCCAGGTATTCATTTAATCATCTAGCTTTAGATGATTTACCAATTTCCACATTCTATAAAATTCTATCCAAAAAAATCCAGAAACACAGGAAAACATTTAATTGCGCAATAAAAGGCCCCCAATGACTGTGATTTTCAGTAGGCATAATCCTATTCAGTTCAAAACATAATCAAAGGATATGCGTTGATGGAATTTGAAGGACGATATTAACAAAAATTCCCAAAACCCATTCATTAAACAGTTGTTATCTTTAATTACTGGTTATACTGTACCTCATGAAAACAAGATGACGCACACCCTACATGATTCAAAAAAGATAAATAGATGAAGGTAAGATCCATACCTCAATGGTTTTTCATGAAAGCCCCAAAAAACAAATAACACACAAGAAACCCGACCCGATTGTCCAAAAACTCGCCGTAGGACCCTCATCCTGGCATGATCTAGACCAAATCTCACCATAATTGGCATCCACACACTTGGGTGTACCCATAATAGGCATAGATATAAGAATCCAAAGGAATTGGAAGATTAGATCTATGTTGATCTATGAAACCGAACAAGAATGATCAAGAATGATCACATACCTCAAAGAACCAGCTTCGATTCGCCAAGAGAAGCCTTCAGATCACTTCCAAAACTCTTGGGAGAGGTTCTATTATCCTCATGGAAGGGTAACCTGAGTTATGGCCACTTAGAGGCTTAAACAAACCATTTAGATGCAAAAGAGTTCAGATCCAATATTTTAGGATCTAACTTTAAGTGCATGCACTGTTAGTCCGCACGATTTAACAAACCATGCTCTAACCGTGCGTTAGCTTCTGCCTCTCCAAACACTCCTCGCACAATTATTCCGCATGGTTAGACAATATGTGTGCTCACAGTTTGTTATCCACTACCTCCAACACCAACCTTACACGACTTGGCCACACAGTTTATCCAAAATGTGTGCCAACCGTGTGAAATCTATTTTCCTTTAGCATTCCTTAAATGTCCACCCAAACACACCCCCAAGTAACCATGACCTCCTGGAACACCTCCAGCACCACATTTCACAAAGTAATGGACCAGAGAGGTCTGGGCCACTACAACTGATTCCTCTCAAAAAATTCTCTCCCTCATGAATTTAAACAAGACCTGAAGAAAGGAGAGGGGTCTGAACAACTCCCTCTCCCCCACCATTAAAAGATACCTCTCAGGAGAAAACCTCCTTATTACCAAGGAGTTCCCACCCACACCCCTTCCTCACATATCTCTTGAACAATCCCAAACATACCACTCCTCTCCCCCATGCAACCATGCAAAGAAAAATATTAAACCGTCTGATCATGTGGGTGAGGTTTTTTCCTTCCTCAGTGTTAAGATACTTTCTACAGTGGGAAGAACTGACTCTCTCGCATGGTTTTAGGTGAATCCACTTTAATGCGTCTTATCTAGGGATCAGGTCCTCCCCTTCCCACATTTCATGACACTCCTTACGCACTTGAAACACATTTCATAGTTAATCAGGTCAAGTATTATATCGTAAACAGGTACGAAACAAAATAGGATAAAACTCAAAACAACTCTGGGTACTGGGCACGCATCTATGCTTCACGTTCCCAAGTACTCTCCTCAATCCCACCATTCCTCCATATCACACGCACCAAAGGAATGGTTCTTCCACGAAGCACCTTCTCTTCACGACCTTTGATCATCATAGGTCACTCCATGAACATTGCATCATACCCGATATCTAGCTATCCCCAGTCGAGGATGTGTGAATCGTCGTGCAGGTACTGATAGAGCTGAGACACATGGAAGATGTCATGCACCCTTTGTAGTGGTGACAACAACGCCAGTTGATAAGCCACCTCGCCAACCCGTCGCAATACCTCGATGGGCCTGATGAACCTAGGATAAAGCTTGCTTCCTTTTCCAAACCATCGATTCCCACACCGAGGAGAGACCTTCAAGAACATGTGGTCCCCAAACTTGAACTGCAAGGGTCTCCTCCTATTATCGGCATATGACTTCTGCTAGTACTAAGCTCCATTAATACTCTCTCATATAAGTTTATCCTTCTCTGTCGTGCTCTACACCATCTCTGGGCCATGAACACCTGCTTCTCCGACCTCGGTCCAGCATACGGGCGAGCAACACGACCTCTCGTACAAAGCTTAGAAAGGATACATGCCAATGGTAGAGTGATATCTGTTGTTGTAGGAAAACTATATCAGAAGAATATGTTTTTCCCATGATCCTCCAAGGCCCAGAACACATTCTCATATCATATCTTCAAAAGTCTGGATGGTACGCTCTGTATGCACGTCTGTATGGTGGTGGAAAGTAGTGATGAGGCATAGTCGGGTGCCAAAAGCATGTTATAATCCTCTCCAGACCCACGAGGCAAACTGGGTATCCCGGTCGGAGATTATAGATCTCAGAACAACGTGTAACCACACCACCTCATTTACGTACCTCTGAGCTAGGGCCTCAACCGTACTTGACTCCTTGATTTCTAGGAAGTGGGCCGATTTCGTCAGTCGGTCCACCACTACCCAGATAGGGTCACAACCCCCTTGAAATCTGGGCATCCCCATGATGAAATCCATCGAGATGTCCTCCCACATCCACTCGGGGTCCTCTAAAGGTTGTAATAGACCTCCTGGAACGTGGTGTTCAGCCTTCACCTGCTGACACACAAGGAACTTTGCTACAAAATCTGCTACTGCTCGTTTCACCCCAGGCCACTAGAACTGCCCTCTAAAGCCATGGTACATCTTGGAAGCTAGCGGGTGTACTACCATGGGTGAGTTGTGGAACTCACCATGAATTCTCTCGCGCATTACCTATGGAACAAACAATTTCTCCCGGAAAATCAACTGATTCAGACCATCCTCCGACCATCCTTCCGGAGCATTTCCCTGGCCATCCCGATCGTGCATCACTTCACTCTCTATGTCCCCCCATCGGTCCCATCAAGGTGTAGTGCAGCCAATTCATCCATCGCCTTCTAGAAATCAACAGACTTTAGAACCACGCCCTTCATCCTAATCAAAGCATCAGCCACTACATTTACCTTGCTTTCGGTGTAAGATATTTCGAAGATGTAGTCCTAGAGGAACTCCATCCTGCTTTGTTGCCGAAAATTCAGGTCCCATTGGGAGAAGATATACTTCAAACTCTTATGATCTGTGAAGATCACGAAGTGCTCCCCGATGAGGTAATGAAGGAACAACTTCAGTGAAAACACAACCACCGCAAGCGCTAGATCATGGGTGGAATAGTTACGTTCATGAAGATGTAACTTCCTAGATCATTAAGAGATCACCCCTTGCTGTTGCATCATCACGCACCACAAGACTTGGCCTGAGGCATCACAGAATGCCTCAAATGTTACTCCCTCCTCTAGTAATCTCAGCACTGGGGCACTAACCAACTTTCCCTTTAGATAACTGAAGGAATCCCCACACTGCTCATCCCACAAGAAATCTCAATCCTTATTCGTCAAGGCTGTCAAAGGTGCTGCAACTCGAAAGTAGTTGGGTATGAACCTCCAGTATTAACCTGCTAGTCCAAGGAAACTACGAACCTCTTCCAAGTTCTTGGGTGGTTCCCAAGAATCCACCGCCTCAACCTTCGATGGGTCCACCGCTCTTCCCTGCTCAGACACCATGTTCCCAAGGAAGTACACTTCTCGTATATTGAACATGAAATTGAGCAATTTCCCATAGAATTTGTGATGTCGGAGGACCTCTAAAACTGTTTTCAGGTGCTCAGCGTAATCCTCCTCTGATCTTCTGTAGATTTGAATGTCTTTAATAAACATGACTACAAACGGATACAGGTATTCCCAAAATACGGAGTTCAGGAGTCCCATGAAAACGACTGGTGCATTTGTAACACCGAACGACATGACTACAAATTCAAAGTACCCATATCTTCAACTGAAGGCATTCTTTGAGATGTCACCCTCCTTCACCCTCAAATGGTGATATCCAGACTGCAGATCGATCTTATAGAACCAACCATCTCCCCTCAGCTGGTCAAAGAGATCGTCTATCCTCGGAAGGGGGTAACGGTTCTTGATGGTTACCTAGATCAGTCTCTGGTAGTCTATGCACAGCCTGAGACAACAATATTCCCTCTCACGACACACCTCCCAGCATGTGAATCCTCTCCACCACTTAAGCTTTCTTCTGGACCTCCATGTATGTCGGTAAGGTGAACGGAGTAACAACGTATTGGAGAGAAGGTCGAAGTGCCACCTCCAGACGTCTCGCCCGAGACTCCTCGTTCTTAAAGATGTCGGGAGAAAAGCGAATGATATCCTTGAACATGATCCCGAACTCTCTCACTAGAACACTCCCCTGCTGGAGGGAGAGTAGTTCCTTCCTCTTCCCAGCCTTCATCATGGAAGAGTGGAATTCCACCCAGAATTCCTTCTCGAAGTCAGCCCATGTGACCTCAACCTCCCTCTTCTCCCCAAGATAAAGCATCCACCACTGACGCATTGCACCATGCATCTGGATCATAGATAGAGGAACCTAGTACTCCTTCAGATCCTCGATCAAGTTGAATTCTATCTCCAGCTTCTCTTTCCATCTCTCTATCTCCATATCTGAGATTATGCCCTCGTACTTCTCGAGGGCCTGCTGCTGAAAGGCTATAAGTGTCTTCTTCCAATGATCACCCTCCTCCTCTTGGCCAGCCCTTTGTCGATTAGCCAAGTCAACCTCTTGGGACTCGATCTCTTACACTACTCATGGTCTTCTCCCATGTTCCATAGTTGCAAGGTAAACAAGGAATTCCTAAGCCAGAGTAGCGCAGAATATTGTTTTTAAATTCTTAATAGACTTATTATTCATTTTCAATCCTCAAAACACCCCAGAAACATGAGAGCACAATTAATTATGATTCATGTACCTTTCCTAGGGTCTCTACCCAACAATCATTGTTTCCTCATTTGGTTGTTCGGTAGGTCCAGAGTCCTTACATCGAATCATGAGGGGCCCTAAAATCCCATGTCCTAGCCGGTATTCCCCGGACTAATTCACGCACCAAGGTCACACAACAATGTTGCCCTACCACCCCCATGAAATCCTCACTGTTCCTAACTCCAGACTCCATCCTATCTCTCATACTACCTCTGATACCATTCTGTCACAACCCCCTCCCACCAAAGATGCCCCTCCGGAGCTGGCAACGGTGAAAGAGAGATAATGACCCCGAGTCCTGCCTCCAATAGGCCCCGGATTGGTGACTAGCACCAAGGTTATGAGTTTCACAAATATGAGGTGCATTACCCTTTTTATTATTTAAGATCCGGAAATAGGATGAGTCAAACACAAAAAGAGAAAGGAACAACTAAATGAAAATAATCCCAAAGCCAAACCCATATGCGTGTTTTATAAAATACTGAAACAAAAGAACAAGTACAAGAGAATATCCAAAGTACGATACCAAAAATAGAAAGCAAAAACTGTAACCAGCAAAACTCCAACACCCAACTTGCAAGGTCTTGCACGGTCCCTGAAGTCCTCTTAAAAACATGAATGTAAACGTACGATGAGAATACAAGTATACTCAGTAGGAAAACCTAAATATCCCACGCACAAGTGGGGAGACATCCAAATGCCCCTTGAGAAAACATAAGGAACCAAAGCCTAGAAAGGAATCTATCCACCCAACATTACAAGCCACACTCATCAAATATCACAAGTCAATAGAGTAGTATAGTAATATTATCAATGTATGGGTACCCCGCACCACCTTCCCCCTGAATACTATTCAAGCCCCATGCCTAACGCTCTGATTCTCCCCCCTCTTCCTGAGCTAGTGCCGCAACCTAGCCATAAGAATCTCGATATTGTGCCACAACCTAGCCATACAAAGCTCATAGTATCCCACCGGCACACAATCCTCCACCATAACCACATCTCATCCCACATTCTACTGGAAATCAATCCTCGGACATAACCACATCTCTTACCGAATACACCTAGGAACCACAACACATCCCCATCCCGAAGACTCTTGGGAAATATCTATCATAACCTACCCAAAGGATCTTGGGCTTTAAAACTGGAAGAGGGAGCACAGGGAAGAACACTAATCATCCATCCTTTGGATGTTTGGGAATCTCACCCCCCCCGTCCCACGGGTTTTCGGCACGTAGTGCTCAACATGGGTGGGGAGCGTAAACAAACATAAAACATACAGATTTGTATAATTATATCATCCACTCAACCCATCCTAAGGCTTATACACAAAATATCTAATCACATGCCTCATCACTACTACCTCGTAAGTATGCACACCATAAACAACCCCAAACCCCATTAAGCTTTTCATGTTTCAACAGTTTTAGTTTATCAGTTTCTTAAGTACTGAGAAACTAACAACAACCAAACGAGATCAATTGTTTGTAAAACATATCCCTTCCAACCACAAATATAGTTAGGTAAAAACACAAGCAACACAAAAACATTTTCTTTTACCATCCAATCAATTCCATTGATTTTACGTATTTAATCAACTACCATGCCCCACAATTCTTTAGGTAACTCTTCCACTTTAATTCATATGCAGAACCCATCCCTGCAGCCCTGCTGCCAACCACCACAACCACAACACCTCGGAAACAATACACGTACCACATCATTATCCCTTCAATACCATTCACCACAGCTCTGCTTCCCATCACAACCATATGATAAACGCCAAACCACAACCATGCCAACCGCAGCCCCACTGATCACCCATTCCACAACAACCCAAAAAACACCCCTTCACATAATTAAACCCCAACTAGAACCTACAAAATTCATTCTTTCATTTAATTTAATCGGGGTGATCATACAGGGGTTCCATGTATTCATTTAATCATCCAGATTAGCATGATTTACCAATTTCCACATTCTATGAAATTTCATCCACAAAACAACCCAGAAACATAGGAAAACATTTAATTGCGCAATAAAAGGCCCCCAACGACCGTGATTTTCAGTAGGCATAATCCTATTCAATTCACAACATAATCAAAGGATAAGCATTGATGGAATTAGAATGACGACATCAAGAAAAGTTCCCAAAACCTGTTCATTAACCAGTTCTTATCCTTAATTACTGGTTCAACTGTACCTCATGAAAACAAGAGGATTCCCACCACGCACGATGCACAAAAGAGATAGAGATGAAGGTAAGATCCCTACGTCAACGGTTTTTTGACAAAAGCCCCAATAAACAAAGAATGCAAAAGAAACCCGGGTTGATTCTCCAAAAACCCAACTTAGGTCCCTCCTCCTAGCAAGATCAAGACCAAATAAAAGCATAATTGGCATCCACAGACTTAGTTCTACCCATAATGGGTGTAGATTTAAGTAACTGAAGGAATAGGAGGAGTAGATCCAAGTGGATCTAAGAAACTGAACAAGAACGATCAAGAAAGATCACATACCTCAAGTAAGTAGCTTCGATTCGCCACTAGAAGCCTTCAGATCGCTTCCGAAATAGTTGGGATAGGATCTGTTATCCTCAAAGAATGGTATTTTTGAGTTATGTCTAATTAGAGGATTAAACAAACCATTTATAGGCAAAAGAGTTCAGATCCACAATTTTAGGATCTAACTTTAATTGCCCACACGGTTAGTCTGCAGGGTTTAACAAACTGTGCGCTAACCGGGCATTAGTGTATGCCTCGCCAAACACTCCTCGCATGGTTAGTCTGCACGGTTAGACAAACCGTGCGCTAACCGTGCGTTAGCCACAGCCACTAACACCAAATTTCCACAACATGGCCGCACAGTTTAGCTAAACCATGAGACAACCATGCGAAAGCTATTCCCCTTTAGCTTTCCTTAAAAGTCCACCCAAGCGCAACCCCAAGCCACCTTGACCTCGTGGAACACCACCAGCACCATATTTCACAAATTAATGGACTAGAGAGGTCCGGGACATTACAAAAAGTCAAACATTTGCTTCCTCACATGCATGGCTTGATTTATAGTCCCCAACTGGACATTATTTCCCCAGATATTTCTATCCATGATCATTTAAAGGGAATGAATTATTAATAGTTTGAATGCCACTATTATTAAAATATTCTAGAATAAGATTAAATAATACATTCTCATAATCAATACCAAAAAATATTATTAACGTTTATTTCAATACAATAGATTCTAATATATTGTCCGGACCATTTTGGCCTCTAGAGACCACTTCCTCAGCTCTAAAAATGTTCAAAATCTTCCTAATAAAATCACTAAATTGACATGAAATACATATATGGATTCCCCCACACATATAGGTTAACTCAATCCTAGAATTAGAATTAAATCCATAAGAAAACTCTTGAAAATTTTAAAAAAATATTCCCAGTACATCTAATTCAAACAAAAACATAGAAAACTCTAAGAAGAAGAAATCATACTCAGGTTCCAACAGGTGGTACCCAATGTCCAAAGACCACTCAAATGACGTTAATCACTCATATTTATGTTTGGATTCATCACACATAACATCAAACAGATCAGGAAAGAAGGTTCCTAGAAAATACACATGTTAATAATGGGCATAATCTAGTTCTTCATCCAGTCTAATCATAGGACGTTCTGTAACTTCAGAAACCCTCACAAAGTTGACTTAATAAGGGAAAAAATTCAAACACAGGTTAAGAAATTTTAGGACAAGAATTGGACTGACTCTCTAAAATGTGTTCTATAGAAATATTATACTAATCTAGAGAAGAGAGTGAGACAATATTAATATCCAGATGAAAATTTTCAAAAGGATGGGGAATCATAATTGTTGTGACCTAAAGAGGAAAAGAACCATACTCAGCTCAGACCTCAATTTCAAAACATTTTTTCTCAGAAAAATATATCAAATCACCACCAACCTTGTGTTAAGTCTTTTCGAATACTAAAAACTCCTCCACATCATTAATAACATGAAGAGTGATTTTTCACTTAGACACATCAATGACAGCACCAAATGTAGAAATTAAATGTCACCCTAAGATGATTGGGACTTTTTAATCACACTCTATATCAATGATAACGATGGTTGTGGGAAGTGTTAGTTTTATTTACCCACACCAATAGATCATCAACCCTCTATGAAGGGTGTGTGAATGACTTGTCTACTAGTTAAACACCAATAGAAGTTATTTGCAAATACCTTAGACCCAACCTTATAAACAGTGAGTAAGGAATAAGATTGAGGTCTTCTCCTAAATCACACAAATAGTTATGTTTCTCACTTTCTCCCATTATACAGTGAATAATAAGGCTACTAGGGATCTTCATTTTTTGGAGGAAACATTATTAATATGATCTCAGTAAACTCTTCTTTGAGATTAACTTTTTAAAGCTTCTTCCAATAAATTTTTTTGAATCCTTTTGGTAAAAGAAACATATGAATGTACTTTATCTAATACTTATACAAATGGTATGTTGACAGTAATGTTTCAAATAATTTTATGAAACCTAAAATAGTAAGGTTCATTATTCTTCTTCACTCTTTCATGGAATTGAATGGGAGGGGCATAATTTTTAAGAACAAGTTTATTATTCACATTATCCTCAATTACTTTTTATTATTTTCTTCTATGATTAGTTACCAATTCATTTTCCTTGGTTTTTGAACTTTTTGAAGTGTAGCTTCAACATTATATTTGGGTTGAACAAAGTTGTCATGTTTTCTATATTTTGTTTCAATAAGAAATTTCCTTCCATATTCAGTTTTTTCATTAGTTTTTCTTTTCCCAGGATGTTCTTTTTATTTTTCTTTGGTGTGAAGTCTAGATCTGGTGGTTACAACCATGATATTCTCTCTTATATTAAGAATTGATGTTTTGGGAAACCTAGCCTTTTCTTTATCACCTTATCCTTAACCATTTGACCTATTTGATGTTCTAAATTATGAATCTTACCCTCAATATACTTTGTTAATTAACTAATATCTCACAAAAATCAATGTAACAGCCCCTTTAACACCCCTTTATAATTATAAGATTCATCCCTATATTCATTTTAGAAGTTTTTTTGGACTCTGGGTAAATATTTGGGGCAATGGGTCTGTTTTATGACACCTTGTTCTTTCCCAGACTTGTATGGATGATTTTGATAACAAGAAGTGTACTAATTGTATAATTCATCATTTTTCCCTTGGTTCCTAGCTCTAAAATCCAAAAATTTGGTCCTCTCAACAAACAGGACAGGGAGTTCAAAATTATGAAAACATGTATGAGTGTGATCGAACATCCCACAATGATTACATTTATCCCTTAGAAATCCATCCATAACAACAACTGCCTGAGTATTGACATAACCCATATAGACATCCCTCTTCTAAGAAAACATGTGTTGGGATGTTTGAGAAAGCTTTTCAAACACATGTTTCATCTCATAGGCAATGGAGTCATAAAGTCAACCCTACAAAATTAGTCGACTATACTCTGGTTGTATGGGGTGGGAAAATTATAAGAGGTCTCCATGAGTAGATGAGGAGAACTAACAGAACTTAAATTTCTACCCGAACTAGAAGATGTATCCAACTATCTTGTTCATTATCATTACACCAAATGAAAACATAGTAAAATATAGTACAATGATTCAAACATGAGGGAACAATAACTCCCTGAATGATGATCTCCTCCTAGGCTCCTTCCACTCTAGGGTTTCCTATCAGGTCACCAGATGCCGCTCCTCAAATTTCTCTATTATGATGTTAGAGAATTTTTCATATGTCAAATGTATCATAACTGATGGAATGAATCCAGGGTACTGCTTTTTTTTAAAAATCATCATATACTACTTCTCACCACCACATTCCACTACCAAAGTCTTGTCTTCTTGTTGCACACCACACACATGCTCTATTTCTGGCATCACACATCATTATATCTTCACCTCTTTAACTAAATCCCCAAGAGTTAGTTGAGTTAACCTATGGATCCTCCTGGATTGGACCCCATCTATTAGAACAACGATGAGAAGTTTTTTTCATGTCTGATGATGCCCAAACCCTCATGACCTCCTTAAGGTGGTAAAAGATACAATTTATAGAGCTCAGATTCAGATGCAATTCGATGTCTATCAGCAATAGGGTTTAGATCTGATAGTGATGGTGGCTTCGTTAGACCAACATCGTGGCTCGAAGCAGGGGCGTGACATGCTCAGGCATCTCCCATTACTCTCCTTGGCCTGGAAAGGCTTCAATCTCCAACAACGCGTAATAGGGAAAGATGGTGGGTTACTCTAAGAGATATCAAAGTCAAAACTGGTGGCGACTGTGGTTTGGATTTTGGGTGAGATCTGAGTGGCCTCCTCAACCCATTACTGGTGCATCATGGGGACAATCAGAGGAGTGGCCCTATCTCCCATTTAATCAGTGGCTTCTGCTCAAGCACCGGTGTATTTATACAGTTCTTGTAATTCAAATCATGGTGGTGGTGGAGGAGGTGTTATGAAGCTGCAAGGGAATGGGTGTGACTGGTGGAACAGTGTTGAAGGATGTGGGGAATCCCATGGAAGGGATTGTTGTGAAGAAGATACAGTGGAACAATAGAAGTAATTTAATTGTGGCACTGGTATGATGAGGTTTTCTGTGCGGCTCTGAATGGGCTGAAAATTGTAGTAGAGGATATGGTGCAACCGAGAGAACATTAGTTGTAGGGTGAGATAATTGAGGAATTTTTTTGTGGCACTATTACGGAAACGGTTCCACTAGGGCTTATACTGCAGAAATAAAATTATATAAAATCATAAGAAAAACATAAAATAAAATACAAAATGAAATTACTAATTAAAAACTAAAATTAATCAAAATAATTAAACACCCTTACTTATAAACATAAATAAAATTATAAACAAATAAAAATTAAATTAAATTATTATTAACTTCAAATTATAAAACATAAAATAAAAGTAAATGAAAACTAAAATTAAAAAACAACAATATTATTAAAATTTGAAAGACAATTGATTAAAATTAAACATTTATATAATTATTTTTAAAAAATATATATATTCTAAAAATTTTAATTAGTTAATGTCGAAAGTTAAATATTTGTTTATTAAATAATTATGTTAATTATAGTTTTAAATTAATTTTTTTTAATAAAAGTAGCATGTTTATAATATTACATTCATAATTAATGAATTGTTAAAATACATATAATAATAAGATTATGTTATTTTAATTAAAAAATATTTAATAAATGAAATGTTAATTCGATAAACAATTTATTTAAATGGTTATAAAAAGATTAAAAAATATTAATTATTAAATATGAAGACGAAAACCACTAAACTAATTTAAAATTTTTTGACTATAACAATAATGTAAAGATAAATTAATTATTTACAGGGCTTAAATTACATAAATTGTTATAAAATTTTGATTAATAAATATATTTAATTATAAAAGAACAAAAGTTCATCAATTTAGTAAATGTTTTAAAAATAATTTTTTAATTTATTAAAAATTAATTCAAAAGATGTGGAAAAACTATGTCAAAATAAGGTTACATAATTCCGGAAACACATAACTAATTATAAACATTTTTAAATAAATTTTTAAATATTTTATAAAATACAATATCCAAAAATAAATTTTTCTATTATTTATAAAAAAATTAAAGTATATAATCAATTTATAATTAAAAATAATGATATCAACATTTAATATTTATATTATATTTAACAGTACAATATAGTTTTTTTGGTTTGTAAATAATCATTATCATTCATATTTTACAGTTGACAAGTACCACAACCATCAATGCATAGATATCTCTCCTTAAGATATGTATTTGGATTATGTAACGTTAACATGGATGTTCTTGAAGATTTTAGTATCTGACAGAGTAGAATATATACAAATATCTCATTTCCACATGGATAATCACAACTAATGTTATTATGTGGTTTCACCTTATAGATAATGGTGTTTTTTATCCACACAACTCAATGTTGCATTAGGAAACGACCACCTCTTGTTGTTTGTTAGGACCTAATAAAAACTGCAGGATCTCTCTATTTCATCAATTACAGTATTTCATATTATATGCAATGATTATATCATCTATTATGATATATTATGTCATATATATAAGAGTAGTTCATTTTATATATCATAATAAATGATATGTTATATGACTTCAATATGATATCTCATATTCATCATTTATAAAATGAAATACTTAATCAAGAATCATAGTGATTCTTTAATACCTCTAATATGGTTCAATGGATCTAATAACACCTTTTATAGTAAATTAAATACATTAGAAACCTCAAATAATTAATACCACTAATCATAATCTGAATGAATTCAGAATATAAATTATGAAATTGAACCTTACACTAACAAATGTTGTTGATCCATTATTCAGTATGATATTAATAATGAACACTATAAAAAAACTATCAGACCCTTAACTTTGATGTTTATCCATGAGATAATTTTATTCACCAAATATATTAGTCTGTAACCTCATCTCTTATATGATATATTAGTATCCCAAAATGAAAGTCAGATAGCATGAGATGGTAATGGGTTAATCTAGGAAAAATACAATGAATGTGAATAGCCCTATGGTGGCTGGTTATATTTTTTTTAATTAGGTTTATCAAAGTAATAAATGAAAATATGAAATGGGTGATATATTAGAGGGTATCAATGTAATACAAATACATTAAATGAATTATTTGAAAATAATAATAATTTATTTCATAGAATATAAGTTTTCAC
The DNA here is from genome assembly GCA_963277665.1 of Viscum album. Taxonomy (NCBI): domain Eukaryota; kingdom Viridiplantae; phylum Streptophyta; class Magnoliopsida; order Santalales; family Viscaceae; genus Viscum; species Viscum album. The sequence continues at coordinate 1,503,257,001 of OY728128.1, forward strand.
AAATTCGAAACAACCATGTAAGTAATTCAATTGAATGAGCTAGCCATTAGGTTTATGGTAAGTACTAAAACTGGTTGAGTGATGTCTATAATGGTGGGAATTTTAAAATATAGCTAGTTTATGCCCAATGACACCCGGATATTTTTCTAAAATATATATTATGTCTCATAGCACACATATCATGAAAAATCGAGCTTAAACAAATAATGAAATTTTATTATTAAAATATTATAATTGTGTCCTTACTATTATGTTTAATGAAATAAAAACGATTAGATAATTTGTAACTTATATGTATATATATATATAAAAACGTACTTCTCAGTATAAATATTTTGATAACTTCTTGGTATATAATCACTCAATTTTTAGTATAGTCATTTTATGTTTGAATAAACTATTTTCTCCAAAAATAAATTTTATTTATTTTTAGAGAAAATAATATTAACAATTTATGAAAATTATAGATATATAAGTTTATTAAAATAATTCAATATTTAAAATTATCTTAAAAAATAATATTAATGTGAATTTAGGGTATTTTTCTAAAAAGGTATATTTTCAGGGAATAGTGAGAAATTTTAATTTTAATTAAAAACTGTCATTTTATTTCAATAATTTACTATGTTCCATTATGTATAATAGTTATTTTTAATGCTAAATTATTTCTTTATTATTAATAATAATACCATTATGTTTATTTTAATCATTTTTATGGTTTAATTTGGTACACTATCATTTTTATACTAAAAAACATATATTTCTGATAACATGTTTTTCATCTATTTTGCGGGATTAATTTGAATTTATATTTTGAATGTTAGGTGAATTAAATTTGATAAATTGTTCAAAATATTTTTAATTAGAATAATTAATATTAAGTAATATGTTTAATATTGTTTTTAAGAATATTAATATTAAATGTAGTAAAAATCTATTACTATAGTTAATATTAAAACTTGTTTATTGGGGTTGAACTAAAGATATATGGGTTATAATTACAAATAAAAATGTATGATTTATATTGTACGGAAATATTTATAATTTATATAATATTCAATTCTGTAATTCATTATTTTTGAACCTTTTTGTGTGAATAATACATTTATACGTTTTATTCTTTTCAAAAAAAGTAAGTGTTTCCTCTCCCCCACTAAAAAAGGAATCTCACTCTCCTCTACTGTCCAGGAATAAATTTCAATTTTTTGATAATAATACCTACCCAAATATCATAAATACATACATCCCAATTTCTTATAGTCTCTTTTTATCATAAATCCATCCAGGGAAATATTTAAGTATAAATATAAAAAGGTTTTCTAAAGAATATGTATAATTCTTAACCATGCATTGTTCATTTTGTTTATTACTCCACCTCCTTCAAATATCATCCAGCCATACTGAAATAATAAAAAAACACATATAATTATATTTTTTAACGATAATATAATAACAAATATCCATCTCCTTTTCCATAAAATGGGAAAATAAACCATCAATTGTCTATATAGTGGACCACCGCCTCACGAAATTATTAAATTCATTTTTCATCATTGCAACTCATGGATGAATATAATGATTTATTTAATGTATATATATATGATATTCACAACATATTTATCATTTTTTTAATCAATATATCATATATTTTTAGACTAATGCATTCATTGAAGAAGGACGATGTTGTTCATGTGTATGTCTAGATTACCATGTCCATAAGGTGAAGTGATTCATTTTTATATATCACATCACATGGATTGTATATATAATTGTATTTGAATGATTAATATGAAATAATTGTTCTAATTACCTATATTTAAATATAAAGTAATACTAAAATTCTTTCCCTGATGATCATTAAAAAACAGAAATGTTACTCATGCGTATATGTGACCTCCATCACCATATTTAACCTACTGAAGCTATTTTTGATATATTAGTGGAATATCATAAAAAATATGACATTAAATTAATTGATTAATTATTTAAATCTGAAATGGTAAAAATTATAATTTATAAAATAATAAACTCAAGAAATTATTATGAAATTAAATAATTAACATAATTTTATTATTCATTTTGATAAGGAACACATGTGAGAATTCAGGCTCGAGTTAAGGGATCTCTCTGAACCACACTTTTTCTTCGAGTTGTGAACATTCTCTTTCTAACTAACTTTTACTCTTCCATTAATGTTTTTTAATGATTCTTAATTCAATATATTTTTATATAAAAACTATACCTAGATTACTCCCTTTTATTTTTATGGGGAAATATATTCCTTATAATCATTTCAAAAATGGCTTCATTATGAAATTTCATTTGATTATGATATGAGGAATGATTATGAAAAACATTACTTTACATGGGTAATTCTTATGATTATGACGTATTATGTATTTCCTTTTGTGGAAAACATAATCATGAGCTTTACTTGACTAGTCCACCCATATTTTACATCAATTCATTGAGTAAAACTTTTGTCTCATGAGATGCTATATATGAGACAAGGGAGTAAAACTAATATGCTATGGGACTATATCCACCATATGATATTATCTTTTATGTTAGCATGGACTTATGATTTTGACTTTTATTTTGTTTCTAATATGTTTTATATATTTCAAGGATCTTATGATACCTTGTTCATTATGTTATGATCCCATGTGATTACTAAGGAGCCCTCTCTTTTATGAAATAATCTTATCACTTTAACTGGAATGTTATGATTCCTTGTCAGTCTTATTAACTTATTTTTATTTCTAGATTTATTTATTTATGTATGTATTCCATGGGTTATATTATAGATTTTTAGGATTTACTATCTTATTATAGAGATTAAAATAATTTAATTTTATTTTAGATTCTATTTTCAAAATTATGAATATCACCATCCAAGGAAACTGAGATAATTATCTATTTTTTTGTTGTATTTAATGAATAATTATTTTAAAATTCATGAAATAATATCTATAAATGTATTTGGTAACAATTGTTATTATTAGAAGTTGGTCTTGTTTTTTTCAGGGATTTAGAGTAGAATAATTTTATAAGAACTCTACGGATAATCCTAAGTGTTAAAAAATGGTGTGCAATTTTAGTGAAGTATAGAGCATGTGGCTTACAATTGATTATATCATTTCCTTAATAATACAAGGTGATATTTATATTGAACCATTGTATCTAGGTGTAATATCCCTGAAAATGGTGAATTTGTAATTTAATTGATCATCACATAGTTCTCAAAAAAGATACCTTACATCACACGTGGTTTGACACTTCCGAGGGATATTGTTTCCAAATTAAAAAAAACTATTTATAAACCATTATGATGGGATTCAATAAATTTTTATGTTATAAATTCTAATAAGAAACCTTAACATGGATAACCTAGATTGAAACCTTGAGAATCATAATTTATGTTATGGTTTTAATTTATATGGTATTCCTCTCATATTTATAAGTTTCCATGTTTTATGTCTTTAGTTTATATATTATCATCTTGTTTTTCTTTTTTAGTTAATTGTGGGAAATATAAGATTATGTTCCAAAAAAATATCATAGAAAATGGGATGATTTCCCTAATGATATAAACATCCTTATGGGAGTGGGATCTAATAACATCATGGTATTATTGGATCCACTAAATGATGTCATGAATAATAACTTGATTCTTGGGGAATGACCAACTAAACATAAGTAAGTGAATGTTGTTGTTGAATTTTTTATAATAAATTCTCCACACATTAGGTGAATGATCATATCCTCTTACCCCAAAAAATTGGAATAAATCCATTTATAATATATTATACATCCTCGAATTCTTGGAATAAGACCTTTTTGTTCCTTCCATTTATAACATGGAGAGATAAGTTGATCATTTTTTGTATGATGATAAAGAACATGATGTATACATAGGATATCGATACCATATAATTGGGAAAATCTAAAAAATATTTTTCAATAATTATTTTCCCCAATCACTCTAGAATAGAGATGGTTTTCTTTATGAAAATGAATAAAAAGATGATTCTATCTGTGTGTATGAGCCTAAAATAACAATAAAAGAATTCTACACCTTCATTTCTATTTCCTTAGTAGGTTGATGTTGAGTCTAAAAAAATCTTCAGTGCTTTGGGATATTGAAAATTATGAATTTTTTGTTTGAAGTTCCATCAATGTTTAGATGAATACTGATGACTCTTAGTGGTCTCTTGGTACTAGAGTTAAAAAGTCTAAAATGGAGTTTTCTTCAGGATGATCAACAAATAAATCTTATATAAGAAATAAAATATAATATATGATGTGTCAATTGGGTGGGAAGAAGAAACCAGGACGCTACCTCAAGGTAACTTGATGAATATTAAATTGTGGATAATAGGGTAATAAAAAAATATATTTTCCTAAAGGATGTGGATATTACCCTAATGAAATAGAGGTAAATATGGTCTAAATCATCCCTCAATTTTTGGTATAATGTTTGAACTATAGGAAATATGGACACTATGAAATCCAATTTCAAATATAAGTGAAATTGATGAAAATCAATCAAAATAGCCTCTAAGGCCTAAATAGTGAGGATGGGAATATTATATCACTACTAATGAGGTGGATCCAAAAAATTATGTGGTATCATGCAGGATCAATTCAAATTCATGAATAGAGAATGTTCTTATTTATTTTGGTTCCATGAATTTATTCATATCAAGATGGTGTTGTTCAATGATTTAGAAATCTCTTCAAAACATGTTGGTTGATCTTTATATGGGAAAATAAAATGAAAAATTGTTTCATTTGTTATATTATATCACAGAATATAATATTTGTATCCCCCTTTTGTTGATCATCCTATAATTGGGTGTTTTTATGGGTTATTTCTAGATTGTTTGTTAAATTTTGGTGAGAATATGAATTTTTGTGTAGGGATTGTGTTATGGATTGGATCTAAAAAATCATGGGGAGTATGGATATATTTTAGATATACTGGATCGATGGCATGGATTCCTAGAGGTGGTTTGTTATTTCAATTTTTTATTTTAGGGACATTGCATCATGGTGAAGGGGATATAGTATATCCCCTGTGTTTTGGGTGATCTATGTGGTGTAGATGAGAGAGGTCGTGTCATGTTATCATGTGGGGATTTTGGATAGTTATTTAGAAATTGGAACCCATGTTTCATTATGTTTATAGATAATAAGTGGTGCCTCCCTGAGAAAATTATATTTTCATCCATGGAACTTAGATGTAGTTTTTACTAAAAGGTTATGTAATTGCCCTTTACATTGCATCATGATCTTCTATATTATGTATTGGGTATAAATTCTCAAATACCCCTCCAACTATAACTTATTCCCATTTTCTATCTCATGATTTAGGTTTCCAAAATTTTATTTCAAGGGCCTTTGGGATTATTTTTTATTAAATTAAAACATGTTATTTGGGAGAATAACCCTTGGTGTTTTAACTCTATTACATAGATAAGTGTCTCTATAAAAAAGTTCTATTTCATGAGTAACTTGATGTTATTATTCAATTACCTGTTTCTTCTTTGTATATTTTTTTATTTTATGTAATGATTTATTTTTCACATGAAATATATATTTTTAATGGTATTTATTAATGGTTTTGGACACATGATGTGGTATTGAAATTCCTTTTATGTGTTTTGGGTACTAAAATAGGATTTCAAGCATGAATGTAGTAAGGATTTTATGTGAAAATGTTTTTAGTAATATCAACAATGTTTGTAAATGGTTTCAATAGGAATTTCACAACGGGAACCTTGGGTAAATTCAGAAATTGGCATGTATTTGTTGTGTGTGTGACACCATTAAAGGTGTTGATATTGATAGATTATTGAGGGACTCAATATCAGTTGGATTCACTTTATTCCTTGAATATGGATTTATTTTTATATCTAGTTTTAATTCTTATAGGCCAAACCCCATATCCCGTTACTTTTCGTTTATTCTTGGATGGAAACATGATGGTATATTTCATGGTAGTATTGCACACATGTTTATCTCATGGTGTATACATGGATGGTTTTCCTTAAAATATCTTACATTCATTCATGCATATGAAATATTCATTATTTATGAGGATATGAAATTATTATATATAAAATGAAATTATGTTTTGTTATATAAAATTTTTAACTCATAGAAATGTATTATAATCTTCTTCTGTTGTCAAGCTTGAACTAATATTTTATTGATTTTAGACATTTTATTGATTATTTAGTGAAATCCAATCAGCATTTATTATCAAAACCTACTTTTTATTTTAGGAATTTTAGGATTTTGTTTTCCATACATAAGTAAATTTATGGGCATCGTATAGTTTTGTAGATTTTCTAGTTTGTCGATGATTTTGAAGTGAATCAATTTAGTAGTGATGGATTATCACATGGAGATTTGGTGATTATAATTTCTTGATTTACATGTAGTGTCTTACCTTGGGAATAAATTAGTATTTCACATTTATATTTACTATTTACTCCACTATTCACTATGTTGGATTTCCTTATTCTTGTTATACAAGATTCATTTTTGGTAATTTTTTTTTATTTTCAAAATGTGATGGACTTTCTTGGGTGACTTGTCTTGTTATCTATTGTTAGTTCACAGAAAAAATGAATCTGATAAAATAATGATCATATTAACTTATGATACTAACTGGTTTTGGTTTAGATACTTTTTATATAAGAGTTTGTGTTGTAAAAATACTGTTATTAAGGGCATAAATATGTCTGAACAACTCACTTATATGTGTGAACCCATGTTGCCAGGGGTGGTCATTCATTTTTACAAATCATGAGGCTTGGTGTTTGAGGTCAATTCAATAAAAGGATTTATGGGTTTATTTGAATGAATTTCTTCTTTCATATGGGTTTTATCTCTTTCATACTAACTATTATTACATTAAATTATTGTTCATTAATTGTATTTATATGGATTACTTAAATTGATCCAACGATTATCCAATCAATCAAAAAAGGATTAGTCATCTTCATGTGTTTATTAAATAATGACGCATTGAAGACATATTTCATATTTGATAGAGGAAGATACGAAAATGTTTGTTTAGGAATATCCTTTAGTGGACCCCTTAATGGTGAAAGCTATAATATGCACCATTCAGACTCTAGGTTATGCACATAATTGGAACTAATGATGGATAGTGGACCATAACTCTGAATTCACTAAGAACAATCACCCTATATTTGGTGCTGAAAAAGGAAAATGGGAATCTGAATTTTGGATTGACTATATTAATAGGATCATAGATTTTGAAAAAAACTTTTATCTTCTCTATGATTTATTTTTTACATATACATTCATGATGGACAAAGAAGGTGATATTGAGACTCTATTTTGTATGTTACGATTCATGTGGATCTTACCTAACCATCCTTAAATAAAATATTCAATAATTAATTTCATCATGAAACATTTTTTGTGGTATATACCCATGAATTTTTATCCTTGTATTAGGGGATCCTCCGGTTATGGAGTATTCCACCTATTTTGATGTGTTAGTGAACCTAGTTTCCAATATTTTTTTTCAAATGATATCCTAAAGGAATATAAGTTTGACATGGTTCTAATGGTTGATATTCAGTCAATGATAATTGTATTATGCATTTAAAACCTCATTCATGTGTTTAAAAAGTGGTTATAGATGAATAAAAAATAGTAGATAAATGATTTTAGGTGGATATTTGATTGTTGCATCAATTAGATATGGTCTGTCTTTTATCCGAAAAAAATAAATGAAAGAGTTCGTAGTTTTCCATGGTCCTATTTCAGGTGATTCATCAGGAAACATCATGTTATTTTCTATCACTATGGGAGACCTATTCATACAAATCATAAATATATATAATTTTCCTAAACATTTCATCATTGATGAAAATATCTTCATCTAGTGTATTTTCATGGAAGGATGTCCCATAGAAGAAATGTTGGATCCACTCTCACCCATGGATCATATGTTCATTCTGAGGCCTCCTTGGGTTATGGGTTTTTTCCATAGGCGAGGGGGGTGTTTTTGAAGAAAATAAATATCCGTGAAGAGCTAAGACCAGACATCAATGTGATGTGGAGAATGTCCTAAAGAAATTTGATTCATGGTTTCCAATAATAATATGCTCGGTATTTATTATGTCCTTTATGGTATTAGATTTATTTGAAATAGGTGATACTCATTATTTTATATCTTCAAATGTGGTTGAAATGTGGGGTTTTCATGCTTATATTATTCTATAATTTTTGGACATTTTCCATTTTCTTGACAAAGAAGTCAAATAAAGGTTTTAAATTCACATTTTTACTGAAAATATCTAACCTTGAAGTGGTGTTGGTTTTTATATTTCATAATAATGATATATCAAACCAATGTGTTATCAAGGATTTTGTGATAATCATAAAGGCCCAAATGAACTTTTATAACCATTGTGTTAATCATTTATCTTTTTATTGTGTCTCCAATGTCTTTTTGGGTGGGTGAGATTTTAGATCTGGGACATTGAGGCACGGTGTTCTTTATATAGGGGTGATATCATGCCAGTTATCAGGGATGATACGTAATGTTGTTGACTACCTCTTGATCATCCCACTTCTCATAGTGGTTAATGTATAACCTGATGAATTTCAAAATGTTTTATCAGGGTTACCACCATAGATAGAGGTTCAATTTACTATTTACCTACACTTTGGTACGATTCCCATTTCTATTTCATCCTATCGCATGTCAGTGGAAGAGTTGACATAATTTATCATTCATCATTTAGACTGTGAGGCTAATGTACTTATTTATTCAATCATTTCTCCTTACACATCACTTATTCTCATTTCCATGAAAATGGATAGAATCATCCTGCATTGTATTTATTTTCAAAAGTAAAATTAGGTGATTATTATGAAAAATTATCCTCTACTAAGAATTTATGATCTCTATTATCATCTCAGCTGGGATCATTGGTTTTCAAATATTTATGTTATGTTAGGGAAACTCATGGTGAGTTTACTAGAATATGATATACCTAAGAAAGTGTTTAAAATCTAGAACAATCATCGATAGTTTCCAGTTTTACTATTTTCTCTCACAAATGCCCCTATGGTGTTTATGTCATTGACGAACCATATCTTTAATCATTTCATGGAATCTTTTGTGGAAATTTTTAATTATTATATTTTTGTTTACCCTAATTTAAAGTAGGAGAACTGAGATCATTTGGATATCATTCATCTCTATAAGATGGACCATTGTTTGTGAGGTAATATTTATATGTATGTGTTTTCTATCCATGAATTAAAATATCATTGTAAGGTTATATCCAATTCGGTAATCTCAATGGATGTTGAAATGTTCATGGTGTTACATTCATGGGAACATACAAAAAATGTTTTTGTGTTCTGGATTTTCTTGGATTTGCCGGTTACTACTAGTACTTGGTTCCGAATTTTTAAAAGACTGCATCTACAATGATATATTCAATCATTATGTTTGTATAGCTGATTGAAATGGAAAGTTTTAAATTAACTTTGTTGAAATAAAGTATATGTTGAATATAGATATTGTTTTGATTCTTATATTATTGTGTTCTAGAAATGTTGTGTTCTTTAATGTTTCTTTTAGGTAATAGGGATGTGTCTACATTCAAGGAATGTAAGTGGGGGCCTATAAATCTCACCACTTACTCCCTTATGAGAAGAAATATCCTACTCGTGGCCCTATGTTGGCAGTAGTTATTCATCAACTCAAAATTTCTCATATCTATATATTTAGGTTTTTGTTTATTGAATATTAATATCATATGAACCAGAAGAATATTTTTACTCTGAGAAACCTGGGTTTATGATATAGATTACTGGTTGGGTATCTTAATAATTTTTTTATATTTTTTATTCACATAATAAAGGTAATACGGTTATCAATGCATTTATGGGAAACTTCATACGCAATCTTTGAATGAATTATTGTAGGGGTGGTCTCTGATTAGATTTTTAATGAGATGATCTAGGATGTGTAAGGGGATTTATGGGTAGGTGTTTTTAGATTCAGTAAAGGATGAATCATTATTTTATGAGTGGGTTTGACTGGATAAAGAGTAAATATATTATTTCCAACACTTCATTATAATCTTAAAAAGAGGGTTGGCCTTGGGTGAGTGGTCTTGATCTCTTTTTTTGCACATTTTGTTACTGGGGTTTGGTATTCATTTACATATTTTTAAGGAAAGATATTTTTGAAATAGGATACTTATCATATTTTTTTGTAAACCCTGGGAGAACCATGCTTTATCTTTATTTGTGATTTCGGTACTAGTGGAAAAAAATGAGGCAGATGAATTCATTTTTCATGTAACAGTTCTCTGTCAGAGAATTAAGGTGGATCACTAAATACATGTTTGTTTGTTGAAACCATAACCCACACCAGTATGGAAGTGGGATAATATGGACATGAAATTCATCATCATCATTCCATGTAATTTTAGTGGAAGGTATGTGATTGGTGTTATCATTATTCATCTTACAAAATTGTCTCATTTCTTCCTTCCTGAAGAGATGCTGAATGTGGAACAACTCAATCACTTTTATTTTCAAGATGTTGTGAGATTTCTTATGGTTCCTCTGCAAATTTTTTTACAGGGACAAAAGGTTCACATAATGGTTTTGGAGGGTCGTATAAGATATGTAATGTTTATAGTTAATTTTGAGCACGACATTTCTTCCAAATACATATAGAAAAATAGAGTGATAAGTTCAGGTTCTTCTAGATATGATCCAAGCATATATGACTGCATTTGGTGATTCTTTTGAAATTTATCATCCTCTAGTACAATTTCATATAAATTAGTTATTAATATTTTCTTAATATGTAATCTGATGAAGAATTTTATATATGTTGGTGAAGATATCATTTGTGTTTAAAGTGTTTTTGAGAGACAACATTGGTTAGACCTAGCCTTGTTCAGGAGATGATGAAAGAGGTGCAACTGATCTAGAAGAGGATTTTCATGGAACAAAGTCTCCTAAATTCCTATGCAAACCATTAGTTGTGTATATTAGGGTTTGAGGTTGGTGATTATGTCTTTCCCAGTGTTTCACCTCACTTGGGACCCTATAGGTTTGGTAATTAGGATATGTTTTCATCTAGGTTTTCTTTCCCCTTTGATGCCATTGAATTAATTCAATGAGTGTCCAATCTATTAGTCTTATCATATCCCTTTATTTTGATTCACATAATTTTTTATGTTTCTCTGTTTTTGATTTATCAACTAGAACCTTCCCAAGTAATTGAATGGGAGGATATTGATCTTGATCTAGACACCACGGTGGTGGAGAATGTAATTTGGATTACTAAATTCCAAAATAATAAATTTCATGGTAAAATGGTTACTTGGTCTATATACAATGGAAGTGCATACATGTTATCTTTGAGATATGGGAGCTAAAATCATTATTTAGGTAACAATGACCTTGTCCTTTTTAGAGTCCAGATCTTTGAGATATTTGTGTTGATATAATGCTTTTATTATGGGGGGATTGTATAATACCATCACTATATTTATTTTTTTATATCCCCTTGTTTAGAGCATATAACTTTTGGATTTCTTTTGTGTCATATAAAAAATTATTTGGAAATTTTTTATTGAATACAGAGTTAAATGATTGCATTGTTCTATGTATGGGTGATATTGTCCAATATAGAGCATGGTTGTGGTGCGTATGATTTGGATATGTTACATAGAGTCCTACAGGTGGTATATTGGTTCCACATAATTTATGGGGAAGTTATGTCGTCGAGTAGGGGTTGCGTTATAGCCCTTATATATGGGTGATACCTAATATGTGATTGAGAGAGGATGTGGTGTGTATTCATGATGATATTTTTGGTCAGTTCTTTCATAATTTTATCCTTGGTTGCATGGTATATCAAGTTTCACCATGGGGCATCCCTGGGAAATGGACATGTCACTTTAGTGTGTGTAACAACACCATAGGTGATGATATCAACTGATAGTGGAATGACTCAATATCGATTAGATTCACTTTATCTCAGGATTTTGGAATTATTTTTTTGACTAGTATGTATTCACATAGCTTGAAAACCTAATCATGTGATTTTTCATTTATTATTTGTCTAACATTTGATAGTTTCTTTCATGGTTGGATTTCCTACATGTTTCTCTCTTGGTGTATCCATTGATTATTTTTCATATACTCTCCTTAATTAATTAATGTACATGGCATATTCGTTGGTTTATAAGGTAATGGAATGAATTTATGAAAAAAGAATGGTTTTTTTAAATTAAAAATTTATATATATTCTTGAAATGTTTTAAAACCCAATATTTTTTTAAAGATAGTAGTAAAATTTTCCTGATTTTAGAAGTGGTATAGATTTTTTGGACCAATATTACTCAGATTGGTTCTCACACCCAATTTTTACCATTGGGAATTTGAACATGTACTTTTATAGGAAAAAATTAAATGGAAGGGTGACATATTGTTCACCAACATCCCTTCTTTGTTGATGCTTTCTAGATGGGCCAGTTACTGGTGATAAATGATGAAATGGATCTTTAGACTTTATCTTATCCTTTTTTCTTTAAATTTCAACCATTTGGACATTTAATTGTACGCCTCATGGATATGTACTACTTAATCTACTATCTACTCAGTTGGTTTTATTTTTTCTTGTTATACGTGAGACATGTATTGTTGTTTTCATGTTTCCCACCTTGTGCAGACCTTCGTGGGTGACTTTTCGGGATATCATAGTTGGGTTATTTATAAAATCCCAAGTATTTAACTACTCCGCAGTCAATGTTTTAAGATTAAATCATCCAAAAAATATCATCATACTTGTGATAGTGGATTTTGATGCTATATTGGGCATGGAATTGGATGACCTTATATAAATCCAACATCTTATTTCAAGAAAGGAAGACCACTCTTCACATCATAATTCAACCTCTAGTTATGTAAAAGCATAAGTAGGAGGATGAATATCATTTGGAATATTCTTCTCATGAAAATAAATTATTACCTTATGATCAACCATGTCTAGATAAATTGATCGAGGAAATTAAGTGAATTATTATTGATGTAAACTATTTTGTGGGGGATTTTATATATGTATTCCTTGAAAAATTTTCTAGTTTCTTCGAAAATGAAAGGTTTATTTCATAATTGACCTTAAAACCAATTCTCTTCCCATATCTAAGACTACATAAATAGTGACCATTGATGAGTTCAATTGGTTAAGAAACTAATCTCAAGGGAATATTAAATAGGGTATTATACGCCTGAGTGTTTCACCATTGGGTGAACTAATCCTTTTCATCTACAAGATAACTGGGTCAATGAACCTCTATATTAATTATCATGAACTAAAAAACATGATAAATAAAAATTTTCCTCTTTTATTGATAAATGTATTTTTTTGATCAACTGCATGGGGATCAATAATTCTCTAATGTGATAATTTAGTAAGAATATCTGAAATTAAAGGTAGTCATTGAAGATATTACTGAGATCAACATTGAAACAAGGTATGGACACTCTATGTTTGAAGTGATTCCTTTAGGACTAGATGATTATCCAGCAATATTTATGGACATAATTAATGGATTATTTAGAGAATACCTTGACAAATTGTTATAGCCTTTATAAATAATATTCTTATCTACTCTGTAACAAAAATGAGAAGATAAGAATCAGAATATTGTTCTAAAGAATTAGAAAGAAAGAATCTATATTAAACGTACATGAAATATATGTTCTATTTGAAGGAAGTATCATTATTGGTGTTTGTTATAACTTAAAAAGAGATGTATTTTGACCTTATAAGACAAGGGTAATGGGGACTGGACTGGACCAACATCTGTGAAAGAGATCTGTACATTCCATGGATTGGCTATATATTAGGGTTGATTTTTGACACACTTATCATGCTTATCAAACCCACTAACCAATATATCTCAGAAAGGAGTAAGGATTATCTAGACTAGTGAATGTGAATAGACAGTTAAGAAGTTTAAAATTTGTCTTATCACACTACCAGCTCTCATCCCACCCTCATATTAGAAATATTCTTTGGAACATAGAGACGATTTATAGATATTTTGGGATATTTACTATTATATAATTTAAATGTGTGAGAATATGCATTAATTAAGTTGAATGTTCATCAACAAAAGTATCATACAGAAGATTTGAAGTTTCTTGTGGTGATCATTACATTAAAAACACAATTACATTATCTCTATAGGGAGAAGTGCTGAATATATACATTACAAAAGAGGATAAAATATATATTCATATATGAGATAAATATATGACCGAGAAGATGGTTAGAGATGGTCAAGGACTCTGAGAGATCAATCCATTATTATCCAAGGAAAGATAAAAAATTGTCATATTTTCTATCAAGAATGTATCTGGAGAATAAAAAAGTTATGGGAATTTATAGTGATCCAATATTCATAGAATTAAAAATATGGACATGGGAAACATAATGTAAGGAACACTATCATTCCTTTGTAAAAATATTACTAAAACATGCATTCTGTAGAAGATAAAATTATTAAAGTGGATGATGAGGAAATTAAGAAGAAGATAAATAATATATGAAAAGGGAAATCCAAAGAGTTCAAAAATGATGATGGTATTGTAATATTTGGGTCATTAATATGTGTAGCCTAAAATCCTAAGATAAATAAAGAGATATTGAATGATACACTTATTCCGACCTACTCCACCCATCCAAGCAGAAAAAGTATGTATTGAGAGCTCTTAGAGAACTAGTTTTCAGATAATATTGAGAATGAAATCATCGTATATACATCAATGTTTCTTATAAAAAATAATTGATGGTTGAAATGAAAAATTATAGGGGGGTGATGAAACCATTATCTATAAATATATAGAAATAGGAAATTATCACCATGGAGTTTTTCACCAATCATTAAGAAACATCAATAGAAGATAATGTCCTTTGTATTGTGGCATATTTTCATCATTTGATTTATTACATTTTTAAATTCTGAGTGGACATCTCACTTGATCTACTTACAAGGATTTACATTAGAGTGGTGGTTAGGATGGAAAACCAATATCAATTGAATTTGACTATGATCTAAAACAAAAATCCAATTTCTTGAAGAGTCTGAAACATGATCAAAATATTATATTGAACTTCAAAATAGATTATTACCCACAAAATGATGTTCAATCAGAGTATACTATTTAAAAAATAAAAGACATAATTAGAGAATTCTCAATGGAATTCAAAGAAGGGTGGATTATCATCTCCATTTGTAGTAGTAAAACACACTGTGTGGGTACTGTATCAGTACAATACATTGTGAGGGTACTGTAGCAGAACTCAATAGTATGTAGGTATTATAGCAGAACTGTACACTGTGCAGCAACTGTAGCAGGAACTGTAGCAATTACTATAGCAGGTAAAATTTGGTACTCTAGTAGCTGAAACTATTCACCTTGGCCCATCAGTTTGGGCTTGGAGTCCTTAAGGCTTTCGGTCCACCCAGGCCTTCGGGTCTATAGGGATTTCGATCCACATTCAAGGCCTTATGGCCACCTCAAGGCCTTTGGGACACATGTAGTTTCCCTAAAGAGACTCTACAAAAAAAGAGCATCCCGAGAAGATGATTTAGAGCAGGTGCACTCACCAGAGTAGAGAAAAATGGATTATCAGAATGAGAGGGTATGGCTATGCCATCGGGACCAGCCTTTTCTTGCACTGGAATCCTAGAAAGACGACCATGCGAAGGTGGAGAGCTACTTTCACAATAAAGATGATGGGGAGGGGTAGTTCCTAGTAGATATTCTGGTTGGATTCCCTAAGACCTTCGGGTCATGTAATCTACTAATCCTACGGGCCTTGTAATCTCTGAGCCTACGATCCTTGTAAGGGTCACCCCGCATCCCTTGAATGGGAAGTTGTCAAAAAAAGGCCTTCAGGCCTTTCTGAAGAACGGAAACATTTAATACATTTAAGGTAAGAGGTGTAAGGAACTTGGTGTTGGGATGATATTGGTGAAATAACATTGTTGGTACCTAAAATGGATGAGTAAAAGGTTGAAAATGTCAACACAATTTCTAAATACATCAATGTGGATCCGATTTTATTGATGTGTTATGCTAATTGTCCTTGATGGAATCTTGATTTTGAGGATAGGGATATAGTGTTTCACTTAAAATATTATTGGATAAGATTAATGGAATTTGGAAGGGATGGGAAGCTAATCACTAGGTACATTAGCCCCTATTATATTATCAATTTCATTAGATTTTTATCTTACTAACTAGAACTCCAACCAACCCATTATCAAGTAGACAACATATTCAATGTATACCACTTGAAAAAGTATATACAAGAACCCTTATATATACATAATTTATAGGTGTTATAGATAGAGGTTGATCCCTCTTATGAGGAGGACCTGATGAAGATCCTGAACAATAGAGATAATGTTCTATGAAATAATGTTACTCACCAATAAATGTACTATGGTGGAACAATAAATATGAAGAGAAAAAAAGACAACTTGAGGAACTTATAAAGAAAAAGGATCCTCAGTTTTTATAGCTTAGTGTGAGATACAATGTTTTTTAGAGAAATTTCTTATGGGGGATGAATATAACACCCTCAGGTATTCTTTCTAAAAAAATACTTTCTTTCAATAGTGCATATGACACACAACATCGAGCATAAACAAACCAAAAAAATATTATTATTTAAATATGAAAAATATACACTATTAATGAAAGTGGAGTGTACGAAATGTATAAACTACATTATGAGAGAGATATATATATATATATATATATAGGTATTAATCAATATAAATTTATTTATAACTTCTTTAAAAAGAAATAGAAAATATTTAGTGAAGTCATTTTATGATTGAGAAAAATTTGATATCTCTAAAAATGATTTTTTTAGTGTTTTTTGAGAGGAAATATTATCATTTTTTTTGTGAAACATATAGAAATAGAATTTTAAAAAAATTATAAACTTTTTTAAATAAACATATTAAAATTATCTTAAAGTTGTTTTTTTGTTTTATGAAAATACTTTTTTTCAAATGAATAGTTAAAATAATAATTATTATTGAATGAATATTTTATATCAATAATTTACAATGTTTTATTACGTATTAATTGTTTTAATGTAAAATTAGATCATATTTTTTATTAATAATACAATTAATCTCATTTTTATTAATTTTATAGTTAATATTAGTACAAAACATGTTTATACATAAAACCCCATTTTTCTGAAAAGATTTTTCCATCACCTTTTTCAGGAATATTATTAAATTAAACTATATAGCATAAATGATATGAATTTTATAAAATGTTTTCCATGTTTGTTTCAACATAGTTATTATTAGTTAAAAATTAAAAAATAATTATTTGTCATAATGAAAATTAAATACATTAAAGACTTGTTACCACATTTAGGTTAAAAGGGGTTTACAAAGGGTTAAACTAAAGAACAAATGGTTGAATGAACTAAAAGAATTTAAAATTTCTATTTTATGGCCATATATAGATACCATATCATATAAAACACTTTAGTGGTCCATTTTTGAACCATTTCTTTTGAATAAGTCATTTATAAATTTTATTCTATTTCTAAATTCTATGTATTTCATCTCTACCACTTATAAAAGAACACCCCTCTCCTATAAACTTCAAAATAAAATAGTGATTTAGGAATAGTTATATTAAAATACCTTCCAAAAATACCTCCCCATGAACTGGAGTAACGTTTTTAATTATAAAACATTCCATTAAAATATTAATTTATAAACCAAAATAGGTTTTCCATATACGAGGTGTAATTCTTAACAATGAATTTTCATTTTATATATTCTAAACATCCTTTAAATATTATTAAAACATGTAAAACTATTAGTACCAGTATATTACTTATTAATAAATTTTATTATGTTAATTTAATAACCAATATCCTTCCCCTCTTTCATCAAATGGGAAACAAAACCATCCTTTTTGTATTTGGTGGAGTACCACCTTGTGAAGCAATTTAATTTGTTTTTTATAACCCCCTCTCATAGGTGGATATAAGTATAAATTTAATGTGTATATATATATATACTACATTCAATAAATATTTTTAAATTTTTAAAATAAATATATCATATATTTTCTTGATATTTCATTCATTTTAAAATGGTAACGTCTTTCGTGTGTACCAGTGGATTACCACCTCCATAAAGTGATTTCATTCATTTATCATTACAACATCACATGAAATGTGTACATATAAGTGTATTTATTGAAATTATATGATACATAGGGTATAATGATCATTATTTAACTATAAACTAATAATTATCTTCTTTCTATAATAATCATTGTGAAATGGAAATGCTACTCAAGCATACGTACGGTATACTGTCTCTATGATTGTAATGTAGTTCAAATTTCAGAGTCTTGATTCTTGGTAGGTTTTAAAATTATAATTTATATATAAATATGATTAATATTTATTGATTAACATTCCGTAGATGATGAAATAATGACCTCATTTACTGTAGTCATCCTACTGAATCCAATTTGGATATATTAACCAAATATAATAAATAATTCTTACATGAAACTAAGGGATTAAATAATTCAATATGACATAGTAATAAATAAAATAAAAGGAATAGTAATCTCAAAAAATATCGTTATTAAAGTAAATAATTAGCAAAATCTTATTTATTAGGGTGATATGTAATGCACATGATGAGTTAGGCTCAAGGTATGGGACTTCTCCAAACCATCATTTTTCGTAGGGTTATGACCATTATCTCTAAAAATAACTTTTTATATCTCTTTAATGTTAAAAAATTATTCTGAATAATTTATATGATTTTATACATTATATTCCTATATTATTATCACTTATTTATATGGGGTAATACATTCCTAATGTTTATTTCCCAATAGCATTCATTGTGAAATGTCCTTTGATTATTGTATGATGCAGGAATATGGAATCCATTTTTCCATGGGTAATTATTATGAGTGTGATTAATTATTGACACTATTGTTTGTAACATGTAATCATGAACATGTTATGATGGTTTATCCTAAATATACATCAAACTTTTTGGGTAAATATTTCATCTCATGAGACGTTATATAGAGGTTTATTGGGTAAATAAAATCTAATATGGGACTATTTAAACCATATGATGTTGTCTTAGTATTTAAGATCAACTTATTCATACTTCATGATTTGTGTTGCTACCAAATTTCCTATATTTTCATTCTATTATGATTCCATGTTATTTATTTCATGCACTTTTATCATTACTCAAAATAATTCTCTTTTATGATTTCTTGTTATACCTATAACTCACATATTAAGTTTGCTTATCTTGTTTATTCCCTTATATTTCTTTTAAGACCACCAATTTTTCTTATTTATTCCCCATATAATCATATTATGTTTTATGAGATCAAAGGTATTTTTGGATCCGATTGTGGAGACTAAAATAAATTCATTTTAATTTATTTTCACTTTGGTCTATAAAAAAATTGTTCATATAAGTACACATGGATTTCTCTATCATTTGGTTTTATTTAATGGGTATTCATGTAACAATATCATATAATATTTATTGTAAATTGATTGGATAACTATATTGACTAGTACTATAATACTTAAATAGTTTTGGATAACATGTGTAAAATCAATTAAATGTTTGGAGAAGAAGCTATTTGAGTGATTGTTTGAAGTGTTTAGCAAAACGTAAATATTTTTATATATAGTGATAAATTTATGTGAAATCAGTGAAAATAGAAAAAAAACCATGTAGTGGAAAATATTCTCCATTAATGAATTTATTTATACATACATGAATTAAGATCCATATACATAAATCTTGAGATTTACAAAAATACTGCATAGCATAAAACCCATAAGAAATATGGACCAAATAATTGAATTTAAGATGATGTAATTGAATATTTCATATATTCAAGCCTATATACTTGAATTGGAAATTCCTTTAATAAATTTTCCGATAAGTACTACGGGAAAATACTGATTTTTTATAAATTTTAATTCCATGGGAAAATTTGAACCAATCAATGCTTAGGTTTTCTATTCAAGATCAAAACATTGAGAAGCTTATTTAATCCATGATTTGATCTTGTCTTGAGATGATTTAAATGAATATATCGACATTTTATATTCTATGATGCCAAAAATTTGATTTATTATATTTTTAAAAATAATGAAGAGTAAAATAAATCAAATCCTGATTTTTTATCACATCCAAAAATCATTGTGATCTGAGGCTGTCTATGTGAGATTGAGGAAATGTTTTGATGATGTAGTTCCATATCGATCCAAAATTGAAGTTTTTACTAGATTAAATCAATGTTTCTAGATGAAATAAAATTACTTCAATGTCATATCATATGATTTTATAATTATTATTTCTTTGTTAAATAAAAATTATGGATTTTATTGGATATATTTTGAGTTGAAGAAGCCATAAAAATGGTAGATATTTTTGTGAAGATATTTTATGCTGGGTTTCAAATAAATAATTCTTAAATGAGGTAATATTTGGATATAACATGAGTTTAAAAAGAATCAAATGATGTAATATCAGAACCCAAAATGTATTTTCTATGATCGCATGTTATTACAGGAAGTGAAAATATTTTACTTACTTTATATTTGAGGTTCCTTATTTTTAAGGAATTAATCTAATTCACCTTATTATTTCAAAAAGTTAATGGGAATAAAAAGAAGAATGAAGTTCATAAAAAAGGTGAATTTAAAATGTTATGTGATTAACGAATAAACAATCTTAGAGACGATGTGTGTGATGAGATCTAAAGAACATATCTTGATGAATAATTAGAATTTTTATTACCTTCATGAACAAATAAATTAGAAGAATGAGTCAACCAACATTTTGATATTATATTGAGAGTGGTGATTTTTTGAGAAGAAGATGATCATGAGACATACTTGATTATAATTGAGAATCTAATATTTTAGTTCATAATAAATCAAGGTGATGAGTAGGAATTTATACCAATAAATTTAAATCCTTGTGTTTTCTGCATTTACACACAACATATACAAGTGAGGTTGTGAGATAAATGGTTTGGATCAAGACTGAATAATTCTATGAGTTTCAATTTTAATGGGAATACATTTATTATAGTTTTATGTGACCAGTTACACAAAACTCCCCTATCAGTGGTCCACTAATATTATGGAACATAATTTAGTATTAGATAAAACCAAGGTTCCCTATGAAATGATCATGATAAAGTGGATATATTAGTTGTTTGAAGTAAAATAGAAACTTATGGAAATTTTTTCCATCCCTAACAAGGTTAATTTGGAAGTTTCTTCTAAGACAATAACAAATAAAACAAAAAAAGTCATTGAATGTGAAGAGATTTGAGAATGGGGATGGTCACCGAATATATAAAATTTTACATTCTGGATTTCATTCCATCAAAACTAGTGATATGTATTCAGTATATGATGTAAGTTTAGGATTTTCAAAATTTGAAAAACATTCAAGTGATAAATCAATTCATGCTTTTTATTCATAATCAGTGGTTATCTAAAGATTACTCCATGTGAATTTGTACCCTAAATATATTTTTATATCAAGGAACTGAAAAATGGTAGATATAATCTATATAAATAAGTTGATTCAATTTAAATTCATTATTAATATATATTTTAATATGAAACACTCTCACATTTCTTATAAAAATTAATGATGAATTTTCCACACTTGTAAATGAAATAGTCTTTTTAATTGATTAGGAAAATAAAAGTTTCCTTTAAAATATAAAATACATTTAGTTTTATTGGATTAATGATTCATATTATTGGAGTATGAGAACAACACCATCAACATGATGTACCTTTATTCGAAATAAATTTGAAAATTCAAGATGAAGTAAAATTCGGACCCTCATAAAAAATCCAATAGAGTATGTTATTCCAATAAATCATCAACAGTTATTAACAAATAAAATAATTCTAATAGTTTTCTATAAAATATCTTGAGATAATTTGGAAAATCAACCATCTCTATCCTTTTCAAAAAAGAATCCCATAGTGAAAATAAGGTGGCTTTTACCAAATATAGAATTTAAGGATGTTCTAGACAAACGCAAAATTCAGAACCAACATGGATGAATTTTTTTTGAAATCCCACCAAAATTTTAAGGAATGATTTTATAATGCACCAAAAAAACTATTCCAAAAACCTATCCCTAGATAATAGGGCTCAAACGCTAAAAATAAAAGCATGTTATGCTGGCTAGAAAACATCAGAAGTGAAAAGAGCTAGATTAATTGGAAGGTATTGATTCTTATAGAGGTTTCGATATAGATAGTTTGATTATTATCATAGTAGGTTAATTTCTATGTGTTATACAAGGCCATATCATTGGGAAAGAAATGTTGATGAAAAGTAACAACCTACTATATTGACGAATACAACATTAAAGAATAAAAATTGGTCCAAAAAGAACATATTTTACACATTTTAATAGCTTCCGGATTTTTTATGTTTTTTGGTCATTGAGAAGATGAATTTTGGTACAATCCATCCAGATATAATTTAATTTCTAACAAAATGAAAGAACCCAAATAGATAGTGAAATGGGGGATGTAAGAAAACAAATCATTACTAGAAAAAATATATCATTCTATAATTCAAAGAAGGTTGATGGAGATATTCAATCCTCTTAGGGGAAAGAAAATGTATATAAAATCTTAAACTATTAACATGATTTCTATCCATGATGTCACAATGGACCGAATAATATCATTCTATTATGGTTAGAGAGGTCACACCATGTAATTTTTGAAATAATCCATTGAAAAAATCTACTTTGTACTAGCTGAATGAAATTATAACGTTAGTCAAAGAGATACATAAAAAGGAAATTGTGCTGGAGTTTTCCACTAATGAAGTTATTGAGAGGCTACACAAGAAAGTAAAGTCAAAATATAATGGATAATATTATGAATGGTACAAAAATGGAGGCCGTAATTATCATAAATTTATAAAATGGATACCAGCAACAGGAAATCATAAAGAATATAGAGAAAACACCACTAAACAAAACTAACACAAATTATTTTTCCAAAGAATTTATCTGATTCTAAGAAGAATAGATTATTGAAAAAATTTTAACATAAAATTAAATATAATATTTGAAGCATAAATAGGTATAGAGTTGGATTTCAATAGTTGTGAAATCATTCTTAAACCTCTTTCTCATGTTGATATGAAATTAGAGTAACTGCCTTATTCAGTAATGAATTTAGAGGAGCATAAAAATAGGGGAATCAAAGGAGAATATTTATTAAAATAATCCCATGAATGGGATCTAAAAATGAATACAATATTTCAGAAATAAATTCATTTATATGAATTCTATAAATTTGAAAATATTAAAATAAAATAATTTTTTGTGATATGATCTTCATTTTTCAAACTAAGTATTCATTTATAATGGTAAATTTATCAGGGGGATGATAAAATATCGGATTTTTATTACTTGGAAGTTGAAATATTTTGATATATATTTCAATATGTGACAACTTATTCTTGAATTTTTAAAACAAATTGCATGTTATTCCCCAAAAAGTTAAAAAAGGAAAATTGGTATCACATATTGAAATAGAGAGAGCCTTTTTCTAAACTATTTAGTCTTTTTATTTTCTAAAATGATACCACATATCATAGATACACTAAATTAATATGATGAACTACTAATATAAATTTTAATTTTATCTTGAAAATTATAATCATTAATCATTATTGAATTTATTCTCTCATTAAATTCCTATAGATAATTGAAACATGGGGAACTATATACCATACTTTCAAATGTTATTGTATTCAAAAATGTTATTTGGATTTATAAATTTCAATTTGTATCTGAAAATTTCATCACATTATCAAGTAGAACATATTTAGATCCATAAGGTGAGAGGATGTTTTTTTAGATCACCCAGAATAGAAAATTAATATGGGGTATAAATTTGAAGAACATCATCCCAATATAATCAAATTGGAATAATTTGACATCTCACTGGTATTTAGTGAAGTATAATATTTTAAGTGGTATCATATCCCAAGTTGTATCAAACACTATTTGGGGAGAATAAGGTGAAATTTGAGTAGTGATTCCTCTAAGATACCAAATATATTATTTTGAGAGAGAGAAAAGTGACCCTCAAATTTAAGGGGGGATAATTTCATCTTATTTTAATATATTTTAAATTATGATGAGAGGAATTTCATAAAATACTGGTGGATATTGAGAATATTTTGAATTAAAATCATAAAAAAAGTTGTAGATTAAAGAAACCAAATTTTTTTAGTTTTACTATTTTGATTAGTTTTGTCAATTTAATTAATTCCCAGATGACATGGGTGATAAATTTTAGAGTATCCACCCAATACAGAGTGATCTCATGAATTATGATTAATAAATAGGTGTTTGGTTCTTATAACACCTGGATAGAAATATTCCAAGCAACCCTTTAAATCATATGATTGGAAGATATGGTCTTTAATTTTATCATAAGTAGTAGAAGAGGTTGATTCCTACAAACAATAGTGATAAAATAAAATAGTAAGTTGGGTTTTTCACCTATACTAGATTATATAGTTATGGAAAAAATAATAGAAAAGGTTAAAGATTTAGAGAAGAACCTATTTGAATGGACATTCAAATTTGTGATACATTTTGATTCACTATGGTGTTTATTTTAATATATTTTATGTATTTAAGGGCCATTTTATGAGTTTTTAGAAGATTATAGTTAATGGTTTTAGTGTAAACATAGGTTAATTCATGAGAATATCCTTATGTAGTTCCATGTGACCATTATGTAAAGTTGGGTTTCAATGAACATTTCTTGTGTTGTTTGAGAAGTGCATGTTTTGGTTCAAACCATGTGAATCATTAAGGAAACTGTTTCAGTTCCTCTAGGTCGTGGTGTGATAGTTTGAATCATCGGAATGGTATGTTAAACAAGGAGAAAAGTATGTGAATCAGTTCTATAATTCCATAGTGTCATTTGGAATTGTTGGAACATAGTTATCTTAGTTTTATGGAAGAACAGGTAATTCATACCAGTAGGTTTAGTCTAGGATGTTAACTACAAAAGTTTAGTGCATAGTTTGGATAACCCTGAGACTTATAAAAAATCATTAAAAGCTAAAATTAAAATCATTCCCTATGTTAAGATTATTATTATTGTCTTACATTCCCCCCCCCCCAATCAAATGGATTAGGTTAATTTCCACTGCCAATATACTATTTTACCCCTTTCATTTTGGGGGACTCCACCTCTAATTCAATTGTGATCTTACTTTAATAATCCCCTTTTCTTATGGTTTCTCCATTCCTATAAAAACCGAAACATATCAAAATTTATTTCCCCTTATCCTATGAATCATAGGAGTTTGAACTTATCGGTCGGGGTGTTTTAATTTTATTAAATTTGGTTTAATTAGAATTTTATGGACCACTTTTGGCTTGTTTGAGTGTTCTATATCATCAACGATGGATTTTTCTTATTTACATTGAAATATGATTTGGTTTTCATTGTTGAAACATAAAATTATAACATTGAATTATTGTGAGTTTTAAAAAAGTCTATCTATTAAAATTATTCCTATATTTGTTTCCCATTTAGGGAAAAAAATTATTTCAACAGGATATAACCATTGGAATGGAATGGAAATCGATTCCGGGTGATTGTAAAATTTTCCAACTGGATTATAAAATCTTGTGAGTGCATTAAAAATAATTTTTCATTGTTGAATTGAATTTTTCATGGTAATTTTTTATCTAATGAATTTAATGCTAATTGTATGACCATATTAAAGTGTTAAAAAATATTTCACATGGTTTAGTTACATAAAAGGCGTTTGTTATCCCTTGTGTGAAATATTAGAAACAATTATAAAACCATTTAATTGTATTAAATGTGGTTTAAATGGATGTTTGAGTTCCAATTTTGGTTTGAAAATATTTTTAATAAAATTTATGTCAAGATTATATTGAGGAGGAATTTGAAAATAGTTTTTTATCATGGAATTTGAAGTGTGATTTTGAGTGACATGCCTAGGACATTATAAAAATGGGTTCCCATTGAAATGTGTGAGACCCACTTGATCCCCTTGATATTTTTTATGAATGTGGTGTATTTTGATCCTATGATTGAATGAATCATATTCATGAATATTTATATGATATATATGCTTTTATGTGTCTAGGGATGATTCATGTGAAGGTGTCATAGGTGAGGGATGTGTTATTTATTATTTTTTATATTTGATTCATGTAATGGTTCATTTTTTCTACAAATTATTTTACTTTTTAAGAGATTCATAAAAATATAATTGTTAAAATGTCTGAGGGAAACCCCTTGTTTAGATAATTGGTCAATTAGGGAGTGTCGCTTGGAAACTCTAATATTTTTAATTCAGATTGGGTAGTGGGACATTGATATAGAGACGCTTAATTTGTTCTCAATGTAGCGAAAGATCTATAAGGACATTTAATACAAAATACATCATTGAAACTACCTAGGATGTTGATAGGTTTAATACGGTTAGTATAGTTTAATTTTTTTTGTTCATGCCTTTATTAGTTGATATATAAGATAATGCCCATGTTTCTAGCATCTGATTTATTAATGTTTTAGGTGATTATTACATTGATTTTATTATATCCCCAATTTTGTATTATATATTATCACCTATGTACTTGTATTGGATTTATGTTTCTTTTTGTGTGATATGAAATCATATTTCCTATTTTTTTACATCCTTGTTTAATTTATGGATTTCTTTTACATTTTTAAAAATGAATTTATTAAATGATTTTAATGATTTATTGTGAAATTTGGTTTTCATATACCTTCAAAACAAATAATTAATGAATATGAATGGTTTGGTTCTTTAATGTAAAAATATGTTTTCCAAATAAATTTTGGTGTATTTTTAAAGTAAATAGTAAATGGTTTATTTTGGAAATATTATTATTTGAGGGTTTTGTGGAAATGGATCTCTACTGGTGTGCCTAGTATTCTTAAGAAAATGGTTTTTCTATGATATTTATGAAAACAATGGAAAATTGGAATTATCTATTATGTTTTGGAATTTTTATTTTGAAAGAGGTGTTTATGAAATAGATTTGAATTTGTATATCAAATTAATGGTTTGGAAATATGGGGTTTGGTTAAGAAGATCATTTTCCATGGTATTTTTATAATTAAAAAGAATCATTGAAATGGAGTTTAATCCCTAATTGGGAACATTTCTTATTTCCTTATTTATATGATTATTAAAATAGAATATTTTTATAATGAATTTTAAAATTTAATTTTTTGGATGTAATATAAAAAATATTTTATAAATTATGTGGATGGAGACCTGATAACTTTCTTAGCACAAACCTAAATTTTATAATTCTATGTCTGTTATTGATTGATTCTCCAAAATTGATCTTATATGGGTGAAATTAGGTTGGATAATAATTGCGGGTTATGAGGAGGTTCATAAGAGATATTTGGGGACCCCTTTCATTTTTTGTTTTTTATTGTAAAGTTTTTCAAATTGTTATTTTTCCTTTGATTTTTTTTAATCATTTCAGTTTTGAAATAATTTATTTATCACTTGTATGTTTTTTTGTTGATGCTCAATATTTCATAACTCTTATACGATGGATTATTTATTTTCACTTTTCTACATAGTTATATTTTTTTACGATGTATAAATAATTCCAAATGAATACTCTTTGATACCCATGCACTAGATTCCACACAAGGGGTCAAGAATGCCATCCAGGCCATATGAAAGACGGGTTCGAAAGCTTGGTGTGGTGGCCTTATAGGGTGATACATTAAAAAATGGTTTCATAGCCTAGGTATTAAAAAGGTATTACGTTATCTATGTTCAGAAGTTCTATTTATGGTATGGTTATTGTAGATAAAAAATTTTTGGGATTGGGGATTTAACAATTATGCTTCTATTATAGTAAACTTCTATTTTTAAAGAGGAAACAACATAATGATCATTGTTTTGTTCAAGAATATGTTTAGAAATTATATTCCCAAATTTTATGAATCTGGTTTCATTAAATTAATTTTAATTTTGAAATCCTCAAATAAAAATTAATTAATGGTGAAACATTTTGATTTTTTTAAAATCATTAATTTTTTAGTGAATATTAAAAAATATTGAATTTTCAAATAAAGTCATTTATTTACAATTAATAATGAAATTTAAAATTTTAATTATATTTTATCAGTTAGTATTAATGTCACATATGATACATTTTGTTTCTAATAAGTTAATTCGATTAAAAATTCATTATTTTGATATAAGTTGATTTTTATGCTTAAAAATGCATTTTAAAAAATCATTTCATTTCACTCATTAATATTGAATTTTATTTCAATCACTAATAGAAACTATATATTCATTGATTGAAACTATATTTAAATCAAAAAGATGAAATTTGGTATATAGGACCATTTTTATTTTTAGTCATTGGTAATATTAAATGTAGTAAAATTTGTCACATCCGTAAAGTGTAAATTTGTTAAAAATTGTTCAAAATAATTTGATGAGAAATATTTAATTCAACAGAACACTTGAATTAATTTTACTGTATTGGTATAATTCATAAATTACCATCCCAAATTTTAATATAATTAATTTTTATCCATTTTACATTGGATGTGACATTTATATTATTTTAAGTAATGAAAATTCAAAAGTTTTCATCTATTGATTTTAATTTTTTTATATTCACATACAAACAAGATAATGTTATGAATGATTATAAAAAATTATTTTGAATATTATTAGTTAATTATATAATGATAATATAAAGATAATTAGTGATGAAATAAATACCATAAATTCTAATACAATGCCAACACATTATTTATTCAAATAATAAAAAATAATAATTTCATAAAAACCCCTAAAAGTAATATTTTTTGAGTGATTTATTTATCCCCTGAATTTTATAGATATTTATTAAATATTAGGTATGTTTTCAATGAATATATTATAATTATATACTTTAATTCATGTATTTATTATCTAATTAAATAAATAGTGTCAATAGTGTCAATATTGATATTTTATAAAAAAAATATTTAGATAAATTATTTAAAAGTAATTAAAATATTATATAGGAAAATTATGATCGTAAATGGTATAAGATTTCAAAACATTTCAATTTATGATAAAATTATAACCCTATGAATAAAATTATAACGCATTCTGGTTGAAATATCAGTATAATGGTTATGGTTAAAATTATTAAAAAAATTAGTTAAAATAAAAGATAACGATTAAATTTCTACTTAAACCTATCCAAATATTATTTACAAAAATAATTTCCCACCACTATAACTATTTTATGCACTGTATATTATTTTACATGTTTAAAAAAGAAAAATTATTAATGAAAAGTAATTTTAAATGTTTCCTCCATTTTTGTCCATTCTCAAAAAAAAAATATTTTATTAAAAAAATTTCTTTTTTATGGAAATCTTTCATATCTAGATTAATATCCTGGTCATTAACTTTTCCATGAAACATTCAATTTCTTTTTATCATTATATGTTACATTTAAGTTAAATATCCATATTCATTGTATCATGGATCTTTTTATTTCATAAACTATAAGTTATTTCTTTATATGTTGTTTTACTATTTAATTTATTTTATAGACTGGTGAATTATTGATAATCCATATTTCAAACTCGATATAATTTTTTTTTATTGGGCATATTTTCCATGAATTAAATTAATCATTAGATATATAATTAATTAATTAGATATGCAGTGATGGTGGTGGCCATAATTATATTGTTGCTTGATTCATTGGCATCTCTCATGAGACAAATAATTTGACCAAATTAAATTATAATTTACTATCAATTTTAAACCATCATGGATAATGTTCTTGATTTAAGAGATGAAATGTTTTATGAGATCATGATATCCAATAGTATTCATTTTACTCATTGGGAATTTGGTTATTATTATCCACGAGAGTGATACATTGATATTACCCATGTATTCACATTGAGCTCATGTTATTGATTAAATGGAACGTGTTTTCATTTATTTAACTTGCCATATTAATTATTAGTTATTTACTCATGATATATTTCATCATATTAAAACTTTATATAGAATTTTTTATCACCTTTATTTTGTTAATTTTCACTAGGATAAGAAGAAGAATTATTTGAATGCTTATTAAGGATAAAAACTCTTTCTTTTTTTTTGGTTTAACATTTTATTACTAATATAAATTTTATATAATATATATATCTAGTTATATAAGAATACTATACTAATCAATCTAGGTTGATATAACCTGTTTTTGTATAGTAATGTATTAAATTAGACTCCGACTCTTTGATTCCACAATGGGGCTGTTACAGTCAGTTTCAATGAAAGTTTAATTGAAATAATGGGAACTAGATTTTAACTAAATTTTGCTTAAATGGGAATTTTGATAATCACTTATATTATATAAAAACATTTCCCATAAGGGGTATTTTTTATTTTGTCTCAATATTCATGATGATTATGATATGATCTAACTCAGTTGGTTCCATTATTTAGGGGCGGATCC
The DNA here is from genome assembly GCA_963277665.1 of Viscum album. Lineage (NCBI taxonomy): Eukaryota > Viridiplantae > Streptophyta > Magnoliopsida > Santalales > Viscaceae > Viscum > Viscum album. The sequence goes on from OY728128.1 coordinate 1,503,287,745, forward strand.
TAATGGATGAAAGAGAATGAATACATGTGGTCAATATAAGAATTTCCTCCCTGAGAAAGACAATAAATTTAGTGTTGTAAGTGATTAGACCATGGAAATATTAGGGTATCTAATAAAAGTTAAATCAAATGAAATTTTTCACATGAATAAACATAATGACACACTACATGATACAAAAATATTTGATAACTTCATACACTATATACCTCCATATTTTAGTGAAACTACTAATCCATCGGTAGCTGAAAAATAGGTCAAGTTTCTTGGAATGATATTTATCACCTTTGGATGTAATGAAAGGTAAAAGTTTTTGTTTTTAGTATATTTTATTAGTAGTGATTCTGATTGATGTTGTTCATTTATCTCGAATACTAAGGAGGAACAAAATATGAAATAAATTTTGGATATACTCTAAATTAGTGTTGTATGAATATATATTTCCCTTATGAAACAAGAACAGAAATGAATAGAATTGTCCTCAGATTAAAGTAATAAAAGGAAAAAAATTATGTGGGGGTGTGAGGATACATTTTTAAGAGAAGTTATTAATTATACATATTATATATTTAATCCAAAGATCGATATTAACTATTCATTTAATGTTTTTGATCAAAACCACCAAATAGTACTGGTTTCTTAATTTTTTTCATCATTTGATGAAATAGTATTTTGTTCCCTCAAAATAAAGAAGAAGTATTATATATACTAAAAATTAATTTTAAATAAAAAAAATAAGATTTTTTCTGAGAGCCATGAAAATTTTAAAACATCAAAGAATAAAAGGTGAAAAAAATTCCAGTCATATGAATATTTTGGAAGGAAATATTCTGGAAAATGCATGAAGGGCATGAGTTTTTCTTCCAAGTGCACAGATAGAGATCATCTAGATATTGAATGTAATGTAAAGAAATAAATCAATTATATATAGTGGACTAACTATTTATAAATGGGGAATTATTCACACCAATTCCCCATGAATTAAGGGAACATACCACAGAAGATACCAATGGGAGAAGGCCAAGATAATTTTATCACTATAGTTGACATTGATGTTCCATTGGATATTTTGGATGGTAATTATAGCCTCAAGATTATCAAATAAATTTTATCATTCTGGATCTTCAGAATAATTCGTATCTTATATATTTTATAATAAAATTAAATTTTTTCATAGAACCCTATGAATGAGTTGGTTAGTTAAAACCCATAGTGGAAGTCAAACCCCAAAAATAATGTTTCCTTCAGTTCCCATTATGAACCATAATCATTTGATGTTTTTAAACTTGATTATTATACATAATGTTTATTATTATATAATTCTTATTATGGATTTTATTTAAAAATATAAATAAAAAAATTATAAAAAAAGTAGTAAATTACTATATTTTATGGGGATATGGAATTACTTATCTTTAGAGGGTATACTTCCTCAATATAATCTTGTCTAGATCCACCTCTATTTTATCTTCTGAATAAGATTCCTATAGAGGAATAGAAAAAATAATCTATATATGAAAATTTTAATGTTCATACTGAGGATATAAATATTTTATTGGAATACATAGATGAATTTCTCGAGGAAATATGGAGATATAAATCAAGAAATATATATGATTTGATCCCTTGTATAAGATCTCAATCAAAGGCTCCCTATAAAATGGTCAGTGTCGAATTAATGTAGTTCAAAAAATAACTATAGATTTTTTTTTTCAAAAAAGTAATTATATTCCATATAATATCACCATTGGGATCTATTATTCTTTTAGTTAATAGTAAATATGGACTTATGGGGATTTGAATTATATATATTTAATTCAATTTTATTCTAATAAAGAATTAGTATCATCGTCCTCAAATTGTTGAATTATTCAATAAAATATATAGAGAACTATATTTTACAAAGACTAACCATCAGTCTTGGTATCATCAATTACATGTCAAGAAAGATGATATTACAAATATGGAATTTAGTATGATATATGGCAATTAAAAAATTTTAGAAGTTCCATTTGGATTGACATATGAACCCACTACATATATAGATCTAATAAATAGAGTAATCAATGAATATCTGAATATTTTTATTGTGGTATTAATTAATTATATATTTATATAAACTTAAATATTTTAGATTCATGAGAATCAATTTTAGATCATTCTTGATATTCTTATATAAAATGAGGTATATGGGAAATTAATAATTTCTAAATTCTATATTCTTAAAGATTATTTTCATGGATATATTTTTGAAAAGGATGTAATATTAGTTAACTTATAAAAAACAAAATTAGTTATAGAATGTACTATATAAAAAAATTATTGGGGTTTTAGTGTTTTGGGTTTTCTAGGTTATTATCTGTTATTTGTTCAATATTTTTCCTGATTTTCTGTCCTTTTTATCAAGATGAAATGTAAAGGGGTTATATCCTGATGTAAATATTAATATGAAGATATATTCAAAGAACTAAAGATGATATAGGTTAATTCATTGATTTTGAGTCAACCGTTAGGAAATGAGGTATTTGTTATAATTAGAGATATATTAATTAATGAACTTATTTGTGTCATTATCCAATATCATAAAGTTATTTATTATACATCATATAAGTTAATGATTCATGAATAGAACATCTAACCCATGATATTGAGTTGAGATCCATTATCTTTTATCTGAATATTTAGATACAATATCTCTATGGTAAAATATTTCAGATATACAGAGTCTATAAGAGCATAAAATACATATTATCACAGAATATTCTTAATATGAGGAAAAGATAACAAAATAAACAATACATGGACTATGACTAATCAATACAATACCACCCATGGAAGGAAAAAAAGGATAAAGATGTATTGAGAAAGAAATATTATGGATTCCTGGATAAAATGAGGATTGATAGGGATCATATATTAAAGAATTTGGTATAGATGAATATAGTGATTATTATGGAATCCTGATTTTTTTAAACATAAATTTTCATTACATTTTACACAGAGAGAATCATTAAAGTCTAGTTTCTTGGAAATCAAGAATAAAAACATGAAATCCTAAACACTCCTATAAATTCCCAATAAAAACTCCTTAAAAATATCATCCTATGTACAATTACTGTATCTCATAACTAAGAGACATACAATAAAAAGAAAGGGTCATTAGAAGGCCTAGTAAAGAAAGAAAGGGAATTATTTTACTTGTGATATCAATAAAAACATGATGAAAAACATAAAGACATGAGAAATGGAAAAATATGAATATAATAATAAAAATAACATGTATCATAACTTGAATATGTGGCTACAACATTTCATTTAGACATTCGGGAACATATCACTGAGGTATATCCCCAAGGTGTTATAAAAATTACTAAGTTTATTCACTAAGGTATCGTGAAACTTGTCATCTCTAAAGATTAATTTTTTACCCAATGCATTGGAGAACTATCAGGGTTCACACGTTATATGTCTTTAATTTCATGTTATCCACATAGATCATAAATAGAAATTCCATAAATAACACATAGATAATAAAAGAAATGGGTTCATTTCAAAATTGTGACATTTTAATAGTTCTTAAAAATAAGATCATTTAGTCATTTATAACCAATGGAAAGGGAGTGAGGGTACCATGTATGTCAATTCCAGAATCAAATATTTCATTTTGGTATAACTATGAAAACCTATATAAACGAAATAGGTATGGGTATTCACATATATAAATAAGATAATTTCTTGAGATAAAGAGAGAGAAATTTTGTGACAAAATTCCTACAACATAGTGGCTATATAACTTGGTTTTAGAAAAAAAAATAAAAAGAGAGGTTACAAGAGTAACCAACTCATTAATAACTTATAATAAAGTATAAATACTGAATAACATGGATATAGGAAAATTTTATGGAAATTTTAATGAAATACCACATGGAAAGGAAACATGAAAGAAAAGAGAATATGTGATTCCTTTTACGAAAAATTTGGCAGTCTAACAGCGTCGTATAAAAATTCAGAAAATCAATTGATAAGAGCGGAAAGTGTCTCTCATAATTTGGACATTAAATACACAGTATTATGGATATAGAATAGCAATCCCCCACATAATAAAATGATACTATAAGACATAACATAAAGCATGACATGACTAAAAAGAGGAGGTTTAGAGATTCTCTTACCGATTTGGTAACTTTCGAAACGTACACCCCTTAAAAGAAGGATCATAGAATTAATATGTAAATACCCATAAATTAAATTATATTACACAAATATTAAAATCATGGGTAGTACATAAACCATCCAAAATGAAATATTGGAAAATATACCATGAATCTCACATGAAAAAGAAGTGAGATGAAAATCACTTACCACATTGTATTCAATCGAATCATATGACCAAAAATTAATAACCATAAAAAGAATCCCATAATAGCATGAATATAAAGATAATTTTGATAATATATATCCAATGTTAGTACACAATACACCACATTCTATTAATAAGTGGTGAACAATGGAAATCTCATGAAATTAAAAGTGAGATAAGAATCCCTTACCATGTTGTAATCAATCAATTCGTATGACCAAAAGTTAATAACCACCAAATAATTCACAGAATAAAATTTAATTAAATGAGATTAATGATAATATATATCAAATTTAAGTACACAATACACCATATTAAATATATTATTGTTGAACAATGGAAATCTAACAGAATTAAAAGTGAGATAAGAAACCCCTTACCTCGTTGTAATCAATCGAGTCATATGACCAAAAGTTAATAACCACCAAATTATTCACATAATAAAATGAATATAAATATAATCATGATTATATATATCAAATGTAAGTACAAATTACACCACATTAAATAAATTATTTGTGAACAATGAAAATCCCACTGAATTGAATGTGATTTAAGAAACCCCTTACCTCATTGTCTGAATTGACTCGCTCGTATGTTCCTTGTTCTTAATGAATAATAAATTGAAGTTAATTTATAATTTCATAAGAATATTTTTCAATTTTATTATTCCTTTTATATTAATTATTACCATTATATAAAAATTAGGTAATTTTTTTGAGCTCATATCAAACATTTGGTCAATGTTCAGAACATGAGTCAAAAATGACCATGTTATAATTATAAATTGTCCCTTTGGTCAAAATTACATTATCTATAGAATGATATTCATCATCTAGATTTCATATATATCATATATATCCTGTATATATTTTTATTTATAATAGTACATAAAATTTGGAAATACAAAATGCAATTCACCGTTCATGGAGACAGTAAGCCATACGTACGCATAAATGCTACTTTCATTTCTATTTCATGTTTTAATGAAATGAAAATAGTTATTAATAGGTATATTATAATTTCAGTATAATATGTATGTCATATATGTTACATAATTTCATAAATTCTATCCCTTATATGTTCCACGTATGGTATGAATGAGTCATATCTCTTTGAGGGGGTGGTAGTCCGCACTTTCTCAAATGAAATTAACGCATTTACCCATTATGGGAACTGTAATGGTATGCTATAAAAAGAAAAATACATAAGCATAAATAAAAAATAAATAGAATATATATCACATATTGGTACAGTTTTATCATAATGGCCACCATGAGAGGCGGTAGGAGATAATTGAGCAATCATCGTTTCGCAAGGCAGTAGTTCAGCGTCTACTGAAACAATATGTTCTTTACCCATTAGATGGAGGTGTGTTTATGTGTTTCTCGATTACTTCTCATAAAAAATCATTTTATATTGATGATATTTTTGTTTTTTTTAATAAATAAATAAAAATAGTTTAGGGGGTTTGAGAAATAAAATAAAACAAAAGAACTTAAAACACTATATTACCTTTAAATCGGGTAACTCCCTTTGGTTTGAACCAAAAAGGTTTCTTGAAGTGCTTTTTGCCTAATGTAGGGCTTCTTGAATGAATATAGGATTCTTGGGATCTTATTGAATTAGATTTTGGATGATCCAAGGGTTTGATAAGTGTGATAAATGGGTAGGAAGTGAGGGCTTCTTATAAGTGAGAGGAGGGGCTCTTTAGGAAATTTTGAAAATATTATTTTATTATATAATGGTTTTCAGTTTATAAATGTCCAAAAATAATTAAAGCCTAAGATATGGTTCCCATGTTTAATATAAAATTGTCCAATAATAATTGGAAATTTATTGGATAATTTTTTAATTTTTATCTTCTTATTTATTCAAATCATCCATTAATGACGTAAACACTGCATCATCATTGTGTGTCATAAATAATTTTATTTTTATGATGTCAAAAAATTATAAACAAAATCCTTGGATGTAGGAAATTTTTATATATTTCTAATGAATACTTATATTCTAAAGTATAACTTATATAACGCCTTGTAAAATTGTTTTAGTAAAACAATATATGTTTATGATATTTTTATTTTTACTTTCAATAAAAAGTTATTGATGTCATTATATTTCCCATGTGGCTCCAAGGAGCCCCAAAATTTACCCATGGATATTCAAGATCGTACATTACTCATCCAATAATGTTAGGAAAAGTTTAAAGTTAATTGTTTATTAGTATAACATTATTTTACCTTAAATTTCCCTAATTACATTTAATCGTGGTTACTAAAAGTCAAAAGTTATTATTCACCTAAAATTATTTAATCCCATTGAACAAAGTATTACATAATAATGAAAAACATTTATGTTGTATTTTTGAAATTCAATTCATAGAAGTGGTAAAATTTCATTTAAATGAAAATGTCAGTTTTCTAACTAATACTTTGTGGTTTCACTATTCATCAAAAATTGAAGGTTTTCATAAAAACTCCAAAGATTCACTCTAAGTTAAATTTGATTTTCTGAATTCAAAAATGTTGTCTATTTTACAAAATTTAAAACATAAGAGTTTCACTAATTAATATTATAATTAATTCCCATATTCGAAACAAAAAATTGTGTTTTTAAGAAATAATAACCATCAAAAGATAGGTACTCTTTAATGTCCAATTTCAAAGTTAAATTACTTCCAATGTCCTACATTGGGTTAAATGGTAAAACATTTATCTATTTACACTATAAAACCAATTTAATAGATAATCTAACCATATAAATATATTATATTAAAAGACAGTTGTGAAATAAATTGCATCATTTTTTTCACTATTCATTAAAAATGAACATTATCAGAAAAATATCAAAATTTCAACCAAAGTAAATTTTGATGTCTCGATTCTAAATATGAACATTATTTTGTGAAATATAATATGTAAAAGTGACAAATAATATATTTAAAAGGGTTTACTATCAAAAGGTGGTAAATGGCCCTTTTTATGTAAATTATGCTTAAAATTAGATTCATTTACATTTTAAGCCAATGACTTTTATTGGATGAATGTGAAAACATTTAACAAACATATATTATCATATTTAAGTTAGTTATATTAATTATTTCCAATAAAACGTCTAGGTTTTAACAACCATTTAAAATAATAATATTATATTATTAGTGTGCGACATAAGATTTCAAAGAAACTCATTGTTGCGTTGCAGGTACACCGTTGAATATAGTATCCCCTTTAAAATAAAATTAATATTTAATTAAAAAATATAAATAAATATGAAAATGTATTATTATTTATTTTATTGAGATGTTACATCCTTCCCCCTTTTGGAAATTACATCCTTGAAATTTTAAAATTGCGATTGGAAACTTCATTGAAATCCCCACATTGGAAAAAGTGCCGTCAAAAATATCACTTTAAAAGAAAAAAAGAGAATTACAAAGCTCACCCGAGTTAACCCATACTATTATTCCATGTATGAAAACATGGATATTGAAGAGAAAGAAAACGGTCAAGTTCTGATGGAGAGTGATAGAGAACATGATTTGGAGAAAGTTAACCACCGGAAAATCACAAAATTATTATGTGTCAATTGGTCTTTGATTACGTAGTAGGAAACGTAAACCAAAAATGTTTTTGATTTACATTATTTTTCTTAATTTTTAGGAATTAGTTTACTACAAAAAATAAAAAACATAAGGAAATAGACTTTCCTTCAAGTAGAGTTTCATCCATTGATATGTTTCTACCAATACTAATCTTTTCTCCAAACTGTGAGCATTCAAAAAGACTTGGTCGCATAAAAATCAAAAGAATCATCTTCCATAGAATAACATAATTCACAAAAGAAGAACTATATATTTATTGTGTCTTTAGAAATCAAATAAAACCAAAATGGTTTGTATGATATCATATAATCCCCTAAAATGATCATCCATTATAAAGATAAATACGACTATTAGTCTCTAAAATTCAACAAAAGTACCCAAAGATCAAGAAATAACATTAAATACACAATCATCCATAAAATTCATCAAAATAATACAAAATAATATTAAAACCCCAAACTCATAAGGATTTAATCACATAATCTTCCACAATAAATCCTAACATTTATCTCTAAATAACATTGACTACTATTAAAGTCTCATACTAAAGTGTAATTAACCTAATAACATATTCTATATGCTAGTATAATCAATTTCTATAAATAACCCAAATCACCATATGTCCTCAATAAATACAAATATTCTTACGAAATAAAAATTTCAACCATTCCTCCCCAAGTGAAATCCTGTAGTATTTTATTTTCCTTAGGCATATAGTATTCCAAAAGAGAAAACATTTTCCAAAATAACATTTATCATTTAATCCCCAAATCATTTTCCGATACTAAAGATATCCATTTGATAAAACATTAGTTCCCAAAATAAAATTATTCTTGATCTATAAAATAATTTAACTAAAAAATATATATCATACTAACCTGGGACTTCACAAAAGGAAGTGGTTGGTGATAAAACCCAATCGCACATTGGTTGTGGGTTGGATTCCCACAACTGTGTCCGACGCGATGGTTTGTCACACGTTCGGCGTGTTTTCCTTTTTATAAAACTCAAAAAAAAACCCTAAAATGTTTTAACCTTAATGGTTTTCTTATTCCTTTCATTTTCATCCCAACACATTAAGATAGTTATGCTCGTATGCAAACATGGATATATTTTCTTGATAAACCACTTACTCAATACTCACCAAAATAATAGGAAGTTTTCTTATATTTAAACATTTCTATAGGGTATTCATGAAGTTTTCATAGCCGAATTTCCATAAATAACTAAACTATCGTTTGATACAAACTATGGAATCCTGTCATTTTAAATCATAACTTTTCATTACATTTTACAAAGAGAGGATCATTAGTGTCTAGTGTCTTAGAAATAAAAAAACATGAAAACATGAAAAATCCAATAAATCCCTTGAAATGATTCTTTAAATTTCCATCCTATTTAAAATTACTACATCTCATAACCTATAGACATAGAATCAAGGAAAATTGTGAGAAGAAGGCCTTGTGAGGAAAGCAAGGGAATTAGTTTACTTGTGATATCAATAAGAACATGATGAAAAACATAAAGACATGATCAATGTTAAAATTTTAATGGAATAATAAAAATAAAATGTATCATAACTTGAATATGTGGCTACAACATTTCATTTTGACATTCATAAACATATCACCATTGTACATCCCCAAGGTGTTATAAAAATTACAACATTTATTCACCAAGGTATCATGAATCTTGTCATCTCTAGAGATTAATTGTTTACCCAATGCATTGGAGTACTATCAGGGTTCACCCTTAATATGTATTTAATTTCATGTTATCCACATATATCATAAAAAACATTTCATAAATAACCCATAGATAATAAAATAAATGGGTTCATTTCAAAATAGAGACATTTAAAAAGTTCTTAAAAATATGACAGTTATGTCATTTATAACCCCTGGAAAGGGAGTAAGGGTTACATGTATGTAAATTATAGAATAAAATAAATCATTTTTTATAACTACTAACACCCATATAAACTAAATAGTTATTGGTATTCACATATATAAAAAAATATAATTTTCTGAGAGAAAGAGATTGAAATTTTGAGACGAAATGCATGCATCATAAGTGCTATGTAACATGGTTGTAGAAAATAATCAAAAGAGAGCGTAAAAGAGTAAACCAATCATAAATAAATTTTAATAAAGTATAAACACATAATAACATGGATATAATAACAATGTATGGAATTATTATTGACATACCACTTGGAATGGAAACATGAAAGAAAAGAGAAGATGTGATTCCATTTACGAAAAATTCAGCATCCTAACGACGTCAAATAAAAATTCATAAAATCAATTGATGAGAGTGGAAAGGTAATCTCTTCATTTTTAGATGATATTTAAAGATTTAAGAATATATAAGAACAATACCCCACATAATAAAATGGAACTATAAGACATAACATAAAGGAAGTCCTGACTTAAAAGAGGAGGGTGAAATATTTCCTTACCGATTTTGTATCTTTCGAAACGTACACCACATGGAAGAAGGATAATATAAAGAATATGTAGATTACAAAAAATTAAATTATATTACACAAAGATTACAATCATGGTCATTACATAAACCACACAAAAGTAAATGGTGGAAAATACACCATGAATTTCACATGAATAAGAAGCGAGATAAAAATCCCAAACCACGTTGTATTCAATCAAATCATATGACCAAATATTACTAAACACCAAAAGAATCATATAATTACAAGAATATAAATATAATATTGATAATATATATACAATGTTAGTACAAAATACATCACAAGCTATAAATAAGTGGACAACAATAGAAATCTCACAGAAATAAAAGTGAGATAAGAATCTGTTACCACGTTGTAATCAATCGAGTCATATGACCAAAAGTTAATAACCACCAAATTATTAATAGAATAACATGAATATAAATAGAATCATGATAATATATATCAAATGTAAGTACACAATACACCACATAAAATAAATTATTGGAAAACAATGGAAATCCCAGAGAATTAAAAGTGACATAAGAAACCTCTTACCTCGTTGTAATCAATCGATTCGTATGACCAAAAGATAATTACCACCAAATGATTACAAAAATTACATGAATATAAATATAATCATTATTGTATATATCAAATGGATTTTCAAAATACACCACATGCAATAAATTATTGGTGAACAATGGAAATCCCAAAGAATTAAAAGTGAGATAAGAAACCCCTTACCTCGTTGTCCGTCTTGACTGACTCGTATGTTCCTTGTTCTTATGTAATAATAATCATAAGTTAATTTATAATTTACATAAAATGTTTTTCAAGTTTATTATTATTTTTATATTACTTACTACCTTTATATAACAATTAGTTAATTATTTGAGCTTATATCAGACATTTTGTCAGTGATCGAAACATGGTTCAAAAATGAACGCGTTATAATTATAAATTGTCCATGTGGTCAAAATTCATTTATTTATAGAATTATATTCATCATTTAGATGTCATATATATCATATATATCCAGTATATATATTTACATATAATAGTATATAACATTTGGAGATAAGAAATGAAATGCACTGTTCATTGAGATGGTAAGTCCTATGTACGCATGAACGCTACTTTCATTATTATTTCATATATTAATGAAATGGAAACGTAGTTATTCATTGGTATATTAGAATTTAATTATAATATTTATGTAATATTTGTTAAATATGTTCCTAAATTCTACCCTTTATAAGTTCCACATATGGCATGAATGAGTCATATCACTTTGACGGGACGGTAGTCCGCACTTCCTCTAAGGAAATTATCGCGTTTATCCAATATGGGAACCATAAATGTATGAAATAAAAAAGAAAATACATAATAATAAATAAAAAATTAATATTATATATATCATATATAGATACAGTGATATCATAATGGCCACCATGAGAGGTGGTAGGAGATAATTGAACAATCATTGTTTCGTGAGCCTGTATTTCGCCGTCCACAGAAACAGTATGTTCATTTCCCATTATATGGAGGTGTGTGTAAGTATAGATAGAATAATTAAAATAACAACATCCTTTTATATTTAGTATACTGGTGTTTTTATAAAAAAAATGAATAAAAATATGTTATTTCGTTGGAGAAATAAAATTAAACAAAAGAACATAAGAGAAGCCATTACCTTAAAATCGGGTAACTCCCTTTGGATTGAAACAAAAGGGTTCCTTTAAGTTCTTTATGCCTAAGGTAAGGATTCTAGGATGAAGAGTGGGAAATTTTTAGATTATTGGTGAATATTTTGGATGAGTCAAGGGCTTTAGAATTGTGAGAAATTGCTAGTAAGTGAGGGATTTTTATAAGGGAGTGGAGGGGCTCTTTTGGAAAGTGTGAAAATATTATTTTATTATATAATTATTTTCTGTTTCAAAAGGTCCAAAAATCATTAAAGTCAAATATAAGGTTCTTATGGTAGATATAAAATCATCCAATAAGAATTGGACAAGTTTTGGTTATTGTTTTAATTTTTATCTTCTTATTTATTGAAGTCATCCATTAATGACGTTAACATTGTATCATCATTTTGTCATAGTTAATTTTATTAATTTGTTGTCTATAAATTATTAAAAAATTACCAAGATGTAGGAAATATTTTTATCTTTTTATTTAATACTTATAGTCCAAAATATAACTTATATAACCCCATGTAAAAAAAATAGTAATAAAAGACATGTTTATGTCATTTTTATTTTTACTTTAAATAAACAGTTATTAATGTCTATATCTTACCCAAATGGCTTCATGGGCCCCCAAACTTGACTCAGGGACTTTCTTGGTTGGAATTTACTCATACAATGAGGTTAGAAAAATTTTAATGTTAATTTTTTATTGTTATCACATTATTTTTACCTTAAATTACTCTAATAACCATTAATCATGGTTAATAAAAGTCAAAATTTACTCTTCACCAAAAAAAATCATCCCATTAAACCAAATTTTACTTAATAATGAAAACCTTATATGTGGTATTTTTTAATTCAATTCAAATATGTGGTAATATTTCATTTAAATGAAAAATTATGTCTTTTAACTACTACTTATTTGTTTCAATATTCATAAAAAATAATTGGTTTTCATAAAAATTCCAAATATTCACTCTAAGCTAAATTTGATATTATAAATTTAAAAATGACGTCTATTTTACCAAAATTCAAAACATACAAGTATCATTAATTAATTTTATAATTAATTCCCTTTGTCAAAACAAAAATCATGTTTTTAAGAAATAATAACCATCAAAAGATTGATACTTGTTAATGTCCAATTTCAAAGTGAAATTACATCCAATAGACAAAATTGGGTTAAATGGTAAAAATATAATCCATTTAATCTTTAAAAAAATTAAAAAGATAATCAATTGATATAAATAAATTAGATTAAAAGGCATATTTGAATTAAAATACATCATTTTCATAATATTAGTTAAAAATGAACATTATCAGAAAAATATCAAAATTTCATCCAAAGTAAATTTTGATGTCCTGATTCTAAAGATGAAAATTATTTTGTCAAATATAATATGTAAAAGTTAACAATCTAGATTTAAAAAGGATTCTCCATCAGAAGGCAATAAATCTTAATTTTAAAGTAAATTTTTCTTAAAATTAGATTCATTTACATTTTAATCCTCTGAATTTTATTAGATGAATGTAATAACAATTAACAAACATATATTATCATATTTAAGTTAATTATATTAATTCCTTCCAAGACAATGACTAGGTGTTAACTACCATTTAAAATAATAATATTATATTATTAGTGTGCAACGTAAGATTTCAAAGATACATGTTGTTGTGTATCAGGTACGCCATTGAATATATAATCCCATTTAAAACAAAATTAATATTTAATTCAAAAATATTAATAAACATGAAAATGTAATGTTCTTTATTTTCATGGTATGTTAAATTTTTTAAGGAATATAAAACATCAATCATCTTTTAAATAGTTTCTAAACTATGTCAATTGGAGAAGATAAAAATTTCTCATCTGGAAGAAGATAATTTTCAATATGAAATTAAAGTTGTGAATTGTGGGAAATTGGTATCCTTGGTACATGTAGATATCTTTCAGAAATTTTAGAAGAGTATTTGTGTTCCATCTACACATGGGCTGAAAAGGAAATTATTAAATAATACTCATATCTTGAATTTATTTTTACACACTAGTATCACCATGATGTATAGAGATTTGAAGTATCATTTTTTGGTGGTATAATATAAAGTATTAAATTTAAAATTATGTGTTATGATGTTTGATTTCTGAACATGTGAAGGTTATGAGATATCATCCTTGAAAATTTATGTAACCACTAATTATTCTTTTATGGAAATTGAATGATATTACTATGGAGTATGTCATTGGATTACAATAGACACATTAAAATAATGATTTAATGTGGGTTATTATATATCACCTCACCAAATATGAAACTTTCTTTACTATAAGTGGAGTTTTACCTCCATAGTTACATGAATGAATCTATATAAAAAATTTGTAAGTCATCATTTTGCTCATTTATCAATTGTGTTTGATGATGATCTATGTTTTTTATAATTATTTTTGAAAAGCATCAATAAGGATCTAGATAATGAAATACATTTGAGCATTACATTCACCCACAAACATATAAGTTTTCTGAAATTACTATGTAAACATAAACAGGTATGTTTTGTTCAATATCACTTTACTTTTAATGAATTTGGGATAATTATTTACCTTTGGTGATCTTTTCCCATATTAATAGCATCAATTCAAGTATTCAAATTTTGTCGAACAAAGAATTATATTGAAAAAGATGTCATAAATAAACATGTTATGATGAAGTTGGTGAAAGAATGATTTTGGGCCAAGAACATATTTAGAAGACAATGAAGAATGTAAATACATTTCAAGACAACATAAAAGTATCTCATTGAAAGAAAACATGATATATCCATAATTAAATGGTTGTTTTGTAATTTTATGTGGGAGATCACATTTTTTTAAATATATCTCTATGGAAGGGTGTTATAATATTATTTAACAAATAAAAACTAATGCCCACATTTTTCAGACATTTTTGAATTATATAAATAATTTCATCTACTTCTAAACTTTTGGAAACACAACTTATCCTCTATAAAGTACATGATGTGCTCTAAAACTCTTCATTGAAGAATTAAATTACATATCCAATGCTTATTCCCACAACTTATGAAATATACAATCTATCTGGTTTATCTTTTTGAAAAGATACTATCCTAATTGTAGACACTAGAGAACAACTATTGAGGAATCAAATAACTAGATCAGGTCAGGTACATTAGAGAGGTCATAATATAGAAAAGGTGACATGAAATCATGAAGTAATTATGATCAAGAACAACCAAAAAATATTAATGATGTGATATTCTGGATATTTTGAGGATAAAATATTTTGTGGAGGGATGAATGTAACACAAGAGTATCAATTATAGTATGTTTTTATTTTTGAAGAAGAAAATGTACAATACACTGAGTTTTATTCAATAATACGATAAAAAACTAAATTATTAAATTTCATAAATTAAATTTCATTAAATTAATTTCAATTTTATAAAAATTATTTCAAAATTAACATAGGGTGAAATTTTTTCTCTTTTGTTAAATTATTAATTTTGTAGTGAATGGAAAATAATTTTTATTTTTAAAATAATGTCAGGTATTTTCAATAAATAAATAATTTAAAATCCAAACTATATTTTTTATTTAGTCTTAAACAAACATATGATCCATTTGGTTTGTAATAATCCAATTTAGTCAATAATTTTAATGATTTTGATATTAGTTATTTTTTTTGAATAAAAAATCATTTTTCTAAAAATCAAATTAGTTTATTTCAAATATTTATAATAAAATAAATTAATAAAAATTTGGAAATTAAATCTTGAAAAATCATACCATATTTTGAAATAGAAGAACCATATATTATAAATCAACTTGTTTTTATTTTTAGGCAACAAGAATAGTAACAATGGTAAAATTTAACACATCAGTAATGGGTACAACTATAAATTTTGATTAAAAATAATGCGATAAGGTATTAAAAATAAACCCAAAACCTGAATATATTTGATATAAGGGATTAATTGGTCCATATACATACCAAAAAATAATATATGTAATTGTTATAATCCATTTGACCTTGGTAGTAACCTTTATTTTATTTTATGTAATGAAAACTCTAAAATGTACTTAACTTGATTTTAATTTATTTTATATATTAACATAATGATTATATTATCTTATGAATGAATATAAAATTTTATTTTGAATATATTAATTTTATTTTTCCCATGATATTTTTTTTAATTTTTATTGATGAAATAATTACCTTAAGGGCTTATGTAATACAGACATAGTATTTATTGAAATAAGAGAAAATTTAAATAAATTATTTTAAAAAAACTAAAATTAATTTTTTTGTGTGATTTACAATAATCCAAGAAATATATATATATATATTGAATACCAATTAAATATTTTTTAAATTATATATTATTACTACATTTTTGTCTTGATGTCTTTAAATTCATAAAAAATAAATAGTGTCAAATCTATCATTATTGATATTTTATAAAGATATATTTTGTTAAATTATTTAAAAATCATAAAAATTATAAAATTAGATAATTTTGATAAAAATGATCTGAAATTTCATCCATTTTTCCTTAATTGAAAATTTTATTTTATATGTAAAATTATAACCGATTATGATTGATCATTTTGTTACTATGGTAATGTTTACAAAAAATTAACGAATGTGTTAATCTAAAAGAGAGGATTTTAAATACCAAATAGACCTCTCAAAATTTTATTTGTTTAGTGTATTTGAACTATATTCACTATTATATTTCCAATCATTGAGATAATATTCCACTTTCAGAAGAATATGAATTTATTTTGTTAAGTACCTTTATTAATTACATGTGTGTACATTCATTCACTATAAAAAGGCAACAAAAAGAGGATAAAAACTAAACCAAACCTAGAAAAATACAAGTATAAACATATTTATCTATGTTATGGAGGTTCTTATATTCCAAAAATATCTACCATAATGTCCCTAAGAAGTAATATAAAGGATGTTGACCTAAAAAATGTAATCATTTTAACCAAGCTATTTATTTTTTACTTATTCTTTCCCAACCTTCAATTATATAAAAAAAATTATATTAATATAATAAAATTATCTTTAATATAATTAAATTTTATCATATTCAAAGAATAATATTTATCTATCTCTATTTCCATTGAATTGGATAATAAACAGTCATTCATGTGTATTGTAGACTACTGCCTCATGAATCGATAAAATTTATTTCCCATTACCATCTCACATGAATATAAATAATGACATAATTAATAAGAATGTATGGTATTTATGACATAATAAATCATATGAAATTATAATATCTTATCTACAATATTGCCTTCAAATCTGTTGGATAATGATAACATCCCTCGTGTGTATGTGGACGATGACCTCCATGATGCAATGTGATATATTTATCATTTACTCATTATATGGATGGTAATAATGATATGCTAAAAAATATATGTGACATATAAAATATAATAA
Organism: Viscum album; assembly: GCA_963277665.1. NCBI lineage: Eukaryota > Viridiplantae > Streptophyta > Magnoliopsida > Santalales > Viscaceae > Viscum > Viscum album. The sequence continues at coordinate 1,503,305,353 of OY728128.1, forward strand.
TGATTTTGTAGTGTTTTTATAATATTTACCTTTCTTTCAATCCATCCTTCAAAAATGGAAAACAATATTCAAGCAGATAAATGGTCTACTATCTCCATTGACAGTATATTTCATGTTTCTGTATCTATAGTTTATGAATGAATCAATATATCTATATTGTTAATATATAATATTTATATAATTAATAAAATTATATGGATGATTGAACCATCAAAATTGTACAAGGACCAAAACTTATGAATCAAAAAATACAAGAAAAATGATGATTTTAGCACACATAATAACAATAATATTAATTTTTTTTAAATGGATGGCTATTAAAATTTTATAAATGTATCATACAAGAAATTATAAACATTTATAGGGTTATTTTTTCTAATTATAGGAGATATAAATTTATTACATATGATTTTTAATGAATTTACAATGAAATTCGAACATGAGGTAAGGTATTTTATCACAATTTCCCCACCATTGAGACATTATTGGTATTACACCCCAACATATTTTTATAAGGTTTGTATAAAAAACATTTTAGTTATATACCACGAATATCAAGTTATTCATGTTTATTAATGATTCAATTCATGTGGGTCTTTGAATATTTATTTTTGAAATAAAATTAGATCTTATTCTTGTTTTTTGTTAGCAATATTTTTCTTCATTATCCATACTTACCAAAAAAAATTAAAAAAGTCTTATTTTATTACTAAAAATATTTTTGAATGATATTTTAAATTGTCCTTGATTTTTTAAATAGTTTCAAATAAATATTTTTTGTTTTTTCTATAAAAGATAATTTTCAATATTCTTAATAGAAAGATAAATTATTTTTATTAATATTCTCATGATTTTTTATATACCCCCTTTACTGATTTTATATGAAATGTTCATATTTTTTGTGAAATATTAATGTTTTAATACTAAGAATAATTTATGATCATTTTTTAGAAGTAGTCCAATTGAGTCAGTTTACGATTTTAGTTATACATCTCAACCTAATGATACAAATTATGTGGTTCTTGTTTTTTAGGATTCCTAATTCAATATAAAACCTTTAATTAGAAGGGATCATTGGCTATTTCTTTTATTTGAAGGCTCATAAGGACCACACAAGAGGTCCTATAGAATCTGTGAAGAAACTAGACCAGTCATGAAGATTGAATTACTGGGATCAATATAGAAGTTAAAATTCTTTCATTCTCTTTAAAGGCTCGGGGGAAAATGTGAGGAGTCTTGGTTGAAGCTTTCAAGGCCCAAATCCAAAAACAAGGGGCCCAACATATGCTTTGATGTCCAACCCATCGTTCTGGATGAGAAATACTATCAGTACAGTATTCATGACATATCACATGATGTATGCATCCAATCAAGCTGAGATGTTTCTGTGTGAAAGGGTAAATATAGTTGGCCGACTTTGTTGAATAAATCATTTGGTTTTAAGGCCTCTTCATTTTCAAAAACCCTTTCACATTTTGGCCATCGAAAAAGCATGGATTGAAATGGACAGTTTAACTTTGTTTAATCAAGTGGCCATAACTTTGTTTCCTTAAGTCCAAATGACTCCAAATGTTTAGAGAGGTCGTCCAACATTATTATCTACAACTCTAAAGAATGAGATATCTCGATATTCAGCTGTATGAATACCCAAATTGGTAATGCAATTGGAGGGACATATTGGGAATGAAAATAGTCCACTTCCTTGGGCTATAAATGCATCCCCCTCCTATACTTCAAAGGGATTGGAATTTCAGAAGATAGGAGCACATATTGGAAGGACCAAATCCTTGAAAAAGTCTTGGGAGAACCTTCCATACTCATGTTTTCACTTGAGATACCTTTCCTCCTCTCTTTGTTTCCATTCACTTTTGTGTTGTTCTTTGTTTGTAATCTTGTAAGTTTGTGTTTTGTAATTATGTTTAAATGCAAGTTCCTTCTTCAATATCTCTTATTCTCATCCAACATCTGTAGTTTAATATTAATATTCTTAAAATTGTTTAAATACAGTTGAATAACCTTCCCTTATTTTGCTTCCTCATTCAATCGAAAGTCTATTTTTTTAACTCTCATCATTATTCGTGTTTCTGTGTTCGATGTACCGCTCTTTTCTTATCCGTTTATTTTTCTTCTCTTGTTAATTCATAATCCTAAATAAATAAACCAGATTAATATTAATATCAATGTATGAGTAAATATATTATTTGGTTGAGTCAAAATTTAGGTATTTTAAGTGATTGAGAGTATTTTATCGATGAATATTCTTTAATTTAACATTGTGTATGTTGGACTTAACATGTCATGGATTAATGAATTGTTTTTTTAACATGTGGTTTCCATGGATTATTGGAACTATAAATAAACTACCATAAATCAGCTCGGATTGAGATTAGAACCCTATGTTATGTTAAGGCTTGGATTAAAGCCTTAACACTTAGTAATTCCAATCAACATCATCTTGCGAAGTGGGTGTTAAATTAACTGCAACATAAAAAAAAAGTTTCACGATATCACAAGATTAACTTCCTAAAGATGAACTCACCCAAATATTTATCAAATTGTTAAATCAAACACAAATCATTAATAACTTCATTTAAACTCTACAAACAAATCCCCCAATCAGAATACAATCAACTAAAAACAAACGACTATTACAAAGTATCATCGTTGAGGATTCCACCCGAGTGCTGCTATACACATTAGAAGAGCACCAGAACCTTGACTGGTCAAAAGGCGACAATCGGCCATGAATTTCAAATGGTTTCGTTGCCGTTGATGGTTCTTTAAGTATTCATTAGTTTCTGGTTATTGTAAAAAAATAAATAAAATTTAAAAAAATGAAAAAAAACATGTCTTCCTTTTCCCTCCAACATCTCTATGAATGCCATGTAGCCTCCAAAACAATCCCTCATATTTTTTTGACCCTGAAATTGAGTGAAAACTTTTCCAACATAGGAGGGAAATAAGAGATAATCAACTCATTCAACAATGAATCCTTGGCCACCCAATTGAATCAGATATGGCCAATCCTAGGGGACAAACACTTAAATAAGTTACTACCCATGATATGAATTACCAACCTCTTGGTGTTAAATATACAAACATAGAGGATGATTTCAAACTCAAATCGGGTTTGATTCATCTGCTCCCTCATTTCCACGGGCTAGCCGGTAAGGATCTACATCTCCACCTTAAAGAGTTCCATGTAGTGTTCTCTACCATGAAGCCTCAAAGGGTTCTTGAGGAACAAATCAAGCTTCGAGAATTCCCTTTCTCCCTAGATGACACAACTATTTCATGGCTTTACTACCTACCTCTTGGTTACATAACCACATTGAATGACATGAAGTGACTCTTCTCAGAGAAATTTTTTCCTACTTCTCATACTGCTTCTATCCGAAAGGAAATAAGTGGTATCTGTAAGTTACCATGTGAATCACTCCATGAATACTGGCATTGGTTCAAAAATCGTGTTGCAACATTCCCACAAAACCAAATCCCTGACCAAATCTTGATTCAATACTTCAATGAGTGGTTATTGGTAATGGAGAGAACTCTCATTGATGGCGCATGTGGTGGAGCACATATTGATAAAACTCTTGAAGCTAAAAGAGATCTCATAACTAACATGGATGAAAACACACAACAATTACATACTTGATCACATTCTCAAGTAAAACAAGCCCAAGATAATCAATCCATAAAGCCGAACAAGATGACTGAGTGGATGAGTGAACTTACAGGTCTTGTGTGGCAACTATATGTGGCATCCAAATCCCCAACCACATCTTCTCCACAATCAAGGTTTCCTAAACCTATCATAAACTATGGAATATGCATCTATCCATCTCATCTAACTAACACATGCGCACAACTTCAAGAGGATTAATATGATTCATCTGGACCAATGGAGCTCAATGCAGCATATGCTCAGCGGAACACCAATCCTCAACTATCAGGTCAGTTTGTTAGAAACTATAACCAACCTCACTCTGAGCCCTTCTCTTATTCTTAAAACCAAGGCCATTGGTATGGTAATCCCATATCTCATCCTCCTCAATTACCTCCTCAAAACCAAAACCCGTTTCAATATGGTCAAGGTGTTGGTAACTTCCAACAACCTTATCCTTTTCTTCCTCATCCCCAAAGGAATAATCCTCCTCCGGAATTCCATTATCCTAGTGAGCCTTCCAAATTCCAAAACCAATAAAATAACTTTCCCAAAAACCAAAATCATGGTAATACCAATTAGGGACATGCCCCTTCTTCTAAGAAACCATGGTAAAGTGCAGTGTAAGATCTTGCATCTTTCACACATTCTTACCTCAAGAACATTGAAACCTGAATTGGTCAACTGGCATCCCACCTTAGTCAGCAGCAACCATCTAATTCTTCCCAACTTCCAACTCAACCATTACCCAACCCCAAGGGTAATTTAAGTGCAATTTCACTTAGATTGGGAAAGAAAATTTCTTTTCCTCAAGATAAGTCCTCCAACCCTCCTTTGAATGTTGACCAAGAAAATGAAAAGATAACGAAACTTGAAAAGGAACCTGAAACCATTACTTCATCTCCTTCAATTCCACATAGGAACCCAATTCCTTTTCCTCAAGATGTTTCTAAGCCAAAGAAGTCCTTTGAACCTGATCCTGAAATGCTCGACGTGTTTAGACGTGTTGAAATCAACATTCCTCTCTTAGATGTCATAAAACAAATTCCTATGTATTCCATGTTTCTCAAGGAGTTGTATACCCACAAGAGGAAACTTAGGACCTTTGAAAATGTTTCCACCCAACAGTCTATTCCCATAAATTTCAAGGATCCAGGTACTTTTACGGTTCTATACCAAATTGGAAGTTCCAACTTTGATGATGAACTCATAGACCTAGGTGCCTAACTTAATGTCATGCCCAAATCCATATTCTCCAACCTTGGTCTAGGTCCCTTACATCCAATGGGTGTTTTCATTCAATTGTCTAATCAAAGCACTTGCAATCCTGAGGGAATAATTGAGGATGTCCATGTCTAAGTCCATGATCTAATCTTCCCTGCCAATTTCTATGTCCTTGACATGGAAGGTGAGACGAACTCTTCTTGATGTCCCCTAATTCTAGGAAGTCCATTCCTCATTACTACGAGAACCACGATTGATGTCCATTCCGGCATCATATCCTTGAAATTCAGTGACCAACTGGTGAAGTTCAACATTTTCCAAGCCATGTGATACCCATCTAAGGATCACTCTGCATTCTCAATCCATGCTTCTGAGGATACTTCTATGAGTCAATAGAACCCCACTCCACCATGTTCTTCATGTTCTAATGACACAGGATCTTGGGAAATATGTACCATGATTAACCAAGCATAAATGGTGAAGTTTATGTGGACCACTCATTCATAGACTCCATCAATCTAGAGGAACACGAAAACTCTCTTGAATCCCACATCAACTCTGATATCTAAGGCTCAACCTTGGACAGTATTACGAAGAATTAATCTGAGTCAACTGACGTCCCTTCCTCCATTCCTGAGTTTCATAACCCACAAATAAAATTTGAGACTGATATGAAACCTCTACCTGAAAACCTAAAATATGCATTCCTTTTCCATGATCACTCATATACTGTCATTATCTATTCTTGACATACCAAAACTGATGAGTCCAAACTTGTTAAAGTGTTAGGGGAAAACAAAAATGCCTAATCTTGGACCCTAGAAGTCATACCAAGAATCAACCATTCCCTTTTCATTCATCACATCAATCTTGAGGAGTCATCCAAACCAATTAGAGAACGACAAAGAAGACTCAGTCCACTTATACTTGAGGTAGTTAGGGAAGAGATCACCAAGTTTCTTCAATCTGGTATTATCTACCCAATTTCTGATAGTGAATGGGTTAGTCCAATTAACATTGTACCTAAGAAGGGTGGGATAAATTTTGTCACAAATTAAAATGGAGTGGTAGTCAAAACTTGAGTGAAGAACAAATTGCGTGTGTGCATCGACTATAGGAAATTGAATGTTGAAACAAGAAAATATCACTACCCTCTTCTATTCCTTGATCAAATGATATAATGATTAGCTGTGAAGTTACACTATTGCTTTGTTGATGGATACACTGGCTACTTCAAAATCCCAATCGGACCTCAGGACCAAAAAAATACTACATTCACATACCCCTTTGGAACATATGCATATAGAAGAATGAATTTTGGACTTTCCAATGATCTTAGAACATTCCAGAGGTGTATGATGGGTATCTCTTCCAAATTCATTGGACACTGCATGTAAGTTTTCATGGATGAATTCACCATTTATGGTGAGTCATTTGAATCTTGTTTGAAATTACTCTCTCTAGTCCTCCAAAAGTTTTTCAAGTGCAACCTCGTGTTAGGTTTTGAAAAATGTCACCTCATGGTTACAAATTTGATTGTTATAGGGCACATAGTTTCAAAAGATGGTATTGAAGTTGATCCTACCAATATTGATGTGATCCAATCACTTCCTCAACCCACATATGTTCGAGAAATCTGTTCATTTATCGTTCATGCCGATTTCTATCAGATATTCATCCCTAACATCAGTAAGATTTCCCTCCCACTCACTCGGTTGCTCCATAATGATGTCACTTTCCATTTCGATGAGGTTTGTAAGAGAGCCTTTATTGAACTCAAAACTGCTCTATCATCTGCCCCAATAATCCAACCCCCAGATTGGTCCTTACCCATTGATTTGATGTGTGATTATTATAATAGATCTGTTGGGGATGTTCTTGTTCAAAGAAGAGAAAAGATTCCTCATGTCATCTATTATGCCTCAAAAACATTGAATGAAACCCAATCTCACTACACTGTCCCTGAAAAAGAGATTTTAGCAGTGGTTTTTGCCTTAGATAAATTCCAACCCTCTCTCTTAGGTTCCAAAATCATCATCTTTACAGACCATTCTACTATAAAGTTTTTACTCAAGAAAAGTGATTCCCAACCGAGGCTAATAAGATGGATCCTAATGCTCCAAGAGTTTGACCTTGATATAAAAGATCGACTAGGAAAAGAAAAGAATGTGTCTGATCACTTAAGTATAATTTATAATTCTTCTCATTCTGAAATCATGGATCTTGAATTCCCCATTGAGCACATTTCATCTCTCACTCCAAAAATACCATGGTATTCCCCAATTTTAAATTACTTGGTTTTTTGTGTTTTTCGTGAATTTTTCTCAAAAGAACAAAATATGAAGTTGAAAATTGATTCTAAATACTATTTTTGGGAATATAATAAACTTCAAAAAACTAGGGCTGACATGGTAATAAAGAGATGTGTCGATGAAAGTGAACATTCATCGATATTAGAATTATGTCACTCAATGCCTGGTGGTGGCCACATTGGACCACAAAAGACCTCTTGAAAGGTCCAATACTTTCAATTCTTCTTGCCTTCACTCTTCAAGGACTCACATGAGTTCTCTCAATCATGTCCCACTTGCCAAAAGTTTGGAACAATTTCAATGGGAAATGAAATACCCCAAAAGCCTTTAATTTTCTGTGAAAACTTCGATGTTTGGGGAATCGATTTCATGGAACCATTTCCCCCTTCCAATGGATTATCATACATTCTTATTGTGGTTGATTATGTTTCTAGTTGGGTTGAGGCCAAACCCACTAGAAAGAATGATTCACATACTGTTAGTGAGTTCCCAAAGACACACATTTTCCACTGATTTGGCACACCATGTGCCTTGATAAGTGACTTAGGAATCCATTTCTGTAATAGAACCATGGAATCTCTTTTGAAAAATAATGGGGTTGTACATAAAACTAAACTGCATATCACCCCCAAACAAATGTAAGGGCTGATCTTTCTAATAGAGAAGTGAAAAGAGTTCTTGAGAGAATTTTAAAACCCCCCAGAAAAGACTGACATGAAAGACTTGGTGAAGCACTTTGGGCTTATTGAATTGCCTTTAAAACACCCATTGTGATATCTCCTTTTAGGATAGTTTTTGGAAAATCATGTCATTTTCCAATTCAAATCCAACATAAGTCATTTTGGGCAGTGAAAACATGTAATTTTGATCTTGAAAAATCTGGTGAAGAAATATTGTTGCAATTGGATGAACTAGAGGAGCTTCGACTTGATTCTTATGAGAATTATATTATCTTCAAAGAAAAATGCAAGTCACTCCTTGATAAACACATCTTGAGAAAGGTATTTCATGATGTTGAAAAGGTAATGCTCTTTAATTCACGATTTTGGATTCACACAGGTAAGCTTAATTTTCATTGGGATGGTCCTTTTGTTATTACTAATGTTTACCCATTTGGTGCAGTGCAAGTCCAAGACCCCTCTTCAAAAAGGACATTCACGGTTAATGGACATCAGTTAAAGCATCATCATGATAGAACACACATCCCAGGAACCACCTCAACTCCCATCGGATCCCCATCTTCTGCAGTTGACCCACCACTGGATGGATATGGCAACCCACCAAATCAAAACCAGGGTGCATCACTTTCCCTTTAACTCTCTCTCTCTCTCTATCTTTATTCTTCTTCCCCCCTCATTCCCATTTTTCGTATCACCTTCCATGTCAAACTTTTTTTATTTACTCTTTCTCTATTTTGTGGGTGTGCTTTATAAAAACACTAAAAACACCTAAAAAAATAAAAAAAACAAAAAAAAAAATAATTTAAGAAACAATATGAAAAATCATGAGTAATGATTACTCACCCTTAAATTTTAAAATTTTTTCTAACCATTTTGGGGAGTCAAAAGACACCTTTTCAACTCAATTTTTTTTCATCATGACTTTGGATAATGAATTTTTTGTCAAAACCATCAAATTTTTAATGATCAATTTTTTGATTTGGAAAATGATTTTCCCCAACCATGAGAACCAACATTATCTTTCATGCCAAGGCTACCTATGGCCATCTTTTCAAAATGAGTGATTTTATCCTCTATTTGTGAATCTTGAGTTTGTGGAGCTTCGAGCTGAATTTCCTACTTTAGTGTGCATTAATATGATAGAGGCATTTTTCTGAACCACATGAGAATTATAATAGCCAAATAGCCTCCCATTAACCATACAATAATCCTCCTTTTGAAATCCCCTTCGAGCCTATGAAAACCTTTTCCATGATAGCCACATTACAAGCCCGATACCTTTTCCCACCCAATATCAACATGAATTTTCATTGCATATTTTTTTGAAATTTAAGTGTGGGGGGAATGGATTTCATTGTTTGGGTACCATATTAATGATTTTCAACGAGTTATCATCTTCTTGAGAGTAAGCATCCATTTCTGTGTGGGGGAGAGTTTTTCATTTAGTGTGTTTTGGGGAATGTAATGTACTTCCATTTATGTAATTTTTTAAATGTTATAGACAAGTGTTCAAAAAAATGATGAAAAAAATTCAAAAAAAAATGATAAAATGGGTTGTGTCTTGGGTAGGTCAAAAATCACTCTTACTCAACCTTTTAACTTGTTATAACTATTAAAATTAGTGTCGTGAAAATATCAATCATGGGTTGGGATATGAGTGTGAGATCTTTTCAAAGTTCAACTTTTGAAAAAGAAACAAAAATAAGAAGAAAAAACAAAGAAAACATGCATTATATTCTTATGTCATTGGGAGATGTTTTGTGGTTTTTAAATATTTCATCTTCTCATCCCTGTAACACCCCAAGATTTCATAGTGTGTTATTTCTTCAAAATAATTCAATAACATGCACTACACGCAACACCGAGTTAAAGCGCACCATGACTTACCAAACAACCCGTTCAAAAGAGGTTATGAATAGTATTAACTAAATTTTAAACTTTATATAATCGTTATTATTTTAGAATCCATATTTTGAGTTTCTTAGACATAATTTAAGAAAAAATTCCTTTTTTTCAGATAAAAGAATTATTTTTCAAAAATGCACTTTTACCAACTTTAATAGTGAACCCTTTTTAAATCCAATATTTTAAAATTTTATATATTCAATTTGACTAAATAAATTTATTCTTTAGAATGGGAACATAATACAATTTAAAATGTAATACCCCAAGATTCCACGGTATTCTTCTCTTTGAATAATACAGTAGCGTGTGTTGTACGAAACTTCGAGTTCTAACACACACTACAACCAATCAAACTAGCCGTAATGAATAGTAATACCTACTTTTTAAAATTTTATAAATTTTATCTCTCAAAATGGACTTCATTTTTGTATTCGGAGTATCGAATTTATCCTAAGGTGAAATTTTGGTACTTTTCGGATAACTTTAATATTTTGATGAATGGTGAAAATTACTAAATTTTAATTAAAAACAACTTTTTTAATAAAAATAATTAATGGTGATAAATTATGAATTTGAGAGGTTTTAAAGTATAATTAGAATATATTTTTACCAATTTATCCAATGGTGTTCATTAGAATTAATTTCACTTTGAAATTGGACATAAACAATTGTCAATCTTTTGATATATATTGTTTCTTAAAAACACGCTATTTGTTGTGACAACGAGAATTAATTATAAAATTAATTAATCCAACTTATATGTTTGGAATTTTGTAAAATAGACATCATTTTTGAATTAAGAATATCAATTATAGCTTAGGGTGATATTTTGGCATTGTTCTGAAAAACTTCAATTTTTGATTAATAGTGAAACTCCTAAGTGGTAGTTAAAAAACGGAATTTTTCATAAAACATAATTTTACCGCTTCTGTGATTGGAATTTCAAAAATCCGAGATACATGGTTAATATCAAGAAGTAAAATGTGGTTCAATGAGATGAAAATAATTTTTGGTGAATAGTAACTTTTTACATTTGTTTACCACGGTTAAAAGTAAATTGGGTAATTAAGGGTAAATTAATATTAATATTACCCTAACACATGTCCTAATTCTATTGGAAAAGTTTATCTCAACCAAAAACAACCATAGGAATAAAATATTATCAGTTAGGTCCACTTGGATTAGATTAGGTCATTTATTATTATTTAATTCAAAGAAGAGTTAAAAGAGTTAAAATCAATGTTTATTTACTAAAACATTTTTAATATAGGGTTATACATAATATAAATTCGATTGTAAATATTAATTAGAAAGAAAAAAGGATTTACTACATAATTATATTTTATTTATAATTTTTAGACATTAAAACATTTAATTTATTTATGACACAATGATGATGCAGTAATTACCTAATTAATGAAAAATTGGAATAATTGATATTATAAATACCCAAATAAATGTAATTTGAGGGTTTTTATAAATACCAATAATTTTCTAGGATAATATGACATTTTAGGATTGATTTAATTAAATTTTTTAGAAGTAATTATTCTGTTATGATTTTTACAAAAATCAATTATTGAATAGTGTCAAAATTGACATAAAAGAGTTTTTAAAAACAAATATTAAATTATTAATTGATCTTAAATTCCTAAAAATATAAGGTTCGGAAAAAAGACTTATATCATGATAGGTGTATCATTGATGGACCACTTGGAGGTCTCTTGGATGTATATAGTAAGCTTATTAACTATATAATATAAAAATACAAAGAGATATTGTAAAAGTGAAACTAATTAACTAAGAGATAATACATAAAGATAAGGTTAATATAATGACCCAAACCTGTCTAAATTCTATTGGTTGAGTGGTTTGCGACTCATCCCCACCTTAACCTTTAAATAATCTACTTTGTAGCCATCATAAACAGAATATGAATTTATTATAAAAATAATATTTCTATCTTTTCTAATGGTGCCCCTCACCCCTCTTATAAAAGGGAACTCTCCATTCTCATTAAATCACACCTTAAAAGCCTTTTGGTTTAGCCAACCTCTGCACAAATACTCTCTCAACTTCCCCCACTTCATCCTAGAGGCATTCCTTTAGTCAGAAAGCCAACATAAAGAGCCATTTTGATCAAATCAAAAAAAAAGAACCCGAAGAAGAGGTAATGATTTCACCACCCTTTTTCAAGTTCCATTCTTCTTCCACTTCTTCTTTCATTGTTATTACCATTTTAAAAAAATAACTCCAGTATATTATATATACTATGATGTTATTAGAAATATGTTACAACCATATTTAGTATTCTATCCATCCTTTGAATAACATGTCACCATACGTGCGTACGTACGACTTACCATCTCCACGTCGTGGTGTAATTGTTATTCTATATATCATTATTTGGATGGGTATAATAATGACTTTTAATTCATGTAAATAATAAATATAACATGATAATTATTCTGTATATATGATATACCATCCAATTATATTTTATTTTAGTATCAAAATAATGATATTTTCGCTCGTGCGTACGTACGGATTACCGTCTCCACGACGCAATGAGATTCATTTCCAAGTTCACCATTCATCAACGATTATAAAAAATATATATTACTAATAAGTATGTAATATATGACATAATAATGGTACTGGAGATATATATATATATATATATATATAAGGATTTATGTACTTACATATATCTTATTCATTTACTTTCGTTCAATACTATATGAAAACAGAAACAACGTTTATGCATACGTACGGATTATCGTCTCCATAAACGGTGTTTTCCATTTCATATATATGTATATTATACATATTTATATTATAAATATATATGATATATTTATCATGTTTTATATTCTGGATGTATTTAAATCATGATCTAAGTGATACAACCAAGAGTGACAAGTTAAAACACGTATGATAAAGAAAGTAGTTATTACCCAAAATGTTAACTTAATATGAAAATTATTATTAAATGGGTAATATAAAGTCATAAATGAATCAGGTATGATATCATAAATATTAATATGGTTCTGGAATAATTTAATAACATACTACTATCTTCATAAAGGAGGTTTAACGTACCCTCGACTAAAGGAAAGTGCAAGGTAAGGGGTTTTCATCTCACACCTTATTCCCGTGAGATTCATGCCATATTTCCACTATTACCTTTTGTGTGGTGTATGTACTGCCCATAACTATAGTATTTGTGTAATACACATTAATTTATGTTTATTTACATATTCATTGTATGATACCTCTTTCATGGGTTGTATGTTTCGTACGTTACCAAACTGGTAAGGGTTAATTTCACAATCTCTTTTTTATCCGAGGTTGGTTTTACATAAGTATCTACTGGGACATATTTATTATCCATGTACGTGTTTTATGAAAGTGTTTTCAAAGGGATTCTTCTAAGGTAATTTTTACTAAAACATCATTTCAACTTTTTTAAATATTTTATCTTCTAAATATTTCTCATTAATGTACATGTATTCAAAATGGTTTTTAAGGATTTATTTATATGGACATGAATGTTTTTAAAATTTTAATTCCTTTCAAAAGATTAAAAGAGGTATGGGACACTTTGATTCAAAAATGTCTTTAAATGACTTCTTTTCTAAATTGTGTGACTTTTAAATGTTTTCATGAAAAAGGGGTATTTCTCTCAAAGAGTTTTACAAATCAATCTCTTCTATGTCAAAATCCTTTAATGGAATTTAAACTTGTTTTGAAGTTGATTTATCATGATACAAATCTTACATATTGTGTTGAAGGTTTTGTGATATATTTGATTATGGATGTGTTATTTTTATACAATTCATGGTTTATGGGTAAAGTATTGACATTTCCCATGCTAGTTTTAATACAAATTTTAATGTTATATTTCATCCTCTTCTTAAGATGAATGTGTTGGAATAGTATGTTCTAGGTTGGTGTACGGTTATTAGAGGCACTCTGGGTTGGTGTCCGGTTATTACAGACACTCGGGGTTGGTGTTTGGTTATTTGAGGCACTCCGGGTTGGTGTCCGGTTATTAGAGGCACTCCAGGATGGTGTCCGGTTATTAGAGTCACTCCGGGTTACTGTCCAGTTATTAGAGGAACTCCGGGTTCGTGTCTGTTTATTAGAGGCACTTCGGGTTGGTGTTCGGTTATTATAGGCTCTTTGGGTTGGTGTCCGGTTATCAGATTCACTCTGGGTTGGGTTCCTGTTATAGTTATCCCCTAGGCCTTGGCACGAGGGCTTGATAAAGAAATTAAAGTTCCGCATTATGAATTACATCATTATGAATGTGGTTAGTGATATTTAATGTGATTATTCGATTAGTAGAATATCTATGTGAATAAGTAAATGGAATTATTTCATTTTATTTCTGCCATATTAGGATGAAGTTCAAGTTTAAAAATCTTTTTCTTTAGTTTTATACATTACCTTAAATGTTTATGCTTATTTTTGAATGTTTCCGCTCTATTGCTTACCCTTACTGAGCATTTGAGCTCACCCCTTTATATATTTTATTTTTCCCAGGATTCCAAGAAGTGTAAATTGATTGATATGTAGGGTTAAGAAAAGGTAATAATGGAATTCATAAAGGATTATTTATGTTTTTTTTCATGTTATGAAGTGTAATGTAACATTCATGTATGTAATCTATTTTCCAATGCTGCTAAACTGATCGGTTCTTCGGGACATGGTTCCTTGTAATCATGCCAATTTATTAAAATAATGCACCGACTCTGGGTCACTGGAGTCGGGTGTTACAGTTGGTATAACAGGAAGTTTAGCAATAACCTTGGAAACTAGATTTTGATAAACACTGATTAGAGAACATATCCCTAAGATAGACTTTCAGGATTAGTATAGAAGCACTTCCTAGAATTTTGGTATTGTAGAGATTTTGTGAGTTTTCCGAGAAATACATCCCTTTCTGGATACGAGCTGGTAGAGGCGGCTCTGGCACAGATGTACCTAGGGGTAACACCCGAAAATACCACTTTGAGCTAGACTCGAACAGGAACTGGTGCACGACAATGGGCCTTGCTGCACTCTTGGTAACGACACTAGCAGGGGATATGATTAGGATAATTCTCATTCTATTTACAAACCATTATGAAGGGCTCATGAGTATATACTTACTCAAAGAAAACATTTTTTATGATTATGGATTATATCCATAAAATCTTCAATTTTCATTAGGAATTATTTATTTCAATTCATAAACTGACCTAGTTTATGCTATTGTATAGAAATGGCACCCAGTAGAAGGAATGTGAACTCCAGTAATACGTATGATCCAAAGAGTAAGAAGGATCGTATATTTCATTGTATTAAGACATCATTTAGAAGGGAAATAGTCTCCCACGTATTATCATCATATGAAGAAATAGTATCATGTGTGGATTAGATAACTAAAGAGTTTACTGAGTACTATGTCTTTGAATGGAAGAAAGAGAAGAAAAGGATAGAAGAGAGAAAGTTGGATAAATGGAATAGGGAGAAGAATAATTTCCCCATATGTGATAACTGTGGGAAGAAACACCCTGGAACTTTCCTATAAGGAATGGGAGTTTGTTATAAGTGTGGAGGAATAGGGCACATGGTACGTGACTGCAAGGGTATGAAAATGGTTTCAAATGTACAATGCTTCATTTGTTAGGATTTGGACACTATGTGAACCTATGTCCCATTCATCAGACTATGCTGCAAATGATGCTATTTGATAATAATAAAGTTATGATACTACCACAGATGAAGAGGAATGATTAGATTTCTTATGTTGATTATGTCATTTGAGTGTTGTATCAATAATGTACTTGTTATAATAATTATGGAGTATATAAGGATTGTACTGCAGTACTATTTCATTATGGACATGAGATTGTGTGGAACAAAGAAAAGTGACTCAATAGCAGGATAAATTTTTGGAAAATATATGGTTGAGATAATGATAAACCATAATATTGTTCTGATACCGAGGTAGTGATTTCAGAATAATACATGATTGATTCAGATAAATTATATTGGATATTCTTGACTACCGTGAAACTAATTAATGGTTTGTATATTCCATCATTGTTGGGGTTTACAACAATTTTGGATTGAAGGACTATAACCATTATTATTTAAGGAATAAGGGATCATGAATGTAATCAATAAGGTCTTATGGTAATTCAGGATGTTGTAGTGTTTTAAAAGAATACACGAGGAAGGCGTTCACATGTTATTACATAGCAAAAAGGATCTTCATTTTTTGGACTAAAGAATTTTGGATAGTTCTAGTTTGGATAATTTTTGGATTTCCATAATAGGACAACCCGGAGGTTGGGCGACAACCTGTCGCATCCGACAATGCCGCGAGACTTGAACCCACAACCGAAGGGTCACAAGGGTGTATCACCTACCACTGACCCACGTAATGTCTGGGATTAAATAATGATGTTTTTTTTAAAAAATCTGGTAGATGAATTATAAATTCGTTTTTTCTGGAACCCTATACGAACAGGATAAATAGAATATTTTTCTTACGTTCTATTATCTTTTAGAGTGAAAGATGAGTTTGTGGTAGAATTTAGTTAAAGGATGGAACTCTACTTGTCAAGAATATATTTTTCTTCTTCTCTTATTCTATGAATAAATTAATTCTTATAATTTATTTAAGGAATCCTAAAACCAAAAATTTGTTATCCTAATACCCTATGTTTTTTGGAACTGATGGTATTTCAAATCATCATATATTGATGAATTTATAGACCTCAATTTTACAATTGTTTGTGATTGATGACCTCAATAACTACCTATAAATATTTATGTTTTTCCTCTAATTATATGTCTCTAATTGCCAAAAATGTTCTCTTAATCTAGATCATAAGTTGGTGGTGACACTTTCATTTCTCTTTTCCTCATATTAAGACTAAATTTTAGTAACCTAATTTCTGATGTGGGTTTTCCCACAATGATATTTTCTATTTTCAACCTTTTATTTTCGAAGAACAATTTCAAATTACGAGGACACAATTTATTGAAGGAGGGGAGAATGTAACACCATAAGATTTATAGTGTGTTATTTCTTCAAAATAATTCAATAAATTTCACTACACGCAACACCAAGTTAAAGCGCACCATGACTTACCAAACAAGTCGTTCAAAAGAGGTTATGAATAGTATTAACTAAATTTTAAACTTTATATAATCCTTATAATTTTATAATCCATATTATGAGTTTCTTAGAAATAATTTATGAACAAATTACTTTTTTTCAGATAAAATAAGTATTTTTCAAAAATGCACTTTTACCAACTTTAATAGTTAACCCTTTTTAAATCCAATATTTTAAACTTTTATATATTCAATTGGACTAAATAAATTTATTCTTTAGAATGGGGACATAAAAAATTACAATGTAACACCCCAAGCTTCCCTGGTATGCTTCTCTTTGAATAACGCAGTAGCGTGTGTTATACGCAACTTCGAGTTCTAACACACACTACAACCAATCAAACTAGCCGTAATGAATAGTAATACCTAATTTGTAAAATTTTATACATTTTATCTCTCAAAATGGACTTCATTTTTGGATTCGGAGTATCAAATTTAGCCTAAGGTGAAATTTTCGTACTTTTCGGATAACTTTAATATTTTGATGAATAGTGAAAATTACTAAATTTTAATTAAAAACAACTTTTTTAATAAAAATAATTAATGGTGATAAATTATGAATTTGAGTGGATTTAAATTATAATTAGAATATATTATTACCATTTTATCGAATTTTGTTCATTAGAATTAATTTCACTTTGAAATTGGACATACACAATTGTCAATCTTTTGATATATATTGTTTCTTAAAAACACGTTATTTGTTGTGATAGCGGGAATTAATTATAAAATTAATTAATGCAACGAATATGTTTGTAATTTTTGTAAAATAGACATCATTTTTGAATTCATAATATCAATTATAGCTTGGGGTGAAATTTTGGTATTGTTCTGAAAAACTTCAATTTTTGATGAATAGTGAAACTACTAAGTGGTAGTTAAAAAACTGAATTTTTCATAAAACTTAACTTTTTTGCTTCTATGATTGGAATTTCGAAAATCCAAGAGAAACAGTTAATATCAAGAAGTAAAATGTGGTTCAATGAGATGAAAATCATTTTTTGTGAATAGTAACTTTTACTTTTATTTACCACGGTTAGAAGTAAATTGGGTAATTAAGGGTAAAAATAATATTAATATTTCCCTAACACATGTCCTAATTCTATTGGAAAAGTTTATCTCGACCAAAAACAACCTTAGAAATAAAATTTTATCATTTAGGTCCACTTGGATTAGATGAGGATATTTATTATTATTTAATTCAAAGAAGAGTTAAAAGAGTTAAAATCAATGTTTATTTACTAAAACATTTTTAATATAGGGTTATAAATAAGATAAATTCGATTGTAAATATTCATTAGAAATATAAAAAGATTTCCTACATAATTATATTTTATTTATAATTTTTAGACATTAAAATATTAAATTTACTTTTGACACAATGATGATGCAGTAATTACGTAATTAATAAAAATTTGGAATAATTGATATTATAAATACCCAAATAAATGTAATTTGAGGATTTTTATAAATAAAAATAATTTTTTTCGATAATATGAAATTTATTATTTATTTAATTAACTTTCTTCGAAGTAATAATTCTGTTATAATTTTTTAAAAAATCAATTATTGAATAGTGTCAAAATTGACATAAAAGGGTTTCTAAAAACTAATATTATATTATTAATTGATATTAAATTCATAAAAATATACGGTTCAGACAAGAGACTTATATCATGATAGGTGTATCATTAATATACCACTTGGGGGTATCTTGGATGTATATATTAAGTTTATTAACCATATAATATACAAATACAAAGAGACATTGTAAAAGTGAAACTAATTAACAAAGAGTTAATACTTAAAGATAAGGTTAATATAATGACCCAAACCGGTCTAAATTCTATTGTTTGAGTGGTTTTAGACCCATCCCCGACTTAAACTTTAAATAATATACTTTTGAGCCATTATAAACTGAATATGAATTTATTACAAAATAATATTTCTAGCATTTCCAAAGGTTCCCCTCACCCCTCTTATAAAAGAGAACTCTCCCTTATCATTAAATCACACCTTAAAAGCAATTTGGTTCGTCCATTCTCTGACCAAATAATCTCTCAACCTCCCTCACTACATCCTAGAGGCCTTACTTTAGTCGGAAAGCCAACTTAGGGAGCCCTTTTGATCAAATCAAAATGAAGAACCCAAAGAAGAGGTAATGATTTCACCACCCTTTTTCATGTTCGTTTCTTCTTCCACTTCTTCTTTCTTTGTTATTACCATTCTAAAATAATTACTCCAGTATCTTATATATAATGTGATGATATTATAAATATGTTACAACCATATTCAGTATTCTATCCATCCATTGAATAACATTTCACCATACGTGCTTACGTACGGCTTACTGTCTCCATGTCGTGGTGTAATTGTTATTCAATATATTATTATTTGGATGGGTATACTAATGATTTTTAATTCATGTAAATAATAAATATTACATGATAATGATTCTGTATATATGATATACCATCCAATTATATATTATTTTAGTATCAAAATATTGATATTTTCGCTCGTGCGTACGTACGGATTACCGTCTCCACGACGCGATGAGATTCATTTCCAAGTTCACCATTCATCGACGATTATAAAAATATATATTACTAAATATTATGTAATATATGACATAATAATGCTACTGGATATATATATATATATATAAGTATTTATGTACTTACATATATCTTATTCATTTACTTTCGTTCAATACTATAAGAAAATAGAAGCAACGTTTATGCGTACGTACGGACTACCGTCTCCATAAACAGTGTTTTACATTTCATATATATGTCTATTATACATATTTATATTCTAAATATATATGGTATATTTCTCATGTTTTATATTCTGGAAGTATTTAAATCATGATCTAAGTGATACAACAAAGAGTGACAAGTTAAAACACGTACGATAAAGAAAGTAATTATTACCCAAAATGTTAACATAACAAGGGAATTATTATTAAATGGGTAATATAAAGTCATAAATGAATCAGGTATGATATCTTAAATATTAATATGGTGCTGGTATAATTTAATAACAGACTAAGATCCTCATACAGAAGGTTAAACGTACCCTCGACTAAAGGAAGTGCAAGGTAAGGGGTTTTCATCTCACTCCTTATTCCCGTGTGATTCATGTCATATTGCCACTATTACCTTTTGAGTGGTGTATGTACTGCCCATAACTATATTCTTTGTGTAATACAGCTTAATTTATGTGTATTTACATATTCTTTGTATGATACCTCTTTCATGGGTTGTATGTTTCGTAAGTTATCAAACTGGTAAGGGTAAATTTCACAATCTCTTTATTATCCGAGTTGTTTTTACATAAGTATCTACTGGGACATATTTATTATCCATGTACATGTTTTATGAAAGATTTTTCAAAGGTATTATTTTAAGGTACTTTTTACTAAAACATTATTTCAAATGTTTTAAATATTTAATCTTCTAAATCTTTCTCATTAATCTCTATGTCTTCAAAATGGTTTGTAAGGATTTATTTATATGGACATGAATGTTTTTAATATGTTAATTACTTTCAAAATTTTCAAAGTGGTATGGGACACTTTGATTCAAAAATGTATTTAAATGACTTTTTTTCTAAATTGTGTGACTTTTAAATGTTTTCATGAAAAAGGGGTATTTCTCTCGAAGAGTTTTACAAATCAATCTCTTCTATGTCAAAATCCTTTAATTGATTTTAAACTTGTTTTGAAGTTGATTTATCATGATACAAATCTTCCATATTGTGTTGAAGGTTTTGTGATATCTTTGACTGTGGATGTGTTATTTTTATACCATTCATGGTTTATGGGTAAAGTATTCACATTTCTCATGCTTGTTTTAATACAAATTTTTATGTTATATTTCATCCTCTTCTTAAGATGATTTCATCCTCTTCTTAAGATGAATGTGTTGGAATAGCATGTTCCGGGTTGGTGTCCGGTTATTAGAGGCACTCCGGGTTGGTGTTCGTTTATTAGAGGCACTCCGGGTTGGTGTCCGGTTATTAGAGGCACTCCGGGTTCGTGTCCGGTTATTAGAGGCACTCCAGGTTGGTGTTCGGTTATTAGAGGCACTCCGGGTTGGTGTCTAGTTATTAGAGGCACTCCGGGTTGGTTTCCAGTTATTAGATTCACTACGGGTTGGGTTCCGGTTATAGTCAGCCCATAGGTCTTGGCACGAGGCCTTGATAAAGAAATTAAAGTTCATCATTATGCATTACATCATTATGAAAGTCATTAGTGATATTTCATGTGATTATTCGATTAGTAGAATATCCATGTGAATAAGTAAATGGGATTATTTCATTTTATTTCTGCCATATTATGCTGAAGTTCAAGTTTAAAAGGCTTTTTCTTTAGTTTTATACATTTCCTTAAATGTTTATGCTTCTTTTTGAATGTTTCCGCTCTATTGCTTTCCCTTACTGAGCATTTGAGCTCACCCCTTTCTATGTTTTATTTTATCCAGGATTCCAAGAAGTGTAATGTGATTGATATGCACGGTTAAGACAAATGAATAATGGCATTAATAATGGATTATTTATGTTGTTTTTTATGTTATGAAGTGTAATGTAACATTCATGTATGTAGTATATTTTCCAAGACTGCTAAATTGATCAGTTATTCGGGACATTGTTCCTTGTAATCATGCCAATGTATTAAAATAATGCACCAACTCTGGTCACTCGATTTGGGGAGTTACAATCCCCTTCAAATTTTCTTCCTCTATTGTGTCTTTCTTCACACAATCATTCCCTTGTAAATATGTTTTTTCATTTCCTTCTATGTTTTATTTAAATATAAATGTGCATTTCTTTTTCTTGGTTGGTGTTTTAACCCTATTCTTCTCTCCCTTGGAAATTATATTCCTACCATTCCATAGACATAGAAACCCCCCTTAGAATATCTCTGGATTCTTGTGCACTTTAGATAGGTATTAGAAGCTGATATCTCTTTCAAACTCTATGATTTTCACTTTTGGTTTGTGAGAGAGTGAACCTCCACATATGAATTTTATCATCTTCAGAGGTGTGAATTTTGAGTGTCCACATTTTCCAATTATAAATTTGATCATGAAAAATGAATTCGTTTTGGAACATTGTTTATGTAACAACTTGTGGTGGAATTCAAAATGGATGATTGAAATAGTCTAAACCTCCTCTGATTGGAGAAAAAAAAAATTAATATCTGTTGGTGAGTGAAAATGATTTTTTTATGTTTTTATATTTTTTTCACATGAGGACATGCACAAGAATAAGTGTGGGGGTGTTGATGTTATTAATATTTTCATGTCTTATTATATACCTTACTAATTTTATATGAAATGTGCATAATTTGTGTGAAATATTAATGTTTTAATACTAAGTATAATTTTTGAGCATTTTTTAGATGTATTCCAATTGAGTCAGTTTACTATGTTATTTATAACTCTCACCCTAATGATCCAAATTTTGTGGTTCTTATTCTGTAGTATTTCTAATTAGATATAAAACATTTCATTAGAGGTGATCATGGGATAATTATTCCATTTCAAGGCTCCTATAGACCACACAAGAGGGCCTACAGAATCTATGAAGAAACTGGATCAGTCATGAAGAATGAATTACTAGGCTCAATATAGATGTTAAAATTCATTCATTACCCGCAAATTTTTTGGGGATAATGCACAGAGTCTTGGATAAAACTTTCAAGGCCCAAATCCAAAAACAATGGTCCCAACATATGCTTTGAAGTCCATCCAAACATTCTGGCTGAGAAATAAAATCAGTGCAGTATTTATGACATATCTCATGATGTAAGCATCCATTAAAGATGAAATTATGCAATGTGAAAGGGGAGATATAGGTGGCTGAATCTGTTAAAGAAATCATTCGGTTTCAAATGCATTTTACTATTAAAAAACCCTTTCACATTTTGGCCATCGAAAAAGAATGGATTGAAATGGACAATTTAACTTTGTTTAATCAACCGGCCATAACTTTGGCTCCTTAAGTACAAATGACTCCAAATTTTTAGATAGCTCTCCCAAAATTATTTTCTAAAACTAAAAAGAAGGATATATCTCTAGATTCAGCAATCTGAATAGACAAATTGGAGATGCAAGTGGAGGGACTGATTGGGAATGAAAACAGTCCGCTTCCTTGGGCTATAAATGCATCCCCCTCCTCTCCTTCAAAGGGGTTGTCATTTCAAAAGAAAGAAGCACATATTGGAACCACGAAATCCTTTCCAAAGGCATGGGAGGACCTTAAAAACTCATGTTTTTAATTGACATACCTTTCCTCCTCTCTTTGTTTCCTTTCACTTTTTTGTTGTTCTTGGTTTTTAATCTTATAAGTTTGTGTTTTGTAATTCTGTTTTAATGAAAGTTTCTTCTTCAATATCTCTTATTATCATCCACCATAAGTAGTTTAATATTAATTTTCTTAAAATAGTTTAAATATAGTTTAATCCCATTCCCTTTTTTTATTCTTCATTCAATCGAATGTCGGTTTTTTTATTCTCATCATTATTCGTGTGTGTGTGTTTGACGTACCACTCTTTTCTTATCCCTTTATTTTTATTCTCTTGTTAATTCATCATCATAAATACATAAACCAGATTAATATTAATATCAAATGATGAGAAAAACTATTATTGGGGTGATTCAAAATGTTGGGATGTTAAGTGAATGATAGTTTTTGCTCGATTAATATTCTTTAATTTAACATTGTGTATGTTGGACTTAACATGTCATGGATTAATGGCTTATTTTGTTTAACATCTGGTTTCCATGGATTACTGGAACCATAAATACACTACCATCAACAAGCTATGATTGATATTAGAACCCTATGTTATGTTAAGGCTTGGATTAAAGCCTTTACACTTTTTAATTCCAATAAACATCATCTTGCGAAGTGGGTGTTAAATTAACTGCAATATAAAGCAAAGCTCTAGGATATCACAAGCTTAACTCCTTAAGAATGAACTCACCCCAATATTTATAAAATTTTTAAATCAAACACAAATCATTAATCACTTCATTTAATCTTTGCAAAAAAACCCCAATCAGAATACAATCAACTAAAAACAAATGACTATTACAATGTATCATCGTCGAGGAATCGACCCGAGTGCTGCTATACACATTAGTAGGCCACCAAAACCTTGACCGGTCGATAAGTGACAATTGGACATTTGTTTCAGAAATGAAATGTTTTCTTTTATCATATACATTGTTACCGAACATTCCCTCTACATTCCAATGTAATACCCTTTATCATATTAATTATGTTCTTAATGGATCTAAAAGGGAACTATTTAATTAATAATTATTTTAAAATATTCGTTCAAATTTTAATCTATTGATTGAATTAATCAATTTTATAATCAAATTCGGTTTTTATGGTGATCTCTCATCACATGATTAATCTCATAATCATTAAATTTATCTTGAAACATTAACCTTATGATTATCATTGTACATAACATTTACCTTAATTATGTATTTTAATTGTAAAATTAATATGATTATTTTATAAATCGTATACTATTTCTACATACAGTGTTTCACATTGAATGATATTTGATGGACAATAAAATTATTGATTATCCATATTTTATAATCGATGTATAATTTTTTTGACACAATATATTGTTCATTAATTAAATCGATCATTAGGTACTTGAGGAATGCATTGAAAATGAAGTGGAAGGTGTGTCTCAAAAATATGTAGCCCATCAATGCATCGACAGGTCACATGACACAAATCAGTTGGCCAAATTGAATGGGTATTTACTCATAGATTTAAACTATCTTGGTGCAATGTCTTGATGGTAGAGATATTATAATGTTTGAGATCATGGTGTTTAATAGTATTCATTTACTTCATGGATAATTGAGTAATTATTATCCAATCAAGTACTTCATTTATATTACCCATGGTTTCATTTAGTTCTCAAGTAATTGACAAAAAATGTAGGGGTTTCTTATTATTTACATTTCTATATTGATTATTCCTTATTTACTAATAAAGAAACAAAATTTTATTAATTAAAATTGCACTTGATCTGTTTAAATATTTCATTACGTAAAATCTTTATATAAAAAAATGAACTTCCTTGGATTTATGTTTTTGAATTTTAAAATACCATTAAGAATTATTACCATTGAAAATATTGTCATTGAATAGTTATCACATGATAAGTATAAATATGGGGCTTTATCAATTCCAATTTACTCAGACACAAAGGAAGTGATAGCCTCATCTAGTAGAGTTGTTCAATATGAATCCCATTTGTCAGACCTCACAAAAAAGGTTGCTTCACATGGCTTAACTCTTGACAAAGCCCAAGCCGAGCTTCAACTTGTTAATCTTAAATAGAACCACTTACAGGAGAAGAGGAAGTTGATAGATATTACCACCAGAACGATGTTATCCAAACCACCCCAAGAGTATGTCACCATCACACATCTTACCCTTAGGTATTATGTGGGTATTAGAAGTTTTCATCTAAAAAACCCTATAACTACAACTATGTTATTTTTTTAAAACAATATACATTCATTTCATTATTGTTACTTTTTAAATTGTTTTTAATAAACAAATAGTATTTTTTAGTTAATATTAAATTAAGAAATCTATTTTGATGAATTAATGGATTTTTTGGAATTAAATATTATTTTAATAAAATTTAATTATTACTAAAATTATTTTTAAATATAAATGATCTTATAATTTTTATTAATACAATTGTAATTTTTATTATGGTTTAAAAAATATTTTTGTCAAAACCCATGAATTTTCAATAAATGTCAGTTTTTATTTTAAAAGTTAAAATGCACATATTTATTAAACTGTTTAGATAAAATGAATGTTATTTTTGGAATCTAGGCGTTCGAAATTTTTTAACGATGAATTTTTCATATTTTTCACAGACTGCAGAATGTTTGGGTAAAAATAAAATATCATTTAAATATATAATTTGTTTTATTTCATCATAATGACCCAATACTGATTTAATAAATACTATAAATGTGATTTTTTGCCAGTATATGTTTTAACTTTAAAATAATGTTATTTTTGGGTTGTTTGGTTTAATTTAAACATCCATAGTGGATTGTCCATCACTTATAAAAAAAATTATCTTTTTAAAATGATTTCTTTGAGAGTGTGGATTACCTCCACATAAGAAAGCCTAATATTTAAATAATTTAGGCCCCTGATCTTATAAAATAATTTTTTTACTCTACTTTGGCCAAAACCATGGGACAAAACTGTGGGATGGTTTGTGGATTTGATTAGTCTACCATGTGGTGTCCAGAACCAAAATAATAATGAATTCCCTCCCTTTTCATATATAAATCCACCCAATCTACCACTTCTCCTCACTAAAAACTCTTGTATAACGTCTCTAATCTTCCCTCCTCTCTCTAGTATCCTCTCAACGTTCCCCAAGCTCCCAAAAAGCCTCTCTCAAGCCTGTTTGAAGCCTTTGGA
The DNA here is from genome assembly GCA_963277665.1 of Viscum album. Taxonomy (NCBI): domain Eukaryota; kingdom Viridiplantae; phylum Streptophyta; class Magnoliopsida; order Santalales; family Viscaceae; genus Viscum; species Viscum album. The sequence continues at coordinate 1,503,331,818 of OY728128.1, forward strand.
TCACAATTACAAGTAAATGATTTCTTCCTTTCTCATTTTTATCCAAGTTTCCTTATGTTGTTATTCCATTTTATTTTATATTAAAAATGTTGGGTTATGATTTCTCACCTCCATCATACTTCCCTATATATATTTCAATGATTATAGATCCCTTTATCTCTAATAAATTAATCCCATGTACACCTATTACCTTGCCGAAATTTGGTAGGAGACTTCTATCTACACCATTACATTCAATAAATTATTTTGTTTTATTAATCTAAATTCCAATAAATATGTTGGTACATGTATCTATAGGACCCCCTTAATGTCTATTAAACATATATATGATGAGAAACCTCTTTCTCTCAACAATTATTTTTATGAATTCTTATGTCACGTCATTATGCTGTCGAAATTGCACCACGATTTTTCAAACCAAAGTCATTCTATAGTGAATACCATTCCAATTTCACTATCAAGGATATTCACCTTTATTCAAATTTACATATTAATTTTATAGTTTCATGTATTAATTCCACATTCATTTAGTTTCGAATGAATGATGATGTTTAATGAATCCATGTTATATGATCAATGTGGCACACTTATGCGTGAAATGAAATGATTAAGAAGGAGGCACCCTGATAGCACTCCAATGCATTGGGTAGTGATTGGTATCTGGATATGTCATGTTCAATGAGGGTTTAATCATGAAAATACAATATAAATTATGGTTTGCCCGTTCTCCTTGTTCAATGATCCTTGGATTATTCTAATATCATGTAAAATGTTGTTTTCATATTTCCATGTTACGATAATATGGCTATATCATTCCATTATGTTCATGTTTCAATTTTTCACCATTTATATTCCTATTTCCAAACTTGTACATTATTATTTATTTTATGCCTTTTTTACTCCCTTACTAGGCTTTATAGCTCACCCTTTTCTTATGCATGTCCTCAGGTTATCTCATGCAATGTAAAGTATGAAAGAATGTGTGTGGTAATGTAAAATAATTTATCGATAAATATTTCCATTTCATTTTTTAAGTTGTTATATAATGTTCCTAAGCCCAAAATTCACTAGAGCACATTATCTTCTTCGTTTTATTATGTTACAATTTTATTTAATAAGTTATTTCTAACAGTTAAATGAATAGTAGGGTTGTTATAGTTGGTATCAAAGGATAGGTTTAGTTATTTTTGGGATTAGGATTAGAAAACCCTAGTGAAATCCACAAGTATAAGACTAATTATAATAAAAACATCCCTAATAATTTTTTAGTATTTAGAAAGTGTTTTCCTAAGAAAATACATCCCTATCTAGATACGATCTGTAAGAGGCGGCTCTGGCACACCTGTATCTACGGGTAAAACCGAAAACACTGCTTTGAGCTAGACTCGAATGGGAACTAGTGAAAAAAATGGGACTTGTTTCACTCTAGGTTACAACACTATTATGGTATATTATTTGGTAAATTCATAAGCTTAATATGATCCATTTTTAAGGGAAAAAAAGTTCCCCTATGAATTTGAATTGGGAAGTATATAGTGAATAACAATGATTGAATCCTACCAATTCCAAAGTTAGGTAAATAAAATTCATTTAAAATTTATCCCTTTTTGTCATCGAGAACATTTTCATGATACTCTCTCAGTTAATTCATTTTTTGAATAGAAACATGGGTCGATAGGAACGTTCAACCCCCCTTCCAACGAAAGAACAATATGAAATTGAGATATTCATGAGACAAAGGCCTCCTGCATTTAATGGATCATCATATCCCCTAATTTACAATCAATAGATCAACTACGTTGAGAAGATTTTCTCCATCATTAAATGTTATGAACAAGATATTGTACTTCTGGCTACTTATCTAATGGAAGATGAAGTAGATCAATGGTGTAAATTGATCAAAAATAGGAAGACTATGGTGGAGATTGAGAAGTTGGAATGGATTTATTTTCATAAAATGATTTTCGATAAATATTTTCCTCACACTCTTCGACATAAGATGGTAAGGAAATTACTTTCCCTAATGTAAAAAAGATAATTAATCCACATGAGAATATAGCGAAAAGATTAATAGCATTCACGATATGCATCCTGCTTTGTCATTACCTATGAATTCAAGGTTGCCTGATTCATTTGTGGGATAGATAATTTCCTACGAAATTCCCTAGCGATCTATGCCTTCGAGAGCTATAAAGAAATTTCTTAAGGTTACCTCAAAGTCAAAATGGAGATCTATGGATCTTAGGGGTTATCAAGTGGATAAACAGATTAATGTGGACAGTAATTATGGAGGTTCGACGGATACATCAAATGGTCCTATGAAAATATAACACCCCACTTACCAATGGTGTGGAAAAAATCACCCCAGAAATTGCCTGAAGGGGACATGGAAATGATTTAGGTTTGGATGAGAAGGGAACATGGCCATTAACTACCAAAAGAAACTCACGGCTATGAAATTGGATAGGAATTCTTCATTTGAAACTCAATGCATTGTTTATTTCCTCTTCTCTAAAAAACCAGGTCACTTTTCAAACCAGTGCCCTAAGACAAGGGTCTTCAGAGGTGACCAACAAAATCCAAGGAAGCAAGGGAGATATTTTTCCATTACAACCTCTAAAGTAATCCCTGGAAACATTGTGGTGACAATTTTACTAATTATTCATTCAAGAATAGAGAATATACTTTTGGATTCTATTTCTAAAAATTCTTTTATGTATAAAACTTTTAGTTTAATAGTCACAAATCCACCACAAATAATGGAAGTAAAGATGTTGGGGAGAATGGAAAATGGGGAAATCATTGCAACCCATGAATATAAATCCTCCCCATTCACAATTTGTGGTTTGAACTTCCTGGATAACCTTTTAATATACCCTTTTGTGGAATTCGATTCAATTCTTAGAATGTATTGACAATCCTTATATAGAGCCAACATAAATTTCCATCAGAGGGAAATCACTCCCCATATAGAGAATCGACCCTCGATTCTGTACAAGTGCAAGGAGGAGTACTAATATTCATTCACACCATCATCTCAAGAGTGGATATTAATTACCTATGAGAAATAACAAAGTTCTAGGATGATTGATTCTAAGTAAGTAACCATATTTTAATACATGCCTATCATGAGTGAATTTTCTAAATCATTTCATGAGGGATTGAATTGTCTTCCTCTTAGAAGATATGTTTAAGCTTCGATTGATCTTATACCTAGGGCTTTGCCAATATCCAAGACTCTATATAGAATGACAATTGTGGAGTTTAGGAGATGAAGATACAACTACAGGATAATACAAATAAATTGTTTATATGAAGAAGTGCTTCACCCTGGGGTGCACCAGTCCTCTTTGTCAAGAAGAAGGATGGGTCAATGCACCTTTTCATTTATTATTGTTAGCTCAACAAAATCCCGATAACGAAAAAGTATCCTTTTCCCTGAATTGATGACTTGTTCAATCAGATACATGAAGAACAATACTTATACAATGTGGACTTTCGGTGGGTATATTACCAAGTAAGGGTGAAGAATGAGGATATGCCCAAGACTTCTTTTAAAACATGGTAGGGCCACTATGAATTCATAGTAATACCTTTCAGACTCCCTAATACTCCAAAAATCTTCATGGTATTGATGAATAATGTCTATAGATCTTACCTCGACCAATCTTTGGTTGTATTTATAGAATATATTCTAATATACTCCAAAACCAAGGAGGGTCATGAGGAGCATCTCAGCACTGTACTAAAGACCTTATGAAAGGAGAAGCGCTATCTAAATTACATCAAGTGTGAGTTCTGGTTGAGGGAAGTTTCTTTCATGGGTCATATCATCACAAGAAATTGGATATCTATGGATCATTCCAAGATAGATAAAATTTATGGAAGGATGAGGTCAACATCAGTAACGAATATCTGTAGCTTACTCGGGTTAGATGCACATTATCACCGATTTAGGTGAAATTTCTCATGATTGTCAAACCCTCTTAACAAGATAACTCTAAAGGGAGTCATGATTTCTTGGATTTATGAATGTGAAAAGAGATTCAAGGAGTTGAAAAGGGGTATTATCACTATTCTTGTGCTCACATGACCCACAAGTAGAGAACTATTTGTGGCATTTATTGATGCTTCGAAGAATTTCATGGGTTGTGTGTCACGACCCGTCCCCCGGGGCCCATGCCATGACTACCCCAAGCCTGCCCTCCATAGCCCAGGGTCTGGCGACTAACACCAAAGGTGTAAATCCCTAAATTGGGTAGGAATTGAATTTATAACTAAAAAACACACACAACAGAGTACACAACTGAATAAAAAACACTAAGCAAAGATGTATAACAAGAGAGTGCTGAAAATTAATGGGGTCAGAAATACAAGCCGAAGTGTAATGTAAAAGTACAACTAAAAAAGGGAAAAACACCTGAAAGGTTAATAGATTCTCCTAGATCATCCACCACGGATCCTACCTAAATGGTAGGTACTAATAGACTCCTCATCACTCCACTTCCATTAGTCACCTTCGGGTACCGTCTCGTCATGAGGTCCACCTCCGGGTACCATCCAGTCCTCGTAGACTCAGCCTCGGTCAGTGTTGTCTGTTATCTACATCCAATACAACGAGGTGCGGGCATATCTCATGTAGGGTTTAGTATAACGATACTCATTAGGGTCCTCGAGACTAGCAAGGGCTCTCAAAATCCACTAAGGATAAACCACAGAGTATGAAAAAATCAGGTAGCCATTACTTAGGTATATGAAAATTCACATACTTAAGTTATCATGTAACCCATCTCAATCATGAGGAAAACAAAGAAGCCACTAACTCAAATCACACAGGTATACAACTTATATAGAGATAGACATGACCAGATATAGCCATTGAATCATCTTAGCTATCGGACCACACATGATCTAGGACCAATAGTTAGAACTATCAGACCAACACCGGATCCAGGAACAGTAGTTGGAGCTGTCGGACCCACACAAGTTCCAGGACTAGCTATTCTATTGGATCCACACAGGATCTAGGAACATAAGTCAGAAATATCAGACCAACATAGGATCCAAGATCATAATTCAGAACTATCAGACCCACATAGGATCCAGGAATAGTCGTCAGTGCACAACCAGCCGGAGGGTTCCGCACGAAGCATGCTAGAATCTGCGAGGGTCTGCTCCACAATCAATGTGTTGATACATCAACTGCCATGAAGTCCCAAGTTTATTTATCCAAATGATATGTCTTGACAAAAGAAACCTAATGCAATAGACAGCGCGTCAATCAGATGCTCAGTCTGAGAGTTATTAGAATTTCCGTTCCAAGGGCCTGGTTGGATTTAGGTTCAATCCAACCCGACCGTACCCTAATTAGGTACAAACCTCAACTGGGGTATTATAAAATAACCATCTCGCTCCATTTTTTCAATTACCATAGACGGTTTGTCAATCGGACACTCGTAGACCAAGTTATGGGTGAAAATGTGAAATTAGACTAAATGGGTCAGGGTGCGGTCTGGCCCGGTCGGACCGACCCTTCCCGACCGAGGTCCAGACTAGGGTCCGACCCGATCCGTGGGTCTAGCTTATTCCACGAGTCAGCCTGACATGTGAGGGAGGCCCAACCCATTCCACAGGGCCACCTGACCCGAGAGGGAATCCCAGCCCATGCTGGGTCTGGCACAGCGGCCCGCGCTGGGTCCGGCCCGGCGGCCCACGTTGGGACCGACCCGAAGGCCCATGATGGGTCCGGCCCAACGGCTCGTGGGGTTGGCCCGAGCTGCGATTAGGGTGAAATCCATGCCCCCTAGACTCTGAATGGCTAAGCCATTCGGGTGCAATCCAAACCAGCGCCACATGGTGTCGGTCCGCATCTCGCGGGACCCGCTAGGTCCCGCTCCTTCCAACTGGTCGGGCAGCCATCAGCCTTCTGTGCGGCGTTGTTGCGCCATGCCACATTTTTCGACAAGGTGACTTGGGTCAACGGTCTTCATTGCGGATGGCCTAACGCCGGCACCATTGCATCGTCATAGCCTGGGGCCACAACCCTCCTTCGATCCACCGCGGGGCGCGATTGCGCCGCACCTTCTCCGGCGACCCGATGGCTTGGGCTGCTGGTTTTCTTCACAGCCATCCTTGCGCCGGCCACCGCTACATCTCCGCAGTCTGTTGGCTATAGGTTATTCATCCGGCAGCCCGGTTGCACTGCTGCCATCCTTGCAGTGTCGCTTCTCGTACCATTCTCCGTGAACTTTCCGTAGGTCACCGGACGAGTTCCAGTGGCCTAATTCACGTGCCGAAAGAAGCTGCACACTCCTTGAGTTTTCACCTGTGATCCTTAAACAAATTCGACGAGAGAAGCTCATCAAGAACTCATGTCGCATTTGGTGCCAAAATCCATAAGAAAGGAGGAGGGTTTGGTTCTCGTTTGTTTGGCCCACGCCCTCTGTGTTATGGTGATATCAAGTGGCATTGAATTTTGAACCATGACGGAAAACAAATAACATGAGACAATTAACAAGCTTGAACCCCTACCTCAGATTTTTTGTTCTTTGATGATGTTGCGGAAAGGCATATGTCGATTCGTTGACATCGGGAAAAAAGATGAAGAAGTCGAGGATGACGTCGTCGATGTTCTTCAAGGATGGTGCTTCCTCCCTTGTTCTGGTTGAGTATCATTCTTTGTTGGTGGAAGAAGTGTTCTTCGTTAGAGAATTCTTTTTCTCCCAATATCTCCATCCCCCCAAGCCCCACCAAATGAAAAATTCCAACAAAAAATAATGTATTAAGTCAATACATTATTTAATTGTTGTCCCAAATTCAAATTGGTGAATTTAATTAAAGGATCTGCCAAATTAATGCATGAGAGTTGTCACAAATTAATTATGGTATGTCAAGAGGCTCTCCCTCATTAATGTGGGAGAGTTGAGAGGTTATACTCTTCTCCCATTAATTGGGGTCAGGTGGTCCCCACCCCAATTATTCAAAAGGGAAGTAATGTCTGGGTTCAAACCACCACCTATCCTCTAATGGGATGTTAAGGTGTGGTGGTCCCACCTCAAACTCCCATGAGGAGGTTTTTACTGCCAACACTCACATGGTGGCTCAATAAAATAAAGTTTAACCCACTTTATTTTATTATTATTTATCAATGAAAATCCAGAATCAAACATTTATTCTCGACCAACTATTATCGAGTTGAAAGTCTCCTTAAGAAAATTCTGGTACTGTGAGTTCAACGGTACCCTCAGATATCAATTCCGAGCACTATTTCCAAAGTTATAAATTCCAACTCGTATTTTTACTGAACGTTCCTGAAAAAAACTTCAGTAATTGATTCTGGGCACACTGGGCGTCAGAATTACGCACCGTCAGTTTTCACAGACTCGTAAAATTATCATGAATTAATGAAAAAAAAATACATGGAAATTATGGGTTTTTACATTCTCCCTAGCTCATGGCTTTACCTCTTTCTAAGCTACAACTCTAACTAAGGGAACAAAAGGGGGTACTGAGCACGCATCTGAGCCTCCCACTCCCAAGTGCTCTCCTTGAGGTTCCCAGGATACCGACAATTGCGCACTAGAGCTATCGACCATCCACGAAGGACCCTCTCCTATTGATCCTCAATCTCCACTGGAACCTCTGTAAAATTCACCCCACCATCGACGTCCATCTCCCCATGGTCGATGATGTAAGAAGGTTCATGCACGTATCGCCTATGCTGGGATACGTGGAAGTCTTCATGCACCTAGTGAAACTGAGGTGGAAGAGTCAGGCGAAAAGCCACCTCACCTACTCTACTGAGGACCTGAAATGGTCCGAAAAACCTTAGAGATAACTTGAAGCCTCATCCAAATATCTATAGACCTCATCGAGGTATGACCCGTAGAAAGATGTGGTCTCTATCTTCGAACTATAGAGGTCTCCGTCTACTATCAGCATATGACTTGTGCCTTCTCTGTGCAGTCTTCGTCTATTCATAGATGACTTGCACCTTCTCTGTGGTAGTTTGTACCATCTCTAGTCCCACAAGTGTTGAATCCCCTTCATCTTTCCAGAACTATGGCGATCTGCAAATTCGACCATACAAGGCTGCAAAAGGATCCATCCTAAACGGTGGAGTGATAGCTATTGTTGTACACAAACTCCACCAAAGGTAAGTGATGCTCCCAACTGTGACCAAAGTCGAGGACACAAGCATGTAGATTTTCCTCGAGGGTCTAAGTGGTCCGCCTAGTCTGTCCATCTGTCTAAGGATGGAAGGCGGTGCTCAGACGAAGCTGTGTTTTGAAATCCTCCTGCAACCCCTTCCATAGCAGGGAAATAAATCATGTTCATGATCAGAAACAATAGAAGAAGGTACTCTATGTATCCGCACAATCTTCTTTACTTAGAAGAATCCCAAGCTCCCTACTGAACACTACTCTCTGATTGGTAGGAATTAGGCAGACTTGGTGAGTAGGTCGACGATCACCTAAATAGAGTCATGTCCCCTAGACGTACGTGGAATACTCTTCATGAAGTCCATGGATTTCCCATCCCACTTCCACTCTGGGACCTCAAAATGATGTACCAAGCCTGCTGGTACCAGATGACATGCCTTCACTTGCTGAAAAGTGAGGCATCGAGAGATGAACTCTGCTACTAATTTCTTCATACCTGGACACCAGTGCTGTCGTTGAAGGTATTAGTACATATTTCTCACTCCTAGCTGTACCGTTAGAGGGGATGTGTGGAACTCCCATAACACTTCCTCCTGAAGTGACTCTGGCACCATAGTACATCCTCTGAAGAAGATGACATTCTCCCCACCTTTATAAAATCTATCATGTGCCTACCCAGTCGATATATGAGCATGTCATGTCTCATAGTCAGAATCTCCACACTATGCCTCCCTGACTCACTGAACAAGTGGAGGAGTGACTTTAAGAGACTGAAGAATGGTTGATGTGTCTCGGTCCACAAAGGATATCTATAAAGAAGCCAGCTACTCTGTCACCTCTCCTAGAAGTTGTATACTAGATCTCTTATTGAGTGCATCTGTTACAACATTCCCCTTCCCAAGAGTATAGATTATCTCAAAGTCATAGTCCTGGAGGAACTAAAGAAATCACCACTATCTCAGTTTCAGGTCCTATTGAAAGAATATATACCTAATACTCTGGTGTTTAGAGTAGACTGTGAAACACTCACCCATAAGATAGTATTGCCACATCTTCAGGGCGAAGACCACTGCTGCTAACTCCATGTCATGGGTTGCGTAGTTCTTCTCATTCTGTCTCAACTGATGAGAACCATAAGAGGTCACTGGTCACTCCTACATCAAGACAGATCCATTTCTGGTCCCTGATGTGTCATAGTAAACTACGTACCCTATTCCCCCCTATGGAAGCCTCAAGATGGGGGAACTATTCAGCCTCTGCCTCAGCTCTTGAAAGCCCTGTAGGCATCTCTAAGACCACCTGAAGGGTTTCCCTTTATTTTTCAAGGATAATAGTGGTCTTTCAACTCTGGAGAAGTCTGGTACAAACCTCCGATAATATCCTGCCAGACCCAGGAACCTCCAAACCTCTATATCACTCCTTGGTGGCTCCCAAGAAAGTACCGCCTCAATCTTCACTGGATCCACTTCAACTCTAGCCTCTTAGATAACATGTTAGAGAAATTGAACATGTCGGATCAAGAATTGGAACTTTGAGAGCTTACCATAAAGAGGGTTCTCTCGGAATGTGTCCAGTACCACTCGAAAAGGGTAGGCATGCTCCTCCTCAGTAGTCAAGTAGATCAGAATGTCATAGATGAAGTTTACAATAAAGCAATCAAGGTATGGCTTGAAGATCCTATTCATGAGTCCCATGAACACTTATGAAGCATTGGTTATGCTGTAGGTCATAACCAAGAATTCTTAGTGGTTGTAATGACACCTGAAGGCCTTCTTATGGACATCCTTGTCTCGAACTATGGTCTGGTGATAAACTGATCAGAGGTCTATCTTAGTGAGCCACTGTGCTCTCTATAGATGATCAAAGAGGATGTAAATCCTCAGAAGTGGGTAATTTTTATTAATATTCACCTAGTTGTGGTGACGGTAGTCGACACAAAGCCTCAAGCTCCCATCCGCCTTCTTGGAGAATAGAATTGGTGCTGCCCAGGGAGAAACACAGGGTCAGATTAATCACTTCCCCGGAAAGTCCTCTAGTTGTACCTGCAGCTCGCAAAGCTCTATGAGAGCAATCTGATACGCTGGTGTAGATATCAGCATCTTCCTAGGGTACATTTCAATGTAGAATTTTACCTCTCTATGAGGAGGTAGTTATGGAACATTGTTATGGAAAACATCCGCACAGTGGTCCTCCACTATAGGATATCTCAAACTCTCCACATCTACTGCTCCGACTGTAAGTCAGTCCAACTAATGAGTGATCAGCTGCACCCTCCTCCGAGTAAGTCTATCATGTGCTGCAAAATCTCCCCCCTTACCAGTGAAAGTGAACATGGTCCTGTCGGTGTGGACACACCGCAATTTGCGCCTAATATAGTCGATCTGAGCATGGACTGTCGATAACCATTCCGCACCCAAGATGACATCGTAAGGCCTCGATGCCGATAAAAGGAGATCCCAACTGAAGCCCTTGCCTCTTAGAGTAAGATCACACTTTAGACACCAGTTCGTGATCATCGAGTCTAATCTCGTTGGATTCTCTAGCCATAAGGATCGAGCCAACAGCTCCGTCAGAATGTCTGAGATCCGGACGAGGGCAGTGGGAATGAAATAGTGACAGGAACCTGTGTCTATAAGAACTGCATCCAAGGTGGAGTAGATATGGAGCGTACCTTGAATCATCTCCGGAGTGTTGTGATCATAATCCTCAGAAACCTGGAGCTAAGATCTCCCCTGTCCATCTACTCCCTCTGGTCGGGGTGGACCTCCTGGGGGTGGGGGTGGTAATACCATGTAATGTCGTCCACCGCCAGCTGCATGACTAGCTCATCTTCCATGTCTTCTTGTTCCCTTCATATCACCTAAATCAAACCTTTTCCTCTACCTGGGAGGTACCTCAACTATCTTCTAATTATCCGTACGGCGGGTCAGATAGTCACGAGCCATGCGACCCTGCCCGCCGCATGTGTAACACTGCTTGTTCCTCACATGACTGGCCTTATCTCATGTGCCTCGCACAACAAAAGCAGAGTCCTGAGGTCATCCAACAGATGGTTTGGTCCTCATGGACCTTTGTGACATCTATCTACTGCCAGCTGCAGAAGAATCCGCTGCATGCAGACAAGTGGTGGGTCTCGCTGCTGGAGACTTATCAGTAAGGAAACATTCCACTAGGAGGGCTCACTCCAACACCCCTACCTACATCTGGATGCTGAGGAAGATCATCGAAGCCCTGATCTCTCGCCTGAGCCCCTGCTCGAAGGTCCGGTATTTTAAGAATGGATCTCATACAATATATGTGGAGTAGTGTGAGTGGTCGGTGAACCTCGCTGAGTATTGTTCCACCGTCATGCTACACTACTGTAGATGTTGTTTCTCATGTATCTGCACCACACGTAGGGTGGCTGGGACAAACTCTTCCCAATACAGACACTAAAAATCTTCCCAGAGTAGTGTCACCTCGTCATGCACCTGGAGCATTAGGCTCCACCATCTTCCTTTTGTTTCCTGAAAGAGACTTATGGCAAGGATATCCAAAAAGTCTACTGGTGTCCCAACCATTCTGAAAACTCTCACCACAGCCGCAAGATAATCCTCAGATATATGCGGGTTCGTCTCTCCCCTGAACATGGGTGGCCACTGCCACTAGAACTCGTGAAACGTGCTCAAGTGGCATGCACTCTCTTCTACTGGGGCCGGTGGTATCGGTGACCCAATGGGTAGTGGTACTACTGGTGCCTCCGCTGTAATAGGGCCCTGCACCAATTCCTCGTCGCTCGGTGTGCTGTCATCTCGTACAAATCTCAGAACCATGGATGGCAGTCTACGTGGTTCCATCATAAGAATATACAGGTGCACCACATTCAATAAGTTATACCTGGTGAGACAACTCAAAGATATCACATAGACAAATCATAAAAAACACACGCAATCAGTGTTTTCGTGCACTGGGTCGAAAATCAGAAGTCAGGGCCCTGTTCTATGGTTACGTTGGCCGCCGCACCAACACTAGACTACTTGGACTAAAAACCACACTTAATACTCTTAACACTATTGCTTCACAGAAAATAAAGATCAGAGTCCTGAGTTTTGTGGTAGAACCAACTTCTCTAATACCAATTTTTAACGACCCGTCCCCTGGGTCCTGTGCAATGACTACCCCAAACCCGTCTTCCAAAGGCCAGAGGCTGGCGACTAGCCCCAAAGGCATAAATACCTAAACTGGGAACACATTGACATTATAATTGAAAAACATACACAAAAGAGTACACAACAGAATACAAAACACTATGGAAAACTATATTAGAAGAGAGTGCTAAAAAGTAAAGGGGCTGGAAATACAAGCCCAACTGTAAAGTACAAGTACAACTGAAAAAGGGACAAACGGCTGAAAGGTGAAAAGTATCTCCTGGATCATCCACCACAGATCCTACCTGAAGGGTAGGTACTGATAGCCTCCTCAGCACTCCATGTCCGTCAGTCTCCTCCAGGTACCATCTCATCGTGAGGTCCACCTTCGGGTACCATCCAGTCCTCGTACACTCAGCATTGGTCAACGCTGTCCGTTGTAAGAATCCAACACAATGAGGTGCGGGAATAGCCTGTGAAGGTTTGAGTATAATGATACTCAGAAGGGACACTAATACCACCAAGGTCTCACAAAATCCACCAAGGATAAACCACCAAGTATGAAAACAACGGGTAGCCATTACATAGGTATATTCTCATACATGTATCTATGTTATCATGTTACCCATCAAAATAATGAGTAAAACACGTAATCCACTAACTCAGATCACATAGGTATATACAACTTATGTAGAGATAGAGATGATCTGATATAGCCACTAAATCTTCTAAGCTGTCAGACCCATACAAGATCTAGGACAAGCAGTTAGTACTGTCCATCCCACATAGGATCCAGGAATAGTTGTGGGAGCTGTCGGACCCTCACAGGATCCTGGAACAGAATTCAGAACTGTCAGACCCACACAGGATCGAGCAACTAAAGTCAAAACTGTCAGACCCACACAGGTTCGAGGAACAGTCGTCAGTGCACATCCAGCCACAATGTTCCGCACGAAGCATGATTGATTCCAGGATTCTCCACTCCTCAAGCCAATTGTCGACACATCAACTGCCAAAAGTCCCAAGTTGATGTATCCAAAAGATCTTTCTTTCCAATGGAAACCCAATTTGACAGACGGTGTGTCAATCGGACGTCCGGTCTGAGAGTTATTGGCATTTTTGTTCCAAAGGCCCGGTTGGATTTAGGTTCAATCCAACCCGAATCTACCCCAACTATGTCCAAACCTCAAGTGAGGAATTCCAAAAGAAAAGTATCATTACATGTTTTCCATCGCCATAGACGGCTCGTCAATCGGACACCCATAGCCCATGTTATTGGAAAAAAGGTGAAATCGGACCAAACAGGTCTGGGTCTGGTCCGGTCCGGCCCCGTCAGAACGACCCATCCCGAACCAGGTCCAGACTGGGGTCAGACCCAGTCCCCAGGTCCGCCCTGTCTTGTGGGGAGGCCCAGCCCATGAGGGTGGCTTGACCCATGCGGGGTCCGGCCCGCGCTGGGTCCGTCCCGGTGGCCCGCGCTGGGTCCGGCCTGGCGGTCCACGCTGACACTGGCCCGGCGGCCCGTGCTGGGTACCGCCCTGTGGCTCACGGGGTCCGCCCAAGCCGCATCCAGGGGGAAGCCGCGTCCCCTGAATCCTGAATTGCTAAGCCGTCCGGGTGGACTCCAAACCAGCGCATCATGGCACTAGTCCGCGTCACGCGGGGCTCGCTTGGTCCCGCTCCTTCCGGCTAGTCGGGCAGCCAGCTACCTCTCGTGCGACTCCATTACACCGCTCTGCCTCCGGTGACTTGGAGGCTCAGGCTGCCAGTCATTATCACTGTCGGCCTAGCACCGACTGCCACTGCATCTCCGCGGCCTGGGGCTCCAGCCCTCCTTCGATCCATCTTGGGGCGCGGTTGCACCACGCCTTATCTGGTGACCTAGTTGCTTGGGCCACTGGAATCTTTCATGACTGGCCTTGGGCCGGCCGCTGCAGTGCCGCTGTGGTCCGTAGGATATAGGTTATTCTTCTGAATGGGTGGTTGTGCCACCGCCATCCATGCGGTTTTGATTGTCATACCATTCGTTGAGAACTTTTCGTGGGTCACTAGACGACTTCCGGTGGCCCGATTCTTGTTCCAGAAGAAGCCACACACTCCTCGGGTCATCACCATTGATCTTAAAACAATGTTGAAAAGATACGCTCATCTAAAACTCATTCCAGGTTGGGTGCCAAAATCCATAAGAAAGGTGGAGGGGTCGGGCCGTGTTTTTTCGGCCCACGCCCTCCTTGTTAGGGTTATATCATGCGACTTCAAATTCTGAACCACAATGGAAAATGAAGAACCCACAAAAATTAACAAGCATGAACCCCTAACTCAGATTTGTTTTTCATTGACGATGTTGCAGAAAGGTGGATGTCGATTCATTGACGTCGGGAAAGAAGATGAAGAAGTCGAGGACGATGTCATCAGCATTATTCAATGATGGTGCTTCCTCCCTGGTTCCGATTAAAGATCGTTCTTCATTGGCGAAAGAAGTGTTCATCGATGGAGAATTCTTTTTCTCCCAAGCTCTCCCCCCCCACGCTCAACCAAATGAAAAATTCCAACCAAAAATAATGGATTAAGTCAATCCATTATTTAATTATTGGCCCAAATTCAAGTTGGTGAATTTAATTAAAGGCTCCACCAAATTAATGCATGAGAGTTGTCAAAAATTAATTAGGGGATGTCAGGAGGATCTCCCTCATTAATGAGGGAGAGTTGAGAGGTTATACTCTCCTCCCACAAATAGTGTTCGGGTGGTCCCCACCCCTATTATTTAAAAGGGAGGTTATGTTCAGGTGGGTTGCACAACCATAACCTCTCATGGGAGGTTAAGGTGTGGTGGTCCCACCTCCAACTCCCATGAGAAGGTTTTAACCTCCAACGATCACATGGAGGCTAAGTAAAATAAAGTCTAATTCATTTAATTCTATTATTTTTTCCCATGAAAACCCAAAATCTAACTTTTATTCACGACCAACTGCCATCGAGGTGAAAGTCTCCTTAAGTAAATACCAGTGCTGCGAGTTCAACAATTCCCTCAGATTTCAGTTTCAAGCACCTATTCAAATGCTATAAAATCTCGCCCGTACGTTTACTGAATGTACCCAAACAAAACGTCATAAATTGATTCCGGGAACACCAGACCTCAAAATTACGTGCCGTCCATTTTCACAGAATCCTAAAATTCCCATTTATTTAGGAAAAAATTTTACCTGGAAATTTTGGGCCTTTACATTGTTTGCGGATGTAAAATGAAAAATTCATTGCATATGCATCAAGGAAATTGAAGGTTCATTAGAAAAAACTATCCAACACATGATCTGGAGTTGGTTGTAGTAATCTTCACTTTAAAATTTTGGTGACATTACTTTTTTGGGGAGATGTTCAAATTATACATTGATCAAAAAAGCCTCGTGTATATATTCACACATAAATAGTTGAATATGTACTAATGAAGATGGATAAAGCTGATCAAAAACTATGACTGCTCATTCCATTACTACCCTGGGAGAGAGAACAAGGTGGCAGATGCTCTAAGTCGAACGGTCAAATTGATTCTATTGTTATATTTGATGAATATAGACATGGGAATCATAATGAATGGAACATAATCAATCCATTCACAAATGATTTCTCAACTGTCTCTTTTGGAAAGGATAAAGGATGCTCAAAAGAATGATGTGGGAATTCAAGAGAATGTGGAAACTATTAGAAAAATGAAATCCTCACAATTCAATGTTAATGAAGAATGAATTATGAGATTGGGGATAGACTATGTGTTCAATTGAATCCATAATAAAATAATGAACACTTGGATGATGCAGAAAGTTTTAATTTCTCCATTCACACAGGAAACACAATGATGTATTGAGATCTTCAAAAGAATTATTGGTGGGATAACATGAAAAAATAAATTGTTGAGTATAGATCAATGTTCCTGGTATGTCAGTAAGTGAATGCTGAGAGGAAGAAGTCTATGGGGATGATGAATCCATTCCCAAACAAGGATGAAAATGGGAGAAAATTACCATGAACATTGTCTCCTGAAATCTAATGATATTTGAAGGAAATAATTCTATCATGGTTGTTATGGATCATCTTAAAAATACTGTAGACTTCCTTACAATTCAAGAGGATTTCTCATTTGATAAACTGTTATGGATATATGTTAGAGATGTGGTAAGGATTCGTTGAGTACCACAATCTATTTTATTCGTCACGATATAACATACACCTCTATGATTTGGAAGAATCTTAAACATGCTCTGAATATTGTGATAAACTTTAGTACGACTTATCATCTTCAAACTAATGACCAATTTAAGCGGACTATCCAAACACTTGAGGACATGTTGAGAGAAATCTCAATGGACTTGAATGGAGTATGGGATCAACATCTTAATCTGGTTGAGTTCTCTTATAATAACATTTTCAACTGAAGCATGCAAATGGATCCTTATGAAACCTATTTATGGGAAGAGGTGACGAAAACTGACTTGTTGGGATGACGTTGGGGAGAGGAAACTCCTAGGTCCAAAAATGGTCAAGGAAATGGTGGATAAGGTTAAGAATATCTATTATCACATTAAAGATGCACATAGTTGACAAAAGAAATATGATAAAAATTGTCGACGAGTCCTAGAGTTTGATGTAGAAGACATATTATTCCTCCTCATAACACCATGAAAGATATTAATGATATTTGGGAAGAAGGTAAAGCTTAGTCCAAGGTATATTGACCATTTGAGATCCTTGATCGCATTGGAGTAGTGGCCTATCAGTCCTAAGGAATTAAATACCTAACCCATTTCATGTATGGAATCCAAAGGTGGTACCATTAGGGAATGGACTCTCCTATTAATAGAAGTCGGTGAAGATCTTAGATCACAGGGAACAATTTCTATGAAATAAGACAATGCCCCTCATCAAGGTGTTATGGTGAAAATAAATTTTAGATGAGGAAACATGAGAATTTGATAAATTGATGGAACAGAGTTACCCACATCTGTTTTAGTATGGGAAATGGAAAATTTCAAGGGTGAAATTTCTTAAGGTGGGAAGATTGTGACGACCCATCATTTTATTAATGAAAATACAACATGATCTATTTAAATGTATTATCATGTTCAATGGTTATATAAAACATATTCACATCCTTGGCTTTAAGATTTTGGATTTTAAAATACCATTAATAATTTTTATCATTGATAATATAGCTTTTGAATAGTGATTCCACGATTAGTGTAACTATCGGGATTTAACAAACATTAATTACTCAGACACAGGAAGTGCTGCCCAAATCTAGTATAATTAATCCATTTGAAGCCCATTTTTCATAGATTGGGAATGAGATTGCATCACTAGGATTTTCTCTTGACCAATCCCAAGACAAGATTCAATACATTATACTTGAACAGAACTGCCTATGGAAGAAGTGGAAGTTGATTGAGGTTACCAACCAAGAAATGTTATCCAAGCCACCACCAGACTATGTCACCATTACACTCCATACCCTCAGGTCTTATGCAGGTTTTATAAGGGTTTATGTATCAAGACCACGACAAAATGATTATGTGCTTTATTTTTTGTATAAATAATGTACATTCATTTCATTATTATTACCTTATAAGTGGGGTTTAATGCACAAA
This sequence comes from Viscum album, assembly GCA_963277665.1. Lineage (NCBI taxonomy): Eukaryota > Viridiplantae > Streptophyta > Magnoliopsida > Santalales > Viscaceae > Viscum > Viscum album. Next base: position 1,503,349,746 of record OY728128.1, read on the forward strand.
TAGTAGTTTTAGTTAATATTCAATTATGAAATCTATTTTGATAAATTATTGGATTTTTGGAATTAAATATTATTTTAATAAAATTTTGTTATTACTAAATTACTTTCTAAATATAAATGGTCGTATAATTTTTATTAATGCAATTGTATGTCTTATTAAGGATTGAAAAGTGTTTTTGTCAAAACCGATGAATTTTCAATAAAAGTCTTCTTTTATTTTAAAAGTGAAAATAATGGTATTTAGAAAATTATTTAGATAAAATTAAAATAATTTATGGAATCAGGACATCAAAATTTCCCAACAATTATGTTTTCATTATTTTCTAAGATAGTCAAATTTTTCTGAAGAAAAATAAATATTTTTTAAATATATAATGTGTTTCATTACATCATAAGGTCCCAATAGTGATGTAATAAATTGCTATCAATGGTATTATTAGACAATATATTTTTCTCCATTAATATAATATTATTTTAGGTTTGTTTTATTTTTTTACAAATCCTTAGTGGACCCGCCGTGATGTATAAAACATTTTTACTTTTTGAAATGATTTCCTTGAGAGTGTGACTCACCTCCCCATAAGAGAGCCTAATATTTTATGATATTAGGATATTGGCCTTATAAAATATTTTTTTCTAGTACCCTTTTCAAAAAACCATTGGAAAAACTGTGGTTGGTTTGTGTTTTTTATTAGTTTATTATGTGGTGTCCAAAACATTAATAATAATGAATTCCCTCTCTTTTCCAATATAATCCCACACAACCTCCTACTTCTCTTCACACAATACCCTTGGATCACACCCATACTCTTCCATATTTTCTCTAGTATCCTCCCAAGGTTACTAAGATCCCAATAAACATCTCTCAAGGCTCCCTCAAGCCTTTGATCAGACTTCCATGTTAGGGATTTCTTAATTTCTCATTTTTATCCAAGTTTCTTTATATTCTTATTCACTATTATTTTCAATTAAAAACGTTAGGGTATAATTTCTCACCTCCCATATACTGACCTCCTTATGTTATAATGATTATATAACCCTATTCCTCTGATTAATGCCTCTCATGTACAATTGTTACTATGCTGAAATTTCATGAAGAATTTCTCTCACCTCATTTACATTCAAGAAATTATTTTTTTATGAATCTAAATTCTGTTAAAAATATTGGGACATGTATCTATATTACCCCTTTAAGATAAATTTCAAGTAAATATGATGATAAAAATATTTCTCTTTCATACACCATTTTTATAAACTCTTATCTCACGTCCTTATGCTACCGAAATTGCACTGCGGTATTTCAATCCAAAGTAATTTTGTAGTGAATACCATGCCCTTTTCTCTATCAAGGATATTCACCTTTATGCACATTTAGTTATTGATTATAGATTTTCATGTATGAATTCCAAATTCCTTTATCTTTAAATAAATGATTATGTTTAATGAATCCATGTTATACGATCCATGTGGAACACTTATCCATGAAGTGGAATGATTAAGAAGTGTGGGCCCGGATAGTTCTCTAATACATTGGGTATTGTCTAGTATCATGATATGTCATGTTCAATGAGGGTTTACACATTCTAATCCAAATGTAATGAGGTATTACTCATTCTCCATGTGAACTGATCTTTGGATCAAGCTAATATCATGATAAATGTTATTTCCACATTTCCAAGTTATGAAAATTATGTTATATCATGCATTTATGTTCATTATCTCTTATGCTCCATTTATATGCATATTTCTTAACTTGTATTGTATTCTTTAGGCTATGCCTATTTTTAATCACTTACTAGGATTTATATCTCCACGATTTTTGGTGCATGTCCTCAGGTTATCCCATGTAATGCTATGTATAATGGAATGTGTGTGGTCATATAAAATAAGTTTTCAATAAAGATGTGAATTTCAGGTTTTAAGTTGTTTTGTAATGTTCATAATCGAAAAATACACTAGACCCCTTGATATTCTAGGTTTCATCATGTGAATATTTTATCTAATATGTTATATTTAAGTGAGAAATAAAAAAGCAGGGTTGTTATATTACTCATGATAGCTTAAATTATGTGTAACCCTTACTAAGTGTTTGAGATCAACCTTATTCGGTTTATTTTATATAAGATGTTAAGATGAATTTTTTTGATGTGATTCTAGGATTCAAAACTTCTTCTTTTTTATGTTTAATATTTCATTCCCATTTTTAAATGGTTATCATGCATGAATTTTTTTCTCCAAGAATACAAAACTAATCAATCCTTGGTGATGTGATCTCTGGTATCTATATTTATATAATAAATTAGGCACTAACCCTAGGCTACTGGACTGGGGTTGTTTTTGTTTGTTTTAGATAAATTTTAATAGAAATCTAGGGAATTGGATTTTAAATAAACTTATATAATAAGATAATTAAGATAATACCTTATTCTATTTTGAAACATTTACCATTAGTGAGGTTTTTTTATTTTGGATCAATATTCCAGATGATAATGATATTATATATCTAAGTGTGTGACCTTATTTAGTGATGTTGAATAATGTAATAAATATAATCAACATAGTTGGTCAATTTGGGGATTCCCCCCAAGAGTAAGAAAACATATTTTTGGCTATAGCTCATTATATTAGGACTATATTCGGAAAAATAACCAAGGTTATGTATAGAAATCATTGACATGAAAATTGAAATGATGTTACATTATCTGATACACCTATATTGAATCATTCCATTCAACAAATTCCTCCATATTTTAGTGTAACTACTTATACATTGGTATATCAACTACAAATCAGGTATCTCTAAGAAAAATTACTCTCCTTAGGATGAAATGAAATTGAAAAGATTATACCAGAATTATATTGTATTAGAGGTGATGTCGATTTATGTCTTTATTGATCAAGATAACTAGTGAATAAGATGAAATTTAATATATGGGGTAGATAAATTTAGGATAATATTCATTGATAAATATTTTCCTTGAGAATAATGAACAAAAATGAATAGAAAGTTACCCAGGTAAAATTTAATGGAGAAATAAAGTGGTGTGGAATATGTGGCCACGTTTACAAGGATATCTGAGTTTTATATAGATTATGTACATAATACGGCCGGTAAGATTTATTATTTCATTGAATCCCTTAATATTAACTTATGAAGGGAACTGTTTTCTCCAGGTTTTTTATCATATGATCAAATAGTGTTATGTGGAATAGATATAGAGATAGATATATTTTGATCAAATATAGACATGGGGAATCATGAAAAGATGTGGTTGATTGAGAATAATGAAAAAGGTAATTCATTATATGAGATTAGTGAATAAAATTAATTCCCAACATGTGAAATTTTTTGAATTAAACATCGTAGATAGTGTTTAAAGTTAATGAGATTTTGTTAAAATTATGAACATAAGGGTCATATAGCTAATGAATTAATGGGAACGAAACAAATCAATGATGTTCAGTTCTTCAAATATAGGGAAATGGATAATTTTTCACACAAATTACCTAAGTTTCCAGGTAAAAATCTACAAATGTAGATGAATGTGTTAGTTTAAGCTTATTTGTTAACTATGGCTAATTTCGAAGTTTCCAATGATGTGGTGGAAGGTACTTTAATCATATAGTCAAATTTAACCAATGATTTATTTGACTATGATAATTCAAAACACTTTCATATCTATCATAATTTTCTAAAAAAATTTATATATCCCTAAAACATTATGAAGGGTGTGGTCCGTTAAAACAACTAGTGGAAATCTCACCACAATATTTATATGTATTATATTTCCCCTTATAAAAAAATGTCCCTATTTCTAGACACAATTATTATATATATGGTTGATTTTGAAATAATCCTTGGTATGGATTGTGTTACAAACTATAATTAAAATAATTATTATATAGAAAATTTAATTTCAATTCATGATGAGAATGTGGAATTCATTATCTTCATAGGAGATACTTCATCACCAGGCTCATGTCTACATCCACCTCTAATAGCTCTTCTGAATGGAATTCTTCGGTAGGAAGATAACTATAGTGACCCAAACTTTTGGTTCATAGATAAAACATATTAATAGATAAAAATTAATTATATATAATGGTGATCCATTCTATAATATTACATATCTATAAGAATTGGATATGTAAAAATATGAACAAATGGTTTGTAAAAGATCCATATCGTCTCCCAGTAAGTTCTTCATAACTATAACCCCTCTTAAACAAATCATAAATTGTATTTTTCATGTTATCCAAGCTAAAGGAACCATAAGAGAGGGTGATCTTAGATTGTCAGTAATGGTTATCATAAAAAATTAAACATATCATCACACTATAACCCATTCAATGAAAATTGGTTTCATAAACATTATATCATTTTACTATTACATAAACCTTATGAAATTAATGGGTTTCCTAAATATATCATCAACATAAACATTAAACATTTAGATAAAGACTAATTATGGAAACATTAGATAATAAACCTCAAAAATCATAATTAATATCAAATATCTCATGTTATGTGGAAAATGATTTTGAAAGATCACTAGGAACATTTATTGAGGAAAATATTCTTTTCCAATTGAAATAATTTTTTTTAGCATAAATATTTCTAAAAAGTTAAGGAACATTTTTATTTAAAAAATAATCTTGTATACTTATAATGTAATATTCAAAATATTGATTCATCGTGAATGTGGGAAATATTTTTCATACCATATATGTTAATATAAAACATTCCTTTCACACTTTTATTGAAAAAGTCAAAAAAAGTGCATCATTAATAAAATGAAAATAAGATTTATTTTAAACCATTTTTTCTAAAATTTTAATAATAGGTAAAAATGATTTTAAAAAATCCTAGAATAATAGTAAAATCCTTCTTTGAAACATTTTTAGAAAACATGATTCCAAAAAATAGTTTTTTAACCAAAGATAAAAATATATTTGATTTTCCTTAAAACCACGTTTTTTGTATGCTGAGTTCTTGAGAAGTGAAAAATGAAATGAAAACATTTATTCACAAGAAATTACCCAGGCATTAAAAAAATAATTAATATCATGAGTGGTAGATCATAATATTTCATCATCATAAACATAAACATAAACAATTGCAATAAATAGTGTGGTAGTAACATAAAACCCTCACAACATTTGAAACTTTTGAATTGTAAGACCTATGAAAGAGAGAATATTATAATGAAATTTGTATCCCATAATTTTGTTCGAATAAACATAACGACATTAATTTGTAGTGTATACACCGCATGAACAATAGTGGTGTATAATGCACATATCTCATATAAATAAGAGTGAGTCAAAATAACTTACCTGAGATTTGACTTATTTCAGACGTTTTAGATAGTATATCATAATAAATATATTTTTTTATAAAAATAATAAAAAAAATACACTCATATATATCATATATTATATTATTTACATGTAATATTTAATTACCCATTTTCCAGCACTTATTTATTAAAATCATTGTTGTAGTTAATATATGCTTTATTTTTTTATGTATATTCTGGTTTGGTAATTTTGGCCTTTGTATTTTTTATCTTGGTTCCACAATCTATAGAAATGAATTGTATCTCTACATAGAGAAGACAATTTTTATGTATACATAGATGATGTTTTCACTTCCCATTTGTGGGAAAGATGGTGAATAAAGATGGTTTCATAATAATAAAAAAATTTCAGAATATTTAGTACACATTAGATATTATTTTATGTAGAAAATAATTAATTTCTATGAGTTAATAGAATAATTAAATGGAATTTGGTCGATTAGGAATATTATATCTTCTTTGAAATAACTCATTTAGATATCCTTTTATGAAATCAATGGTTGGTCTTTTTAGAAGTCCAGAATTCTCGAATGTTTCTAGGGGATTGTATAAGATAAGTAGTTGTAGGTTTGTGATTCTAGAAGATTCAAAGTGGTGTGATGAAGTCAAAGGAAGGGTTCCCTTTTAAAATTTAGAGGAGGATAACTCATCAAATTTTTTAAAATATTAACATATATTAAAGTAATTATCATTCAAAATGTTTGAAAATGAACTCAAAATGAGTAATGAGTTCCATTTTAGACCATTTAATATCCCCATTTTCCAATTATATCATTTATATGTTTTTTAGGTAATTGAATAAAATATTATTTTCATAAAAATATCATTATTTAAAATTTAGACACAATTCATTTAATTTTAATTAGAAGATATAAATATAAATAATTAATTTGAATATTATTATTTATCATAATTCTAATCAGAAATATTAATTGAAAAAACAACTTTCATGCATTAAATCACTCAAATTTTATTATATTGAATTTTTTTAAAATTATTTATTATATTTTTTATTATTGGGGATATATTGCATTGGTTTTTTATAAGAATTTAACATCATTATATAATTACTGAAAATTAAAAATAAAACTCATTAGTGAAAATAATTTCATTAATTTAAAAATTTAAATTTTTATTCATTTATAACATTATCGTTCCTTATATTGGAACACAAGATATATTAAAAAGTAAGCGAGTGAAACTTTGTAACATTTCATTATATTAATATTATGTTTGAAAGTTGTGTGATAAATTCACCATTAAACTACTCAATTTAATGAATTAGGTGATAAGGGTTGAATTAAAATCATCAAATTAGAATTAGGATGGGAAATTATGGCCTTATGACTTAGTTTTATCCTTGATTATCTGGATTTCAAATTGATCGAGGGGAAAATTTTTCCCACATTTACTATTAATATTGGTCATAAAAAAAGTTGAATATTCACCAAATATTATCTTCCTGATTCCAAACATGGAATATATTTTTTTAAATTCAGTATATATAATAAGAATAAATTAATTATAAAAATAATCGAGCAATACATGATGAATATCACTTTTTATAAATTTATATTCTAGGCATAAAATTTGTTTTATTATTATACCATGATTAGAATAATATTTAGTAAAATTTAAATTATTTTATTGAAAGCATAATATATACATTTAATTATAATAATTCTCTAATCATGATTAATTTAATATATATATTTAAAAATACATTTTTTGTCACAAAAAAAGTTTTTTATAAAAATAATTATTTTTTGTTCAACATAATTTTTTTATAATCATTTCATAATGATTGAATAATTTAATGCATATGTTACCATAAATTTTCCATAATTTAGTTAGTCTTATTAATAACCTCTAATAAAATGGATTAGTGATAAATGTCAATTTATATAATAATATTTTAATAGTATATCATGTTTTGTTTAAACTTGGTGTTTCATGTAAAAAAAATTTTCAGAGAAATAAAATTCCGTAAAGAATATATATCATAAAGTCTTCATATGTTACAATATCCCCCACATAAAATGAACATTTACATTGAAATTTATCTCTTTGATATAAAAAATATTGATGATATGTTTGTTTCATCACATCCATTAGATCACATATAGCTTATTCAAATTTTTGATTTCCCTAGATAACTTTCACAGAGTGAGTAGTCATATTTCATTGCTCTTCATCTTTAAAATCTATGATTTCTATGACTGTTTATTCTTATTAAAATCAAGCTCATTTGTTATGACCTATGAGTTTAGTACAAGTGATGGATTATGTATGCACTTTATCCAATGAGATACATGGAACACATCATGTTCTTAAGAAAGAGTGAGTGGAAGCGCCTATGGATAATCTAATTTCCCTACTCAATCAAGAATCTCAAAAGGGAAAATATACCTAGGGATAAAATTAACATTCATTCCAAATCATACAACCTTTTTTGATAGATAAATACATAGAAACACCTTGTTATTAGCATCAAAATCTAAATCACGTGGGTGATTGTCTGTGTAATTTTGTTGTCCACTTAGAGAAGTCATGAAGTGTTGCTATACAGATCTGAATTTATATATATTTTTTCTAACATTCTAAGGGACCAACATTTTAATTTCAGTAATTTCATCATATCATGTTGGATTTCTATGCTTCATTCAATATCAAAACTCATAATAATCTATCTGAATTGTTTAGTGAAATCAATTATTGTATGAAAATACAACTTGTGGATGTTTTTAATCCCAAAAACCATTTCAATCCTTAAAATAAGATAAAAATATATCACATTGGGTTTTAATTTTTCTCTAAGATAGACCATATGTCTAAGGATGATATATTATATTGAAACTAAAATTTATATCTATATCCTTCTAAATTCTTAACTAGAACAATGAGGTAAACCTCAGATACTGATCAAATATAAAATAATTTAGTATGTCATACAGCATTTCAATAACATTAATATAAATTCTAGATGGCTAATACAATGATAAAAAATCTCTAATGGTAATGAAGTGTGCTAAATTTTTAATGATATTTAGAACAATGCACATCACATTATTCCCTTTCAATGTTTTGGGGAGTCCAAAAACAACATCCATAATGATTCATTCCCATTTCAAATCCAGTATAGTTAATAGTAGAAACATTTCCTTATAATTTTTTATTCATTAAATAAAATTGAAATACCAAGAACTGAGATACATACTTAGTGGTATCTATCTTTAATTTTTCCCACAAAAAATACACTTTTATATCTCTTTACAAATTTGTATATCCACACTGAGTATTGAAATTTGAGTTGTTCGATTCATCCAACAACTCCTACATTAAATCTAGTCTGTGCAGCCCACATAGTTAGTTTTTACCCATACATCCCATCAAAACCAAAGATATTATTAGACACATTAAATACCTTCTTTAATAATTTAATTTATTCCTATTAAATCTCATTAGTATTCTTTTTTATATATGGATGAATACTCATTAGAGAAAGATAATATTTCTCCCTTATATCATGATTTCATGATCCTTCCTTTTCAATTACATAAATATTGGATATTTTGTGATACTTTTTCTAGATATGACAAAACAATAATTTTGTATTAGATCATATTCAACGTTATTTTCCTCCCAATGGTGTTAATGTATTTAAAATTCATAATCATTAATCATCTCTGACCATCATCTTTGGTCAATATTCAACTATTTCTGTGTAAAAATATAGTTTAATCTTTTTTGATAAGTATATAAATCACACCATTTTCCAAAAATTTAATTCTCCATTTATTCAATGAAAAAATAAAATAGCTAAATTCAAATCATTTGAAGGGTATTTTTTCTAATGAAATTTTCATGAGTTATAAGCTATCATCATATTGTTCTACAAGAAAACACATACCATTCAATTCATTGATGACTCACAATAGATTTAAAAACCTATCCACCATAAACTTTTATGTTATAATAGGTTCATTAGCTAACCACCACGTTAGTTCCTTGAAAATTTATTCACATTCAACAATCCAAATGATCATAGCTCCCTTCTAAGTTAAATTGGTGAGTTTATTAGACAATTGTGATAAATTTTCTATCATGTGATAATAATATTCAACCAAACCAATTAAACTATATATATTAGTCATAGTGGTCAGTCAAAGAAAATATTTAATAACTTTTATATTTTAATGATATAATGATATACCCTCACATGTGATTATATAACCTAAGAATGAAACCTTATACATCCATAATTAAAAATTGATAAATTTGTCATAAAGATTTCACATCCTCAGGTACATTAGTAAAAATTATTAAGTGGTCATCATTGTCTTCATTTATCTCTGAATATATAATAATATAATGTATAATGAATACCACACAATGATAAAGGTAAAATCTAAAGACTCTATTCATTATATACATGAAGGTAGTGGGGGGATTAGGAAGACCAAATATAATCACTATAAACTCATTGTGTCTATACAACGTTTGAAATGTTGTCTTTAGTATATCATAGTTCTTAACCCTCAATTAATGATATCTGGTATGAAGTTAAATCTTAATAAAGTGTTTATCACTATATACATGATAAAACAGTCATCAATATGATGTAAAAGATACATTTTATTGAAAATGATCCTGTTATTTTCTTGAAAATCAATGAATATTCACATATAAGCGTATCTATTTGTAAAAAACAAACAGTTTCACACTATGGAAACACGTTTGGAAAAAATGTTACATTTTTAAGATTCTCTTGTAGATTCTTATTCAATTCCTATAGATAAATTGCGGACCATTCTATATAAATTCTGTGAAATGGGTTTAGAACTAGGAATGAGTAATATTGATAACTAAACATCACTATTTGTTACAACACTAGAAAATTTCTTAGGAAATATGTCAAAAAAATCCTGAAAAATAGGCATATCATCAATGTTGAGTTACTCCCAAACCAACTAAGATAAACACCCATTTTGAATAAGAATCATAACCCATAAAATATATTATATTTCTATCATATTTTCATATTTATCATCATGTAGATAGATGATCACATGTTGTTTTATAATATCAAACATGAATTCCATTTCAGAGTAATTGATGCGATTTTAATATAATGAAATCAATTCTATTCATAATATAACATAAAACTAAACCAAAGGGATAATAAAATTATTTCCAAGAATCAAATTCCCAAAAATATCAACATGAGAAGAATCATAGACATGGGATGTGATTATCATACAAATAGGGGTGTTCACTGATAGTTCAGCATCTAATCTTTGAGGTGGTATTGGGATGCCTTTATAAAAAAATGGTACAAAAGAGTGGGAAGATCTAGAATCAAATAAGAATATTTTAGTTCTATGGTGGATGGAAAGTGTACTTTTCCAAATTTCATTATCATAACCCTCATAGAAAATAGTGACCATGAGATATTTCCCTTCTCCTCTAGTCCTAAGTGGTTATTGATGTTTATCATAGTCATTATCATTTGAATTTATGATCTATTTGGAAAAGATATCATACTCCTTGCATTTATATAATTAGATTTTATGTGTTTTATTCAATATATATTTCCCTATATTTGCATCACCTGTTAATTTTTCTAGTAATTTTTGAATTCAATTGACTTATTACCTTCCTTTCTACATTTGAAACACTTACATGTTCTCTTTAGAAAATTTCCACTTTGTTTCATTCAGCACTATGAGCATAAAGGAAGACTCATCCTTCTCTCTTCATGTTTTTTATAATTTCTTTTGAAATCTATATTTAGTTTCTTGTAAAATCCATGAGATATATAGGTAAGTAAAATATCTATCTCTACCATGCTGGCACATCAAACAATTTCTTTAAATATATTAAAGTCTCACATGGTTGACATCGTTTAAAGACTAGGTTTTAAGACACTAAATAATCGATCAACAATACTTTCATGTTTAATGGTAATACTAGAATAAAACCATGTAATTATAGTATAATTTTACTCATAGGTTCCAACTTTTTCAACATCCTTCATGTTTATATCAAGTAATTCATTATACATTTTCATTTGATGAAATCAGGAATGTCCCTATTTGAAAATAATCTCTTCAATTCACCCCACTTCATTGAGACAACTTCTTAATGTTTCATCATTATCTTGAATATATTACACCATTGATATGTTTTTCCATCCAAACAATAAATATCTAGAGTAACATTCTCATGTCTTGAGCACTAAGGAATAGAAAATATCCTTTCCGTGATATGAACCCATTTCTAAGAAATTTTGGATTAGAAAAACCATTGAAATAAGCTGGAAATTTCCTCCACAAGGACACAATATAATGTTGACCCCACTATTTCTAATTTGGAAGATCATAATGATTCATATTCTAAAAAGTTTTCATATATCCTAACAATGAGGCCTTTCATTCCATCTCTAATAACATTATTTCATAGGAGTATAATCATTTCAATCTCTATCATATTCATCATTAACACAATTCCTTCGGGTTCCATCAATTGAATAACAAAAAAAATCGTAGAAAAAGCAACAAAAATCATAGTGGGAAACCACATAATAATGAAAAATAGTTTATAGGTTATCTAAATCATGACACATTCTTCAGTTATTCTTTAGGTTTTATCTAAGATAATTCATAAAGATAACTAAATCAGTAGAATTTTATCTTATACATAGACTTATCCCTAGGGATTTCAATAAAAATAACTCATCTTTGTTTCCAATAGATAACTAAACCTGTATTTGATACTAACAATAAATACCCACATATTTCATAAATATAGATATCGCATCTTCATATAAGAATATTCAATTTATAAAATAATGATGCACTCTATAATTTTATTGGTCTAGTTCCTCTGAAAAAAATGACATATAAACAAATAGTTCATAATTGATCCACATCATCTCCTACTATGTCTTCATTACTAATACCATTCTTAGACATATAATACATAGTACCATTATTCATAGCCTGGGTAATGGAAACATTGTAAAAGGAGGTATCTGATGCTCTGTAAATGAAAATATGGCAGATATTGATGGTCACTTGAGAATATCATGAACATAAGGGATTGATAACATGATCATAACATTTTAGAATCATACCTTATATATAAATGATCATAATCTTGAGTCATGGAATAAATTTGGGTTTTTTCATATGGAAAGAATCATAAAAGAATCAATGAACATGATCTATAAGACAATAATATTAAAATAAGACATAATTTTTTGGAATTCACTTACTCATAAAAAATAATGTCCTTAATAGTCAAGGAACACTTCTATGATTATCATAGTGGAATTAGGTCACTCCCCAAACCAGAATAGTAGTCAAGGTTCTCTCTAAATACTATAATAGTAATTAAAGTTCCTTAAAAAACCTGGTTCACCGAAAATTCAATTTTTATTTATCAAATGAGATATCAATACTTAACCAAATCATTGGTGTGACATATAAGTCCTGCCCATCTTATGATATAACACGACAACCGTCCATGTTTAAAATAAAAACAACATCAATAGTTATAACAAAACCTCGTTTCTTGGTTATAACATCACCTCCATCACATAATGAATTTATTACTTATGTGTTCTGCGAGATCATAATATATCCATCATAATATCACATCAAAACCCATGAAATGAAAATGGGGTTCATAAACATTTGATCAATTAACTATAACAATACCCATTGAAAATAAATGGGATTCATAAAAATCTCATCAATATTAACATTAACCATTAAATGAAATACTAAGAATGGTATCATTAGATAATATCCCCCATGAAGAATAAATAATATCAATGATATCATCGTAGATGGAAAATTATTTCGAATGGTCACTTGGATCATTTCATGTGGAAAATATTTTTTTCACTAAGAATTATTTTTTTAAACATAAGGATTTACCAATTATTAAGGGAAATGTTTCTTTTAAAATATTTTTTTAGAATTCTAATGTTATATTCTGCAAATTTACTGGTTATAATGGTGGTAAATTTTGTTCATGCTGTATACATTAATATAAAACATTCATTATACACTTTTTAAGAAAAGTTCAAAAACTAAATCATTCCAAAAATGACAGGAATATACTTTTGAAACCATTTTTTAAACAAAATGGGAAAAATTACATTAAACAACTATAAAAGAAAAAAATCCCTTAATGAATTTTTATAAAAAAAAATGCCTTTTTGTATAAATGAGTATGAAAAAAAGTGTACTGGAAAAGAAACCACAAATCATGAAGGTATAAAGTATTGTACCCCAAGGGAATACCATAAAAATAAATCCATATCATCTAGAGGAAAGGATACATAGTCATAAGAAACATTTGATAAATATATTATGGGTAGTCCTGGGAGTAAGAAAGACAAGAACATTGTCCCCTTCACAATAGTTGTACAGAATCATAGTGTTGTTGTTAATGATACATTTTCGATTCATATACAGTAGGTTATTGAAAAAGGTGGTATAAAGGTGTTACATAAGGAGTTGAGATTTTTTATAGAGTCCATATCGATAACTTCTAACTCAATGTGGCGTTGAGTACAAATGTCAAGGCTTGATAAAGTTGATTGCAACTCTTCCTACATTGAATCACATGTGACAAATATGGTAGTGAAATCCATTATGACTAAACCCCTATAATCACGAACAATTCCACATCACATAAAACACCTGAAACACACGATCCATATGTTTTTAACATGTAACCCATCTTTTTAGTTAATTATAAGATCCAGCACCCTTGATGGCCACTGATGATGGGGGATTACATCGATTGTTTGTGAGAAATTTAAGATACAGGGCCTCGAACCAGTCTTTGATAAGATGATAATGATCAATTAACAGGATTCTAGATCTTTAAATAATGGTTAGCGTCGAGTTGTATAGACCTTAATGATGATCCTAGTTCATAGCATACCAAAAACTTGAAAACCTATAATAATAATAATTTCACTTGAATTCTTCTCCGAACTATTCTTCTTCATGATGTTAAACCAAAATTCAAGAAAGGATATTAATGTGTACACCTGTGGATTGAAGTTAGTGAACAATCCAAAGGAATGAAAAACTGAATTCATTCATTCTCCATTGAAATAATGTTGCATAGTGGAATCTCTCCATGGATTAATGAAAAAGAATCATTTTGAGAGAATATTAAAACTGGTACATTGAATGAACTTGTCATTGGTAAAGGAAATTTTTTTGTCTCCTCCATTTCATGAAGTTAATCTTTACAAGAATTTCATTTCACCACATTGCATCTCTCCATTTATCCATCTCACTTATAGTGGGTAACTATTTATGGAAACCCTTATTATAAAAATAATCGAATGTATCTCCCACAATAAATAAATCTATTCGGTTACGAAGAAAGCTCAATGAGATCACATAAGGTGTGTTTTTACTTGTCCATGAGCACACTAGTAAACTTGGTGAACACTTTCTCATTCCAGAAGGACAAATCTCGAACTAGAAAGAATGAATTTCGAGTACATTTATCCCACCAATTGGCACTACAGAAGCTGATATCCCTTTTTCTAATGATTCCGAGGGTGTGCCTTTGGATTTCTTGTAAGTGTGTGTGAATCTTGAGCCACAAAGATGAGATTATTTTAATTCATTGAGTCATAAAATCCTTTTATTTTTATTCTATGTATCTTCCCCACATAGTGTGGCCTTAAATGACATCATAGAACCACATTTCTTGTATACCTTGCAACTCTAGAAAGACACTCATGAGGTTAATATTCTCAATCTCTATAGGTTTCTCCATCATATCGCATTATTCCAATTGATGTCTCCCTTCTGCCTAGGCATCCCAGATGAACACGACCCTGAACGTCTCAATGTTCCTGAAAATTGAACTCAGAAACATGAATACAAGATAGGATGTGCATGGGGATTGAGGAGAGGATATTGTTGACCAGAGTGAATATTCCACCGAAGGTCAAGAAACAATTTTTCCAATAGATGATTCACCCGATAATATACAAAATTATCTTTTTGATTTTCTAAATTAGAATAATTTTTGTAGGGATCAAAGCCCCGAAGTATTTAATATGAAAACTACACCATATCATTCCATGATAACTCGCCAAAGAATTAGCACGACTATTTGTGAATCTATTGGATATAAGGATATTGGTTTTTTCATGATTTTCCACCTACAAAATTTAAAAATAATACTCCTTCAAAGTACTATTAAAACCCCTTATTGATTGATTTCTCCTATTAAGATAGATGATCTTATTGTCTACATACCTCTGATGAATGTTTTTATAATTCTATCACCTACAACAATAAGGTTGAATATTTATATATGAAATTCTGTTTTTATGAATCATATCAAATAGTCTTTCCTAATAATAAATAGACTGGGGGAAAGGGGTTCACCTCTCCATATCCCTCTCACTAATTTGAAATAACCACATCTCTTCCCTATTAATGAGATGGAGAACCAAGCTGAACTAAATCACATGTATAACAGATCAATCGGACCTAAAGAGAATCCCATGTTATTAAGAACCTTTAGTATAAGGTTCCACCCAATTTAATCATAGGATTTTTCCATATCCAATTTAATAACCTCATTAGATCCGACCACCTTCATGTTAATCTCATAAACTATTTAATTTTCCAATCTAATTGATCCATTAATTGATTTTCCATTCACAAACACATGTTATTACTCTAACTCTCAGTTAGATAAATACAAATACCATCTTTTATTCATGACACTATCCAGGATCTTGTAACAAAAATTACACATACTTGTCAGATGGTAATTCTTTAATAAAGGCAATAGTTTCTCGTTAAATATAAGACCTATAGATGTGGCACACCCTATACGTGGAAGTTCACCTCCCTAGAGAAAATCATGCCCAATGGAAAAAAATTCTCTCTTGAATAGGTCCCGTGAAGCCACATAAAATGTTCCTTCGAACCCATCTGGTCCTGGAGATCTCTTCTTGTTTAAATCCTCAACAACATCATGAATTTTCTTCTCATCTGGGGTCTTTTCCAAAAGTTGATTAAAACCTCTGGACACCATGGTGAGTATTTCATAAAATACATCATCACTACCTTTGGGGGATCTTTTTGCATTTGAATATTGGGACCATCAAGTAGGGACCTGAAATAGTCCTCGGCCACCACACCCACCATTTCCCTATCATCCATGTGTGAACCATACTTTAAGAGTATCACTAAAACAAATATGGCCCTTAAACACTCAAAAAAAAACGAAACATACAGTGCTAAAAAGGCACTATTAATCTCAGTGATGATAAAGTAGGGTCCCTTTTATAAACACTTAAAAAAGTCCTGATAAAGGCCCATTTAGTCGACACTAAAAACCACTGATAAATGGGGTCTTTTATCAGCGATAAAAAATCACAGATAAAAGTCAAAAAATTAAAAAAAATTGAGTTAATGGAATATTTTTAAACCGCTTGACCCCCCCCCCCCCCACCCACCAACTGCACAAACCCCCAACCTTGCACCGGCATATGCACTTCTGCCTCTCCCAAGAGTCGAACTCGAGACCTCTCCCCTGTGTTCCTGGACTCTATACCACACCCTCATGTTTTTTTGTTCTCCATTTAATGATATATCTTTTTATTTATATGTATATTTATTTATATTTATATGTATAATAATATAGAATCATATTAATATAAATATCTATATTTATTTATATTAATATATATATTTAGTTATATTAATATCTATTTATATATATTTATTTATATATAAATTTAGTTGTATTTTTTTACCAGTATATTTTTTTTGTATGTAAATATATATTTATAAGATTAGTTTTAAATGCATTTATAAAATATATTTGTGTGTGTGTTTATAAATAAAAACATATATACATATATAAAACATAAATATAACATGAATACACTTGTATATATTATATATATGTGTGTGTATCTATAAGTACAATTAAAAATATTTATATATATTAACATATATTATATATTCATATGTATATTTATATGTGGGACTATATAAATAATATACATCTGCTTGTTAATACAAAGAGACAGAAATATATATATATATAGATACAGACACACATTACAAAGGTATATAAATATACATATTTTTCTATTTCAAATAAAACGGATATAATAAGGCTCACATATTGAAAAATAAACTTTAAATGTGAATAAGTTTTATTATTTATTTATAAAATTATATTTTTATGTGTGAATTTATAAGAAAAATGTATATATTGTTATTTATTTGATTATAAATTACATTAAATTTTGAAAAATGATAATATTTCAAATCCATAATATCAATATGAATGCAATCCCTATAAAAAATTCAATCCCCACTGAAATAGGAATAAAACCCTAAAGTGAAACTGAAATTCCATCAAATGATAAAAACAATGGCTATCCCGACTATAAACTCAGTTTTAGAGGCCTTCTAAGCATCTTTGACCTCATAAAATGTGACAGAGGGTTCCCTTTTATCTCTAGTATATAGATCTCATTGCTTGCTTTGATTTGACAAGATATAGAGCTCAAACGGAAATCCAAATCAAAAGTTATGGTCGTTTGATGTTGAAGTTATGCTTTCATCTTATTTTAAATATTTTATTAATTTTTATATTTTTCATGTCTTAAAATTGTTATTAAATGAGTATTAGTCAATGATAATTATATAATTATTAATTTATAATATTTTTAAAAATATTTTTAATCCATTTTTTTAAATTTCTTATATTTTAAATGGAAATATCTATTTATACTTATCCAAAACATATTTAAAAATATATTTATTATATTTATATCAATGTTAATAAATTTATATCAATATTAATATATTAATATATTTATATTTTTATATATTAATATATTATTTTTAATTTTTTTTAAATATACCCTTTAACAACGCTAGTAAAAAAAGTGTTGATAAAGAACCGCCTTTATCATTGCTAATAAAAAAAGAATTAATAAATGGGGAACCATTAATAGTGGTAAAAACATTGCTAAATAGGGTTACTTTATTAGTTCTGAAAAATTTTAATAAATGGTACTTTTAACAGCACTTTTTTAGCACTATTAAAAGCACACTTTATTAGTTCATTTTTTAGTGTTGTTAAAAGGTGGCGTTGTGGAAAATCAGTTTTGTGGTAGTGTATGGTGGGTCTACATAGAAACCTTATTTCTTTTATGCATGTTTGATATAAAAATGTATCCATTTCTCCCTCTAGAAACCATTTACTTTTCGGGATCTCTGGAACATTCCTCTCTTTCTCCAAGATCAACTCATTGATTTCAATATTCTTAAAAGTAAGATCATTGAAAATGACCTCATTCTAACCATTTTCCAGAATTTTTTCCAACCTATCTGTATCCACATTCAGTGGATCAACATTAGCAGACTGATATGGGTGGGAGAATCTCAAATTATTTAGATCACCCTTTAGTCACCTACTCTTTTTTTTGGAGACCATACCAAAAACTCCCTTTCACCATATTGTCCTAGAACTCACACACCGTTTGAGAGTAGCAAAAGGAAGTGATTCATTTTTTGGATAAAATTTAATAGTTTCTGCACTTGGAACTTCTAGATAGCTTCACAACAATAGGTGAATGATCAAATATATTGATTGGTAGATGGGTTGCATTTTCATCATGGAAATAAAATATAGAATTGAAATTGTCTTGGAACTATTATTGGTTGAACCTTGTTGGATTATTCCATTATTAGTTTCTACACCAAGTAAACTAATGTCTATATAGGTGCATGATGAGAAGTCCTAGCTTGAATTCTAGTAGTACACATCATTCCATTTCTTCTCAGAGAACTCCATAATCAGGTTGAAATCCCCTCCCACCATCCATGTATAATTACCATATTGAAGGTTTCCAAGTCATGCCAATGAGATTCTGGCATCCCACTTAGTATACATGAAGGATAAGAAGAAACTATGAACATATGAATGGGTCTTTGTCAACATGTATTCATCTCAAGTTGCAACCAGGTCCACATTGTTGGAAGATTTCACGAAAATCCATACATGTTGATTGACCTAGTTAGCCAGTGAGAAACATCCCATCTTCATTCATTGGGAAAATATATTAGTCATCCTAGCCTACTTCTAGGGATCCAGAATATACATCGCTCAAGAATTGTAGCAAGAAACTAAGATTGAAATTAGGCTCATTTTATCCCGAGCACACACAAGGACTATATAGACCACCATAGGGTATGGAAGTTTCACCTCTAGACAAATTGAGAACCCTAGAATCAGGTAGTGATGAAATCGGACTAAGAACTGAGCGATATGCATAAGGACCATCAGTTCAGCACAAAAACCTATATCTCCACCTCTAAAACCCACGAAAACATATGATACGAAAATACAGATATCAGTGGATTTTCTAAACCAAATATCACCACTATGGTAAAATTAAAGGGACTTGTGGCATCATTGAAATAAGAATCTGGGAGACAGAGAACCATAGAGCCTTCTTCAAAGGATGAGATTAATAAGTCGGAAGAGATTGAGGAGGTTTGATGATGGGATATTTTTTAAGCTGATATTGGATATTTATGTAATTTAGGGGATTCCAATCATTTTTTTGAATCATATGTATATTTGGTTGTTTAGATTTTTTTTGATAAATTGTGTTGGGGTTTAAGAATATGATGAGTTTTGAGCTTTTTTTAGGAAATCACTTCCATATAAATATTTGATTTCTCCATTTTGTGGTGGTTATTTTGGGGAATATTGGTCCCTTATTTCTTGTTGATGCTTGTTTTTTCCCTTTTGTGGTGTATACCTTGGGCTAGTTTATTATTTCAACTTTTTAAATGGGAAATTTATATGGCTCATACATGGATACAAGAGTCTGTGGTTTTGTTTCTAGTTTTTATATGGATGTCTTTGTGCCAAATTTCATATTAAAAAAACAATGGGATTGTATTCCTTAGGTTTGGAGTTAGGTAGTTTCATATGAATCTTATGAACATTAGGTAAAAATCATGTCATTTCTAAATGAGGCATGTTGTGAGTTTTTGTGCTTTGTTGTTTTGGAAATTTAGTTTTTTGGTCCCTCGATATGTTCTTGGTTAGTTCCTTTCCTTATCAGTTTTGGCCTGGTTGTTTTTAGATGGTTGGTGATGTCATTTTATTTTATATAAAATAATTTTTTTTGTTATTCCACCATTTTAGATCAGTTCTAAATAGTGGGGAGAATTATTCTTTCTTATATTTTTAATACAGCCTATCATTAATTGTTCTTTATCCATTTTTACTTTAGGATATTTTGTTTTATGTTTAGATTTGATCATTTGATTGAGGAGTTATATTTTATTTTTTAGGATTCATTTTATAATTCAAATCATGTTTTCTTATACACTACCACAAAAATAGGTTTTCACAGTGCCACATTTTAACTGCCCTAAAAAAAGCTGATAAAGGAGGAACCATAATCAATGCTAAAAAAACGTTGAAAAGGGTACTGTTACCAATGCTTTTTTAGCATTGTTAAAAGTACCCCTTTATCATCTCATTATTTAAATGATGTTATAGTGACCACTTTTCAGTTTTTTATCTCTAATAAGGTGTTATTTTTCATTACCTTTTTACTGTTTCTATGAAGGGGTATATTTCAAAAAAATACATCAAAAATAATATATTAATATATTAATATATTAATATATTAATATTGATATAAATATAATATATATATTTTAAATATGTTTTAGATAAATATAAGTTTCCGTTTACATTTATTATATAATAAATTTAGTGAAAATGTTTTATAAATATTTTATAAATATTATTAATTAATAATTTTCTAATTATCATCGACTAATAATAATTTAACAAAAATTTGATGACACAAAAAATTTAATTTTTTTTTAAATGATCTAAAATAAGTTGAAAACATAACTCAAAATTCAATCAACCATAACTTTTGATCCAAATGTATTTTTGATCTCTACGACATATCAAATCAAAGCATGTAGAAATATCTACATGCTAACGATATAAGGGACCCTACTGTCACATTATTTATGAACAAAAAAGGTCCAAAATGCCTCTAAAACTACGTTTTTAGTTGAGATACCCAATTTTTTAACATTCAATAGAATTTCATCATCATGTCAGGTCGTTCTTCCCTTTTTTAGTGAAAACTATGTGTATTTAAATAGATTATATACATATTGATATTATGGATTTGAAATTTTATAATTTTCACAATGTAATGTAATTTATAATAAATTATATAACTATATATATATATATTATATTAATATATAAAATTTTAATTATATTAATAACTAATTAGACATATTTACAAATAAACTATATTTCTCAATTTATAAGCCTTATAATATCAATTTTATTTAAAATACAAATATATATATATATATACCTATATAATGTGTGTGTGTGTGTCTGTATTAGTGTGTGCGTGTATTATCAAACTGATATATATTATCTATATACTCTAACATATAAATATTCATATGATTATTCATATGTATGTACATATCAATGTACATATGAATATATAATATATGTAAATATATATAAATTTGTATAATTTTACATACAGATACACAGATATATATCTAATATATTTAAGTGTATGTACATTCTATATATGTACGTATATATCTATTTATAAAAACACACAAAAATATATTTTATAAATGTATTTAAAAAATATTATATAAATATAATAATATATGAATAAATATTCATATAAAAATATAATTAAATATATACATATATATATTAATAAATCAATATATGTTAATATAAATAAATATAAATATAATTATATATATATATATATATTAATATAAATCTTTATTAATATATGAATAAATATAAATAAATATATATATCAATAAATGGAGAAAAAAGAAACATGGGGGAGTTGTAATTTGTTAGTGTGCATAGGGGAGAGGTCTCGAGTTCAAATCCAGGGAGAGGAAGAGGCGTTCAGTTGGGTGTAGGGGGGCTAGTGCATTGGTAGGTGCATGGTGGGGGGAAAACATTATTAAATGGTGGTGGCAGGGATGTAAGTGTGGGTGGGTGAGCGTGGGAGCTAACACTATTAAACGGGGGAGGGGGTCAAGCGATGTTGAAAGGGGGCTCCAATTTTAGGATTTTTTAAAAAAATATTGGCTTTTATTGGTGCTAGTAAAAGCGATGATAAATGACCCTTTAATCATTTATTTTTTAAGTGCTGATAAAGGACCCATTTTTTCATCACTTTTTTAAGTACTGATGAAAGAGGCATTTATCACCACTATTTTGAGCACTGATAAAAGAGACCCCTTATCTTCATAGAGATTAACAAGGATTTTCTAGCTATATTAAAATTAGTTACTAGTGCTTAAAAAACGCACTATCTATAGTAGTGATAATTTAACCCAACTATTTCTACGGGAATAATGTGACTTGTTAACGAGAATTTTAACACCTAACATCCCATTATGTGGATTATTTTATGATATTTTATGTTTCTAAATGTCATTTTGATTTTTTTGAGTATCATTATCTGGAAACATGGAATAATTTTAGTTTTTTCTGAGAACACTGTTTAAGCGATGGTTTGTGGTAAACTAATTGAATACCCCTATAGGGAACTAAGTTTACCTTACGTAGAGTTTATTTTGAATTCATGTGAATATGGTTGTAATAAAAGAATATAGGTTAAATCAAACTATGTGAGTCCTTGAGGAAACCTATAGATTCCATTTGGGTGTTGAGTTCTAGTGGAAGGTTTGTTAATTTCTTGGTAAAACAAACCACAAGCATCTAAATTGGATCAATAATTTTACAGTTCTATTTGGAATGGGTGTTTAATTTTATGTTCAATAATGTGGTTTCCGTGGTATGTTGTTTGATTGTAATTTCTCAAGGGTGAAACAAAAGCATTATTGGTACAATTTTTGGAAAAATATGTGGCCATCCCAGATTCCATAAATGGTTAATTTCCAAAATTTCCTCAACTATTTTCTAACAGTCTTAGCATTTTATCATTCTCTATCTCATTTTAATATACTAGTAACCACTCCTATGGGATTATCCTCCCTTTCCCCTTCTGTTTTGGGGGTCTCCTCCTTGAATTCAAGTGGGTTCCTTTTCTACTATGGCACTTTTCTTGTGGTCTTAACTTTCCCTCTTCCCCTACACTTTACCATTTAATTTCTCTATCTCCCTTGAACACCTGGGAAATTATGGTTCATTTTTAATTTTTGGGTGTTTGATTCTAATGGTTTATGTTTTCCAGGGAATCCTAAGGACCCCTGGAGGTTTGATTTAGTGCACTCTATCATAGGTGGTGGATTTTGACATGTTGTTGTGGAATCAATGTAGGTGTTTCTTTAATTTATCATAATATTACAGGACATTGTATTATTATGAGTTTTAATGCGTTTTATTATTAAACAATTTCCAATGTGTGTATCCCATGTTATTCCAGATGATATTTCATGTGGATTTAAACCTTATAATATAATGGTATTCTTTGACAAGTGTTTAAAATGATTCAACATGGATTTTTAATGAATGTGAACAATTTAAAAAACTTCTTTTGTTTCCATCTTGGATATTCGTTGTTGGTTTTTATATAATGATTTTAAAACCATTTTATAGAGTGTTTTAATTTTTTAAAAATAATTTTAATGATATTTTTTTGTTATAAATTGTATTTTAACAACTATGTGATATGAATGAAAACATCTTATTACCATTGATTGATTTTAAATGATGTTTAAAAGGATTTTTGATTTCAAATTTCGGTTTCAAAATTATTGTAAGGTCCCAAGATTAAATTGAGATTAAATTTGAAAATATTGTGTTGTATTTTAAATCCATTTTTATTTTGTAATGTTCTATTTTTAGGTTTATCAAAAATGAGTTCTCATGAAATTGTGTGAGTGTTTCTTGATAAATATTTGATTTTTTTCAAGTCATATGGATTCTTATAATCCCAAGAGGGTATGTATCATATTAATTCAAATTTATATGTTTATTATGTATTTATGTGTCTAGTGGCATTTCTGTTGAGGGTGTGGAAAGTGAGGTGTTAGTTATTTAAAATGTTTTATATATGATGAAATTAATCTTTCATTTTACACCTATTTTACTTTTCATGGATTTGGTATGAATATCTTAGTTTAAATATATGAGGGTAAACGATAAGGTATATGGTGGTCCCACTAGAGAGTATTTCATAGATACCTTAAGATAGTAAGAATATAAGGGTTAGTGGGCCTTTGAGCTAGTGATCATTCATTTCTTCCAATAAGACAAAGAAAATGAACTCAAGGAAATTTTATCTATTGATCATCTAATTTAACTTCTAAGGACATTGAATAGTTAGTAATATTATAATAGGTTTCTAAAATCCAATTTAGGTCATCATTATAAGAGATATTAGGTGATTACCATGATGATAGGATATTATTTATGTTATTTAGTTGATTTATAATTTTTTTAATCAATATCCCCAACTTTATGTCATATTTCATGGAACATAAATACTTTTAGTGGTTTTAATTCCTTGTCATGTGAATTAAAATTGTGATTCCTATTTGTGTTCTTGCACTTTTTCATCATGGTATGTAAAGACAGGTAAATTCCAGGAAAATTTTATCTTATATTCTTTGGGATTTTACGAGTACATAGTTTCTGACGGCACCTGATTCCGAGGCCCGGTGTGCCCGGAATAAATTTCTGAAATTTAGCTCGGGTACGTTCAGTGAACGAAGGAGTGGGTTTTTATATCTTTTGAACCGTTGCTCGAATTTGTAATCTGAGGGAACCAATAGAACCACAGTGCTAGTAATTTCTTAATAGGACTATTACCCATGGTGTGTTTTCTTGGGAGGAGTTATATAAATTTGTGGATTAAATGAAAAGTAAAATAAAATTGTGTTACAAATTTATTTCTTTTTCTAAGTGGTTACATCCTAGGTGTGGGAGTTAGGTTGGGACCCACTAGATACTAACTACACTTGAGAGGATAATGGTGAGGTGGGGCCCACATGATCCCCCAACTCTTCACTTTCCATAACTCCCTCCTTTATTTGAGTAACTCCCCTATCTCCTTCTTTAAGTCTTGCCAACTTAACATATAATTAATGAGACCACTCATGTTTAATTAATTATGTGTTTTGGAATTTGAATTGGTAATATTTGAATTCATTGCATGAATTAATAAAATAAGGGAAGGCCTTATTTTATTTTGTTGTCTTGTTGTGTGAGGACATTGGGAAGAGAACTCTATGTCCCTTGAAGAACTTCATCACCTTCGTTGAAGAATGCCTAGACTCCGACGAAGAATGTCGACTTGGAGGTCTTGGATCTCTCCATCCCGTTCCTCCTCCCCGGAAAGGTAGGAGACACCGACGATGACGGAAACGATGCCATCCTCCATGGCACTTTACAACCGCGATCTTCTTTCTATGTAGGGGTTACCTTCGGACAAGTTTATTTAACGATTTCTGTGGATAAAATAATGACTGCTTATTATCGTCATAACGAGAGGAGATCGGACCGCACAAACCCGGCTGATCCTCCTCCACTTTTTATTGTTGGTTCTTGTTGATGATTTTGGCGAAGGCAGCGCTGTGCTGAACCACCGCATGGGATGGTACCGAACTGCGGCTGTAGCGGGCTACGACAGAGGTGTGCGGCGCCGTCGCGCGACGCCGGTGAAGACGAAGGAACCGCAGCCGGAGCGGGCTGTGGTGTGGGAGTGTGGCTCTATCGCACTGCATTGGAGAACCTGAGAGAGGCCGTGGCTTGGGCGGGCCACGACGGAGGGGCGCGGCGCCGTCGTGCCGCACCGGTCGGGGAAGAGTCGCGGCCTTAGCCCGCGACGCTTCAGTAGGGGGCGGCCGACCAAGCATGCCACCTGCGTTCCAGGAGGCAGGACCCCCCATGGGTCCCAAATAGTTCAACAGGCCAGCCATAATGGTTGGCTGTTTTCCAGAATGACTGGGGCTTAAAACCCACGGCCAGCTCGTAGGGCGGACCCCACCTGGGTCCGCCTTTTCAATGTCAAGGGGGGCGGCGCTCCCCCTTCGCACCCCGCAGCCGGTTCCGAGCCGAGCCGCATGCCGTACCTCGCCGTAGGCCAGGCCTCTCCCAACATGGCCGGACCCGGACCCAGGTCGAGTCGACCCGGTTCGGGCCGACCCAAGGGGTATTGGGCCAAGTTGAACAGGGCCCAAACCCCCTATTTTTCAGCCATATTCGTTCAAACGCCCATATCATGGTATACAGACCTCCGATCGATGCACCATCAGTTGCGTTGGGATCCTTTGATCGTGACTTTCATTTTAGTATATTACACATCAGGTTTCAAATAACATTGTGTATGGCCGAGTTGGTTCGAACATGAAACCAACCGGGCCCTCGGAGCGGAAACGCTTATAACTTGAGCTATAGACGTTCGATTGACGTGTCGTGGACTTTGTTGTATTCCTATTAGTGAGGAATTTATTTTGGAATACTCTGCTTGAGGTATGGACATAGCTGGAGTATGGTTCGGTTGGTTGTATCTAAAAAACCAACCGGGCCCCTGGGACAGAAAAGCAAATATCTCTCAGACTGGTTGTCCGATTGACGTGTCGTCTGTTGCGTTGAGTTCCTATTGATGAGGCGAAACATTGTGATACATCAATTATGGAATTTGTGATAGTTGATGTATTGACCCCCATGGCTCGTGGAGCGGACCCTCCCGGAATCGAGCATGCTGTGTGTGGGAACCCTAGACCTTGTTGTGACTCTGACGACGATGGCGTCTGTACTTGGATCCTACGTGGGTTCGGTAGCAAGGATGACTGTACATGGATCCTCCATGGGTTTGGCAGCGATGATGACTGTACATGGATCCTACGTAGGTTCGACAGCGATGGTTACTATACTTGGATCCTCTGTGGGTTTGGCAGCGACAACATCTATACTAGGATCCTATGTGGGTTCGGCAGAGGGGATGATTCAAGGGCTACATCAATCATCTCCACCCCTCTTCGTGAATAGTATACCTATGTGAGCTGAGTCTTGACTTACAATCATTATCTTCGATATGATTGACTTGTTATCCTGTGTGGATTGGTTTTTGATTTCCTGTGTGGATTGGGTTGCACTTTCCTATGTGGACTGGGTTGAACGTGGGCTCCTGAGTTGGAGCAGAACTGGAATTGATGAGTTAGGTATATGTATGGGCATATACCTAAGTAGAGTTGGTTGATACTTCGTGATTTTATCTTTCCTTTTTGGTTTATCCCTCGTTTATTCTGGGAGAACTTTAGGAGTCTCGGGGTCCCTACTGAGTTTCGTATACTCACCCCTGCACGGGCTATACCCGCACTATGTTGTGTTGGTTGCAGACGACGGATAGCGCTGATCGAGGTTGAGCCCCGTGGAGCGGGACGGTACCCGGAGGTGGACTATCAGGATGGACATACATGGAGTGGACGACCAGACTTGAGGAGCCAACGAGACTATCAGTACTAACCTTTCAGGTGGGAGTTCCAGAGGTCTTCTTGGTGGTTGCTGTTCTACTTTTCAGCTATTGTACTTTCTTTTCTCGGTTGTACTGTACTTTCAGTTGGGTTTGTATTCTGGCCCATATACTTTCCAGCACTTTCTATTGTACTCAATTTACTTAGTGTTTACTTCATCTTGTGTACTCTGTGGTGTTAGGTTTCTTATATAAAGGAAATTCCTTCCCTTTTATCGGGATTTACGCCTTTGGTGCTAGTCATCATCCCATGTCCAATGGAAGGTGGGATTGGGTTAGTCACGACATGGGCCCCGAGGACAGGTCAGGGAAAATTGGTATTATAGGAGTCAGTTCTACTGTAGAACATAGGACTCTGATAATTTCTTCTATGTGAAGCAATAGTGTTTAGGTTATTTAGTGTGGTTATCAGTCCAGGGAGTCCAGTGTTGGTGCAGCGGCCGACGTATCCATACACCAGGACCCTGACTTCTGATTTCCGAATCAGTGCATGAAAACATTTATTGTATGTGTGTTTCAAAGTTTTCTTGTTGATTACTTTGTGTCATCTCACCAGGTATGCTGTATTAACCGTGGCGCACCTGTTTCTTTTCAGGATGGCCCCACGACGGAAGCCAGCTAGGGTTCCAAGCTTTGTGCGAGACGGTAGCCCACTGAGTGACGAGGCCTTTGTGCAGGGAGCCATTATAGCAGAGGCACCGGCGTTACCTCTACCCACCGAGCCACCGATGCCACCAGCCCCCGCAGCTGAGAGTGCAAGTCGAATGAGTTCACTATATGAGTTTCATCATTAGTGACTGCCCAGGGTCCGAGGGGAGATGGACCCTCAGGAAGCCAAGGATTGGATGGAGGCTGTTTTTTGAGTCTTCAGATTAGTAGGGACACTAGCTCACCTCATGGTGATCCTTGCGGCAAGTCTCTTGCACACAATAGTAGGTAGATGGTGGAGCCTGATTCTCTAGGTGCACGATAAGGCATCACTTCTTTGGATGGACTTCGAGAGCCTCTTTTTCTTAGAATTTGTTCCAACCACCCTCAGTGCATTGCGCATTCAAGAGTTACTATCGGTGCGGTAGGGTAGCATGACAGTAGCCTTGTACTTGGTGAGATTTACCAACCTCTCATGCTATTCCACTGACATGGTATGAGACCCATTCTTCTGGGCCCAGACCATTGAGCAGGGACTGAGGCATGAGATCAGGGCATCGATGATCTCCCTCAATATTCTGACGTAGGCAGGAGTAAATGAGCGAGCCTTACTTGTGGAGTGATACCTATCTGAGACTACGCCAGCAGCGAGGCCTACCGTAGGGCGACACATAGCGGAGTCTTATGCATATGGAAGTAGACAGATGTCGTAGATGTCCAAGAGGACCAGGACATCTGGTGGACGACCTCAGGATACTGATTCGGAGGTGTGGGGAACACGCAAAAGAGCCCGTCATTCGAGAGGCAGATAATGCTAAGCATGCGGCGGACAGGGCCACATGGATCGTGACTGCCAGACCCACCATGCAGGGGAGCAGTAGACGGTTGAGGGACCACCCAGGAAGAGGCATAGGTTAAATCGTGGCGGTCCGAAGGGAGCAGGCGGATGAGGTTCAGGATTTGGTCGAGCAGCGGGTGGTGGGCGACGCTTTGAGGCTTTACCACCACCACCACCAGGTGGTCCACCCCAACCACAGGGAGCTGGCAGACAGAGGATGGCCCAGCACCAGGCAGTAGAGGCTTACGACCATGGGGCACCTGAGATGATTCTAGGTGTTATCTGTCTCTACTCCACCATTGATGTTATTCTTATAGAAACATGAGTGTGTCATTCTTTCATTGTCGATGCCCTTGTTCCGAGCTTAGAGATTCCTACATAAAAGTTGGATCAATACTTACGACTAGAAACTCCTACAGGAGCAGACTCAATGATTACGCACTGGTGTCGGCAGTGTAAGCTTACTATATGAGGCGAGAGATTCAGTTGGGATCTTCTTGTAGCGGCGTCGAGGCCTTATGACGTCATCTTCGGCATGGATTGGTTATCTAAGGTCCATGCCCAGATAGATAGTATTAGGCCCATGGTGTAGTGTGTCTTTACCGATGGGAGCAGGTTCACCTTTACCGGTGATAAGGGAGCCTTTGCAGCGTAGGATGGACTCTCACAGAGGAGAGGATACCCGATGACCCATCATTTTTTCAGTCTCATCCTTGGAGCAGTTGATGTGCGGAGTCCGAGTTTTCCTGTTGTGGTGGTACATTATGCGGAAGTTTTTCCTGACAACGTTCCATGACTACCTCCTCGCAGAGAGGTAGACTTTTATATTGACCTATACCCCGGGAAAACCCCGATAACTACTACAACATATCGGATGGCTCCCGCTGAGCTACGAGAGCTATGGGTAAAGTTGGAGGACTTGCAGGGAAAGGGATTCATCCGTCCCAGTGTTTCACCCTGGGCTTCCCTGATTTTGTTTTCCAAGAAGGTGGATGGGAGCTTGAGACTGTGTGTCGATTACTATTTCCTAAACCAAGTGACCATGAAGAACAATTATCCACTTCTGAGGATTGAATAACTCTTCGATCGTCTCAAGGGAGAATGATGGTTCTCGAAGATAGACCTCATGTCAGGCAATCACCAGCTCAGAGCTCGAGACGAGGATGTGAAGAAGATAGCATTCAGGTGTCGGTATGGCCACTATGAGTTCGTAGTTATTCCTTTTGGCATAACCAACACTCCAACAGTGTTCATGAGTCTCATGAAAAAAATCTTCCAGCCTTACCTCGATCGATTTTTTATAGTCTTAATAGATGATATATTGATTTACTCGATTACTGAGGAGGAGCATGCCTACCACTTGCGGGTTATACTGGATACAATCCGAGATCAATAGCTTTATGGTAAGCTCTTGAAGTGTCAGTTTTGGATTCGAGAAGTCGACTTCATGGGACATGTCATCTCTAAGGTGGGAGTTGTGGTGGATCCTGCGAAGATCAAGCTAGTGCTAGCTTGGGATCCACCCAGGAGCATGACGGAGGTGTGGAGTTTCCTAGGTATGGCTGGGTACTATCAGAGATTTGTGCCAGACCTCTAAAAAGTTGCAGCACCACTCTCAGCATTGACGAAGAAGGGGAAACCCTTTGTGTGGTCGGATAGATGTCAGCAGAGCTTCCAGGAGTTGAGACAGATATTGACCAGTGCACCCATCTTGAGGCTACAGGAGGAGGAAGTAGGGTACGTAGTTTACTGCGAGGAATCAGGGACTGGACTCGAGTGTGTCCTGATGCAGGATCGGGTAGTGATCGCCTATAGATCACAATATTTGATGCAACATGAGTAGAAATACGCTACCCATAACCTGGAGTTAGCATCAGTGGTCTTCGCCTTGAAAATGTGGTGGCACTATCTGATGGGCGAGCGCTTTACAGTCTATTCTGACCACCAGAGTCTCAGGTACATCTTCTCACAGATGGACATGAACCTAAGTCAGTGGGGATGGCTCGAGTTCCTCCAGGACTATGAATTTGATATAGTTTATACTCTTAGGAAAGGGAACATAGTAGCTGATGCTCTCAGCAGGTGGTCAGGTATCCAGCTACTTGGAGAGGTAATGGAGAAGCTGGACGCATTGCAGATATCCTTCGTGGATAGAGATGGGACAGACTTTCTACAGTCGCTCACATTCACTCCTCCACTACTTCAGAGGGTCAGAGAGGCATAGCGTGGGGATGTTGACTGTGAGACATGACATGCACAGATATCCACAGGACAGGTGCATGATGGATTCTCTATAAGAGGAGAGCACGTCATCCTTTTAAGAGGAGGTACCATGGTACTATTTGCTTTGCAAGAGGAGGTGCTTAGAGAGATTTATACTTCCCCATTAGTGGTACATCCAAGTGTGGAGAAGATGTACCAGGATCTTAGAAGATATCACTGGTGGCTGGGTATAAAGAAGGCTATGGCAGAGTTCGTTTCTCGATGCCTCACCTGTCACCAGGTGACGGCTGAGCACCAGGTACTAGAAGGCTTGGTAAAGCCCTTAGAGGTCCTGGAGTGGAAGTGGGACAGGATATCTATGGATTTCGTGACAGGGCTTCCACGTACTTCCAAAGGTCACGACTCCATTTGGGTGATTGTCGACCGACTCACCAAGTCGGACCACTTTCTACCTATTAGAGAGCAGGGCTCAGTGGAGAGATTGGGACATCTCTACGTTCAAGAGATCATACGGCTTCATGGTGTTCCATCATATATCGTCTTTGATCGAGATTCTCTCTTTACTTCCTGGATTTGGAAGGGGTTGCCAGAGGAATTTGGGACGCTGCTACGCCTGAGCACCGCCTATCACCCACAGACGGATGGTCAGATGGAGATTACCATTTAGACACTCGAGGTCATTCTTCGTACATGTGTCCTCGACTTTGGTCGCAACTGGGAGGATCACCTACCCTTGGTGGAGTTTGCGTACAAAAACAGTTACCACTCCACCATCAGGATGGAACGATATGAGGCATTGTACGACTGACCTTTCAGATCACCTCTATGCTGGACTGACCATGGGGAGTCAGCACTCGTAGGACCAAAGATGGTTCAGGCCACAACGTAGATGGAACAGGTCATCCAGGAGTGTATGAGGACAGCTCAGAGCCGACAGAAGTCTTATGCTGGCAGGAGGCAGAGACCACTGGAGTATTAGGATGGCGACCATGTTTTCTTAAGGTTCTCACCTCGACATGGATTGCGAATATTTGGAAGGGGCGGCATGTTATCTCCACACTTCATCGGACCATTCCAGGTTCCCAGTAGGATAGGCGAGGTGGCTTATCACCTGGCTCTTCCACCTTAGTTGCACCAGATTCACGATGTCTTTCACGTATCTCAGCTGAGAAGATACGTTCATGACCTGATGCATATCATTGATCACAGGGAGATGGACATCGATGACGGGGAAAATTTTGTGGATGTCCTGGTGGAGATCGAGGATCGACAGAATCGGGTCCTATGTGGACGGTCGATTCCTCTCGTGCGCATCAAGTGGAAGCACGGGAACCTCTAGGAGAGCACATGGGATTAGGAGGCTCAGATGCATGCACAATACCCTCATTTGTTCCCCTAGTTTTTGATATATATTTACGGGGATTTAAATCCCTGAGGTGGGAGTAATGCAAAGACCCGCAAATTCCAAGGAAATTATTTTCTTAAATTCTTTGGGATTTTATGAGTACGCAGTTTCTGACGTCACCTGATTCTGAGGTCCGGTGTGCCCGGAATCAATTTCCAAAATTTAGATCGGGTATGTTCAGTGAACAAACGAGCAAGTTTTTCTATCTTTTGAACCAGTGATCAGATTTGAAATCCTAGGGCACCGATGGAACCGCACTGCCGATAATTTCCTAATAGGACTATTACTGATGGTGCGTTTAATTGGGAGGGGTTGTATAAATTTGTGGATTAAATTACAAGTAAAATAAAATTGTGTTACAATTTTATTTGTTTTTCTAAGTGGTTATATCATAGTGTGGGATTTGGGGTGGGTCCCACTAGATACTAACTACCCTTGAGAGGATAAAGCTGAGGTGGGTCCCACACGAGCCCCAAACTCTTCACTTCCCCTAACTCCATCTTTTATTTGAGTAACTCCCTCATTTATTTGAATAACTCCCCCCCCTCCTTCTTTATGTCTTGCCAACTTAACATATTTCTAGTGAGACAACTCATGTTTAACTAATTATGTGTTTTGGAATTTGAATTGGTAATATTTGAATTCATGGAATGAATTAATAAAATAAGGGAAGGCCTTATTTTGTTTTGTTGGCTTGTTGTGTGAGGATATTGGGGAGAGAACTCTATGTCCTTTGAAGAAATTCATCACCTTCATTGAAGAACGCCAAGACTCCAAAGAAGAATGTCGACATGGCAGTCCTAGATTTCTCCATCCACTTCCTCCTCCTCAACAAGGAAGGAGACACTGACGACGACAGAAATGACGCTATCCTCCGCAAAGCTTGACTACCGTGAGCTTCCTGGAGGTACAGGTTACCTTCAAACAAGTTTATTTATCAATTTCCGTTGATAAAATTGTGACCGCTTGTTATCGTCAAAACGGTAGGATATCAGACTGAAAAAACATGGCCGTAGCGGGCCGTGGAGGAGGTGTGCATTGTCGTCGCGCTGCACCGTTGAAGCCAAAGGAACCGTGGCCAGAGTGAGTCGCGGTGGTGGGGCGTGGTGCCATTGCGCCGCGTCGGAGAACCTAAGAGAGGCCGCATCTGGGGCGGGCCGTGGTGGAGAGCCGCGGTGCCCTCGCGCCGCGCCGGTCGGGGAAGAGCCGCAGCCTTAGGCCACGGTGTTTCAGTAGGGGGCGGCCAGCTATGGCGGTCGACGGCGTTCCAAGAGGAGGGACCCCCCGCGGGTCCCGCGTGGCTCAACCGGCCGGCCATAATGGCCGGCTGTTTTCCGGAAAGACCGGGGGTTAAAACCCTAGCCATGTCATAGGGCTGACCCTTCCTAGGTCTTCCATTATGGTGTCAAGGGGGCGACGCTCCCTGTTGGATTGAATATATAGATATGTATGTCTATAAGATGGAACAATACAAGATGGGGGGGGTGAATTGTAGGTTTAAAAACCTTTATGTTTTAGAACATAATAGATTAGTTTAAATGATCATAAACTAATACAAATACAAACACCCACAATTGTATTGAATATAAAAGGTATGATGTAATGTAATATTAATGAAATGTAAAACAATTCTATTCAAGATGAACACAATAATCAGAGTAATATAAAGATGAATGATTCTACCTTAAAGCATATAGAATCAATCAATACAATATGTAATAGAATGGATGTAATTGAAACAATTACAAATGTATAAGAGATAGAAAAGGAAACAAAAACAAATTCCTTTCCAATACAATTAGCAGCGGAAATGTAAAAGAATTATAATTCTTTTAACCCAAAGAGAAGGGTTATCCTTTCAGCTAGGATAAAAGGTCAGTCTCACCAACACCTTGGTGAGCCCTCGATACGATGATCGGATTGTCTGTCTGCCTATCCCCAACATCCCTCGATACGATGATCAGAACATCCGTCTTCCAATGCCCAGCAGCCCTCGATATGATGATCGGTCCGTCCGTCTGCCTATCCCTGGTAGCCCTCAATTTTGTAGGTAATCGGCACCTCAGTCTTTCAATTACATAAAATCCCTCGATACAATGATCGGACGTACAAAGCAGAAGAGATAAGTCACATCATCTCTCTCTAGAATATTTATTGAATCAAATTATCACAGTTGTTTCCCAAAGTCTCATTCATTATTCTCTTAGCTTCAAATGACCTCCTATTTATAGGCCTCGGGTTCCAACGATCACATCTCCTCCAACGGTCATATTTCTCCGAAAAACATCGACGGACTTGGACACCTGGCAACATAATGGTCATATTGAAAGAGAAAGCATGACATCGTTTTGATTAGTTTTTAACTAACTCAATGACATCATATTGATTAAAAAAAGATATATGTCAATGATAAGAAATGGTATGATTCATGTGGAATAGATGTTTTTAAGAAAGTACCAATACTAGTATGTAATAAAAGATATGAGAAGCTGAGTTAATGTAATTTCTATATACAGTATGATCAGCATTGTACGATTGGTCATGGTCAGTACGATCAGAATGATTAATATGATACGCATAGTCAGTACGATCAGCATGATCAGTATAATTAGCCTGGTCAGTACGATAAGTATGATCAGTATGATTATTATGGTCAGTACGATCAGCATTGTACGATTGGCATGGTCAGTACGATCAGTATGATCAGTACGATACACATAGTCAGTACGATCAGCATGATTAGTATGATACGATGGACAAGGTTAGTAGGATTAACAAGACATTTGTGTTTTACAATACAAAACATAGAAGTCAAAAGAGGACTTTTGACTCAACAATCTCCCTCTTTTTGGAAAGCACAAATCACAAAATAAAAATTAAAATAAATACTTATCTCCCCCTGAGTTATTGGAAACTCTTCTGAATAAGAAATTGAATACAACTAACTCCCCCTTAGGTATGGACTTTCCTAAAGATTTTATTCATAGATTTTCCTTAAGAGTGTTGTAAATCATTCCCCCCTTTTATAAAACATTATCTCCCTTTGTAAACATTGTCCCCCTTTGGGATCATTCTCCCCCTTTGTGATTTACAAAAAGAAAGGGGTAACCTTGTATTGTCTGAAGTAGTTTGAAAATAAACACAAGACAATGGATAACAGAAATTTCATTAAGATAATAAACAACACTAAACATGAGAACAAATACTAGTCACTTGTTTTCTCTTTCCTTCTCCTTTTTAATCAGCTCATGAAGAACCGCCTTAATCTTTTTTATCTCCTTCGTGTCTTCAGAAATAGCATCACCCTGAGACCTGAGAAGGTCTTGTTGATTAGCAAAGAGTTGATCCTGATTTTTGATTGTCTCTTCTTGAACCCTGATTACTTCTTCAAGAGTATCAATTCTGTCTTGCAGATTCTTGTTATCTTTGGATAACAAAGAATTTTGTTTCTTCAAAAAAAAAACCATTCCATCCTTTAAAGATGAAACCTTCTAGAATTTATATTGAAAATCATTCATTCTCTCTTGGAAATCTTTCAATAAAGGAATATTGGATCGTTGAGAAGACAAAAGATTCAACCTTTCAACCATTTCTCTGTCAAGCTTATTGAAAGCAATTTCAAGATCATTTGACAACCTCCTTATATCTTCAATAGCTATCTCATGGTCATTGATTGAGCTTTCTATTTTGTACGACCACTTGGTCATCTTGTTGCAGGCCTTCTTATGAGGAACCGAAATTTCTGAAAGAACATGTAAATCAGCTTCAACTGACAATTCATTCTTTCTTAATTCTTTTACAGAGCCAAACTTCTTCTTTTGATTGTCAGTAATAAAGTCAATCTTACCTTCCAACCTCAGGAAATATGGAATAGTCTTCTCAACCCTTCTCAAAACATGGACAATGTAATCACTCTTTTTGAGAGAGATTATATGTTCTGAATCAGTATCTTCATCGTACGAAGCCAGTTCAATTGATTTTCTTGAATCTACAAATGGTTGTTTTCCTGTTTCTTTTTCTTTATGCTTTATTTCTTCTTCCATTTTATCACTAATGACAACAACTTTATCAGTGTGAGAGGATTGAGCACCTTTCTTTTCATGAGACGAAATTCTATCCAGAGTTTCAGATGTTTCAAAAGGTTCTTGATCGGCATGGGGGATTTCTTGAACACCTTCACTTATCTTTTGTACTGAATCCTCCTTACTCTTCTTTGAATTATAATGGAATTCTAAAAAAATCTCCTTCCTCTTCTTTCACTTCTTCTATATCTTCCATCATTTGTTTTCCTTTTTCTTTCTCAGGAAGGCTCTGTATGATAGGTTCTTAATGCACTTCTTCCGTCAGTCAAGAACTAGCATCTTCAACTGCTTTCAAGACTTTAGAGACATCAAATTCTTGTGCTTTTCTTTTCAAAAGAACCTTCTTCTTCTTTTTAGCCTGAAGGGTTTCTTCTACCCTTATTATTTCTGCAAAAGCCTCAGCCGGGTCAAGATGGAACTTTGGATCACCCTCCTTTCTCTGTTCCTTATCCTTTCTCAATTTGGCTACAACCTCATTACTATACTTTGGCTTCTTCTTAGGCTTTGAACTGGTTTGGGGATCAGACTTTTGAGTAATACCAGTAGATTGAATGTCTTTGGCCGGCATAGGTGCCGATTGATTCTGAGCCAATTCAACTTCTACATCTCTGACAAAAAGTTTTGAATTCTGAACAAAACAAACATTCAACTTCTTCATAGTACTTTTGCTAATCCAAGAGGGCTTCAAATCTATGGGGTTTACTTTCAAAGGAGTGTTACAAAACTTCATACTTTCGAGAATGAACTTTGTAAGGATGGATAGATACATAATCATTTGGGACTTAATCCCTCCTGTCTTGACATTCTTAATGGTTTCAAAAACATACACCATGAGATTTATTTTCTCATATTTACAAGATAGTCAAGCATAACTATATCAGAAACTTTCAGAGATTCTCTATTCCCTTTCCTTGGGATAAGAAAACCTTGCATCCATAAAGTGACAAACCGATTGTCCGGAGAAAGATGAGTCACTTTCATTTTCTCTTAATTAATAACAAACAAAGACTTTTCAGCACTTTATCTATTAAACGTACCAACTTCCTCTGGTAGTTTATGAGATGGAAATAAAGAATCCCCTTCTATTGGGAAATTCAGAAAATGAGCCGCTTGTTTTACAGACATAGAAAACTTTCTATCGTACACAACAAAATTTATAGTCATGTCTTTGTCAAAAGATTCAGTTTTATAAAACTGATAAAAATCATTAAAGAGAACCAGATCTTGAGAAACAGGTCTTTCAACCCACAAATTTTCCCATTCTTGAAACATAATGATTCTTCTAATTTTGGAATCATACGAATCAAAAAAGTCCCAAGAAACTAACCTTTCTCTGTTAAAGTCTTTCTCTGTAAAAGTCGTTGAAGACATTTCTGCGGGAGTGTTAGTAGAGGATTGAGACATAAAGGTGATGTCGATGGAAGATCGTACGATGATTTAAAACTAGTGGAGCAGAGATTCACCTCAAAATCTGAAAAACCAATGTGGGTTTGGGGAGGGGGGGATATTTATAGGCGATAAAGGGGTGACAATTGATCTTCTACGGTCAATATTAGAGGAAAACATATCAATGGTTAGGATTAAAAACAAAAAAATTGAAAAGTACCTGCCGGAGATCGTAAGGTAATTGTTGGTTTTGGTAGAATTCAAAAGAAAAAACAAACGTAAAAAATAAAACTATCAATCAACATGCCAATGGAAAACAAAGTCGTTACCATGAACTAACAATCTGATGGAAAACAATCTTATTATCATGAACTGACAGGCCGATGGGAAACAATCTCGTTACCATGAACTGACTGGCCAATGGGAAAGAAATTTATCACTATCATCAGACAGTACGATGGAAAATAAATTCATTACCATCATCAGACAGTATGATGGAAAAGAAATTCATTACTATCGTCGGTCGATATGATGGAAAATAAAATCATTACCATCATCGGTTGATAGGATGGAAAAGAAATTTGTTACCATCATCGGTTTATACGATAGAAAAGAAATTTGTTACCATCATCGTTTGATACAATGGAAAAGAAAATCCTTACCATCATCGGTCAATAAGATGGAAAAGAAAATCATTACCATTATCGGTCGATACGATGGAAAATAAATTCGTTAACATCATCGGTCGATATGATGAATTAAATAATATAATAAAACTGTCAATACAATAAACAGAAAAGTAAAAACACATACCAGGAGACTATCCAATTAAAGATCATAAGATAAAAAGAAACATTAAAAAAAATGTCCTCCCCCTTTCAAAAGGAGTTATTTAATGTTAGGAGAATTGTAAAAAATATAGTAGAAATGAATTATTATTTTAATTTAATCATTCCTAGATTCTGTTTTATAAACTCAAATCTATCAGATGGTAATGGATTTGTAAAAATATCAGCAAGTTGTTCTTGTGTTCCGATATATTATAGAATAATATCTCATTTTTATGTGTGATCTCTAAGAAAGTAATGCCTAACATCTATGTGTTTTGCACGAGAGTGGTGTGCTGGGTTTTTACTAAGAGCTATGGCCCTAGTATTATCACAAAGAATTTGAGATTTGGAGAAACTCAATCCATAGTCAGTGAGTGTGTGTTGCATCCAAAATACTTGATCACATCAACTTCTAGCTGCTACATATTCAGCTTCAGCAGTGGATAGTGCATCTAAGTGTTGTTTCTTGTAGGACCAGGAAACCAAGGAATCTCTTAAGAAATGACATGTTCCAGATGTACTTTTTCTATCCATTCTACAACCACCAAAGTCAGTATCTGAAAGACGTTTTAAAACAAAATCATTCCCAAAAGAGTATAAAAGACCTAAATCCATAGTTCCTTTTAAATACCCAAAGATTCTCTTTATATCTTTTAAGTGGGACTCTTTTGGATTATATTGGTATCTTGTACATAAGCATACAGAAAACATTAAGTCGGGTCGACTGGCTATCAAGTATAGAAAACTTCATATCATACCTCTAAAGATTGTTTGATCTACTGGTTTCCCAGTTTCATCAAGATCATGTGTATTTGAGGTACCAATTGGAGTGATAATACTTTTAGTTTTGTCATATCCATACTTTTTGAGTAAATATTTTATATACTTATGTTGAGATATATATGTTCCTTTTGATTTTTGAGAAATTTGAAAACCTAAAAAGAACTTTAACTCACCCATCATACTCATTTCAAACTCAGATTTCATTAAATTTGCAAAATATTCAGTTAAATATTTCTGAGTTGATCCAAATATAATGTCATCAACATAGATTTGAACAATCAAAACATTTTTGTTTTCCATTCTTATAAAAAGGGTTGGATCTGCTGTACCTTTTGTATAATTGTTTTGTAAGAGAAATCCTGTAATTCTATCATACCATGATCTAGGAGCTTGTTTAAGACCATATACATCCTTGGTAAGTTTAAAAACATGATCAGGATGTTTTGGGTCTTGAAAACCAGGAGGTTGTTTGACAAAAACTTCTTCTTGAACAAAACCATTTAGAAAAGCACATTTGACATACATTTGAAATAGTTTAAAATTGAAATATGCTGTAAAAGATAATAGATTATGAATAGATTCAAGTCTAGCTACAGGAGCATATGTTTCTTCATAGTCTATTCCCTCTTGTTGATTATAGCCTTTAGTAATAAGTCTTGCTTTATTTCTTACAATGATTCCATTTTCATCACATTTGTTTCTGAAAACCCATTTTACACCAATTATAGTTGTTTCTTTAGGTCTATAAACTAAATTCC
Organism: Viscum album; assembly: GCA_963277665.1. Classification (NCBI taxonomy): domain Eukaryota; kingdom Viridiplantae; phylum Streptophyta; class Magnoliopsida; order Santalales; family Viscaceae; genus Viscum; species Viscum album. Next base: position 1,503,390,628 of record OY728128.1, read on the forward strand.
AGACTTTATCCCTTTCAAATTCATTTAGTTTATCTTGCATTGCTTTGATCCAATCATCATCACCTAAGTCCTCACTTGTAATTTTAGGTTAAAATTGGGAAAGAAAAGAAAGATGTTCTATTTCATTTCTTAAGGAATTTCTGGTCCTTACAGATTGATTTACATCACCAATGATGTTATCACTGGGTTGATTCCTCAGAAACAATTGATTTGGGTTTGGTAAAACCTGTTCATCAACATATGGTAGAATATCTTTCGTGGTAAAAGTTTTAGGAATACATTCTTGAATATTTTCCTTATCAGAAGGATCTTCTATCAAAGGTCGACAATCAGTTTTTGAAAACACATCCGAGGATGTAGGATTGGGTTGGTTGAAAACAAAAGGATTAGTTTCATCGAATATTACATGTACTGTTTCCTCAACATTACAATTGTTTTTATTGAAAACTCTCTTAGCCTTTGAAGTTGTAGAATAGCCTAGAAAGATTCCTTCATAAGATTTTGGTGCAAATTTGTGTAGATTATCTTTTGTATTCAGAATGAATACTTTGCATCCAAAAACTTTGAAGTATGAATATTTATGTTTTTGGCCAGTCCATAACTCATTAGGGGTTTTATTTAGAAATGGTATAGTTAAAAAACGATTTATAGTATAACAGGCAGTACTATCAGCTTCCGCCCAAAAGTTATTAGCAATTGAGTATTCACTCAACATGGTTCGCGTCATTTCCTGAAGAATACAATTTCTTCTTTCAACAACACCATTTTGTTGAGGAGTTCTTGGAGATAAGAAATTGTGGGTAATACCTTTCTTACTCCAAAAAGTTTCAAAATCTGAATTTTGAAATTAACCACCATGATCGCTATGAATAGTTATCAATGGTAGGTTTTTCTCATTTTTAACTTGGGAACTAAAAGTTTTGAAATAGAAAAAGGCTTCATATTTCATTGTGAGAAAGTAGACCCATGTAAATCTAGTAAATTCATCAACTAAAACAAATACATATTATTTGCCTCCAATGATTCCAGATTGTGAAGGACCAAAAAGATCCATATGCACTAGTTGTAATGCATTAGAAGTTGAAACTTCATTAATTGATTTAAAGCTAGTTTTATGTTGCTTACAAATTGACAAGGATCATAGAAATTTGAAGAATCATATCTAAGGTCTGGTATCCCCTTCAGAAGTCTTTTGTTTGAGAGTTTTCTAAGGTTTCTCAGATTATAGTGTCCTAGGCTTCTATGCCATAGCCATTATTGGTCTTCTATTGCACTTAAGCAGGGTAAGTTTTGGCTGATAAGGTCTTCTAAGTTAATACTGTAAACAATCTCTTGCCTATGGGCAGATAGAATGAACTCATCCGTGGAATTGTGTACTAGAAACTTTTCATTTCTAAAATTCACAAGGTAACCTTCATCACATAATTGACTTATACTGATGAGATTGTGCCTAAGACCTTTAACAAACAAAACATTTGAGATAAGAACTTTTCCAAGAAAAACGATATTACCTATACCAACAATATTTCCATGAGAATTATCTCCGAAGGTAACTTTTCCACCTTTTGTTTTGATAACCTTTTCAAAGAGACCTTTGTTTCCAGTCATATGTCGAGAACAACCACTATCCATGTACCAAACATTCTTATTGGTACACTTCTCATTTTCTTGAAAAAGAAACAATTAGATTTTCGGAATCCAAACTTGTTTGGATCCAGAAGGGTTAGATAATACAATTTTAGGAATCCACATTTTTTTTGAAAAATGAGCTTTATGAAACCCTAAAGATTGAGTTTTGTTAAGAGATCAATCTCTTCTCCAGTGTCCACCACATTGGCACATAGTACAAAAAGAGGTTTTTTGTGGAACAGAATAGTTATTACTAAAAACAGGTTTGGAATAAGTATAACCAAGACCAGAATGATTTCTCAAAGGTCTAATTTGAGAATAAATCTTTTCAATGTTTTCCTTTCCATGAGTAAAGTTTGACAAAAAAAATTTCAAGGAAAAAATTTATAACTTTAGTTTTAAAACCAAATACTTATTTTCCAAAACATTTGAATTTGAACTAGAGTTAGGATCTAAAATATTTTTCTTTGAAATAACAGTTTCAAGATCCTTAGACAGTTTATCCTTATCAGATTTAACATTCTCAAGGGTTTTTAAAATACTTTCAAAATCATAAGTTTTCACATCAAGATCTTTAGAAAGATCTGATACTTCTTTAGTGAAGATTGAAATTCTAGAATTTTCTTTCTCGAGTTTCTTTTTGAGTTTTGAATTTTCATTTTCAAGTAATTTAGAAAATCTAGATACATCTTCAAAATTAGGTAATGTATCATCCTATGATGATGAAGATTCATCATTTTAAGATTCATAATATCTATTATCATTATAATTTGAATTCAAAGAGACATTTGTAATAGCTTCAGTGTTATGTACCTTATCCATGAGACAGTGATCTTCAATTGGTAATCTGGCTAAAAGTCCAATATTCCCCTATCCCGAGGACTCATATTCTGAAGAATAATCTGAAGAATCACTATCACTTGCACTCTAGGTATCATTTTCCTTTAATACTTTCATTGTATTATAAAACCTTTTCTTGTTTCATTGAGAGTGTTTCTCCTTTCTATCTTTCATTTTCAGTAAAGGACAATCAGGCCTTATATCTCCTTCTTTCTTACATTCATAACAAGTTATCTCTGAATCATTGTTATCCTTCATATATTTCTTTTTGAATATATATTGGAAGTCTTTCTTTCCCACAATCTTGTTCATCCTTCGAGCAAGATTGGATAATTCATTATCTGAAAGATCACAATCACTTGAATCAGATATAACTTTCTTGGCTTTAGATCTTGTAAGCCTTTCAGCTGTTTTAGATTTAGATGCAAAGGCTACACTTCCATTTCCATTCTTCTTCTTGTTGAAATCAACATCTCTCTTTATTCTTGTCTCGTGTTGTAAAAGAGTTCCAAAGAGTTCATCCAGAGAAATATGAGAAACTTTTCTGTTTTCATCAATAGCTGTCCTTTTTGACTCCCATTCATTTGGAATTATATCTATAATCTTATCAACTAGAGCTTCATCATCAAGACCTTTTTCCCCAATAGATTTTAAGCTATTGACAATTGTCATAAACCTTTGTTGCACTTTACATACTGGCTCTCCATATGGTAAAACAAATCCATGATACTCTGCTCAAAGCATCGCTCTTCTTGTTTATATAACCTTGGATGTACCAAAATGAGTGAATTCTAATTTCTTCCAAATACAATTGGCTGCTTCACATGAAGATATCTGACTATATATATTCCTGGTCATACAACATAATAATGTATTGTGTACCTTGTAATTCAGTTGATATTCTTGCTTCTCTTGGTTAGTGAAAGTACTGAATTCTTTGTCAGGAATTTTGTAACCTCCAGTATGCATTATAAAATTGTCTACACCGGTATTGATAAAAAAAGTCTTCATACGATCTCTCCAGTACTCATAATCATTCCCATCAATGATTGGTGGTCTAGAAGGATTCAGATTGTCTATTGACCCAATATTCATTCCTTCCATCTAAAAACAATATCTTTTCCACTCCACACGTTAGTGTAGTAGGTAGTAAAAAATATAAAAGAAACAAAACAAGTAATACAAATCAATGGCAAACCTGCTCGGATACAAATTGTTGGATCGAATATATGGATATGTATGTCTATTAGATGGAACAATACAAGAGGGGGGTGAATTGTAGGTTTAAAAACCTTTATGTTTTAGTACTTAAGAGATTAGTTTAAATGATCTTAAACTAATACAAATACAAACACCCACAATTTTATTGAATATAAAAGGTATGATTTAATGTAATACTAATGAAATGTAAAACAATTGTATTCAATATGAACACAATAATCAGAGTAATATAAAGATGAATGATTCTACCTTAAAGTGTATAGAATCAATCAATACAATATGTAATAGAATGGATGTAATTGAAACAATTACAAATATATAAGAGATAGAAAAGGAAACAAAAACAATTTACTTTCTAATACAATTAGCAGCAAAAATTTAAAATAATTACAATTATTTTAACCCAAAGAGAAGGGTTATCCTTTCACCTAGGATAAAAGGTATGTATCACTAACACCATTGTGAGCCCTCGATACGATGATCATACTGTCTGTCTGCCTATCCCCGGCAGCCCTCGATACGATGATTGGAACGTCCGTCTGCCTATCCCCGGCAGCCCTCGATACGATGATCGGTCCGTCCGTCTACCTATCCCCAACATCCCTCGATTTTTTAGGTAATCAGAACCTCTGTCATTCAATTACTTAAAATCCCTCGATATGATGATTGGATGCACAAAGCAGAAGAGAGAAGTCACAAAATCTCTCTCTAGAATCTTGATTGAATCAAAGTATCACAGTTGTTTCAAAAAGTCCCATTCATTATTCTCTCAGCTTCAAATGACCTCCTATTTATAGGCATCGGGTTCCAACGGTCACATCTCCTCCAATGGTCATATTTCTCTGAAAAACTCAGAGGGACCTGGACACCTGGAAACATAACAGTCATATTGAAACAGAATGCACGACATCGTTTTGATTAGTTTGTAACTAACTCAATGTCATCGTATTAGTTAAAACAAAATATATGTCAATGATAATCAATGGTATGATTCATGTGGAACGGATGTTTTTAACAAAGTACCAAAACAAGTATGTAATAAAAGATATGAAAAGCTGGGTTAATGCAATTTATATATTCAGTACGATCAGCATTGTACGATTGTTCATGGTAAGTACGATCAGTATGATTAGTACGATATGCACAGTCAGTACGATCAGCATGATTAGTACGATTATCCTGGCTTGTACGATCAGTATGATCAGTATGATTATTATGGTCAATATGATCAGCATTGTACGATTGGCATGGTCAGTACGATCAGTATGATCAGTACGATACGCATAGTCAGTACGATCAGCATGATCAGTACGATATGATGGACAAGGTTAGTAGGATTAACAAGACATTTGAGTTTTCCAAAACAAAACATAGAAGTCAAAAGAGGAATTTTGACTCAACACTCCCCCCTCGCACCCCGCGGCCAACTCCGAGCCAAGCCGCAGGCCGTGCCTAGCGGTGGGCCGGGTCGCGCCCTGCCTCAGGCCCCGCCGCACCGTCCGGGCTGGGTCGCGCCCAAATGGGTCGGACCGCGCCAGTCGGGCCGGGTAGTGTCCAACTGGGCCGGACCCGGACCCGGGTCGGGTCGACTCGGTTTGGGCCGACCGAGGGGGTATTGGGCCGAGGTGGACCGGGCCCAAACCCCCTATTTTTCAAACATATTTGTTGAAACGCCCATATCATGGTCTACATACCTCTGATAGATTCACTGTTAGTTGATATGGGATCCTTGGATCGAGACAGACGTTTCGGTATATTAAACTCATGGTTTCGGAGAACTTTGAGTATGGCCGGGTTGGTTCGAACACAAAACCAACCGGGCCCTTGTAGCGGAAACACTTATAACATGAGCTCCGAACATCCGATTGGCGTGTCGTCAACGTTTTTGGATTCCTCTTAGTGAGGTGGTTCATTTGTCTTACTCCGCTAGAGGTTTGGGCGTAGCTGGAGTAAGGTCCAGTTGGTTTTAGCTAAAAAACCAACCGGGCCCCTATGACGGAAAAGCCTATATCTCTCAGACCTGGCGTCTAATTGACACGACGTCTGTCGCATTGAGTTCCTATTGGTGAGATGAAACTTTGTGATACATCAACTCTAGACTTTTTGATAGTTGATGTATTGACCCCCTTGGCTCGTGGAGCGGACCCTCCCCGAATCGAGCATGTTGTGTGCGGAAACCCTAGAGTTGGCTGCGACTGCGATGACAATGGTGACTGTACATGGATCCTACGTGGGTTCGGCAGCGAGGAAGACTATACACGGATCCTCCATGGGTTCGACATCGATGATGACTATACTTGGATCCTATGTGGGTTCAGCAGTGATGGTTACTGTACTTGGATCCTTCGTGGGTTCAGCAGCGACGCCATCTGTACTAGGATCCTATGTCGGTTCGAATGAGGAGATGATTCAGAGGCTACATCAATCATCTCCACCCATCTTCGTGAATTGTATACCTGTGTGAGATGAGTCTTGACTTACAATCATTATCTTCGATATGATTGGCTTGTTATCCTGTGGGGATTTGGTTGTGCTTTCCTGTGTGGATTGAGTTGTACTTTCCTGTGCGGACTAGGTTGAACATGAGCTCGTGAGTCGGAGCAGAACTGGAATTGATGACTTAGGTATATGTATGGGCATATACCTAAGTAGAGTTGGTTGATACTTCATGATTGTATATTTCCTTTTTGGTTTATCCTTCGTGGATTCTCAGAGACCCTCGGGAGTCTCAGGGTCCCTACTGAGTAATTTATACTCACCCCTGCACGGGCTATGCCCACACTATGTTGTGTTGGTTTCAGACGACGAACAATGCTGATTGAGGTTGAGGCTTGTGGAGCGGGATGGAACCCGTAGGTGGACTATCAGGTGGGACATACACAGAGTAGACGACCGGACTCGGGGAGCTGACGAGACTATCTGTACTCACCCTTCAGGTGGGAGTTCCGGAGGACGTCTTGATGGTTGCTGCTCTACTTTTTAGCTGTTTTACTTTTTTTCTCAGTTGTATTTTACTTTCAGTTGGGTTTGTATACTGGCCCATTTACTTTCCAGCACTTTCTTTTGTAATCATTTTACTTAGTGTTTAATTCATCTTGTGTACTCTGTGGTGTAAGTTTTCTTATAAAAAGTCAATGCCTTCCCTTTTATTGGTATTTACGCATTTGGTGCCACTCGCCAGCCCCTGGCATATGGAAGGTGGGCTTGGGGTAGTCACGACACGGGCCCTGGGGACGGGTCGTGACATGGAGTTATTTTAAAATGTTTTTAAAATGTATATTTCAATGACTTTGAAATATTTAAAATGAAATTTAGATTTTAGTGTTCTTTCAACATTTCTTTATAATATCCCTAAAGTTGCACCCCTGGATCCTGTACTAAATAAACAATCTTTAAATATTTATCTTGATATAGATAAATGTGACCAAATATCAACCTTCCAAACATAAAATATAAAATGTAAATATTGAATCACTTATATACCCAATGAAATTTTAGGTTTACATTTTAGATAATTATGAAAACTCTTTCATAACAATACCCATTATTTCAAGTGATCTTTTTTTTCAAATATTCTTTGTTTTCTTTTTTAAAATTTCATATTCAAAATTTCCACTAAAATTATCACACATTAATTATTTATTGATATAATTAATTTACCATCAGTATTAATAACCAAGGAAAATGTAAAAAATAATATGTGTGAGCTAAAATTCTTCATAAAGGTTAAAATAAGCACTAATACATGAATGAAATCATGGAGAATAAAATGGACATTAGTAAAGAATGGAATAATCTATTTTCTCGTTCATAACATAAGAAAATTCATACCCATCAAAACATGGATCATAAATCATGAAACAAAGAATAAATTTTTTACATAATATAAGAGTAATATAATTTAACAAGAATAATCCAAGATAATCCATCCTTGATTAAATGATCAATTAGAATCTTAGATAAAAAATAGAGAACACATGTTGGTATCTTCAAATTTTATCTTCATAAAATATTTTAAAGAACTCTATCCAATTAAAAAATCATAGATTGTTAAAACCCATAATTGATTAGGAGTAATCAGATATCTATTATATTATATATTCTCTTAGGTGTTACTAATATTCCGCCAAATTTGTCATCATTTCCCATTTCACTAGAAGTCAATAATTGACAATCCTATTACATATATGGAAACTTTACTTAATGATTTTTGTTCAATACAAATTAATTCTTTCAAAAATAATTTCCATGTATTTAATCATGAAGAAAAAAACAATTAAAATCTTTCAATTTTATAAATAACATTAATAATTTTTCATTTATAACTTCATTTAACAATTTTAGAGAATTGGGTTCCATGAAAATCTATTTGAAAAAATCATAATCTATCCACATAAATAATATAGATGGTATCACTATAATATATCCCCAATGTATATTAATTAAAATAATAGATATTTTTCAATTAATTGAAATACCATAAAAATATCATTAAAAATATTTTTGGGGAAAATTTTATATCCACATTGAAAATAACTTCTAAAACTAAAAATTATATAAATGTTAAGGGAATTACGTTCATTGAAAATAACCTTGGAATCTAATGAAGGAAAATTTTAATCCAATAATTGTCATGAATTTCGGGGAATCCATTCAAGTCACAAACATTAAAAATAAACAATCTTTTCAAACATTATTAAATAGAGAAAAAAGTGACCAATGTTGAAAATTTTATGAAATTTTATTTTCAAATATTAAAATGATGATCAATGAAAATTTAAATTAACTTTTGGAAATAAATTATGTCTATAAAATAAAATTCTTGAAAACATTTTATAAAATCATGATATGAAAGAGAACTTCTCCTGATCTAAAAGAAGATACAGGATCTCATTCACTTACAAAGAACATAATTGGTGTTCCATTAACAAATAATTTTAGAAATTAAAACTATACATGTAAAGATAATATATAAATAAAGGTTATGAAATTATTTTTGGTGAAATAAAATAAAATCATATGATTTCTCCAAAGTAACCTTGAACAAAAACAATATTGAAAATGATAAATATTGAAACATGGTGACTTTACAACTTTAAGAACTTTTGAATTAAAATTCATTGAAAGAATGAGTTTTATATTGATCTATAAATACCATTAATTTCATGAAGTAATATATCCAAATTCATTCATGTTGAATTATGTACACCATACAATTAAATCACGGTGCACAACAAGAAACATGTCTTAAGAAAATGAGATCGAGACAAAGGAATCCCTTGAAAAGATCATAACTTTTGAAGTGATAATTAGTCAATGAATTTATAATGTAAACATATATAAATCCATATAAAACAAGTGTACATATATAATGAAATAATCTTTATATAATTCACACGTATTCATGTAATAACAGTGTTACTAATGTAGAATTATAACCAAATGAATAGAAATTGACTTAATAAACTCATTATCACATAGTAAAATTAAATTAAAATACCTTTAAATGATGTTATTTTAATTATAACTAAAGAAAAAACTAAGTATGAATAAATCATGATATAAAATATAAAAGTATTACTATATAAATCAAATAAAAAATCTGTTTCATAATAATAAAATAGGCCTCAATGAATTAAAATTGCTAAAAATATATTTCATATGTTGAAGATATGTCATGTATTTCCATTAACTCATATATAATAAACATTAATAAAGTATTTAAATGCATAGAAAAATTTATTGAGTTAATTATATATCATTAAATAAAATTTTTTGAACGAAATATTTATTAAATTAAATACTTATGTCCACTAAATGTATTTTTAGGATGTTCAAATTATAATTTTGAAATGATTTTGGTTTGTTAAATTTTGTAAAAGTTTCCATTACTCTATAATCTCCATAATAATAATCATTAAAAAAATTATACATTAATTTTACTTTTAAAACCTAACATGAAATATGGTTGTAAAAAATAATCTATGTTACAATCATAGAGATAGCAGGTCATATATAAACTTGAGTAACATTTCCATCTTTCCAAGAACATGAGGAAAAAATGTATGTTTTATTTTACATTTACATAATTATTATTAAATAGTAAGAAGAAAATTTACTTTGTAATTACACTTTTATATATCATCTAATTTATGTAGATGAAAAATAAATCACAATGCTTCTTGGAGGTGGTAATCCACATGTACGTAAAAATGGCGTTATCATTTTTCAATGGATGAATATGTGAAAAAATAGATGATATATTATCTTTATAGAATTGAAATTATGTCATTAATATCTTATATATAGGTCAAACCAATCATTATAACCATCTATGAGGTGAAATGATGGAAGATGAATTACATTGGTTCACGAGGTGGTAGTCCTCCATATACAAAAACATTGGTTTCATTTCCAATTTGAATGAATATTATATGGAAATAGGGTTTTTCCTTAATAAAATATATATATGTATATATAATATAATGATTCCAGAATTTATTTACTTTTGATGAATATTTTAAGAAGATTTGGGAAGAAATCAAACTAAAACATTCGGTAAAAGTTAAAACTCTTCTTTGGAAAACCAATTTTTCATGACTCGTTATTCCATATAAGGATGGTACTATTCAGAAACTAATACCACTATGAAATGTGGAGGGATATTAAAAATTGATATGGGTTGGTACTATTCAAGCCATATTTTTTCAGAATTATCAGCGAGAGAGGAGGGGGTGTCTTCTTTTATAAGTGACAGGAGGGGCACTTTTATAACTATATACAATATTAAATTAACAAAACCTTTTTTCATGTAAAAGTGGTATGAAATATATATATTTAAAATATAGAATGATTATAAGATTAAATAATCTACTAAAATGAATTTTTTTAAATGTTTAGGATATGTTTTAACCCTTATCTATTTGTTTCACACCCCCCCCCCCCATTTACCCTTTTTATGATTTCTGTGATATAAATGTTTTTTACTATTTAGGGGTCTATATAATTACTATAAAAGGAAAATTTACCCATAAATACACCATTAATGATATATTCAACAATATCCCAATCGATTTTCAAATTATAGGATTTTATAATTTTTAAATAATTTAATAAAATATTGATTTTTGTAAAATATCATCAATGACATTTTTCAACTTTTCATTTTTTGACATTAATGCCACACAGTTAATAATGTAATTAGAATATAAAACATTAACATGTCCAAAATATTTTTTATCTATATAAAATGTTTTTTAGATATTATTCGAAATCCAAAATATATTATTTTTAGAGTTATTGAAATCATATACTTGATTTATCTACTCCCTGTATAACCTCTATGTCAGCATCACATAATAATTTATGGTAATTATTTCAATGTAAAGTGTAAATAAATAAATTAATTTTTAAATACTTGATTGTAATATTAAAATCACACTTATCCTTTAAAATAAACATGATGATAAAGAAGGGTTGTGTACAAATCACGTTACTTATAACATTAAATAACTAATTTACACTTGACGATGTGGAAATATTAACCAGGGTAACTATTTATAACGATAAAAAAATAAATTATAAATGTTTTCAAAATTTTAACCTCATCATTCAAAATATTGAATCCATCTTTAAATATTAAATTTCTATAAGCGGTAGAAATTAATTCAATAAAAACCCAAAACACATAGAAAAATAGCTTTTTAGTAAAAAATATTTTAAAGCCTGAAAGTTAACTTATACTGAAAATATTGATAATAAATAATACTAAATAATTAATTCTACTATTTCTATTTAATTTTATCCAAATTCAAAATTACGATGAAATGTGACATTGAAATTAACTTATTTAATGAAATGAAAAGAAAACATTACAAAAAATTGTATTTTCATAAAACATTAAATATTCAATATTTTTAGATTAATCCAAAACAGTTACCCAAAGAGTAATTTGATATTTTTTTTAATTATATACTTATTATTAAATTAAAATTATAAAGTATAACAAAAATTAAAATTACAATTAATAATAGATGATAACAACATTTAGATTGAAATAAAACCTTTTTCATTTGACTATAAATTTACCTAATATTATTATAATGAATATAAATCTATAATATCTACAAAATGAAAATTAAAAATTCATAAAATTTAGTTAATAATAATAGCCATGGTTTTTTTCTCATTTTTACGCCATTTTGAAATTGTGTCCAAATATTTTCTCACGAGAGATACAAAGTTTTTAAAATATTTTAAAAATAAATTCAATGGTGTGGAATATAAATAAAACTGACATGATTAAAAAAATTAATATATAAAAACAATATTTTTGAAAACACGCATCATAAAAAGGGAAAATAAATCATCCTTTCAAAAATATATAATGGGAAATACGATGGTCAACTAGAATAACAGATACCTAGGTTTCCAAATATGAGAACATTAATGGATAGTTAAAATATGAACATATTAAAAAACCTAATTGAATAATATAGATTTAGAGTGATATAGAAATATTATTATAGTAAATGTATGTGTAATGAGAATGGTAGTGAAGAAAAAAACAAAAACCAACAAGGATTGAAATGGATAATAATTTCTTAAGAATTATAGGTAATGGGATAATGTTTTTATTTCAAGATCATTTTATTAAATTTGAAGATTTTATTTACCATATAAAATAATAAAAATATTAAATATACTTAATTAATTTTTTAAAATATATAAATATAATTTCATCCATTGGGTTTGTGTTTAAAAAAGTTCTCCATTTATATCATATTTTATATCAAATAAAGAGTATGAATTTTAATATCTACAATAACTATAATAAGTTATTATTATTCATATGGTATAAAAAATTCAAAAAATATATTATTAATACATTTAATAAAACCAAAATGGTTATTACATAGTAATACAACACCAAAATTTCAAATTAAATCACTATATAAAGTATTAAAACAATATCCTGATTATTATAAATTATCTCAACATTAATGAATGTTTTAATATCAAATGTGGCCTCATAATATTCAATATAAATCCTCATAAAGGTAGAATAATTATTTTTAAATAGTTTCTCATGTTATACCTATGGTTTTCATTTAACTCAACTCAAAAAAATATCTCCCAAAATATTACTAATAACCTTAACATCATAGCACATAAAACCAAAAAAGGGATGTCTATAAATTTGAAATTATGATCAACCATAAAAATATAAACTAATGATGGTATCAACAAATAATAATCTAGCCACACTTAAAAAATATAATAAAAAATGTTATCTATACTCTCCTTGGATACCAATTATAACAAACCAAAACATTGACACCTAGATTCAGTTATTAAAAGATTATCATTACATTTCTATATTTATATAGATAAATATCAGCCAATATCAATAATCCAATATTTAAACATCAAACTAAAATATTGAATCACTCACATACCCAAGTAACTTTTTTGTTTATAGTTTTATAGAATTATGAAGACTGTTATATAACAATACCCATGTCTTCATATCATAATTTTCCAATTATTTACCACATTTCATTTTTCACGTTAAATCATCAACATTTATTATAAAATTATTCACACATGATTCCATTCTGGAGATAATTAATTTAACATCAAGCTTCAGATCAATGTAAAATTCATAACATATGAAGGGTGATCTCAAACACTTTGTGAGGGTAAACATAAACAACAAAATTAAATGTCGTCAATGAAAATAAGATGATCATATGTTTATTATGAAATAAACTACATGAAAATAACATAAAGGTATTCATACCCATTACAAAATTGATCATAAATCATGAAACATGTAATAGATCTTCAAAATATAACAAATGTCTTATATGTAAATTAACATAATCCTTGTGAAAACAATCCTTAAGGAATGGATCCGTTAGAAACCCATGGAAAGTATAGAGATGACATGGAGTAACATTGGAACATTATATTTACAGTACCCTTAAAATAAACTGCATATATGTTACATCATTTATTGTTTAAAATACATACTCTCTTTGAGGAAACCTATTAAATAGTTAACTGCATCATATCTTTTGAGTTACTAATATACAATCAACTCTATAGTCATTACCTAATGAATTGGATGGCTATACAGTCCCACCTATAATATATAGGATAACTTCAATTAAGTATTTGGGTTCAATCCCAAATAATACCTTCATATATATACTTTATATGAACTATATCATGAGAAAAATGTTAAATTCATTTACATTTCAAAAGAACAATAAACATTGTTCTTTTTTGGTACGATTTTCTTATAGAAAAGAAATGATTTAAATGAAAACAATTTTGAAAAAATAATAATCTATCTAGAAAATAATAAGTATGGAATCATTACAACATATCCCCATTATATCATAATTATAATAGAGGTTTATTGTAGTCCATGAATAAAAATACCATAAAAGGTTTATTAAAAACATTTTTGGAGAAAATACCCTTTCCACTTTGATGATCAATTTTAAAAATAAAAAATTCATAAAATATTGTTTAAATAATTTTATTTAAAAATATCACTAGAAATAAATAATTTAATCTTCAAATAAAATAATATTTATAAATGTGGTAAAATAAATTTATTTTATATATGTTAAAAATAAATATACCTCTCATCTTCGGTCTAGATAGTCAAAGGTGGTCCATTCAGAAAATGATAGGATATTTCATTTTAAAAGCTTTTAAAATATGGTCAAAGGTCATGTAAAATAATTTTATGAAATAATTTATTTTTAAGAAATATATGTGTTCAAAATAATTTATAAAACCTATATATAGAAGAGAAATATTCTTGATCTAAATGAAGATACAAGAGTAGAATCACTTATAAAAACCGTTATTGATGTTTATTTAATAAATAATGGCGAAAGTGTAAAATAAACCTATAAAACCCATTAATAATCATAGGATAATAAAATATGTGGGTTTTTAGAAAATAATAGTGTATCATTTCCCCAAATGGAACCTTGAACATGGATAATCTTTAAATGAAATTAAATTATAACATAAGGTTTACAATGCTTTGGTAACATTCAAATAGATAATCATTGAATAAAACTGTATGATATGAATATATAAAAACAATTAATTTTATAAATTTATATATTTAAAAATTAATACATGATATAGTAATTACACCATATAGCCATATCTTGTTGCACACTAGGAAACATGTTTCAATAAAATGAGATCAAGACAAAGAAAACACTTAAAAGGTTCAAATCTTTTGTAGTTCTAATTAATACATAATGATATCATGTAGTCATATTTAAGTACACATACAAATTTTAAATATAAAATATAATAAATTATATATCAATCCACACATAATCATGGAATAAAATATTTAATGAAGTATAATTATAACCCAATGAATGGAAAATGAGTTATGAAACCCCATACAATTTGGTAAATTTAATGTCAAGTCCATTTATAGGATGCAATTCATATTATAACATAAAATACCGTGAATTATAATGCATTCCTAATATAAAATTTAAAAGCTTATTAGTTACACCTTATAAAATGGATTAGATGAAAAACATTAAAACTTCCCTTAATTGTGAGTAATTGAGACGAAATCCATTACATAGACTCCAGACATTCCATGTATGTCATTTAACACCAGTATAATAAACTTTTTTCAATTACATAATTTTATTATACACATTCACATCTATAATACCTTATCAATAAATTATTAAATTAATTAATTTTAATGACATATTTAATTACTTAATTTGGTAATTCCAAGTCTCGGATTTTTAGGACCTTCAGTTCATAATTAAAAAATGACTTCGGTATGTTTATCGTTGTCAAAGAGTTCATTATTACATCATACCTAAAAAATTAATCATAAAATAATAATCATTTTATTAATTAATATGTTTTTTAATACTAACTATCAATGGTGTTAATGAAAAATTAATTATGTTACAATAAAGGATATGGTGGGTCATGCATAAGAAAGAGTAATGATTCCATTTATCTACGAACAATAGTGAAAAAAGGTTAGCATTATTTTAACATTTTAAAGTGATTTTTATATAAAAAATATCATATTTAATCAATAAAAACACTTATATATATGATCCATGTGGTGAGGTGATGAAAATTGAATTATAGGACATCATGGAGGTGGTCATCCCCTTGTATACATGAATGACATTATAATTTTTTAACAGATGTAAAGGTGAGAAAATAGAAGATAAATTTAATTTTAAGAAATATAAATTTATCCAAAATAATATATATATATATATATATATATTAAATATAACATTATAACCAACTTTGAGAGGTGGTGATGGAAAACTAATTATATTGGTTTTTGAGGTGGTAGTTATCCATAAAAACGAATTATGGTTTCATTCCCTATTTGATGGAAAATGAGATAGATATAGGACATTAAATTAACATAATAAAACATAGATAATGTAATATACTAATTTTATTATTAAATTTTTTATGATGAATTTTTGAAAGACAATAAAGAAGAAATAAGACTAAAACCTTTGGTTAAAACTTATACCACTTCTTCAGACAACATCTTTTTGTTTTTTAATTTAAACCATCAAAGATTTGAATTGTGCCCAAAAAAGAGCCCAAAAATGTGTGTAGAAACGTTATTAATTGATTTTGGTAGGTATTTAAAAATATATAGGGATAAAAAGGTTATATTAATAGAGTACTAGATGTCCCATTTAATAAGTGAGGGGTGGGGAACTCTTGGAATTATATAAATTATTAACTTAATATAAATTAATTTATATGGAAAAGTGAAAAAATTGATATATATATATATATATATAATATCTATGATTATTTGGATTATGTATTGTCTCATAAAATTAAAAAACTAATTTTATGTAATTATCTAATCCTTGTATCTTTATTTTAACACCCAGATAACCCTTTCAATGATTAAAGTGATATTATGGGTTCATTCAATTTCGAGGTCAATAATGATACTACAACAAAAAAGTGACACATGAATGGATCATGGATAATATTTCCAAACATAAAAATTAAATTGGATGAAAATAGGTTTTTATGAATTTTATATCATTTAATAAAATATTTCTTGTTAAAAATTATTGTTAATGTCATTTCTGGAACAATTCATTTACATAGAAATTAAATTCATCAATATAAAATTGGAATTAGAATATATACATTTACCATATAAAAAATATGATATATATATCTATAAAATTAATGGGACACTACAACTCACCCAAAAAATATTACATTTAGAGTTATTAAAAACATTTAATTAAATTTTGAACTACATTCACAAGAACCACTCCAGCATTACGTAAGTATTTAAAGAAATTATTTATTTTATAGGGATTAAAAATAAATATCCATGATAAAAAATTAATTTAAATTTCAAATAAAATTTTATAAATAAACATATCTTCTTTTTATACCTATGAAAAAATAGGGAAACTAAAAAAATAGAGTGACATTTCGTTTTTATACTTTAACACTAATTATATTATGGTCATTGTCAGATAGATGTGGAAATAAATTACAATATTTTTTAACCTTTCATGGTCATGGTTCAAGGAAATTTATCCAATAAAATAAATTTTTTTTAGGTATATAATTAGGCCTTATAAAATTATTTTAAATCTAAATTACAATATTTACCCTTACTGGGGTGACAAATATTTACTACATTTACTATTTATAATGACCCATAATAAAAAAGGAAATTATTTTCCAAATTTCAACCTGATGATTAAAGTAATGGAATTCACTTTTCATTGATATATATCCTTAATTTTTAGATATTAATTTTAGATAAATACATAAAATGCAATGAACAATGGTTTTCTAATAAAAATGTGTTTTCAACCATAAAACACCATGCATACCAATGTATGGTATAATGATGAATCCCACGCAATTAATTATATAATTTATTTTTAAATTATACTTATCTAACTTTAAGATCTAATGGGACTTTATATTACATTATTTAAGGAAAATAAATGACATTTTTTAAAAATGTATGTTTCACTATTCAGTAAAAACCAATTGTTTCAAAAAAAATACCAAAATTTAACCGTATGATAATTTCTATATAATGAAATAAAAAGTGGTAAAAAATTATCAAATTTATGTTATAAAGTTTATATATTATACTTTTAAATAAATCCATATATTGTATCAAAAGACAATTTGGTTTTAAATAAAACTTTTCTATTTGACTGAAAAATTAGGTAATTTTATTACAATGAATACAACACTTTTAAATATGATTTATGAAAATTATGAAGGTTAAAATAATATTAGTATTAACATTACCTAGGTTTCTACAGTTTTATTAATAAATTTGAATGGTATTTTTTTAAATGTGAAAAAAATATAAAATGATTTTAGTGTATTATTCCTTTAAAGCATAATTGGAAACCTATAATAACCCTCTATAAGATTTTAAATTAACATAAAATATTTAAAGAAAGTACCAGAACCTTTTAGTGAAAGAACACCACTAAGGAAATGTTTTTTCCACTAACCATCAAGGGAAACGATAATATTACACCTACCATAAAAACTAATAGATACAAACAGAACTCCATAAAATAAGTATATATTTTATGAATATAACACCATGATGCTTTATGATATATTTCTGTTCAAATAAATTTGGTTTCTCATATAACTTTTGATACATGAAAACTCAAGTCTAAATGATCCACAATATAGTATACCATTATAACCTAGCCATTTAATTGGTGCATTGAATAAGAATAACAACATTTTAATAAAAATTATAATTTTTTTGGATAAATCAAATACATTGATAAATAAGTACTCAATATTTAGTGAAGTCTATATATGCTTAAAACACATTTTTCCTCCAAATGGTATTTATTTATACATATGAGAAAATAATACAATTTTTACACTATAAGATAATGTATTTAAAAAAATTTAATTCATTTTTCAAATAATTATTTGAAAATTATCTTATTGTGGGTTTTGTATAATATCATTATAATATTGTTTTTGATGAATAGTAAAAAATAATTATTTTTATTGAAAATGATATTTTCCTTTATATGATTTATAATGATCACTTTTTTAAGATGGATTTAAATGTAATATGAATTAATTTATATTATAAATAATTCCATTAAGTATAGTAATTAATTTTATGTTTGATTAATATAAAATACATGTTAATCCCAGGAAAACCATTTTCTATGAAACATTTTTTCCCCTATTTTTGTGAGTTAAATTTTATAATAAATTCTTAAAATATTGTGAATTAATTTTGATAAAATATATAACATATATTTACTCCTAATAATTAATATTTTGTAATTAATATAAATAATTTCCTCTAGAATTTAATAGTAAAAATAGAAAAGCAATTTGTTACCATGGTCAATGTGAAAATGGGTTTACCTAGGGGTTAAACAATGATATAAGGGTATATTTTCCTATTAAAATTATCTATGTCCTATTTTTAGGCCATATATATACCTCATATTGTACCTGTAAATAAAATATGTCTATTTGGATGGATTTGGATGGACTTAATCTTTTGTATATTTTAATATTTTAATAAGTTCAATGTTTTTTATTTCCCCACTTATAAAATTCCAACCCTATTTATATTATTTGAACTAATTTTTTCCATCCATATTGAAATGAAATATCATAATTATTATTATGAAACCACCTTTATTGAACATTTTTCCATAAAATGGAAAGTGAAAGTACCACACATATGTATGTTGAAGTACAGCCTCAACGTAATGATACTATTAATTTTTTATAAACATCATCCATTCATGGATACTATTACGATTTTAATAATTATATATTATAACTATGAAATAAATATTTTTCAATTGTTTTGATATCCCAACTACCTTTTTACCTTCTCGCCCTTTGGAAGATGATAACATTGCTCATTCATACGTGTGGTCTACCACATCCATAAAGTGATGTGATTCTTTTTTAATTTCATTTATACATAGATGGAAATAAAGGGAGATTTAATAAATATATATTATATATTAATATAGTAGTGATTTTTAAATATTAATTTTTATTTACTATTTTTTCGGTTCATCTATTGAAAAGTGAAAACATCATTCATGTGTACGTACATCCTATCATCTCATTGAATAGTGTAATTATTTTATCAATACATATAGCAGTTAAATATCACTTTAAAAATGTATACATATAATGAATATATATGATATTTTTATGTTGAAAATAATTATCTATATAATAGATCTATGATAAAGAATAATGAATGGTACTATTGAACTGAAATTATCATGAAAAGTGAAAATATTAAACACAAAAAATAATGATTTTTAAAATGATTCATTAAAAAATTTGTGTTTAAATATTCATAGTCGAATATATATAACAATAAAAGTATTAAATTTAATTATAATATTATTATAATGAATTTAAATTTATTTTAAATGAGGTCGTAGTTATTTTGATGAAACTTCAGCATTTGGTGAGAGATTTATGTTTCCATATAATTATTTATGTGGATTATTTATTATTCAGTTTTTTTATGATTAACATTTATGACCTATCTATCAAGAATCCCATAAATTAATTTCTTATATATTTATTTATGTAGATTACTTTTTTTCTATAAATATTCATCTATTTTGGAACTCAACTGATCGAAAAAATGTCTATTAGGAAAAAAAATATTTATTTCTCTCTATTAAAAAATAAATTTCCTATCATATACATGATTTCTATAATTATTTCCATAAAAAAATATCTCTAAAATTATTCAGACATTTATTAATAATTTTAACACCCAAATATTATAAGTACATGATCACATATTCTTTAATAAAAAATCAACAATTATTCCTCAAATAAAATCCTATATGTTTCCAATGTAATCCAAATATTTACTCAAAATAGTTCATACTAACCCCAAAATAATGTTGGATAGTGGTAGGAATCAAATCCTAGTTCTCCTTTGGTCAAGGTTTCATGACCCACCGCCTAAGTGGATTAGATAGTTTGTCACCGAGAATAAAGGTTATCTCCCTTTTTTAGTTAATATTGAAAAATAATTCCTACCTAAAAAATCCATTTTTATCCTAGAGTTTAAAAATACCACATGTTAAAAAAATCTACAACAAATCATTAATCAATTCAATATCTCATCATATAAAACCAAAAATGTGTTGTCAAATACATTTGAACATATGATCACACTTATGCTTATAGAATGTTGATTGTATCCATAACTATTAATATAATACCACATTAAAACATGCTAATCTAAAATTTTATCTAAACCAACATTTGATACCATCTATAAGAGGTCGAACCAACACTCATAGATCCTGTACTAAAATCAATAACATTACATTTTTATCTATGGAACAAATAATTTTGACCCAATTATTTTCCACAAAAACCTCACCACCTGAAAAGGAAAACATGGATCACTTACATTATAAGGGACATTTTATGTTTATACTTTTATATAATTAGGAAAAAAACTCTTAAATAAACAATTCAGTAAAATTTAAATAATTATTTCTCCCACATAACCCACATTTTCTTTATCACATTCATAGATCGATATCTTCCATATGAAATCCGATCTAAAAATGACTCATACACAATTTTATAAAAACCTTGGCAAAATGATAACAATAAGGTGACCTCATATTCTCAATAAGGGTAAAAAATCATCATTAACAATTTATTTTCATCAATGAGAATAAGAGTTCATAAGGTTGTAACGTCATAATCAAAGTTTATGATTGAATCATATAATAACTCATTCAAAAAAATACTATGAACATAAATTATGAACACATGAAAATGTAAAGAGTTTTTAGAATCAACATTCTGAATCTGTATAACATCAATATTGATTATTCAAAACATTATAAACTCATAACAAGAAATTTATAGTCATTATTACTACTTAGAGGATCACTTTTATAAAACCCATTCAAATCCACTTAATAACCCATTAAATTGGAATGAGTATAAGGCAGAATTCCAAAATTATCAGTACCCAATTCATTTTTGGGATATCTGGGTGCACCCATCATTAATATTTTATGAGTTTACCAGGTGATATCTATGTCACCCCATGTTAATATATAATGATATTTCTCAATGTTGTCTGAGCCTCCCCATCATAGAAGATGACCAAAACCTAAAACATGAATAAAAATCATAAAAGAAATCATTATTACTTTTAAAACTATAATAAACAGTAGACATGAAATGGGTAACATGTAAATTTCTATGAAACACGATTAATACATAAAAAAGAAATAGTTTCTATAATAGTCTCATTAAAACATGGGTATCCCATTGAAAAGAAATGGGTTCCCAAAAAAATATCATTGAAATATTATTAAAACATGGAAAAGATATCGATTTCATAACAATCTCTTCAAAACATGATTGTCCAATGGAAAAGAAATGGTTTCCATAGTAGTCACATTGATGTAATGTTATAACATTTAAAAAAATGGGATCCATAAAAATATCTTCGAAACATGAAAAACCAATGGAAACGCAATGGGTTCCGTAAAAATCTCATTGAAACATGATTAACCCATGTAAAATAAAATAGTTCAATAAAAATCTCTTCAAAACATGATTATACCATATAAAAGAAATGTGTACATTACAATATCTTTGAAACAATCATAACATGTCCATAAAAATAATGAATATGTAATAAGTACAAAAAAATTAATAAGTAATTTTTTTTAACTTTGATGAATGGAAATACTATTAAAATATCAATAAAAACATTCTTGGGGAAAATAATCATTAACTATTCAAAGTGTCTCATACCACTTTGAAATGTTTTGATCCTAATTTGAATGAAAGAATAGCAATAAAATGAAACATATAATATCATAAGAATAAGAAGATTCATGATATGATATGTCAAATGAGCATTATATAAAAATCCTAATATAGGATTCAAGTATAACTTAAAAAATATCTCAAAAAAGAATATTTGTGATAAAAATTTCATTACAAATTTGGTAATGTTGAAACTGTAAACCCCAAGAAAGTAAAATAATTAAATGGATATTTATATTTTTATAAATTCCACGTATAAAAACCATAATATAAATTCATGGTTATTATATACAGCACACCAAAAAAATAAGTGGTGAATATGTAATAAGTCTCGTAGAAATAAAAGTCATATTTGATTTCCCCTTACAACTTCAGTAACCATTGAATCTTGAAATATGGAAAAGAATTACATAAATTGAAATATTTAATATCATGAAATAAATATAACTCATGATATAAAAATTCATATGGAAGTATATACATAATATAAATGTAACCGGGTGCATAATAACAAAAAAGTCTCAGTGGAATTTAAATTGAGACGAAACCCCATACCATGAGTCCGACTTGTCACACTTGTTCTTCATCTTTCTGAATAATAAAATTATGTTAATTATTTAATTGATTTAGAAACTATTTTGTCATGACCCGTCCTCGGGGCTTGTGTTGTGACTACCCCAAGCCCGCCTTCCGTAGGCCAGGGGCTGACGACTAGCACCAAAGGCGTAAATACTGATAAAAAGAAAAGGAATTGCCTTTATATAAGAAAACAAACACAACAGAGTATGCTAGCTGAAGTAAACACTAAGTAAACTGAGTAAAAAAGTAGGTTCTGAAAAGTAAATGGTATAGTATACAAACCCAACTAAAAGTATAGTACAACTGAGAAAAGTGAAGTACAACGGCTGAAAATTAAATCAACATCCACCGAGACGTCCTCCAGGAACCCAACCTGAAGGGTGGGTATAGATGGTCTCCTCAGCTCCTCGAATCCGTCTGTCCCTTCTACATACGTCTCGCCTAATAGTCCACCTCCATATACCATCCCGCTCCACAAACCTCAACCTCGATCAACACTGTCTGTTATCTACAACCAACACAATGTAGTGCGGGCATAGCTTGTGCAGGGGTGAGTATATGATACTCAGTAGGGACCCTGAAACCCCCGAAGGCCTTCCAGAATCCACATGGATAAACCACAAAGGAAAGATACAAACAAGAAGTATCAACCAACTCTACTTATATATAGTCCCATACATATACCTAAGTCATCGATTCCAGTTCGACTCCAACTCAAGAGCCCAAGTAAAACCCAGTCCACAGAGGAAAGAACAACTCAATCCACATAGGAAAGTAAGAAAATCATATTGTAGATAATGATTGAAATTCAAGACTCAGCTCAGAAAAGTAAACTACTCACGAGAGGGGTGGAGATGATAGATGTTGCCTCTGAATCATCTCCCTTGCCGAACCCACGTAGGATCCAAGTACAGAGGTCATCGCTGTCGAACCCACGTAGGATCCAAGTACAGTAACCATCGCTGCCAAACCCACGTAGGATCCAAGTACAGTCGTCATCCCTAACGAACCCACGGAGTATCCAAGTACACCCATCCTCGCTGCCGAACCCACGTAGGATCCCATTACAGTTGTCATCGTCGTCACAGTCGTAGCTAGCTCTAGGGTTCCCGCACATAGCACGCTCGATTCTAGGAGGGTCCGCTCCACGAGCCAAGGGGGTTGATACATCAACTGTCACGAAGTCCAGAGTTGATGTATCCCAATGTTCTGTCTCATCAATAGTAACTCAAAGTGGCAGGCAGCGCGTCAATCAGACGCTTGGTTTGAGAGATATTGGCATTTTCTTCCCAGGGGACCGGTTGGTTTTTAATCTAAAAAAAACCCGCCCGTACTCTAGCTATGTACAAATATCAAGTGCAGTAAGCCAAAAGAACCATCTCACTAAGAGGAATTCAATGTAATTGATGGCACGTCATTCAGACATCTGGTCCTTATGCTATGAGCGTTTCCACTCCGAGGGCTCGGTTGGTTTCGAGTTCGAACCAACCTGGCCATAACCAAACTTCACCGAAAGCTTTATTGTAATATACCTAAATGACTGTCTTGATCCAGGGATCCATACACAATTGAAGTTGCATCGATTGGAGGTTTGTATCCCACGATATGGCCATTTGAACGAACTTGGTCCAAAAATAGGGGTCTGGGCCCGGTCCAACCAGTCCCAATACCCCCTATGTCGGCCCGAATCAGGTCGACCCGTCCCTAGTCCAGGTCCGGCCTGGCCCGCGTGGCCTGCGTATGGCGGGGCCCGCGTGGCCTGCCGCCCGGCTCAGAAGCTGGTCGCGGCTCGGCCGCTGGCTGAGTGGGACGCCAAGGGTGTGCAACCCCTAGTTTCCAGAATCGGCGGACCCTGTGGGGTCTGCCCTCACAACATGTCAGGGGGGGGGGGGTTACTCCTCCCCCCCACCGTATTCGCGGTAACGTCCAGCCTTTATGGCCATCCGGTTGAGCCGTCGCAGGACCCTTCATGGTCCCGCCTCCTTTAGACGCCGGCGGCCGGTTGTCCGGCCGTCCCTGCCTAGTACGCAGGGGCCTATGGTCGCAGATTGTCTCACCAGCGCGGTGCGATGGTGACGCACACCACTTCCATGACCCACTCTTTCCCACGACCTCCTTCGACCTAACCGGAACGGTGCGACAGCGCCGCCCACCACCGGCACGGCCCGCTCCGGCCGCGGTCCTTTTCATCCCCGCTCGGTGCAACGGCACCGCGCCGCCTTCACCTCAACCATCAATGTAGAACAATAAGAAGAATGGGAGGAGAATCGGCCGTGTTTGTGCAGTCTGATCTCCTACTATTACGACGATAACATTCGGCCAATTTTTGAACAACGAAGGACAATGATTAAACTTGAACAAAAGAATTAACCCCTACCTCGACAATCGATGTCATTCGTCGGTCGTCGCGGAAGACGGTGTAGTGGGGTGAGGTTTTGAAGACGGTGTTGGCATGCATCCAAGGAGGAAACAGAGTCTCCACACTAGTTGCGGAGAGATGAAGGAAAGTTACATCGTCTCTCCTTGCGGTGACGACGTTCCTCATCGAAGTGGAGACGTTCTTTGCGGGAGGATGAAGTTCCTCCAAGAAAAACTATAGTTCTCCCCAAGTCCTCCTCACACAACAATTCTAACCAAAAATAAAATATGCTCCTCCTTATTTTATTTTACATTGTTATGCATTTCAAAAACATAAAATTCAAACAATTAGTTAAATTAATTGATGTTGATTAATCAATTAATTTAGCATATGTTGGCATGAATTAAAGTTGGAGAGGAGGAGTTACTTAATTATGTTCAAGGGTTTTCCAACATTAAACCCGAGGAGTTTAATGGGGGGGGGGTTTAGAGAATGTGAAGGGTTGGGGCTCGTGCGGGCCCCACATCACATTTATCCTCACATGGGTAGTTAAGATTCTAATAGGTCCCACCCTAACTCCCCCATGTAGGATAAACCACCTTAGTTAGAAATAAAATTGTACCACAATTTTATTCACTTTTTATTTAAACCACACTTTTTGTAACAACTCCTCCCAAGAAAATGCCTCTTTGGTAAATTACCTCCTAAGAAATTACAGGTGCTGCAGTTTCATTGGTGCCCTCAGATTTCATTTCCGAGTACATGTTCAATAGATAGAAAAACTAACTCTTTCTTCACTGAACGTACCCGAGCTAAACTTCGGAAATTGATTTCGGGCACACCGGGCCTCAGAATTAGGACCCGTCAGAAACTGCGTACTCTTAAAATCCCTACGAATTTAAGAAAAAAATTTCCTTGAAATTTATGGGTATTTACATATTTCGGGATTATTATTACTTTTATTTAATATATTACCATGTTATATACAATTAATTAATTAATTTAGTTCAAATCAACTATTTTATCTATATTCGGTTTATGTGTCAAAAACAACTTAGTTAGGATGACTATGGTCCACTGGTTACTATTTAAAAATATATAAAATAATAATAAGGAAATAATAATCCCATTTTTACATCAATTTTAATTTTAAAATAAAACATTAAGGTTCTTTATTATAAATTAACCATTGTCATGATCGTGGAGAAGTTAGGTCGTATATACACATGAGTAATGTTCTCATTTTTCAATGATGAATATGGAAATATGGTAAGTAGCAGTTATCATTATAGACTGAGAATTATATTTTAAATAGAATATAATTTTATTATATATAAATATATATATCCTTATTTTCTTATTGTTATGGAAATGGAATAATCACATCACTTCGAGGAAGTGGTAGTCCCGACAACCATGAACAACGTTATCACATTTTCAGTGTGTGAAATTGAAAGTAGAAAATGATAAGTTATATTTTAGGAAAGATAGATTTGAAAAAGGAATTATATAGATTTAATTTATACCACTTATTTTTATTAAAATAATCAATAATACATTCCATGAAAATCGTGAATGAATCGCATCAAATTCAGGAGGTGGTATCCAACAAGTCCTCAAACGATAATATCATATTCCCACAAAAAGTAAATCTTGAAGGTGTGTGATACATAATAATTCGATATGTATAAATCCATCATAAAATTAATATATATATATATATATTATAAAAATTATTTCCATAATTATTTCCAAAGTTTATAGGTGGTAATGGAAGATCTAATGACATTGGTTCGTGTGGCGGTAGTATGTCGTATAGACACCCGATGATTGTGTATCCCATCTGATTGAATTGTTTGAAGTAGTTGGTATTCTGATTAACATAAAAAATCATACCATATTTAAGATATGATTGTTATTATATAATCATGAAATAAAAATAACTGAAGGGGTGGAGAAATATATAAAATAAAACTTTTTCTTTGATTATTGGTACATCTTCTTCAAGAAACTCGTTTTGGTTTGCAACAGAGGACTTCCTTGGTCTGATTTCAAGACAATGTGAGTCTTATTGAATTAGGGGAGGGATTTTGGTAGTTTATTTTTGTAGGGTTTTATCAAGAAAAAAGGATTTATTTGTGTGAATATAGAGGGAGGGGTGGTGGCCATTTATAAGGACGAGAGAGGGAAAATGTTGTATTTTAGAAAATATTTGAGTGCTCCACACATTTTACTTTTCCACTAAGGGAATGAAGAGAATTATTCTAAAATATTATATGTTTTATGGTCATAATATGTCCATAAAATATTTTGTAGACGTCTCTATTGTCATTTTTAGACCTTATATTCTATGTGTAATCAAAATTAAACTAATTCTTATAGTAATAATAGTTTCATTTTTATTTCTTTCATGAAACAATGGTTTTTTTATAAAAAATTTCAAAAGTATGATTTTTTTATATTTAATTTAAAAGTAAAACTTATTACAATTTCCAAAATTTGATTTTATGATTCACAATTTAACTAATTATACCATAAAATAAATTTAAAATATTATTTTAATATATAATAAATTCGATGAAAATGCATCGTTTAATAAATATTTGGTATTAATCACTATTCATAATAATATGAATGTTCTCAAAAAATTTAAAAAAAAATTGCCAAATTTTTTTATATTTTTTCATTAAATAAATAAGATTATTTTTCAAATAATATTTATAAAAGTTTATAAATTTTCTTTTAAATTTTTTTTATTAAAAGGGGACAAATCTTTCTTTTAGAAATATACTTCTTTTAATAATTAAAATTTGATTTATTATTATTATATGCCTATGAAGCATAAATGAGTAATTGAATATTTTATTTAATATATAACATCTAAAGTTTATTATGATATTTTACCAATAATGATGAACTAAATTATTAATATAAATAGTCATTCGTAACAAAACAATAGTTTTTTCATAAAAACTCATACATTATATTCAAATGGTTTTTTTTTCAATGTATAATTAATTATAAGGAATTAGTATTATAAACATTTTTAAAATATATTCTGATAATTTTTATATTATTGTTAATTTTATCTATTATAACTAAAAGGTGATAACTATAATGTTAAATAGAAAATATTAATAGAATATTTTTATCTAGTAAGACTTATTCTTGTGTATAACACAAGTTATCAAGGAAAATTAATTTTATGTGAAGTACAAGAAAAAAATGGTGGTCCATATAACCAAATCTATACTATTAATTGTGTTTGAAATAATCAAACAAAGAATTAAAATTAATTTAAAGGAATATATTTCATAAAATTACAAGATGTTATAGTGATTTTATAGATTTTATCTAGGTTCTAGGTATACCAAAAAATTAAAGAGAAACCACATATATCTAAGGGAATGATAAAACCATTACCCATAATGGTATATAAATGTTAAAACATAACATTATAATTCATTATAGGACTCCACATGGTGCCTAAAGAAAATAACTCTATCTCGGTAGAAGTCGATCACCTTAAAAGTATGGATCATTTTATTTCTATCAAGGAATATTTTTCCCCTAACTAACATTCCATGATATACATAAGGGAAGTGGTAATACAAAAATGATCTATATTCTAAATTTTATGTGATTGATGTACTAGATTACATATATATTTTAGGTAATAATTCATGATTAATTGGATATAAAACTAATCTTCAAAAATTCTTATTTCCCATAGATGGAAGGACAGTTTGAAAGGGCCTTTGAAAATCCAGAGTATATGCTGAGATAACTTTCAATGGATTTCTGATGATGATGGGATCATGACCTTTCTATAGAGAAGTAGTCATGTAAAAATAGTTTTTCTTTTTTAATGAAAATGTTACCTTCTAAGGCACTATATGGGAAGATGTTTCAAACAAAAACATATTGGAATGAACGTGGGTTGTAGAAGAAGATAGAACATGAACTTATCTAATTTTTAAAATAAAAGTGTCAAACCATTCATTATAAAATGAAATTATCCCAAATAAAATATAATATATAAGAACACAATCATCGTTGATACCTAGAGTTTGAGGTAAGTGTTAATGTGTTCCTTCATATATGACAATTGAATAAATTCATGTGGTTTTGGAAAAAAGGAAGCATAATTCCAGATATATCATCCTTTTTGAGATAATTGACTACATAAAAGTGGTGGTATATCTACTAGAACTCCCACCTAACATATCTCAAGTACATAATGTGTTCCATGTAACTATATTGAGGAAGTATATATCAAACTCCTCACATGTACTAAATCTCGAGGTGGTACCATTGGGAAATGATCTTTAATATGAGGAGGAGTTGGTGAAGATCTTTAATCATAGAGTCAAGGTTATAAGAATCAAAATAACTATCCTTGTAAAAGTGATGTGACAAAGCAACATTTTTGATGAAGTGATAAGGGAAAAATAATAGGATATAAAATAAAATTACACTCACCTATTTCAGAGTGTGAAATGAAAATTTCAAGGGGATTTTTTTTGTTCGGTAATATTGTAATGGCCCAAAAATTTGTTAATAAATTTCCATCTTTGATTAAATTAAATCCCTAACTAGGTATTGTTTTTCTAGAAACCAAATAGACTTATTTGGTTATTTTGGATCATTATAAGTTATATCCAATCATATTCAAAATACCATTACACAACATAACTATTGATAATATAGATCTTTAATAGATATCCTTAGATTATTATATATATGGAATTAGGAAAAAGTCAAATTTATATAAACGAAAGAGGATATGGTTTTCACCAGTATGATCGTACCAAATGAATCCCATTTATTATAGTTTCTGAGGGAGAAAACCTCATTGGTATTTTCCCTTGGTCAATCCAATTCTATGATTCAAAAACTAAAGATTTAAAAAACCCCTTTAGGTGGGAGAATTTCAAATTTATTGAGATCATGATCCAAACAATGTTTGCTGAACAACCTAATGAAAATCTTAGGGTCGTGCATGTTGCACTTAGGGTATTTACTTGTGTAATAATGAGATATGTATCAAGAACATAATAGTATTACTTTTATATTATTTTAAAATAAAATAATTATCTTATATATCTTTCAGGATTATTATACTTTTTTAATTAATCAATAATGAGGTAATAATAATTAGGCAAAAGAAAAAAAATTATTTTTTAGGAAATGTATAGTTTCAATCAAGACGCTCTATTTTAATGAATTTAAGAATTTTTTAAATGAATTATATTTTAATGAAATGTTTTTATAAAATATTTATTATTAAATATAAATGACATCATACTTTCAAAATATCCAAAATAATATTTATAAATTTTCAAAAACTTTTATGGAAAAAAACCCAATATATTTCAATAATGGCGTATTTTTGTTTTAAAAGTATAATTTCTCTTATTTATAGATTTTTTTGGATAAATAATTATTTCTTTTGAAATAAAAATAAATATATTAACCAATTGTTAATATTTCTGAGTCATTTGGATATAGCTGAATATTTTGGTCAAAATTACATATGATATAAAAATACAGTATTTATTATGACACTATGATGATCTAAAAGAGATGTAATATATTTTATAAATCGAATAAATTACCAAATATATATATATATTAACTTTATTGTAATCTTCATTTTGGAAATTATATTTATTTTTATAAACCATTTATGAATCCTCCAAAAGAAATATTATATATTAAGGTTTTAAAATATATTCTTTATGATCATAAACCACTTCCTCATCACCAAGTGATATATTTTAATGAAATCGGGTATTAAACTTGTAACATAATTAAAACTAATTAAACTAGGTAAAATCATTGGAAACCCCATTTTATTTTTTTTAATAATTTATTGTTTACTATCCTAATCCTATGTCTGGGAACTAAAAAAACACCCTACTCTATTCTCATATAAACCAGTACAATCTCCCATTACAATTCATATAAAACCCTTAGATCATAAATATAATATCACCTTCATATATAGGAAACCATTTAGGTTACCATGATATCTTAATAAACTCCTGATATTTTGGAAATACCCCCTCTATGTAAGGGATGATCTCCTTCTTCTATTTTTTAAATAACCTTTTTTTGTCTAATTCCATTTTATTCACAATTATAAATGTATAATTTTTTCCAAAGTATCACTATTACTTAAATTATGATGTATAACTTTTTATATACCACTTTTCCTACTATTAATCCATCACATGATTCATTATTTACCTCCCTTATTTTTTCAAAATTATCCTAAAAGTTTTTCATTCCAAAAATATGTATTGTGAAAACCAATCCCAAATTCCACTCATGTTTATTCACCATGATGTACCAATCCTTATTTTATTGTGTAATTCCATGAATTTAAATCCACACTACATATTAACGGGGTTAAATAAGATAAACCTTAATCCTACATTGATTGAACTTTGTGGAAAATTTATGCATGTACGTGATATGAATGTGATTGGTGGGCCAAGAATGATTTTTCCCACCAATCCGTCTAGTAATGTTTTAATCAAAGTAGATACCATGTATGATCTATGGTAGGTTATCCAAAGAATATTCTTATATGTTATCAAGGTAATTATCTTTGATTTATCTTTATGATTCCTTGTTTTAAGATGTTTCCACAATCCCAAGATTCTTTTATGTTATAAATATATATCATACTACTATGATCATGTTTAGGATTATTACACCTTTTATATCACATTGATATTCCTATTGGGTAACATATAACACTTTCTTTAGGTTGTGATTTTTTTATTCCCTGTATTTTCTTTATATCTCACCCATTTCAAATGTATGTCCCCAAGTAATCTTAGACAATTTTTTAATAACAATGGATTTTAGAAGCATATTAAGAAAATTTTCAATACTTTTTTTGTTAACATGTATCAGGTTGATTTTATGTGTGAATAATACCCCTAATAAACATGTATTCATGATTCTTTTGGACTTTTTATATGTAACCTTATGAAATTAATAATGAAATAAGGTGTATTAAATTATAATTTTTATTGTAGAAACTACACTAAGAATCAAATATAACATATCCATATGCCAGAAATCCATGAATATAAAATAATTGTTTCAAAAAAATAAACTATCCCTATGGGGAATTATAAATTAAAATTCAATCAAAATATACAACTGAATTATCAAACAAAATATATTGGAATCGAAAACAATTAGAAAAAAATGCACTAGATGGAATTGGATGATATGATATAAAAAAAACCAAATAGTTCCAAAAAACCTCCATGTGTCCCATAGTCAATCACCATATCTCACCACATCTGGCCATGAACCCAAAAAATAAAAAATAATTCGGACCGAATAGTAGTTACCTGATAGAAAACATAAGAGTTGCATATACACACACACACACACACATCAATGTATGTGTAGGGTGTTAGATAAATATTCATTGTAAGATATAACCAAAGGGTATATATAGTCTATTTCATAAAAAATTCAAGAAATTATAGCTTGAAAATAATTTAGAAAATATTTTTTCCACATGATGATTTTTAATGAAAATAAAAAACATAATTTATCTATTTATTTCCAAAAATTGGGTAAACAATATAAAAAAGATTTTCTAATCTCAGCTGAAAATATTATTTAGAACCTAAAAATAAATCAAATATTTCCTTCAAAATATTTTTAATCAATGATAATAAGACATTTAAATTAATATGGAAACTAATCATTTCTTACTCATTTCTAAAAGCATTTACCCAATAAAAGTTTTTAAACAGATATCACTTTCATTTTTAAAGACCATATTTTTCAACATATTTGAAATTTAGTTTGAATGTATACCTAAAACATGACTAAATATCAATAATAAACACAATAGGAACGTATATATCAATTGTGGATGATTAAAAACCAACCACAAAGAAAAATTACAATTTATCCAAATCAAAAACTATAGTATAAAATGTATTTTTATTAGGATCCCCAAGATCATACTCAATAGGATCTAAAAATCATTAGAAACCCACTAGGCTCTACTGTGACTGATATTGGACTTCCTTCATCAGATCACTATCTTGAGAAGACCCCTATAAGAAACTAAATAATCATATTCAAACTTTTCCCAAGAGGATTGTTCTAAGTAAAACATTAAAACCTAGCAAGGAATAAATATCCTAGGAATTGAGGTAACATACACACACATATAAAGATTAACATGCATCCATACCTTTTAGTTAAAAATATATGATCCTCGTGATATTAGTAACTATATGTGATAGATAACATGTATAAGGTGTTGATCAAGTGTTTTTTTCAACAATACATATTGTTTTTATTTAAAGTTAGAGTTTTGTTGAGAACAATAATCTATCACTTTATGATAATTTTGATGCTCATAAATACCCATAATTAATTTATAATGATTTTATTTGTTAATTATTTTGTAGAAATTTATTATTTTATTTTACTCTTGAAATAACGAGAATTTATTACTAAAGTATTCATATTTAGCGTGTTCTGGAAATACTGTTTATGCGCTAAATATTCAGGATCGACATTAGCGTGTTCTGGAAACACTGTTCATACCCTACGTAGAGAAATGTAGTGTAAGGATGAAAAGTGTCTGTACTTTATGAGATAAGGTAAAAGTATGGTTAATCAACCATTTGTTATTGGCAAAGTATGGAAGAAGAACCCAACGTTAAGAAGGAACCCTACATTTGGGATATTAGAAAAGTATAGAAGGAGAACCGTTTGTAAATATTAAATGTTACGTTTGTTTCTCAAATGCATGGTTCATCAACCTTACTTTTGTGAGAAACCATACATTCTTGTAAAAGTATGGATCACGTAAAAGTATGGATGTTTTACCATAAGTTTGAATGTTTTAAGAGAAAAGTATGGATGATCAACCCTACATTTATGATCAACCATACATTTGAAGAAAGTGACATAAACCTTACATCTCTGACCAACCCTACATTTTCAAACCTAAATTTGAGGACTATGTCATCAACCTTATGTTTATAGGATGCATACAGTACAACTCAACCTTACGTTTAGCGTCGGAGAATTTAAAGTCGATATTATTATGCAACGATCAGCAAGTTGTTTATTATGCGGATTTCAAGATAATTTTAATGATGATTTTAATGTACAACATTGAATGATTCAAAGATTTTTTATTTATGGTTTAAATATCGAATTAAAAGTATCTTTTTATACCGAGCCTTCAGGGAAGTATTGACTACTTTGTAAATTCAAATGTTTGAATATCACGATTAAAAAGGTGAATTT
Source organism: Viscum album (assembly GCA_963277665.1). Lineage (NCBI taxonomy): Eukaryota > Viridiplantae > Streptophyta > Magnoliopsida > Santalales > Viscaceae > Viscum > Viscum album. Next base: position 1,503,425,468 of record OY728128.1, read on the forward strand.
TGTGGATCTAAATTTATAGGAGAAGTGCTTATCACTATTTTATATATTTTTGAGCCTTTTTAAAATAGAATCTAACAATATTATGTGATATATCTCAATCATGATGAGAAAAGAAAAGAAAAACAGAGACTATCAAGAATTCATATCTGCTGATTCAAGAGAGTAACAAATATTTGTTTTCCAAAGAAGAAAAATCACGATAGAACATTCATCTGTTATACATTGAAGATCATTTGTGAATCTGCCTCTGTTGAAATTGTGAATTATATTTTGATATCTATTGTAACATAATGGAATTAGAACAACTCTTATGTGAAGATCATTATTTCTAAAGGTGACGATTCATCTACTATCAACTACATGTTGTTGAAATTGTGAAGAACATATGGAAATTATTTTGAGAATGCATAAATCTCCCTTTTCAATTATTGATTAACTAGATTCTAGTACTAAGATGTGTAAGTTCTGTGAGTGAATTAGAAGGCTTTGTTTTGCCTTAGTTTTTAAAGGTGTCAACTGCCTGTACTCAGTTGTTGTAAGGTCTCTTGAAATAAGGACTAGATAGTGAAAATCACCAAGCTCGTGGAGTAGAGCATTGGTGGAGTAGACTAGGGGATTTCTATTCCATGAACCACTATACATCGTTCGTCTCTGCCCTTCATATTTCTGCTTCATTATTCATCTGATTAAAGTAAAAATGGAGAACACAATCTGTTGAAGAATTCTGAAAATACACTATTCACCCCCTTGTGTATATTATATTTAATCCGATCCAACAATTGGTATCAGATGCGAAGCTTTCTGATAAAGCCTTAACAAGATGAAAGTGATTATACATAGTGCAGGATGACTAATACAAGAGAGGTAATGTCTCTGGTCAGAGCACTATACATCAATGGAGAAAATTATGGATGCTGGAAGTTGCGAATGATTATCTATCTAAAAAATCTTGGATATAGAGTATATTTGAAGATTCTGACTCTATATGAAATACCAGAAAAACCTAAAACATGGAGTGCATCCACTGAAGCAGATTATGACATGAACACAAAGGAAATGAATTCAATTATATGTAGTCTCAGACCTGATGAATTCAACAGATTATATCAATGCCTAAGAGTATATGAAATATCGACAACTATTGCTTTTTCTTATGAAGGAACTAACAATATCAGGGCAATGAGATATCAAACTACTAATATTAAATTTTATACTTTCCGAATGGTCTATGGTGAAAGTATTACTCAAATGATTGGAAGATTGACAGAGATTTTCAATAACATAACCACTTTGGGAGATCCCATTAAACAAGATGATCATGCTTTAAAAGTACTGACAGTACTACCTACAAAGTGAAATGGAATCTCCACTGTAATCAGACAGTTGGCACATGTCAAGAACTTAACCATGAGAGAACTGATTGGAACACTAATGATGTGTGAATCTGAGATTTAAGATGAATCTAATGAACAGAAAGTGCTTATTAAGTGAGATGACACTACCTTGAAATTGTCATCACAGAGCAAAAATAGAAAGATGAAGAAAAGTGTAAAAGAGAAATCAGAAAGATATGATTTATCAAATTATGATGTGGAACTGGCTCAGATAGCTAGAAGATTTGCTAAATTCTATAGAAAGAAGAAGGGATTCAGAAAATCCTTTAAAAATGATGACAATAAAGTCAGATGTTATGAATGCAAGAAAATGGGACATATCAGAACTAACTGTCCTCAGCTAAAAGAACACAAGAGAAAGAAATTCTTCAAAAGAAATGATTATGAGCATAAGGACAAGAATTTCATGAAATCTACATGGAGTGTATCTGAAGACTCCTGTATCACTTCTGAATTAGACTCAGAGAAGGAAGAAGAAAATCTGAAAGCCAACATGTGTTTTATGGAAAAAATAGATAAGGTTCAATCTTACTACTCCTCTGACTCTAGTTCTGAATCTAGTTACTCTAATGAATAACTTTCATCCTACTACAATATGCTTGAAGAAAAATATGATTCTATATTTAAGAAACATAAATCCTTTGACGAACATTCATAAGTTTGTTTCTGATTAAAGAGATACAATGCTGAAACAATATAAGGAGCTAACTGAAATTTTATACTCAATTAAAAACAACAATACAGATTACGAATCAAAGATAAAATCTATGAAAACTAAAGTAGATAACTATAAAAGTGCATCCCTTTTTATTACTAATGTAGAAAATAATTTAAGTGAAATTCTTGGGGAAATTTTAATTAAAAAGGAATGATTTGGAATTGGAAATAAAGGTGAAAAACCAATGTTGTACAAAAATTATTTTATTCCAAGTGAAAAAAGACTAGATTGTAATTACTGTGGAATAAGGGGGAATATTTCAAAAAAGTGTTTCCTAAGACAACCCCAAATCAGTGGTATTAATAAGGCCTTTGTATCAAATAGTTTATTCGATTCTTGTGAAATTAGAAAATTTAAGCAAGTCTGGATTCCCAGATCTGTGCAAGCTAACACCCCTGGACCCAACAAAATATGGGCACCAAATAAAATTGTGTAAATGACTTTTTAGGGAGTATTTCACAAAAGCAGAAAGGAAATATGGTATATGGACAGTGGTTTCTCAAGGAATATGAGAGGGAACTCATCAAAAATCTCTACACTCACTCAAAAAGATGGTGGACTTGTCACTTTTGGTGACAATGCCAAAGGAAAAATCATTGGTATTGGAACAGTTGGAGATCCAAAAGCTATCTCAATTAACAAAGTACATTATGTACAAGGATTGAAACAAAATCCGATAAGTATTTCTCAACTATGTGATGATGGTTATGCTGTTGATTTTTCTAACAATTTCTGTTTTGTTTTCAAGAAAAAATTTCTTAAATTTAGAGCACCCAGAACTGACAATGTGTATACCTTGGATTTAATTCCTTGTGTAAACAACAAGTAAATTTCTTAACTACTAAAGTGAATATATCTTGGATATGGCATAGGATACTTGATCATTGTAATGTATATGTTTTACATAAGTTATCTAAGAAAAGTTTATTTTCTAATTTTCCTAGTCTCAAATTTGAAAATGACAGACTCTTTGATACAAGTCAACTTGGCAAGCAACACAAATAATCCTTCAAGTCTGTTAACAGAATTTCTACATTTAAACCTCTAGAAATTATCCATATGAATTTGTTTTTACCTTTAAGAGTAGCATGTTTGGTTGGTAGATCATATGTATATTTTTTATTTGATGACTATTCTAGATTTATATGGATTTTCTTTTTAATATTTAAAAATTAAGCTTTTACTTTATTTGAATGTTTTTGTAAAACTGTTCAAAAATAAAAAGGTATTAAAATAATTTCATTAAGAAGTGATCATGGTAGAGAATTTGAGAATCAGGAATATAATTCCTTTTGCTCAAATATGGGTATTAATCACACCTTCTCTTCACCAAGAACACCTCAACAAAATGGAATTGTTGAAAGAAGAAATTGGACTATTTAGGAAATGGCTAGGACTATGCTAAATGAATATAGTATTCCTACCGATTTTTGGGCAGAAGATATAAGTATAGACTTCTATATAATGAATAGAGTTTTAATTAGACCTCTTTTGAAAAAGACACCCTATGAACTTTGGAATAACAGAAAACCTAAGGTTAACTACGTTAAAGTTTTTGGAAGCCAGGTTTACATCTTGAACACCAATGATAATCTTGGTAAGTTCAATCCAAAATATGATGAAGGCGTTTTCTTAGGATATTATGCTACTTCTGATTCTTATAGAGTCAATAATAAGAATTCAAGGATTTTTAAAGAATCAATTCATTTGAAATTTGATGAATATGAACCCTTTAAGAAATGAGCAGATAAAATATATGAATCTGAATCTAATGAAAATATGAGACTTGGGAACTTGACAAATTATTTTGAAAAATATATAAAATAATTTCAGTCTAGTTCAGAAGAAAATGATACTAAAGAACTTATTAGTGTGTTACCTAAATAGACTAGAACTCTAAAGAATCACCCCTTAGAGACTATAATAGGTGACTAACCACATGAATAAAAACTAGAAGAAATATAGGGAATCTTGTAGAAATTTCTGCCTTTCTATCCCAATTAGCACCCAAGTCTATAGAAGATGCTTTAGATGATGAAAGTTGGATGATATCAATGCAAGAAAAATTAAACCAGTTTAAAAGAAATGAAGTTTGGGAATTATTTGAAAGACCACAGATATATCCAGTGATAGGAACCAAATCGGTCTTTAAAAATAATCAAGATGATCAAGGAATAAGAACTAGAAATAAAGCTAGAATTGTAGCTAATGGATATAATCAGGAATAAGTTATAGATAATGATGAGACCTTTTCACATGTAGCTATATTAGAAGCCACTAGGATCCTTTTACCCTATGCATCTCATATAAACGTTAACTTATTTCAGATGGATGTAAAGTCTTACTTTCTAAATGGATATTTAATAGAGGAAGTTTATGTTGAGCAACCTCCTGGTTTTGAAAATTATCAAAAACCAGATTCTGTTTTTAAACTTACTAAATCTCTTTATGGCCTTAAAAAAGCACTTAGAGCATGGTATGAGAGATTAATTTGTTTTCTATTGAAAAATGATTTTACTATTGGAATGGAAGATCCAACATTTTTTAATAAAAATGTAAATTCTAATATTTTATTAGTTCAAATTTATGTTGATAATGTAATTTTTTGATCAACTAATAAAACCCTTTGTCATGAGTTATCAAAGTTAATATAAAAAATAATTTTCAATGAGTATGATGGGATAACTACACTTCTTTTTAGGTCTTCAAATTTATCAAAAAGATTTTGGAAATGCTTCGAATCAAAGAAAATACATTACTGATTTATTAAAGAGGTTTTGACATGAAAACAGCAAGACATATACAACTCCTATGTGTACTAATATAAAACGTGATTTGGATGGAACCAGAAAATCATTTGACAACAAGTCATATAGGGGTATGATTGGTAGTTGGTTATATCTTACTGCTAGCAGGCCAGATATAATGAACTCAGTATGTCTTTCTGCAATATTTCAATCAAATCCAAAAGAATCTCATTTAAATGGTGTTAAAAAAATTAGATAATTAAAAGGAACTGTTTCTCAATATCTTCTTTATCCCAAAAATTATGATTTTAATTTGATTTCATATTCAGATGCAGACTTTGGGAGTTGTAGATTATATAGGAATATCACTTTAGGAACTTTTCACTTTTTAGTAAACTCTTTAGTGTCATGGTCAAGTAAGAAACAACATTTTGTTTTCCTATCAACAGCTAAGGCAGAATATGTTTCAGCTGGCAGTTGTTGTGCACAAGTGTTGTGGATTAAAAACACTCTTATGGAATTTGGACTAAATTTTAATAATATGCTTATTTTACGTGATAATACTATTGCTATAAATATTCCAAAAAATTCTATTAATCACTCTAGGACTGAGCATATTGATATCAGACATCATTTTCTAAGAGATCATGTTCTTAAAAAGGATATATCCTTGGAATTTGTAAGAACATAAATTCAATTAGCTAATATTTTTACTAAACCACATCCCACTGAATGTTTTGATTTTACTAAGGGAGAGTTAGGTTTATTTAATTTTAAATAAAGCTTTATTTTATTTTATTTTTTATGCTGTTTCTTTATTTTAATTCTGTTTAAAATAATTTGGCTATTTGTTTTTCAAACAGAATAATTTTCTTTTCACTACGTAATTGATTTTATTGATTTTCAAATCTATGTAATTATTACTCAAAACACGAGAATCAGAGTTTTCAGAAACCTTTCATCTTCTTAACCGTTTAATTTCTACCAAAATCCTTTCAAACCCGCGAAATCGTACCACTCCTCAGAAACCCTAATCCTCGAACCAAAGAAACCATAATATTCAAACCTTCAGAGATTCTCATAGAAATGATAATGACTAAGAGAACCAATGAAGCCGAAACCTACTATGTTAAGAAACAACGTTCAGAAGGAAGAAAAATCTTACAGGGAAAGGCGATTTCCTAGAATGGCTATATCAGAGAAATATTCTGTTGAAACAGGAATTGTAGTTATAGAATCTTGAACCGAATTTCAACAGTGAGAATACGGAATTTCGGTATGAGGTAGAGATCTGAAATTTCTTTAAGTATGTAAAATTTAGTCTAGGAGATAATGAGGACACTATGCTGGCTAAGATAGAGGATAGATATTTTTCGATCTCTTCAGTTGAAATTGGTCAGATTTTGAACTGCCCTCATGATGGAGTTTTTCATTTAGATTTGAAAGATATTGGATATTTTGAGCATAAATCAGAGGACGTAATGTCTTTTCGTTTTAGTACTACATTTTTAAAGAAAATTTTCATAAAGGATCTAGAGCCAGATCGGAAACTTTTGGTAAAATTTGTGAAAACAGGGATAACACCAATGATGTCTGAGATGGAAAAAATATTATATCCCGATATTTATATGATGTATCTTTTGCTCAGTGATATTAAACTCAATTTTCCTCGGTATATGGTAAGACACCTAAGATATTGTTGTCAGAGTGATGCTGAAATTAATTTTTACCCTTTTGGCCAATTCATCCCCAAACTGTTGTTTAAGAAGGATATCGTGAAACTGGTGGATGACAAAGTTCCTTTTATTCACAGTAATTGGTTTAATTATGGATCTTTAAGAAATATTGGCAATTTTTGGAGCACTATAAAAGGAAAAAAATTTAGTAGGAGCTGAGGATGAATCAGAGAGTGCTCAGGCTCAATTTGCAAAGTCCAAAGAGGGAAAAGCTTAATTGAGAGTCGGAACTACAGCATGAAGGATCATATTTTAAGTGAAAGATGATGAGGAACAAAGAAGTCAGGATTGACTTCAATCTCAGAGGAAAAGAAATGAGATTACGGAACATACTTTCCCAGAATTGACCAAAAGAGATTTACTCTCTTGTATCTTTGTCAAAGAAAATGTTGTTGAACAACCTCAAGAATAGAATGTGGCTGTAACAGACCATAACCTTGAAAGAATTGAAGTTGAAAGATCATAAAAATAGGTTGTAGCTGATGTTGAAGTTATACTTCCACAAGATAAGGAGGCAGAGCCTGGTGAGGAAGTGGCCAGACCTCAGGAAACTCCAGAGGATATAATTTTATAAGATCCATTGGAAGAACAAATTTTTGATGTTCGTGATGAGCATGTTTCTGAAGCTCACACCGATGTACTTTAAGGGGATTTTTTTGTGGAAGAGTTTGAAAAGGAGTCTGAGGAAAAATCTGTGGACCAACCTACTTAGGAAAAGGAGAAAGAAAAGTCTGATACAGACTCGCTGCCTTTGGTACTGTTGCATCACACTTAACCTGAAAGTGAGATTCAAGCACAGGGTGCCTCTAATTTAGGGTATAAAGAAGTTAAAGAGCTGTACAAAATGTTATCTCAACTGTAATATGAGAATGATACTCTATGAAGAGCCTTAACATCAGAACAGTTTAAATTTGAAAGGCTTAAGGAGAGTACAGTTTCAATGAAAGCAGTTGAAATTTTTATGGAGGATATGTTGAATGCTATTGACAAATTGAAATCTGAAATGGTTATGAAGTCATATTTATCAGATCATAAATTCTTCATGGAGACCAAATTTGCATCAATGGGGAATAGTGCTACAAGTGGATCAGGTACTTCACCTGATTTGATCATAAAGTTTCAAGATATCACAGCTACGATGAGAAACATGAATGATAGGCTGAAAGATAACAATCATAAATTTTTGGTTGAACAGCTGACCTCCAATGAGCCAGGAATCAGCTCTGTCTTAAATAAATTCACAGAAAAGTTGTCTTTGTTTATGGAGAAGGAAGAAAGACTTCATGAGTTTTTCAGAGTCAATCTCATAGAAGACATTCATATGAATCAAGAGGCCAGAGATCTTATTATTAAGCTCGGTGATGGATTAATGAAAAGTTTGAGAGAATAGTTGACAGATATCAAGTCTGCACATTAGAGTAGATAAAACTTATTTCCTACCCTGACCAAACATCGATTCCTGTGTTCATAATATTTTTATCTATTCAATCATTTAAATGAAAAATTCTGATATCTCTTTTTAGGTTTATTTTGTTTTACTGACTTTGTTTAGATATTCCAGTCATCCAAATTTTATTACTAAGAACCAGTTACTCAGTATTTACTTATGTTCAGTGCTACATTAATTCGTGTTATATTCTATATTCAATCATTCTTTTTGATATCACAAAAGGGGGAGATATTTGGATAAACACAACATTTTTATATTTATTTTAAATCTATTTTTTTTATAGAGAAATTAAAAAATGGATAAATAAAAGGGAGGAATTAATATTTTATTTATCTTTTCAAAATTCAAAACTATTTGTAATTCATTTTGTAAGTTAATTTCATTAATTATTTTATGGGTTTTGTGATCATCAAAAAGGTGGAGATTGTTGAGAAAGTGTTGTTTTCAACAAAACATATTGTTTTTATTTAAAGTGGATGTTTTGTTCAGAACAATACTCTATCTATTTATGATAATTTTGATGCTCACAAATACCCTTAATTATTTTCTAATGATTATATTTGTTAAGTAATTAACAGGAATTTATTATATTATTTTAATCCTGAAAAAATGAGAATTCATTACTAAAGTATTCGTATTTAGAGTGTTATGGAAATACTGTTTATGGGATACATATTCGGGATCTGCATTAGCATGTTCTAGAAACACTGTTCATACCATACATAGTGAAACACAACGTAAGGATGAAAAGCATGTGTACTTTGTGAGATAAGAGAAAAGTGTGGTTAATCATCCATACGTTATCAGCAAATTATGGATGATGAACCCTACTTTAGGACGGAACCCTACTTTTGGGATATCAGAAAAGTATACAAGGAGAACCATATGTAAGTATTAAATGTTACGTTTGTTTCTCAATAGTATGGTTCATTAAATTTACTTTTGTGAACAACCATACTTTCTTGGAAAATTATGGATCAAGTAAAAGTATGGATCTTTTACAATACATTTGAATGTTTGAAGTGAAAAGTATGGATGATCAACCCTACTTTTATGATCAACCTTACATCTGAAGAATGTGACATGAACCTTACATCTATGACCAAACCTACATTGTCAACCATACGTTTGAGAACTATGTCATCATCCTTACTTTCAGAGGATGCATATAGTCCAACTCAGCCTTACGTTTGGCGTTAGAGAATTTAAAGTCAATATTTTTATGCAATGGTCAGCAAGATGTTTATTATATGGATTTCAAGCCAAATTTAATGCTGATTTTAAAATACAACTTTGAATTATCCAAATCCATTTTATTTATGGTTTAAAGATCAAATTAAAAGGAGTTTTTTTTGTCGAGTCTTCAGGGAAGTTTCAACTGCTCTATAAATTCAAATCTTTGAATATCGCAATTAAAAAGATGACTTTTGTGGCTCTAAATTTATAGGAGATTTGCTTATCACTATTTTATATATTTTTGAGCCTTTTGAAAACATAATATAATGATCTTATGTGATCTCTCTCTATCATTCTGAGAAAAGAAAAGAAAAACAAAGACATTCAAGAATTCAGATCTGCTGATTCAAGAGAGTAACAAAGGTATGTTTTCCGAAGAAGAGAAATCACGATAGAAGATTCATCTATTCTATATTGAAGATCATTTTTAAATATGCTTATACTGAAATTGTGAATTATATTTCTATATCTATTGCAACTGAATTTACACAGAACAACTCTTATGTTAAGATCATTATTTCTGAAGGTGACAATTCATCTACTTCCAATTGCATGTTGTTGCAATTATGAAGAAAATCTGGAATGTATATTCAGAATACAAGAAATCATTATTTTCTATTCTTGAGTAACCATATTCTTGTACTATGTTGTGTAGGTTCTGTGAGTGAACCAGAAGGCTTTTATTTCCTTAGTTTGTAAAGGTTTCAACTGCCTGTACTCAGTTGTTGTAAGGTTTTTTGAAAAGAGGACCAGATAGTGAAAATCACCAAGCTGGTGGAGTAGAACATTGGTGGAGTGGACTAGGGGATTTCTATTCCCTAAACCACTATACATCGTGTGTCTCTGAACGTCATATTTTTACTACATTATTCATCTGATTAAAGTAAAATAGCATAACATAATCTCTCAAAGATTTCTGAAAAGACACAATTCACCCCCCCCCCCTCTTGTGCATATTTGATTTAATCTGATCCAATATAAGGCCTGTAAACAAAAATAACACATGTGTATAAAAATGTTTGGAATTTATTAAATTTATAAAATCATTCCTAGTTAGAGTTTTATATATTTATGAAAAAAATTACATTACATATAGAACACTAAAATATAGTGTCTATTTTTTCTATAAAACCATATTCTAAAAATTAAACTCTTTTTTCATCCAAAACACTTCTTGATCTTATAATATGATTTACCATAGAAGAATGATTGAACATTATATTTTCCAACACATCCTTAGATCCATTTAATTTTTGAAAAAATTGTGGGATAATTAAAAAACATAGTGAGGGATCTAAAAATAAATGATTCTAAATATTACAATGGAAAACATGAAAACCCATGATAATGATTAACTTTTTAAAAATAATTAATTCATAACAAAAATAAAACCTACCAACATAATAAAATAGTAATTTCATAAAATAAACCCTTTTAAACCCATTGATAATCATAGGATAACCATGAAATCTTTAGGAAATAATTTTTTTTAAAAACAATCCTTTTTACCTTTAAAATTCCAAAATCCTTAGTACCATTTGAAGTCAAATTATTTCCATAAAAATTATTACCAAATATAAAATCAGGGTGTTAGAGTGTTTTATTCATAAACTATTTAAACTCGTTTTTATCCCATGTTAGAATAACTGATAACCATTTCATTCTATAGGATTAACCCAGATTGGTATATCTTTTATTTTTTTATTTTGAAGAATAATATTTACCAAATGTGTTGTAGTGCTATATGGAGTCCACCCAGTATCATGAGCTATATCAGGCTCACTAGTCACTGTATATAAATACCCAGTTTAAAATCATGAAAAAAAACATTTAAATATTTAATTTTTTTATCATAAAACTTCATTTTAACCCATAAGAAAAATGAATTCCATTTCCAAAAAAACCATAAAGGGAATTATCCATTTTCATTGAAAACACAAAAAAGTGAAAATTATCAGACGTGAGAGAATATTATATTCTTGGAAAAAAATGTTAACTTGTAGAGGAATCTTGATAATAAATAATTGATGTGACAGTATGTAAAATAATTCAAGCCTTAATTGTTAAAAAACATTCTCTTAAACATTTGTAAAATGTTGAAAATAACCCATTTATAAAATAATAAAAAGAATCCTTTCTAATAATTAGTAAAAAAGTAAAAATGGTTAAAAAATTACTTTATAAAACTTATAATAATAATTAAGAAAATTATTGAAACATTATAAAGAACATAAATATAAAGTAGAATTTTTCGAAATTAATACTTTAAAATAAGGTTTCAAAGAAAAATACCTTTCCACATTCTTAACTTTTAAAATAGATGGATATTGTAAGAGATAGAGTTAATTGGATTGGTACACACATTTGGATTTATTTAAATTAATTATAAAATACATAAATATTGAATTTTATACACAACACAAAAGAAAAAATGTGGTGAAGATTACATAAACATCAATGAAAAGAGATTTAGAAGACAAAATCCCTACATCAAGTCTTACTCACCACACACATTATTTAAATTCCATATAAAAATATATATTAATTAGTTACTTTACCAAAATAAATTAAGGTTATTACCTTATAATAATCACGTTAATTTCAATTATTAACATCACTTATATAGTCATTAAATAGATGGGATGATGTTGGATGTTTCATGGACAATCAATTCACAATCCCAAAACAATTTCATAAGGTCGACCAAGGAAAAATAAGTCATTATTCCACCATAAAAAATTATAAATCATAAAATAGTTATCATTTTTATGCATTAAATAATATTTTATATTCTTCCATTTAAAGTTACTTGATAAATTAATAATATCATTTCCTAGAATTGCTTCTTCATACATACACATCAATGACATTTTCATTTTTCTACATGGTGGAATGGAAATAAATTTGATTATATTATTATTTTATAGAATCCTAAATATTTTAATATTATAATATATATCCATTAATTTAATTCTCATAAATAACCTTCTATTGTATAAATGGAAAATGAATCACATCATTTCATAGAGGTGGTATTCCACATGTATGCATGAGGGACGATATAAATTTACAATAATGGAAAGGGTAAGATGTTTAATAACATATTTTCATTAAATAAAAATATTTATATCATATATATCATATATAATAATTTGATCCCTAAATTTTTTTCCTTATAATCTAGTCATGAAAAATGAAATAGATCGATTCATGTAAATGGTAGTCCTCACATATAAATGTGTGATGTTTTCATTTCTCATAGGATGAAAAAATAATATGGAAAAGTGTTGTATTTGACTCAAAATAATGTTTTAGTGTATATAATATATTGATATTATTATTTTATGGTGGATAATAAATATTTTTTATATGTATATGATGAAATAAGCATGAATCACTTGGTCATTAATTATGCCCTGTTTTTTGGAATGTTTTTTTGCCTTACACATTAAGCATTCTCGGATTGGTCCTTATGTAATAATAGGATCTCTATGGCATGGGGAAGATATTTGGGAAGATATTTATTTATATCATTATTATGTTAAACTACTAAACAATATTTATTAAGGGATAATTGAAGATAACCCTTTATAAGCGAGATTGGTGCAAAACATGAAAATACTAAAAATATTAATATATAATTTGTGTCTAAGTCATGAAAAATGGTGAAAATCCACCATAACATATACTATAAAGATTATAAGTTATAAATATAATAAATAAATTATATAGGTTGCGGTTCCATTTTAAACATAATATTTTAGTTTAATCCCCTCATTAACCTTGATTAAACACAAACATTATCACACATTTTCACACCTTAAGGGTTCTAAAATTAATTTTAAAATTAAAATCGGAATAAAACGTGAATGATATGATTGATATTTATTTAGCCTATTTAGATAACATATAATTTACATTCCCCTTTAATGATTTAAAATAATTTCTAGTCATTAAATACCATTTATTGTGATTTTATAGATAATTCAATTATCTAGAATTTAATGGCATAAAGATGAAAATGTAATTAGCATACAAACACTTTCACCAGAACATATACATTGGAATCATCAAATAAATTAATGGTAAACCATAATTTATCCAAAATATATTACATTTTATGTTTTTGAAATAAATTTTTTAATTATTATACTACTATCAACAAAGATGTATCGTTGTTGTGTAATTGTATAAAAAACATATACTATATATAATGGTTAAAATTAAAATATAATCATAAACATAATTTATTTCTATAAAAACAACCTTTTCTCAACATTAAAATATTATTTTTACACTAGTGATTGTATATTATATATATTTAAATATATATAGTTACATTTTTTAAATTTTTCATAAAATAAAATAATATAATGGTCATAATCATTTTCTTGTTGCACAAAAATGGAATATTTTAAAAGTTAGTATGGTAATGGTAAAACAAAATCTATGAAATGAAATACATTAAATTTTTTGGTTAACTATGATACCATATCCCAAAATTTTAAACGTAATTAACATGTTTTACGCATTACTGTGGTGAAAAAAAAATTCATGGGTTACTATTCCATATGAATAAAACTGAAATTAATTTATTTTTAAAATTTGAACACCAGGATAAGAAATAAGAAATATTTTTTTATTATTAAATTTTATAAGTTGTATAAATCAATTTTAATATTATTGAGAAAAATTAAATTAAAAATAGTATTTATAAAATGATTTTTAAGAATAAAAATGAATTTATACCAAGTCAAGTATAATTTTTATTCCTATGTAATTAATTAGAATATTTTCAATAAAATTAATCTTATAATAAATTATCACAAAATCTGAAAGTTAAATGTTATTTTAAATTACAATATTTGATGAAAAGAAATGGCGGTTTTTAAAAAATATGCATTCTTATCAATTCTCTCAAAAATCAATATCAAAAAAATCCAAACAGTTCAACATAATACTATTAATAGATTTGGATTTATAAAATTGATCTCTTTTATCAGAAAATATTTATAAAATTCTTATAGAAAAATTATAATATATGCACACAAAATGATTTAAATACAATCATTTATGAAAATTTATTTTTGTATCAAAAAATTATTTTATTCTCATTAAATATCCAATGAACATCATTATAATAATTTTAATTACATATATTTGATATATATATATATAATATTCCTATTTCATTATTTTTATTTATCAACAGTGATTTATTTAATATATTATTATCAAAATACAATTCAAAAATTAAAATATTTTTATGAAAAATATCTCTTATACATTCAAAATATTTAATATTGATTTCCATACAAATAATAATTAATATAGGATTGATTATTATTTTTATTTATAGGGAAAATTATTTTATAATATTGTTATTCATATTCATACCCATCAAACCAATTGCTAGGTCACGGTGATAATATTAATATTATAGTATATTGTGGTTCATTTAATCTTACTGTTTCGTATTCCACATTATATTGAATATATTTTTTTAAAGAAACTAAATTCTAAAATCATGGGGTGTTAAATTTTTCCCCTATTAAATGAATCTTTTCTTCTCAAATTTATCTCATGTCTAATAAAAATTGATTTAAACATTTATTTAAAATCACTTCCTTGGAGTGGATGATAAAATGTAAGACTATGAAAAGAAAAAACTTTTGAATATTTAAAAATAACTTCGCTTAAATCCTATATCGTAAAAACTGTTAAAAATCATTTAAAATTGGTTAAATTAAATATGAAGGTCATTGAGAATAAAACATAATCTGGTTCATATATTTGGAGGACATTATCTGGAAGATAAAATATAGACATGGATGGTAAAATTAACTTCTAAGGATTAATATAGAGTTATTTTGAAAATGATCAAATGAAATTTAATGACCCAAAAAGCACAAATAAGTCATAGATAAATAAGACCCCGAACTAATGAAAAATTATTTTAAAAGGATAGGTTTTTGCTAAGATCATTTCTAAATAGTTTATAGAATCTAAAACTATAAATTGATAGAATAAAAAAATACATTCATGATTTCATTCCATTTCATAAGAAAACATTTATCATTTAGTTTTTATTCAATCAATTTTTAATTTGATATCATCTCTTACTTAAATAATTGAATATTGATGATGAATGTTTATTTCATAAGGCAATAAATTCACTTTTAATGGATCCCAAGATCCCCAAAAGGATAAAAATTATTATTTTTTAGAAATTAAAAAAAACAATGTGGTTAGAACAATATATGATAATATAAAATATTAATAAATATTCAAATGAACAAAAACCACATTAATCTCCAAACACTAAATAATAACACACAATGTTCAACATAAATCCTTCCATAAATAACTTACTCTAAAACTCATCAAACTGTTCTTGAATAATTTTAGAACCAAAAAATTTGAAATATTTGACCACATTTTATTATAATATAAACATAACATTTATCTCTAAAATATGCTTCAATTTTCAACAAAAATGAGAATCAAAATAAATCCGTAAAATAATATATAACTATAAAAGATAATTCAACCATTTTTTCACAAATAAAATCAATTCCAATCCAATAATATTTATATTAAATTTAATTATATAATTTTCAAAATATTGTGACCTTTTCAAATATATCATTAATTACTTAGTCACTAAATCACTTTTTAACCTCATGATTATCTTTACGATAAATCTTATATTCCAAAAATTCATTATCCCCTTTATCCCAATTGATCATTATAACCTCCACATAGAAGATCATCTTAAAACTAAACATTATCAATATATTTAAACTAATTTTAAAAAATATATAAATTAATTCCTCCCAAAATTTATCTATGACACATGTTAAGTTGATGAGTAATATATAGATAAAACTAATATCAAAACTGAATAAATTTATGTCAAGGTATGATCATCATAGAAAACCTCAAAAGGTGTATCTATACCTTTAAATTTATGATCATACATATATTTATTAACCCATCATGGAATCTAAAACTCTTTAATGTGCTCATCAAAATCATTCTAACCACTATGGTTATCAAAATAATTCCTTTGATACTAATTAGAGCACTCTATAACATAAATAACCCATAATTACCGAATTTATAATAATGATAAGATTTTATTATATTTAAATGATATTTTAGGTTAAGAATTTCAGTGAATTTAGAAAAACAATACAATACATTAGTAACACTGAAATATAGTGTATATTTTCCTATACAAAACATGATACAGAAATTTTAAATCAAGATTTTTTCAATACATTTCTTGATCCTTTGAGATAAGTCCCTATAACTAAAATATTTACTATTATATGGTTATTACACATCCTTAGGTACTATTAATAAAATTTGAAAATTTGGGATGAGAAAAAATACATGGAAAATAAATAAATGAATCATATTAGTCTTGTGAAAAACATAAAACCCTAGGCTAATGTTTACATATTTTATAATAAAACATTAATTATTAGAATATAACATATAAATATGATAAAATTAATATTTTATCAATGAATAACATTGAAAACCATTTGAATATACTAAAACTATGATATAATCCTGAATATATGTATCTAAAAACAAAACATTCACTTTTAATAGTTCAAAAAAATTTCTTAACTCTATGAAATAAAACTATTTCCATACAAACAATTGGTGATCAAAAAGTAATTATCTTGTAGAATCATATTGAGAACCAATTTTAACCAATGATTAAACAATTTTATAATAATTGATTTTTATATAGTTATATTGGAGTAACATCCTGGATTATCTCCCTCGTTTTCACAATCAAATACTATTCATTACCTAAATGTTGGAGAGTTATATCATGATTACCATTCTTCATGAGCTATATCAAGGATACCTTATATCATATAAAATTATAATGTAGTATATCATGAATATAAATTTTTAAGCAATTATCTTTTTCAACAAAAAAAAACCCTCATCGAAACCCCTATGTAAAACACATTCTATTTTCAAACAATAATAAATAATTTTTTTTTAAAACACCTAAAAATAAACATATTTATATATGGGTGGGTATAGGATAATAATTGAAAAAAGATAATTTGTATTGTAATATTTAATATTAATAATATATATTATGGTAAGAAAAGGTGGTCAATCCCTATATATAAAAACATTCTTTTTTTCACATTTTGAAAAGTATAAAATAACCCTTATAGAAAATTATGATAAGATTCAATTTTTAATCATTTATAAACAAAGTATAATTTACCAAGAAATTAAATTTATAAACATTTAAATCATAAATAAAAACATTCTTGAAATAATTATAAGAAAACAGCCATTCAGAATAATGATTTGAAAGGAAAAATTAAGAATAAGGTTTTAAAAAAAACTCTATTATGAATTTCACAATTTTTTACATAAAAGGATATTGAAGGGAATATATTGAAATTAATATTTAGACCACTTTTATTAAATTAAATGAATGATAAAATATATCTGTGTTGAATTTTATACCCAATAACAATGAAAACATCTTTTTATTATTGAATAAGTCTCAATAAAGTAAATTGACTTGAGGAAACATATTACCTTGAGTCCTACATCCCATGTACATTCATAACCTCGTTTATAATAACTATATAATAATTATATAAATACATCAGTAAAATTTTTATCTTTATTAACTTATCATATTACCTATTTTTTAATTTATTACCATGTATTTTATATGTATTAAATTGATTATATTCATGTTGGGTATTTTGAGGAAGTTTGATTAATGATCCCAAAACAATTTAAATTTGTTGAACAAGGTCAATGGGATCGTTGTTACCTTACAAAAAAATAATAATCATGATATAATTAAAAAAATATACATTTAATAAAATTTTAGAATCATTCATGTAAGGTAAAAATGAAAAATTAATTACATCATTTCATAGAGATGGTAGTCCTTATATACACATAAACAAAAATTAAATTTCTTATTGTGTTGAAAATAAATAAAGATGAATTTTTTTTCTTTTCCAGAATTCTAAATATTTTATAAACTTCATATTTATTCCTTGATGTAATCTCTATAACCATCTTTGTACGGTATGAGTGAAGAATGAATCACATTGTTTTATGGAGGAGGTATTCTCGACATATTCATGAGCAGCGTTATCAAAATCCTATAGAATGAAAGCGTAAGATGGTATGTAATACAATATATTTAAAGAATTTTAATAATGTCATAAATATTATATGTACTCACTTGATCCATCATTTTTTCTATTACAATAGTCATAAACTTTTTCTGTTTTTTTATTCACTATAACTAAAAAATTAATTGTTCAATTTTTTAAATTTTAACAACATGATTACGAAAATGAAATAAATTTTCCACGATTAAATTTGTATAATTTATAGAAATAAATTTTAATACAAGTGTATAGAATGAAATAAAAACTATTTTTAAACAAATAATTTTTTTAAATGATTTTATGCCAAATGAAAAATAATATATATTCTTATAGAATTTATTATAATTATTTTAACTAAAGTTATAATATTTTTCTTTTAAAGAAAATCCAAAAAAATATAGAAAATTTAAATTACTCGATATAATGAAAATAAATGGATGTTTTAAAAAAATGCAAATTTTTGACCACTGACTCAAAAATTAATCACTTCATAAAAATATAAAAATTTAATCCTAATCTAATTATGACATAATGAATTCAAATATGATATTCATTTTTTCAAATAAAATTAATAAAAGTGTAAGAAATTAATTAAAATATCTAGATATAAAATAATATAGAAACTATTTTTGAAGAAACTATATTTTTAAAGAAAAAGAGGACATTATTCTAATTACATTCAAAATATCCATAATTAAATTGATATAAATTAATTAAATTGATTATATAGTCTATATATTTCATTAAAATCATTTATTAATGGTTATTAATTTAATATATTAATATCTAAATAGATCTCACACATAAAAATAGTTTTATCAAAAATAATTATTTTAACATCAACATTTTTAATCTTCACTTCCAACCAATTAATAATCAATGAATAATTGAATAATTATTTTATAGAGAAAAAAATTCAAACTAATTTTTTTCCTACTCATACCCACAAAACCAACAGCTTGGTCATAATGATCAAATGTAAATAATTGTATATGGTAGTTTGTTTTACGGTGACATTGTGTATACCACAATAAATCAAATATAATATTTTGAGAAAATAAATTATGGAAATATTATGGTGTTACATAAAGTACCATGACTGACTGAAAATTATATTTTTTTATTATCAAAAACTTTTGAGGAGAAAGTGAGAAACCCATAGTTCAAACACAAAAATAAATAAAAGATTCATTAAAGCACAACTTAATCCTATCATATTTTAACTCCCTAAATATCTTCCAGGATATAGTGTTTACTTATGTATCTAGTCCATAGTTTAAATATCTTCAAACATTAACGCCAGTTTGTCCCAGGACTGGATGTACACATCACCTTCGATAAATAATTCTAAACCAAAAATTTTAATAACTACTATAAGGATTAGTTATAAAAAATAGAAAATAAATCCCAAAATAAAATAATATATTCCACCCATATGTA
The DNA here is from genome assembly GCA_963277665.1 of Viscum album. Classification (NCBI taxonomy): domain Eukaryota; kingdom Viridiplantae; phylum Streptophyta; class Magnoliopsida; order Santalales; family Viscaceae; genus Viscum; species Viscum album. Next base: position 1,503,445,374 of record OY728128.1, read on the forward strand.
TATTATAATTTCTATGAGCAAGGTAGATTGATTGGAACTAAAAATGGAAGAGATGAAGAAAAAAATAAAATGACCTCAAAAAACTATTTGAAGTCAAAGGTAACAAGATATGAACCAAAAGAGAAGGAGGAGATTGAGGTAGGCTCTCAGTTATCTCCCTTTAGGTTCTATGTTCCCATATGAGAGAGGGGATAGATTGGATAATATTTTTAAAAGGGATTTAGGAAAATTTTAAATCCAAGAACATTTTAATGTTGCACAAGTATCCACCATAGTATAGTTTTATTCATAATAATGTGTTTACCCTTCCGAGACCCCCACAAAAAAGTATCCTACATGAAATATGGTTTTTATCTCTTTCTTATACAACCCCTATATTATATCCCTTAGCCTACAGTGTTGATAATCTCAATTAGAAAGACAAAACCTTTTATTCATCCTTCATCCATGGAGTGACCATCTACATTGCTCAATGGAGCCCCTTAATTAAAAAAATCATAGGTCCTAAGAAAATTGTCTCACAATATTATGTTCTTTCTTACATGGTGAAAAAAACCAATCAAATAGATCAACACACCAAATCCCCTGCTCAACATCATGGTCACTCCACACTAGAAAATTTTTAAAAACGCGATGAGGTTAGACACAGTGTGGCCTCCCAAGGCCACAATGTGGTCTACTTTCACTAATCTCCAATACTATATATTACTTAATTTTATAATCTTAAATCCTAAAAGGATCCAAAAAACAACATAAGAAAAAATTAAATAATATTTAATACCACAATGACATTGGGGTATCATTATTCTCCACACCATACTACTTTTTTAGTTATAATTTATTGAAATATTTATAAATAATAAAGATCAAAAACCACAACACCTGTATAAAATATGTTTAAGTGTAGGGAAAATATAAAAATGTTTTTATAATAAGGAACATCACTCATTCCTTCATTTTGAATAATATATATAAATAGTCATAAACATCATCAAACCCCAACAATCATGACTTAAATCCAAAATACTAAATAAGAATATACAATAAAATAAGGACCAGTCATATGTCTCCATAAACATCATAATTAATCTAAAATGTTGAAAAAATTTATATCCACCCCCATGAAAATTAACATCACAAAAATTAAGTCTTTTATAGACAATTAAAGTAAATGACAAGATACCACCAATGAACAAAACAAAAAAAATAGTTCAACTCCAAATAATGAAAAACAACTTCAAAGAACACCTGAAAGGTAATTAGAATGCATAAAAAATAAAAAACCCATAAGAACATGGGGAAAAAATAATTAGTATTTATTTTCATCGAATAAAATGGTTCTATCCTTGGGTGACCAAACAATGGAGATGCTAAATTTGGTCTAAACTCATGATTATTCCAATAGGAAAACAAACCCAGCTATAACTCATGATATAACTGTAAAGCCACATCAAATCCTTGTTATCCCATTACACAGTTAGTGTTTCCCCATGTATCCCATTAAAAAAATGTTTCCTAAGGTTTAAACCATGTGTAAACAACTATTATATCTATAAACTAATAAGACAAGTGCATCATAAAATATCCACCACTCAGACTAGAGAAATTAAAAATCACACCCAAAGGCTACACAAAATGAATGTAACATAATATCCACAACTTATCTAAATTATTCAAGATATAATTCCAAAATAGATCATCACCCATATTAGAACCATCTCTAATCTTAATACGTATTTTATCCTTTTTAATCTACTAACGGTGACCAGAGAATCCACCTCTAATAAGTTTCTGGAACTCATAGAAACCAAGGTCTAAATGAGAGAGGTTTCCTACTTGAACACGCATTATTCAAAATGTATAAATTAATTCCTCCACTAAAGAATCAAGAAACAATTATTATATATTATCAATACTTCTTTCCCCCAAAGTGGGCTCAAGAACTCGGGGGATTCCCCACCCGCATGGTCTCAATATAATTCCACTCTAATAAATCTATCTTGAATAATTGTATAAGATGTATCAATAAGAAACGAGATATAACAATTAGATCCTGCATTAAATTTATAATATATAATGTAAAAATGTATAAGATAATGAAACTAATGAGATAATACGATTAATTATATAGTTTATACTAGGAAATTGACTACCTACCATTCATAAAAACCATTCTTAGAGGCATATTTAAGAAACAATAAACATGATTCTAACCCATTCATCTTCCCCAAACCAAATCAGACAATCCTAACTCACCAATATGAAAAATATAAAATTATCCATTCTTAAATTAAAAACATTTCAAACACAATATTGTTATTTTATAATTACTTACATTATAAAAGGAATCAAAAATCCATTTTTAAAAGCCCATTTAATTTTTAAATACAAAGTCACATGAAATACACCTCTTAATTTAGAAGTTAAACAATTATCCCATGGTATTTTTATTAATTTAGGCTAAATTAAAAATCACTATATTCTATTTATGATAATAAACGCATTGGATCTTTAAAAATCACATCATTATTTCAAAATTCTTTCTGAAAATCATCTTTGTCATAATTATCCACACATTTAAAACATTCCAAAATAATTCTTGTTTTTATTTAAAAACCAACAATTCTTGAAAATGAACTACATGAGGGTTAAAATATTTTATAAATAACTAACTAAACTAATTTAAATATCTATTTTTTCATATTTCATATTGAAAAAAAGTTAAAAAAAATTACAAAAACTATGTCCATTTTATAATAACCCTTAAGGATTATTTTTTGTATGAAAATATTTTTTGATGAACTATTCCTTATCTCTGAAAAACTAGTTTTCATAATCACCACAAAAATAAGAACATACCTAAAATTAGACAATGTCAAATCCAAATGGAATATATAACCATGCCTAGATTGGTAGTCTGGTAAGATAAACCACGAATTAATCAATAAAATGCCTCTAAAAAGGCTCTCCTATCCCAATGCCACCCTCTATAAGGTTTTTGTATAGTAGGATTTAATTGAGTTCCATTGATTACTCTTCCAATATAATCTCAATAATCAACTTAATCACCATAGAAACCAAATAAATTAAAATAAAGAACAAAAAACAACATCTTAAACCACAATACAACAAAATAATCAACATATAATCCAATACCCAAATACCCATGGAAATTAAAGTGTATTAATAAAATGTGGTGATAAGGAAACTACTCATGAACAACCATCTAAGTCCAAATGAAAATGATATATCTATAATACCATACTTCCCACATAAAAAAACAATTGATTTAGAAAACATGGTCTGTTTCAGAATCCAGTCTTTGATACTATTTTATAATAAATATACTTGGGATACCACCAATTTGGTACCCAAACTAACCTTCCCAAAGTCCTAAATAATGTTCTTGATCACAACAAGTATAATACAAGAGGCAAGGGTATAGACACAGATCATAGGGAATGATTTCACCCTCACATAAGCATATAAACCAGAATAAGAAATGAAGCCAAGAATCTATTGTGACTTATAAAAATGTTAGACATCTATTAATATCAAATGAGAAGTTTTAAAAATAATAAACCATATAAATATTATAATAACCCTGCTTTTATTTGACACTTAATCATAATTTATTACATAAACTCTTCACATGATACAATATGGATGATCGAGAGGTCTAGTGTCTTTGGGGCTTAGGAACATTACATAAAACCATAAAACATGAAACACCACATATTTATTGAAAACCTCTTTTACATGACCACTACATTCCCTCGTACTTAGCATTGCATTGGATAATGTAAGGGCATGCATAAGAAAAGGGTGATCTATAAAGCCCAATGAGGGAGTAAAAAAGGTATAATATGAAGAATAAAATACATGTTAGGAAATAATAATATTAATGGAGTGAAAAAGAATCATGAACATAAAATAATGATATTGCATGATTATCATAACATGGAAATGTGGCAACAACACTTAACACAGAATTAGCATGATCCATGGCTCATTGCACACGAAGCATGAGTAAACACTAATTGATCATGAAGAATGAGTAAACCCTCATTGAAATTGAATTAGCATGATTCCAAACTCATTTTACATGACATTTCATGATACTGTACATTACCTAATGCATTGGAGCACTATCAAAGCACACCCTTCTTAAACATTTCGTTTCCTGCATAAGTGTGCCACATGGATTATACAACATTGAATAAATCGTCCTCATTTATTCCATGAAAATGGATGTGGAATACATACAAAAAGATTTATAATCATTAAGTAAATGTTCATAAAGGTGAATACCCTTGGTAGATAAATATTCATGGTATTCACTACATAATGACATTGTCTTGGACAATCGTAGAGTAATTTCGGAAGCATAACGGCATGAAATAAGAATACATAAAAAATGGTTGATGAGAGGGAAAGGGGTGTCTCATCATGTTTACATGAAAACTACAATAATGGGACATATAGATAACTGTCTCAATTAATGTAATGGAATTTAGAGTTATAATATAAAATAATTACTTTAATGTAAAAGAAGAGAGAGAAATTCCTCACTAAATTTCGGCGTGGTAATGGGTGTACATGGGAGGCATTAATGAGAGAGAAATTGGTCTCCCATCATCCAAAAATAACGAGGGCAGTATGGGGGAGGATTGTAATCATACCCAAACATTTTTAATTGAATAAAAGGGCATAACAACTTAAAGAAAATTTGGCCAAAATGAGAAAGGAAGAAATCCATTACTTGGAAGTGTGCTTCCAAAGGCTCAAGAGAGGCTTGGGAGAGGCTTCATGGGAGCTTAAGTCTCTTTATATGAATTATAGAGATATGAGGTCAGATGTTTCGTGAGCACTAAATTATTTTATTGAAGAGGAACTGGGAGCTTGGGTAGGTTTTTATTAGAAAGGAAAGGGAATTCATTATTAGTTAGATTTGGGACACCACCCATTAAACTAATCAAAACCACAAAACAGACCATAGTTTCTGCCCATGGTTTTTCTCAAAGGGGAGTGGAAAAATTTTTGTATTATTCCAATGGCCTATCATCTTAAAATTATACTGTTGCTTAGGTAAAGGTGAGTCACACTCTCAAGGAAAAAAATTTAAAAAGACAATATGTTTTATATGTCTTAGAGGGTCCACTAAAGGATTGTAAAATAAATAAAACAAATATAAAATCACATTATTTTAATTTTAAAACATATAGTTTCCAAACATAATGTATATAGTATTTTATTACATAACTATTAGGTCATTATGATGTCATAAAACACATTATATATTTAAACAGTATTTGATTTTTACCAAAAATTTCGACTGTCTCAGAAATTTTTGAAAAATTCAATATTGGATAATTTTGATGTCTTGATTCCAAAATTAATATTAATTTTATCTAAATAATTTCCTAAAAATGTGAATTTTTACTTTTAAAATAAAAAATATATTTATCAAAATTTCTAGGGTTTTGACAAAAACAGCTTTCACACGTTAATAAAAATTACAATTATATTCATAAAAAATTGTACGATCATTTATATTTAATAAAAATTAATTTATTAATAATATTTTTTTAAAATATTATTTTATTCAAACATCCCTTAATTCATCAAAACAGATTTTTTAGTTGAATATTAACTAAAAAAATACTTTGTATGCTTTAAAAACTATTTTCATATTAACAATAATAAAATGAATACACAACTTTTATACAAAAATAATGTACATAGATATAGTGATAGGTTCTCGTTACATAACCCTTTATAACACCCGCATAAGACTGAATGGTAAGGTGTGTGATGGTGAAAAAATCTTTGGGTGGCTCGGATAACATCACTCGGGTGGTAATCTCTAATAACTTCCACTTCTCCTGTAGATGGATCCACTCAAGATTAAGTTATTCAAGCTCATCTTGGGCTTGGTCAAGAGAGAATCCCAATGATTCCACCTCCTTTTCGATCTCTGAAAAATGGGCTTCGTATAGGGAAAGTCTACCGGACGAGGCCATCGATTCCTTTGTCTAAGTAAATTGTATTTGTTAAAGAACTATATTTATACTAATAATGTGATCATTTTTCAACATCTATATTAGCAACTGTCACAATTATTAATTGTATATTAAAATATAGAAACATAAAATCAATGAGGTTCTCATTTTATTTATCCATAATAATACATTTATATAAATCAAGAGGAATATTCATTAATGAATGTTTGGGTCATTACAATCTCCCCCGCCCTTAAGAAACTTTTCCCTCGAAATTTCCTTTTCCAACACTAAAATATATGTGGGTAACTTTTCTTCATTACTTCCTCTGATTCCCATGGCTCTTCTTCTAAATTATGGTTCCTCCACAACACCTTGATGAGGGGAATTATATTATTTTTATAACATTTTCCATATCATCTATGATCTTCACTGGTTTCTCCTCATAAGAAATATAATCCTCTAACTGTACTACCTATGAAAAGATTACATGTGAAGGGTATGGTATCTATTTTCTTAAGAAGGGTACATGGAAGACATCATATACATTTTCCATGGAAGCGAGATGTAACAGCCCAAGATTTTTTGAAAAATATTCTTTTTTATTTCACTAATGTCTTGTGTTGTACGCTACACCAAAAGGAGCTTGCACAACACTCCTCCTTGACTTGCCTTGCATTACACGCAATCGCGACCTTCCTCGATAGCGTGTGTAATACGCAATACCGAGTTTCACTAAACAACGATATGCTATTAAAATATTATTAAAACTAGCCGGTATGAATAGTAATAACCACTTTTTAAAATTCTGTAAATCTAATTTTTCAAAATGAACTTCATTTTTGGATTCGGAGTATCGAATTTAGCCTAAGGTGAAATTTTGGTACATTTCGGATAACTTTCATATTCTGATGAATAGTGAAACTTACTAAATTATAATTAAAAAACAACTTTTTTAATCGAAATAATTAATAGTGATAAATTATTAATTGGAGTACTTTTAAAGTATATTTAGAATATATTTTTACAATTTAATACAATGTTGGTCATTGGATGTAATTGCACATTTAAACCAGACATAATCAAGTGTCAATCTTTTGATAGATATTGTTTCCTAAAAACACGCTATTTATTTTAACAGCGGGATTTAATTATAAAATTAATTAATGCAACTTCTATGTTATGAATTTGGTAAAATAGATTTCATTTTTGAATTCGGAATATGAAATATAGCTTAGGATGAAATTTTGGCATTGTTCTGAAAAACATCAATTTTTGAATAGTGAAACTACTAAGTGGTAGTTAAAAAAAATGAATTTTTCATAAAACTTAATTTTGCCGCTTCTGTGAATGGAATTTCGAAAATCCGAGAGACACGGTTAATATCAAGGACTAAAATGTGGTTCAATGAGATGAAAATAATTTTTTGGTGATTAGTAACTTTTTACTTTTTTTACCGCGGTTAATAGTAAATAGGGTAACTAAGGGTAAATATGATATCAATATTACCCTAACACATGTCCTAATTCTATTGGACAACTGTAATTCGACCAAAAACAAACATAGGAATAAAATATGACCATTTAGGCCCACTTGGATTAGATTAGGACATTTATTATTAATTTATTTAAAGAAGGGTTAAAATAGTTAAAATCAAAGTTTAATAAGTAAATCATTTATAATATGGGGTTATACATAAGATAAATTCGATTGTAAATATTCATTATAAAGCTAAAAATATTTCCTACATGATGGTATTTTATTTGTAATTTTTAGACATCAAATAATTTAATTTATTTATGACACAAAGATGATGCAGTAATTATCTTATTAATGAAATATTGACATAATTGATAATATAAATACCAAAATAAATGTAATTTAAGACTTTTTATGAATTCCACTAATTTTCAAGGTTACTATGATATTTTAGTGTTGATTTAATCAACTTGGTTTGAACATATAATTCTGTTATGACTTTCACAAAAATCATATATCAAATAGTGTCAAAATTGACACAAAATAGGTTTTAAATCAAATATTATATTATTAATTGTTATTTTATTCCTAAAAATCTAAGGTTGGGCCAAATGACTTAGATAAGGATATATGTATTAATAATAAACAATTTGGGGTTCTTTTGGCTTGATATAGTAAGTTTATTAACCTTATAGTATAAGAACACAAGAAGACACGGTAAAAGTAAAATTATTTAACTTAATGTTAAATCTAAATGATAAGGTTAAAATAGGAACCTAAACTTGTCTAAATTCTATTTGATGAGAGGATTTCGACCCATCCCCACTTTAGCTTCGAAATAAGACCCTTTGGAACCATTATAAACCGATTTTGACTTTAATATAAAATAATATTTTGAGATATTCCTAAGGTGCCCCTCTCCTCCCCTATAAAAGGACACCTCCTCCCCCTCCTCCTCACACCAATTTGAGCACTCAAGCTCGGCCAACCCCTGCCAATTTCTCCTCTCCACTTCCCTAGAAACATCCTAGAGGTTCTGGTCTTCCTCAAAGACCAATTTTAGTGCCCTAAGAGGAGGTCTCAAAGAGGCGCTTCAAAGAAGAGGTAATTACCGTTACCAATTCTTTCATCTTTATTTCTTCTTCCACTTCTTCTTCTTAGGTTGTTTCATTATGAAGTAATAACATCAGTATCACTCATATACTGATATGTTATTATAAGTATGAAACAACCCTATTTCACCATCTATCCATCCTACGGAAAAAGAAATCACCGCGCGTGCGTACGTACGGAATACCGTCTCCACGCCGTGGTGTAATCTATTTTCCACCACCACCTTACATAGATGGGTATAATGGTGTAAAGAATAACTATACATAGTTATTACAACATCATATTGATTCTGATATATTGTATAATCCACTCCAATTCAATTCAATATTTATAGAAATGATATCATCGCTCGTGCGTACGTACGGACTACCGTCTCCACGACGCGATGAGATTCATTCTCCATGTTAACCATTTAAGAATGATTATAATGTATATATAATAAATAATAATGAAATATATGACATTATAAAGCTACTGGATTTATGTATATATATACATATGTATGTCATCTACTTACTTCCATTTCAAGACAATAAGGAAAGGAAAACAGCGTTCATGCGTACGTACGGACTACCGTCTCCATGAACGGTGTTTCTCATTTTATTTATCTATCTATTATATATATATATATACTGAATATATATGATATATAAATCATATTTTATATTCTGGAAGTAAGTAAATCATGATATAAGTAATAATGATGTCAAGAACAACAAGTCAAAACACCTACGATAAATGAAACGATTTTACCCAAAACGCTTCTTTAGCATGGAGTTTACAAAAGAACGGGTAATATAATGTCATAAGTGAACCATATATGATATCATAACAATGAATATGATTCTGTAATAAGTCAATAACATGATTTAAATCATTATACAGGAGGTTCAGACACTTACAAAGCAAGTCGGACCTAAGGTAAGGGAAATATCACAATCTCATTTTTTATCCGAGATTGTTTATTCGTAAGCATTTACTGGGGTGTATTTTATCATCCACATCCATGTTTCATCAAAATGTAATATTATTTCCATCCACCTACAATTGTTTAAAACCATTTTTACCCTTCGGTGAGTTTTTATTAATATGTATGAAAGGAATCTTTTGTCGTACGAGGTACTTTTTGACTTTTCCGACAAAAGTACGAAGAATGTTTTTTTTAACTTATACGGCACGAACGGATTTATACTGTTTTATAAAGCCTTATTTTCATGAACCTTCCTCCAAAATATTTCATGACAATTTTCAATAAAATCTCTTTCTTTTAAAATTGCATGATGTTTTGTGAAAAGAAATTGATTTTGAAGAAGAAAGGATATTTTCCTCAAGAATTCAATTCAAGTGTTTTATCAAAATTATTTTCCATCTAAGATAATAAAGGGTTCTGTTTCTATCCATATTTTTACATTGATTTGACTATGTTGTGATGGAATTATGTTTATGAATTCCTTTATCTTATATGAATGGTTTTATGATGTCATGTTGTTTAAGAATCCCATTTTTATTACATGGGTTATGCAATGATGTATGATTTATGATTTTGTGGCACACATAAGAAAGGATTCATTAAGAGATGGGTGGGACCTATATCTCCCTCCAATTCATTGGGTAAAGATTTTATATCTCATGAGATATACATGGCTGGAATGGTAGGTTATACCGGTTCAGTGAAACAGGACTGAAACGAGGATTACTCGATTCAGAAAGGGACTTTGTCCACTAAGATAGTCTTGGCAATGAGTCTTGACTAACAAGAAATGATTCTCTATGATTATGTGTGTATGCCATAATGAGTAATGTTTTAAGTTATGATTTCATTTCACTACTATGATTTATCCCATGTTATGAAATTATGCTCTCTTTTGCAGGTTAAGATTTCCAAAAATATTATGTTCTTATGAAAATTATGTGATTGATATTTCCTTTGTTTACCCTTACTGAGCATTTGAGCTCACCCTTTTATGTTTTCTTTTCCCCAGGATATAAAGAAAGGTTTTTAGGTAAAAAAAAGGGAAGATATTTATGGGAGATGTTGAAGATCTTTCCCCACGATTAGAAGATTTTATTCCGAGTTTCCAAAGACACTAAACTATTACGATCCTTGTGTGTGTGTTTTTGTTATGTACTAAGTATTCCGCAAAAGTAATGTAATGTCAATGTACGTCAAGATACGGGTCTCTACAGTTGGTATCAGAGGAAAGGTTTAGTCAACCTTTGGAAACTAGGATGCGAAAACGTTAGTGAGATCCCTAGAGATATTTCTAAGGTATGTCTAGGGATGTCCCTAAGGTTAAGTATACGTATAGGTTATAGTACTAGAATTACACTAACGGTCATAGAATTAAACCTAAGATGTTAGATATTGAAGGTACTCCCCCTTTATTATGTTGTTTTCCCTAGCATGATTTTTGCCTCTCACACTATTCTTTTTGGGTTTTAGACGATGGCTGGAACCCGAAGGAACCGTGTTGATCAATGCAATGGACAATGCAATGATTGCCCTCCTGAACAAACAAATGTTATGGGAGATGGAGTGCAAAATCTTATTGCTATACTTACACAAGCTATGAATCATTCTGGACTTCCAAATGAGCAGAGAAGGGAACAATATTCTATTGAGTCCTTCATGAGGCAACGTCCACCTTCTTTCAGTGGGTCTTCTGATCCACTTGTGGATGAACAATGGATCAGTACTACTGAAAAGATATTTTCAGTTCTTCAATGTTCTGAACATGATAAAGTCATCTTAGCAGTATATCGTTTGGAAGGTGAAGCTGATCAATGGTGGAATCTTATCAAGAATACGAGGCCAAGAGAAGAAATTGAGTCCATGGAATGGGACGAGTTCAAGAACTTGTTTTTCAGTAAGTACTTCCCTCGTATTCTTCGAACAAAGATGGAGAATGAGTTTCTTGAACTGAAGCAAAGGGACGATGAATCTGTTGGTACCTATGAAGCAAATTTTACAAGACTTGCAAGGTATGCTTCTGGAATTATCATCCAACCTGAAAGTAAAGTTGATCGATTTTTTAGTGTCTTAAAACCAAGTCTTCGAAGGGCATTAGCTATAAGAGACTTCAGTAGCTATGAAGAAATTGTGCGTTGTGCTATCAAGGTAGAAATGGAAGTTGGTGTTACATATACATCTCATGGTTTTGACAAGAAACGAAAGATGGAGTTCAAGGAGAAATCTCAGAATAATGGTGAAAAGAAGATGAATGTTTCCTTATGCACAAAGTGTGGAAAGAAGCATGGTGGAGATTGTCTTAAAGGGACTAGAAAATGTTTTAAGTGTGGAAAAGAAGGTCATCGAGCAGCTGAGTGTCGAAGTAATGGAAAAAGGGTTTCTAATGATTTGAATAAAGCAAACACTGCAGAGAATGCACCGCCAACACTTCAATGCTTCAAGTGCAAGGAAATGGGGCATTATGCTAATAATTTCCCTAATCCAAGGGTTAGTGATGATCAACACGAGCAACCACTGAAGGAAAAGGACAAAGGGAAATCACATGCGATCACTATTGGCAATGTTGAATATGACAACGATGTGGTGGAATGATTAAGTGTTTATGTAATGGGATTCCAAAATAATGTTGTATCATTGAGTATTGCAATATTTATTGATGTGGTATTCAAAGTGATTGAGATATTTTTTGGAAATAAGATGATATGCGCATAATGAAGACGAGAAAATGAAATGTTTAATAGTATTCATGAGCTCATGATTGATATAAGGACTAAGTGATATCATGGTTTGAGTATATAGAATTTTGAGGATTTTGGTATGTGGAAAGTGTTAACTTTTAACTGCACTCATGTTTTCACTAAGGTATTCAAGAGAATACACGATTAAGGACTTTGAATGTTTGGAATGTGACCAACAAGACATATCTTAGGATATGTGGGGATCAACGACAGTATTAAATCTCTGGTAATCGTTGTCACTATATTATGAGAGTGGACTGCAGTATTATGTATAAGCCTAAAGATTAGACTGGATTATGTTGGACATAAGTTAGTATTGTTTAAGGATAGAAGATTTTCGATATTATTGATGGGATGTTATAGTGACGTAGTTTTAGAAAAAGGACAACCTGCAGGATGGGCGACAGCCCATCGCTTCGGACAAGGCTGTAGGAATCGAACCCACAACCGAAGTGCGACTGGCCTTTATCGCCTACCACTGACCTACAGGAAGTCCCTGTTTAGTAGAAACTAGTTTTATTATATTAAGCAGTATGATATATGAAGTATAAGTCCATTTTAGGAACCATATATGATTAATCTCACTATAGACCAACTTATGTATATAATTTTTGCTAGCCTTTTGTTTGAGATAGATGGAATGACCCGTCGTTCTATCACATAATCTGCTAACACTTCATGAATAACAAATTCAACATCATTTATTTAAGAGATGAAGTGGAAATTGTTCAAAGCACAAACAACAGTGAGATTGTTCCAAAATAAAGTAAGTAGTTATTCTAATTCAAATTTTCAACTTTAGGGAAATGATCTTGAAAACCAAAAATGATTGTCCTAGTGATCTTATACCTGATGAATCAGATGGTACCTTATATCATCACAAATCTATGGATTTGTGATTACTGGCTTTTCAATAGCCATGTTCCCTACCACTCTCCATCAGAACATGATGGTTAGATTTCTCTTCCATATCCATATTTTCACCTATGTGGAAACCCAGTGATTAGTTTATTTGGGTAATCGTTACATTTCATACTTTAGTTTTAAAGCCAAGTTTTGGTATTCCCTTTTACGATGTGGGTTTCTATTAAAGAAACTTTCGAATAGTAAACCATTTATAACCCCGACGAATTTCGAGGGCGAAATTCATTTTAAGGGGGGTAGAATGTAACAGCCCAAGATTTTATGAAAAATATTCTTTTTTATTTCACTAATGTCTTGTGTTGTACGCTACACCAAAAGGTGCTTGCACAACACGCATCCTTGACTTGCCTTGCATTACACGCAATCGCGACCTTCCTCGATAGCGTGTGTAATACGCAATACCGAGTTTCACTAAACAACGATATGCTATTAAAATATTATTAAAACTAGCCGGTATGAATAGTAATAACCACTTTTTAAAATTATGTAAATCTAATTTTTCAAAATGAACTTCATTTTTGGATTCGGAGTATCGAATTTAGCCTAAGGTGAAATTTTGGTACATTTCGGATAACTTTCATATTCTGATGAATAGTGAAACTTACTAAATTATAATTAAAAAACAACTTTTTTAATCGAAATAATTAATAGTGATAAATTATTAATTGGAGTACTTTTAAAGTATATTTAGAATATATTTTTACAATTTAATACAATGTTGGTCATTGGATGTAATTGCACATTTAAACCAGACATAATCAAGTGTCAATCTTTTGATAGATATTGTTTCCTAAAAACACTCTATTTATTTTAACAGCGGGATTTAATTATAAAATTAATTAATGCAACTTCTATGTTATGAATTTGGTAAAATAGATTTCATTTTTGAATTCGGAATATGAAATATAGCTTAGGATGAAATTTTGGCATTGTTCTGAAAAACATCAATTTTTGAATAGTGAAACTACTAAGTGGTAGTTAAAAAAACTGATTTTTTCATAAAACTTAATTTTTCCGCTTCTGTGAATGGAATTTCGAAAATCCGAGAGACACGGTTAATATCAAGGACTAAAATGTGGTTCAATGAGATGAAAATAATTTTTTGGTGAATAGTAACTTTTTACTTTTTTTACCGCGGTTAATAGTAAATAGGGTAACTAAGGGTAAATATGATATCAATATTACCCTAACACATGTCCTAATTCTATTGGACAACTGTAATTCGACCAAAAACAAACTTAGGAATAAAATATGACCATTTAGGCCCACTTGGATTAGATTAGGACATTTATTATTAATTTATTTAAAGAAGGGTTAAAATAGTTAAAATCAAAGTTTAATAAGTAAATCATTTATAATATGGGGTTATACATAAGATAAATTCGATTGTAAATATTCATTAGAAAGCTAAAAATATTTCCTACATGATGGTATTTTATTTGTAATTTTTAGACATCAAATAATTTAATTTATTTATGACACAAAGATGATGCAGTAATTATCTTATTAATGAAATATTGACATAATTGATAATATAAATACAAAAATAAATGTAATTTAAGACTTTTTATGAATTCCACTAATTTTCAAGGTTACTATGATATATTAGTGTTGATTTAATCAACTTGGTTTGAACATATAATTCTGTTATTACTTTCACAAAAATCATATATCAAATAGTGTCAAAATTGACACAAAATAGTTTTTAAATCAAATATTATATTATTAATTGTTATTTTATTCCTAAAAAACTAAGGTTAGGCCAAATGACTTAGATAAGGATATATATATTAATAATAAACAATTTGGGGTTCTTTTGGCTTGATATAGTAAGTTTATTAACCTTATAGTATAAGAACACAAGAAGACACGGTAAAAGTAAAATTATTTAACTTAATGTTAAATCTAAATGATAAGGTTAAAATAGGAACCTAAACTTGTCTAAATTCTATTTGATGAGAGGATTTCGACCCATCCCCACTTTAGCTTCTAAATAAGACCCTTTGGAACCATTATAAACCGATTTTGACTTTAATATAAAATAATATTTTGAGATATTCCTAAGGTGCCCCTCTCCTCCCCTATAAAAGGACACCTCCTCCCCCTCCTCCTCACACCAATTTGAGCACTCAAGCTCGGCCAACCCCTGCCAATTTCTCCTCTCCACTTCCCTAGAAACATCCTAGAGGTTCTGGTCTTCCTCAAAGACCAATTTTAGTGCCCTAAGAGGAGGTCTCAAAGAGGCGCTTCAAAGAAGAGGTAATTACCGTTACCAATTCTTTCATCTTTATTTCTTCTTCCACTTCTTCTTCTTAGGTTGTTTCATTATGAAGTAATAACATCAGTATCACTCATATACTGATATGTTATTATAAGTATGAAACAACCCTATTTCACCATCTATCCATCCTACGGAAAAAGAAATCACCGCGCGTGCGTACGTACGGAATACCGTCTCCACGCCGTGGTGTAATCTATTTTCCACCACCACCTTACATAGATGGGTATAATGGTGTAAAGAATAACTATACATAGTTATTACAACATCATATTGATTCTGATATATTGTATAATCCACTCCAATTCAATTCAATATTTATAGAAATGATATCATCGCTCGTGCGTACGTACGGACTACCGTCTCCACGACGCGATGAGATTCATTCTCCATGTTAACCATTTAAGAATGATTATAATGTATATATAAGAAATAATAATGAAATATATGACATTATAAAGCTACTAGATTTATGTATATATATACATATGTATGTCATCTACTTATTTCCATTTCAAGACAATAAGGAAAGGAAAACAGCGTTCATGCGTACGTACGGACTACCGTCTCCATGAACGGTGTTTTTCATTTTATTTATCTATCTATTATATATATATATATACTGAATATATATGATATATAAATCATATTTTATATTCTGGAAGTAAGTAAATCATGATATAAGTAATAATGATGTCAAGAACAACAAGTCAAAACACCTACGATAAATGAAACGATTTTACCCAAAACGCTTCTTTAGCATGGAGTTTACAAAAGAACGGGTAATATAATGTCATAAGTGAACCATATATGATATCATAACAATGAATATGATTCTGTAATAATTCAATAACATGATTTAAATCATTATACCGGAGGTTCGGACACTTACAAAGCAAGTCGGACCTAAGGTAAGGGAAATATCACAATCTCATTTTTTATCCGAGATTGTTTATTCGTAAGTATTTACTGGGGTGTATTTTATCATCCACATCCATGTTTCATCAAAATGTAATATTATTTCCATCCACCTACAATTGTTTAAAACCATTTTTACCCTTCGGTGAGTTTTTAGTAATATGTATGAAAGGAATCTTTTGTCGTACGAGGTACTTTTTGACTTTTCCGACAAAAGTATGAAGAATGTTTTTTTAACTTATACGGCACGAACGGATTTATACTGTTTTATAAAGCCTTATTTTCATGAACCTTCCTCCAAAATATTTCATGACACTTTTCAATAAAATCTCTTTCTTTTAAAATTGCATGATGTTTTGTGAAAAGAAATTGATTTTGAAGAAGAAAGGATATTTTCCTCAAGAATTCAATTCAAGTGTTTTATCAAAATTATTTTCCATCTAAGATAATAAAGGGTTCTATTTCTATCCATATTTTTACATTGATTTGACTATGTTGTGATGGAATTATGTTTATGAATTCCTTTATCATATATGAATGGTTTTATGATGTCATGTTGTTTAAGAATCCCATTTTTATTACATGGGTTATGCAATGATGTATGATTTATGATTTTGTGGCACACATAAGAAAGGATTCATTAAGAGATGGGTGGGACCTATATCTCCCTCCAATGCATTGGGTAAAGATTTTATATCTCATGAGATAGACATGGCTGGAATGGTAGGTTATACCGGTTCAGTGAAACAGGACTGAAACGAGGATTACTCGATTCAGAAAGGGACTTTGTCCACTAAGATAGTCTTGGCAATGAGTCTTGACTAACAAGAAATGATTCTCTATGATTTTGTGTGTATGCCACAATGAGTAATGTTTTAAGTTATGATTTCATTTCACTACTATGATTTATCCCATGTTATGAAATTATGCTCTCTTTTGCAGGTTAAGATTTCCAAAAATATTATGTTCTTATGAAAATTATGTGATTGATATTTCCTTTGTTTACCATTACTGAGCATTTGAGCTCACCCTTTTATGTTTTATTTTCCCCAGGATATAAAGAAAGGTTTTTAGGTAAAAAAAAAAGGGAAGATATTTATGGGAGATGTTGAAGATCTTTCCCCACGATTAGAAGATTTTATTCCGAGTTTCCAAAGACACTAAACTATTACGATCCTTGTGTGTGTGTTTTTGTTATGTACTAAGTATTCCGCAAAAGTAATGTAATGTCAATGTACGTCAAGATACGGGTCTCTACACGAGAAGTGCTAGTCTATAGGCCACAGCTCCGACACATTCAAGAATCTCGAAGGGGTCGATGTTCCTAGGACTTACCTTCCCTTTATTTTCAAACCTCATGACCTTATTTCATGGAGGTAAGCTTAGAAATACAATGTCTCCAAATTTAAACTCAAGGACTTGGCGATGGTTATCTACATAACTCTTCTATCGGCTATGGGATGCCTTGATATGCTGTTGAATTGTTTTCACCTTCTACACCATTTCATTGACCATTTCAGGTCCTAAGAGCTTATTCTCACTGAATACATCCCAACATGTTGGCATTCTGCACCTCTTTCCATACAGGGTGTCATAAGGTGCCCTTCGGATGTTCGATTGGGAACTGTTATTGTAGAATAATTCTACCAGTGGAAGATGTTGGTACCACCTTCCATTAAAGTCTAGAGAACATGATCTTAACATATCCTCCAATGTCTAAATAGTTCACTCAGATTGACCATCCGTTTGATGATGATAGTTTGTACTGAAGTTCTGTCCTGTATCCAGATCATGTTGAAGACTCTTCCAAAACATATAGATGAATCTTTGATCTTGATTGGATACATTGTATGTAGGTACTTTATACAGCCTTACCATTTCCTTGATATATATTTGTCCCAGTTGATCCAATGAGAATGCTTCCTGAATAGTAATGAAGTGTGCAGATTTTGTAAGATGACCAACAATAACATAGATTTCATTGTTGTATTTTGATGTCTTCGGATGTCTAGTGATAATGTCTATGGTGATGTTATCCCATTTCCATGCTGTTATAGGTAATGGTTGCATCATCCCCTTAGTCTTCTGCCTCTCTTCCATCACTTGCTAACACCCCAAGCACATTGATTTACACTCAATGATCTCCTTCTTCATATTATCCCACCAATAATGCTATTTTAGATCTCGATACAACATTTTGTTTCCTGGGTTAATCGAGAAAAATGAACTATGTGCATTATCCTGCAGTCCTCCAATGGCCAGAAGGCATTCATTTTTCATTGATTTTGATGATCCACCTTTCAAGGGGTGAGGTGGAACCCTTACAAGCCCCATAGGCGTAAGTACTACATGGCCCGTAGGCCTTAAAGGAATTCATTGTCCTTAGGCTTCAAACATTACATACAACCGAGACTAACAACTTTGAACTACTCCTCCCCAGCATCTTCATCGTGAAATCAGATCTCCACCTTCGCATGGCTATTCGGCTAGGCATTCCCGTGCATTCACGAGCCTATCCCGATGGAAGGTGACATAACCTCTCATTCTTGAAATCCGGTTAGCTTCTAATATGGTGAAATCTCCTTGCTCATCCACCTTATAGATCTTGTTCCTTGTAGGTTGTCTGGTTTGCATCTGCACTTTAGGTGGCCCGAAGGCCTGGAGGTGGCCCTAATTCCTTACTAACTCGAAGGCCTGGGTGGCCCAAAGGCCTTAAAGGACTCAAAATTCCTTCTTCATTAACATTGAACTCAGGGAATTTCCCTTTTCTGATATCTTCCACATTCTTTTGAATTCCCACCTCATCCTTTTGAGCATCCTTAATCTTTTTCAAAAGAGATGTTTGAGCAATCAATTTTGAAAGGATTGATGATGTTCCCTTCTTTAACTTTCCCCTTCCCATATTCATCAAATCTGAGAGGATTTGATCCTTTTAAATTCTAATCAATGATAAAATCGATGGGTAATTTCTATTTAGAGCATCATCCACCCTATTCTATTTCCTAGGGTGGTATTGGATTGATTAGTCATAGTCATTGATCAGCTTTTACCATCTTTGTTGGAACATGTTCAACTCTTTATGTGTGAATATATACATGAGGCTTTTGTGGTCTGTATATATTTCAAACTTCTCTCCAAATAGATAATTCTACCAAATTTTCTAAGCGAACATCAATACAGCCAATTCTCGATAATGTGTTGGATAATTCTACTCATGAACGTTTAATTTCTTTGAATCATAGGAAATGACTTTTTCATTTTTCATCAAAACACAGCTCAGGCCCTTCTTCAAAGCATCACTGAATTCCACAGAAAGTTCTCCACTTTTGGGTAATGTGAGCACAAGCACAATGATAAGCCTCCTCAACAACTCATTAAATATTTCTTCACATTCATCAATCCAAGAAAACTTTACTCCCTTTCGAGTTAGCTTGGTAAAAGGCTAGGACAATCCTAAAAATTTTATCACAAACAATTGTTAATATCCAGCTAACCCAAAAAATCTATGGATATTTGTTACCGATGTTGGCCTCGTCCATACCTCTATTGTAGCTATCATAGATGGATCCAAAGAGATCCCATTGTATGTGATGATATGACCGCAGAATGAGACCTCTTTCAACCAGAACTCACAATTGTTATACTCTGCATAGAGATTCAAATTTTGCAGGATCTCTAGTATAGTTCATAGATACTCCTCATGATCCTCCATTGTTTTGGAGTATATTATAATATCATCTAAAAGGAATACCACAAATTTTCAAGTTAATATCTAAACACTCTATTCATCATGTCCATGAATTTTTATGGATCATTAGTGAGTCCGAAAGGAATTGTATTGAACTCATAGTGCCCATATCTTGTACAGTAAGTAGTCATGGGGATATCTTCCTTCTTCACCATTACATGATAATATATCAATTTAAAATATACCTTGGAGAAGTATTGTGCTCCATACTGCTAATCAAACAATTCTTCAATTTGTTTAAGAGGATTATTTTTCTTTTTCGAGATTTTTTTTGAGCTCATGATAATCAATGCAAAGGCGCATTGATCCATCCATCTTCTTGATAAAGAGGACTGGTTCACCCCATTGTGAAGCACAGGGGTGTATAAACCCTTTATCCAGATTCTCCTGTAGTTGTTTCTTCATATCCTAAATCCTTGAAATAGCCATTATATACGGAGTCTTGGATATTGGAAATGCCCCAGGTATAAGTACAGTTGAGAATTCAACATCTCTTCTAAGAGGAAGACCTGAAAATTCCTTGCGAAACACTTCAGTGAATTCCCTCACAATTAGAATGAATTTAAGGACAGATGCCTCTACAGACTCAATCATCTAAGACTAATATGTGTTCTAATAGTGTAGTAATATCCACACATGAGATGATTATGCTAAAAAAGATTAATCTTCCTCCTTTCAGTTGTACAGAATCGGGGGTCAAATTTCCACATGGAGAGTGATTTCCCTCTCACAGCTATTTATGTTGTCTCTATATAAGGAAATCCAATCCATGCTACGAATTGCATCAAATTCCACCATAGAGAGTACGGAGTGGTATAATGAGAATTTCAATCACCGATTAAGATAGGGGTGGAGTTATATTCATGTGATGCAATTATTTTCTCATTTTCTTTACTCACTAACATATTTAATTACTTGATTTTTGGTTGAGTTGGGATTGTTCTACTAAACATTTGGGATATAAAATAATGCGAAGAACCTAAATCAAAATGTACTTTCACTATTATTGAATGAATAACTAGTGTACCTATAACCACTTCATTTTCTGGGTTAGCTTCGGTAGTAGTGATGGAAAAATCTCCCCATTGTTGCCTTGGAGGTTTTTGGTTGCCTCAAAAACCCTTGTCATAGGGCACTAATTAGAAAGATGCAGTGGTTATTTGTAGTTGAAGTATTGAAAAACATGTTGAGAGTGGAACATAGTGTTCCTATCCTCTTTCACAGTTGTTGATTTTTCTTGACACCGGTTAATGGCTAGGTTCCTTTCTCTTCCACAGCTAAAGCATTTCCTCATCCCCATCAGGAAATTTATAGGGTACTTCTTTCCACAACTTTAATATGTATGGTGCTGGATTTTCATAGCTCCATTGGATTTATCCATTGGAATTCCAGAATTGAATTCCACCTTACACTTCATATCCCCATGATACCCCTGAGGTTCACCGATCTCCATTTCAACCTTGAGGGCACATCAGACTATTTCCTCATAGTTGTCGAATTTACAGATCGCCAAAGCTTTCTGGAAGCTAGGTTTCATCCAATAAAGAAGTTTTCAACCTTGCATTCAGGGGTAAAGAGAAAGAAGAAAACATATTTTTCAAGCCTTGTGAAGTTTTCCTTCTACGCTCTGAAATATTCATTATCTTTTTCCTTAAGGGAAAGGAAGTACCTTTCCATCTTAAAAAGGAGGGTCTGTGGAAAATATTTATCAAATAACTTCTCTCAGAAATATGTCCATTCCAACACCTCGATCTCATCCTCAAGCTTCATATTTTTGATTAATTTCCACCACCAACCAGCTTCACCCTACATACGATAAGCATCCAGAACCTTCTCTTGTTGGGAACATTAAAGAATTGAAAAGATCTTTTCAATTGAGTTGACACATTGTTTGATAATTGAGGGATCAGATGATCCATTAATAGTAGGAGACCTTTGTCTCATGAATCTCATGATTGAAACTAGTTCTTTCATAGGGGGGGTTATAACCTTCCTATTGACAAATGTTTCTATTCAATGCTTGAGATAATCGAGAGAGTATTGGGACAAAGTTCACCATTCTCACTCCCATCAGATTGGGCATCTCATTAGAACATTCATCACATTGGTCTTCACATCAGTTATTAGCTAGAGTCCTCCTATTACCATCCATTGGCTAGAATAGAAGGAAATATAGGGGAAACACATAAAGGGTAATCCAGAAACAGATGACTTATAAATAGATTTTATTTCCTTAACTTATGTATCTATAGGCTTCAATCTATTTTATCCATGATCAACTTTCTAACTTATATTCTTAGGGGAATTTTTTTATTTCATTAATAATGGTTCATACTTATTTTGAAATAACCAATGCATATCCCCAAAAAGTTTCATAACCAAGAATGTATCAAGGCTCATTTTTGTGTACCAGGATACCCCAGGTCAAGCCTAAAACTCCTTGTCGGGGTTTTCAACTCAAGGTACATCTGTACCAGAGCCGCCTCTACTACTCGTATCCAGACATGGATGCACTTTTTTGATAAACCACTTACTCAATACTCACCAAAATATAGGGATATTTTCATTATACTTAGTCTTATCTCTTAGGCATTCACTTGGGGTTTCAAATCCAAATACAAAAAATAACAAAACCTATCGTTTGATACCAATTATAACAACCCTAATTTTATTTCACAATTAAACATAATTTATTACAAAAAACCATCACTTGATACAAAATGGAAGATCGAGTGGTATAGTGTCATTTAGGATTTGTAACATCACATAACAACATAAATTATGAAACAAAACATCTTTATTGAAACCTTATTTACAATACTACTACATTTCCTCATACGTAGCATTGCATGGGATAACCTGAGGACATGCGTAATAAAAGGGTGAGCTATAAAGATCAATAAGGGAATAAACTAGGTATAACTTGAAAATTTTAATACATTCTAGGAAACATGAATATCAATTGATCCAAAATACATGAACATAAAGGCATGATATATCATGATTATCATAACATGAAAATGTGGCAACAACACTTATCATGGAATTTGCATGATCCAGGGCTTATTGCACATGAAGCATTAGTAGACCCTCATCACACATGAATAATGATTAAACACTCATTGCACTTTAATTATCATGATTCAACACTTATTTCATATGACATATCATGATACTTTAATTTACCCAATGCATTGAAGCACTATCAGGGCGCCCCCTTCTTAAACATTTCATTTCATCCAAAAGTGTGTCACATTGATCACACAACATAGAATCAATCATCATCCTTTATTCCATGATAAAGGGGTGTGGAATACATGCATGAAGATTTATAATATATATTTAAATGTGTAAAATGGTGGATACCCTTGATAGAGAAATGGAAATGTTATTCACTACACAATGGCATTGTCTTGGAAAATCATAGTGCAATTTAGGTAGCATAACGGCGTGAAATAAGAACTCATAAAAAATAATTGATTATAGAGAAATTAGTGTCTCGTCATATTTATAAGAAATGGACAGTAAGGGCCATATAGATACATTTACAAACAAACTTAATGTAATTTATATGCATTATACAAAAGAATTACTTGGATGTAATAGAGGCGAGAGAAATCCCTCAAGGAATTTCGGAAAGGTAACTGATGTACATGGGAGGCATTAATTAAAGAGAAAGGCATCTCCCATCATCCAAAAATAAAGAGGGAAGTATGGGAGAAGTAAAAACTAATACCCAAAACATTTTTAATTAAAAACAAATGGGCATAACAACTTAAAGAAAATCAGACAAAATGAGAAAGGAAGAAATCCCTTACATAGAAGTGTGCTTCCAAAGGCTCGAGGGAGTCCAGAGAGAGGCTTCACAGGAGATTGGGTGAATTTGGAGGATTCTAGATAGAGGAGGGAAGAGTTTGGACAGTCTCCAATGGTTTTGAGTGAAGAGAAGTGGGATCATGGGTGGGTTTATATAGGAAAGAAGAGGGAATTCTTTATTATTTAGGTTTGGGACATGAGACATTAAACTAGTCAAAACCACAAACCAGGTCATGGTTTTTTCCCATGGTTTTTTCCAAAGGGGAGTGGAATAAATATTTTATGATTCCAATGGAATAACTTCATAAAATAAGAGGGTTGATTATGGGGAGTTGAGTCACACTCTCAAGGAAAACAATTTAAAAAGACAAAATATTTTATAAGTCTTGGTGGGTCCACTAAAGCAATGTAAAATAAATCAAAAAAATTTAAAATCACATTATTTTAATGGTAAAACATATATTGGCCGAAAATAATGTTTATAGTATTTTATTACATCACTATTGGGTCATTATGATGTCATAAAACACATTATATATTTAAAAGGTATTTAATATTTACCCAATAATTCGACTATCTTGGAAAATTATGAAAAATTCATCATTGGAAAATTTCGACATCGAGATTCCAAAAATAATATTCATTTTATCTAAATAATTTTTTAAATATGTGAATTTTTACTTTCAAAATAAAAATTGATATTTATTGAAAATTCCTTGATTTTTAACAAAAACATCTTTAATAATAACTAAAAAAATACTATATATTCTTTAAAAAATATTTACAAAGTGACAATAATAAAATGAATGCACATTTGTTATTCAAAAATAATGTACAAAGTCTTAGTGTAAGACCCCGAGATTTTATGAGAAATTTTATTTTTAATATCTTTGATTTCATGTGTTCTATGATACACCAATATTATCTTTTTCTATACGCAACACCGTATTATCTTGTTGTATACGCAAACACTATTTTGGGCTTGTGTTGCACTCAAGAGAGACCTTTCTCGATAGCGTCTGTTGTACGCAATACTGAGTTTCCCTAAACAATGTTATATTATTATGAACAAGCCATTATGAATAGTAGTAACTTAATTTTGAAATTTAAGACATTATAATTCATGTTACATTTTTTATAGAATGAGATATGAAAACAAAATCAATTTTTCAGAAAAATGAAGTATTTTTCAAAATATGTAGTTTTACCGCCTTTTGATGGTGCATCCATTTTAAATATAATTTTTGATAAGTTTATAAGTTAAATTTTACAAAATAATTTTCTTCTTTTGAATCATGATATAAAAATTTACATTGGATAAATGTTTGATACTTTTCTGATAACTTTCATATTTTAATGAATAGTAAAAACATACTATATTTTAATTAAAAACAATTTTTTCATCGTAATAATTTATATATTTAAACTATAATATTTAATTGTTTTAAATTATATATAGAATATATTTTTACCATTTAATATAATTTATGTCATTATCATTGATTTTACATTGAATTCATAGGTAAAATCATTTCAATCTTTCGCAATGTTTTAACTTTTAAAACTCATTTTCCTAACAACGGGATTAATTTTAAATTAATTTCTGCAACTTCTGTGGTTTGAATTTGGAAAAATGGATTCCATATTTGGAATCAGTTGGTCCAAATTATGTTAATAGGCTATGTTTTATTTTTGGGCAATATGAATAGTAACTACAGTAAATTTTATTTACCATTGTTAAAGGTAAATCATGTAATTAAGGGTAAATATAATATTATAAAATTACCCTAACACTTGTCTTAATATAATTGGATGATTATATTTCTTCATAAGGCATATTTGGGTCAAAATGGAATCCATTGGAACCCACATGGATGTTATTAAGACCATTAATTTATTTTAATTTAAAGAAAGTGAAATATGTCTCACTCAAAATTTCATAATTAAAGTATTTTTAATATAAGGTTATACAGAATATACATTCGATTATAAATACACATTTTAAATCTATTTTATTATTTAATTTTTATGGTAATTTATTTGTAATTGTTATGATCTATTTAATTACCTTAATAGATTATACATTAATGAAGCAAAAATTATTTATTTAGTAATAAAAATCAATAACATAGTTTTTATTATAATAATAATACCAATCAAAAGGACCAGAAACATGACCAAATCTTATTGGTCGAGTATATATATACCCTAATCCTCCAAGGGTATAATTATGGACCATTTGTAGCTTTATGAAAAAGATTAGGACATTTATACTATTTTATTTTAAATGATGTCAAAGTTGTCACCTTCATATTTTAATAAAGATACTATTTAAAAATTGGGTTGTTTTTGAAGATAAATTCGACTAAAATTATTCTCATGAAATATATTATATTTATCTTCATCATAGTTTTTTATTTTTTATTTTTATACAATAAATATGTATATTAAATAATTATACAAAAATGTTGTATTAATTATTTTATTAAGAGAAATATTAAATAAATTATATTAAAAGTATTAAATTAATTATTATATGAACTAATTAATGTTCTCCACTTATTTTCAATATGAATTTGACTTTTTATTAATCTATTAAATATTTTTTTTCAAAAATATAGTCTTTTTGGATTTTATTTAACTTCAAATAAATGAATTGTGTCAAAATTGACACTATTGATATTTTATGTTATTAAATTGTTTAAAAATCACAAAAATATTTAAAAATTAAAAATTAAAATTTATATGATCTAACATGTCATTATGTATAAAATTATGTATAATTAAAAGCACATAGGTATGTATTTATAACCATATAAAATGTATTACATTATTACTACAAATAAAATTAATTAGATTAAATAAGGATAAATCAAATTGATAAGGTTTAAAATAATTTTCCTACATCAATGAATTTGATTGGTTGATGATATTACAACACTATAATACCTTGTATTTTAATTTCAGTCACATTGTAATTTTTTATGTGGGGTTTTATTTTTTTATTAATTAATATTTTTGAGGTTTCCAAGAGTGCCCCTCTCTTCTCTTATAAAAGGGCACCTCATTCTCTCCTCTTCACACCGTTTTCTGCCTTCAAGCTCTTCAAAACCCTGCCCATTTCACTTTTCCACTTCCCAAGAAACATACTATAGGTCCTTCTATTCTTCAAATACCATCATTAGTGCCCTAAAATGATGTTTAGAAGTGGCGCGTCAAAGAAAAGGTAATCTCTTCTACCGATTCATTCAAGTTTCTTTATTCTTCTACTTCCTCTTATTTAGTTGTTTCATTATAAAGTAATAACATCAGTATTACTAATATAGTGATATTTTATTATAAATATGAAACAATCCTATTTCACCTTTTACCCATCCTATAAAAAACGAATTCATCGTGCGTGCGTACGTACGGAATACCATCTCCACGTCGTGGTGTAATATGTTTTTACACCACCACCTTACTTGGATGGTTATAATGGTGTAAAGAATAACTATATATAGTTATTATAACATGATACTAATTCTGAGATATTATATTATCCACTCTAATTCCATTCAATAATTATGGGAATGATATCATCGCTCGTGCGTACGTACGGATTACCGTCTCCACGACGCGATGAGATTCATTCTCCATGTTAACCATTCAAGAATGATTATAAAGTATATATAATAAGTAACAAAGAAATATATGACATAATAATGATACTGTATTTATGTACATATATGTTTCATTTACATAATTCCATTCAATTCAATAAGGAAATGAATACAGCGTTCATGCGTACGAACGGCCTACCATCTCCATGAACGGTGTATTTCATTCCATTTATCAATAAATAATATATATTTTTATGATGAATATTATATATATATATAATGTTTTATATTCTAGAATTATGTAAATCATGTTATAAGTGATAATATCAATAACAACAAGTCCAAACATGTACAATAAATGAAATGATTTTACCCAAAATGTTGCTTTAACATGGAATTGTCAAATGAACGGATAATATAAAGTCATAAGTGAATAATATATGATATCATAAATATTATTATGGTTCTGTTAAAAGTTAATAATGAGTTTGAACCCACTATACATAAGTCTTGGACACATACGGATGAAATTTGACATAAGGTAAGGGATAATTTTTCAAATCTCATTTTTATCCGAGATTGCTTATACGTAAGTATTTGCTGGGGTTATATTTTTTATCCATGCCCATAAAAATATTTTTCATAAAGTGTTTAATATTATAAAATATATTTTTAAAGTCATGTTTACCCCTCTTTTACTTTTACATTGTGTTATGGACGAAATATTTCTTTTGATTACCATACGAGGAACTTTTGGACTTTTCCAGCAAAAGTACAAGGATAATGTTTTTTAACTTATATGGAATGAACGGATTTTTACTATTTCATAACTCCTAATTTTCATGAATCTTACTTTAAAAAATTTCAGGATTATTTTCAAAATATCCTTTTCATTTAAAATTGAATGGAATTTTTCGAAAAGAAAATTATTTTGAAAAAGAAAGGATATTTTCCTCAAGAATTCATTTCAAATGATTTGTCAAAACTATTTTCCATCTAAGGTGAAATTATTTAACATGGTTATGTTTCAAGTATAATGTCTCTATGATTAACAAGGTTTCACATTTCTTATGATGAAATTATATCCATTTGCTTTATGTGGATTATGTTAAGATGGGATGATGTTTATAAAACCCATTTTATTCTATGAGTTATGATAGAATGATTTATGTTTATGTTGTGGAACTCTTTAGAATTATTTCATTATGAGATGGGAGGGATCTATATCTCCCTCCAATGCATTGGGTACGGATTTATATCTCATGATATGGACATGTCTGGAACAGCATGTTAGTCTAGATCAGTGATATGGGACTGGAATGAGGAGTGAATTCGATACAGTAAGGGACTTTGTCCACTAAGATGGTATTTGAAGCAATTCCTTGGATAGTATGGAAATCATAACATGTTATTAATGGTTTCCAAAATTACATGTTTTATTCCGATTCTATTATATAATGGTTAATGTTTTCTTTGATCTATGCCTTATTCACTGCTATGATTTATTTCATTAATCATGATTTTGATTATTATGTTCATGTTCTTACATTCAAATGTTTAGGGATTGTTTTATGTTATCTATGCTTACCCTTAATGAGCATTTGAGCTCACCCATTTTATTTTTTCTTTTCCTCAGGATATAATGAAAGGTTTTAGGTATGAAAACCAAAGGGGAATATCTTTATGGGAGATGTTGAAGATCATTCACCATGATTAGAATAGTATGTTCCCAGTTTCCAAAGATACTAAACTAATACGGTCGTTGCGAGTTTTTTTTAATATATTATGTATTCCACAAAAGTTATATAATGTCTATGAATTTAATGATTTGAGTATTTACAGTTGGTATCAGAGAAAAGGTTTAGTTATCCTTTGGAAACTATGATGCGAAAACTTTAGTGAAATCCCATGAGATATTTCTAAGGTATGTCTAGGGATGTCCATAAGGATAAGTATACGTATAGGTTATTGTCCTTGAATTATGGTAACGATCTTAGAATTAAACCTAAGATGTTATATATTGATGGTACTCCCCCTTTATTATGTTTTTTTCCTAGAATTATTATTGCCTCTCACACTATTCTTTTTGGGCTTTGGACAATGGCTGGAACCCGAAGGAACCATGTTGATCAATGTAATGGAAAATGCAATGATTTTCTGCCTGATCAACCAAATGTTATGGGAGATAGAGTGAATAATCTTATTGTTATACTTACAAAATCTATGAATCATTCTGGACTTCCAAATTAGCAGAGAAGGGAACAATATTCTATAGATTCCTCCATGAGGCAACATCCACCTTCTTTCAGTGGGTCTTCTGATCCACTTGTTACTGAACAATAGATCAGTACCATTGAAAAGATGTTTTCTATAATTCGTTGTACATAGCATGAAAAATCCATTTTGGATTTTTACCAGTTAGAAGGTGAAGTACACCAGTGGTGGACTCTAATTCAGAATACAAGGCCCCAAGAAGAAATTGAATCCATGGAATGGGACGAGTTCAAGAACTAGATTTTTAGTAAGTACTTCCCTCATATTCTTCGAAAAAAGATGGAAGAGGAGTTCCTAGAGCTTAAGAAAAAGGATGATGAATCTATTGGTATATACAATGAAAATTTTACAAGGCTTGAAAGGTATGCATCTAGATTTATCATCCAACCAGAATGTAAAGTTAATCGATTTTTTAGTGGCTTCAAACAAAGTCTTCAAAGGGAATTATCTAAAAGAGACTTCAGTACCTATGAAGAAATTGTGCATTGTGCTATCAAGGTAGAACTGGAAGTTGGTGTTACATATCTATCTCATGGTTTTGACAAGAAACAAAATATGGAGTTCAAGTAAAAATCTCAGAACAATAGTGAAAAGATTGTGAATGTTTCTTTATGCTCAAAGTGTGGAAAGAAGCACGGTGGAGATGGTATAAAAGGTACTAGAAAATGTTTCAAGTGTGGAAAAGAATGTTATCGAGAAGCTGAGTGCTGATGTAATGGGAAAAAGGTTTCTAATGATGTGAATAGAGAAAATACTACAGATAATGCTCCACCAACACTTCCATGCTACAAGGGCAAGGAAATGGGGAATTATGCTAACCAATGCCCTAATCCATGGGTTAATGATGATCGACATCAACAACCTCTTAAGGAAAAGGACAATGGGAAGTCATATGCGATTACTATTGGTGATGTTGAGTATGATAATGATGTGGGGGAATGATTATGTGTTTATGTCACGTGATTTCAAAATAATGTTGTGGAATCTCATTTATAGTATTGTGGAAAATTCGAATATATATGTATTGGTTTATTATGGTTTTCAAAAATTATCTAGTACCAATATCCACGAAAAGTGATTGAAATATTTTCAGAAAGAATATGATATGTGAATAATGAATGGATAAGGAGAAAATAATATGTTTGATATAATTAATGTGCTCCTCACTGTTATAAGGACAAAGTGATATCATGATTTGAGTATATATAAATTTTGGGATTTTGGTATGTGGAAAGAGTTATCTTTTGACAGCAATCATGTTTGCACTAAGGTTCTATGGTAATTCATATTTCAAGATAATACATGAATAAAGTAATCACATGTTTGTTATGTGACCAACAAGATATATCTTGATATATATAATGGATAAATGATGGTATTCACATGCTTGTTATATGACCTTTCTAGTAATTTTACTGTGAGATTGGACAGAAGTATTTTTTATAAGCCTAAACGTTGTAAATAATTATGTTAGACATCAGATAGTCATATTTAAGGATAGAACATGTTTTTCGATATTATTTCTGGATTTTTATAATAGTATAGTTTTATAAAAAGGACAACCTGTTGGACGGGCGACAACCCGTCATGTCGGAGAAGGATGTGGGAATCGAACCCCCAACCAAAGTGAGACAGACCTTTATCGCCTACCCCTGGACTACAGGAAGTCCCTGGTTAGTAGAAACTAGTTTTATTCTATTAAACAGGATGATAGATGAAGTATAAGACCATTTTGGGAATCATATACGGTTAATCTCACCATAGATGGACTTGTGTATATTTAATAACTTTTCTATCTTTTTGAGACCGATGGAATAACCTATCATTCTATCGCATGATCTGCTAACATTTCAGGAAGGTCAAATTCAACTTAATTTCTTTAAATAATAGATGAAGTGGAAATTGTTCATGGAATAACCAACGATGATATTACACTGAAATCATGTAAGTATTTATCCTTGTGCAAAAATTAATCAACATTAGGGAAATGATCTTGAAAACCAAAAACATTATCATAGTACCCTCATATTCGATGAATTAGATGGTACCTTAGAACTTCAAAAATTTATGGCTTTGTGATTTTTTTCTTTTTTATAGCCATGTTCTCTACAACTCTCCATCAGAACATGATGGTTAGATTTCTCTTCCATATCCATATTTTCACCTTTATTCTCCTATGTGGAAACCTAGTACTGAGGTACATTGGGTGACCGTTATGTTTCTAACTTTCCTTTTTAAAATTAAGTTTTAGTATTCCTTTTTACGATGTGGGATTCTATTAAATAACTTTCAATTAGTAAGCCATTTATAAACCAGACGAATTTCAAGGGTGAAATTCACTTTAAGGGGGGTAGAATGTAACACCCCGAAATTTTATGAGAATGATTATTTTTAATTTTTTTAAAGTCTTGTGTTATACGCTACACCAATATTAGCTTGATCTATACACAAAACCATATTAGCTTGTAGTATATGCAAATACTATTCTTGGCTTGTGTTGCACGGAAGAGCGACCTTCCTCGATGGCATGTGTTGTACGCAATACTGTGTTTCACTAAACAAAGATATATTGTTATGAACTATCCATTATGAATAGTAGTAACTAAATATTGAATTTTATGACATTATAATTCATCTTACACATTTTCTAGAATGAGATATTAAAACAAAATCAATTTTTTGGATAAAAGAAGTATTTTTCAAAAAATTCGGTTTTTTCGCCTTTTGATGGCACGCCGATTTTAAATATAATTTCTGACAAGTTTATAATTTCAAATTTTACAAAATAGAATTTTTATTTTGAATCAAGATATAAAAATTTACATTGGATAAATTTTTGATACTTTTCTGATAACATTCAGATTTTAATGAATAGTAAAAACACACTATATTTTAATTAAAAACAATTTTTTTCATCGTAATAATTTAAATGGATAAATTTTAATACTTAATGGTTTTAAAGTATAAATAGTATACATTTTTTTCATTTAATATAATTTATGTAATTATAATTGATTTTACATTGAATTAATAATTAGAATCATTTCAATTTTTGCAATGTTTTAACTTTTAAAACTTGTTTTCTTAATAACGGGATTAATTTTAAATTAATTTCTGCAACTTTTGGGATTTGAATTTAGAAAAATGGATTCCATATTTTAATAAGTAGGTAGAAATTTTGTTAATAGGATACTTCTATTTTTTGGGCACTATGAATAGTAACTACGGTAAATTTTATTTACCATAGTTAAAGGTAAATCAAGTAATTAAGGGTAAATATAATATTATAAAATCACCCTAACACTTGTCTTAATATAATTGGATGATTATATTTCGTCCTAAGGCATATTTGGGCCGAAATTGAATCCATTAGAACCCACTTGGATGTGATTAAGACCTTTAATTGGTTTTATTTTAAAGAAAGTGAAATATGTATCACTCAAAATTTCATAATGAAAGTATTTTTAATATAAGGCTATACATAATATAAATTCGATTATAAATACTCATTTGAAATATAATTTTTTTTATTTGTTATGGTAATTTATTTGTAATTTTTATGATATATTTAATTACCTTAAAAGAATATACATTAATGATGTAGAAATTATTTATTTAGTAAACAAATAAATAATATAGTTTTCATTAAAAAAACTAATACCAATAAAAAGGACCAAAAACTTGACCAAACCTTATTGGTAGAGTATATATATACCCTAAGACTCCAAGGGTAGAATTATGGACCATTTGAAGCTTTATAAAACAAATTAGGACATTTATATTATTTTATTTTAAATGATGTCAAAGTTGTCACCTTCATACTTTAATAAAGATACAATTTTAAAAGTGGGTTGGTTTGGATAATAAATTAATATAAAAGTATTATTATATAATCTATTATATTTATCTTCATTATATTATTTTATTTTTAATTTATATACAACAAATAGGTATAATAAATAGTTATACAAAACTATTGTACTAATTATTTTATTAAGATAAATATCAAATAAATTATTTTATATGTATTAAAATAAAAATTATATGAACTAATTAATGTGATAAACTAATTTTATAGATGAATATGTCTATTTAGTAATATATTAAATTGGAGTTTTTGAAAATATATTCTCTGTGGATTTTATTTAAAATCAAATAAATGAATTGTGTCAAAATTGACACTATTTATATTTTATGTTATTAAATTGTTTAAAAATAAAAAAAATATTTAAAAATTACAAATTAAAATTTATATGATCTAAAATTTAATTAATTATCAAATTATTTATAATTAACAACATATAATTAAGTATTTATAACCATTTAAAATTTATTATATTATTACCATAAATAAAATTAAATAGATTAAATAATGATAAATCAAATTGATAACGTTTAAAATAATTTCTCTACATGTCTAAATTTTATTTTTTTATGATATTACAACCTTATAGTACCTCATATCTGAATTTGAGTCACTTTGGATGTTTTTATGTGGGGTTTTATTTTAGTATTAATTAATATTTTTTATGTTTCCAAAAGTGCCCCTCTCTTCTCTTATAAAAGGGAACCTCATCCCTCTCCACTTCACACCATTTTGAGCCTTCAAGCATGGCCAAACCCTTCCCATTTCAATTCTCCACTTCCCTAGAAACATACTAGAGGTCCTGGTCTTATTCAAAGACTAACATTAGTGCCCTCAAAGGAGGTTTAGAAGAGGCGCGTCGAAGAAGAGGTAATATGTTCTACTGATTCTTTCAAGTTTCTTTATTCATCTACTTCCTCTTATTTACTTTTTTTATTATAAAGTAATAACATTAGAATAAATAATATACTGATATGTTATTATAAATATGAAACAACCCTATTTCACCTTCTACCCGTCTTTCAAAAAACAAAATCATCGTGCGTACGTACGTACAGAATATCGTCTCTGCGCCGTGGTGTAATCTGTTTTTACACCACCACCATACTTGGATTGGTAAAATGGTGCAAAGAATAACTATATATGGTTATTATAACATGATACTAATTCTGAGATATTATATCATCCACTCTATTTCCATTCAATAATTATGGGAATGATATCATCGCTCGTGCGTACGTACAGATTACCGTCTCCACGACGCAATGAGATTCATTCTCAATGCTAACCATTAACGAATGATTATAAAGTATATATAATAAGTAATAAAGAAATATATGACATAATAATGATACGGGATTTATGAACATATATGTTTCATTTACCTAATTCCATTCAATTCAATAAGGAAATGAATACAGCGTTCATGCATACGAACGGCCTACCGTCTCCATGAACGGTGTATTTCATTCCATTTATTGATCTATATTATATATTTATATGCTGAATATATTATTTATATATATATATATATATCTTGTCTTACATTCTGGAATTATGTAAATCATGTTATAAGGGATAATATTAAGAACAACAAGTCCAAACACGTATGATAAATGAAACGATTTTAACCAAAATATTGCTTTAACAAGAAATCGACAAATTATTAGATAATATAAAGACATAAGTGAATCATATATGATATCATAAATATTATTATGGTTCTTTTACAGGTTAATAATATTTTTAAACCCTCTATAAAGAATTCTCGGACACATACGGAAGAAATTGGACATATGTTATGGGATAGTTTTGCAAATCGCATTTTTATTTGAGATTGCTTATACGTAAGTATTTACTGGGGTTATATTTTTCATCCATGTCCATAAAAACGTTTTTCATAATGTGTTTAATATTATTCAATTTATGTTTAAGGTCATTTTTACCCCTATTTTACTGTTACATTGTGTTATGGAAGGAATATTTCTTTTGTTTACCATACGAGAAACTTTTTGGAATTTTAGGAAAAAGTACAAGGATAATGTTTTTTTAACTTGTACGGCATGAATGGATTTTTATAGTTTCATAATTCCTAATTTTCATGAAGCTTATTCTACAAAATTTCATGATTATTTTCAACAAAATCCTTTTATTTTAAAATTGAATGTAGTTTTTTGAAAAGAAAACGATTTTGAAGATTAAAAGATATTTTCCTCAAGAATTCATTTCAAATGTTTTGTCAAAAAAAATTTCCATCTAACATGAAATTATTTATATAGTTTATGTTTCAAGTATAATGTCTCTATGATTTACATGGTTTCACTTTTCTTATGATGAAATGATATCCATTTGTTTTGTATGGATTGTGTTATGATGGGATGTTGTTTATGAAACCCATTTTATTCTATAGGTTTTGATGATTGATTAATGTTTATGTTGTGGAACACGTAAGAATGATTTCATTATGAGATGGGTGGTACATGTATCTCACTACAATGCATTGGGTAAGTATTTATATCTAATGATATAGACATGGCTAGAATGGCATGTTAATCAGGTTCAGTGATACAGGACTGGAACAAGGAGTGAATTCGATTCAGTAAGGGACTCTGTCCACTATGATGGCCTTGGCAGCAATGCCTTGGATACTATAGAAATCATAACATGTGGTTAATGTTTTCCACAATTACATGTTTTATTCCCATTATATTTTATCATGGTTAATGTTCCTTTTTGATCTATACCTTATTCACTGCCAAGATTTGTGTCATTACTCATGATTTTTATTATTATGTTCATGTTCTTCTGTTCAAATGTTTAGGGTTTATTTTATGTTCTCTCGGTTTACCCTTGCTGGGAATTTCAGCTCACCCTTTTTATGTTTTATTTTCCCAATGTTATAATGAACGGTTTCAGGTAATAAACCAAAAGGGTAAGATCTTTATGGGAGATGTTGAAGATCTTTCACCATGATTATAAGATTATGTTCTGAGTATGCAAAGATACTAAACTAAGGCGGTCTTTGGGAATTGTTTTTGTAGTGTATTAAGTATTCCTCAAAAGTAATGTAATGTCTATGTACATCAAGCTTTGGGTCTTTACAGTTGGTTTCAGAGTGAAGGTTTAGTTAACCTTTGGAAACTAGGATGCGAAAACTTTAGTGAAATCCCGAGATATATTTCTAAGGTATGTTTAGGGATGTCCCTAAGGATAAGTATACATATAGGTTATAGTCCTAGAATTGCGGTAACGATATTAGAATTAATCCTAAGTTGTTATATATTGATGGTTCGCCCCCTTTATTATGTTGTTTTCCTAGCATGATTTTTGCCTCTCTCACTATTCCTTTTATTTTTAGACAATGGCTGGAAACCGATGGAACCCCGTTGATCAATGTAATGGAAAATGAAATGATTGTACTCATGATTAACCAAATGTGATGGTATATGGAGTGAAAAATATTATTTCTATACTTACACAATCTATGAATCATTCTGAAATTCCAAATGAGCAGAGAAAGGAACAATATTCTACTAAGTCCTTTATGAGGCAACATTCACCTTCTTTTAGTGGGCCTTCTGATCCACATGTTACTGAACAATGGATCAGTACCATCGAAATGATATTTTCTATACTTCGCTATACAGTGCATGAAAAATTCATTTGGGATGTTTACTGGTTAAAATGTGAATCAGACCGGTGGTGTACTCTAATTCATAATACAAGGCCCCAAGAAGAAATCGAATCCATGGAATGGGACGAGTTCAAGAACATGTTTCTATAAATTACTTTCCTCGTATTCTTCGAACAAATATGGAAAAGGAGTTCCTCGAGCTTAAGAAAAAGGATGAAAAATCTGTTGGTATATACGATGCAAATTTTACAAGTCTTTCCATGTATGCATCTAGCATTATCATCTGACCTGAAAGTAAAGTTGATAGATTCTTCAGTGGCTTAAAACCAATTCTTCAAAGGGCATTAGATATAAGAGACATCAGAACCTATGAAAAAATTGTGTGTTGTGCTATCAAGGTAGAACTGTAAGTTGGTGTTACATATCTATCTCATGGTTTTGACAATAAATGAATGATGGATTTTAAATAAAATCTCAGAAAAATGGTAAAAAGAAGGTTAATGTTTCTTTATGCTCAAAGTGTGTAAAGAAGCACGGAGGAGATTGTATAAAAGGAACTAGAAAATGTTTCAAGTGTGGAAAAGAAGTTCATCGAGCAGGTAAGTGCAGAAGTAATGGGAAAAAAGTTTCTAATGACATGAATAGAGAAAATACTACAGAGAATGCTCCGCCAACAATTCAATGATACAAGTGCAAGGAAATGGGGAATTATGCTAACCAATTCCCTAATCCAATGGTTAATGATGATCGAAATCAACATCCACTTAAGAAAAAGGACAAAGGGAATTCATATTCAATCACTATTGGCAATTTTGAGTATAACAATGATATGGTGGATTGATTATGTGTTTATGTAATGGGATTCCAAAATAATGTTGTGGAATCTCATTTATAGTATTGTGGAATATTGGAATATCTATGTATTGGTTTATAGTGGTTTCAAAAATTATATGGTACTGGTAACCATGAAAAGTGATTGAAGTATTCTCAGAAAGAAGATGACATGTTAATTATGAAGGGATAAGGATAAAATAATATGTTTGATATTATTAATGAGCCCATGACTGATATAAGGACAAAGTGATTTCATGACTTGAGTATATAGAAATTTTGGGATTTTAGTATGCGGAAAGTGTTAACTTTTGATAGCATTCATGTTTGCACTAAGGTTCAATGGAAAATCATGTTTCAAGAGAATACATGATTAAGTTAATCACATGTTTGTTATGTGACCAACAAGATATATCATGATATATATGAGGGATAAATGATGGTATTCACATTCTTGTTATATGACCTTTCTAGTAATTGATTTTTTTAACTATGAGATTGGACAGATGTATTTTTGATAAGCATAAATGTTGTAATGAATTAAGATAAACATCAGATAGTATTATTTATGGATAGAACCTGTTTTTAGATATTATTTCTAGAATTTTATAATTGTAGAGTTATAGAAAAAGGACAACCCGTAGTACGGGCGACAACCCGTCACATCGGACAAAAATGTGGGAATCGAACCCACAACTGAAGTGAGACATGCCTTTATCACCTACCCCTGGCCTACAAGAAGTCCCTGGTTATTATAAATGATTTTTATTTTATTAATATAGATGATAGATGAATTATAAGTCCATTTTTGGAGTCATATACGGTTAATCTCACCATATATGGACTTATGTATATTTAAAATCATTTGCTACCATTTTGAGACAGATGGAATAACCAATCATTATATCGCATGGTCTTCTAACATTTCAAGAAGGTAAAATTCAACTTCATTTATGTAAATAATAGATGAAGTGGAAATTTTTCATGGAATGACCAATGATGATATTACACTGAAATCAAGTCATTATTTCTCCTTGTGCAAAAATTTATAAACATTAGGGAAATGATCTCGAAAACCAAAAACGTTTTCCTAGTATCCTCATATTTGATGAATAAGATGGTACCTTAGAACATCACAAATTTATGGATTTGTGATATTTTTATTTTTCATAGCCATGTTCTCTACCACTCTCCACCAGAACATGATGGTTATATTTCTCTTCCATATCCAAATTTTCACATTTATTTTCTTATGTGGAAACCCAGTACTGAGTCACATTGGGTGACCGTTATGTTTCTAACTTTCCTTTTTAAAATTGAGTTTTAGTATTCCATTTTATGATGTGGGTTTCAATGAAATAAACTTTCAAGTAGTAAACCATTTATAACCCCGAAGAATTTCGAGGGTAAAATTCATTTTAAGGGGGGTAGAATATAACACCCCAAGATTTTATGAGAAAGATTATTTTTAATTTCTTTGATGTATTGTGTTGTATGCTACACCAGGATTATATTTTGCTATACGCAACACAGTATTATCTTGTAGAATACACAAACACTATTCTTGGCTTTTGTTGCATGCAAGAGCAACCATCCTCGATAGCATGTGTTGTACGCAATACTGAGTTTCACTAAACAGCGATATATTATTATGAACTAGTTGTTATGAATAGTAGTAACTGCATTTTGAATTTTATGACATCATAATTCATCTTACACATTTTCTAGAATGAGATATGAAAACAAAATCAATTTTTTTGGAAAAAGAAGTATTTTTCAAAAAATTCAGGTTTACCACCTTTTGACAGCGCAACATTTTTAAATATAATTTTTTACAATTTTATAAGTTCAATTTATCAAAATAAACATGTTATTTGGAAGCAGGATATAAAAATTTAAATTGTATAAATTTTTGATACATTTCTGATAACTTTCATCTTTTAATGAATACTTAAATCACAGAATATTTTAATTAAAAACAATTTTTTGAATCGTAATTATTTATAAGGTTAATTTTTATATTTAATGGTATTAAAGTATAAATAGAATATATTTTTACCATTTAATATAATTTATGTCATTATCATTTATTTTACATTGAATTAATAGAAAAAAATCATTTCAATCTTTGGTAATGTTTTAACTTTTAGAACTCGTTTTCTTAACAACAGGACTAATTTTAAATTAATTTTTGAAACTTATATGATTTTAATTTGGAAAAATGGATTCTATTTTTAAATTAGTAGGTCCAAATTATGTTAATATGCTACTTTTTATTTTTGGGCACTATGAATAGTAACTATGGTAAATTTTATTTATCATAGTTAATGGTAAATTAGTTAATTGAGGGAAAATATAATATTATAAAATTACCCTAACACTTGTCATAATATAATTGTATGATTATAGTTCGTCCTAAGGCTTATTTGGGTTGAAATGGAATCCATTGGAACCCACTTGGATGTGATTAAGACCTTTAATTTTTTTTATTTTAAAGAAAGTGAAATATGTCTCACTCAAACTTTAATAATTAAAGTATTTTTAATATAAAGTTATATAGAATATATATCTGATTATAAACACTAATTTTAAATCTAAAATGTTTTTCATTGTTATGGTAAATTATTTTTAATTTTTAAAATATATTTAATTACCTTAATAGCTTATACATTAATGATGCAGAAATTATCTATTTAGTAAAAATATCAATAATATAGTTTTTATTACAATAATCATAGCCATAAAAAGGTTCATAAACATGACAAAACCATATTGGTCGAGTATATATATACCCTAATCCTCCAAGGGTCGAATTATGGACCATTTGGAGCCTTATAAAAGAGATTAGGACATTTATATTATATTATTTTAAATGATGTCAATGTTGTCACCTTCATACATTAATAAAGATAAAATATTAAAATTTAGTTGTTTTAGAAGATAAATTAGACTAAAAATATTCTTATGAAATATATTATATTTATCTTTATCATATCATTTTAGTTTTAATTTTTATACAATAAATAAGTATATTAAATAATTATACAACAATGTTGTATTAATTATTTTATTAAAAGAAATATCAAATAAATGATTTTAAAAGTATTAAAATAAATAATATATAAACTAATTAATGTGATAGACTAATTTTAAAGATTCATATGACTTGTTATTAATCTATTAAATAGGTTTTTTAGAAAATATATTCTCTATGGAGTTTATTTAAAATCAAATAAATGAATTGTGTCAAAACTTACACTATTGATATTTTATATTATTAAATTGTTTAAAAATCACAAAAATATTTAGAAATTACCATTTAAAATTTATGTGATCTAATATGTCATAAGGTATCAAATTATGTATAATTTACAACACATAATAATGTATTTATAACAATATAAAATGTATTACATTATTTCCACAAATAAAATTAAATAGATTAAATTTGGATAAATCAAATTGATAAGGTTTAAAATAATTTCCCTACATGTATAAATTTAATTGGGTGATGCGATTACAACACAATATTACCTCAAATTTGAATTTTAGTCGCTTTGGATGTTTTTATGTGGGGTTTTATTTTATTATTAATTAATATTTTTGAGGTTTCCAAAAGTGCACCTCTCTTCTCTTATAAAAAGGCACCTCATCCCTCCCCTATTAACACCATTTTGAGCCTTCAGGATCGGCCAAAACCTACCCATTTCACTTCTCCACTTCCCTAGAAACATACTAGAGGTCCTGGTATCCTTCAAAGTCCATATTTAGTACCCTAAAAGGAGGTTTAGAAGTGGCACGTCGAAGAAGAGGTAATCTCATCTACTGATGCTTTCATGTTTCATTATTCTTATACATACTCTTATTTAGTTGTTTAATTATAAAGTAATAACATTAGTATATATAATATACTGATATGTTATTATAAATATGAAACAACCCTATTTCACCTTCTACCCATCCTATATAAAATGAAATCACCGCGCATTCGTACGTACAGAATACCGTCTCCACGCCGTGGTGTAATCTATTTTTCCACCACCACCTTACATGGATGGGTATAATGGTGTAAATAATAATTATATCTGGTTATTATAACATGATACTAATTCTGAGATATTATATCATCCACTCTAATTCCATTCAATAATTATGGGAATGATATCATCGCTCGTGCGTACGTACGGATTAACGTCTCCACGACGCGATGAGATTCATTCTCCATGTTAACCATTCAAGAATGATTATAAAGTATATATAATAAGTAATAAAGAATGATATGAAATAATAATGATACTGGATTTTTGTACATATATGTTTCATTTACTTAATTCTGTTCAATTCAATAAGGAAATGAATACAGCGTTCATGCGTACGAACGGCTTACCATCTCAATGAACAGTGTATTTAATTCCATTTATTGATCTATAATATATATTTATATGCTGAATAATATATATATATATATATATATATATATCATTTTTTACATTCGGTAATTATGTAAATCAGGTTATAATTGATAATATCATGAACAACAAGTCCAAACACGTATGATAAATGAAACGATTTTACCCAAAATGTTGCTTTAACATGGAATTGACTAATGAATGGATAATATAAAGTCATAAGTCAATCATATATGATATCATAAATTTTATTATGGTTCTGTTATAAGTTAATAATATTTTTAAACCCACTATACAGGAGTCTTGGACACATATGAAAGAAATTGGACATAAGGTAAGGGATAATTTTGCAAATCTCAATTTTATCTGAGATTCCTTATACGTAAGTATTTATTGGGGTTATATTTTTCATCCATGTCCAAATTTTTATTCATAAATTGTCTAATATTATTCAATTTAAGTTTAAAGTCATGTTTACCCCTCTTTTACTTTTACATTGGGTTATGGAAGGAATATTTCTTTTTTTACAATAAGAGGAACTTTTTTACTTTTTAGGAAAACGTACAAGGAGAATGTTTTTTAATTTATACGGCATGAACAGATTTTTACGGTTTCATAACGGCTAATTTTCATGAAGATTACTCTACAAAATTTCATGATTATTTTCAACAAAACAATTTTCTTTCCAAATTGAATGGCGTTTTGTGAAAATAAAATAATTTCGAAGAATAAAAGATATTTTCCTCAATAATTCATTTCTAATGTTTTACCAAAACTATTTTCCATATAATGTGAAATTATTTAATATGTTTATGTTTCAAGTATAATGTCTCTATGATTTAAATGGTTTCACTTTTATTATGATGAAATGATATACATTTGTTTTATATTGACTATGTTATGATGGGATGATGTTTATGAAACCCATTTTAATCTTTTTTGAATGATGAATGATTTATGATTATGTTGTGGCACACGTAAAAATAATTTCATTATGAGATGGGTGGGGCCTATATCTCCATAAAATTCATTGGGTAATGATTTATATCACATACATAGACATGACTGGAATAGAAATTTAATCATGTTCAGTGATACAGGGCTGGAACTAGGAGTGAACTCGATTTAGTATGGGACTTTCTCCACTATGATGGTCTTGGCAGCAATGCCTTGGCTACTATGGAAATCGTAACATGTGCTTAATGGTTGTCATAATTACATGTTTTATTCCCATGCTATTTTATCATGGTTAATGTTCCTTTTTGATCTATGCCTTATGAACTTCCATGATTTATGTCATTACTCATGATTTTGATGTTTTATGTTCATGTTCTTATGTTCAAATGTTTTGGGATTGTTTTATGTTCTCCATGTTTACCCTTACTGAGAATTTGAACTCACCCTTTTAATGTTTTATTTTCCCTAGGATATAAAGAAAGGTTTTAGGTATGAAAACAAAAGGTGAAGATCTTTATGGGAGATGTTGAAGATCTTTCACCATGATTGTAAGATTATGTTCTGAGTTTCCATAGATACTAAACTGATACGGTCTTCAGGTGTCTGTTTTTGTAATGTATTAAGTATTTTGAAAAAGTAATGTAATGTCTATGTATGTCAAGCTTTATGTATTTACAATTAGTTCTAGGTTATTGTTACATAAACCCTTATAAAACCCGCATAAGACCGATCGGTAAGGGGTGGGATGGTGACAAACTCTTGGGGTGACTCGGATAAAATCGCTCATGTGGTAAACTCTATTAACTTCCCCTTCTCTAGTAGTTGTTTCTGCTCATGTTTAATGTCTTCAAGCCCAGCTTGGGCTTGTTAAATAGCAAATACCAAGGATGCCTCCGCCTTTATGAGCTCAGACAAATGGGCTTTATACGAGGAAA
The DNA here is from genome assembly GCA_963277665.1 of Viscum album. Taxonomy (NCBI): domain Eukaryota; kingdom Viridiplantae; phylum Streptophyta; class Magnoliopsida; order Santalales; family Viscaceae; genus Viscum; species Viscum album. The sequence goes on from OY728128.1 coordinate 1,503,489,867, forward strand.
GTCTACTAGATGAGGCCATCGCTTCCTTTGTCCGAGTAAATTGGATTTGTTAATGCCCAATATTTATACTAATAATGTTATCACTGTTCAACAAATATATTAGCAATGGTCACAATTATTAATGGAATTTTAGATTCTAGAAACCTAAAACCAATGAGGATCACATTTTATATAACCATAAAAAAGGAATTTAATTAGACAATTGGAATTTTCATTAATAAAATTTTGGGTTGTTACAAATATGTTTTATAATAATAAATAACTATATCTCCAAAAAATCAAAGGATGCATATATTAAGATAATAGAATATAAAATACACTAAACTATATTGGTCTATATAAAATCCAAACCATTTAAAACCCCAAATAAAAATTAGCACTACCTCCACATGACTCAATATATAACACCACATCGAACCATAGTATTAATGATCCAGTAAATATTGGGATAGTATTTTAGGAACCTAAGAGACAACATTAGAGATTAATATAAACACAAACACACATCATTGTATAATCAGGGTGTGAGACAAACATTCCACGTAGGTTTTTACTACAATTTCTATTTAGTTCATTTTATAATACATTCAATATATGTTAGTTTCAAAAAAATTTATAAAATAGGTTATTCCCATGAGAAATAATAATAAAAACATACATCATTACTATTATATTTTCTCCTAATCTAGCATAAATATTTAATGAAAAAAAAAGATCATCTCATATAAAATAATAATTTTTTACCCAAATAATAATCTAAATATATCCTTATAAAATACCTCCCAAAAAATAATATATGATATTAAAACATATAAATAAACCAACCATTTTTCCCATTTACCCAAAATTTTTCACAAATTCACTTTTGAAAACAAACATTAATTTCACCTGAAAATAACACACTTTAGAAAAAAAATGAACATATATTTAATGAAAAATCAAAAATGTTGTGGGAACTCATTCCATGGATCACTATATTTACGGGTGAAATTGGAAAATCATATATATCTCTTTCCCATTAGGATCTATCTAAGTAAAATATATACCCTTTGGTGGGTGTGACATTCCAAGTGCAATGTCTAGCCAATCCACACCATGATAATGTAAAAAAGATAATAAATCATCAACTCTGTAATCTTTGGTTACAATGATATCAAATAATGAAGGTGAGAAAAAAATATAAAATGATCATTATAAAAATAAAAATATATACAAAAAGAATTAAAACCTATAACACCTTCAACACCAACTAAATAAAAAACCCATTTCACATCAATGAAAAATAATCAATAATATATCCCCCTCCATGGGGCCCAAATAAATAAATATTAATAATATTTTAAAAATGGGGATCGACATTGAGGCATGTCACAACATAAATAAAATTCATTTATTACTTGAAAACATGACTTACAAAATATATCTTTGGATTCCATGACATTTTACCATATAAAAAAATCATTTTACAAAAAATCATTTGAAACTATATAAAAATTAATCTTTCCTAATTAAAAATCCAAAAAAAACATCAGAAATAGCCTTGAATACCATAATAGTCATAAATTAATTAAAAATGTCGAGAAAGAAATTTATTTTTCAAAATAAAACAATTATAAACAAAAAGAAATCTCTTATAAAATTTAATTATTTTGGAATTCTTCATTAAAAAAATTAAATTAATTTAAAGGAATCACTTTTTCATTATCAAAAATATTTGGAATGTTGAGGAAAATTTGAAAAAGAAAAATTATAATCTTTTTTGATCCCTCATGGGTGACACATATATATATAATTTGGAATGAAAATAATTTTAAACATCTAACCATTTCATCGTATATAATTTTATATAATTGTACAGAAGTATTTACCTTCATCAAAGCATACACAAGTCGTAAAATGTTTCCTTTGATGAAGAGTGTTGTGCTGATATATTCCTGACCTTTATATGATCTATAATTATAAACCCCAAATTAAACCCAAAATTCATCTGACATAGAGATTAAGGTTTCCATTAGGAAGAGAAATCAAGGGGAAGGATTAAGGAAGGAGAAAAATAGAAGAATGAATAAAATAACCTTGAGTGATTACCTTAAATTTATGTAAAGGAGAAATTAACCAAGGTATAATTAAGATGAATATGGAAGAGGTACATGATATTTCTATAGGTCCTAAAATGTGCGAATGATGTGGTATAAAGTGGTTTAAAATAAAAAAAATGAGGAAGAAAATAATACAAATGAAAAAAATGATATACATGGAACCGCCACATCATAGTATCATTCACCATGATGTGGTTACCCTTCCTAGAACCACACTATAGAGAAACCAACATGAAATTTTGAATAATTATTCTAGTAAAACAATAACTGTGGTTTAGTTACGATCATGTCACATACATAACTTATTTTAAAGTTATTTTGTAATTTATTTTCCATTCATGCTTTGTTTCGGGGGTTTCCAAAGGTTTTATGAAGAATAAGTGAGTTTTCATGAAATGGGCCAAACCGTGAGCCCAATTGCAGATTTAAAAATAAATTTTGTTTCTTTTATAATTTTTTCATTTTTTAATATTTTTCACACATTAAAATTCCACAATATCCTCCCCTAATATATTAACACTACATTTAAATTTTGATCATTTATAAATCAATAATCATGGCGGATGTGGGTTTTTATTTGAGAATTGGGCCAACCCGAAAGCCCATTTTCTAGTTTTAAATTGTTTTTTAATGTTTTAATATATTTTTAATTATAATGAATTGTTCTGTGATTCTACCTCCGTATCGATCCTAAGAAGCCCATGCGTGCTCCCATTGCCTTTCCCCCTCTTTGGAGCTCGTTTCCATCGCGATTTAGTGCTGAAATGCTTAGGGTTTCTAAACTCGGGCATATTCGAGGTGGTAAGTTATTTCCACCATAACTCTCTCAATTATTACTCTTTTCCCCCATTAAAATTACTAAATTACCATCTAATTCTTTTTCTAATATCCATTAAATTTTTCTCCGTTTTAAAATTCAGATTCTGGTCGATTTTGGGTCGTTTTCTCCAGGATTGTTTTGGGTAAGTGATTCCTTCTTGGTTTCTTCCTTTTCCCATAGGGTTTCCTCTCTCTTTAATTATGTTCTAAAATTTCCTGAATTTAGGGTTCTAATATAGGGTATTATTTGGTGAATTTATTTGTAAAATATTGTGGTCTAGGTCTGAAATTAGCTTCCTTGTGGTGCGGCGGTGGTGCAGTTGATGTTTCGCACCATGTTTTGAGTGATTTGACACTTCTAGTAGGTTATTCCATGTGTAAACAATTCTAGATGAGTTATTTTTCTTGAATTACTTATTATTAATGTTCCTAATATTCTTTTTGTGGTGCTAAAAGTGTTTTCATTGAATTTGGTTAAGCATTTGTTTTTATAGTTCCATTTTAGCTTAGAATTGGGTGCTTTTCATGTGCAACCCTTTGGGTATTGTTTGGGTGTGTATTATAACATATGAAATTGGTTTAATAAAACTTGTTTGGGATGAAAATTATTATTTGGAAGGGTATTTGTGTGACATTATGTTTTAAAGAGGGTTTTGTTATTGGTTTATGGTGTAAAACCATATTGTACTTCTTGAAAGTGATTTTGCAAAATGTGCTTTTTATGTGGATCATTTGTGGTATTGTTTGAGGTGTTTGTATAACACTTGGGGGTAGTTTAATAAATGTTTTTGGGGTGGACAATTCTGTTTTGAATTTTTATTGGTGTGATTTTGTCCGTTAAATACGGTTTTGAAATGGGTTTTATGTGAAAAGATTTGGTACACTCTTTAGAATTGTTTTTATTAATGTTTTGAATGGTTTAAGGATTTATGTAAGAGGTGAAACCATATTGTAAAAATGTTTTGGATTGTTTAAAAATTTAAATTTACCTTTTCAAATGTAAATAGGTCTTTCATGTTATGTGTATCCTCTTGGAAATGATTAATAAAAATGTTTAATGGATTTAGTGAAATGTGAAAGAGGTTTGAATGTGATGTAAGCTTTTTGTGTGAGTGTGATGTGAAAAAAAGGATTTTCTTTATCAAAAGGGTTTTATGAAACATGTGAGTGGGCTGTTATGTGATTTTTCAAATATTTTTAGGTACATTATAAAATTGTTAAAGGATGTGTTGAATTGTGAAAGTTATGCAAAAAGTATGTGGGCTATTTTGGAGTGAGTTTGATTTCAAAATACATTTCAATGAAAAGCGGAATGTGTGACTTGTGTGATGTACATGGGTCTGTTTAGTTAATGTGTTAGGTGGAAGTGATATGTTCACGTGAAAACTATATTTCTTATCTTGTTGAACTTGTTTGATAACAAAGGGAAAACCCAGGTATCTAGGTGGGTGGACATGTACTAGTATGCTAGTGAATCCGTGGGGTTTGGCCTCAGTTTCACTTAGCAAGATTAATGCTTAAAACTCTAAAAAAACTATGATGATGATGATTTGGGACCACTAGGTTATGGGTATGTTCCCTACTAGTGGCTCATGCACAAGAACGAATATTTTTTTCTTGATAGTCTCACCGAGATACAAGGTACCTGGGACCCACAGCTAGCTAGTGCCAAGTGGTTATTTCCTATTGCTTCTGCTCATTAGAACCTGTATATTTACCATAGGCATACAATATATTTGGAATTAAAAATTCAGTAGAATTTGAAATTATTTTAAAAGTGTTTATTCTTTAAATTATACCACATGAAAATGGATTTTTTTAGTTGAATCTTTTAGAAATTGTAACTAGAAATTACATGTTTTTGAAAACTTGCATGCTTTTCTTCTTTGAATGATTTTCCCATGGAATCTCTTAGTGGTGGTATCCTACTGGGCATTGGCTCACACCCTACTTACACCCTTGGGTGTAAGTAGACTTGGTTATTTTTGTTGTCGCAGGTTCGGGTACAACTTTTGTGTTAGCAGTTCGGTTTTTTAGCGGTCCATCATGATACGGTGTTGTGGATATGGATTGAGGGCAGTGCCTCTCGCAATGTAGAGGTTCTTGGGCTATCCATTTGGGGTTTCATCAGTTTTTATAGTCTTCAATAGTTGTTTTAAATTATGTAATTCAGTTCTAAAATTTTTTAAAAGATGTTTTTGTTTGAAGAATCCAGATTTTTTTTATTGGATTCGTTCGTTGTTTTATTTTTATAAACTTGGGTAAAAATTTCCCATATTTCATTTTCTATTACCCGGGTACATGTTCCAGCCCATGGGGATCAGAAACGCCCTTCGGGACTTGTGACGGGCTGGGTTTGGTGCCGGTTTTGGCGGCGACCAGATTTGATTCGTGACAAAATGGTATCGAAGGAGGTTCACTCTCTTTGGGTTATGTTATTTGGGGAACAGTCAGGATAGTTTGGAGTTAGGATTGTTGGGACATGGAATTTTGGTTAAGATTAGTGTGGATGATCACCACACCTCGTGATGGGATTCAAGTATCCAGGGGAAGTCAGGACCTTTCGGAGTCCTTTGGTTTTCGTGGTTTAATGATGATTAGGGGAAATGAGAAGAGAGTGGGGTTAATGGTCTCAGTAAGCTCACAGGGCCTGGAAAGCCATATGGAGGTGAGGATATTCCCTAAAACACTCTCTGTGATAGAGAAGTGATTGGAATATGGCCACCAACCATATGTCCAAGTCACCCACTGATACTAGTTTCCTCTCACATTGTCTTGTGTTCTTTAGTTTTGAAGTCTTGGAACTTTGGTTTTAATGTGACTTGTTCTTAAGAAGTGTAATGTCTTTGTGAAATGATTTTAAAATAAATATGGAATGGTATGATTTATGAAATTTTGGAACTGAATATTCATAATTATTTTGAAATGGAAGATGGTGTGATAACACCTCTTTTGAAGGCATAAACTATATTGATGTTGGTTTTGAAAAAGTGTTTCCAATAGAATTTCCTAAACAATCATAGGGTGTTTTAATGGGATGAGATGTTATGAAATTTATGTGAATAAAATGAAACTGAGTTCTTTTATAAAATGTTGTGTCTTTCTGAAAATTTTAGTAATATTTGAATTGGGATTTGAAATATCATGGTTAGCGGTTTTGAGAAAAAGAATGTGTTGGATTACCATTTTGGTTTTGAAGAGTGGAATGAATCTTTGTTTTATCCTTTTGGTATTTCTATGAGCGACCACATGCATGGGGTTATAAGGGATGATGTATGGTCTATGGAATGACTGGATGAGTGTCGGGATGGATATGAGGAGGGTGCCCGGTGTGGCATGAAAACTTGCATGTGTGAGGCCCATGGGGTACCATTGGTCGATACTCTTACCGTTGAACCGATTTTTTTCAAAAAATTGGTTTTAAAGAAAAACATGAAGTCTTGATGAATAGTTTGGGATGGTTTTTATTATGGGTTTTTGAGAATTTTTTATTTGTGGGATGCTTTTTTTATTGCAATAACCCCTCTAATTTTTACTAGGTTTTGGTTTTATTTTTGTTCAGTAAGCTGGGTAGCAGGACCGGTTAGTAGTCTCCTATGAGATATGTTTCGGGACACCTTTATGGTAGATACCTTCATGTGTTTGGATCTGGTTTATGGTTTTTTTGACCAATGGACCATCTTGGTTGGGCCCTTGGGTTCTCCTGTTGGATAAGGTACACCCCAATTTAGGGTTAGTGCACAACTAAAGTGAAACTCATATTTTTTCATTTTTGGAAAATCCTCCAGTTGATCAATCTAAGGAATCTTTTCTTGAGCTTTGTATAATGATTCTACACCATTTACATTCTTGGTTTTTTTTCAGATCCTATTGTTGTGGAAGAGTTCTCTTGGTTAGTTGAAAGAGACCTTAGTTTCTTAAGCTACATGATTTGTCGAAGGTGTAAGTTGTCTGGGGTTGTCAGTATGGATAATGTCTAAGAGGGCCTTTGAGTCCATCATAGTCTCTTCGAAGAAAGAGTTCACAATAAGCTGCCAGTGTGGGAAATCTGGTCACTAGAAGATATTGTGGCCACTTTCTATAATTTTGTGTTTTATGGGGATGTTGTATAATGTCCCTCTCCATGAATTGTTTATATCAGTCGAAATGGTCATGTTCGGTGATCCCTTATGATGTCATGTGCTCGATTGACCGTATTGGTGAAAGTAGTGAAATCCTCTGAGATTCCCTATTATGTTGGGCAAATGTATCCCTTGTAAAAACGTCAAGATAATCCATTTTAGAGGAATGTGAGTGTAGGTGTTCTTTACTTCTATTGTTTCTCACCTGAAGAAATAAGGTGTGATGTGTGGGTATCTTCTTGGCCCTTGTTTCAGTGAAATATCGGGATATGGTAAAGTGAGTTTGGAATGTGTTATTTCTGGAAAACATATCGGGGATTGCGGTGTAGTTTTTTGTGGCACTGAAAAAAGAAGTGTCATTCAGTGGGATTCCAAAGACTAACTGCGAGGCCGAAGATGCTTCAATCATTTGTGCTCCAGCCATAGGTCTCAGAGAGAAGCTGGATGGTAGTCAATGGAAATCACAAGGTCATTTAAACCCTTGTACAAATTCTTATCCTAAATATGAATGATAGGAAGATTTTATACCTCTGTTATCATTATCTTTCTTCTGTTGTTCACATTTGGTGCAAATAGGTGGAGGGCCTTGTACCCATGTCATCACCCAATTTCATTCCCTCCCCCTTTGGTTTCCATTGAGCCTTTGGAGAATGGTTCGAAATTTGTCTAGAAAGGATGAGCACATGGATTGTGAACGATTAAGAGTGAATGTGTTCCTGGAATCCATGTGGGAAGTTGATCTGCACAGTTAGTTAACAGTTTCACAAACTGTGCAGACTAACCATGTGACCTTCCCAAATCTTGAAATTTTTGGGTTTTTCTGTGTCGGCTCGTGATGGTCGGTTAAGATGGTTGGTTCTTATGGTGGGGAGAACCACTATGAGTCTCATGTATGTTAGTTCAGAAATTTTGAATTGAAGTCTACCCTATGTACCAGGGAGCCCATTCATGCCTCCCCTTATTAGTGTCATCATTCTATCTCGGGAAAAAAATATTGGTTGTCTATTATAGTGGGGAGCATATTAGGGTCCCCCCATACCAGTAACTTAGATTTATCCATGGTCTTGGATTGGTGTAGATAGTATCGTTTGGAGCTATCTAGCTACCAACATCTTCCTTGAGTAAACGTGGGGACTGGATAGCACCCAATGGTTTAGTTAAAGTAAGGTAAGTAAAACTTTATTCAAATTTGTTGTTTGTTTGGGTGAATTGCTTGAGTCTTGTTCGGATAGTGTTTGAAGAATATTCTTTTGGGATATTGTATGAATGTGATAGATCCTTTCAAAAAAGTAGTGTATGTTTTGGTTGTGAGAGTAATCCTTCCTTATTTGATCACTGGAGGTGTTTTGGCCTTTGGGGGTGAAACCTGGCACGAGAGTACCTATTTGTTTGTAAGGGGGGGTTTGGTTGTTTCTTTAACCTTGCTATGACTTTCTGGGGCGTAAAGTTTTCTAGGTGGGTAGAATTTTCACATTAATAACTTATTTTATAGTTATTTTTTAATTTATTTCCCATTCATGAGTTGTTTCGGGGGTTTCCAAAGGTTTTATTAAGAATATGTGAGTTTTCATGAAATGGGCCAAACTGTGAGCCCAATTACAGATTTAAAAATAAATTTTGTTTCTTTTATATTTTTTTTCATTTTGTAATATTTTTCACTCATTCCGACTCCTAACTTTCCTCCCTAATATATTAACACGACATTTAAATTTGGAGCATTTATAAATCCATAATCATGGGGGATGTGTGTTTTTATTTTAGAATTGGGCCAACCCGAAATCCCATTTTCCAGTTTTAAATTGTTTTTTAATGTTTTAATATATTATTAATTATAATAACTTTTTTGGTGATACCACCTCCCTCGCGACCCTAAGAAGCCCAGGTGAGCTCCCATTGCCTGTCCCCCTCTTTGGAGTTCGTTTCCATTGCGATTGAGTGCTGAAGTGCTTAGGGTTTCTAAAATCGGGAAGATTTGAGGAGGTGAGTTATTTCCATCATAACTCTCTCAATTATTACTCTTTTTCCACCATTATAATTCTTACATGACCTTCTCATTCTTGTTATAATATCCATTAAATTATTTTCTACTTTAAAATTCAAATTATGGTCGATTTTGGGTTGTTTTCTTCAAGATTGTTTTGGGTAAGTGATTTCTTCTTGGTTTCTTCCTTTTCCCTTAGGGTTTCCTCTCTCTTTCATTATGTTCTAAAATTTCCAGAAGTTAGGGTTCTAATATAGGGTTTTCTTTGGTGATTTTATTTGTAAAATATTTTGGTCTAGGTCTGGATTAAGCTTCTGTGTGGTGCAGCGGTGGTGCGGTTGATGTTTCGCACCAAGTTTTGAGGGATTTGACACTTCCTGTAGGTGATTCCATGTGTAATCATTTATAGATGAGTTAGTTTGCTAGAATTACTTATTATGCATGTTCCTAATATGTTTTGTGTTGTTTGAAAAGTGTTTATGTTGAATTTGGGTAATCATTTAGTTTTATAGTTCCATTTTAGCTTAGAATTGGGTGTTTTTCATGTGCAACCCTTTGGGTATTGTATGGGTGTGTATTATAACATAAGAAATTGGATTAATAAATATTTATTGGGCTGATAATTATGATTTGGAATGGTATTGGTGTGCCATTATGTTTTAAAGAAGGTTTTTTTATTGGTTTAAGGTGTAAAACCAAATTGTACTTCTTGAAAGTGATTTTGAAAAATGGGCTATTCATGTGGATCTTTTGTGGTATTGTTTGAGGTTTTTGTATAACACTTGGGGGTAGTTTAATAAATGTTTTTGGGGATGCCAATTCTGTTTTGAATTTTTATTGGTGTGATTTTATCCTTGAAATATGGTTTTGAAATGGGTTTTATGTGAAAATCTTTGGTATACTCTTTAGAATTGTTTTATGAAAGTTTTGAATGGTTTAAGGATTTATGTAAGAGGTGAAACCGTATTGGAAAACTATTTTGGATTGTTTATACGTTCAAATGAAACATTTAAAATGTAAATAGGTATGTCATGTTATGTGTATCCTCTTGGAAATGATTAATAAAAATGTTTTATGGATTTAGTGAAATGTGAAAGAGTTTTGAACGTGATGTAGGCTTTTTGTGTGAGTGCGATGTGAAAAAAGGGATTTTTTTATAAAAGGGTTTTATAAAACATGTGAGTGGGATGTTATATGATGTTTAGAATATTTGTGGGTAATTTATAAAATTGTTAAAGGATGTGTTGAATTGTGAAATTTATGCAAAATGTATGGGGGCTATTTTGGTGTGAGTTTGATTTCAAAATGCATTTCAATGAAAATTGTAATTTGTGACTTGTGTGATGTACATGTGGCTGTTTGGTTAATGTGTGAGTTGGAAGGGATATTTTTAGGTGAAAACTATATTTCTTGGCTTGTTGAACTTGTTTGAGCACAAAGGGAAAACCCGGGTATCTAGGTGGGTGGACGTGTACTAGTATGCTAGTGAATCTGTGGGGTTTGGCCTCAGTTTCACTTAACATGATTGACGCATAAAACTATAACTGAACTATGATGATGATGATTGGGTACCACTAGGTTATGGGTATGTTCCCCACTAGTGGCTCGTGCATGAGAATAGATATTTTTTTGTTGATACTCTCACCATAATACGAGGTACCTGGGACCCACAGCTAGGTAGTGCCTAGGGGTTATTTCCTATTTCTTGTGCTCTTTAGATCCTTTATACTTACCATCGGTATACAGTATATTTGGAAGTAAGAATTCAGTAGCTTTTGAATTAATTTTAAAAGTGTTGATTCTTTAAATTAGCCCACTTGAAAATGGATTTTTTTAGTTGCATCTTTTAGAAATTGTAGCTGGAAATTACATGTTTTTAAAAAAATACATGATTTCATCTTTGAATGTTTGTCACATTAAATCTCATAGTGGTCATATCCTACTGGGCATTTTCTCACACCCCACTTACACCCTTGGGTGTAAGTAGACTTGGTTATTTTTGTTTCCGCAGTTTTGGGTACAACTTTTGTACCAATAGTTTGGGTTTTTAGCGGTCCATCATGATACGGTGTTGTGGATATGGATTGAGGGAGGTTCCTCTCGCCATGTAGAGGTTCTTGGGCTATACATTGTGGGTTTATTCAGTTGTTATAGTCTTCTGTAGTTGTTTTAAATTATGTAATTCAGTTCTGAAATTTTGTAAAAGATGGTTTTGTTTGAAAAATCCAGATTTGTTTTATTGGATTCGTTCATTGTTTTATGTTTATAAACATGGGTAAATCATTCCCAAATTGAATTTTCTATTACCCGGGAACTTCTGCCAGCCTGTGGGGATCGAGAATGCCCTTCGAGACTTGTGGCAGGCTGGGTTTGGTGCCGGTTTTGGCAGTAGCCAGATTCCGTTCGTGACAAAATGGTATCAAAGGTGGTTCGCTCTCTTTGGGATATGTTATTTAGGGAATAGTCGGGAGAGTATAGAGTTAGGATTGTCGAGACATGGAATTTGGGTTATGAGTAGTGTGGCTGATCACCACACCTCATGACGGGATTCAAGTATCTAGGGGAAGTCGAGACCTTTCAGAGTCCTTTGGTTTTCTTGGTTTAATAATGATTTGGGGAAATGAGAAGAGAGTTGGGTTAGTGGTCTCAGTATGCTCACAGGGCCTAGCATGCCATGTTGAGCGGAGGATATTCCCTAGAACACTCTCTGTGACAGTGAAGTGATTGGAATATGGCCTCCAACCATATTTCCAAGTCTCCCACTGAAACTAGTTTCCTCTCACATTGTCTTGTGTTCATTAGTTTTGAAATCTTACAACTTTGGTTTTAAAGTGACTTGGTTTTAAGAAGTGTAATGTTTTTGTGAAATGATTTTAAAATAAATAAGGAATGGTATGATTTATGAAATTTTGGAACTGAAAATTCAGAATTATTTTGAAATGGAAAATTGTGTGATTACTCCTCTTTGGAAGGCAGAAACTGTATTGAAGTTGGTTTTGAAAAAGTATTTCCAATAGAATTTTCTAAACAATCATAGGGTGTTTAAATGGGATGAGATGTTATGAAATTTATGTGAATAACATGAAAGTGAATTCTTTTATAAAAGGTTGTGTATTTCAGAAAATTTTAGTAATTTTTGAATTGGGATTTGAAATCTCATGGTTAGTGGTTTTGGGAAAAAGGATGTGTTGGATTACAGTTTTGGTTTTGAAAAGTGGAATGAATATTTGTTTTATCCTTTGGTATTTCCATGAGCGAACTCATGCATAGGGTTATATGGGATGATGTACGGCTGAGGGAACGACTGGAAGAGTGCAGGGACGGAAATGAGGAGGGTGCCCGGTGTGGCACAAAAACATGCATGTGTGGGGCCCATGGCGTACCATTGGTCGATCCTCTTACCGGTGAACCGTTTTTTTTCATAGAAATTATTTTAAAGAAAAACATGATTTATTGATGAATAGTTTGGGATGGTTTGTATTATAGGTTTTTGAAAATAGTGTTTTTGTGGGATATTTTTTTAGTCCAATAACCCCTCAAATTTGAACTGTGTTTTTGGTTTACGTTTCGTCAGTAAGCTGGGTAGAAGGACGGGTTAGTAGTATCCTATGAGATATGTTTCGGGACACCATTATGGTGGTTACCTTCATGAGTTTGGGTCTGGTTTATGGTTTTTTACTACTCGACCATCTTGTTTGGGACCTTGGGTTCTCCCGTTGGATAAGGTATGCCCCCATTTAGGGTTAGTTCACAACTGACGTGAAACTCGGATTATTTCGTCGTTGTAAAATCCTCCAGTTGATCAATGTAAGGAATCTTTTATTGAGATTTGTAGAATGAGTCTACACCATTTACATTCTTGGTTTTTTTATCCTCTTGTTGTGGAAGAGTACTTGTGGATGGTTGAAAGAGACATTAGTTTCTTAAGATACCTGATTCATCGAAGGAGGATGTTGTCTTGGGTTGTCAGTATGGATAGTGTGTAAGAGGGCCTCTAAGTCCTTCACAGTCTCTTCGAAGAAAGTGTTCACAATAAATTACCAGTGTGGGAAATCTGGTCAAGAAAAGATATTGTGGCCACTTTCTAGAATTTTGTGTTTTTTGGGGATGTTGTATAATGTCCCTCTACATGCATTGTTTATATCAGTCACAATTTTCATGTTCGGTGATGCCTTATGATGTCATGTGCTTGATTGACCGTATAGGTGAAAGTAGTGAAATCCTCTGAGAGTCCCTATTATGTTGGACGAATGTCACCCATGTGAAAACATCAAAATCATCCATTTTAGAGGAAGGTGAGTGTAGGTGTTCTTTACTTATATTGTTTCTCGCCTGAAGAAACAAGGTGTGATGTGTGGGCATCTTCTTAGCCCTTGTTTCATTGAAATATTGGGATACGGTAAAGTGTGTTTGGAATATGTTATGTCTGGAAAAATTATCGGGGATTTCAATGTAGTTTTTACTGGAACCGAATGAAGATTTCTCATTCAGTGGGATTCCAAAGATTAACTGTGAGGCTGAAGATTCTTCAATCATTTGAGATCCAGCCATAGGTCTCAGAGATAAGCTTGATCGTAGTCAAGGGAAATCCCAGGGTCATTTAAAAACTTGTACAAATTCTTATCCTAAATATGAATGATAACAGGAGTTTAAACCTCTAGTATCATCATATTTCTTCTGTTTTTCATGTTTGGTGGAAATAGGTGGAGGGCCTTGTACCCATGTCATCGCCCAATGTCATCCCTCCCCGTTTGGTTTCCATTGAGTATTTGGAGAATGGTTGGAAATTTGGCTAGATAGGCTGATCACTTGGTTTGTGAATGATTAAGAGTGAATGTCTGCCTGGAATCCATGTGGGAAGATTGATCAGCGCAGTTATATCATAGTTTCACAAACTGTGCGGACTAACCATGTGACCTTATCAAAATTAAATTTTTTTGGGTTTTTCTGTGTCGGCCCATGCCGGTCGGTTAAGATGGATGGTTCTTATGGTGGGGAGAACCACTTTGATTCTCATGTATGTTTAATTGGAAATTTTTTATGGAATTCTACCCTATGTACTAGGGAGTCCGTTTAGGCCACCCCCTATTAGTGTCTGGATTCTATCTCGAAAAAAAAATTATTGGTTGTATATTATGGTGGGGAGAAAATTCGTGTCCCCACGTACCAGTAACATGGATTTATCCATGGTCTTGGATTGGTGTAGATAGTATCATTCGGAGCTATCTAGCAACCAAAAACATCCTTGAGTAAATGTGGGGACTGTAGAGCGCCCAATGGTTTAAATAAAGTACGGTAGGTGTAACCTTATTCAATGTTGTTGTTCGTTTGGGTGAATTACTTGAGTCTTGTTCGGATAGTGTTTGACAAATTTTATTTTGGGATAAAGTATGAATGTGATATATCCTTTCAATAAAGTGGTGTATGTTCTTTTGTGAGATTAATCCTTCCTTAATTGATCACTGGAGGTGTTTTGGCCTTTGGGGGTGAAACTTGGCACGAGATTACCTATTGGTTTCTCAGTGGGGTTTGGTTGTTGCTTTGACCTTGCTGTGACTTTCCGGGGCAGAAAGTTTTCAAGGTGGTTAAAATTGTCACATACATAACTTATTTTAAAGGTATTTTTTAATTTATTTTCCATTCATTCTTTGTTTTGGGGGTTTCCAATGGTTTTATGATGAATAAGTGATTTTTCATGAAATGGGCCAAACGGTGAGCCCAATTCGAGATTTAAAAAAAATATTGATTATTTTATAATTTTTTCATTTTTTAATATTTTTCACACATTCAAACTCCTAAATTTCCTCCCCTAACATATTAAAAACACGGTTAAATATAGAGAATTTATAAATCCATAATCATGGGGGATGTGGGTTTTTATTTGAGAATTGGGCCAACATGAAAGCCCATTTTCCATTTTTAAATTGTTTTTTTAATGTTTTAATATATTATTAATTATAATGAATTATTTGGTGATTCTATGTCCCTCTCGACCCTAAGAACCCCAGCCGTTCTCCCATTGCCTTCCCCCCTCTTTGGAGCTCATTTCCATCGCAATTGAGTGCTGAAATGCTTAGGGTTTCTAAAATTGGGCAGATTTGAGGAGGTAAGTTATTTCCATCAAAACTCTCTCAATTCATACTCGTTTTCCCCCATTTCAATTCTTACATGACCTTATAATTATATTTCTAATATCCATTAAATTTTTATCTATTTTAAAATTCATATTCTGGTAGATTTTGGGTCGATTGTTTCAGGATTGTTTTGGGTAAGTGATTCCTTCTTGGTTTCTTCCTTTTCCCTTAGGGTTTCCTCTCTCTTTCATTATGTTCTAAAATTTCCAGAAGTTAGGGTTATAATATAGGGTTTAATTTGGTGAATATATTTGTAAAATATTGTGGTCTAGGTCTGGATTTAGCTTCCTTGTGGTGCGGCGGTGGTGAAGTTGATGTTTCGCACCATGTTTTGAGGGATTTGACACTACCGGTAGGTGATTCCATGTATAATAATTTCTAGATGAGTTATTTTTCTTGAATTAATTATTATGAATTTTCCTAATATTCTATGTGTGGTGCAAAAAGAATTTACGTGGAATTTGGTTAAGAATTTATTTTTATAGTTCCATTTTAGCTTAGAATTGGGTGTTTTTCATATGCAACCCTTTGGGTATTGTTTGGGTGTGTATTATAACATATGAAATTGGTTAAATAAATCTTGTTTGGGCTGAAAATTATGATTTGGTAGGGTATTGGTGTGCCATTATGTTTTTAAGAGGGTTTTGTTATTGGTTTAATGTGTAAAACCATATTGTACTTCTTGAAAGTGATTTTGAAAAATGTTCTTTTCATGTGGATATTTTGTGGTATTGTTTGAGGTGTTTTTATAACACTTGGGGTAGTTTAATAAATGTTTTTGGGGCTTCCAATTCTGTTTTGAATTTTTATTGGTGTGATTTTGTCCTGGAAATATGGTTTTGAAATGGGTTTTATGTGAAAAGATTTTGTACACTCTTTAGAATTGTTTTTGGAATGTTTTGAATGGTTTAAGGATTTATGTAAGAAGTGAAACCATATTGTAAAACTGTTTTGGATTTTTTATACTTTCAAATGGACCATTTCAAATATGAATAGTTCTGTCATGTTATGTGTATCCTCTTGGAAATGATTAATAAAAATGTTTAATGGATTTAGTGAAATGTGAAAGAGGTTTGAACGTGATGTAGGCTTTTTGTGTGAGTGCGATGTGAAAAAATGGATTTTGTTTATAAAAAGGGTTTTATGAAACATGTGAGTAGGATTTTATGTGATGTTTAGAATATTTTTATGGACTTTATAAAATTGTTAAAGGATGTGTTGAATTGTGAAAGTTATGCAAAAAGTATGTGGGCTATTTTGGTGTGAGTTTGATTTCAAAATACATTTCAAGGAAACGTAGAATTTGTGACTTGTGTGATGTACATGGGGATGTTTGGTTAATGTGTGATGTGGAATTGATATTTTCACGTGAAAACTATATTTCTTGGCTTGTTGAACTTGTTTGGGCACAAAGAGAAAACTCGGGTATCTAGGTGGGTGGATGTGTACTGGTATGCTACTGAATCTATGGGGTTTGGCATTAGTTTCACTTAGAATGATTGATGCTTACAACTCTGACTAAAATATGATGATGATGATTGGGGACCACTAGGTTATGGGTATGTTCCCTACTAGTGGCTCATGCACGAGAACGGATATTTTTTTTTTGATACTCTCACCGAGATACGAGGTACCTGGGAACCACACCTAGCTAGTTCCTAGGGGTTATTTTCTATTTCTTGTGCTCTTTAGATCCTTTATACTTACCATTGGAATATGATATATTTGGTAGTCAAAATTCAGTTTCTTTTAAATTTATTTTAAAAGTGTTGATTCTTTAAAATAGCCCACTTGAAAATGGATTTTTTTAGTTGCATCTTTTAGAAATTGTAACTAGAAATTTCACGTTTTTGAAAACATCCATGTTTTTCATCTTTCAATGTTTGTCCCATGGAATATATTAGTGGTGGTATCCTACTGGGAATTGGATCACACCCTACATACACCCTTTGGTGTAATTAGACTTGGTTATTTTTGTTGTCGCAGGATTGTGTACAACTTTTGTGCCAACAGTTCGGGTTTTTAGCGGTCCATACTAATACGGTGTTATGGATATGGCTTGAGGGAGGTGTCTCTGGCCATGTTGAGGCTATTGGGATATCCCTTGTGGATTTCCTTAGTTGTTATAGTCTTCTAGAATTGTTGAAAATTATGTAATTCAGTTCTGAAATTTTGTAAAAGATGGTTTTGTTTGAAAAAAAAAGATTTTTTTTATTGGATTCATTGGTTGTTTTATGTTTATAAACTTGGGAAAATCATTCCCAAATTTCATTTTCTATTACCCGGGCACTTCTTCCAGCCCGTGGGGATCAGGAAAGCCCTTCGGGATTTGTCACGGGCTGCGTTTGGTGCAGATTTTGGTGGCAACCAGATTCGGTTCGTGACACATCCTATGGTGTATAATACCTAGATTTGGAAATGCTGAACTCCATTGAACCTAACCATCGTGGTTTGGCCATATAAATTGTGGTATGGATCCAGAAAATCATAAATATCCATATTTACAAGTCATTGGGAATCCATGTAATAGCCTATACCACCAACGAAATAATTTTCACTTCTAATAAAGCTCCACAACATATATGTCTCATTACCTTATAGTCACTCTACAACTAAAAATTTTAAAAAGTCAATTTTATTAGAGACAATATTATGTATTTAGAACAGGGTGTTTTCTGCTTCCACCTTGGACCAAAAAAATCTAATACATCATCAAACACTTGTAAAACACCATAAATGGATAAAAATACAAAGTAACTAAAAAATATAAGAATATAAAATACCATAGTGACATGAGTGTGTCTCAGTGTGAGTCCTCTATTTAGAAATTCATATTCTTCCTTATCAGATAATCTAGTTTGATGAGGAGTGGGGTCTCCATTGGGGGTTCATAAATCCATCAAATAATACATTTCTTAGAGAGATATGGGTACCCTACTATAGTAAGTGAGATGGATTGGGATTGGATTATCTGAGTAGCATAGATTCTTTGGTTTCTATGGTGTCAGACTTCTATCCATGGAGTTAGGTTCCCCCTCTCCTGATGTTCATTTCTCAATGATGATGTCTTTATTTGGGTGTGGTTCTTCTATCTATAGAGGTAGGTACTCCCTTTTCGTGAATTTAATTTCTCAATGATATATGGGTCCTTTATCATTTTTGTCTCACACCATCAATCAAATAAAATATTTAGGAAAGGCAGGGGTCCCCCATTTTTTTCTCTAAGCCATCTGGGATTATAAATCACTAATAAGTTAGGATAAGTTGTGGTTAATACTCCCTTGATGAAACAAAAATCATATACAATGTGTTGGTTCTACAATATGTATCTTGAATATTGATTAAAGTGTTGTATAGGATAAGGTGTAATACTCCCTAAAATGATTCATACCTCATCTAGGCGTGGGTTTCTTTAAACCCGGATTTTGGATTCCTTAGAAGGATAAATTATGAGCAGTCATTGGGCCATATGAACCCAAAGGAATCCATGAATTTAATCAATTTTTTATTTAAATATGGGTTATGGTATTTAGAATTGGTATGTTTTCTATTTTCATTTATCATCCCTCGATAATCCTGAGAAGTGACCCTTTATGGGTTAGATCTAAGATGACATGAACCTCCCAATGTCTTTGAGATGTCTTTTCATGTATCATGTTTGGATTATTTCCATTTTCAAGGTTCCCATTCTATTTGGGTATGAGGTAACACGTTTCTTTTAATTTCATTTCTAATTATAAAAGTTTTATTTATAGTAATTTTGTAATAAACATGAATGGTATTAATTCTCACACATGTTAAGTATGTGTAAGCAATACATGGATTGAAGGTATTCCTTTGTGATGTGGTGTCAGTGTGGCCAATTTAGTGTTTATTCATGGTTAGGATTCATGGATCATGGTAGTTCATAATGGTTGAAAAACAATTTAGATTAAAGATTGATTTGGGATTTCATATAGGGGGAGGAGTATTCCAGTGTCTCAAGCCTTTAATATTTTGATACCTTTCTAGAGGTATTCATATTGTGGTGTTTCCACGTGTATAGATGTGCTTATCATCTTAGGTTTCGTGCATTATTTGATGAAATTTAATTTTTTATATATTTATTCATGTTTTTACTGGTTATTTTTTGAATCATATATATGTGTCTATTATAGGTTTGTATGTGATAATTCATTTCATGTGTGTTATACCATTTGGGTGAAAATCACCAAGCCATAGTCTATTCAATGTGGTATTTGGGTGGTAGACTAAACAAAATTTTGGATCTTGTGGGGCATTAGAGGGTTGGTTCATGTCAGATTGGCATAATTGAAAAAAAGTATAAGGGATGGAGTTCAGAGTTATCCATAATTCTAGGACTTTTTTGGAAATTTAGGGAAGCAGGTTGATGGGGGTATTGAGTTCAATTATAACACTATAGAGATTAGTATCATTTTGGAGACTAATGTATCCTTTCTATAAGACTTTTAAAAATTGTTAGTTGTCTTAGAACTCTAAAACATCGACTAATGTCTACATGAATGTTAAAATATTAATCATATAGTGTTAAATTGTTGTTTATAATGTATTCCCCCTCTCAAATAATCTAGATATGATATAATACTTTTTAGTTCATCAAACAATTAAGGGTGAAACAAGTAGATAACCATCTTGTGTATAGAGGTAGGTTTGTGAAGAACATGTACCCATTGTTAGGCCTCATTCAAAAAATTTGTGAGTGTTGAAGTTCTGTATTGGATAATTTTTTTAAAATATCATTTCTCGGGGATATGAGGTTGTTTTATCCCCTTTTTCATAGTGGATACCTTCTCCAAATGTAACAACCATAATTTCTAAAGTAAGAACATTTTATTTATCGTATGCAACACCAAGAATGTAAGGGAATATAATACACTATAAATTTAAAATATATTTTCTATTGTATGTAAACTAAATCTATGATATATCTTTTCATTAATGTGATTCAGAGTTAGTTTATGTCGCATCTGACAAAAAATTTCTTCAAATGGTGTGTGTTACACGCAAGACTGATTTTTATCAAACAATGATATATTATTAAAATGTTATTTAACATAAAAACATATAACATAGCTGATAAATTTTTATTTATGAAAATGGTCAACTAATTTTTGAAAATCTACAGTTTAGACAATTATAAATTGATTTCATTTTTTAGAAATTAATTAGAATGAAATATAAAAACTAATTAAATATAAAGGAAAATATTATTATATTTATGTTTACAAAGAAAATTTACCCTAATAAATTAAATTAATTACAACGAATGAGTTATATAAATGTGATATTTATATTACATATTAAATCAAATATCTTTTATATAAATCATTTAGGTTCTATAATCATAAGATAAGAACAAGCCCAATTTTATTCATAAAATGCTATATTTTTTTACTAACCTTTGTTGGATAACCTATTTTAAATATTAATTTTTAGGCTTTTATTGGTTTAATATGTATATATAATCTTCTTTATCTAAATATAAACATCCAGAATTATGTTAGGGTTAATTTTTGATAATTTTCTATGAATTCTCATTTTGTTAGTGAATAGTTAAAATACAGAATTTTAATTCAAAACTGCAATTTTTTCTAATTTATTTATAGGGTTAAATTACATTTTTAAATTTTTTAATGTAAAATTATTAAAAATACAAATAAATTATTCATATTTAGATCATTGGGATCAAATTCAATCTGAAATATAATGTAAAAACTTATCAATCTTTAAGAAATTTTTTCCTTAAAACCCCACATTACCATCCCACCAACATGATAATTTTTAAATTAATTTATTCCACTTATGTTATTGGAATTTATAAAAATGGATCCCATATTTTAAATAATAATAATTTATATTTTCCAACAGTTCCAACTCGGTTTTCAACCAAAAAAATAGCGACAATGTTTAAAATTATTCACAATAATTAAGGTTAAATTAAGCATAATAAGAGAATAAACGATACCCATAAGGCCCAACACAATCTATACATTTTTCCCAGATCTATTTCAGGGACATGTATAGACCTTGTCCTTAGGTTTCTCAAATTGGTTCCATTATTGGATCCACTTTTATCCTGAAAAATATGGGAGTAATTCTTTTGTCAAAATATTTCAAGAGTGTCACTCCTCCTCCCCTATAAGAGAACACAACATATCCCCATTCCTAACACCTCTCAACCCACACAATATTATCCAGGAAGATCCCAAAACGATTCCAAAGATACAGTACCTCTACCGTGAATCCTCCCTTTTGGTTGTAAGCCTTCTATGGAATCCCATTGATATAAACCAAAAAGAGTTACCTGATTTTTAAGGTAATGCTTTCCAATGATCTCTTTTATTTCATTTATTTTTTCACCACCTCAAATCTTATTCTTCCATGTTCATATAAAAACTCCATTATCCTAAATATATTTATATTTTTTTAATACTAATGTTTCTACCTACACTCACACATTATTCCATCTAAAGGGAGATGAACATACTGTTTATATGGATGACGAACTACCGCCTTACAAAATGATGATTGTTCGTTATTCCTTTACCCCATCTCATGGTGGTCATTATGATGGAAACTATACTTATATATGATATATATTATATTTATAATATCATTATTCTTCTTTAATTATTTTATAATATATAACTCTATGCATTCCTTTTTTGTGTAAATATGATAAGATCACTTGTGGAATTGTGGACTACCGCCCCTCAATGTGATTTGATTCCATCAAACTAAACATAGAACGTATTGAGGAAATTTTTTTAATTCCCCAAAAGTACATGTAATTTTTTTAAAAAATTATATCAGATTATTTCAAAACATGAATCTAAGACAGAACATGATTTTGAGGCCTGGAGTGGCCGAAATGTTTTTCCAAAATATTTTAATGTTCATTTAAATAAATGTTCGAGTGGGTTTCTCTAACTTTTAAATTGATACTCAGATCCAAAATATGAGGGCACTATTTAAATCATAATGTCCGAATTTTCCTAGAAAGGAACTATCATCAACCGATAAGGGTTGACCGAAAAAGATTGTTTTATAATGTTTTGTGAAAAAAATTAAAATAATCATATAATGTTTATTTTATTCAAAAGATGTTTCACTACGACACAATGACAAGCTGAGTGTTTCATTCCATTAATGAAACAACATAATGACTCTTTAAATTAATCATAAAAAATGTTGTTTCCTAAATAAAATAGTGTAACTTGGTGATGACTTAGAATAAATAAAATGCTACAATGCTTTTCTCTCACTTAATGAGATGACGGGGTTGGAGAAACAGTTTTAGATTAGGAGATTCCTCTGTCAAGAAAGTAGCAAATTCTCTACAACGATGGACTCCAGTGAAATGGAAAGTGGCAATGACACCCTGGAAGAACGGACCTAGGACCATCGATCATAGAATTCCAATGGATTTGACTAGATTGTGAATCCCCATAGATGGATCACCATCAGCGAATTGCATTTCCTCAAAGAGAAGTTTCTCTTGGTAGGTGTTTACTTTCTAATTTTCTTTGCCCCATTCTTATTTCAAAAATAATGAACATGGATCAACCCATGAACAGGTTGATCCATTGGACAATTGTTCTTACGGGAGGGTGTTTTATCTCTAGGTTTTTGGTTTGGGGTTCGATTGTTGATTGAATACTAAACCTCATTCCCTTATTTAAAAAACTCTAATGTGATGGAATTTGGCCGAGAAGAAAAAGGCCCTAATTCATATGTCCTTTGGAGTTCCTCTGTTCTTTGTGGTTACACCTCCGCTTTAACGGTAGCGGGTGGTAGGTGCTGCATCGTAGTAGAGGTTGCGGTCGGATAGGGCCATGGGGGTGAAGCAGAGGGCACTAGCAATGAACCACCAGCTGGAGGGGACAGGTGTGTCCACCTAGCCACATCGGTGTAGTGACATGCACCGTCCGATCCATGGCACTCTGGCACATGGTTCCGCAAGGACCACATGTGCTCGATCCTGATTCCCAACGGGCGTTCAGGATGGAGGAGACATGCCCACCGTGTGAGCAGGGATTTGGGGGGGGGGGGTGAATCGGTTCATTGGGTGGCCCAGGAAGGTGGGACAAAACCAGGCCAATAGGGGGACTGGTCTAGGAAAGAACCATCCCACCTATCGCGATCCTAGCCAAATGAACAGGTTCGTTAGGTGAACCGATGAGCTGGACCCATGGATGATCTAGACTGCGTCTAGCAATGCCCAATGGGCCTGACCTAGTGGATAGGTTGGACCAGCCCAGACCGTACCCAATCTAGGTCGGGTCGGCTTAGTCGAACCGAGCTGGGTTATGCCCAACCACTAGCCTGGGTGGGCCGGGTCAGTCCGAAGAGGTTGGATCAGGCCTAGACACAACTGGCCACTGTTTACTAAATCAACAATATCTTTCATATAGGTCAACTGATTGGAGATATGTTTATGGAATTGGAACCCTCCCGATGAGTCAATTATTTTGGAATAATCTGAGGAGACTTTAATAGATGTTGAAATATGATGACTGGCTTGAAGAGTAGATTCTACATGGATCAATCAAACTATGTGCAAGAATCATGCAGCTGGCGAAGACCTAAAGACTGGTGACGAGTAGGTATAAATGATCCTTTATTCCTAGATGATAAGAGTCACTTTGTGGAAAAGCTACAATATACCCTATGTGCATCAACTAAAAGAGACCATGTATGGATCAACTATAAGTGACCATGTGTGGATTAGCTACAAGTGACCCTGTGTGGATCAGCTATAAGCGGCCTATTGTGGACCAGCTATGATTTCCTAAGAGGGAAGAGGCTTTATGTGACCCGATAGACCCACAGTAGGGAGGGGCTCTATGAAACCCAGTATACCCACAGTACTCATCATGGATGAGTACCATAGTAGTCCAAGGTGTTCAATGTAAGACTGATAGTTTTGATTTTCATACAATTTATTTTACCTAAGTGAGCTAGAAGTACCTTGTGTATCAGGTCGCTAGGTGGCCCGAGATACCTGGATATAACCAAGCCATTGGGCAGCCTGGTCTATTAATGAATGGTCCCACATGTTGCGACCGGGGCTGAATGGAACTGGGTCATTGGGCAACCTGATGAGCTAGACCCACAACTGAACCCGGATGGGTCCAGCGAGGCCCGATGGGCCTGTCCCAATGGCTAGGTCAAAGTATCCCACTCCATACTGAAACTTAGTCCGGTCAGTTTGGTCTAACTGAGCCATGTCATGAAGACCCCCGACCCGGGTGGGCCTAGTTGGTCAGACCTGGTTGGATCAGGCCTAGACACAATCGACCCTTGTTTACTAAAACACCGATATATTTCAGACCAAGCACCTGATTGGTGATCTATTTACGACATTGGAACCCTCCCGAAGAGTCGATTCATTTGGAATGCTCTGAGGAGACTTTAATGGATGTTGAAATATGATGAATGGATTGAGGAGTGGATTCAACAAGAATCAAGCACACAATGTGCAGGAATACTGCAGCTAGATGAGACCTGAAGACTACTAATGACTAGGTCTAAATGACCCAGTAATCCTATATGATATGAATTCGTGTGTGGACTAGCTATAAGATACCATGTGTGGATAAACTACAAGAGACTGTGTATGGATCAGCTACAAGAGACCGTGTCTTGATCAGCTACAAGAGACCCTATCTAGATCAGCTGTAAGCGGCCCTGTGTGGACTAGCTATGATTGCCTAAGTGGGAAGATTCTCTATGTGACCCAACATGCCCACTGTGGGGAGCAGCTCTGTGTAACCCAGTAGACCCATATTACTCATCAGGGATGAGTACCTTAGTAGTCCAAGGTGTTTAGAGTACGACTGGATGTTTTTATTTCCATAAACTAGATTATTACTAAGTGAGCTGAAATTACCTTATGTATACTTTTATTCATGGAATTTCCCTTGTGTTTTGGGATCCCTAATGAGTATTTTGTTACTCACCCATGCACGGTCTTCGCCGTCACGTGTTGTGTCTAGTGAAGATGGTGGGTGCTTCGATAGAGACCTTGGTAGCTTGGGACTAGGTGGTTCCTAGTGATATATGACTATTAGGACATATTCCAATGCATAAAGCATCCACTACTTGCCTACCCTTTAGGTGGGTTCTTTGGAAGACACCTTATAGATATCTTTTGTACTTTATTTATTTCAGTTTTTCTTTTTTTGGGTTTTTATTATATCTTATTTTACTTATAGTTTGTACCTTTAATCAATGGTTCTTTACTAGAATGCATGTTTTTCTTTCTAGATGTTTTGGATGTGGTTTTGTGTGTGTTCGAATGTACATGTACTGTGGAATATTCTTCCCACTACTGGGATAATTCCTTCATTGATAGATGCCAGTGCTGACCATTAAATGGTGGTATTGGGGTGGTCATGTTACAGACCCTAGGGGATGGGTTGTGATAAAGTGGTATCAAAATATTTTGGTTCATCCTCAAATACTGGGAGCCTAAAGTTTTATTTTGAAGAAAAAATATGATGTTTTTTGAGCTCATATTTCCAGATAGGGACTTTAGTGTTGATGTGGCAGCCAATGTATCCACAAACCAAGACTATGGGAACCTAATTTCTAACTTGATACATGGAAACACAGGTTTTTAACAATAATGGACACACGCATCATGTATTATTTTTATTATTTTCCTCTTTTACTTCATGAGTCATATCACCTGGTATAATATATTGAATGTTGTACATCTTTATCTATTTAAGGATGCCTCTAAAATGACATCCAGTTAGTATTATGATACATGACCATGAAGATATCCCACCTAACAATGACGTGTTGGTTCAGGGACTAGGGCTGGAGATGGCCCCACCAGGTGGTGCACCTATGTTACCACCACCCGTTGATCCCCAATTATTGTTGGAGATTCTGGTAGAGGATGTACACTTTCTCAGTACCCACCTCGAGTTCCAGATGCAGATACCTCCTCGGTGTAGGGGTGAGGGAGACCCCTAGGTGGGTGTGGATTGGCTAGAGGTGGTGAAACGAGTCTTCTGACTTGCGAGGATACCTCTTGAACAGATGGTGATATTATTCGTGAGTCTTCCGCCGGGCTCGATAGGGATGTAGTGAAGCTTGATAATTCAGAAACATGATGAGGAAACCCCTAACTGAACATAATTTGAGTGCCTCTTTAGGGATGCATTCTTCTTGGAGATGTTTCTATCTATACACATGCAGGATCTAGTGCACCTACAACAGGATGTCATGATAGTAGGATAACACACAGTGAGACTCACTGAGATTTATCATTACTCAAAAGACATTGTGTGATACATATTCTTCAGGGATTGGGCCATTGAGTAGGGACTACACTAAGAGATTAGAGAGTCCATTGTATCTTTATGCATCCCTAATAATTTTGGGTTGTTGAGAAGGCCCTACTTATATAGAGATTCTTAGAAGAGCATGCACTGATAGTTGGAGCCAGCAGTAGACACCAAGAGGCTTAGTATTCAGTGATGGGCAGAAAGTAGTAGATGTAGGGAACCAAAAGGGTCAGGAATTTCAGTGGATAATCCCATGACTCAGGGTTGGTATTGTGTGGCTCCCAGAAGAGAGGGCGTCAGTAGGGTCCAGTCTATGAATCTATTGTCACTAGAAGGGACACATGGAACATGATTTCCATACTCATCGTGTAAATGATCAGAAGATGATAGAGGGACCGACAAGGCAGAGGTGGAGGTTCGATCATGGAGGTACACAGGGTGGTAGACATGGTAGAGGAGTAGCACGAGAATAAAAAGGTGGGAGAAGGTTCGAGGTACCAGCACCACTACCCCCATGTGGTCAACCATGACCCCAGGGAGTCAGTGGATAGGGGTGAGGCCAACTTCAAGTGATGGAGTCCTACGACCACGGGGCTCCATAGATGATTAGAGGTATGATCTGTGTCTTCTCTACCGTAGATTCATTTATTATAGACACAGGTGTGATTCATTCTTTCCTTTACACATATCTCATTTGAGGCTTGGATATTCTGCTAGATCTTCTTGATCAATCCTTATTGATAGAGACTCTTATAATAGGGGATTTGACAATTAAAAATTGGTGCCGATAGTGTGATCTTACTCTTGGAGGATAGTGCATTGGCTGGGATCTCATAGTAACAACGTTGAGGCCTTACGAAGTCATCATGGGTATAGATTGGCTATCCTTAGTCCACGATCAGATTGATTATTTTCGTCATAGAGTGTGGTGTGTCCATGAGGATGGGATTGGGTTTTCCTTTACTGGTGAGAAGGGATATCTAGTAGCACAGGACAGTCTTGATCAAAAGAGGGTGCAGCCAATCGCTCACCATTTGTCTGGTCTCACCCTCAGTGTGGTGCAAAAGAGGATTCCCAACATTCTTATAGTAGTGGATGTGTACGATGAAATATTTTTTAAGGATGTTCTATGACTATCTCATCATAGGTATGTTGACTTCTACATCGATATATACCCCATGATGACACTGATATCCACACCAGAATATTAGATGGCTCTTGCAGTGCTACATGAATTGAGTGTACAGGTGGAGGACTTTTAGTAGAAGGCTTAATGAGACCCATTGTTTCACCAGGGGTAGGCCCAGTTTTGTTTTCCAAGAAAGAATATGGGAGTTTGAGGTTGTGCGCGGATTTTTTGTTCCTGAACTGGGTGACCATGAATAATAAGAATCCACTACCAAGAATTGATAACCTCTTTGATCATATGAATGGAGAAATATTGTTCTCGATGATATTCCTTAGATCAGGCTATCACCAGCTTTGTGTGTGGGATGGAGATGTACTGAAGATAGCCATTAGATGCCGATAAAAACACTTAGATATGTTGGTGATGTCTTTTAGAAATACCAATTCCTCATTAGTGTTCAAGGAACTAATGAATAGGATCTTCTAGCCATACCATGATCGTTTCATGGTGGTCTTCATTGATGAAATTCGGGTGTACATGACATCTGAGAAGGAGCACGCTACACACATATCGATAGTCCTTGATACACTCAGAGAGAACCAACTTTATAGTAAGCTCTTGATGTGTGAGTTATGGATATGGGAGGTCAACATTCATGGACATGCTATATCAGTGGTTGTAGTAGCAATGGATCCAGTTCAGATAGAGGTGGTGCTTACTTGGGAGCCACCTAAGAGCGTGACAGAGTTGCAGAGTTTCGTGGGTCTGGCTGGTACTACAAGATATTTGTGCTTAAATTTTCCATGCTAGCATCACACTTATCATATTTGACATGAAAGGGATATCCCTTCATGTATATGTAGAATTTATAGTAGAGTTTCTAGGAGGTGAGGCAGAGATTGACCAGTGCCCCTATCTTGAGACTACCAGAGGGGGCATTCGGTATGTAGTTTTCTGAGAGGCCTCAGAGAATGTACTAGGTTTTGTTATAATGAAAGAGTGAACAATGATCACTAATGGTTCGCGGAAGTTGAGGCATAATGAGTAGAACTATGTAATACATGACCTGAAGCTAATAGTAGTGGTATTTTCTTTGAAGATGTGGCGACACCACTTGATGAGTGAGAAATTTACATTCAACTTCGACGACAAAAGTATTAGGTATATTATCACATAGAAGTACCTAAGCATGATGCAGCGACGATTTATTCAATCACTCTAGGACTATTACATCGACATATTCTATATTCTTGGGAAAATGAACATGGTAGAAGAGGAGCTCAATAGGAGGTCTAGTTTCCATCTATTGAGTGAGGCGATTAAGAAGCTAGTCGCAATGCAGATATAATTCATGGATGATGATGATGATGAAACAACATACCTTTAGTTGAGGTCTATCACTCCCCAACTCTAATAGAAATTTAGGAAGGCACAAATTTTGGATGTTGACTGTGAGGCCCGACATGCTCAGATATCCTCAAGATGGGATCCTGATAGATTTTTTATAGGAGGGGAGAAAGTCATCACTTTCAGAGGATATAGAGTAGTAACAGTGGTGTTGTGATAGGATATTTTTAGGGAGTTCCATACATTCCCTTTGTAATTACATTCAGGATAAGAATGTATGTACTAAGATATCTGACACCAGTACTTGTGGGAAGGTATAAAGAAAGCGGTGTAAGATTTTGTTTTACAGTGCCTCACTTGTAAACAAGTGAAGGCTGAGAATTAGGTTCCAGTGAGCTTTCCCTAACCACTTGAGGTACCAGAGTGGAAGTTGGATGGTATCTCAATAGACTTTGTTTTGGGATTACCGTGTACATCTAGCATCCACGATATTATTTGGGTTATCATTGACTGACTCACCATGTCAGCTCACTTCCTACCTATCTGGGTGTAGGGATCGGTAGAGGGAATTGGATGCTTATATGTCCAAGAGATTTTTCCACTTCATGGGGTGCCTTCAATGATTATTTTTTACTGTAATGCTCTCTTTACATCCCAGCTATGGAATGGATTAGAGGACGTTATCTAAACTCTGCTATTCTTGATCATGGCTTTCCATCCCCAGACATATAGTCATACAGGGAGGACTATTCAAGTGTTATAGGACATTCCATGTGATTTTATCAGGATATTTGTTCGCTGTTGGGATAAATAGCTTCCTATGGTAGAGTTTGTGTACAAAAATAGGTAACAACCCACCTTTGGCATGGCACTGTTTGAGGATATTTACGGGTGTCCTTGCATATTACCTCTATGCTGGACAGACCTAAGGGAATCATCACTCATGGGTCAAGAGTTGGTACGGGATTCCACTTAGAAGGATCAAATCTTCTAGGATTAGATGATGAATAAATAGATCAGGAATAAATCTTAAGCTCACAGGACATGGAGACCCATGGGGTTTGAGGAGGGAGACCATGTGTTACTTCGGGTCTCAACACGATGGAGATTGTGGGGATTTGGCCGGAGTGGCATGTTATTTTCGAGATTCATCATCCCTTTCAAGATATTAAGCAGATTTGGTGAGGTCGAATACCACGTAGCTCTTACCCCATAGATGCAGAGGTGCATGATGTTTTCAACATGTCGTAGTTGAGGAGGTACATGAATAATCCGTCGCATGTCCTCGATTAGGGAAAGATGGACATTGATGATGGGGCGACATTTGTGGAGTCCCCATTTGTGATAGATAAATCAACTGGAATGGGTCCTTTAAGGGAGGGTGATTTTTATGGTATGTGTTTGGGGGTATCATGGTAATCTCTAGGAGATAACATGGGAGAGGGAGGCTAATATTCATGCTTAGTACCCTCATTTTTTTTATCCCTTATTTTGGTTTACGAGGACTTAAATCCATAATGGTGGGGGTAATTTAATGTCCTTAAAATATTTGTAATTTTTTTATATTATATGAGATTATTTTGAGAACAAAATCTGAGATGGGACCTAACTCCGAGGTCTGGAGAGATCGAAAAGTTTTTCTGAACTATTTTAATGTTCATTTAAATAAACGTACGGGTGGGGTTTTCAAACATTTGAATCGATTCTTGGATCAAAAATATGATAGCACAATTGAACTCATAACATTGGTATTCTCGTAGAAAGGACCTAACATTGACCAGAGAGGGTCTACTGGAAAAGTTAGTTTTCATATGTTTAAAGAAAAAAAACATAAAAAAGTTTATTTTATTCAATAGTTGTTTCATTGTCACGCAGTGATGGTATGACTATTTCATTCCATAAATGAAATAGTATAATGACTATATAATAGAAGCATAACTAAATTTTTTTTTCATAACTGAAACAACATAACTGTGTGGTGTGTCAGTGTAATAGAAACATTGTGATGTGTTTGGGTCTCTTAACAAAATGATGGGGATGGAGAAAGGGATTTATATCTAGAAATTCTTTTGATTACATAGAAAGGAATTATCTCCATCCACGGATGTTGGCGAATCGATAAGTGGTGAGGACACCCATGATGAACGGACCCGAGATAGAATATTGATAAATACCAACGACTTGAAGAAGATCATGAATACTTGCAGACAGATCACCATCATTGATGAACATTTCCCCTGATTAGAAATTCTCTAGGTTGGGGTTTACATTTTTATTTTATTTTCTCTATTCGTTTTTCTAAAACAATGAATATTGATCAACCCAAAAACATTTTGATCTGCGTGTCCCTTGTTCTTCTGGGAGGGTGTTTTATCTCTGGGTTTTTTCTTCGAGGTTAGACTATTCATCAAATATTGAACCTCCCACTTTCCTTATATTAAATACTCTGATGCGGAGGAATCTGTATGACATGAATAAGGCCTTGATTCCTCTGTCCATGGGTTCTCATGTGTTCTTTCTGGCCCCACCTCTGCATTGAAGACAAGGAAAATTTCGATGATGTAGTAGGGAAGAAAGTTCCCGAAAGAGCCCGAATGCACAGGAGGTCCGGCGATCAGACCACCAGAGTGGACTCAGTGGTCTGTGAAAAGCCTCACTGGAAGCACTAGAGACTAGAGGCGGTGGCATGTGGTTGTGGCCATAGGCAGGTGGCGGTATGCCACTGCGTCGTACTGAGGCCTAGGCTGTAGTAGGCTGGGGACACAACACTATAGCAACGGGCTGCCAACAGCAGTCCAGAGGCACCAGGAGGTGGACACAGCAACCCAATGGCAACTGTTGAGTGGCTCGGGGCACGCTGGCACACAGTCCATCAGGGGTTGCGTGTAGGGAAAGGGGTTGTTGGCTCCTACCAGCCATGTATGATTGAACCAGATTCCCAGTGGGCATCCAGGATGGGGGAGACCAACCATCCATATGGGCTTGGACAGGGGGGGCATGACCCGGGCCATTGGGTGGCCTAGGCTGGGATAGAACAAGCCCGCCTATTGCCGGCCAGGCCGAATGGAACTGGGTCACAGGGCGACTCGGCGGGCTGGACCCATGGCCAAAATAGGATGGGTCCATCAAGAATGGATGGTCCTCGACCAAACTCGAAAGAGGCCAGGTGAGGTTATTTGAAATTGTCTGAGTCATGCAGGACCCTTGGGCTGGGTGGGTCAGGTCAGTTTGACGAGGACGGACTAGGCCAAGACCCAACTGGCCCCGATTCACTAAAATAATAATATCTTTTAGACTGAGCGCGCGATTGGAGATCTATTTTTGGCATTGGAACCCCTGTTGTGAGATAATTATTTTTATAATGATCTATGTAGACTTTAATGTATGCTAAAATTATATTAATTTCTTGAGAAGTGGATCTCTCGGAATCAAGCGCACTGCATGTGGGAATCCTACGGTGGCTAAGACCCAAATACTGCTTATGAGTGGTTCTAAATTACCTTACATTCCTACATTATAAGAGTAAATATGTGTACCGGCTATAGGAGACCTTGTTTATATCAACTATAAGCAATCATTTTAAGATTATTTAAACGCTACCTTGTGTGGATCAGCAACAAGTGACCCTATGTGGATCAACTATAAGTGGCCCTATGTGGACTAGTTATGATGCCTGGTGAGATACAATAGGATGGACATAACTCCACAGCTTCCAACATCTACTCCTTGACTAGACATTCAGTAGGGTCTTCTACAGACATCTTACAGAGGTCTTTTGTACTTTCTTGTTCTGGTTTGTCTTTTATTGGTTTGTATTCAGGCCCATTAGACTTACATCTTGTACCATTACATAGTGGTTGTTTAGTGGAATTATAGTTTTCATTTCTATCTATTTGGAACATGGTTTTTTGTGTGTTCATACATACAGGTACACAGTAAAATTTCTTCCACTCATTGGATATTGCATTTGGTCCTAGTCTCTAGCCCCTGGCCTTTGGGAGGTGGACTGGGGGTAGTCATGACACGGGACCCAGGGGATGGGTTGTAATAATTTTAATAAAAATAATTGAAATATATTATTTAAATTGTGTAAATGAATCATAATATACATTTATACTCATTTCTTTTAATTTTCATACTTTTTAAAATATGACAATTAATTGGATTGAGTGTTCATGCGTACATAAGACTTACCGTCTCAATGAACGGTCAATTCAATTTTTTATCTTAAAATATTATTTTTTGTTATAGATATGTATATATATGGTATATATGATATTCACATCATGTTTTACATTATGGATATGATTTAACAATGTTATATTCAATAATAACAACAAATAATAAGTTAAATCTTACTCGACAATCTAGGTAATTTTCTCCTGAAATAGTTAAAATATAGAAAAGATATTAAAGAAATTTGTAATAATATAGTATAATAAGAGGGTATATGATATTATAAACCTGAGTTTTTTTCTATTATTAGTTAATTACATATTTTAAACCTCTATACAGGAGGATAAATAAAACAAAATCAAAAGTAATGTTAATGTGATGGAATTCCATGTCAATTTACATTTCATTGATTCTTATTTGTTATTATGTGCCAATTCACTTTAATTTGGTGTATATAGATTCTTTTTCATGTAATATAATGATTACCCTTATTATCATTTAACTTTTCTTTTAATTTCATATATTTTTGGAGATTATCAATTTAATGTTTCAACGTCGTATGTGATTCTTTGGAATGTTTAAATATTATTATCCTAAAGAATGTTCTTAATTGTTTTCTTTTCATTATCACTTTCTTTTTAGAATTATTAACATTATATTAAAAAAATAATTTATTTTAATCATTTCCCATTGGAAATATAATTGAATATTCATATTCTCATTCAATATATATTAGTATTGCTTAAACCATTTTTCATTTTACATACAGTGTTCACTTGGAATGTAATTTGATTAATAGGGGAATTAATGATAAAATTGCATTCTTCATTAAATACCGATACTTGATAAGGAATATTGATTTTTGATTATTTGACATGAGGAATACTTTGGAATGGTAAGTACAGGTGAGGCATGGACTTTATATTACCCCTCAATGCATCGATAGGTTCCCATGAGAAAAATAATTTGGTCAAATGAAACATGCCTCTATCTGAATATTTTAGTCATCTAGTGATAGGTCATGATGATATAGGATATTATGTGCCTTAAAATTAGGTCCCTTAAAAATGTATTTCCCTCATTAATATTCAGTTATAATTCATCCATGATATTTTTTTGACATATATATGGATACATTTCTTTTCAGTTTATTGATTAAATGGAATTTATTTCAGTTTCTTAAAATTCCATGTTGATTTAACATTATGTAGTTTTTTGAGTGGAATTTGTTATTAGTTATTTACCTTTCCATGTTAATTTATTCACAATGATTCATTATTTCGTCCACATTAGTTACCCTTACTAATCATTTGAGCTCACCATTATTATATTTAATTCCACCCGGTTATGAGGATTAGAACGTTGGAAAATCATTCAAAGAGGTAATTTATTTAATTTTATTTTGTACAATATTTTTAATTTATATTTTAAAATTTATTTTGGGTATAATTTAAGTAATCTGTCTTTCTTGGACTTTTATACTAGTTGATGCTTCAGGATTAGATTCCATGTAATCATGCCAATGTAAAAATATAATGTACTGGCTCCGGGTTTCAGCAGTTGGGGAGTTTTAGTTGGTATCAAAAGATGTTTAGAAACTACCTAGAAAACAATATTTAGAAAACATATATTAGGTTGAACATAAATAAGATAGACATTGAGGATAAGTATACAAGAACACACTAAAATTTTTCTAAGGTAGTGATAATGTTGGTATTTCAAGATATACATCCTTGTCCGGAAACTACAAGTGGACGTTGTTCTGGCATAGATGTACCTAGGAGTAACAACTCTGATAAGGTGTGCCAGACCATAATTGATTTAACCTGATTGATGACAACAAGCCTTACTATGAACCTGGTTGAACAAAGCTATGGGGTATACATAGGAAAATTCATGTTTTATTTACCTACGATTATTAAGGATTTAAATGTAAGGGTTTTACCAATGTAACAAATATTTATGATAATAATATTTACAGTGAATAAATTTATGATATATGTCACATAATATTTATTTTTATACAATATTCTTAATTTTTGGAGAAAATACAATATATTACATTTTATTTAAATGGTTCTTAATAGAAGAAATGATAACTTTAACAATGAACAGGATCCCAAGAGTAAGAAGGATCATATCTTTTATGGTCTTTAGGTATCATTTTAAAGGAAACTAGTGTCCCAAGTATACTCATCAAAGGAAGAAATATGACTTGTGCTAATGAGACAGGTATTTGATACAGCTATGGAATTATTGGACACCGTGCTTATGATTTTAAGGTTAAGAAAAAAATTTCAAATTACCAATGCTTAAACTACAGGGATATGGGACACTATGAAACTCATTGTCTCAAGCATCAATTGAATATTCCCCAAATGATGGTATTTGATAATGATCAAGTAATGATATTGTGGTAGATGAAGATGAATGATTAATATGCCTATTCAAGAATTATTTAATTTCAATATTTTTTTTACAAATGTACTTATTATAATAATTAGGGAATATGTAATGATTTTACTTCAGATATTTTTTATTATGGATTTGAGATCCTGAGTTGAATATTAAAAAGAAACATTACTATATAGAAATTAAAACTTTTTGGAGAACACATTATTTACTAGAAGGCCACCCTTAATATGTTCATGATTGTATGATAATGTAGAAGAAATTATTTATTTGTAAAAGTGTTGAATACCATGGAACTGACTAATGACTTTTCGACAAGTGGTCTAGGCTATAATTGATGGAGTTTAAAAATTTTGAATTTAAGTAACATATCCAATTACATGGCCAAATCATGTTTTTTATTATCATAAAAGGCCACTTTGAGGGAAAAGTGGAAAATGAACATAAAGCACCTTACACTTTCAAAATTCAAACCAAATACAAATTCAAAAACCAATAGACAAGAGCATCTCTGTGGGATCCAGCGTGCAGACAAATCCCACAAATCATGCTGCCACTGGTAAACGTGTGTCGCCATCATCATTACCGCACCACCCTCATCCCTATAGAACAGCACCGGAGATCACACCACGCCGGCGAGAACCCCACCATCCTTATTCTAGCACCTTTGGAGACATCATTCCAGCCAGAACATCACTGAAGACCACACCCGCACCGCCGCCTCGAGTCAACCATCCATCTGTCAAGCATTCCACCGGAGAAGATTCTTCTCCCCAGAAAAAATCAACAACATCACCGAGTTCGGACAGGATCAAACAAACAACCAGATCCACACCGAACCACAAATTCCAAAATTCAAACGCATCTTAATCACATCTCAAACCAAATTAACCCGAAATGAAAACAACTTCAGTGATTCACGAACATCGTAGAACCACCTGATCACGTAGGACGTCGACACGCTACCGAGAAGGACCCAGAACGCTCCGAAGAGTATGCCGGTGAAAACCAGTATTACACCCATAGGTCCGACCAGCAGTGCCGTTAAGCGTCACCACCGGAGCAGAGATCCGGTGAGGCCAACCATTTGGAATCATTTTCACCCCGTGCCAGAAATCACCTGGAGGAAAGATCCAATCACAAATACAAAAAACACACATTCAAAATTCAAATATCAAACCTTCAAACCCTACGCGGTAGTTACCTCCAGCATTCAGATTCATTAAAACAACATCATCACCAACAAGGAGTAAAGATTCACCAAACACGAGGGAGCAGGAAACCACTGCAAGCATAAGAAACCCGCTACCCAGATCCCATCGCCGTCGTCCTTTTCGACCTCGAGAGCTGCCGCAAAACACCAACTGCCCTCACTGGAAGCAAGTCCAAGATCTCAGGCAAATGGATCTGGAACATCAGTCTCGGGCTGACACCATGCCGCCAATGAAAACCCTATCCGGTGAAATGAATCGAAGAATCTTGTTCAATGAAATGGTTGATCAATACAAGAGATTTTATTAGTTAATGTGGTTCTTCACAATACGAAGCATCTTGTTCAATCAAATGAAGCAGAAATAGTTCAAGGAACAACGAAATCATATGATTTTTTTTATGAAATAACCATGTATATTTACATTTATTCATAGAGATTGAATGAATTCCTCAACTCTATGAAAACATATTTCAAAAAAAATGTTGTCTTATTACATTTATTTTCAAGGAATCAAATGGCCCCCTTGATCAGTATGGATTTATGGACTTGTGATTGCTAACATTATCTTAACAATGTTCCCTAGAACAATTTTATTAGAACATGATTGTTATATTTTCCCTCTATTTCCATGTTTCCATTTCCGAAATATGTTATCATACTAAGGA
The DNA here is from genome assembly GCA_963277665.1 of Viscum album. Classification (NCBI taxonomy): domain Eukaryota; kingdom Viridiplantae; phylum Streptophyta; class Magnoliopsida; order Santalales; family Viscaceae; genus Viscum; species Viscum album. The sequence continues at coordinate 1,503,527,284 of OY728128.1, forward strand.
ACATATTTTCCTTACCATTGTACTTTCGTTTATCCCTTATTACAAATATGTGATATTAACCATTTTTACAATGTCATCCACTAAATAATGATTAAATTTCAAATATTGGTCCCTAGATTAATTATGTCTATTTTAAATTGTGAGGACGAAATTTAATTAATGTGGGTGGAATGTAATACCCTAAAATTATAAAGTAAAAACATTTTATTAATCACCCGCATAAACGAGCACATAATATAATATAATACAATAGATTTAAAATAAATTTACTATTTTAAATAAATTAAATCTGTGATATATCTTGAAATGAACATGATATTAAGTTAGAATATGCCACACACAATAACTACTTTCTTCCAATGGATTGTGTTACACATAAGACTTAGTTTAACTGAATAAGATATATTATTAAAATATTATTTAATATAATAAGATATAACATAGCTATTAAATTAGTTTTTATAAAATGGGTAATTTTTTAGAAAATATATGGTTTAAAAAAATATAAAATTATTTCATTCCTTACAAATATACTAAAAATTAATATGAAAACTGATTGAATATAAAGGATAATATTATTATAATTATGATCATAATGTTTTTTAACCTAAAAAATTAAATTAATTACAATTAGTGTGTGATATAAATTTGAAATATATATATATATATATATATTATTAACTAAACTATATTTGATATTAATCCAATAGATTTGATAATAATAAGATAAGAACGAACCACATTTTATTCATAAAATACTATATTTTTTCATACCTCCTTTTACTAGAAAAAAAAATTTAACCTTCATTTTGAAACTTTTTTTAATTTAATATTAAAAAATAAAATAAGATTTTGAAATAGAAACATCCAAATTAGTTTTGGGGTGAATGTTTTCTAATTTTTAGTTGAATTTCATTTATTTAATAGTTACTAATACATATATTTAATTCAAAAACTTCTTTATTGTATAAAATATTAATTAGGTGAAATTACATTTTTAATTGGATTTAAAGTATAGTTATATCAAATATATATCAATTAATCCAATTTAGGCCATTGGTATTAATTTAAAATTGAAATTGAATGTAAAAAACGTATCAAGCTTTAGACGTTTTCAATTTAAAACCATGCATTATCCTCCCACATACAGGATGAAAATTAAATTAAATGATGTCACGCTTGTGATTGGAATTTGAAAAAATAGATTATGTATTTTTAATAAGAATAATTTATAATTTATAAAAATATCATATTAATTTTTTTGAAAAAATTATTATATATTGTTATTAAATTTAATTTCAATTATTAATGTTAAATTAAGCATAATAATGGAGTAATCTTTAACCATAATGCCCAAAACTACCTTTAAAACTGTTAAATTGCTATTTTATGGCCATATTTCGATTCAATACTCCATTGGAGCTAATTTTTTAAATTATCGGATACACTTGCCGCATAAAAACATTGGAATAATTTATTTTTTAAAATATTACATAAGTGACACTCCTCCACTATAAAAGGTCATCACTACGCACCATTTATCAAACCTCTCAAACCACTTATGTTTGGACAATAATTACAAAAATAGCTAACAAAAATCAATCCCTTATCACTTTAATCCTTAATTTGGGTGGGAAGTTCTTGAAGGAATACTTTTGGTATAAACCAAAAGAAGTTACCCGATTTTTAAGGTAATGCTTTCCCACAATCTCTTTTATTTCATTTACTTTTCCTCCACCTAAAATATTCTTCTTAAATGTTCATATAATAACACCGGTATCCTTTATATATTGATATGTTGTCATAATATGTTTTCTATCAACACTCAAACACAATTCCATCTAATGGGTGATGCACATACTGTTAATTTGAACGGCAAACTACTGCCTCACGAAACGATGATTGTTTGTTCTTCTATTACCACCTCTCAGTGTGGTCATTATGAAGGAAAATATAATTATATATGATATATATTATATTTATATTATCTTTATTCTTCTTCAATTAATTTATAACATATAACTCTTTACATTCTATTTTGGGTAAATATGATAACATCGCTAGTGGAAGTATGGACTAACACACCCTCAATGTGGCGTGATTCGTTCACAAAAAACATAGAACGTATTAAGCATAATTTTAAAAAACATATATGAAATATATTATATATATGAGGTAATATAATTATAATAAGTATGTTTATATAAATATCATTTACTTTTCATTCTGTTAAAATACTACAATGAAATGGAAGTAGTGTTCATGCGTACATATGACTTACCATCTCCATGAACGGTGCATTCCATTTATTGTCTTGGAATATTATGGTTTAGTACATATATATATATATTGGATATATATGATATTCAAATAATTTTTTATATTATAGATATGATTTATCCATGTTAAATTTAACAATATCAACAAATTATAGGTTTAAACATACTTGACAAATAAGGAAATTAACACCCAAAATCATTAAAATAATGAATGATTTTGATAGATGGGTAATAAGATATTACAAAATAAGGATATCATATATTATAACCATGATATTGATTATAGTATTAGTTATTAACATATTTTAAACCTCTATATATTCAGATAAATACCACACAAAAATAAAGAAGGTTAAGGTAAGGGAATTTTGTTTCAATTTATATTCTATTGAGACATATTTGTAATTACATGCCAATTAACTTTTCTTTAGTGTATATACTATGTTTTTAAATTTATATCATGAATATAATTATTATCTTACTATAATTAATTTACTGTCATACATTTCTTGATATTATGACTCAAATGATTCAATGTGGAATGGGATGCGTCAGAATTTTAAAGAATATTCTCCAAAATTTGTTCTTAATTACTATCATTGAAAAATCAATTACTTTTGTGATTGTAAACATTCTATTAAAAAATCGCATAATATTAACATGTTTTCATTTTATGTTTAATTGAATATTCATATTCACATATCTTGAATATTAGTATTTCCTAAACCATATGTCATATTACAAATGTTATTCACATTGATAGTTATTTGATTAACTGGGGAATTATTGATAGGTCCATAAAATTTATTCAATGTAGATATTTAATAAGGCTTATTATTTATTTGATTATTCAATATGAGGAATTATTTATAAAGGTAATGATGTGTGGGGATCATACTTTATATAACCCCTCGATGTGAAGATAGGTTATCATGAGATAAATAAGTTATCCAAATTAAATGGGTTTCAATCCATAGTTTAAAACATCTTCTGAATCATCATGATGGTAATGGTTTTAATGTGGCTTAGGAATGGATTCCATTAAGAAATAATTTCCCCCATATAGATTCATTTATCATTAATTCAAGAGATCTTGAATTGACATATCTATGGATAAATATTGTTTCGGTTCATTGATTAAATGGCTTGTGTTTCTATTTCTTACCTTTACATTTCGATTTTTCCTTATCAAGTTATTTGAATGGAATATGTTATCAATTATTTACCTTGAAATGTTAATTTAATATCATTAATTAATTATTTCTTATTATTTACATACAATTATTGAGCATTTATGTTCACCCTTATTATATTACAATTCTCCGGTTTATTAAGAATAAATCATTGAATAAGCTTTCAAGGATGCAGTTTATATAATTTTATTATATATCATTTTTGTAATTTTTATTTCCCAGTGAATTATGGGTAACATGTATATAATACGCATTTCAAATAATTTTAAACATATCGGTCCTTCAGTATTTTATTCGATGTAATCATTCCAGTGTATTAAAATTATTCACCAGCTTGGTACATCTGTTGTTGGGGCCTTACACTTAAAGCAGATTATAGTTGTTTATATGTGTGATGAAATTTTCTATAGGGAAAATAAATATTGGGTATTCTCACCAAAAATTTCTCTTGGATATTTGTGGAGAGAATAATCCTTTAGAAATAAAGTATTGGATAAAGTCTAGGAATCCTTTTCTTGTCTAGTTCCAACTCACAGTAATGAGATAGAGGCATGTGTTGACATCCCAACATGAAACAATCTGTAAATAATGGATAATGTTTTTCTCAAACTCACAATGGGACTTCTCTACTATGGTTGGAGTTCAAAACCTTGTTCATGATGGATTTTTAACTGATGATGTTACGCCCTCCACAAGGTATCATGTCCATGTAAAATTTTATGTTGGGTCCGGGAGGCCTCTCTAGCTATTCCCTATACATGTTTCATAATTGAATTGTTTGAGCTCATGAGTTTATATTGATCCTTTATAGAGATATTTTTTTGGAATGGTTGTTTTTTAAACCAAAAGACACCCATCCTATAGCCTTACATGTGAGAAATGATAGTTGTGTACTCTTGAAATATGTGAAACATATATACAAGACCATATTATCACATTTCTTATATACAACCAGAGTGGTTTCATAGATGGACCTTGATGTTGAAGATAGATATTATATCAAGTAACTCATTGTTCTAGACCCAGTAACCTACCCAGGATATTTTAAGTGGACAATTCATATGTTTTAGGGAATATTTTGATGTATATTTCATCGATACAATCCTATAATAACCACCTTTAGTTAGTTCCTATCAATATTGGGGTGATGATGGTCAAATAATCAATTATTTCCCCATAAGGATGGATATGGTTATTAATAAATGTGTCTAATTTGATGTATGATTATCTCAAAATCTTTAATAACCCTAGTACTAGATGGTGTATTCACTTGATTCTCTTGATACATTGTATCTTATTAGGTTGGTGATTCTCATAGGGGTCCCATTTGTACCTTTATCAGTGAGGTAATTCCCATTGATGAAAACCATTCTTAAAACACCCCTTCTAGTAAAGTGATTTTATCCTTTATGGGGGATGATATATTTCAATATATTCTTTCATAGAGGATAATAGATATTATGTTACTAACATCCTTAAGGAATATTTATACCATTTCAATAATAGTTTGTTGTTCGTGTATGAGTAAATGAGAAGTGTTCCACCTTTTGTAGTGAGCGGGATCCTCTTGTGTAGACAAAGACAAGAAAACCCATAAAATTTATTATAATTATACCCTTCAAGTAGAAATTATGAATTTGTACACAATTATTTTGGTTAAGAATTAACTTCTTATGAATTTTAAGGAATGTGTATATGGTTCCAAAGAGAAACTTTGGAATACCTCTAAACGAGTGACCAATAAATGCATCATCTTTCATTCTAGGTATAGAGTTCTGGATTTTATAAGTATAATTATGAAAACATTTTCTGAATTTTTGTATCTTATGAAATATTCATTCATGGTAATTATTTTTTAGGATATTATAAGGAATTAAAGGTTTTTCTCAAGTTTTACTCTGAAAGTACCATTTTTGAAGTAGACTCATGTAGTATGTGTAATTGATTCCTGAACTAGTATTCATAGTATTAAATAAAGAAATTATTGTTTCTCATATCGATGAGACCATAGTTTATTATTAACCACAGGGTACATAATTGTCTTAGTAAGAATTCAAGGTTCAATTGACGGTGCAGGTCTATGAATAAATATCCATGAAGTAGTTAATTCTTGTTTTGAGATTGAGGGATTTTCTACCATGGAATATTGATAGTGTCCTCACAAAAAAAATATTTTTTGATTGAGTTCATGGTGGTGATATCAATTTATTTTATTTATATAATTAAATATTAAAAAGAAATTTACATGAAGGGTTTTCTTAATAGTGGGGAGTACATCACCAACCTCCCTAAGAAGATATTCCCTTCCCTTAGGGTTTGTATTAAATTTCAGGTGGGAAATCTCAAGAAAGGAATAAAAAAGTGGGGAACATCTCTTAGTATGGCGTTTCTAAGGAACTTTTATGGGTATTCCAACCTCATGAAAACACTTTAAATTCATCGTTGGATAAATATTTATCTTAATTTCATGGATTTTAGTCGCTATAGAGTTCCAAAGAGTTATCCAAGCATAAAAAGTTGATATGGTAGATTCATCTAAATAGACGCTACCATAAGCATTGTATTGTAGTGTATTGATCACCCTATGGGTAGTGTTGTGTATGATGAATATTTGGTGTAACGACACAGGATTTTACTATATATCTTTCATTGGGATAAATCTAAATTTTTCAACAAAATTATTAACATGAAAAATAAAACCAAAATGATCCACGAAACACGATATAAATATTATTAAGAAATTTTAAGAATAATAAATCCTCTAGTTATAATAAAATATTATAATCAATTACAAATTCCTAAAAAATATTATTAATAACACTTAACCTTTTGAAATGGAATTTTTCAATAAAAGTGTTTTTTATTTATATATTGAATTTTTATATTAAATCTAAATATTTAAATTATAGGAAATTAATTTTTTGAAATGAACATCATTTTTAAATTTATAATATAAAAATTATCTTCTGATAAATTTTTTATAGTTTACTAAAAAAATATTTTTTGGTGAATGGTGATTATTTTGCTAATATTGCCTATTTTATGACATTATCATAATTCAATAATGACTTAAAAGTTTTTAAAAATATCTATATAAAATTTTATATTTTGAAATTAGCATCAATTAGTTAGAAATACTCTATTGAATTTATAAAACCCAAGTTTAGTGTATTTGAAACTTCAGTACTATTTTACTCAAGAAACTAGTTTTAGTCACTTATTTTAAATATTTTATATCATTAAATATTAAAATTAAATCTCAAATAAGGTATTCCATAAATTAGATCATAATTTTTAAATAATATAACTATTTAAATTTCATATTTATGCATAAAACTATTATTAATAAGATTAAATTTAATTACCATGATAATGGTGAAATAATTATTTTGAAAAAAATATTTTATAAATGGTTTGAAACTTTTATATAATAAATTAAATTGATATATTTTATATAATTAATATAACAAAAAATTTAAAAAAATCTACAAATACATTATCCTTAATTTATTTGTTATTTAATTTAATATAAGATCAAGATAAGTAAATTCCTAGAACATTGTTTTTCAAAAAAAACAATTTTTCACAATATTGTATATTATTAATTGAAGTGAAATTACCACCAAATTATAAAATAATTTAAAATAAATATAGTCTATATTGTTTTATAATAAAATAAAAATATAGTATGGGTTTTTATCATATATTTTAAATAAAAATTTAATTACTTAGGTAAAAACAAGTTACCAAGGTAAAAAACAAAATTGTAAAATATTAAAACCCTAATGGTAAAATAATAAATGTGATTGAAACATGGAACCAAGTGAATTTTGGATGCATGATAAACCTTATATTATTCCTCACTCAATTTTATTTCTCTTTTCAAGCCTTTAACCATGTAATAGTGTCCTTAAATTATTTTAAATTAATGAGTAATTATGAAAATTTCATTTGCTTCACTTAATAAAGTATATCACTTCTACCACATTTCTACATGCATTAAAAAGAATTATAATGTTCAAAATTCATCCCTAGTATCACCGAAACTCTTTCCCATCATCCAATAACCCTTAGTCATGAAAAAAATACTAATCATTGGAACCATAAGTTGTTACCCAAGTGAGAATATCCAATGTAAGTAGTGATCTTCTCAACCAGGCTCTCTTAATTCATTTCTTCTTCTACCCCATAAAGATCTTATATATAGGAATTTATTATAGTATTAGAATATATTATATAATTAAAAGTTATATACTAACGCAATATTACTTTTATAACATACTCTAGAACAATTCAAAATGGGAAGACATCATCTCACATACGTGCGGACTACGACCTTCATAAATCCTGTGTTTTATTTTTTCCTTACCACCAAAGATTCCATAAGATAATTTTTTTAATTAATAAATAAGAAATTTTGGAAAATATTAATATTATTAAACTATAATATTGGAAATTATATAAGTGATATTAACAATAAAGAGTCACAGTAAACAGAACAACATAAAATTGACATATCGGGTGACTGGTATAAATTTAATTACATTTTGGAAAAAATATGGGGCATTATAACATATTCTTAAAAAAATAATTAAATGAATATAATTCAAAAAAATATTGCGATTATGAAACCATATTAAAAAACATTGCACCATAGTCAGTATACTGAGGTTGTTTTAGAGAAATTTATAGAACCACCTCAAGTAATCAGTATTAGAGAAAACTAATTAATTAATTGATTACATAAGAAAATAAATCTACCTTAGAAATTGAAATATAAATGAAAAAAATTATTTATAATGTTATTAATATTTATAATTTGATTATTATGTTTGTAATTTCAACACCCATAATTAATGAGGAACCATGGTCTGGGTTACTTGTCTTTGTTTTCAATTCCATTTGACATGTTTGATTTTTTTCACCATCTTGTTTTAAAATGTTGTATTCATGTCCTTCTTACCATAAATTGTAATTAATATCATTAAATTAATTATATTTTAATTTAAATTTCCTGAAAACCTAATTATTTCATTTTGAATCTTATGTTACCATTAACTTATGTTTTTTTCAATTTTTTTTCATTGATATGTAATGTGAATTCAGAAATTGTTTCAATTTTGTTGTGTATTTATTCTCCATTGATTTATTTTATCATAATGTTTCCTAAAATTTAGGAAATTTAAAAATTAATCTCATTTTATACCCTTATTTTTTTTCAAATATAAATATAGAGATGATGTTAGGGTTTTTTGAAACACAATTTTCATTCATTATGTTGTGATTTCACTTCGTTAAATAATTTCCAATATGTTAGGAGCATTCAAGTATTTAATATTTATATGTCTTCAAACATATAAAACCCATTTTTGAATGTCCCTTGATTAATTAATTATGATATACTTAAAGGGTTAGTTTAACTCAAATTTCCTTTCATTGAGTTAAATTGTTTTAATTTGAGCGTTATTCTTATTTGTTTGACAAATAACTTTACTTAATTTTTTAAAAGATATTTCCTATATTATTTTGAGGAAAATTAAGACTTCAAATCAATGATTAATTCTCAAACAATTTCATTCCCAAAAATTAAAAACATTTTCAATAAAAATATCATCTCTTTCAAAGACAATTTTTCATCAATTTCCATGAACATTATCACCAAAAATGTTTTTACTCACTTATTATAATATACAAATATTATTTTACTCGTGTGAAGTAAATACATTCCATATTAAATGTCAAATTTAACTTTTAATAAGTCTTTTTATGACATGGTTATTCAATAATGTTATTTAGAAATATAAAAAAATATTTTAAATCCCTTTTTAAAAAGCATCTAATCTTCCACTCCATATTTTTCATAGAAATAAATTATATATTTTCCAATATTTATTTATTATTATTATTATTAAATGTAAATTTTGTCAAGATATTTTAAATTCACCATTTTTAAATCATTATGTCTTTTTAAAGGATCCATCATTAAATATTTTTGTTAAAAAATAATTTTTTTCCAGATGTTTTCATGTCTCATTTTTTAAATCATTATGCCTTTCTGAAGAAAATACTATAGAATTTTAGTTTTCAAAGTAAATTATTTCAAATAAATTTAGTTAACCATTATGAAAATGACTCTTAATGTTATATTTACTTCAACGTTTATGTAATATAAAAATCATTTTCACGAAACCCTTTTACAACACTACAATTTTCTCTTTATCTATTAATTCTTAATTTTCATGAAAACAATTTCCATATAAGAAGCTAAAAAAATTTCTTCTAAAATTATCTTTTGGTAAATTAAATTTTGGGCTCTAAACGTGTTTATTATTGAGTTCAATTATAGTTATAAAATATAAAAATTTCATGAATCCCATTATGGTTTTCATGGGTTATTTATGATTTGAGGAATGATTGTCTTCAATTGGCACAAATTTATGGATAATTAAAAGGTACAGTCCTATATCACCCTCCAAATAATTGGTTAAGATTTCATTTCACATGATATGATAAAATATTTAATAAATGTGACTTGTGAATCATTGTTCACTACTTTATTATTTGAACATGTTATAGTATCCTTTGTTAACAAATTTGTTGCTTGAACATGATGTGGGGTATTTGTTCAGATATTCATTGTGTGAATGGGATGATGGAAGCTATTTTCAATTTTTTTCTCTATGAAATGATTCTAGAATCTTCTCTCATGATATTTCTATGTGAACATAATTTGGGATTATTTGTTCCAAAGTTTTATTTTAGAAATTTATGAATGAAGATTTGTTCACATGCTTTGTATGTGAACATGCTGTAGGAAGAATTGTTCACTGGATTTTTGATTGATTTAGATGCAAGGACCATTGTTAACAATGTTTTCAATAGTTTGGTTAGGCTATTATACCTTATTATGTTGTGTTTCATTGAAATTCTATATTACTATATGTGTATGGTTTTTACCCATGGATGGTGTTTATTATCAAACTCTATTATTCCAGGGTACATGTTGGACTAGTTGATATTATATATCCTATTATCATGACGTATGGATAACTTTTGTTATTCCATGTTCATTTAATATTATTTTTCGTACAATATCATGTTTTCTCGTATACTTTTGATATAAACCCTGAGGATGTATTGATGTTTCCTTTCCTAAATGATCATTTGGTTTCCCCCCCTTCTTATATTTCAATTCCCTAGGTTACCAAGATGACTGTATCCTATGGAAAATCTAGAACTGAGTCTAGATGGGTTCGATTATGAAAAAATTATTCCATTTTTTTAAATAAAATATTACTACATAACTAGTCTTATAAGACACTAAACATTTAATTGTGGATATTATGTGAATATTTGAGAAAAATAATGATAAAATTATATAAATGATGCAACGTAAATATCAGGTCGTATCAATTTTTATCAAATCCTCTATTTAAAGTATGTATTTTTCTTAACACATTATGGAGAATGGATCTAAGACGCCAAAATTCATATCATATAATAGATTAGTTATTTTTTAGGATCAGTATAGTTATTTTGTGAATTAATATGGTATAACATTAGTAAAACTAATAATCAAGATTCTAATTATAGGATAACATCTTGATGTTTTTGGAAAGTAGATATTTTTAGGTTTCCTTGAAATTAAATCTATATTTGGATAGAAAAATATGAATTGTATTATGGAAAAAATTTAACTATTCATGGTCACCCTGAAATAGTATGGTCCAGTATTATCTCAATATTGTCTTAGTGCATGATGAGTGGGCCTAATAATTCATACTAAGAAATACACTCTCTGGGGATATTCATTGGCTGGTCATATTCTCTCTATAACCAATTATGAAGGATTTTAATGGAATTTCAGGCTGTAACATATAAATAGTTAGGTCGAAAACCCTAATTGAAAAATATCAATGGTTGACCTAGGTTAAATTGAAGGTGTCATAGGTTGATCCAATTATATCTTAATTTAAGAAATTTTTTCATAGGTTGAAAATAAGGTTTCATTAGGGAAGACATATAACAACCCTTATGTTTATTACTTAATAATTCATGATTTTATTACATAGAAATACATTTAATAAAACCCTAAATATCGATTATTCTACTTACTATGGGAATAATTTACATTGGATTAAATCTCTGAACTTGAATTATAACATCTTTATTGAGAACGTTTTTATCATGATTGAGCATAAAACTGCATGGATAACATGGGAAAATACATATGAAAGGGGTGACCGGAAGAGACCAAAAAGGGAAAAAAACTCTTATCATGAAAATAATAATACATTTTGGAAAATTTATTTTAATAATAAATAAAGGAATGTGAATAATAATTCTTTATATAGTATGATAATCGTAACATGGGAGTTGTTGCAACAACTTGAAACACCACATCATAAATACATGTCAAGGATAAACCTCGACAACATAATGTTGGACAATGTCCCATAATGGAATCAAGTACACACATATCCCAACCTGACATATCATGATACCAAATATTATGCAATGCATTGGATCACTATATATTTTTGGGTGCATTCATCACTTTTATTTCATTCTCATTCTTAAGTGTGCCACATAAATCATAAAACATGTATTCATTCATCATAATTCCTATATAAAGGAGTTCAGAATACATAAATTTAAGTCCCCAATAAAAAGTTATATACTCATAAAACTTAACACCATTTATAAGAAATAGTTATGGTATTTAGAACACAATTGGGGTGGCAAGGAAAATGGTGATGAAAATTTTCCATCATAACGATGTAACTTAAAAATTGAAAAAATCTATTTGTGATAGATAAATGGGTTTCTAATAATTTTTACATGAGGATTTATGTAATAGAGACAAGTAAGTACAACTCCAAACATTTATAATTATAAAAATAAGTCATAGAATAATAAATAAGATTGAATAAAAAGAGAACAAAAATGATGATTACGAAATTTCAGCATGGTAACAGGAGTATATTATAGGAATTAATGAGACATAATTGGGTATATAATTATTTAATAATAATAAGGAATGTATTATAGTGGTGATAAAATATACCCCATCATCAGTAAATGAATATAATAGGTCATAATAAGATAAAGAAACTTTGATAAAGATGAGAAATGAAAGAAACCTTGCTTGAGTGTGTGGCATTAAATGTTTGAAATAGGTATTATTGATATACTTAAGTACCTTGGGATGATTATAGAGAGATTAATAAAGAAATTTTACACTCTCTATGGTATTTTAGTGAAGATAAATGTGAGCTTTGGATGGTTTATATAGAAAGTGGGAGGGGTTTCATGAATTTTTAGTTTTTGGACTCTACAAATAAAATATTCCAAACCTCTTTCCTTACCATGGTTTTTTCCAATGGTTTCTTTCAAATGGGAGTGTGTTTTATTATTTTATAATAAATTTTACGTACTTATTAAAATAATTCCCTTTCATATGAGGAGGTGTGTCAGAATTTCAAATAAATGAATTTAAAACACTAAAATATATTAATTGTTTGGTGGATTCATAATTGATTAATAAAAATAATCAATTAAACATGAAATAAAATTATTTTGAGTGGAAAATGAATATTGTTTTTAGGATACTCATTATAGTTTTTATTACATTATTTTTGGGTCATTATGATTTTTTAAAACACACAGTATATTTATATGTTGTTTAATTATTACCTGAAAATTTGACTGTCTCAGAAAATAATGAACAATTAACCATTGGAAAATTATTTTGTTTTAATATTCAAAAATAATATTCATTTAATATAAATACATTTATAAATACATTCTTTTTCCCTATTGAAATGAGATTCAACATTTATTGAAAAATGTTCTGTTTTTTAATAATAACAGTTCAAAAACCCTTATAAAAATTATATTTCACTTCATAAAAACTATATAACCATTTATATTTGATAAAACTTATTAAATATTAAAATTTTACTAAAATTCTTTTTATTTCAAGGATTTATTTCTTCTTCAAAATAAATCCCTAAATTGAATTTGAATAAAAACCAAAAACAAAATTTTTATTTAATTGAATCAAAATAAAAATCATTTATAAAGTAACAAAAAAAGTGAAAATAAATTCATTATTATATAAAATATAAATATTCACATTCTAATGTTCTTGATACATATCCCTTTATTACACCAGTGTACAACCTAATAGTAATGTGTGTGATGGTGAGACTTGCATGGGATCATTTGGTGAACATGGTTTGGGTTGTGATCTTGATAGGCTTGAACTTCTGCTATAAATTATCTCTCTCATGCTTATGTTGTTGAATCTCAGCCAAGGTTTTTTTAGGGGAAAATTCCATTGATAATATCTCCCTCAAAAGGTCTTATAAATGGGCTCCATAAGGTACAATCAAACTAGATGATGCAATCAATTCCTTTTTTTGTCAATTATATTTCTTACATCCCTGTATTTATACAAATCATGTTATCACTATTTAATGGAAATAATATCTTCAGTAAAGACACATAATTGTATTTTGTATCCAATTGGATATAATAAAACAAAATAAGTTCTTGTTTTTTCTATAATCATAATACTAAATAAAACATTAAATCGGGAAGGGAAATTATATTTATAATAGTTCAGGTCATTACATTCTTCCCCCCTTAAGAAATTTTACCCTTTAAATTTTCATTTCACCCACTAAAAATAGATTAGGGTAATTCTATCTCATATCACCACTTGTTCCAATGTTTCTTCTCCAAACTCTTGGTTTCTACACAGTAATTTGATAAGGTGCATTGTCTTATTTTTGAGAACTTTTTCTCGATGATACAAGATCCTCATTGGTTTCTCGTCATAAGAGTGGTAAGTATCCAATGGTACCATCTTTGGATAGATTACATGTGAGGGTTCTAGTATGTACTTCTATAAGAGGTATACATGGAATATATCATTTAATTGAGATAGGTTAGGTTGGAGTGCATGTTGATATGCCACTCCTCTGATGGGGTCAAGGATCTCAAAGGGGATGATGTATCTTGGACTAAGCTTTCCCTTCATCCCAAATATCATCACTTTCTCCCATGGATATATGGAGAGGAATTCTATGCCTCCAACATGAAACTGTTGGTCTCTTAAATGATTGTAATCGTAGATATTTTTCTGGACCCTGAGTTACCTTGATGTGTTGTTGAATAGTCTTAATATGTTCCACCATTTCATCAAACATTTCACGACATAGATGTTTTTTTCAGCAAATTCATCCCATCATTCATGTGTCGTACACCGCTTCAAATAAAGGGACTCATTGGGATCCATTTGGATTCTTGAGTGGAAACTCCTATTGTATGAAAACTCAACCGGAGTGAGATATTGATCCAATCCTCCTGTTAAGTCAATTAAAAATTCTCTAAAAAATTCCCCAAGTGTCTGGATAGTCCGCTCAAATTTTCCATCAATATTTAGGTGATTGTTCATGCTGATGTTCAACTCTGTATTCAGAGCGTGCTGGATAATCTTCCAGAACAGAATGGTTAATCTTGAATATCGATTAGATACAATCGATAGTGGAACTCCATGTAGACTGACCACATCTTTGATGTATATCAATTATTTTAGATCTATTGGTAATTTCTCTCATATCAATTAAATTGTGTAATACTTATAATAGGATCCAACACAACCCATATGTCGCTATTCCCACTTTATATCTTTGTATGATTAGTGACAAAGTCGTTGATGATGTTCTCTCATTTCCATGTAGGTTTGGGTAATGGTTACACCATCCACTTGGATTTTTCCCTTTCTTTCTTCACTTGCTACAATATAAGAAATTTTGATGTATATTATGTGATATCCTTCATCATATTGTCCTACCAATAGTTTTCTCAGACATCTCAATACATATTTGTGCATCCTTGGTGAATGTAGAAGGTTGATAAAATTTCATCATCCAACATCTCCTTCTATAACTAATTATTTTATGGTACCCATAGTCTTGAATAAAATATCATAACACCTACATCATAAACAATTATTTATGAGTATTTAACTTCCATTATAGCTTCCAATTTCTTCTGATTTCCCACATGAACACTTTTAGCATTCTTTAGCCTATCCATAAAATATAGTTGAGAAATAACTTGTGCAATTATTGACGATGATTCTTACTTTGTGATTCTTATGTCCATCCTTTCCAAATCAATGAAGATTAGATCCTTCTCAATTATCATTAGTGAAATTTTTTTTGTTCCTTTCTACATAGATAATTTATCTATTTATTACCTTTCCCATGATGGTAGTGAATTGAGAATTTATATTCATTGATCAGCTCTAACCATTATCATTTTTCATATTCAACTCCTTCTATGTGAATAAATACATGAAACATTACTGATTTGAATATATCTCACACCTCTCAACAAAGAGATATGACAATAAAATTTTAGTGTGAAAATCACTTCAAAAAAATACAGATAATATGTTGGGTATTTATGTTCATGAAATTTCATCAACCTTCAATAATAGGAAATGAAATTGTCATTTTTCATCAACACATAGCCCATTCCCTACTTTGATTCATCATAGAATACCCGGAAAATCACTCCACTTATGGGTAGTGTGAGCATTGGTCAGTGATAAGCCTCCTTTTCAACTCCTTGAAGCTCTCTTCACATTAATCATTCTAAGAAAACATTACACCCTTCCATGTTATCTTGGTAAAAAGTTTGAAAATAGTGAGAATTTTATCACAAATCACCAATAATTCCCATTTAACCCAAGAAAACTGCAGATATCTATTAGATATGTTTTCCTCATCCATCCATAAATTTGTGAAGTCTTTATGGTTCCACATATATGTCATTTATATTGACTATATGACCCAAGATCAAGACATTATTCAACCAAAACTGACATTCTTTGTACTCTGCATGAATCTTCTACTTTTATGATGTTTTTAGCAAAGTGGCTATATTCTTCTCATACTCTGCCTTTATTTTGGAGTACATTATAATATCATTTATACATACTACTGAAATTTTTTTGAGGCGATACTTAAAGATTCCATTATTCTAGTCGATGAAAATTTCTAGATCATTAGTGCGTCTGAAATTCAACACTATGAACTCATAGTTCTTATACCTAGTATAAAAAATCAGTCATGGGGATATCCTTGTTCTTCCCCATATCTTGGTAGTATCCCAACCACATATCCACCATGGAGAATTATTTTTCTCCACATATTTGATCAAAAAGTTCATCAATCCAGGGAAGAGGATACTTGTTCTTTATCTTGATCTTGTTGAGCTCATGGTAATCAATGCAATGATTCAATGACCTATCCTTCTTCTAGAAGAAGAGGACTAATGCACCCCATGGCGAAGACCATAAAATTATTTAGGAAACAAATCATTTTATTTCCTCACAATGTGAATTTATTTAAGGATTATTCCTTCCATATACTTAATCATTTGAGGTAGATACACTTTTTTATAAGAAAATAAAATCCATGCAAGAGATGGTGGTGATAAAAAAGATCCATCATCATCCTTCCAATTGTATAGAATTAGGTGGTGATTCACAATATGTAGATTTATTTTCATCTCAATAAATTTATTGTGGTCTCTATATATCGAAATCCAATCCTTTCACAAAATATCATCAAATCTCACCAAAGGGTATATGACAAGATTCATCAGGAATTTCAGACCATAAACATTGACAGGGGAGGATTTATATACTTGGGATGAAATAATTTTCCCATTTTTTGTATTCATTGAAAAATATAAATCTATGTTTTTGTTGGTATTTGGATAATTCAATTAAAAATTGGTGATATGACTGAATGTGTAGAACCAGAATATAAAAGTATGTTTATTATTCTTGAATGAATTACTAGAATATAAATCACCACATTATTGTTAGGATTTACTTTGGAAGTAGGGATTGAAAAATCTCACCGTTTCTATAATGGAGGTTTTTGGTTGTCTACAAAAACCATTGGATTAGTGCATTGGATTGAAAAGTGGAATAGTTCCATTAAATTTTATAAATGACCATTACACTGAGGGTTGACCAGAGTGGTCATTTCCTCCATTGTCGTAGAAGGTTTCTCTTATCAACTATCATTATCTAGGTGCCATTCCATACCACACCTAAAGAATTTGATTGTCCCATCTAGGAAATTTATTGGATAATTCTTTCTGCAACATTGACATGTGGGGTGTTGAATTTTCTTGGCACTGTTAGATCTCTCTATGAAACTGCTATAATTATAATCCAATTTCTATTTCTTATCCCCATGATAACCTTGAGATTATCCGATCTTCATTTTTTACTTTTAGGGAACATCATATAATCCTATCATGGATATCAATGTCTTAAAACTTTTTCTGGAGGGAATGTAAAACCCTTTACATTTTAATATAGGGAATGCAAGGAAATAATTTTTCAAAAAACTTTTTCCCGAAATCATTGTACACCATTGTTTTGATCTCTTACTCGGGCTTCATAAATTTTTATGATGCCTATAACTAACCAAATTCACCTTCCATATGATAGAGAGCCTGTGGAACATTCTCTTGTTCAGAACATTGAAGGATAGAGTATATATTTTCAAGGATTTTGATCCACAGTTCAATTATTAAGGGATCATATAACCCACTGAAAGTAGGATTCCAGTGATGTATGAAGCCATAGATTCTGAATATCCTTATCTTGGGGGGGGCATGTTGGATGATTTTCCCAATCCATTTTTTATTCATAAACTGAGTTAGATGATAGATTATCATTATTAAGTGTGTGATTTGTGCTCCCATTATGTTGTGAATCTCATTGGGGAATTCATCACATTGCACTTCATATTGATTGTTTACCCGAATCCTCCTATTTCTATCCACTATCAAGAATAAAATAAAATTTAAGTATGATTATAATAAAATTTTAAACACATAAATTGGAATTCAATGACATTAAATTGATTACGTATAACATAAATTTATTTCCTTAAATTTTGGATTTCTAGGCCTCATTCTTTGTTATCCATTATCTTTTTAATAACATATATTATTAGGGTCATTTTTCTACTCCCATAATAATGGTTCAAAATGATTTTACAAATTTCCAAATCATATACCATGGGAGTGTCAAACCATGTGTGCATTAATGAATGTTTTCATGTATTATGTTACCCTATGTCCGGCATGGGACACCTTGTTGGAGTTGTCACTATTAGGTACATATTTTCCCGAACCGCATCAACTTATATTATTCATAAACAGATATATATCATTAATAAAACAGTTTCTCTATACTATCCAAAATTTATGGTTGTTTTATTATACATAGTCTTATCCCTAAGGCTTTCATTATAGTTTTCTAAACCTAATTCAAAAAAATAAACATTTTTTGTGATACCAAATATAACAACACTTCTCTATATTATACATTAATTCATGATTTATTTACCTAAAATTACACATAATACAACATGAATGATCGATATGTCAAGTGTATTTGGGAATTATGTACATTTAATTAAAATTTAAACATTAATTGAAACAGCTTTACAAAAAACTTCCTATACATGTTTAATCTTAAAATTGCATTGGATAACTTTGGGAAATACATAAGAAAGGGGTGAACCATAAATCCTAGTAAGGAAAAAACATGGAATAAAATTAAGATAATAATACATATTAGGCATGGAATTTTAATGAGGAATTAAGAACATGAATAATAAGGCATGAAATCGTATTATAATCATAACATGGGAAATGTGGAAAAATATAAAACATTACATCATAAATATAGGTAATGGATAAAAAACCAGGACATAATGGTGAAATAATTCCATAAAGGAATCACATACACCCCTATTATAATATGATTTGTAATGATATTAAACATTATCCAATGAATTTTAGCACTATATAATTTTTGTTGCACCCATCACTTTCATTTCATTCACATTCTTATGTGTACCACATATATCACAAATCCTTGATTCATTCATCATCATAATCTATTCCATAACCAATGAATTTGTAATACATACATTTAATTCTCCAATAGAAAGGTATATATGCATAAACATTAATACCCTTGACAAGAAATGGGTATGGTTTTCAATACACACTTGGTTTGGCCTGGAAAATCTCGGTGAAAATTCAGCAGCTTAACAGTGTGACATAAAAATTCATAAAATGGGATGATGAGGGGGAAATGGTAATATAATAATTTTTTAAATTATGTGGATAGTAATAGGTACTAGGAAGGACCTATCCATAGATTTAGAATTATAAAAAGAAGGGATATGATAATAAATAAGCTTGAATAAAAATAGAAAGGAAATGATGGTTATTAAATTTAGGTATAGTAAAGAGTATACATTATAGCAAACCAGGATTAACATACATGGATATTATGTCATTTTTTATGAAAATTCACTATATTACAAAAATACAGGCCAGAGGACTGTAAAATTTTAGTGTCTTTGGAAACATCGAAACAAAATCTTCTATCCTGGTGAAATATTTTTAACATATCACATAAAGATCTCCACTTTTAGTACACTTCAAAAAACCTTTATTCATTAACTTGATAAAGGAGTCATAAGAAATATATGAACTAAAATTCTTAACATGGGTAAAAAAGGGAGACAAGAAATCCTAAACGTGATAATAAGGGTATAATAATTTGATAGTTAAAATATATGATCATACCCTACATTTAAAAGATCATAAAGATGAATCATGGCATAAAACATGTATGTTTATAAGAAATAGGTCATATGGAAATAAAGAATCGAAGCCATGAAAGAGTAAAATTTGAGTGACATAGGGAATTTTTTCCTACATACACATGTTATATCATTCCCTGTAAGTCAATATCCATTGCTAGAACTTTTCTGGACACTTCATAAGAACTACACCCACCGGGTGGGACATGCCACCATCCTAGTTGTAGTCATTTCATTATAAGAGATCGGGTTTCCCCATAATCCCATAATTTATTGGGTTTCCACATCTTTCATCATCATTATGACTACAGTTATTGGTTGGGGAAACCCATTATCCCCAGTAGAAGTTATTTCATTGTATTGAATCGGGTTCTCCATCTTCCCATAGGGGGTCAAGCCTATCAAATTGATTCCCATAATTATCACATGAGATATAAATCATTACCCAATGCATTGTATAGTGATATAGGTCCCACCCATCTCATAATTAAATCATACATACACATGCCACGTGATCATAGATCAAAATATATCATATCACATAACATGAAATGAAATGGGAAACATAAACATATAAACATATCATAGACTATGTAAAGAGATATGTTGATTAATCATTTAATAATAAACCTAACCCGTGATAAGAAGTTGGATTAAAAAGAATATAACCCATGAAATAGAAATTCATTTCATAAACATATTACCCTTGAAGGAGAAATGGATTTCATAAAGACAGTGACATTGATAATAAATCATTCCTAGAAATGATATGAATGGAAACTTTAGATAATTTCCTAAAAGGTATGAGTGATATCAATATATTTCATCTTATATATAAAATAATTTTTGAAATAACCTCTAAAACGTTTGAGGATAATATCCTTTATTAATTTAAAACGCCTTTTTAAAATATAATACCATTTGAAAATAATTTTAATTGAAAATATAATGAAAACATAAAAAGAACACATGAAATAAATTTGAAAACCTTTTTCCTTGAAAACATTTAAAATAATATACATAAAATTTTAAAAACTCTTTTTTATAAAAACACTTGAAATTTTTTAAACAAATATTGAAAATGTTTTCATACCCATTCCTTTTAAAACGAAATTGAAAAATTATAAGGAAATCTTGAAAATGATTTGAAAATCATTTTCTGGAGATATTATAAATTAATCTTGAAAACGTCTTGAAAAACATTTCTTTGTAAGAAATTTAAAACCATGTAATTTATACATGAAAAAACATTTTAAAAATAGTTTTAGATGAAAAAATAAAAAATAATTTTGATACCATTTTTTAAAAAATTACTTGAATATTACTTATAGAAATATTTTCTTAGAGATTGATATTTTTAATAATGTAAAAGGGATATTCAAAAAATAAAGGTGAGTAATCCATATATGTTGTATGAGGTCAAAATAACATTCCTTTTGCAAGGTAAAAAATGTAGAAAAGTGACTTTTTCTGACAATTACAAGAATATTCCACTAAATATATTGGTAAAAGACAAAAAGGGTATAAACATAAGCAATCTCGAAAAGTAATGAGATTGTCTAAATAATCACCTATAACTTGGTATCTTGGGATCAAGATCTCTATGTAAGGAAACTAAATTAAATTAAGCATATAATATCATTAAAATATTGAGATTCATTATTTTTCATGTAAAATGGATGTATGTACACCTCTGAAAATATTTTAGGTGCATAAAAAACATAACTCTCAAAGAAGGCAAGTTGAGATAAAACACTTTTACCGATTTGGTAACTTTTTAAACTTAAACCTTGTGAAAGAAGGATCAAAAAAAATGAATGTGAATACCCATAAATTTATTTAAAATATACATATAATACAATAATGAGTATTACATACACCACACAAAAGTAAAGAGTGGTGAACTTAACATTTATCTCAAGAAAATTAAAAATGAGATGAAAATCCATTACCATTAATGTTGACTCTCTCTATACTCATAAAGAATCCTGTATAATAAATATAAATTTATTAGACATATTTTAAATAATAATATTATTATACATAATACCATATATGGTTTTATTATTACTTTATACTCGCGGCTTTTTAACAATCCTATGATAAAGTTTCACTTTGGGTAAAATTCACATTACTCTTAATGTGTGTCTTAATTTGTTACATCTTTGGTCCTTATACATATATCCTGAATTCATAATGTAAACCATTATATACATATAAAAAATATACAGTATATTAATATTATAATAATCTATATATTCTAGGAGTATAAAATGAAATACACTGTTCATGGAGACAACAAGTCATACGTACATAGGGACATTGTTTCCATCATTATTATCATATTCAAGGAATGTATGTAAATGACACATATATACATTTGTATATATAACTCATTATTAAGTATCATTACTATATTATATATATCATAAAAAGTCATTACAATGATGCATAATACATTCCATGTTGTGTGTGAATGAGCCACATCGCTTTGAGGGGTGGTTGTCTACACTTCCTTAAATGAGATTACCAAAATAACATCAAATGGAAGGAAAAAATATTTTTTTTATTAAAATGAATACAGAATATTTAATATATAATAAAAATAATATAATATATATATAAATGTATTTTCCATCATAATTTCCACTATGATTGGTGGTAGAGGATAAATGAACATTCATCATTTCATGAGGCAGTAGTTCGTCGTACATAGAAATAGTATGTTCGACATCCATTATATGGAGGTGTGTGTTAGTGTATGTTAGAAAATTTTCCAAAAAACATCCTAGTATATGGAGGATACTATATTCATCACAAAAAAATGGTATGAATAGATTGGATGGGTGGATAAGGAAAATAAATGAAAGTAGTTTGTCAAAAGACGTTACCCATTAATCAGGTAACTCATTTTGGATTGTGCCAAAAGGATTCAATGAGATGGTTTATGCCAAAAGGCATGATTCAAGGTTTAAGGTAGGATTTTTGGGAGGAAATTTGGGATGAACTTTTATGAATTTAATTGTCTTGAGATGTGTGAGGAATTAGTAGGGCTGGAGTCTATTTATGGGGAAAGAAAAGGACTCACATTGAATTTTTAGAATCAAATTAGGTGTGCATATGTTATTACTAAAGATAAGTCTTAAAAAACAAACCAAAATCAAAATTTAAAGGTTTATGGTATAAATATAGACATACAATTGGTTTGGAGAAAGTTTATAGGTCATTTTAGCTCTTAATTTTAAGGCTTAGTCCCTAATGAAGCCTAATTTGGGCTTAATTGTTGTGATTAATTTAAATCACTTTTACTTATCATTATGGACAAAAATTAACATGGTCTTATTAAACTCTAAATATTTGACTGAATAAAATTTTTTATTTTTTATTTTGGAAATTCACTTCACATAATTGGAAAATTTTTGATTAGCGATCATCCTATATATGGGTCAAAATAACAGGGATTTAAAGTACGAAAAAGTCAAAAAGTTCGTTAAGATGTTATATTTAGTTTCATAGTGAAATTGATTCAATTGTATTAAAATATTTAATATTAATATACTGTGACCATAAAAAATATTTTTAATATCATTTAATATTTATATTCAATTATACAAAAGGATGTGTTTAACTAAAAAAAGTAGTATTTTTCACTATTCATAAAAAAAAAATCAAATTTCTCAAAAAAATCCCAAAGAATCACCCCAGGATAATTTAAAAATTCTGAATTCAAAAATGAACTTTATTTTATGAAATTAAATTTTTAAATGAGACTAAAATTATTTTTATTATTAAAATAAGTTCATTCAATAAAACTATGTTTTTTAACATAAAAATGACTTCACTAAAAATCATATCATTTATTATTAATATGTTTTTTTTATATAAAAAATTTATAAAAAATAATTGAAAATTATTTATTAATATTCATATTACTATGTTAATCCTCTATGTTATAACTATCTTATTCAAAAAATTAAAACAATAAAAATAGATATTTTATAGAAACTCATTGTTGCATGTATCGTAATCTAACTCGGTGTTGTTTGCATCGTACTGCAAGTTGGTATTGCGTGAAATGGATGCCATGTTAGTGTTACATGGAATGTATGACAATTCAGTGTTGTGTGTAACCTACAATGTGTTATTTCCATGTGAAATAAATATTTTACTTAGTTCATTTCAAAATATTACTCTAAATTTAAATTTTTTTGAAAAAATAATTGGTCCATAAAATCTCGGAGTGTTACATTCATCCCCCCTTAAAGTTAATTTCTCCCCCAAAATTCATCTGAATTATCAAAGGATTAATACTTGAATGTTTTATTCATATAAACCCACATCATAAAAATGGATTCAAAAAATTCTCTTAAAAAGGGAAATTTGGAACCATAACGGTAATACAAAGTAACATATAGTTGGGTTTCCACATAGGAGAACATAGGTTGGGGGTGAAGATTGGAAAAAGATGGAAAATGTTTATATTTATAGAGAGTGATTTTGGTTATCAATCAGAAATAATTGAATAATAAAAGGAAAGGTTAGGGTCTCAATTTCATAAAACAATTATGATTCTAGTTTCCATTGATTTAATAGAATTTAAGGTATTAGCACGACATTTTTGTGTACCACTTTCATAACGTCGATTAATTATTGGTAAGTTTCTATAAAAAATTTTCATTCTTGGGTTTTTTTAAAAAAAAATTCTAATACATCCATTACCTCATAGAATGAATGTCTTGAAATTAACATTGATGAATAAAGTACTAAAAATACACTTTTTATGGATATTATGTCCCATAAATGAATAAAAATTAGAACTATTTGTCTCTTAAAAAATTATTATTCTTTAAAACTAAAATCTAAATCTACATTTTCCTCATAAATATTTATTCATGAAAAATTTATCGTACATTTACCTAGACATTGTGTAGGCTCATGGTAGGCATGTAGAACTTCTCATCCTTTGGTCATGGGTTCAAGACCCACGACCTTACCGAACATGATTGGATATCACCCAACATATATTATATCCATTTCTCTAGAAATATAAAATATATATATCCTTAAAATAGGATAAATTTCTGATTATCATTTTAACTAAAGTTTTCAACACAAACTCAGTTATCGAATACTTCCACTAAATTTAAACTTAAACTTTTCATGAACTGTTTACCTTATAGCTCTTCTCAAAGGTGAAAATTTAAAACATGAGAAGGAGAGACATGAAATCATATTAGCATTGATTCCCTTGAATATCAAATAGTATCTGTTGGTTGTCATGTTTAAAAAATGTTAATAACCTCATCATATATTCTCTTGAAATATACTAATAACTTGAATTACCATTAATCCTTTTTGAAAACAAGCATGCTTCCTTATTCCAAGGAATCCTATATAAATCCCTTGAATCCGTGAAGTTTTAAACTTTATCCTTCATGATAGTAGAACGTTTCTTCAATAATAAAATCCCCAGAAATCTGTACTATCTAATATACCAATTCATATCTTGTATATCTTTATCCCGACATCATTATATTGGTGTTAGAAATTAATTAAGGATTACCTCCCCTTAATCAAAATTTCACATTTCCATGAAATCATTTTTCTATTCATTCATGACCACTCAACATATTCATATAAATCCATAGAAAAATGTAAAATAAACAATGCATACATAATTCACCATTCATAATTTTGGAATCCAAATACATATATACTTCAATCCAATAACTTTAATGTTCGTAATGGAAGTGGTCCGTACTAGGTTTAGAAGTAAATCCTTTTCTTAGGGCATTGTGTTGTGTAATTCCCAAGTTCTCCGTAGATAATACAATTAAATCCATGACAACTCATCACTCTATGCCCCTTTTTTCCACACAAATAAAATCGTACCCTCCATTTGAGGCATTCATCAATGTTCTTCACTCTTTTTTTGACATGTAGGATGTTCAATCTTCTTTCTACATGTTTCTTACTATTAATGAAAATATTTCTCTTATTTTACCTATTATAAATATCCTTGAAGCTAACATTGTTAATCATATACCACGTTATCTTATTTGGAAAAATCAAAATATCTTTTTGTCAAACGATCATCCCAATTGATTACTCGTCAGGAAAATATTCCTTCACTTTCAACATTAATCATATTCCTTCTGGGTCTTTTCACAAACTAAAACTTGAAGAATAGTGTGAGAAATATATATCATAAAAAAATATCACATAGTCATGAAAATAATTACTTAAAGGATGTCTAAATCATTACACATTCTATAATCTTTGACACCTTAGGTTTTTCCTAGGTTATTGATATCTATCTTTTATCTAAATCCATCATGATTGTTTATAAAGAGGTTATAGAGTCCCAAATAATATCATGAGGTGATGTCAAACTTGGTGTGATTAAAGGCCCATTGTCATGTACCATATTACCCTGAGTTGAGCATGTAACAACTTATTGGAGTTGTTTCCCCTAGGTATATTTGTGTCAGATCAACATCTACTTGTAGTATCCTGATAACGATGTATTTCATCGAAACCACACACTCTATCCTTTACCAAAATTCTAGGACATTGTACTAAATCATATCTCATCCTAATACTTATCCATAGATACATTTCAATATATATCCTTAGAAATATACCTAGGTATCTCACTAAAGTATTCTCATCCATGTTTCTAAAGGTTGACTAAACCTTTACTTTAATACCAACTATAGAGACACATTCTTAACATACATGGATATTACATCATTTTAGATGAATATTCCATACATTACAAAAATACAAGTTAGGGGACCATAATTTTTTAGTGTATTTGGAAACCTGTAAAACAATTCTCTATCCTGGTCAAATATATTCAAAATAACCCATAAATATCTCCATATACAGTACTTCTACATAAAACATTTCTTCATAAAATAGAGAAATGGTGCATAAGAAATAGGTGAGCTCCAATGCTTAGTAAGGGTAAACAAGGGAGATATATATGTTTAAAAATGATAACAACGGTTTGAGAATGTGATCATGAAAATATATGATCATAAGTTTCATATAAAATATCATAAAGGTGAATCACGGTATAATTAATGGTATTTTATAAGGCATGAATCAAAATGAAATAAAGAATACATGACATAAAGTCTTAGCATATGAGTAAGACAAGTTATTGTGGCATATATAAACAAGTTATATCATTCCCTATAAGTTAAGATGAATTGAAAGAACTTGTTAGGGGACTTCATGGGAACTGTACCCACTAGGTAGGACACACCACCATCCCCAGTCACAGTTCTTTCCTTATAAGGGATCGGGTTTCCCAATCATCCCATAATGGATCGGGTTTCCTGATATTCCATCATCATGGTGACTACACCTACTAGGTGTGACAAAACACCATCCCTAGAAAATGTCCATACATTGTTAGGGATTAGGTTTCCCCATCTTCCCATAGTGGATCAACCCCATATAATTTATTTCAATCAATATCTAATGAGATATAAATCTTTACCCATTTCATTGTAGGGATATATAGGTCAAACTAGTCTCCTAATGAAATTATACATACATTTTCCCCATGATCATAAATAAACATATCACATATCATAACCCATGAAATTAAATGTTCAACATAAACAATTAAACGTATCCTATGTTGTCGAAAGTTATTTGTCTCATAATCATTTCATCATAAACATTACCCATGAAAAGAAGTGGGTTTGAAAATAATATAACCCATGAAATATAAATAGGTTTGATAAACATATTACCCATCAAATTTAAATGTGTTTCATAAATACCATGAAATTAATCATAACCCATTCATATAAATGATATTAATGGAACCTTTAGATCATTTAATATAAGGTATCAGTCAAATCAATTGATTTCATCTTATATATAAAATAATTTTTGAAATATACCCTATAACCTTTCTTGAGGAAAATATAGTTTCTTGTTTGAAAAATAATTTTTAATACATAATACTATTTGAAAATAATTTTCTATGAAAATAAGTTTAAAACATATAAATAATACCGTAAAACATTTTTAAAACATTTTCCCTTCAAAACATTTAAAATAATATTCAAAATGATTTCAAAACGTTTTCATTAAAAGCACTTGAAAACATTTAATAAAATATTGAAGATTTTTTAGAAACCATTTCATTTAAAATACTTTGAAAACTTATAAAGAAAGCTTGGAAATGTTTTTAATATAAAGTTTCTAGAAAACTTATAAAATATTGTGGAATATTTTCGAAAACTATTTCTTCTAAAGCATGTTGAAAACCTGTAATTAAGATTTTAAAATTGATTTTGAAAGTAGTTTTCTATGAAAACATATAAAAGAAGCTTGAAACCCTTTTGAAAACCAATTTCCCATGAAAAGTACTTTTAAATACATTTTCTTATATATTTACCTTTTTAGTAATTCAAAATAGAGATTCAAAGAAATGACGACGGGTAAATCCATACATGTTGTACGAGATGAAATGAACAATCATTTTTCACCATAAAAAGGGTTTAAAAGTGAATTTTCTTAAAAGGACAATAAGATTCCCTAAAATATATTTATAAAAGTAAAAGGGTAAAATTTTCTTTTATGTATTCTAGTATAATTGAATAATATACTTGTAAACCCTTTTTTAAAATCATAGATTTCTGACCGAAAAGAGGGTAAAGTCATGCTTTCAGAAAAATCCTTTCTTAACAATCTGTTATACCAATGATTAAAAAATAGTACAAATCCCTGAATATGTCATTTAAAAACATAGGATAAAGAAACTGATGAATTTTCTTGAGATATGGGTAAAAATATTTTATCAAATAAGTATAAACATAATCAATCTTGAAAAGAAATGATATTGCCTCAGTAAACTCTTATAACATGGTATCCTGAGATCATGCTCTCCATGTAAGGAATGAAAATTAAAATAATCATATAATATCATGAATATATATATATTCATGATATTACATGTAAAATGGATGTATATACACCATGAAAAAAGATTTTAGGTGTATAAAAAAACAAAGGTCTTAGAGAATGAATATTGAGACATTACATTTTTACCAATTTGGTAACATTTGAAAATTAAGACTTGTGAAAAAAAGGATCTTAATTGAATGTGAATACCCATAAATTTATTTAAAAGATACATATTATACTATCATGGTATGTACATACACCAAACAGAAGGAAATATTGGATAACATAACATTTATCTCACAAAAATTAAAATTGAGATGAAAACCCCTAACCTTGTGTCTTGACTCTCTCTATACTCATAAAAACATACTATATAATAAATATAAATTTGTTTTACATATTTTAAAGTAAAATATTATTATACATAATAACATATATGGTTTTATTATGACTTTATTGTACCTTCTTGTTAACAATCCTATGTTAATGTTTCACTTCGGGTAAAACTCACTTTCTTCTCCGCGTGTGTCGAAATTTGTCACATCTTTGGTCCTTATACATATATCATGATTCCAGAATGTAAAAGAAAATATAAATATCAAGTATATACATTATGTATATATTATAATTATATATATAATATAGGACTAATATATGGAATACACCGTTCATGGAGACAGTTAGTTGTACGTACGCATGAATACTATATCTGTCCTGATTATCATATTGAAAGAAATTATGTTAATAACATATATATATATATATATGATTATTAAATTAGCATTAATATATCGTATATATAATATAATTTCCATTAAACCATACTTAATACATTCAATTAGGTGTGTGAATTAATCACATCACATTGAGGGGGCGTTATTCCGCACATCCTTAAATGAGATTATCGTATTAACGCCAAATGGAAGGTAAAAATATGTGTGTTTTAAAATTAATATAGAATCTAAAAAGTAATTCATATAAAATATTACATATATAAATAGGGTTACCATCATAATGGACACCATAGATGGTGGTAAATGAGAAATTAACAATCATCATTTCATGAGGCTGTAGTTCACTGTACACAAAAACAGTATGTTCAACATCCATTTGATGGAGGTGTTCATAAGTTTAGGAAATAATATATGAATAAAAAAATAATAGTATATTTAGGATACTGGTGTAATCACACAGTAAGGGTATTAACAGAGTGTAAAGGGTGTAGATGGAAAATAATGGAAACGAGCTTGAGAGAAGACATTACCTCTTAATCAGGTAACTCATTTCGGTTACTGCCAAAATACTTCCTTGAGAGGGTTTCATCCCAAAAGTTGGGTTTCATGGTAAGAGAGAGTATTTTGGGGAGAAATTTGGGCAGGTATTTTCTAACCATAAAAGGCTTGAGAGCTGTGAGGAATGGGTATAGGTGGTGGCCTTTTATATGGATGGAAACAGACAAATATCGAATTTTTAGAAACAAATTAGGTGCACACATGTTCTTACCTAAAAAATATTAAAATACCAAAAAAAACACAATAATGGAATTTTTATGAACGAAATATGGACATCCAATAAGTTTTGAATAAGTTTCTAAGTCATCTGGACCATTAATGTTAGGTTTTTGTCCCCAATTAAGCATAATTTGGCCTTAATTACTGTGATTAATTTTAATTACTTTGGATCATTTTAATCACTTTTACTAATAATTTTATTTGAATATTAACCTGTTATAATTATAATCTTAATATTATACTTAATACAATGGTGTATATCCAAATTCTTAAATTCACTTCATAGAAGTAGAAATATTAAGACTAGTGTTAATCCTGCAGATGCGTTGAAATTACGGGGTTTTAATGTAGAAAAAAGATCAAAAGATTGTTAATATATTGTATTTAGTTTCAAAGTAAAATTAATAGCATTGTATTAATATATTTATTATTCATCTAATGTGACCTCATAAAATATTTATAACCTCATTTACCATTAATATTTATTTAAAAAAATGTAGTTTTAAACTAAAAAGATGTATTTTTCACTATATATAAAAATAATTTGTTTCTCCTTGAAAAATCCCAAAAATTAACTCTAGGATAATTTATAAATTATGAATTAAAAATTGAATTGTATTTTATCCAATTAAAATTCTTAATGTTTCTAAAAATAAATTTATTTTTAAAATCAGTTCATTCGAGAAAACGATGTTTTTAAACATAAAAAATACTTTACCAAAAATCATATCTTTTATCATCTAGGTGTTTTATTTATATAAAAAAATAATAGAAATTATTTGAAAATTAGTTATTAATACTAATATTACTATGTCTAACTACTATGTTTTAATTATCTTATTTTAATAATTAAAACAATAAAAATGGATATTTGGAATAAACTCATTATTGAATGTATTGTACTCCAACTAATTGTTACGTGCATCGTGCACCAAGTCAGTGTTGTGTGGAACATAAACCAGGTCAGTGTTTCATGGAATGTATGTCATGTGTGTATTTTGTTTAATATGTGATGAATCAGTTCCATTTCAATGGAACCTTTGACGTAGATCATTTCATGATGTAAATTAAAATTAAAATTTATTAAAAAAAACATGTCATTAAAATCATGGAGAAATATGTACACTGGAGGGATTAATGAGAGATAAAGGGGACTATAACAATATATAAATAATATGGGTAGTATTATAGATGTTTTAAAACATAATCCATCATTATTAATGTAATGACCTGTAAAATTGAAGAGAAATTTTTTTTCTAATTTTATTTGGGATTTTACAAGAACGCAGGTTCTAACGGTGCCTGATTCCGAGGCCCGGTGTGCCCAGAATCAATTTCTGATGTTTGGCTCAGGTACGTTCAGTGAACGAACGAGCGGGTTTTTCTAAAATTTGAACTGGTGCTCGGAATCGAATTCCGAGGGCACCAATGGAATCGTAGTGCCAATATTTTCTTAGAAACGCCTCTTTCGGAGTTGCGTTTTCTCGGTTGTGTTTTTTAATTTTTGGGGTTTAAGTTAAGAAATAAAATAAAGTTGTACGACAATTATATTTTATTTCAATTAATGCCTCTTAATGACCACATTAAGCTATTTAAGCTAGGTTGAAGAAGATATAGTGCAATTAAAAATATCCTACCCACTTGGTAGGATATTTGTGAGGTGGGACCCACATGAGCCCCACCGTTTCTTTTCTTCTTAAGTAACGCACCCGCACCCCCCTATTAAATGAAGTCAACCGACGTGTTTCCTTAATTTCGTAACGCCTCTGTTTAATTGGGCAGTTAAGTTTTACAATTAATTCTTTCAAAATAATTGTGAGGGTTACGTCGTTTGAATTTTGAAATCGTTGGCGGAAAGAAATAAAATAGGGCCTTAGCCTCATTTTATTTTTGGGTTGGGAAACGTTGCACTGAGTTTTCCTCTCCTCCTCCTCCTTCACGAAGAACGCGAAGAACACGCCACCTCTGACGATGAATGCTCGTTTTCCTTCCACAGAATTTCTCACCTTCTGTGGCGAGACTCTTTAACGGATCTTCTTCTTCCCCTTCATCATCAACGGATCGACGAACAAGCTCGGAAACGGAATCGGGTAGCGAGCGACGACGGCTTCGCCTTCCATCGAGTCGGACGAACGCTGATGTCCCCCTTCGACGTCGTCATCCTCGCGACGCCATACCGCGACGAACCACGAATGACGACGCCTCCTTCCAATCGTCTTATACCCAAGGTAGGGGTTCGACTATTTTAAGTTGGTGATTCTTTCCTTCGAATATGAAAGATAAATCTGTCAGCCATGTTCCAGTTTTTATTTAAATTAAAAATTGTGAAGGTTAAACGACTTGGCCGATTGCTATCATTTTAATGGAAGGGGATCGGACCGCACGAACATGGCCGATTCCCCACCCCGTTTTTTTAATCCTTGGTTGAATAGAAAAGATGACATTATACCGTCGCACCGCGCATGGACGGGAGGAAATGTGGTAGGAGCGGGCCACGATAAAGAAACGTGGTGCCGTCGCGCCGCGCCGAGGATTGCGAACAAGGCCACGGCCGGAGTCAGGCCGTGGCGGAAGGGCACTGCGCCGTCACGCCATGCCGGACGGATTCACGGCCATCTTGGAAGTGGCGGCCGGAAAAACTGGCCGCCAAAGAACACGAAGGAGGCGGCCGGAACCCCGGCCACCGGCACCGGAAGACGAGGGACCGCGGGGTCCCGCGGCGAGAAACCGGACGGCCCCGCGTTGGCCGGCCGTTACTGGCAGAAATCCGGGGGGTTACACCCCCCGGTGTCACAAGGCGCGACCCCCTTAATGGGGCCCGCCATTTTCAAAAAGGAGGGGTAACACCCCTCCATTGGCGTATGTGCAGCGCAAAGGCCGCGCTGGCCGCGCCACCGCGCTGGCCGCACCACCGCGTCCCCGGCCGGGCCGTGCTGCCGGCCGGGTCGGGCCGTCGGGCCGGGTCGACCCGGTTTGGGTCGGCCCAAGGGGTACTGGGTCAGGCCGGGCTGGGCCCAGACCCCCCGTACTCGGACTTTTCTGTTCAAACGCTCATAACTGGGGCTACGGGCCTCCGAATGGCATGCCGTCAGTAGTGATGCGATCCTTGGAACGAGACGGGAGTTTCGGTATATCGCACTCAAGGTTTCGGAATACTTTGGGTACAGCCGGGTTGGTTCGGATACGAAACCAACCGGGCCCTCGGAGTGGAAACGCTTATATCCTGAGCTTCGGACGTCCGATTGACGTGCTGTCGATTTTGATGGATTCCTCTAAGTGAGATAGATATTTTGGCTTACTCCGCTCGAGGTTTGGATGCTGTCGGAGTGCGGTCGGGTTGGTTCGCTCGCGAAACCAACCGGGCCCCTAGAACGAAAAATCCAATAACTCACAGACTGGGTGTCAGATTGAAGCTTCGTCTGTCTCGTTGTTTTCATCTTGATGAGATGGAACTTTTGGGATACTTTTCCCATGTTTTGGATACATTTGGATAGTGGCCGGGTTGGATTGTACCCGAAATCCAACCGGGCCCCTAGATCGGGAAAGCTGATATCTTTCAGACAGGACGTCCGTTTGACGAACCGTCAGCGACGTTGATGATCACGTTGAGAAAACGGTCCCTATGAGTATACCCTATGAGAGTTCGGGGTACAGTTGAGATACGGCGGGGATTGGTTCACTCACGAAACCAACCGGGCCCCTGGGACAAAAAGGCTAGTAACTCACAGACCGGGCGTCCGATTAACGCGTCGTCTGTTACATTGAGACCCCTATGATGAGGCGGTCCTTTGAGATACTTCTTAGTGGGACTTTGAGATACTTGGAGTATAGACCTGTAGCTCGTGGAGAAGACCCTCTCGGAGACGAGCATGCAGAGTATGAAGACCGTGTAGCCGACTGAGACCTGAAGAATGCTTGACCGACTCGACTTGGAGTGAGTCGACTAGCCCAGTGGACGGAGCACTTCATGTGAGGTACAGACCCATAGAGGACGGAGCACTACCTGTGTGACAGTGTAGACCCGCGTTACTCATCCGGAGAGTACCTCAGCATGCTACTAGGGGGTGTGCACTACTGTGTTTGGGTGACATACCTCGGCGGGAAGCACTACTGTGTTTGGGTGGCTGACCCGTGGTACTCGATAGAAGGATTACCTCAGCAGTCTTAGGTTAGTGAGTAGTACCTCGGAGTCGTGACAGGACCACTGTACACTCCAAAGACAGAGCTCTTCAGCAGTTACGGTTTCGATAATGAAAATAATGGTTTGAGTTGAATCTTTTGACCATTGTGTTTACCTCATGATTGAGATGGGTCACTTGATAACTTAGGTATATGTATGGGCATATACCTGGGTAGTTGTTATCCGTTGATTTCACAATCCTTGTGTTTCCTCATAATTGAGATGGGTTACTTGATAACTTAGGTATATGTAAGGACATATACCTAAGTAGAGGTTATCTGTTGAGATCTTCTTTGTGGTTATCCTTGTTGGTTTTAGTGATTCCTTGAGGGTATCGGGGTCCCTACTGAGTATTGTTATACTAACCCCTGCACGGGCTATGCCCACACCTCGTTGTGTTGGTTGCAGACGACAGGCAGTGCTGACGGAGGCTGAGTGTTCGAGGACTGGACGGTACCCAGAGGTGGACTACACGACGAGTCTGTACCCGGAGGTGGACTACACGACGAGACGACACACGGAGGAGGTTGACTGATGAGAGTGTGGAGGAGGCTATCTGTAACTACGCTTCAGGTAGGATCTGTGGTGGACGACCAGGAGTTGCGCCATCTGTACCTACCCTTCAGGTAGGATCCGAGGAGGACGACCCAGGAACCGCTTCCGTCCTTACAGCTATTATCTTTTCTGTTTTACTTTTTCAGTTGTAGTTGTACTTTCTTTTGGGTTTGTATTCTGGCCCATTTACTTTTCAGCACTTCTCTTGTACTTAGTGTTAACTTTTTCTTCTTGCATACTATGTGGTGCTTGTTTTCTTTTATAAAGGCAATGCCTTCCCTGTTATCGTGATTTACGCCTTTGGTGCTAGTCGCCAGCCCCTGTGCTATGGAAGGTGGGATTGGGGTAGTCACGGCACGGGCCCCGAGGATGGGTTGTGATAATTAATTTAAAATAAAATGGCATAACAAGATATAGAATCTTTGAGAACGATGAGAAAGAAAGAACCCATACTAGAGTTTCTATCTCCAAATGCATGAATTGGGGTCTATTAAGGGATGGGGCACCCTGTGAGGATTATTTAGAGATATTTTTAGATTAATAAAGTTATACATGGATTTTTAGTGAATATAAATGGAATCAAGGGTGATTTTATGTAGCAAAAGTGAGGGGTTTTATTTATATTTTGGTTTTTGACCCTATAAAATAAAATATTCAAAACCACAAACCTTCCCTTGGATTTTTCCCATGGTTTATAAAAAAGGGAATTGTTTTTAATTATTTTATTTTTAAATGATCCAAACTTATTATAATAATTTCCTTTTTTATCTAGAGGTTTGCAACACTTTTATATAAATGAATTTAAACTCTGAAATTTATTATTGGTTTTGGAGGCTTCATAAAGGCATAATAAAAAAAATAAAAATAAAATAAAAATAAAATCACATTATCTTAAGGGGAAAAATAATTTTTTGATTAGGATACCCATTATAGTATTTATTATATCATTGTATGATCACTATGATTTCATAAAACACACCATATATTTATGCGGAATTTAATTTTTACCCAAAAATTTGACTATCTTTGAAAATTATGAAAAATTCACTATTGGATAATTTGGATATTCAATTTCCTAAAATAATATACATTTCATCAAAATAATTTTTTAAATATGTTCATTTTAACTTTTAAAATAGGATTCTATATTTATTTAAAAATGATGGGTTTTTTAACAATAATAGTTTTTGAACCCTTATAAATAGTACATTTCACTTAATAAGAAATATATGAAAATTTAGAATTAATAAACATTATTTAATAATATAATTTTATTTAAATACTAAATATTTCCAAAGTACCTTAACTAATAAAAATAAATCCCTTAATTGAATTTGAATATTACACAAAAATACAATTTGTGTTATTTGAATCGAAATCAAAATCATTTATTAATTAATAATAAAAAATGAAAAACAATCATTATTATATGCAATATATATAATAATATTATAATTATATTGATACATATCCCTTTATCAAAACAAAATACGCCCTCATAGTAATGTTGGTGATGTTGATACTTTCATTTGGTCATTCAGTGAACATGGTTTAATTCGTGATCTCAATAAGCTTAAACTTATCTAATAAAAAAATTCACTCATGGTTATGTATTTAAATCCTATCATGGGATTGTTCAAGGAAAAATAATATTAAGGATATCTCCCTCATAAGCTCCAATAAATGGGCTTCATATGGTTCAATCCTACAGGATGAGTTGATCACTTCCGTTGAACGTGTTAATTGGATTTTTTAAAGCCATGTATTTATACCATTCATGTTATCATTGTTTAGTCATTATATTATCAATGGTAAATACTGTTAACGATATTTTTAATCAAATTGGATAGAATAAAATAAAATAATTTCATGAACTATATGTAACCATAGTATATAATAATATATTAAATCAAAAAGGTAAACTTCATTTATAATAGTTCAAGTCGTTACAAGACAGCTTAGGGTTGAGTTTTCATATTCATATGATCATTTATTCAAATTACATTTCAAAGTAACCAAACCAATTTGAAATTATAATTTGGTTGAGAATATTTTCTTTAAAATGAATCTATGAAAGGAATTTATCTAAAAACGATTATATTCATCTAATTATAGTTATTTTGTAAATTTTTTTGGGATAAAATAATATCTCAATACATGCATATTATGCGGGAAATTATGAGTCTCTAAGTGCATTAGATTGTGAGGTTGATATATTTGTAGAAAATATTTGTTATAGTTTATTATAGATCCCTTTCCTTACTCATAATTTTAAGATAATTTATACTGTGATGACTCTATTTATTAAATTGGGGAGAATGTAAAGCCTCTAGATTTAAAAATATATATTTAATCTATATAAATATAATATGTTCAATTGCTTTATTCACATGAAATTACAAACCAAAATAAGAAGTTACAAATTATATTAATATTATAAATAAAAATTATGAATAATTAAACCTATTTTAAATAAAAAATATTGTAATAAATTATATATGAGGAAAAATAGGATTAATAATGCCTAATGTTTTAAATAGAGATTATTGAATAAAATAAATTTTCTTTATATATTGTATTTTAATATAAAAGATAAATTAATAAATTTATGAATTTTATTTTTAAAAAATGAACTTTATTTTCTATCACATAATGTCAAAATTATCTTAGGAGGAATTTCAAATATTTTTCAAAAATAATTGATCTTTAGGTGAATAATAAAAATATAGATTATTATAATACATTAAATTTTATGACATTATCATTATATAAGAATGAATTAATAGTTTTTGAAACATTTTTTGTATAAAATTTTTATATTTATAAGGTAAAATAAATAATTTAAAATAGTATGTTGATTTTATAAAACCAATGATTATTATTTTTGAGAAATAAGTAATATTTTACTCTAAAATATTTTTTTATTCGCATATATTAAAAATTATTTTTCAACACTTATAGAAATTAAATAAATAAAAATTTTGATTTCATATTTAAGATTAAAATTATAATATTATTTTCTCTAGTTTGTTAAATTTTTAGGAATAATAGTATGATTAATAAAATAAAAGTTAATGACCATTATAATGATTATTGGGTTATTTTTAAAGAATTAATTTATTAATGTTTCGTATTTTTTCTAAAATATTTAAATTTTATACTTTATATAATGACTATAATATTATTTTTTACACATAAATGAAAATATATTATAAATAGTTAAATTGGTAATTAATTTTATATAATATTAAGAGCACCTAATTCTTAAAACATTATTTATCTACAGATATAGATATCTATAAAGTATATGTTTTAATATAATAATTTATTTTCATATATTTAAAAATTGAGTTAGTTGAAATGGAGTATAAATTTTTTTCATAACATAAATATTTTATAGAAGTGTTATCGTATATTTTTATTAAAAAAATTAATTACATAGTTAAAAACTTGTTATTGAAGTGAAAAAAAAAAGATAAAAGTTAAAAATGTAATAGCAGTAAACTATATTCTTCTTTAAAACATGAAGAAAATAAATTTTTGGGGAAACAAAGATCTTAAAAAACACTCAGAAAAATATTTTCCACATTTGAAGACATTTACCTAGGAATATTGTCGTGACATTATTGTTAATTAATGAGTAATTAGTAAAATACAATTTTCTTCCCTTATAAAAGGAGATCAATTATACCATATTTATACACCCATTCCAAATCTACATATTTAAAAAATCACAAATTGTTTCTCTCCTAAAATTCCTAAGCATATCATATAATCCTTTCTATTTTCCAAACACAAATCTCATGAGCCTTAATGCTTTTCCCAAGGGAGAACATCTAAAGGGAGATTTGATAATCTAAAATGAACTCTCTTAATTATTTTTGTCCTCTATTCCATAAATAATATCTATCAAATAATGTATGATAAGATAGGTATTATTATCATATTTAAATTTATTATACTAGTATAATATCAATTATCTACCTTCCTCCAAAACCATACAAAAAATGAATATATCTTCATGCGTATGTGCAGCCTACTACCTCAATAAATGGCATGTGTTATTTTTTCCATTACTGCCATACATGGATCACAATAAAGATCTATTTGATATATAAAAAACTATTAAGGAAATAATTAATATTAATGCATGATAATATTGGAATATATATATATATTTTATTTAAAATAAATGATCACTGTAAACTTAAAATAATTAAATAAACATTTCAAGGCACCTATTTTTATATGAGTCCATTCTGGAAAAACAGATCAAACCAAAAAAATTAAATTATAATGTAATAATAATATAAAAAATGACATAATTCATAGGTTTATGAATATATTTTAAGGGAAATTTTACCATCATAAATATATTGAGGAAGTTTCATAAAAATTGACTAAACAACCTCATATAACTGTCAAAAAAGAAAACTATTAGAAAAATAAACAACATTTAATAATAAATATACAATAAAAAGTATCATATATATGGGGAATTTTATTCATAAATATTTTAATAATATTAAATTGATTCTAATGAATTTTAGCACTCGTGAGGAACAAATCAGAACCTCAAGAATGCATTTTTTCACACTTTTTAGTTCTACGAGACATGTTTACAATTATGAACTATCATTTTTTTATAGTGCATTAAAGTCCCTATTTATAGTAATTATAATAACTAACTTTAATTTCATTATATCTTATTTTTTTTATGGTAACTATATTATTTATTTTTATTCTTACAATACCATTACCGTAAGGGTTTTACATTCACTATTTTTCTCATTAAGATGTGATCTGTATTCAGCAATTGTTCTTTTTGTGGTACAAATATATTCAAAATAAAATTATTTTATCAAAAAATTTCATTAAATATAATTTATTTACCAATACATCTCATTTTACACCTTTTATGTGTTTTAGATTTGGAAGATAATGACGAAGTACAGAATCTTAAAAACCCAATTCTCATTTATTGAGTTATGATTGTACATAATCAAAATATTTCATATTAATAGGTAAAATTATTATATATATATTCTATTTGGTTTTATTAATTTTATTTTCTTCAATTTATATTTCTACAATATAAAAAACATTTCTAAATGTCTCGTTCATCTTGAATAAATATATTCATAAGGGTTATAGTTAACTAAAATTTATTTTTTATGAGATAAATTTTCATTCCTTGAGAATCTTTATTATATGTGTGAAAAATTGTTCAATTTATTATTTCATAAGATATTTACTCTTTTCTTATTGGATAAAATTTTGTTTTAAGCTAAAATATTATTTCATAATGAATTTCATTATCATAAAAGATGAATGTTTCTTTTGAAAAATATCTCATCACATTTAAATAGGGGTTTTCCTCTATTTCAATGTTAATTTTTCCAAATAACTATTTTTCATTTATTATTTTGAAACAAAAATATTTTTTTATGACATTAAAATTTTGCATTACCAATATTTAAATGTAAATTTCCTTACCTCCTATTATGATGTGGGTATTTAACAAAGGTATATAATAATGATATAAAGTGTTTACATCCCTTCATAATATAACATTTTATCTTCCATGCCAAATTCACTTTAAAAATAAATTTTACATTTCAAAATCACTCTAAATGAATATTATTTTTAAAATTAAAAGTTTTCAAGAAGTTTTCCCTTCACTATTTTGAAAGCATTAAGTCTTTTCTAATGATCTATTGTCAATGTTTCATTTTAAACTATAAATGTTTTCAAGATTATATAAAATAAAAACATTCAATTTTTTTTTTATAATCCCCTATTGAAATATATTTTTTAATGTAAATTATTTCATAATTTTCACTAAAACTTTTTAAAAATGACTTTTCAATGTGATAATAACTTCAAATTTTATGGTAATGGTAAAAGGGTTTTCTAAAACAATTTTATGACTTGATTTCCATTTTTTCACTATGTAAAAATGATTCCTTTCCATGGATATTATCTAGCATTAACCACCATCTAAATTTTCATATAAAATAATATTTTTGTGTGATTTAATTCTAGGATTCGTCTATTTGCATTATTGAGTTCAATGTTTTGATACTATATAAAAATGTAACAAAAATCATTTTTCTTTCTATTGGTTAATTATGATGTGATACATGATTATTTCTCATTGGCACACACATATATTTATAATTAATCTCTGGTGTACTATGTCATTCTCAAATAAATTGGTTATGATTTCATATCATAAGAGATGATGAAATGTTGGGTGAAAGTGATAAAAAAATCTTTATTCAAGAGATTATTTTATGAGATTAAAATGGAAAAATTTATTCACATGTTTGTTATGTGAATGTGATATTAGAAGCATTTTTAACAGTTTTTA
This sequence comes from Viscum album, assembly GCA_963277665.1. Taxonomy (NCBI): domain Eukaryota; kingdom Viridiplantae; phylum Streptophyta; class Magnoliopsida; order Santalales; family Viscaceae; genus Viscum; species Viscum album. Next base: position 1,503,569,033 of record OY728128.1, read on the forward strand.
GGTTTCAACATTGTGTGGGAATATTTGTTTCACAAGTTTTTTGTTTGAAAATTATATGGAAATATTTTCTCACTTGTTTTTTTGTGAATGTGATACCAAAATATTTTTTCACAAGAATTTTTGTTCTTATGTTTGTGTCATAAGTTATAATTATAATGTGTTCATATGGAATGAAATATTACCATATATGTATGATTACGACCATTGGACATATTTTTTTATCTCTATCATATGTCATGGTAAATGATTGTTCATATAAAATTTAATTGTCATGTTATCAAGACTTATGGAAAACTCATATTGTTTCATTTTTTAAAATAAGATATTTCCTTAAGCTCATGTTATCTCAAATGATTTAGATCTGGACCTTGATAACATGTAAATTATTTTTTACATTATTGATCATTTTCTAAAACTCATTTCTTATGTTTCAATTCCCATGGTTATAAAGATTAGTGCATATTTTAAGTATCATATATCAGAGTCAAGTGTGATTCAATTAAGGAGAAATATTCCCATATATTGTAATAAATATTTCATATAAAATAGGTCCTAAATGACAATTAACATTACTTTATTAGGAATATGTCATTATTTCGTAAATGTAATGATTAACATATAGAAATTATATCAGGGAAGGATAGGTTCGTCTCAATTTGTATTAAAGTATGTGATGAAATATTATGTTTATTGTACTAGAACTGTGAGTGCTGGTCTATAGAACCTTATTTAGAGGTGGTATCTATTTTTTATTAATTTTCTCATCAATTTTTTTGGTAAAGGAAAAAAATAACACTACTATAAAGTTTTTTTTGATATTGGTTTTGAACATATTTGAGATCATTGTGAGGAAAGAAAGTTTCTAAATATTATTTTGAAGATGTTTTATAAGTAAGATAGGTTTTATAGGAACCCTAATCTAGATTAATCAATTCATATACCTTGAATATAGATGATGGTGAAAATATAACACTCACTCTAATATCATAAAACCTTAGAGATATTCCAATGTTTGTGAAGAATCTCAATTATTTTCTTAGTAAATGAGTTATATGTGGTTTCTCATGGTTCAGATGGGGAGTAAAATTATCCCTCAGGACCATCAGGTTATTCTAAATAATGTATTAGGTTGGTGAGGTTTCTTTCCTCTTATAATTTAACTCATATTTAGATTAGGTTCTCAATGTCATTCATAAATCTATTTTAAGGGTATAGTTTCATGACCTTTCACATTTCATTGACTGGGGAGAGTGTCAGATATTATCTTAGTAACCTCAACCATTTGAGTTTTTAGGATTAAAATTCTTTAATGTGGGAATTATTTTATGACCAATAGTTTTTCCTTAAAATACTTTTTTATTTTTATTTATAAAGTCTCATTGTGGAAGTGTTGTGAAAATTTCATGGTTATTATGTTTTTTATGGACTAAAATTGTATCCATGAAAATTATATATGATTATGGATATTCAAAGTGGATATGTTATATGACAATATTATTGGTTATAGCGCATGGAGTTTAGTGAAATTGGGATTATCTTACACAAAAGAATAAGGTGAGAGTGGGATCATGGTTTAATCTCTTGTTGACGTGTTACATTATTGTGGTTTGGTTGTATAATAGACATTTCTAGATGTTTAGGGACTATGCCAAGACTACCTATATTATGCTATAGTGGGGGTCATGTTTTATAAAGCTATAAAAGTTAACTATATTATTGTGGGTGTTATAGGTGGCATTGATCACACTATGATTTTTGGAACTCTAATTGATTATGGGATATTACAAAATGGAATTTCTAATTGTTCAATGACAAAAGTCCAAATTTAAAATATTATGTGGTAATATGATGAGTCATTTCCTGAATTTGTTATCCTGTGATTTATTTTAAAATAGTGTAAGGACACTCTCTCCTTTATATTTTTTTGTTCCACCCTTGACTTCTCATCCTTTATGGCCCAATATTGGATCCCTAAGCCTCTTTATAATACGTAAATCTTAAGTGGTCATGTTTCAATCCCTTAGCACTAGCAGGGTATTTATTTTTTTCCCTATCAATAAAGAGGACCAAAGATAAGAATCTTTCCTAATTTAAATATTATTTATCACATGATATATTTTTTAATATATCATCAAATGTTTTATCATATTTCCATGATATTCACTATTATGAAAACTTGATGATCCACATATGAATTCTAGTACTTTAAAATGCACCTGTTTTGATTATTTATTCATATATGAAATCTTATTCTTAAATATTCATATTTATTCTCATTTTAACTTCTCATAGTTGGAGTAATCATAAATTTCTATCCCTTATGAGGGTGTTATATGGAGTTATTGTTTAGTAGGGGAGGCATGGAATTAGATACATTAGTTTTTTACGTGAATAATGTAAATGGTGAGATGGTGTTATTAATTATTTCATTTTGGTGTAAAATTAAATTTCACAAAATTTTGTAGTTGTCCCATGAATCCCCACAAGTCAAATAGGTATGATAATCTTACAATTTCCTAAGTTTCTCCTAGATCTTCCCCATATTCATGGACATGATTATATTGAATAGATTATTTTATTATAGCCAAAAAATAATAGTTTAATCCTATGTGATGTTTACGATGGAGTGATTACTCAAAATAAGGTGTGGTGGCGAATGTTGTAGTGTGAAAATTTTCATTATGAAAAAAGGATGATGATCACAGTCATCGACCACAAAAAAATGGTTATAACTGTGGAATATATGTGATAATTATATAATGAATGAAGTTGTTTCAAAACAGTAATTACAAAGACATGTTTTTTTTGCAACATAATTATTGAAAAAAGATACTAGGGGGTCTAGTTTTTTCATATGATATAATAAATCATATTATTTAATATGTTATTCCCAAGAGTGAAAAGATGTGGAATGAGAACTATGTGGGTATTTACATATATTTTTATATTTATTTAAAATTATAGAAAGGATATGTCATATCATGAGTAATTTTCTATAAAGATTATGATAGTTATCTTCTTTTGTACACTCGAGTTTGGTTATATCTTGTTTTACGTAGGTCTGTGATATAGCTCCATAGATTCAAAGATGGTGTTGGGTATGATGAGAAGAGAATACCATGGTGTTAGTTTTACTATACCCATGTATTGATAGTAGGGGAGGCCCCCTAGTAGAGTTTATATAGTTTGGTACTCCCCCAATTTCACATTGAGTTGGTAAAATATAGTTTAAGAGGGTATTTAATACTCCTTTTCACTCAAAATGGTGTGGGTCCTATAAATGGTAAACAGATTTGGTACCACCTTTATCATTGTTATGTGATTCATAAGGACATGGGTCCTATATTTGTGGAGTTATCTACATCCCCATTCCATAAACTTTTTTGATGAAGATTGGTTCCTTTGTCAAGTGTTCAACAGCCCCATGTCCAACACAAATATTGGTGAGGTACAACTCTCTCTCAATAAGATCAATTAGATCGACTGGTTTTTTCATAGATGGGTATCCTAGATTTGTGTATTTCTTAGTGGTTAGATCACATATCCTAGTTGTTATTTACAACCATATTTAGTATGAAATTATCAACACGGGTGATTTTAAGAGTTTTTATACCCTCTTGATCAAATAATATACTTCAGTAAGGAACCATCCTTCCATTTTGTTTTTTTATATGTGTGGGTTTCCACGAGGATAATAAGTTATGATCAATGGGGTTTACTACTCCCTTGGTCGATAACTACTCATAAACTTGGTACTAGCTCCCCGATATATTTATAAAATGGTGACATGGTAAATTCTGGTGATAAGTCGTGATACTCCCTCAACTAGTGCATACCTCAATGAGGAATGAGTTACCCATACACAATTTTTGGATTTTTTAAAGAGGTTCGATAATACGGAATCATTGTGACTTATAACTCTTATGGAATTCATGGTTAGCATTGATTCGTCAGATACACCTAAGATATAGATTTGATAATTCATTAGTTTTCCATTTTACTAGAGAATTCCAAGTTGATCATTAGAAATGGACCTTCATATAACATGTCTAAGATAAATGAGACATCCATATGTTACTAAGGATTTTAATATTGTAGTATATCTATATTATTTGCATCTTAATAAATCATCATGTTCAAGGGTCTTAATTAACATATTTATTCATCTTTCCATTATGGTTTTCATGGTGTCCTTCTATGTATATTTATTCTCAACCATTCAAAGGCTTTATGCCCCCACGTGTTGTGTATGTGAAAACAACGCTTGGATTGGATGTGATAAGAGTTTGGATGATCCTAGAAAGGAGTTCTTTTTGAGTTGGATCTTGGATATTCTTAGTGGATGGTGGATTTTGATGGATGCAGTGACTGTTGTGATTTGAGAACGATCTATGATTTCACCTTTGTTGCAAGAGTTTTTAGGGTCTCATTTTTATTGATTTTCGAGATGTTTTAATATGTATAGTTTCTTTGTTGTTTTCTTATATGGTGATTTTCTTATCGTGTGATGTATCAAGTATTCTTTGTATATATGTTATTTTTCACATATATATTATTGGTATTGTTGGTTCATTTATGCACCAGATATATGTGTCTATTATAGGTTAGTATGTACTATGGACTAAGTTGTGAAAAATGCCTTTAGTTGAAAGTCATGATCCCATGACCCATTTTTTGTTGGAATTGTTTTTAGGAAAAAAATGGTTATATGGGGGGACTAATTTTCCATATATAAATTTAAATCATGATGGAAATAATTATTTTACTTTAAATAAATATAAGACGACAACGTAAATTAAATCAATGAAGTGATAATTGATATAAATTTTATAAATTAATAAAAAAAGGACATCATATACTATTTTGTCTATTTTATTCAATTATTTTATACAATGATAAATGATGAAATTGGTGAAGAAAATAAGAGAGGTGATATAATTGGCTATGGAGTTTGGAAATTTCATAGTGTGATCTCTAATGTCTCCACTCTGAGAATCTAGTGGTAAATATTAAAAATCACATGATGTTTTAAGTGGCCAAGAATTTTTCCCTCCCAATTATGATTTCAATCGTCCTCTTGATCTTTACTGATAGACAAAGATTATGTTCCTCAATTTTTAAGAGTGATAACCCATTGGATAAAGGTGAAGTGAAGGAGAGGTTTGGAATGGTGTAAACTCATTACAATACTAATCCTTAATGTCTCAATAATATAGATATAATTTGAGATATGTGATTGAGATAAATAGTGAGATACCTTTAGGTATTGAGAAATTTTAATTTCTCTTTGATAGGATGTATATAATATTATCACATCGATGTTGATTTGATCTGGAGAGAAATTTTAAGACTAGATGTTATGCTTTAGTATGCTATATTTCTACTTTTATAATAATTAATAAGACCATGTAATAATATACTTTTTGTTGTGAATTGAAGCTAAGAATGAATCACATAATATCATTTTTTTAATGTAATAAATAAATTCATTTAGAGCATGTCCCAACAACACCAGAAAATCATTGCCCTTTGTTGGGTATTTAGTGGTCTACTTGGAGGAGGTGGTTCTTTTGGATGCAAAAATAGATATATAGTGAGAATATTTTAAATGTGGTTTCTTCTAGAATCACCACTATCTTGTTAGGGGGATCTTCCAATAACTAAATTTTTCTTCCACATGGAATTTTTTAGCAGGTTCCCTACATTAAGTAGTCATTTCAATATGCAAAACCCCATCATTAAATAGGGACACCTCCAATTCCATTCAATTCCTTCTAAGTATCTTTCAAACTGATTCTATGGACCAAAATAATGAGTAGTGAATGTTCAATGTCTTTTATAAGGATTAAAAAATAAATTTACAATGAAATTAAATTCCATAACTTTATATTTAAAACAATCAATTAAACACAATTAAAGGGATTTTTTAGAAATATAGTTGAGTGTTTGAAAACATAAAAACATCATGAAATAGAGATGTACAACGATTTTTTTTCGATGATTCAAATTTAATTAATATAAAAATGATAAATTAAATTGAAATCCATAATATATATATATATATAATTCAATATATTAAAAATATATTCAATGAGATCAACGAGTAAATAATACAAGACTATTGTTAGAAAAAGATATAAATTTATCACAACCATTATTAAACAGCCATTCCTGAAATATTTAAGCCCACTAAATTATTTAAAATATTTATATTTTAAAAACTATCAAGAAACTTCTTCCCCATATAGAAAACTAAAAAATAATTAATTAAAGTTCTCCCATTTGATGATAAAAATCATATTCCAAAAACCACATACTTTGGAAAATAGAATTTTGAAATTTTGAAAAAAAAAGAGAAATTTTTTTTTGATGATTATAAAGATTAATTTGAAAACAGATGTATCTGTTATGGAAAATTTCATATATTAAGAGATATGCTTCAACCTAAAATGGTATAATAAGGGAGATATATCGATCATATCCAAGATAGTACAAACAATAAAATCATGATTTTAAAAACAAAAAAACAAAAAAAAAATTGATATATCAAGATAGTCATAGATAAAATAATAAGTGTAACAAAATAACCATTCATAATTATCCTACAATGAAATATATATGATAAAGGGATAGGTGTTTATTTAAAATATCATGGATTTGATATTCTGCCCTAATAAATTCCCAAAAGATATCACCTTTTTTAAATGATCTATTAATAAATAGTGCCTAAGGTCAATATGTTCTGTGGTTGGGTACTAGATATGATTTTTAGACATATTGATAACATGACTATTGTATATAATAATTTGTATTAGGTAAAATTTAACCATGTAGTCTAAGAGAAAGTGTTGTATACATATTATTTTTCCCCAATAACTCCTACCATTTTTGTATTCTGTTGTTGCTATAGAAAGATAAAATGAGTTATTCATTATATTACTCTATAAGAAAAGATATTTTCCTAGAAGGTGGAAATTACAAAATGTAGATTTCCTATCATATTTACATCATCCAAAATCAGAATTAGAAAAAACTAGTTAATTCAAAATAATATAATTTTATGTATAACAAACCAAGATTTTTTGTTCCATAAAAAAAATAAAAATGTTATCGATATATTGGAAATGATATTTCATTGGATTTGATTGAAAATAAGAAAAAATACCTGACATGAACATGATTTCATTCCAGTTTATAGTAATTTAAATTAGGATACCAATCAATCTTTTTTCGATTGGATTATGAAATTTATCCAACAAAATATTATAGGTCATGCCCATGGGATTACAGTTTTCTTTATCATGATTCATGATGAATATTTTGAATGGTTAATTAGTGTTATTTCAATGGTTTCTAAAAAACTCATCATTTCATTGAAATTTTTTAAAACCAAGATACAATTTAGGTCCACCCATAAAATTATTTCAATTTTTTTATCATTACATAGGAAATTTTCAAATAAATTAATTCATTCATTAAGATAAAAATTACATGATAAGATTAAATTTTAAAAGGAAATATATCATTTAAGATTTGTTTTAAAAAAAGATTTGAATCAAGTTTTTCCTTATTAATAACATTTTATAGAAGATAATATCATAAATATTCATAGTGATCCCTGGAAATTTTTTGAAACAATATATATCATTGGTTAATTTGAAAATAGTGCTTAGTAAAAAAGGATTTTTAATACAAGGTTGTCGTTTAAAAAAATTAATTTGTTTATAAAACCATTTAAAAATGTTCTTTTAACATCTATTTTAAAGAGTATCAAATATATATCATAGGATAATTATAACAAAATTATTATAGATTCAAACTAAGTAATGGGTTCAATTTTTCTACCACTATCGACTCCATTTTCAGGTTTATAAAAATTTATCTACTAAATGTACTATATTTTTATTTTTATTACAAGACTCGTATAACATTTTCCAATACCCCCATTTAGATCATATAAATGGATAATCCTTGGGTATTTACATGAGAGTCTATACATCATTCCAATTTCATTTATTGAGTTCTTATTTCATGGAAAGAACCTAATTCACATTTTTAAGGGAATGATTATGTATTATGGTTCTGGTTGAGAGATAAAGGTAAGGTGTTCAACCTCATTTTCAGTTGATCAACGAGTATGAGTTACTGATTTCGAATATCTAATGACATTTCCAAGGGTAATGTATATATATTTTTTCAAAGATTCGGGTAAATAATTTGAAGATTATTCTTGCTATTATTCATATTCTTATGTTTTCAATTGTTTGACAAAAAAATAACTTTCAAAAATATTTTGAGATAGTGCTTTTGGTAAATTTATATAAAGAAAATATGAATTGATTCACCAATCATTTTATCCCATTATTTAAATACATGGTATTCCTTTCAAGAGTCAGAGTATGCACAAAAATACATTCTTCATATTTTTATTCGAATTTTATAATATTTAATTTTTTTGTTTAAAATAAACAATTTACTATCAAAAGTTAAAAAAAACAATTTAGGTTCTCTATTATTAATAAGATCTTAATGGGAATTTATAAGAAATTGTATTATTAAAAAATGATTAATAAAATAGTATGTTATATTCTTGTTCTCATACCGAATATATTTATGTAAATTAAATTCATTTAAAAAAATTCAAGTGATTTCAGGGATAGTTATATCTCTCTTATATAGAACCCCATTTTTTGAGGAGTTCAATGAGAGGAAAATTAATTATTATTTCACATAGAATAACATAAATCATAAAATTATTTATGTTGAATTATCCACCATTATAACATTGAATTGAATAAATTTTAAATACTTCTTCAGTTTTAATTTTTAGGGAAAATGATAAATGCTACCTAATATCAACATTTATGAGATAAAAAATAATCCTAAGTGAACTTTATAATGTTATCAATAATGATGGTGAAATTTAATTACATAGTTATATATTTAAAACAATCACCAGAAAACTCTTAAATGATATTATTAGAATCATAGGTGACTATATTTATCCTAAAACACTATTACTGAGAATGGTATAATTAGTTTGGGGTGGAACACTTGACTTACTATCTGTCCAGGTGGGGTCCTAGTGGCTAGGTTATTTTAGTTTTATAATATCTATTTTTTTGTAATTACTATTTGAGGTAAAATATTATAAAATTTGAATCTAAAAGATGATTTTCACTATAGTATTGTTTGATTTTAAATCTAAGATCTCACTAATTTCATATCTAGAGAATAATGATGGATATTGTTTCTTGTTCGTGTTGTTTCTTACTTGATGTGGAATTTTATGGAGTCATTATTCTAGTCTAATCATTAAATAATTCACTAAAATTTTCCAATTGAAGAAAATGGTGTGGGTCTTATTATCTAATTCAATTATAACTAAGGAATATGGTTTGGTTTGGAAAGTGTTTAGATAATTAAAGACAACATGATCTCAAGACCATTTTTTGAAGAACCAAGATATGGAGGATATTAGAAGGGTTAAAAACAATATTCAAGAGGAACTATGTAGTTGGAATGATCAATATCAGGTCCCAGAAGTTTCATCAAGGAGGAATTAAAGTGAAAAAACATTCCAAATAGACATCATCAGGGTAGAAACAAATAATCAAGCTTTATGGTCGATTTTTATAAACCTATATGAATTTAAATATAAATACTAGTTGGTTATGGGAGTCTTGAGAGTAAATAGAAGGGTTTGGATAAGATATAAGAGGTATTTTATTCATGATCTTATAATGGGGTTCTATACTTAGTCAGAAGATATACTTCATGATCTAGTTGAGTCCTAAAGGATGAAGATAAAGAAAGAGTGAGGATGATACACTTCCATGAAAAATAGGACCCATATTTTTTAAAAACATGGTTATTCCTTGCTGATATATTTTCCAAGTATTTCTATTTTTATTCTTAGTATAATGATATACTATATTAACAACCTAATATAGATATAATTATATTTTATATATATATATATATTCAATAAAAATATATATTACATTCCTTTCAATTAATATATTATAATATTGTAGATTAATATGTTCTATTATATTGACTATATTTTTTAATTGAAACCAAATAAAAATAGAAACAATTATTTATAATTTATAAAATTTTATCAACACTGTATTAAAGTTTTTTTCATAGTGGACATTTGATTATACTCAATAATCAATGATTTCTGAATAAATAATCCCTTCCAAATGAAAATGATATTACCCATGAAATTTATAATTTGTAACCCAATGCTTTTTTAATGATTTATATACTTGGTAATGATTCTAAATCCATTAAAAAATTTATTATTAAGAAGTAATTATTAGACAAAGAGGAAATATTTCCAAATGGTTTAAACATGGATAGGATATTATTTCATAATTTTGTCTCTTTCTATACCCAAAATCTTGATATTTTTTATGTTTCGTTGATTAATTTGGATAACTACTTTTTTTGATTAAAAATTCAATTGAATTCATAATATGATATTTTTTATATCGAATAAACATAGTATGGTTATTTATAAAAATCGTGTGTGATTTTTATCCTCCTTTAAGTTGATCTTAATTCATGTTCAGCAATATTTAACACCTTAAGAAATAGAGAATATTTGATTTGAGTTTCACAAAAAAGTATCATACATCAAGGATTTGGTTTGAATAGGGTGGATCAATAATTTAAGGGGGTTATTAGTCTAAATATAATAATTTTATAAATTATCATATTAAATATGGAAAAACAAGAACATAAATAGAGAAATACAATCATCTTTAAATTATAATGGATGAAGACACATATATTGAGATCTATCATAACAGGGACAAACATGAAGAAAAATAGAACATAAATTCTAGTTTAGAAATTAATCTTCTATGAATTTACACTATCACATGATATAAACACATAACTAAAGGAAGGACTACCCCCAATTCAAAAATCATGAAGAGATCCTATCACACTCTGACTTTGCGATGCGGTATGTTTCTAATTTTTATGTTTATCTCAAAATTTTATCTTAATCTAATTTTCATTGTTATTATTATTTATATATGAAATTTGGGTTTATCCTAACTGGTGTTTTGTGCTCTTGCACTGATAAATGAGCATTTTATCCTTGACAGCATTCAGCACACCATTGTCACTACTACGCGGCCTAGCCTGGGTCACCTCACGGCTCGCGAGGTTCCCTACACGCCTTCCCAATATGAAACTAATTAAATAAAAGGAATTAAAAATAAAGAAATAAAATTAAATTTGTGGTGGACTGAAAAAATAAAACTAAATAAGAAAAGTGTGATAACAAATAATGACATTTGTTTTAATGACAAGAATAAGATTATTATTATTATTTGAGGGTATTATTGTTGTTATTAGTATTCATATTTTTCTAATTATTATTATAATTAAAATCTCAATCTAGTGGCTAACATTAACATATAAAGTTATTAATATTTTTATTATTATTGTTTTAAGTATGTGATTTATTTTTAAAACAATAATATTTACCATTATTATTGTTTCCCTTATTAATACATCTTACCATTTTTTATTTACCATTATTTAAGATTGGTTTACATTTTTTTATGGTTTATATTCTTTTTTTTCATTATTTTGGTTTCTTTCTTTTTTTCATTTCATTTTTTTTTCTTTTCTCTTCCTCTTAGCTTTCCTCCTCTTTCCCGTCATGCTATTGGGACCAAAAACCCTACGCAACGCACTCTTCTCCCTCTGTTGCATCCCCTTGGCCACTCTTGTACGGTCACCTCCCTTATGCCACTAACCCTCATACCCATATCGTTGGATATATCCTACCCAAATCATCAGATCCCCTTCTCCCCAACTTGAGCACGCCGCACCCCCCCCCCCCCTCCGGCCCTCGCTCGCGCCATCCTCCATACCAGCCTGCAACACCCTGACATGCCACCTTGCAACGCCCCTGCCTCTTCCCTAAATAAACCCTATCGCACCGCACCTTGGTCAAGCCACCAGACCACCCTCCATCTCCTGGAAAACCACAACCTCCCCTTGTTGGCCGACTAAACCTTCGACACCCTTCCCACCTTCCGCACAAGCAATCCCCCTATGGTTGAGTACTCTTCTTCTCTCTTTTTTTTCCTTGGTTTTTTGGTTTCCCAGCGGGAATGGGGTTCATATGGGGTTTAATCATAAATTTTGGTGGTTCAATTTCATTATTTAATATTAAATTTTTATTTTTTTAATTGAATTATTTATTTTGGGTCCAATTTGGTTTAATTGTGGTGCGTTCGTTGTGAGAGTGGAGTTAATTTGTGGGAATTTCGGTGTCAAAGGTAGGTGGTTCCATGTTTTATACATTATTTAATGAATTCATTTGCTTTCTCAGTTAATTTATAATATTCATTGGTTAATTATTTTGGTTTCAGGTTTGATTTTCTTGAATTCTTCTATGTGATAGATTGTTTCGTAGTGTGTTCAAATGGGTGGGTGCATTCTTTGGTTGGAAACATGCAATTATTCAGTCATTAGTGTTTTGAAATATGTGCAGTTTGTTTTTCATCAGTTTAAGTTGTGTCAATATCACCCTTGAAATGGTGTTGCATTTGATTTTTCATAAGTGAATGGTGTGTGTGTGTGTTGGTTAGGTTATTTCTATATAAAAAAAACCTATGTTGAGTTGTATACTAGTGTTTTATAAATTCTTATTTTGTTTTATGAAAATGTGGAAAGTGGCCGTTTGTATTCTAGTGTAGCGTTCATACGTGTTTTTTTCCAATAAGAGGGTTTGAGTGGACTTTTGTTGTTTAGAGTCGTGTTTCATATCTTGATGTTGCTTAATAAAATTTCATGTTTTTTATTTAATTGGGAAAATGGTCTTTTAATTGTGCAGGTGACTTATTAATTGATGTGAGTAGTGCCATTTGTGTTCTTGATGTGGTGTTGTGTGTGTTTGGTCATGAAGGACGGATGAGTTAGTTTTATGTGTTAATCTGTGTTATGTTTCTTTTTAAATAATTTTTCATAAAAATAATTTTATATGTTTTAAAAAAAAATATTAACAGTGCAAATTTAATATGTTTAATAAATAATTGTTAAAAATGCAGAAATTTTTTTAATTGAGTGGGGGAAAAGTCTCTTGGTGTGAATACTTTTTCAAATGGATTTTTGTGTGTGTACAAGTGTGGTGTTGATTTTAGGTAACACCCTATTTGTTTTATTCATCTGATTTGACTTGAAATGTGAAATTAGAACATCTTGAGCACAAAAGGGGATGCCTGGGTACTAGATGGGCGGACTAGATCTAGCCCGCTAGTGATACAGAAGTAGCTCGGGCCCGGTTTAAATTATATGGATTGACTATTACAACACTAACTATACATTAAATGATGATTGGATACCCCAAGGTTATGGATGTGTTGCCCTACTAGTGGCTCGTGCATGAGAACATATTTTTTTTGTTTCCTATACCACTCTTCGCTGAGATGCAATGTTCTAGTCTCCCATTCTTTTTCCTAGTACCTATAGGGCCTCTCCCACTTTTGGTGCTCCTGGACAACTATACACTCACCATCTGCATATGGTGTAGGTTTTGGGATTTTCATGAAGTCTTGTGTTTTTCTTAAATGTAAAGGTGTTTTTATTTATTTATTTATGTTGTTTTCTTTGAAAGAGTTTTCTTCATAGAAACAATTTCTTTAAAATTGTTCAAGCATTGGCGTCATTTCATTTATTTAGCCTACAAATGTATTTGTCATTTAATGTTTATACGTGGGACCTTATTATTTGGTGACATCCTACTGGGCTCCTGGATCACACCCTACATACACCTTTGGGTGTATGTAGACCTTGTTCTTTGTTTATTCCAGGTGGAGGCATCCAACATAGTGATGGTGGTTATGGATGTTGTTGGTCTTCACGTATAGGTTGGTGTTGGTAGCTTGGGGATGTGGCTTCTCATGTCTCATGAGGTTGGTTTTGGAGTTTTAGTTCTCTATATTTATTATTGTTCACGTTGGGTTTTTAGTTGAATCGTATACTTAAACCTGTATATGGTATAAAGGTGTGTTTGGCTGTCTGTTTCCAGTCTCAGTTTATTTATCTTGTTAGTTGTTTTTTTGTCTCTTGTTTTTGGTAAATTGTCCCCAGTTATTATTTCGATACCTGGACACTTGTGCCAGCCAGTGGGATCTAGAACGCCCATCGAGCCATGTCGCGGTCCGGGTCAGGCGTCAGGTCGGATGGTGACCCGTCTTGTTTCTTGAAAAAATGTTATCAGAGGAGGATTTATCTCTTGAGTCATGTTCTTTTGGGATGGTGTCACGGTAGACTAGAGTTAAGGTTGTCGGGGCTCGACATCCTGGCTATGAGTAAGGTTCCTGGCTAGCACACCACATGGCGGGACTAGAGTTACCAAATTAAGTCGAGGTTTGTCAGATTCTTCGGTCCTTGTAGTTAATATTTTGTAGTGAAATGGAAGGAGAGTAGGGTCAATGTTCCCAGAGAGCTCGCAGGGTCTGTAAATCCATGAGGTGTCAGGGAAACTGTCCTAGAATATTCTCTATGGAAGTGGTGTGATTTGTGTATGGCTGCCAACCATATGTCGCAGCAACCCACCGACACTAGTCTTCTCTTGCATCGTCTCTTGACCCTTTGTTTTGGATTCATGGAAATCTGGTTTTTAAGTAAAATGATTTGGTCTCGAAAAATGTTTTGAAATGACGTGATTTAAAAATAAAATGATTTTTTGGGTTTGAAAAGCTTGGGTTAAATGTTTTGGTTTTGAAAAACAGAAAGGTTTGATTCTAATCCTTGGTTTACTCCTGGATAACCACATGAATGAGTGTTTATGGAAAGAGAAATGGTCAATGACACGAGTGGATGAATTCTGGGATGGATATGAGGTTGGTGCTGGTGTGGAAAGGGTACATGCAGGTGCGAGGCCCATGGGACACCAATGGTGTTTGTGCAACCCACTAGCATTGCTTATTTTCAAAAAGATTTGTTAAATGAGAATTCTATGTGTTAATAATTGGTTTTTGTTTGGTGTGTCCTTATGTGTTGGAAATTTCGAATGTGAGGCATTTTGAGCCGAGGATCCTTTCTGACAGATTTGTGTATGGACTTTGAATTATTATTTGTAAGTTGGTGTGAAAGTGTGTAGTTAGTGGTTTTTTTGAAAAGTTCTTCAGCAATCCCTTAGAGTGGTTCCCACTACACGTTTATTGTTCCCTTTTAGTATGTCCTGACCATTGGACTAGTTTGATTGGGTCCATGGTTTTCTTTCTTAACTAGGGTACGACCCAAAAAACTGTTAACATGTGATAGAATTTCAACCATGGACAATATTCCATTGGCTGGTCCTCCAGTTAATTAAAGTATGGAATCTCCATTTTTAGTGATATTGCTTAGTCTATCCCTAACCCCTTTCGGTTAAGTGGATCCTCTCACAGTGGGACGACAGACGCAAGGGGATTTGATAGGAGTTTCGATCTCTTTGAGTTGTCCGAGTCGTTGGGTAGGAAGTTTGAAACTATTGCATCAAAATATTTTCCCACAAAAATGGTGAAAGTAATTCCAGCGGGGGAGGGCAGAGGCAGTTCAGAATTATCACTATTGATCAGTGTCTTGGATGGCTTTTTAGTACTTTCATTGGCCGCTAGGGTCATGTTTGGTGACGTCTTACAGTATGAGTTCTCTTTGGAGAGCGAGGGTGGATTTCATAGGATCCTTCGAGAATCCCTGTATTCATAGGGGTGTGTCCTCTTGGGAATTTCTATTTTTTTTTGTTCAAAGGGGTGTGGTTGTCGTGTGTCTTTCCATTCTTAAGTTTGTTGGTTAAGGTGAAGAGTTGATGCATGTGCCCCATCTAAACCCCCGTTTGGGTGGATATACTGTGAGTGAGTAGTTGGATGTTATGGTGTGTTTTTTTACTGGTGTTGTCTCGGTTGTGGGGTAGTTGCATGTGACACCAAAAGGAGAAGCTCCATTCGAGATTCTTGAATACCTGACTGCGAGGAAAGAGATGTTTCAAATATCAGGGCTCCAGCCATAGGCCTTGGAGTGAAGTTGGCGTGTGGTCAGGAACCCTGAGAGTGTATGGGACACTAACCTTATTTTTGTCGTCTGTACTAAAGGTGAAGGAGGTTTAAATTTTTTACTATGGTTCCATTTCAAATGACATGTTTGGGTGCATGGGGTTTCCCATGGCTATGTGGAGGTGTGGTCATGTCATCTCCTTAAGGTCTCAGGGGTGGAATATCACCGAATGTAATTGATTTTAGTGGTCCTTATGGGGTTTTTTGGGAGAATTAGTCGAAATGTTGAATGGTCTTCATTTAGGGATGTTGGGATTTTGGTTTGTCTTCGGATGTGGTTTTGACGCCTGATGGTTGTGCCCTTCTCTCCATGCCCTTTTTGGTGGGGTGTTGGGTTAGTGTCGGGAAGCCTCTGAGTTCTAGTGTTTTCGTTGGTACTAACAGTTGTGAGACCCATTGGGGCCTCACTAAAACTCCCCAAAAATAAACCGAAATTACCCAATTCTTATGGTGGGGAGTCTGATTGGGCCTCCCCATGTCGTTTTTCCTATCTCGTCTCAGGCGTTAGTAGGTTTTTAATGGTGGGGAGCCCCTTGGGATTCCCCATGTTGACCTTTGTGTTTTGTTTCTAAAGATGGCTTAGTGATAAGTGATAAGATTGTTCCTTGGACGTGGTTTGACCTTGTTTGTACATTCTATCCAAATGTTGTGGTTTTCATTTATTTGTGCTTGAGATGTTTCAGTTTGTGAAGTTTGTTTCCGTGGGTGTGAGAGTTCCTTTCCTTGATAAATCCATTGGAGGTGTTCTAGCTCTTTTGGGAGGGTGACACATATCAGAAAGTATTTTTATGTGTTTCCTTAGTTTGTCATTTTATTCACCTTCTCTAAGCACGATGTGTTTGCCTCTTTTCTCTTATTTTCATAGGGATCCTCTTTCACCTTTAAGGGGGTTTTGTTTCTTTGGGTCTCACCCTTCGTTACGGCTTTCCGGGGACAGAAATAATTATGGTGGGGAGAATTTTCATACACGGACTTCGCGCTGTGGTATGTCTCTAATTTTTATATTTTATCTAATAATTATATCCCCTTCTAATTATTAATGTTATTATTATTTATATATGAAATTCGGGTCGAGCCTGACTGGGGTTTTGCGCTCTTTCTCTAATAAATGAACATTTTGGCCTTGACAGCGTTCAACGCGCCACTGTCGCTGCTACGCAGCCTTGCCTGGGTCACCATGCGGCCTCGCCAGGTTCCCTGCACGCCTTCTCAGTATGGAACTAATTAAATAAAAGGAATTAAAAAAAATAAATAAAATTAAATGAGGGGTGGAATAAAAAATTAAGATGAAATAATAAAATTATGATAAAATTTAATGAATTTTGATTCAATGAAAAGAATAAGATTATTATTATTATTTGAGGATATAATTATTGTTATTAGTATTCTTATTTTTATAATAATAATTATTATTAATATCTCAATATTGTTTCTAACATTAACTTATAACATTATTATTCTTTTTATAATTATTGTTTTAAGTAGGTGATTTATTTTTAAGACAATTGTTTTTATTATTATTATTGTTTCCATTATTAATACATATTACCATTTTTTAATTTACCATTATTTAAGATTAGTTTAATTTTTTATGGTTTATATTCTTTTTTTCATTCTTTTTTTCATTATTTTTTCCCTTTCATTTATTTTTTTCTTTTCTCTTCCTCTTACCTTTCCTCCTCCTTCCTATAGCACTACATGGGCCAAAAACCCTACACAGTGCACTTGTCTCCCTCTGGTGCACCCCCTTGGCTGCTCCTGTCGGGCCACCTCCCTCATGCCACTCGCCCTCTTACCCATCTCGCCAGATCCCCTTCTCCCCAACTGGAGTGCGTCACACCCCCCCCCCTCCTACCCATTCTCACACCCTCTACTAGTCTAGCCCATAACTCCCCAGCCGGCCTCCTTGTCGTGCCCCTGCCTCTTCCCAGAATAAACCTCATCGCGACACACCTTGGTATAGCCTCTGAACCACCATCCATCTCCTAGAAAACCACAACCTTACATTGTTGGCTGACAACTCCTCTGGTGCCCCTCCCACCTTTCGCGCAATCAACCCCCCAGGGTTGAGTACTCTTCTTCTCTTTTTTTGTCTTGAATTTTTGGTTTCCCAGCAGCTATGGGGTTCTATTGGGGTTTAATCTTAAATTTTCGTGGTTCGATTTCATGATTTAGGGATAAATTTGGGTTTGTTTTGGTTTGATTTATTTATTTAGAGTCCAATTTGGATTCATTGTGGTGTGTTTGTTGTGCTAGTGGAGTTAATTTGTGGGAATTTCTGTGTCAATGTTCGGTGGATCCATGTTTTTAACATTATTTAATGAAATAATTTTCTTTCTTAGTTAATTTATAATGTTCATTGATTAACTATTTTTTGTGAGGATTTTACGTTCTTGAAGTCTTCCATGTGTTAGATTGTTTTATAGTGTGTTCATATGGGTGGGTTCATTCTTTGGTTGGAAACGTGCATTTATTCAATCGTTAGTGTTTAACAATATGTGCAGTTTTTTTTCATCTGTGTATGTGGGGTCAATCACGCCTTTTAAATGGTGTTTCTTGTGCATTGTCATCACTGAAGGTGGTGTGTGTGTTGAGTAAGTTGTTTCTAGGGAAAAAACCTCTGTTGAGTTGTCTACTAGTGTTTTAGAAAGTCTACTTTTGTTTTATGAAATTGTGCAAAGTGGTGGTTTGTGTTCTGGTGTAGCGTTCATGTGTGTTTTGTCCAAAAAGAGGGTTTGAGTGGACTTTTGGTGTTTATAGTCATGTGCCATATCCTGAAGTTTCTTAATAAAATTTCAAGTGATTTACTAAATTGGTAAAATGGTCTTTTAATTGTGTGGATGAGTTTTTAATTTATGTGAGTAGTGCCGCTTGTGTTCTTGATGTGGCGTTGGGTGTGTTTGGTTGTGAACGAGGGCTGAGCTGGTTTTTTTGTGATAAGTCGTGTTATATTTCTTTTTAAATAATTTGTATACAAATAATTTAATATGTTTTAACAAAAATTATTAACAATACAAATTTAATATGTTTAATAAATAATTTTTAACAATGCATAAATTGTTTTAATTGAGTGGTGGAAAAGTATCATGTTGTGCATACTTTTTCAAATGGATTATTGTGTGTGTACAAGTGTGGCGTTGAGTTTAGGTAACACCCTGTTTGTTTTATTTATTTGATATTGACACGAAATGTGAAATTATAACATCTTGATCATAAAAGGGGAAGCCTGGGTACTGGGTGGGTGGACTAGATCTAGTGCACTAGTGACACGAAAGTGGCTCTGGCTTGGTTTCACATAGCTCGTTTGATGATTACAAAACTAACTAAACATTGGATGATGATCGGAGACCACTAGGTTATGGATGTGTTTCCCTATTAGTGGCTCATTCATGATAAAATATTTTTGTTGTGTTTCATATACCACTATTCACCAAGACGTGATGTTCTAGGGCCCATTTTTTTTGCTAGTACCTATAGGACCTCTCCTACTTTTGTTTCTCCAAGACTACTATACACTCACCATTGGTATACATTGTAGCTTTTGGGTGTTTCTTGAAGGTTTATATTTTTCTTAAATGCAAAGGTGTTTTCATTTATTTATTTATGTTGTTTTCATTGAAAGTGTTTTCTTTATTGAAACTATTTCTTTAAAATTGTTAAAGATTTGGCATAATTTTATTTATTTAGACTGCAAATGTATTTTTCATTTAATGTTTATACGTGGAACCTTTTTGTTGGGTGTCTTCCTATTTAATGACCCGGAAATTTCAAGGAAATATTTTTCTTAATTTTCTTTGGGATTTTACAAGAACGCAGTTTCTGTGGTGGGGGCCACACGAGACCCTAACCCCCCTTGATCTTCCCATAACCCCCTTGACCTCCCATAACTCACCTCACACTTTAATATTATAACTCCACTTTAACTTAAGTGACTCCTCTCCTCCTCACCACCCACATTAATTCATGCCACCTAAACATTAATTAATTTAACAACTCAAGATCAATTAATTAAGTTTGTTGGTTTTGAATTTTGTAATTTTTAATGCATGGAATGGGTATATAAAATATGGTGGAGCCTTATTTTATTTTGGTTAGAATTGTTGTGTTAAGTGGAAGTGAAGAGAGAATTTGAGTTTTGAAGAACTTCCTCCTCCGAAGAAGAAAGCTTCATCTCCTTTGTTGAAGAACGTGAAGAACACTGATGCTTCGACGAAGAACATCGTCTCATATTGCACCTTCTCTCCACGTCGAGGGAAGCGAGACTCCGCATTCTTCATCAGGCGATCACCGACGATGTGCCTTATCCTCTTCTTCATCCGCCTCATGGGAGGAGACACCACCATGGGGAACGTCCCCATTGACGACGACTCACACTCCGACATCAACGGAATCTGCACCGATCTTCCGCGACGTCTGATCATCGCGATGCTTGCCTCTTCCACGGCTCGATGATGTGTGACGTCTTTGCAAGGTAGGGGTTTGGTTTTATGTCATGAATAATTTTAGATGTTCTTCGATATTAATGGCCAACTGTTATCAAAATAATGGAGGAGGTCGGACCGAACAAACACGGACTAACCTCCTCCCCTTTTTTATTTTGATGGTTATCTACGTGGCCTGAAATGGAAGCGACGTAGTGTCGTCGCACCGTGCGGGAATTTAGAGAATCGCGACGAAGAAGCGCGGCGCTGTTGCGCCGCGCCTTTGAGGTTGATCGAATCCGCGGTCGGAGTCTGTTCGTGGCAAGGGGTGCGGCGCCGTCACGCCTCGCCAGAAAACCATGAATACAGTGCGATTTGTTATTTGACGTGCGGATCGATGGGCGATGTCAGAATGGTCCGCAGAGGCGATTTGAAGTCTCCACAGTGATGTCCGGGTACTGGGAGGACCATTGAAGAAGACGGGAGGCGAAACGGACCACCGAAGCGAGTCTGGTGGTCTGCGGTAGGCGGCAGCGCACCGTCGGAACAAAATCGCCGCGGCTGAGCCACGACGGAGGGCCGAACCGGAATGGCTTAGCCGTTCTGGAGGCTGACCAGCGCATCTTAAAGCCACACCAGATATGTTGAGCGCGGGGGTTTGTAACCCCCGCGCCCACTGGCCACGCGGGCGCCGTGGCCGCGCCCAGGCCGGGCCGGGCCATGCCAGCTGGGCCGGGCCGCGCCATCCGGGTCGGGCCACGCCCAAACAAGTAGGACCCGGACCTGGTTCGGGTTGACCCAGTTCGGGCCAACCCAGGGGGTCTCGGGCCGGATCAGACCGGGCCCGAACCACATATTTTCAGGCAGTTTTTGTTCAAATTACCATATCTTGGGCTACGGATCTTCGATCGATGCACTGTTTGTTGAGATGTGATCCTCGGATCGAGATGGTCGTTTCGTTATATTACACTCAAAGTTTCAGAGAACTTTGGGTTCGGCCGGGTTGGTTCGGATACGGAACCAACCAGGCCCTCGGAGTGGAAATGCTTATATCATGTGCTTCGGACATCCGATTGATGTGTCTTCGACTTTGTTGGATTCCTCTTGATAAGACAGAACTTTTTTCTTACTCTGCTCGTGGTTTGGATGTTGTCAGAGTGCAGTCGGGTTGGTTTTCACATGAATCCAACCGGGCCCCTGGAACGGAAAAACTGATAACTTTCAGACCGGACGTCCGTTTGACGAACCGTCAGCGATGTTGGTGATCAAATTGACAAAACGGTCCCTATGAGCATACCCTTTGAGATTTCGGGGTACAGTTGAGATATGACCGGGTTGGTTCGCACACGAAACAAACAGGCCCCTGGGACGAAAAGGCTAGTAACTCAAAGGCTGGGTGTCCGATTGACATGCCATCTATTTTGTTGAGACCCCCATGACGACGCGGTCCGTTGAGATACTTCTTCGTGGGACGTTGAGATAATTTTAATATCGACCTATAGATCATGGAGCGGACCCTCCCAGAGATGAGCGTGTGGAGTACGGAGACCGTGTAGCCGACTGAGACCTGACGACTTCTTGACCGACTCGACTTGGAGTGAGTCGACAAGCCCAGTGGACGGAGCACTACTTTGTTTGGGTGAAGACCCATGGAGGACGGAGCACTACCTGTGTGATAGTGCAGACCCACGGTACTCGTCCGGAGATTACCTCTGCAGGCTATTAGGGGGTGTCCACTACTGTGTTTGGGTGGCATACCCCGGCGGGAAGCACTACGGTGTTTGGGTGGCTGACCTGTGGTACTCGATAGGAGGAGTACCTCAGCAGTCTTAGGTTAGTGAGCAATACCTTGGAGTTGTGACAAGACCACTTTACACTCTAGAGATGGAAATCTTCAGCAGTTACGGTTTCGATAATGAAAAATCCTGGTTTGAGTTGAGTCTATGACCTTTGTGTTTACCTCCTGATTGAGATGGGTCACTTGATAACTTAGGTATATGTATGGGCATATACCGAGGTAGTGATTATCCGTTGATTTCATAATCTTTGTGTTTCCTCATGATTGAGATGGCTTACTTAATAACATTGGTATATGTATGGGCATATACCAAAGTAGAGGTTATCTGTTGATATCTTCTTTGTGGTTATCCTTGTTGGTTTTAGTGAGACCTTGAGGGTCTCGAGGTCCCTACTGAGTATCGTTATACTCGCCCCTGCACGGGCTATGCCCGCACCTCATTGTGTTGGTCGCAGACGACGGGCAATGTTGACGGAGGCCGAGTGATCGAGGAATGGACGGTACCTGGGGGTGGACTACACGAAAAGTCAGTATCCAGAGGTGGACTTCATGGCGAGATGACACTCAGTGGAGTTTGACAGGTGAGAGCAATGTGGAGGCTATATGTACGTACCCTTCAGGTAGGATCCGTGGTGGACGATCTAAGAGCTACTCCATCTGTAACTACCCTTCAGGTAGGATCTGAGGAGGAAGACCCAGAATCCGCTTCCGTTCTTCTAGCTGTTGTGTTTTTCTATTGTAATTTTGTTCAGTTGTAGTTGTACTTTCAGTTGGGTTTTTATTCTGGCCCATGTACTTTTCAACACTTCTCTTTGTACTTAGTGGTTTACTTCTGCTTGTACTCTATGGTGTTTTGTTTACTTTTATAAAGGAAATGCCTTCCTAGTCATCGGGATTTATGCCTTTGGTGCTAGTCGCCAACCCCTGGCCTATGGAAGGTGGGCTTGGGGTAGTCACTGCACGGGCCCCGAGGACGGGTTGTGACAAATTGGTATCAGAGGAGTCAGTTCTACCGTAGAACTTATAACTCTGATATTTTCTTTCTGTGAAGAAATAGTGTTAAGGGTACCGAGTGTGTTCTTCAGTTTAGGGAGTCTAGTCTTGGTGCGGGCGGCCGACGTATCCATACACCAGGACCCTGAAAACTTATTTCCGACTTTGTGCATGAAAAAACTGATTGCGTGTGTGTTTCCATAAGTTTTTAAAAGTCAGCTCAAACCAGCTCTGCTCACCAAGTATAATTGTTTGATTGTGTCATGTTGTTTCTTTTAGGATTCCTTTTCACGGACGACCAGCTAGAGCCCAGAGGGATGTGCGTACTGACAACATGCCGAGCGACGAGGCTTCGGTACAGGGCCCTCTTGCAGTTGAGGCACCAGCGGAGGCACCAGCGGTACTACCATACGTTGGGCCACCGATGCCACCAGCCCCAGCAGTAGGCGATGAACGCCACTTGAGCACGCTGCACGAGTTCCAGCCCCAGAGGCCACCAAGGTTCCGGGGAGAGACGGACCCGCAGGCGGATGAGGATTGGTTGGGGGTTGTGGTGAGAGTCTTCAGGCTAGTGGGGACGCCAGCAAACTGCATGGTGATCTTTGCTACTAGACTCTTTCAGGAAGGAGTAGGAAGGTGGTGGAGCCGTTTTTTCCAGTTTTGCGACGGGATGACCTTCACATGGGAAGACTTCGAGACCTTCTTCAGGGTGGAGTTTGTTTCAGTAGCTCTACACCCCTGATCGTGTACAGGAGCTGCTACCTTTGCCGCAGAATTTTCGATCAGTAGTCGAGTCATCTGTGGGCTGTAGACTGATGATGCAGAGGTCCAAGAGGACCAGAACCAGCCGTACCAGGAGCAAGAAGTGTTATTAATGCGGAAGGAAGGGTCACCTGTCATGTGATTGTCTGAATCCTCGCACAGTTGATTCGCAAGCTTTGGAGGAGCCACCGAGGCAGAAGCAGCGGCGGGAGCTTGAGCAACATCCGAGCAGTGGATAAGAAAGTAGATCTCTGGGAACAGGTGGACAGGGGCAGAACTAGTGGATACATCCCTTGTACTTCTGGTTCCATATTGCTGTTGTATTTGTGACTTTTTACTATGAGCTGCAATAATAAAAAGACACTTATCTTTGTGATGTTTTCTTTCCTGCCCTTTTGTTTGGTTGATACTGAGTGGTCCTGGTTAAAACTGTTGACTTGACCCTCACTTTCGAGATTTCTACTGTAGGAGACCTAGTGACCTCACACTGATGCCAATAGTGTGGCTCGACCCTTGGAGGCAAGAGTGACAGTTGGATATCTTGGTAGTAACGTCGAGGCCTTACGACATCATCCATGGAATGAATACATCATTCATGTCAGGATTTACTGTACTAGGAAATGGTCATGGTTCATCCAGGGGATTAGACCGAGTTTCTCTTTTCGGCAGAGGAGAAATTTTAGTAGTTCTTTCAGATCGTAGGCAAAGAAGGTGCAGATCATCCAGGAGAGGATGAAGACTGCACAATGCAGTAAGAAACGGGAAACAAGCGCCAGTAATAGAGACTCGAGCGTGTTAAATGTTTCAATAAGAGGAAGCTTATAGGAGAGATGAGTCTGCGAAGCAGCAGATGTGGAGGTAGAGCTAGGAGAGCATCATGAGGTGGTGTACATTTTAACATGCTACAACAACCCGCATTAGTTGTCCCCGCCAGGCTCTGGGAGCAGGAGGGCAGGGGAAGAGAGTAGCTGCATTCAGTCAGGGAGAGTGACCCAATGGCCTTAAGAATGATTCAAGGGACATTATGTGTTCACTACTAGCTGCCGTAGTAACAGATGTTGATACGAATCATTCCATCCTTCCACGAATCTTTTCCCAGACAGAGAGTTTCTGGTAAGCCGTAGACTTGACCCTCACGTCTGGAGATGCCTTGGGAGAAGACTCAATAATCCCACTTATGTCGATGGGGTGTTCAGACCCTTGAGGCGATAGTTTCAGTTGGAATCTCTTAGTGGTAGTGTCGAGTCCTTACGACGTTGGTTTGAGTATGGACTGGGCAATTACAGATCATACAAAAATTGACGATATTAGACAAAAAGTTTGTGGTTTAACTATGACGTCGGGATGGGTTTTCCTTGGTCAGTGAAAAGGAAACCCCAGGCAGCACAGGATAAACTCATTCATAGGAGGGTGCGACCGATCACTCTTGAGTCGGTCAACATTACCCTCGTGGCAACAGTCATTTTGATTTTTAGTTATAATAGTAATTGGATACCTCTATAGTTCGAGGATGATGATCACGTCCTTATACGGGTCTCACCTTGACGATGTTTACGGAGATGTGGTCGAGGCGACAAATTATCTCCAAGGTTAAACGGACCTTTCTAGGTCCTCAGCTGGGTAGGAAAGGTATTTTACTGCTTGACCCATCCACCTCAGTTGCACCAGCTGCACGACGACTTCTAGGTATCTCAACTGATGAGATACGTGCGTGATCCTACACATATCATCGACCATGGGGAACTGGACTTTGGTGATGGGGTGACTTTCACGGAGGTTCCAGTGGGAATAGAGGATCGATAGGATTGGATCCTATGAGGATGGTCGATTCCTCGGGTGCACTTTCACAGGTAGTACGGGAACCTCCAGGTGAGCACATGGTAGCGGAAGGCTCAGATGCGTTCTCAATAGCGCTTTTGTATCCCTAGTTTGTGTTAATGCTTTACGGGGACGTAAATCCCTGAGGTGGGAGTAATGTAAAGACCCCGAAATTTCAAGAAATTTTTTTCTTAATTTTCTTGGGAATTTTACAAGAACACAGTTTCTAACGGTGCCTGATTCCGAGGCCCGGTGTGCCCGGAATCAATTTCTGAAGTTTAGCTCGGGTACGTTCAGTGAACGAATGAGCGGGTTTTTCTATCTTTTGAACCATTGCTCGAAATCGAATTCCAAGGGCACCGATGGATTCAAAGCGCCGGTAATTGATTAAGAAGATCTTTTTCGGAATTGCGTTTTCACGGGAGGAGTTGTTAAAAATTTGTGGAAGATAAAATAAAAATTGAGTTACAATTTTTATTTCTTTAAAAGTAGTTATATCCTTAGGGTGAAAGTTAGAGAACTACCCATGAGAGGATAAGAGGGTGGTGGGGGCCACATGAGACCCTAACCCCCCTTGATCTTCCCATAACCCCCTTGACCTCCCATAACTCACCTCCCACCTTAATATTGTAACTCAACTTTAACTTAATTGACTCCTCTCCTCCTCACCTCCCACATTAATTCATGCCACCTAATCATTAACTAATTTGACAACTCAAGATCAATTAATTAAGTGTGTTGGTTTTGAATTTTGTAATTTTGAATTCATGGAATGGGTATATAAAATAAGGTGGAGCCTTATTTTATTTTGGTTAGAATTGTTGTGTAAAGAGGAAGGGAAGAGAGCATTTGAGTTTTGAAGAACTTCCTCCTCCGAAGAAGAACGCTTCATCTCCTTTATTGAAGAATGTGAAGAAAACCGAAGCTTCGACGAAGAATGTCATCTCATCATGCACCTTCTATCCACGTTGAAGGAAGCGAGACGATGTATTCTTCATTGGGAAATCACCGACGACGTGCCTTCTCCACTTCTTCCTCCGCGTCAAGGGAGGAGACACCACTGCGGGGAACGTCGCCATTGACGACGACTCACCCTCTGACGTCAATGGAATCGGCACCGATCTTCCGTGACGTCCGATCATCGCGACGCTTGCCTATTCCGCGGCTCGACGACGTGTGACGTCTTTGCAAGGTAGGGGTTTGGTTTTCATGTCGTGAATAATTTTAGACGTTCTTCGATATTAACGGACAATTGTCATCAAAATAACGGAGGAGGTCGGACCACACAAACACGGCCGAACCTCCTCCCCTTTCTTATTTTGTTGGTTATCTACGTGGCTTGAAATGGAAGCAACGCAGTGTCATCGCACCGTGCGTGAATTTAGAGAATCACGATGAAGAAGCGTGGCGCCGTCACGCCATTCCTTTAAGGTCGAACGAATCTGCAGTCGGAGTTGGGCCGCGGCGAAGGGGCACGGCGCCGTCGCGCCACGCTAGAAAACCACGAAGATGGCATGTTTTGTTATTTGATGTGTGGATCGACGGACGATGTCGGAATGGGACGCAGAGGCGATTTGAAGTCTCCGTAGTGATGTTCGGGTCCCGGGAGGACCATTGAAGAAGACGGGAGGTGAAAATGACCATCAGAGCGAGTCCGGTGGTCCACGGTAGGTGGCGGTGCGCCGCCGGAACAGAACCGCCGCTGCTCAGCCGCGGCAGCGGGCCGAACTGGAATGGCTTAGCCATTCTGGAGGCTGAGCGGCGCTGCTTAATGCCGCACCGGTTATGTTGACCACGGGGGTTTGTAACCCCCGCACCCGTTGGCCACGAGGGGGCCGCGGCTATGCCCAGGCCGGGCCGGGCCACGCCATCCTGGTCGGGCCATGCCCAAACGGGCCGGAACCAGACCTGGTTCGGGTCAACCCTATTCGGGCCGACTCAGGGGGTCTAGGGCCGGGTTGGACCGGGCCCGAACCCCATATTTTCGGGCAGTTTTCGTTCAAACGCCCATATCTTGGGCTACGCACCACCGATCGACGCACTGTCAATTGCGATGTGATCTTTGGATTGATACGGTCGTTTTGGTATATTACAATCTAGGTTTCAAAGAACTTTGGGTTCGTCCGGGTTGGATCAGATACGGAACCAACCGGGCCCTCGAAGCGGAAACGCTTATATCTTGAGCTCCGGACGTCCGATTGAAGTTCCGTCGACATTGTTGGATTCCTCTTGATGAGATGGAACTTTTTTATTACTCCGCTCGATGTTTGGACACCGTCGGAGTGCAGTCGGGTTGGTTTGTACACAACTCCAACCAGGCCCCTGAAACGGAAAAGCTGATAACTTTCAGACCGGACGTCCGTTTGACGAACCGTCAACGGTGTTGGTGATCACGTTGAGAAATGGTCCCTATGAGAATACACTATGAGAGTTTGGGGTACAGTTGAGATACAGTCAGGTTGGTTCGCACACGAAACCAACCGGGCCCCTAGGTCGAAAAGGCTAGTAACTCACAGACCGGGCGTCTGATTGACATGCCGTCTATTGCGTTGAGACCCCCATGATGAGGCGGTACATTGACATAATTCTTCATGGGACTTTGAGATAATTGGAGTATCTACCTATAGCTCGTGGAGAGGACCTTCCCAGACACAAGTGTGTGGAGTATGGAGACCGTGTAGCCGACTGAGACCTGACGACTGCTTGACCGACTCGACTTGGAGTGAGTCGACTAGCCCAGTGGACAGAGCACTACTTTTTTGGGTGCAGACCCATGGAGGATGGAGCACTACATGTGTGATAGTGCAGACCCTTGGTACTCGTCCGGAGAGTACCTCTGCAGGCTATTAGGTGGTGTGCACTACTGTGTTTGGGTTGCCTAACCCAACGGGAAGCACTACTGTGTTTGGGTGGCTGACCCGCGGTACTCGACAGGAGGAGTACCTCAGCAGTCTTAGGTTAGTGGGCAGTACCTCGGAGTCATGACAGGACCACTGTACCCTCCAATGACGGGGCTCTTCAGCAGTTACGGTTTCGATAATGAAAAATCTTGGTTTGCACTGAGTCTATGACCTTTGTGTTTACCACTTGATTGAGATTGGTCACTTGATAACTTATGTATATGTATGGGTATATACCTGGGTAGCGGTCATCCGTTGATTTCATAATCTTTTTGTTTCCTAATTATTGAGATGGCTTAATTGATAAATGAGGTATATGTATGGGAATATACCTAAGTAGAGGATATCTGTTGAGATCTTCTTTGTGGTTATACTTGTTGGATTTAGTGAGACCTTGAGGGTCTAGGGATCCCTAATGAGTATCGTTATACTCACCCCCACACGGGCTATGCCCGCACCTCATTGTGTTGGTTACAGACGACGGGCATTGCTGACAGAGGCCGAGTGTTCGAGGACTAGACGGTACCTGGAGGTGGACTACACGACAAGTCAGTATCTGGAGGTGGACTTCACGGCGAGCCGACACTCGGAGGAGGTTGACAGGCGAGAGCGATGTGGAGGCTACCTCTACCAACCCTTCAGGTAGGATCCATGGTGGACGATCCAGGAGCTGCGCCATCTATAACTACCCTTCAGGTAGGATCCGAGGAGGACAACCCAAGAGCCGCTTCCGTTCTTCCAGCTATTGCCTTTTTCTGTTGTACTTGTGTTAATTTGTAGTTGTACTTTCAGTTGGGTTTGTATTCTGGCCCATATACTTTTCAGCACTTTTCTTTGTACTTAGTGTTTTACTTCCGCTTGTACTTTGTGGTGTTTTGTTTACTTTTATAAAGGCAATGCCTTACCATTCATCGGGATTTATGCCTTTGGTGCTAGTCGTCAGCCCCTGGCCTATGGAAGGCGGGCTTGGGGTAGTAATGGCACGGGCCCCGAGGACGGGTCGTGACATCCTACTAGGATCTTGGATCACACCCAACGTACACCTTTGGGTGTATATAGACCATGTTCATTGTGTATTCTAGGAGGAGGCATACTGCTTAGGGATGGTGGTTCTGGATGTTGTTTGTCATTACGTGCTGGCTTGTGTTGGTAGATTGGGGATGCAACATCTCATGTCGCTTGAGGTTGGTATTGGAGTTTTAGTTCTCTATCATTATTGTATTTAACTTTGGGTTTTTAGTTGAATTGTAGACTTAAAAATGTTTATGGTTTAAAGGTGTGTTTGTTTTTTGTTTCCAGTCTAAATTTATTTATCTTGTTAGTTGTTTTTCTATCTCTTGTTTCAGGTAATTCGTTCCAACGTATTATTTCATTACTCGAGCACTTGTGTCGTCCTGGGGAGATTAGGAATGCACTTCGGGCCATGTCGCGGACTGGGTCAGGCACTAGGTTGGATGGCGACCTATCTTGGGTCATGAGAGATTTTATATTATTTTAGAATGCTATTAATTTCAAATATTGTATTATCAATAAAACCACCACACGATTATAAAAAACCTTGATATTTTTTCATATGATTTTATTTTATTCACCACAATCATTAAACAATTCCATTTCCTAATTTCATGTTCCCAACCAGTAAATTATGGCTGACATACATTACACCACAATTTCATGGTTTCATCATATGGTTTATCATTCTAGAATTTTCTTACATTTTCTATGATTATCAGTCTTTTAGAAAATGTTTTTGTATTGAATCTCTAAATTCAACTCTTCTTAGTCAAATAACCACATGTTTAATCACTACCAAAATATCTTATTCAATCCATATAAAAATAAATAATTAAAAAAATAAACTAATAAATTAATATTATAATTAAAATAATAATAAAAAGACAATAATTAGAATTTTCAAATTATGCATACAAAATGACACTAATAATAACTAAATATTTACTATACCACAAATAATTTATATAATAAAGGTTAAAAATATCTTAATTTATAAAAAAACAAACATATTCGTACATTAAATATTATACATGCAATTAAAGGGTTAGTTTTCATGTAAATTATCATAACATAAAGTATTTTAGTCTAATCATTAGGGGTGTATTATATAATTAGTTAATAATTGGATTATAACATATATTTAATTTTAAGATGTAAAAGTTTTTTTTATGGTAATTAGTATCAATTTAATTTATTTTTATTTGGGATAATTTAAAAATTATTTAATAATGTTTCAACGAAAAGTTAAACAATGACATGGTGGTGATCAATAACGTGTTTGTGTAAACTAGATGAGTAAAAATAATGATTTCAAGGAGAAAACAAATCATAAGAAGATAAAGATCTTAAATTGAGGGGAATTGAATGAGTAAATACATACCATTTTATAAATAGATATCATTGCGTTGTAAGGAATAGTTGATAGAAAATACATATAGAAATAATGAGATAAGGCTATGTCATCGACAGATACAATTGATGATCATAGAAAGATAATGTTAAAAATATATCATGGTTATTTATTACTAAATCGTTGTTATTTTAGATAAGATAATATCTAACATTCAAAAATGACCTCAAAAGATATGACCAAAACATGATTTTCTGGGATTTAGAATTCTAATGGAGTGGATATATAAAATAAAATATTGTTTATATTACCACATCATGGTTTCAATCAACATAATTCTTTAATAAATTTATCATTATAATGACTTGATAAATGGTTATTATATAAAGATTAGTTGTGAATAATACTTCTTTGTGGGTGAAATATGTTTTTTAAAAGTAAATTTCATATAGAATATGCTTTCTCAATATTGAACATTAATATTTTCATATGTTTTCTTTTTGAAAACATGACAGATAGATATTTTCTTCTAAAAAATATTAAAGAAGGGTCCTTAGTATATATTTTTTATTTAATTTATCTACTTCCTAAGAAATACATATATTTTAAAAAACATGGTCCTTAATTATTTATTTATGGATTATTATATAATTATTGAACATTGTTTCTTTAACAAATTCTAGATCATAGACCGAGTTTCGTTATATTTGTTTAATTACCATTTTTATTCACATAATTTCTAAACTAATCAATGTAGATGATCATGAAAAAGGGTTTATTTATTTATTATATAGAAAATTATATACCAAAAGCATGTTTATACTAGATTTTGAGAGGTAAAATTTTTCACTAAAATTATTTTAACTCAAATCACACAATTATTTTGGATTTAATATTCTTATAAAAATATTTTATTTTAAATATTATTAGTTTTTAATAAAATAAATAATTCAATCTATTAATCCTGATATTTTTATCTATGTGATATTCTACGGATCATATGTTGGATAAACCTCATATTTTACATTATATAAATTTTAAGTTAGTGTCATAAAAATTTAATATAAACTAATGAGTTTGATTATATATAAAATTAAACACCATCTGATTAATGGAAAATATTTTTGTGTAATTTTTAATGAACCAAAGAATCCTATGAAAATTAAAAAAAAAAACTATATATTATTATTGTTTATTTCTTTCTACATTTCTAATTTTTATTCTTTTTTTTTCTTGGATGACACATGTTCTGAACATTTGGATAAACATTGTTGATGAATAAATATTTAACCTTGTATTTGACTTCTAATCATTGAATAAATTTATCAAATATTATCTCAAGGTTGAAAATATTTTTAGGTAAATAATAAATTTGAAAACATGGCTATAGATGATATTACTCATGAAATTAAACAAGTATTTCATTGAGTACATATTTGATAAAGAATATAAATTATATATGTGATTTCTAAAAATATTGTTTTATAATCCACTAAACTCGTAAAATTAGTTTTTTAAATTGATTTTGAGATAAATTCAATTATCATCTTAGTTATTTCATATCATATTCAACCAATCAGTCTATTGCCTGAGGATTTAAATTCACACTAGAATTGTTTCTTAAAATATTAAATAAATTCAAATATAATTGTTTCCCTAATTATAAGATAATTCTATATTTTTTTAAAAAAAATTACGAGGTAAATAAAAAATTGATTTACTGTAAGTAACCACATAACATTACTATATCATATGATATAGAAATAAGTTTCCAGATATGATTCTTACCTCCCTTGATATCTTTTTACATATTTAAAAATTAAATAATTTTACATGCTAAGAATTTATAAATTACAAGGAGTAATTTAGTACTTGTTCAAAAATATTCTATTATGTGGATTGGAAATTTTAAACAAATTCAGTTTTTACAAAGAATTATATCAATGAAATTGATGTGTTATGGTGGTTAATTTCAGAGGATATCTATTGAATATGTTTTCTATGGGTTATCTATTATTTGATTATATGTCTAGAAATATTTTTAAATTTAAATTCAAAGTATTTCAGAAATGTATATAATTTTACATTTTGACTTACAATGGTTGAAAAGAAAGTTAATTGGAGTCATTAATAATGAAATTTGATGAGGTGATTTCCTCGAATATAACCTAAGTTATATTTTTTAATGATTTAAATTATGTACTTATTAATCGATAAAATAATTTTAAGGGGTTGAGACCTCAATGGAATAATGGATTGAATAGACAAAACATTAATTAAATATTTTGAACTATATGATTCTAAACCAATAGTAGCATTACTAAAATAATCAATGATCACTATAAAAAATCATAGAATGTTTCGTGATCACTACCTTTGTATTATCAAGAACATAGAATCTAATTATGAAAAATGATGTATTTAAAATATAAAATAAATTAATTATTTGGAAACCAACACAATGAGATCCTGATAGTTTTTCAACCACAAAATTCCAACTATATCATAATAGGCACAATGAATTATAGTGTGTATTTATTTATATATCATACTACAATAGTTCTTAATAAATTTTTGGAAGGAACAAAACAAGCATGAAACGAATTGCTACACAGAAAAGTTTAAAATATAATTCAATAAAATAGAGGATTTTATTGGGTTCAGGACTAAGATTGACTATAAGGAGGAAACATCACCACTTTCTTGATGTACTAGAGGTTATAACTATATAATGAATGTAAATTCAATTTTTTTAAAGATGAACTATTACTCTATGTGTCGCTTCCAATATGTTCTTATCCATGTTCATGTTTAAGAAAGTGTTACAAACAAAAATGACACGTAGGTTTCTTATTGTAAAAACCCATAAGATTATCTAACAAAAAATTAGTGAGGTTGTTGTCATTGTAATTTTATTTCTTATATGACGACTGAAGTTTTAATATTTTTATTAAAAACCAATATTTCTTCTCTTAAAATTCTTGATATGAAATTTTTTAATTATCTATTTTCTAATATATTTTTTCTTCTTTAAATAACAATGATTAAAATTCCTAAAAATTTTTTGATAAAATTTCCACATGTCAACATCTAATTATCCCTAAAGTTCATTTTTATGTATTAATTAATGAAAATAACTCAATATATTTAAATTAGAATAACAATAACAACATTAATATTTTATTTTATAGAAATAAACATGCACCATGGAATATTCATCACGTGACCATAGAATTGTAGATTCCACCACATCCCTCTACCTTCAAAAACCATAAAATTTTAAACTCCATACCTTGAAATAGTTTAACACTTTGAATTTCAAAAATCAGTATACATTGACTTAACATAGCATAAAAATCATCTGAGAATGGAATAGCTAGTTCCCAAGATAAATAGATTACACCAATGATCATCCTATACAATGTATCTCATTTTTAATTCATTTTAATTAAACATAATATTTGATATTCATTTCTTTATGGTATATCCTCCACCAGAACCCCGTTTTGGATTTTTATACATGAAATCCTCTATATCTTCATTTTCTCCAATAATGCCTAATCTCATTTATTATATGATTTATTTAATCCCATGTTTACAAGAAATATGGAATTAAAACCATAAAGATTTTGTTTATTGTAAAAATTCTAGACCATAAGATTATCTATTTCTTGTAAGTTGGTGAACATGTAATTTATACATATAACTCAAAAATGGATTAATATTATTTTACAAATACATAATGTAATATATTTAAATAAATATTACCAACATGTTTTGTACATTGTACTATCCTTCACGCCATTCTCATCAAAACACTCACCTCTTAGATTAAATCCTCATTTTCATCTCCATTATAGAATAAAAAATCATTTGACATATTTTTTATCATTATTTAAAAAATTATCATTGAAAATACATAAATATATATCCAAACCTCATGAATTATATTACAATAAAAAAATAAAATAATGAATAACTAATTTATGGAAATAATTTATAACAAAAACAGTACTTCCAATATTTTCCCATGATTCCAACAATCTCAAAAACTAATGACCACGGTTCCAACATTCTTTATATTTTTTATTATTTGTGATGAAAAGTGTCTTTTTTGAAATTTAACATCATGAAAACCAAAATTTAATTTTATAAATTCATCTATCACTCTACTTATATTGAAAAAATTCTCAATAAAAAAATTAATCCAGATAAATTTCATTACTCAATCCATGATTTTCATCTTCATCTCAAAGAATCAGTATTTTGTCTGATAAAATTATATCGACAATGATAAAACCATGTATGAAGACATATAAATATCATTCAAGACAAACCATATGGGTAATATATGTCCATGTGTTTTATAACATAAGCTATCACTGAAAGGTTGACTCCCAATTGAGATGAGACATCTTTCTGATAAAGCTCCAATTGTTGATGTCATCGTTCTTTAAACATTATCCACCTTTATCTAAAGATTCATTTCACTACTATAATTTAAATATACCTACCACCCCCATTCATAAAATTTACTAAGATTCATAATTTCTTCCAATTTAAAAACAAAATAAAATGGAAATAACTTTTAAAACATAAAATCAATGTAAGTTATTAAATGAATATGGGGAGAGGGGAATATTTAAAAACCAATGAATGTATAATGGAGTTTAATAAACCAAATATTTCAACCAATTCCCTTCAAATTAAGGTGTGGAAAATGGTTTTTAGGATAATATCCACAAATTTGTTATTTAATCCTACATACTCTACCATTAAGACACTTGGATCCATCTTTAACTTATTGAAATTGTATTAAATCTCAATTTTATTTGTACATAGGGGACATACCAAATTATTTCTAAATTTAATGAAACTGTTATAGTTAACTAAATCACCATAGGTACTTTAACATGTTCACCAAGATCCTCTAATTTTCTCGTATGTAAAAATTGATTACATGCCTTTGCAACTTAAATGCACTAAACTTGAACAATGCTAATAGATTTTCTTTTTTATTTCTTTCTAATCCTTCCGATTCACATTCACTCAATAAAAAAAATCCTTTACTTTTAGAGTTTATATCCATGATGTGTCCTTCTTGGTTATTTTCAAATATAAATAAAAAATAGATTTTATCTATATTAAACATCAAACCATAATGGAGTATCCCTTTAATATACTTCATAATTTTGTTCATATAAGTGAGGTATTCCTCATAAAAACATGATTGATACTAAGAATCCAAACATATACCAATGAGTATGTGTGGACTTATTGTCAACATGTATAATTTTTTTTATTCTTCTGTTTAGTGTAGGATCAAAAAAATTTACTTCCTCATTCATTCTACGTTTGGTTCAAACTGAAATTGGTGTTGAAAATTGTTTTTGCGTGTGTATCCCAAACATATTCAGGGGTTCCATTTCATATTTTTTCTTGATAAATAAAGGTTTTATATTAAATTTGAGTCACCTAAACACTAATAAAATATTTTACCTCTCCAATCATCAATATAAAAAACCTTAAAATCATCAACATAAAAAACTATAAATCATTTTACAAGAAAATCACTTCTCAAATTTTGGATTATTTCAACAGAAAAAGATATCTTCTGCATATATGAGTATAATAAATTGGTATTTATTAGTTGTTTTTACATAAATTTTTTAATCATAACAACCACTTATAAATTATATCTCAGTTAATTATATGTTCAATTGAGCATACCTAGAATAAGGAAATTATTTTAGGCTATAAAAAGCCTTATTAATTATTTAAACTACTATTTTTTCATTACCAACTTGAAATCCCTCCATTTTTTAAATATTTACATCTTCTATTATAACACTATTTTAAAATTATTTCATTCCACCAATTTTATATTACCTAATTTCTATTCAAAACAACATTGTATAGAAATTTATTATTAATTAAATTATTTCCACCCATACCCAACTCTCTTCCAAATAAACTCTTGATATTTTTGTAAAGATTCGTCACATGAATCATGTTTTATTCTATATAAAATTCCCAATATAGTAACAGTTTTTATTGAACACCCACTAGGATTTGATGAAATTATTTTTATTTTTCCCCTTCCAAATCTCCCAGGTCATATTTTTATCTATTTGGTTAGACTACTCACTCATGACCTCAACCTATGATTCAAAATTTTCAAATCCATAAAAAATATATGGATTTATTTGAGAATAATAGGTTATTTATATATATAGTACCCAACCTAGGATATTTTGATAAAGTAATTTTCCCAATAATTATATTCAACTCATCAACCTTACATCATATATTCCCATTTGTGTTTATTACTTTCTTTATTCAAAAACACCATCATCATATGATTCAAACTTAGAATCCTCATCTTATAGTGGATTATGAGAGATTATATAAAGTTTTCATCTTCATTATCTCTATCAAATATTACACTCAAATTTGGATTTATATATCTATTTATATAATTTTATGTAATAAACATTTCATTGTTATTTTGAATGATTTTTTTCAACATCTTATTGTAATATTTTTAGGCTCAAATCTTGGTAGAATACCATAACATTTTTCCTTCACCAGTTTCATAATTCTACATTCCTTGATTCCCTACATTATTAATGATATAACATTTTCTTCCAAACAATCAAAGGTGTTTATATTGCATACGAAAATAAATTATATTCATTTGATTCATATATCTAAAATATATGTTACTTAAAATAAATACTTATGAAGGAACCAAAACTTTCATTGGTTACAATGATATCTAGAATGCATGTGATGTAAACCGATACAATTTTCACCCTACATCATGTGTTTTTAGTGCCTAGAATTTCCATATTTTATCTTAAATTTTTTCCTCTTAGTTAATTACCAATGAGATTAATCATTTAAGAATTTTTTTAATCACACATCAATGTTTTTAATGAATAACATCCCAATGTCATGAAATTTATATATTCTATGAGACTCCACCAAATACACATAATATGGTTGATTCTCTTTATTAAATGAAGAGAATAAAAATGGTGACATAATGGGATTATATCTCATCTACTGGTTGACCATGTTTAATATCATATTTTTCAAGATATATTCCTATCAAAGAATAGTTTTTTTGGAAAGGTGAAGCTTCTAAAACCCCATCTATGATTTATGGTCCTCGAGAAATGATAATGGATCCTTGGATGAGGTAATCCCACGGTGGTAGGAATTTAATATTTTCTTATTTGATGATCTAAATCAACTATTATCTATCTATGAATAATATGGTGTATACTATTACTATTTTCTAGGTATTACTACACCCACTGTGTTCTTATTTCCATGAACATTTGATTCCTTAATGGTATATCGAGTTGTGTTTGTGTTATTTTATACTAAAATAGATCAATAGATGAACCCCAAAAACCCATTAGTTTCAAAATTAGCATCATTTAAAATCACATATCATAGTGTTACTTATCATACATTTGGGATTATAAATTAATTTTTTGGGTGTAAATTTTCAAATATAGCCACTTTCAAATATTTTTGAGATACTCTACTCTTGATGTGAAAAAAAACAGGATTTCAACTATTTGATTTTATTCCTCCGTGACACTATTATATTATGGGTTTATAAAAAATAAAACATTGGATTTGATTTGATGAATCTATAAATATTTTTTACTTTAATGGAGGAATAATCCATGTTATTATCTAAGCTTATTATTTTTCTTATTCTAACAGGTTTCACTTTTAGGTCACATAATAACAATTATTTAATCCCGACTTCATCATCGGTCTATGTGGACAATATAAACTAATTCTGCATTAATAATTATCATAAAAGAGAAATTATGGCCCACCTCTTGTATTGGGATGTTTCATTAGATCATAGACATTGTAATGGATTACCGTAGCAGGTACTGTAGAAAGCGGTGAAACTGTAGTGGTGGAGGGACTGTAGCGGTGGTTGTACTGTAGCAGGTATTGTAGTAGTGTGGGTACTTTAGTAGTACTGTTCCCTAAGGGGTCCTTTGGGAAAAAAATGGGCTTTCAAGCCTTGTATTTAGGCTACTTGGCCTTGGGAATTAAGGCTATGTAATAGGGCACCCTCTACCGAATCTAATGAGTTCTTTTCTTTAAATAGCAAATTCAGGCATCAGCCCCAACCTTTAAAAAAATTGATAAAGAATATCTTATAAAAAAATGTGACTCCAATTATCGAGTCACAATGTTCGATCACACTAAAAATATTGTGTTGAAGTCCATCCACATAGAGTGCATCCATGCTTTTCCACTAATCTTGGTATATCCTCATCTTTCTACATCTTAGAATTTTCATGGAACCATAATTTCTAAATATAACCATCATATGAAAATGGAATTTTATTTTCTATAAAATATTCAAGCTCGAGGTCATTTTGTAAGGAAACCAACTATCATGAATTTATATTCAACTATACATTATTTATTAAATATAAATCATGGATAGGATATCATTATTATTTCTATTCTTCTACTTATATAAAATTAACTATTAGAAAAATCCATATAATGATATTCCCTTATTTAATTCAGTGTCATCATCGTAGTTTTACTCCCCTTATTCCCTGGATGGGAAATTATTTCCAAATAAAGAAAAAAATGGGTCCCCCATATTCTTTATAATTCTATAGGATTTATTTTGACTCCATTATTACATAAAATTATTAACATTATAAACAAAAATAAGGATAGGGAAAAAAATATCCATATAAATTATTTCTCCATTGGGGTTTGGGACATGGTCTCATCCTTATTTATTGTAAACTGAGTGCTACTCCAATCAAGTAACTTTAAAACTCCCCAAAATAGGTAATTTTTTAATCTTGATAGAAAAAAATGGAACTTAATATAGAGGAATATTTTTAAATCTTATTGAATCATATTTTTAGCCACTAAGTAATAACTTGGTTTTTATAAGATCCTAATAATTAAAATTTATCAAAAAAATTTACTTCGCATTCCCTTTTATAATAGATTTTATGGTTCTCAATTATTTAACCTAAAATATGGTTCCAGTTTTAATCATGAAGATATGTAATTAAAAATTAATCACCCTCTATGTATTTTTTATGCCTCATTTATCTCTTTTTGTTAGAAATTCAACATGATCTTTCTAAATTGTAGCTTATTCTTTATATCATTTGATTTCATTTTTAATACAAATTTCTTCCTAAAAGTGGATAATTTCACTTTGTGTAATTAAACAATAAATTTCAATTCAATCATGAAATTATGAATTCTATTGATCACATTTGATTATTATTTAATAATACATTTATAATCATCTATATATAAGGATAATAATTCAGTAAATCATTTTTCCTATATAACCTTTCCTAACTGACTTATTCAGGCTTCGAGTTGTTAGACATACTTTTTTTATTCCTTTAGTAAACCACCAATATTACTTCCCTTCATTAATTTATTTTCTAGATACTTAAGATAATACACATGTTTTACTAGAGGATCTTCAAAAACAAACAAATATTTTCCATTTAATTTATATCTTTCTCAACTATTCTTTCTATATCATCCTATAAATTAGATTTCAACTGTCAAATTTTTACAACATGACCCATCATTTCTTCTTTTTTATTTACTAAAATATGCTTTTCAAACCTCGTACTATAAATGTTTCTTGATTTAAAGTTATATTTATGGGAAAACTTCCACTCCCATTTTTTTCCATAATCCACCTTTCCATATCATATAATTTACTCTACAAACATATTTTAGGGATATTTATTACCTTTTGACATCTAAAATATTCAAATAGTAATTTCCCCTAATTTTTCATCTAACAATATTGGATTGTATTTCATTGATCAATATAAATTCCTCAGTCATGTATACTTACTC
Source organism: Viscum album (assembly GCA_963277665.1). Lineage (NCBI taxonomy): Eukaryota > Viridiplantae > Streptophyta > Magnoliopsida > Santalales > Viscaceae > Viscum > Viscum album. The sequence continues at coordinate 1,503,610,066 of OY728128.1, forward strand.
TTATCATGCTTCATGTATAAAAATTATCTCTATAGACATTAATATAATTTAATTTGATGAATTTTTTGATCTACTTTTATAATTCCCTTGCATATCATAAGTGATAGAGTAAACAATGATATTATAAAGAGATATTTCCATGAGATTTCCATTTTAATGATCTAATACTTTTTATTTAAATTTTTTTTGAAATATCCATATATTTTTTTCATGAGGTCAACATCCTTCATCTCATTTTCATGTCCACGAGTATCTCTGATATATTTAATGAGTGGATTCAATAAATTTTAAATAATTTCTTTATAACTCATCTTCAAATCATAAATCCTTTGTGTTGAAGATATTCATTTTCCTCTTATATATTTTTAATCCTCAGTATATGTTAAAATTTTTATCCTATGATGATTTAATATATGAAAAACTAACCACTTAAATTTATATTTGATTATAAATTGTTTTGGATAAGTTATTTTGATCCTTTTTACTGTATTTGGTTAATTTCATATGTTGTTATATCAGTGACATCTCTAAAATATATCTAGTATTTATTTAATGAATTATGGATGAGTAAACATCGTGTTTCGGTGATGGTAACAGTGATATAATTATACTATTAAAATATAATAATAATATCTATTGAAAAATTAAATCCATTTTAATTTATATTTTTCCCTATGTTAAATATCTCCTCTAGACCGATTCGACAAGATTTAAAATTTTCATTTGATACCACCTTTTCATCCATAATATCCCAAAAACACCTTCATGGGCATTTGAATTAGGGTGGGTATTTAATTTTTTCTAAAACATCAAATGATTATGGTAAAACATTAGTAAGAAAACAATGAACCTTCCTTAACTAATCACACAATCAAAATATCTAAATATTTATAAGTAAATGTGATAAAACGGAGAAATTTACTCATTTCACCATTATGTTCTATTCAATGGGGTATACACTAATATTGTATTGATATAAAAAGGTATATAGGTATAAAATTAATCATATTACAGTGTATAATAAAAAATAATATTAAATACAAGGGTCATACACCCTTTATTTTTCCCAATATCTAGCTTCAATAAATATATATAAAGATAGATGACACACATTTCCCTTATAATTAAAACCACCAAGATGATATAATATAATATTAGTGATATATATTTAATCGGTATTTGACTTACACTATATAGGTTCTATCTCCAATTATGTTCTTCCACACATATTAATTCTTCTCTCAAAATTCAAAATATCTTAATTCTTCATTGTAAGTTTTGGGTATGTCTTTTTTATTCATTAAAAATTTCCCATTTAAATTCATAAAATTTTCCATTTTTAATAGCCAAATATTAGAATATAATTAAACCATAATTTCATTTATTTTTTTTGAATTAGTTTCAATTATTTATGAAATTTAAATCCAAATATCCATAACCAATCAAAACTCTAATTTTTTGGAAATAACCATGCACAAAGGCATGGTTATCCTATCACTATAGTATTGTTAGGGCCACCTCATCCATTTAAATCTAAATAATACATCATGTTAATATCTATATTCTATAAAATTAATCCATTTTTTAATCTAAAATTTCACATACCTTAATTGATATTGGAATAAATAACTTCTTAACATAGTATAAATATTCTACAAAAAAATAAATCTATCATCCTTTGGTATATTATTTACATTTAATCAGTCTCTACAAAACCCAATATAAGAAATCATTTTCTCAATGAAATTTCCTACACATGAACCTTATTTTGTTAATTTAAACATGAAGTCCACAATGGATTCTATTTCACCTCCAATGAATCATCCCATTTATTACATGTATTTTGGAAGCCCAAAATACCTTTCTCTATGGACTGATATCATCAAACATATCATTTCCATTTCAACATCATTAATATGGGCGTCCTCTACATGAACCTTATTTTTTATTCATACATCATGTTCGAAATGCCTTCTATTTAAACTATAATGAATCATCTCATTTATCAGTTATATTTTAAAACCCCACAATTTATTTTCTTATGAAATGATAACATCCAGCATATAATTCCCTATTCAATAACATGACTCTAGGGATCTGTAAAATTGGTATAATAGAAATAATGTTGTTTAACCTTATACCTCAAAACATCTTAAAAACCTTTTAATCTTGTACAGTTACATTCATTATGAAATAATATACCAACCTATTTTATATCAGGATTTCTTATACAAACCTCACTCACCAAAATGATCACCTCAACAATAATGTTACCATTATTATCATTAAAATGGAATAGATATATCCTCTATGATTTATTATGATAATCATCCACCATATAATATTTTAAAATTAGTCAATGTTCTTATAAACATATGAAATACTTGTAATATGAAAAATAACATCATAAACAATTCATTTCAAAAATAAATCTTCTTAAAAATAAAAGAAAACAATCAAAATTATTCCCTAAATTAAATAATGTTAACCATTAAAAAGAATGTTTTTATCATCAATTCCATATTATCAGGCACATTAAGGCTAACAAAAGTGATTATGTGAAATATAATAAATTTTCTATTGGTAAAATAATAGAGTAATGTATCAAAATGATAGTGACATTGAATGTAAGGAATATATAAAGAAGAATAAAGAAAAGGAAAATATGATGTAGAAGGAAAAGATATATATCAAAAAAAAATTAGAGGCATATACACTGCATTTAAACTAACCCTACAATTCGTAGGAGACATAATTAAGGGATAATTGATAAATGAAGGATTTAGTCTTTAAAAAATATTAAAAAAATCAAATAATTGTTAATTATATATATATTTTAATAAAATTACCTTATATGAAATAATAATAAGAATTTTATTTCAAATATTAGGAATCTTGAAAATATAGTACAATGCCTCTCATAATATAATGTCCATTTAAAGAGTCAAATTAATTAAAAAATAACTTTAAATAACCGAGTATTTTTTATATAATAATTAATAATTGATATTGTAAATTTGCAAAATAATTTTTAGTTTTAGTGCATGCTTTATTATCTTGTTATATTCAATTTTCAAAATCTTCATACTAGAAGATATGAATACCAGAAAAGTTTCACTTGAATTGGCATACATAACTATGATATATCCATGTGTTTATTTAATATGTTTTTTTCAAAGTGGATAAATTTTACATTATGTTGGATTTACTAATGTTTTGTATGGATGAATAGAAATTAAACCTTATACTTTGAAGGTAAATTTTTTTAATTGTAAATTATTTAATTGATATGAAAAGTGGGGAATTAATATTTTGTGTTTGTGGTGAGAAAGTGAAATTAAATATTCATCGCATAATAAAAATATTGGATGAAATGTAGGATGGTGTATCTATCAAGAAGAATGAAAATGAAAAAATAATGGTGGAATATATAGAGAGATGAATAATTGAGAATATAGATAATGATTGAGTAGTTGTTGTGAAAGATAAGATATAAAGGGATAAAGAGTTTAGATAGTTAATAAATTAAGGATTTATTTTTTATGATTAATTTAAAATTACTATATAAAACCTATAAAAGAAAATAAAATTCTACTTGAATAAAAAATAAATATCATTTTAGAGTAATAAAATTCCTTATCTATTTTCAAGACAGATAATATTTTCCATTCATATATCTTGATGAGGTAACATATTTTCATTCTTCTATTACATGATATTGTGAAACCATTTCTACCAAAAATATACTAAAATTTTCATACTAATGTGAAACGATATTTTTATGGCTATTATTTAATTTAGTTTTTAGTATTTATCTTAAGAATTTTTTTGGATTAAAAACAATCCCCCTATATTATTTATCCTAAATGATATGGACCTTTAAATTTCACTTGATTATTTAAATTTTATAAGTTTATTATATAGAATAATAAAATTCATGGTCTACAATATAGAATAGAATGAGTTTAATAGATAAGGGGCCATTTTTTAAAAAAAATTTATATTTTTATGTTACCTATATTTCAATTGATTTATAAAAATTTTAGAAAACGAATTTTATTTCCTCTACATTGATTAATATGAAATTTTTATCCATGATATAATTTTTTTAAAGAAAAAATAAATTGATTTAAGTGTTTATATTTTTGATAATGAATGAGAAATATAATTGGAGGATATGAAAAAATATATATAGATGGATATTTTATTAATGATACGAGATTTGGGAGAATTGATAAACACGTGTAAATGAATTTTTAAATAGAATAATTTATTTTGATATGAGAATTTTTTGGAGTAATTTTTCAAGGTGATATATCAAAAATTAGGATTTATTCTTCAATATTATAATACTTGTATACAAAAAATCAGAATATGAAATTAGAAAATAATTGAATTTCCCTTAATTTACATATAGTTTAAAAACCCCAAAATTTTCTTATTATTAAAAGTTGTGTGTTGAGGATATTCTGGGTGAGGATTATGGTGCCAGTTTTGGATATAAGTTTAGTGGTATTTTGAACACTATAATGATCATTTTCACACATCCTAGAATCACGAATAATATATTACAAAGGGAATTTATAGGTTATTTAAAAATTAAATATCAATGAATTTTAATTTTTCCCATGACATATTTCAAATGAAAAATAGATAAATAGATAAATAGTGTTATTTAAGTGCAAAAGTACTATTTTGAATTTATATAAAAAGATATCATTAAGTGGATGATTAATTGGGAAATCTGAAACAAAAAAATTTTAGTTAAAATATTTAGAGGAATAGTAAAATAAATTGTTTTTTAATTTATTTTCAAAGGGATTAGTTGAAAAGGTGTTATCATGGGTTTTTTTTAATTTTCTATCATTGATAGTTATTTAATTTTAATTTGTAATGTTTTTTATGTTTGGATATAATGTAAGTTATTTATTATAATTTGATGATTAATGCTTCACAACCTAAATTTATTTACCCCATCCATCCAAAGATACCCTTCCTAGGTCTGCAATGATGAATGAGATATAATTAACCCGGAGTCCTACCTCCTATAGGCTATGGGTTAATGACTACCACCACGAGTGTACAAATCTCACAATATGGGAGGCATTTCCATTTATAAGGATACAAGATCAGGAGATAATATGAATCATCCACAATTCAACTCCAAGTCATAATATAAAAAAAATACAAAACCATCCAACAGTTCTTTTATAAATAGAATTGATATAGTAAAAGTCTCCAAAGTAAGTACCCAAAACTAAATCTAAGTGGGGACATTAAATCTGTCCAAAGGTTTGAGCTCGCAATTCCCAACACAGTCCATGAAATCCTCCTAGAAACCTGAATTATCTTTTATATACATAGAGTGAGCATAAATGTATACTCAATAAGAAACCCAAAGTCGTTCATGCACATGTGGAAGAAGAATGCTAATTCTCATGTGAGAAAATAGCCTAATAAAACATCACCAGAAGAGGTATTCTATCCATTCCAACTTCACCAGGGAACAGTCACCATGTAATGTATGTCAAGTAATATAATATAAAGATCATCAATGATAGGGTACCCTTCACCACTTTCCCACGGAAAAGCCTCTCTCACACCCCAACGGAAAACGTCCTAGCACTCCCACCTCTCTGGATATACCACATCGCAACCCATACGCACACAGTTAGGCCTCACAAAACATTGTACCCGTATACAAATAGTCCTCCCAACATGTATCTACCATACACCCTTGGGCCACATACCATAATACACCCTGCCGGAAAACACCAGGGCCTCACAACTCTACTCATCTCATCACATCTCATCTTCAAGGAACCTGGGAAACCACATCACAAATCATCATGAAGATACCAAGGACACAATCTCCCAAATCATCCTAAAGACATGTGTGAACTCAACCGAAGAAGCTTGCGCCATCATCCTCTCGAAGAGGGAGCTTGTAAGAGTGGGCGTCCATCCATCCCACCTCACATGGGGATGTTATGAAGGACACCCCTCATGTGACTATTTGAGTGTTCAATACATAGTGTTCAACATGGGTGGGGTGTGTATATAAATCACAAGAGGAATAAAAGTATATGTATAGTACAAAACACTTCCACCCAGGCGATGCGTTCTTAAGCATACAACCAACTCACAACACTTTCACCTTTTCTGCCACCTCTAAATGAAATTATTATGATCTACAATGATCATTTCAGATGGGGAAGAGTCTGATAAACAAATATGGATTCACATTACACCGAGTTTCAATACCAATTTATTTTATTATCTAGTATCATCCATGTTTAATCACAAAAACAATATTTTAATATTTCTTTAAACAATTCCATTTCTATTACCTAACTAAACCAATTCATCCAACAATTAAAAATAAATTATTCATTCATTCCATCGCTAACCGAGAAACTAATAAATACAGTAACAGTCTGGGTAAATTAACTCACTTCACTTTAAATACATAGAATAGCACATCTTCTAGATACAATATGTATATTTTTGCATGTTATCCAGTGTGAAGCACCCATACCAATCCCTAATATCCTTATTCAAATTCAAACCTCCTAGTAATTCATTCCAACTAAAAATACCCAACTCATTTCCACATCCAATAACATATTAAACCAAAAACAACATCGTAGACCTACTGTACAAATATAAAACACCTATATCATCATATCAATAGAACCAACTACATGTGAACGGACATCCCCATAACCTCATCCCCACACTATCCAAAGAAAAACATGTTCAATATTTGACAAAGAGTCCCATCGTAAAGTCCCCTTGTAAATTCATGGGTAATCATAGAAATAATATCTTCCTATGGAATCCATTCATTGGCCAAATATATATGGTTAAAAATTTTGATATATAAGTGTTCAATAAAAAAACGAAATTGATTGAAAAATCCATTCCCTATACAAATGAGGAACCCCAATGTCCACTATTTTCAGTGGGTTTATAACCCATACAATTCCCAATATCAAAAAAAATTTAAAAATCCAAGATCTTGCGACACATTTTCAATCCCCAAAAAATAGATTATTAAACCCATTCATTTATATTTATTAATGTGGAATCAACTATATTCACTACGTAAAACATCTGTATACCCATCCCACATGATTTACTATTATGACTGACAATGGAGAAACCTCCCTTGAAGAAATATGATTAGAACATCCTACATTCCCTAAAACAAGGGTGTTCCTACATTATTAAAAACTCTTGGGGAACAAGAAACAAAATTTGCAACACTTCATTTGAATCCTACAGGAAGAAGGATTTTGAAAGTCCCATATCAAGAGAAAGAAAGAAGGAATGGGAAAGAGGAATGATATCATAGCTTTTGGAAAAAATATATAGATTCATGGGATTATATACATTTTTTATTTCCCCTTAAAAGAGGATCTAGTAAAGATACCTATTTTTGACCAATTAAAATCCTCTAGAACATTAGGAAAACAAATAGATGATTTATGAGATTTTAAATGGTCTCAAACACTTTTAATTTTTGACTTAAACTCACTTTATGTGAAAAAGGACGACAAAAGAAAAAACCAGAGGAAGTTGGAAACACAGTTCATGTAGCACTTTTTGATGAGGCACCGCTCGGTGAGGCACCATTGGTGATCCACCATTAGCTAAGACACTGACAGGGTGACCAACCATTTGGAACTAGGCACCATTATAAACTTAAAAAACTAGGAATTTTTTATACTTTGGAAAAGAGTCATCTTGAAATCCTAGTACACCTAAAACAATAGATTTAACACAAAGTAATAGACTTGAAAAGTCAAAGCCATTTCATCAAATACCTCTCAAACTATTCTTCCCCTCAATAATTCAAAACCAACATGAAGGAATGAGGGGAATGGTTTGAAAAACTATCCCCTGAGAAACTTCTCAAGGATCTCACCACCCTTGAATAACTTTTATCAACAAATCACATAAATGATAGACTACATTGTGTTCCTAGAAATCTATTTTTGAAACCTGTATTCCCAATGTAATGTCCCGGACCTCTCCTACCCATTCCTTTGTCAAATGAAGGCCACGAAGTGTTCTAGAGGGTAAGATGAACTTTTCCCACACTTTCCAGAATTTTGAAACTACACGTAGTGTAGTTTGAGTACACGTTGTGTACCCCCTTTCCAGGTGTACCCCATGTTGAAGGTCGTGTCCTTGCCATGTGAGATAAATGGGTACACGCTGTGTGTCCAATACTACACGCCGTGTAGTCTCTCCCCGCGTACGCGTTACCATGTGTTGACCAGTCAATGGATGTGTGTCGTGTTAGAGCCATGTGAAATAAATGGGTAAACTCCATGTAGTCCTTCCCCGTGTACGCGTTACCAGTCAACGGATGTGTGCAGTGTTTGAGACTTTTCCTTGCCGTGTGCAATAAATGGGTACACGCCGTGTATCCAGTACTACACGCCATGTAGTCCTTCCCTGAGTACGCGTTACCAGTCAACGGTCGTGTGCCGTGTCTGATTTGTGTCCTTGCCATGTGCAATAAATGGGTACACACCATGTATCCAGTACTACACGCCATGTAGTCCCTCCCCGTGTATGCATTACCCTCAAACCATGTGTTGACCAGTCAATGGTCGTGGAGCCATGTTGGAAGCCGCGTGGAGACCCTGTGAAATAAACGAGTACACGCCTTTTACCATAAAGTACACGCAGTGTACTTTTTCTTTTATCGCCTACAAAAGGAGGGGTCCCCTCCTACTTTTCTACTCGTGCCTCTCCTCACCTTTCCTCTGAGCAGATTTCTCCCAAGAGACTCGAAGGCTCTTTCTTCCATAACTTCTTCACCTGAGCTGTGATTTACGATCCATCTGCGGCCACGGGATTGTAACGATGAGGCAGAACTTTTGAGCATGGATCCATTGTCTTTCCTTCGGCCTTTCCTTTCCGACTTCCACCCGAGGATATTTTTCCGGGACCCGACAAAAGTGACAGACGCCGACGGAGGTCTTCTAAGGTTGATCTGGGGGAGTATTGCTATCGGAACTTGTTAAGGTAGGGATCTTACCTTCATCTCTCTAATTTTTTCATCTTGTGGGGTGGGTGTTCTCTTGTTTACGTGAAACACATTTTAACTGTTTTAATAAAGATAATAACTGGCTTATATAACGAGGATGGGATGTTTGTGAATATAGTTACATTATTTATATCCTATGATATTATGTTGTGATTTGAATGAGCTTATACCTACTGAAAATCATGGTCATTGGGGGAATTTGCTTACGAAATTAAATGTTTCCCTCTCCTTATAGATTTTATTATGGATGGAAACTTTGTGGAATGTGGAAATTGGTTAATCACGTAAAGTTGGCTGTTTAAAATCTGGAACCCTTGTATGATCACCCTGGTTAAACAAAATGGACTAATGAACATGTGGGTTTTGGCTTGGTTACTGGTGTGTGAAAGGGAAGGGTGAATCCTGGGTTGTTACGAATAGAAAGGGCAGTAGGGCTACGGTAAATGATGTTAATGGGGCAATGATGTGGCATGAACTTTGTTTTGTGGGTTGTTGTGGATCGGGTGGGCAGCGGGGCTGCGATAAATGGTATTAAAGGGATCATGATGTACGGTGCAGTTGTGGTTATAGCAGTTGGAAGTAGGGCTGTAGGGATGGGTTTGAATGTCAAAAGACTATGGGCTATGAATAATAATTAAAAAGTGGAAGAGTTAATTAATGGTGGGTCATAGTAATGGAATGAGATTAATAATGAATGGGTTGGATGGCTGATAAGAAGGGACTTGGTTGTGTTGATTGTGTTTTCCTAACATGATTTGTGGATGACCGGGATATGTTTTAAAAACGATCAATGAGGTTGGTTGTGGATAGTTTCCCAGTATTTAAGGAACTAAATAAACTAATTCTACTGAAATGTGAAAACCTAAATGGGGTTGGAGTTGTTTGTTGTATGCATGCTTTGTAGTAGCAGTGTCGAGGCACGTGCTTAGTTTCTCTATTTAGAAGCCATAGGTTGGGATGTGTGTTTGGTATACATATATATATATATCTGTATCTTTTGTTTTTTATCGCACCCCACCCATGTTATAAACTTAGGGCCAAACACTACCATTTCATGGGGGAGGGTGTCTTCCCTTAGTTACTAGCTCTTTCCTGCTCCTTCTCTCCTAGGCTGTGATGGCTTGAGTAGACCTTACACCTAAGACTCTTCGGGTAGGTTTCGCTTGGGGTGGTTTTAGCCCAAGACTCTTCGGGCAGGTTCTACTGTTTCCCAAGAATCTTTGGAATGAGGCCCAGGTGTGTGCGGGCGGGATACATGGTTGTGAGGCCCAGGTGTGTGCGGGCGGGATACGTGGTTGTGAGGCCTAGGTGTGTGCGGGCTGGATGTGTGGTTTGTGAGACCCAGGTGTGTGCGGGTGGGGAGAGTGCGGCAGCGTCAGGACGTTCACCATTAAAAATAGTAGCTGACTACTAGGAAATGGTGCGGGGTACCCAATAATCTTGTTTCTTATATACTACTCCCTTTTGTGATTGTGTTTTTGGTGAGTGTGGCTAGTGAGGTTGGGTGGATAGATTTCCTTTCTATGTTTCTTCTGTTATTCTCACGGGACATTAGGATGTCTCCCCACTTGTGCACGAGAGCTTTAGGTTTCCCTACTAAGTATACTTGTATGATCACCCTACGTTTAATTTCAGGTTTCTAGGAGGACTACCAAGGCCGTGCGGGACCCTACTAGTCAGACAGTTTGAGTTGTTGCTGTTGTTTTACACTTGTTTCTTTTGGTATTGTACATTGGGCTTTCTTGTACATTCACCTTGTTATAAAATTTTTTAAACATGCATGTGGGCATGGTTTAGGTTTATTTCTATACACTTTTTATTTTCTTTTTGGTGGTTGACTTGTCCTATTTCCTGATATTAAAATAATAATAGGGTAATGCCTCCCATATTTGTGAAAACTTATACCCTTGGTGCTAGTCGCCAACCCGGGGCCTACTAGAGGTGGGACTCGAGGGTCATTATCTCCCTTTCACCATTTCCATCTCAAGAGGGGCATCTTTGGTGGGAGGGGGTCGTGAAAGAATGGAATCATAGGTGATGGTTGAGAGATAAGATGGAGTCTGGAGTTAGGCACAGTGAGGATTACATGGGATGGTAGGGTGATAATGTTAGTTAATCTTGGTGTGTGACATAGTCCAGGGAAGACTGGCTAGGACACGAGATTTTAGGGCCCCACATGATCCGATGCAAGGAATCTGAGCCTACCAAATGACCATGTGAGAATACATTGATTGCAGGGTAGAGACCCTAGGGAAGGTACATGCATCATGATGATTGTGTTTTACGTGATTTGGGTGTTCTGGGAAGGAAATTGAAATAAAATGATAAAATAAAACCTTGATTTTTTCCTTAGTACATGGGCTTAGGCGGTCCGTGTTTACCGTACAGTTATGGCACATGGACGTCGTCCCCGGGTGGCTCAGACGGCCGAGGCCCAGTAGATTCAGGCAGTCGATTAGTTGAGGATTGACCGAGAGGAGGAAGATATCCAGTGGCAGAAGACTCTCCATTCTTTTCAGTGATAGGCCCTCAAGAAGTTCGAGGGTAGTACTTCGGATACAGAGACGGAGGGGTGGCTTGAGGAGCTACGGATCGCTTTTACCTTGATCCATGCTCTAAGGGAGTACTGGGTTCTCCTAGAAGTCAGTTAGCTGAGAGGTGTGGTGCGACATTGGTGGATGCTCTACCTCGAAGAGAGGATAGAGGTAGAGGATCCATAGGCTGACTTTGAGAAGGAATTCTGAGAGGAATTCCTTTCTTCCATGATCAAGGTAGAGAAGCGGTAGGAGTTACTCTCCCTTTAGTCAGGGAGTATGTCAGTACGAGATCTGGGGATCAAGTTCAAGGATCTCCTGCACTTTTCTCTGGATCTCTTTCCAGATGAGGATTCTCGGGTGAGACATTTGGAGGAGGCACTTCATCCTTCGCTCCAATATGATATCACCCCCTTCACCCTTCCGACTTACTTGGCAGTACAAAAGAAGGAAGAGGTTGTAGAAAGGATGAAATCGTTGGGAGGTGCACCCCGAGAGGGGATCCAGCTGTGCTCGTCAAAGGGGAATGCAGTCAGCAGCAGGTCTCCTACGACAGCACCTACCAGGTTCAGGCCAGTGGGGAGCAGGCCCCAGAAGTTCCATTTCAGATCTTCGGGTCCTCGTCCCTTTTTCATGATCCCAGGACCGAAGTGTTTTTCTTGTGGAGGTTTTGGGAACATTCAGAGTCGGTGCCCAACCCGAGCTCAGTATGGGCGAGGTGGTAAGGATCAGCACCCACCTCAGCAGCACCAGTTTCCAACGAGGCCCTTCCAGCCGCAGCGGGACCATGCTCCTCCGAGGGCAGACTTTGTGGGAGGAGGCCAACCTCAGGGTGCTCCTCAGGGACCTCGACCAGGGCATGGTCGGGGAGGTGGACGACATCAGAACGACAGGGGAGCTGGGCATGGACAGTTTAATGCAGAAGAGTTGAGAACTCCAGAAGGACCATAGGCGGTGCGAGGTACGATTTTTTTGTTCAGCACTCTCATTTCTACTTTGTTTGATTCGAGATCTTCGCACTTCTTTGTTTCACCTAGTATAGCCCATGATTTGGGACTAGATGTAGAGAGACTTTCTGTACCACTGGTGCTGAGTACACCAGTTGGAGGCCAGACCAGTGTATCTTGTGTTTTTCGGGGATGTGGGCTGACGTTGGGACCACATCGATCTAGTGGGGACCTTCTTCTATTACAGATAAAGTCATACGATGTCATCCTATGAATCGACTAGTTGTTTTATGTTAGTGCCGTTATCGACTGCTTCCAGAGAAGAGTCGTGTTCTCCGACGTGGATAGGCAGCAAGTATATTTTGTTGGTGAGAGGAGCTATAATTTAGGAAGCCGGAATGTGAAGCCTCTACTTTCCTTGTTAGGCGGGTTATCAGTGGTTCCAGCTGATACAGAGATAATGGATGTTTTGAAGGTTGTTGGGGAGTTCCTCGATGTTTTTCCGGGAGAGGTTGTGACTCTACCCCCCCCCCCCCCCCCCCCGCTGTGACGTTGAGTTCTGGATAGACTTACAGCCTGGTGCCTCTCTGATTTCGATGGCCCCATATTGGATGGAACCTTTGGAGTTGTGGGAGTTGCGGATTCAGATTGATTATCTGATAGAGGACATTTTTGTTCGACCTAGCGTATCGCCAGGGGGTGCTCTAGTTTTGTTTGTGAAGAAGGAAGATGGTGGTCCCAGGCTATGCATAGACTACCGAAGGTTGAACCGGGTAACGGTCAAGAACCATTACCCCCTTCCAAGGATAGATGATCTCTTCGACAAACTGAGGGGATCAGGTTGGTTTTCTAAGATTGATCTACGATATGGATATCATCGGCTGAGGGTAAAGGACAGTGACATCTCGAAGATGGCTTTCAGGTGCAGGTATGGGCACTTTGAGTTTGTAGTGATGTCGTTTGGAGTTACGAATGAACCGGCTGTGTTCATGGGACTTATGAAATTTTTCTTCCGAGAGTTTCTAGACCGTTTCGTTGTTGTGTTTATCAATGACATCCTGATCTACTCAAGATTAGAGGAGGAGCATGTTGAGCATCTCAGGGCAGTCTTAGAAGTCCTTCGACACCACCAGCATTACAGGAAATTATCGAAGTGTAAGTTCTTGACACAAGAATCACACTTCCTTGGGAACATAGTGTCTCATCATGGATTGTCAGTGGACCCATCAAAGGTGCATCAGTTCTTTCTTGGGCAGTACCCAAGAGCGTGGAAGAAGTTTGTAGTTTCCTAGGGTTAGCAGGTTATTATCGGAGGTTCGTTTCAGACTTATCTCAAGTTGCTACTCTATTGAAAGCTTTGACTAGGAAGAACCAGGTCTTCTAATGGAGCGAGAAATGCCAGAAGGCTTTAGACTACCTGAAGGAGAAGTTGGTCAGTGCTCTCGTACTCAGGTTTCCAGAGGAAGCGTTGTTGTAGGAAGTGTTTTGTGATGATTCTGGCCATGGTCTGGGGTGTGTGCTGATGCAGAATAAGGGAGTGATCTGTTATGGGTCTAGAAAGTTACGCCCTCATGAGCGTAACTATTCCACCCATGACCTAGATCTTTTAGAAGTAGTGTTCGCACTGAAGTTGTGGTGACATTACCTATTTGGGGAGCACTTTTTGGTCTTCTCAGATCACAATAGCCTACGTTATATCTTTTCCCAGCGTGACTTGAACCTATGGCAGTGGAGATGGTTCGAGTTTATCCATGACTATGAATTTGAGATCTCTTACACTGAAGTTAAGGGAAACGTTGTGGCTGATACCCTGAGCAGGAAGTCACATAGGGAAGTGGTTCGGGAATCTGCGGATGCTTGGAAAATGATGGGAGATTTGGCTGCCTTTCACTTGGATGCAAGGGAAGAATGTGTTAGAGGATATTTGTTTCAGATGACGGCGCAGTCCTCCTTTTTGCAGTAGGTGGAAGAGTCTCAGTGGGGGGACTCTGAGGCAGAAGTGATGTGGGATCGTGTCGATTAGGGGAATTCTCCAGAAGTATTGCCAGAGGACAACTGACATCGGATGCTTTTCCATGGAAAATTGTTTGTCTCGAAGACAATGCGTGAGGGAGTTCTCCATGAGCTCCATAACTCAGCCTTAGCGGTACATCCATGAGTTTTAAAAATGTACCAAGGCCTAAGGGAACGGTTTTGGTGGCCCGGGGTGAAACAAGTAGTGGCAGATTTTGTGGCTAAATGCCTAGTGTGTCAGCAAGTGAAGGTTGAACACCGTGTTCCTAGTGGTTTTTTGCATCTTTTATATGTCCCCGAGTGGAAGTGGGATGACATCTCAATGGACTTCGTCACAGGACTACCGAGAGCTCAGGGTGGTTATGATGATATCCTTGTAGTGGTGGATCAACTAACGAAATCATATCACTTCTTAGAAATTAAGGAGTTAGGCTTGGTGAGTACCTTAGCACAGAGGTACATAGACGAGGTTGGGCGGTTGCATAGAGTCCAGAAGACTATCGTCTCAGATCGGGATACTCGGTTTACCTCAAGAGTCTGGAGGGGGTTACAACATGCTTTTGGCACCCAGCTACGCCTTAGCACTTCTTTCCACCCCAAGACTGATGGGAATCCATAGCAGACTATCCAGATGTTGGAGGACATGCTTCGAGCATGCGTTCTCTATTTCAGAGGATCATGGGTACGATATTTTCCTTTAGTATAGTTTTTCTACAACAACAGCTTCCACTCTACTACTGGCGTGGCACCATTTGAGGCTTTTTATGGAAGACCATGTCATTCACCCATTTTTTGGGTAGAGTTTGGTGAGACAGGTGCTCTTGGGCCCGAGGTAGTTCAGAGCACCACAGAGAAAGTCCAGCTTGTATGTGAGAGGATGAAAGCGGATCCGGACCGACAGAAGTCTTATGCTGATCAACAGAGGAGGCCCTTGGAGTTTAAGGTGGGGGATCATGTGTTCTTTAAGGTTTCCCCACGATGGGGGAAGTGGATGTTTGGGAAAGGGATAAAGCTCTCACCTAGTTTCATCGGACCTTTTTAGGTGCTGAGGAGAGTTGGCGAGGTGGCATATCACCTGGCCCTACCACCTTAGTTGGAGAAGGTTCATGACATCTTCCACGTCTCCCAGCTTCGTCGGTACTTACACGATGACTCTCACCTTACCGAATGGGGAGAGTTAGATTTGGGAGATGACGCGACCATCGAGGAACGACCAGTCAGAATCGAGGATCGTAAAGAGAAGGTGCTCCGTGGACGAACCATTCCATTGGTTTGTGTGTTGTGGAGGCATGGTGGCCTCGAGGAGAGCACTTGGGAGCGAGATACCCAGATGCACGCTCAGTACCCGAAGATGTTTTGACTTGTGTTTTACCTTGATCTTCTGATATTTATGTTGATGTTATACTATATACCTTTGATATATGGAATGATTGGCTTTTCGGTTGTGAGACCTTTTGTTTCCTTGTTCCCTGGTAATGTGTAACATGTCTGGATGTGTGGGGAAATGGAAAAACCTGACCCTTAATTGAGACGCATTAATGCAAATGATATTGAACCCGTACGGGCGAGTCAGTGCCGCCTGAAGTGGATAATATCTCGACATTGGAGAAGGAATTTCCCAAAACCACATGTTCGGGCAATGTGTTGGCTGTGTGGTATTGGGGGTAGTACGAGTATAAAAATCCTAATGTATGAATGTGGGAAGATCCAATTATTAATCGGGACTCATTAATGAGAATGCGATTAAACCCGTGCAGGCAAGTCAGTGCGACCTAAAGAGGATAATATCTCGACATAGGAGAAGGAATTCCTAACACATATGATTAGGGTTGTTGGTTGGGTTCCTATTATAACGAGAACACTAATAGGTATCTTGTTGGGTTCCTCTGGGTTGGTTTTTGAATTCTTTGGGATGAGAATGTTTTAAGAGGTATCTGATGTAATGTCCTGGACCTCTCCGGCCCATTCCTTTGTAAAAAGAAGGCCACGAAGTGTTGTAGAGGGTAAGATGGTCTTTTCCCACACTTTCCAGAATTTTGAAACTACACGTCGTGTAGTTTGAGTACACATCGTGTACTTTGAGTACACGATGTGTACCCCCTTGCCGGGTATACCCCATGTTGGAGTTCGTGTCCTTATCGTGTGAGATAAATGGGTACACGCCATGTGTCCAATACTACACGCCGTGTTGTCTCTCCCCACATACGCGTTACCATGTGTTGACTAGTCAACGGTCGTGTGTCGTGTTGGAGCCGTGTGAAATAAATGTGTACACGCCGTGTGTCCAGTACTACACGCCTTGTACTCCTTCCCCGCGTACGCGTTACCAGTCAACGACCATGTGCCGTGTTTGAGCCATGTCCTTGTCGTGTGTAATAAATGGGTACACACTGTGTATCACGTACTACACGTCGTGTAGTCCTTCCCCGTGTTCGCGTTACTAGTCAATAGACGTGTGCCGTGTTTGAGCCGTGTCCATTCAATGTGAAATAAATGGGTACATTCCGTGTATCCAAAACTACACGCCGTGTAGTCCCTCCTCGCATATGTGTTACCCTCAAACCGTGTGTTGACCAGTCAACGGCCGCGGAGCCGTGTTGGAAGCCGTGTGGAGACTGTGTGAAATAACCGAGTACATGCCATGTACTTTTGATTTTCTCACCGATAAAAGGAAGGGTCCCCTCCTTCTTTTTAACTCACCCCTCTCCTCCCCATTCCTCTGAGCAGAGTTCTCCCAAGAGACTCGAAGGCTCTTTCTTCCATAACTTCTTCATCCGAGCTCTGATTTACGATCTGTCTGTGGCCACGGGATCGTAATGATGAGTAAGAACTTACGAGAATGGATCTGTTGTCTTTCCTTCGGCCTTTCCTTTCCGAAATCCACCTGAGGATATATTTTGGGACCCGACATAAGTGACAGATGCCGACGGATGTCTTCTGAGGTTGATCCGGGGGAGCGTTGTGATCGGAACCTGTTGAGGTTGGGATCTTACCTTCATCTCTCTAATTTATGCATCATGCGGGGTGGGTGTTCTCTTGTTCATGTGAAACACTTTTGAACCGGTTTAATATAGATAATAACTGTCTTATATAACGGGGATGGGAAGTTTGTGAATTCAGTTACATTATTTATATCCTATGATATTATGTTGTGAATTGAATGATCTTCTGCCTACTGAAAATCATGGTCGTTGGGGGCCTTTGCTTACACAATTAAATGTTTCCCTCTCCTTGTGGATTTTCTTATGGATGGATACTTTGTGGAATGTGGAATTTGGTTAATCACGTAATTATGGTTGTTTAAAATCTGGAACCCTTGTGTGATCACCCCGGTTAAACAAAATGGAATAATGAACCTGTGGGTTTTGGCTTTGTTACTAGTGTGTGAAAGGAAGGGGTAAATCCTGGGTTGTTATGAATAGAACGGCTAGTAGGGCTGTGGTAAATGATGTTAAAGGGGCGATGATGTGGCATGAACTTTGTTTTGTGGGTTGTTGTGGATCGGGTGGGTAGCAGGGCTGCGATAAATCGTATTAAAGGGATAATGATGTACGGTACATTTGGTGTTATGGCCGTTGGCAGTGGGGCTGCAGGGATGGGTTTGAATGTGAACGGACTATGGGCTGTGAATAATATGTAAAAAGTGGAAGAGGTAATGAATGGTGGGTCATGGTAATCGAACGAGATTAATAATCAATGGGTTGGTTGGTTGATAAGAAGGGACTTGGTTGCGTTGCTTGTGTTTTACTAACTTGATTTGTGGATGGCAGGGATATGTTTTACAAATGATCGATTAGGTTGGTTGTGGATAGTTGCCAAGTAGTTAAGGAACTAAATAAACTAATTCTGCTGAAACATGAAAACCTACATGGGGTTGGGGTTGTTTGTTGTATGCATGCTTCATAGTAGCAGTGCCGAGGCACGTGCTCAGTTTCTCTGTTTAGAAGCCATAGGTTGGGCTGTGTGTTTGGTATTCATATATATATCTATATCTATTGTGTTTTATCGCACCCCACCCATGTTAAGAACTTAGTGCCGAGCACTCCAATTTCATGGGAGAAGGTGTTTTACCTTAGTTACTAGCTATTTCCTGGTCCTTCTTCAATAGGATCTGATGGCTTGAGGCAACCTTACACCTAAGACTCTTCGTGTAGGTTTTGATTGGGGTGGTTTTAGCCTAATACTCTTCGGGCACATTCTACTGTTTCACAAGAATCTTCGGGATGAGGCCCAGGTGTGTGCGGGCGGGATACATGGTTGTGAGGCCCAGGTGTGTGTGGGCTGGATACGTGGTTGTGAGGCCCAAGTGTGTGCGGGCGGGATGTGTGGTTTGTGAGACCCATGTGTGTGCGGGTGGGGAGAGTGTGGCAGCATCAGGACATTATCTGTTAGGAAGAGAAGTTAACTACTGGGAAATGGTTCGGGGTACCCAATACTCATGTTTCTTATATACTACTACCTGTGTGATTGGGTTTTTGGTGTGTGTGGCTGGTGAGGTTGGGAAGATATAATTCCTTGCTAGGTTTCTTCTGTTGTTCTCATGAGGCATTAGGATGTCTCCCCACTTGTGCATGATAGCTTTAGGTTTCCCTACTGAGTATACTTGTATTCTCACCCTACATTTACTTTCAGGTTTCCAGGAGGACTACCAGGGTCGTGCGGGGCCCTACTAGTCAGACAGTTGGAGTTGTTGACGATGTTGTACACTTTTTTCTTTTGGTATTGTACTTTGAGCATTCTTGTACTTTCACCTTGTTATAAAATTGTTTAAACATTCTTGTGGGCTTGGTTTGGGTTAATTTCTATACACTTGTTCTTTTTCTTTTTGGTGGTTGACTTGTCCTATTTCCCAATCTTAAAATAATAAAAGGGTAATGCCTCCCATATTTGTAAAAACTCATACCCTTGTTGCTAGTCGCCAACCCGGGGCCTACTGGAGGCGAGAATCGAGGGGTCATTATCTCTCTTTCACCATTTCCAGCTCAGGAGGGGCATCTTTGGTGGGAGGGGGTCATGACACCCAATAACACCTCCTGTGCATCTTCTATCGAGGCCCTATCTTGTCAACCCAAATGACCATAAAACACACTACCCAAGAACAATGAGTTGAACCAGTCAAAAACATTAATTAGGGAATTCCATCCTCTTTGTTAATATACTATCAAATCAAGGTGGAACGAACTCACCAACATTTATTTAATCACATAATAGTTCATGTGCCTTTATTTGGAATCAGGTCATCTATTTTTCATATATCATGAATTTATCACACATTTCACCACAAATGTCACAAACTAAGTAAAATAGCTCATCTAATAGAACAAGGTTAAAATGTCACGTTACATTTTGAAATAGAGATCAGTAAATATTTAAACAACATTAGGTACTAGGAATTCATATGCATTTCTTTCTACCAAGTACTCTTCTCCAGGCCACTATGAATCTACAACACATGATCAAAAGTAATCATCCATCCATGAAACATCGTGCCTCTATGATACTGGATCTCTACTAAAAATTCCACAAATGTTGTTTCATCCCCGATATCTAACTCTCCACATTCAATGACAAGGGAGTCATCATGAAGATACCGATGATGCAGAGAGATGGGAATGATGTTTGGGAATCTCAATGACTATGGAGGAAATGAAAACTGGTATGCCCCCTTTTCAACTCTCCCCAACACCTCAAAGGTCCCAATAAACCTGGGAGAATGATTTATCCCTCTTCAAAACCTTGGTTTCACTCATCGAGGGGAAACCTTCAAGAACATGTGTTCCCCGGCCACGAACTCCAAGGGCCTCCATCTATGTCCGTCATAAGACTTATGATAGTCCTATGATGCTTTTATCCTCTCGTGAACAAGTTGAACCCTTTTCGTCATGCTCTGCACCACATCGGGACAAGGAATAGTTGTCAACCCAACCTCTAACTAGTACAATATAGAATGACACAGTCTCACATAAAACGCCTCAAATGGGGCCATGCGAATGGAAGAGTGATACTTATTATTATAAGAAAACTCCCCTAAGGGCATGTGTCATACCTAAGATTAACTTACATGTAAAGACATGGAATTTCCATGTAATATTTTTTAATTAAATGGGAATTTTACGAGTCTTGGAAAATTGACAGCACATGTTTCGGAGGCCCAGAGTTCCCGGAATTAATTTCGGTACATTATTTATTGTACGTTCAGTAAACATGTGAGAGGGATTTTCTATCTTTTGAACAGTTGTTCAGAATTGAAATCTAGGGGCACCGTTGAACTCGTAGTGCCAGTATTCACTTAAGGATACTTTCTCCTCAACAACAGTTAGTCGAGAGTGAATGATAATTTTATCGTTTTTAGTGAAAGGATAAAACAAAATAAAAGTTTTGTAGCATTTTATTTTATTTTTCATTAGGATATCCCATGTGGATGTTGAGAGGTGGGGACCACCTCAACTAAAACCCCTCAATATAGATTATGGTGGTGGGGACCAACCGAGCCTAACCTCCCATGTGGTTTATGGTGGTGGGGACCACCCAAGACCTAAACCTCTTGAACTCCCCTCTTAAGTGTGGGAAACCTCTTGAGCTTCCCCACATAATTGTGCCAAACCCCCCCCCCCTTAATTAATTAATCCAACCAAGAAATTAATTAATTAATTTAATTTGAATTTATACCTACAAATTAATAGATTGAGTAATCTATTATTTTGGATATTCTTTCATTTTAGATGGATTGGGAGGAAGGATCCTTGAGAGAAAATCTCTCCAATGAAGAACGCCAATGAAGAACTCCAACCATGACTTCGACTTCTTACTCGGGACATATTCCAATGTGGGACATCCTCAATCGACGATCACCTTTCCCTCATCATTGGTGACAAAAAATGAATGAGGTGAGTGGTTGTTTAAAATTCATCCCTTTTTTGTTCTTGTTGACTCTTCCAAATTCAAGAGAGATTACTGCCGCTTTCTACCACTATAATGTGGAGAGTGTAGGACAAACAAACATGGCCCATAATCTCTGCATTTTTTGGATGATTTGTGGCCTTCTTCGCGATGGAGGAGGTTGGA
This sequence comes from Viscum album, assembly GCA_963277665.1. Taxonomy (NCBI): domain Eukaryota; kingdom Viridiplantae; phylum Streptophyta; class Magnoliopsida; order Santalales; family Viscaceae; genus Viscum; species Viscum album. The sequence continues at coordinate 1,503,631,689 of OY728128.1, forward strand.
AACCAACCATGAAGCGGCACGAGAATGGTGTCCAGCACCACCACCGGTCATGATGAAGGCGACGACGCACCGACACCGCTCGGCGGCCTGCCACACCGCTCCGCAGCCTGCCACGCCACGTCGCGGCCTCCACACACCACGTCGCTCCACCGACTGCGGCATCGGTGCCCCATAGCACTCTGCCACCCACAGGCCTCTAAAATGCCCTGTGGCCTCGCGTTATCTGCAGTCGAGCTGCTCTGCGGCTGAGCCACCCCGCGCCCTCGTGGAACCCCCGTGGCCGAGATGCTCCGCAGCCAAGCCACCATATGCCCTCATGGCACCCCCACAGCCAACAATCCCTCACGACACCCCATGGACAAGCCGCCACGCGGCCTCGCACTGTCTGCGGCTCAACTGCTCTGCGGCCTCTCATGGCCAGCCGGACCACCAAGCGGGTCGGGCCGCCCAACACGGGCCGGGCAGGACCCAGCAGGTCGGGCTGCCTAGCGGGTTAGGTTGAACCTGATTGTCTTAGAAGCCCAATGGGCCGGGCCCGACCTAGAAGGTTGGTATGATAGGGTCAGACCAGACTCGGACCCACTTGGACCCATTTACACTCTTTTGGGCATAACTCTGGTACCAAGCGACTGTTTGATGAATCGTCATCGGTGCTAGAATCCTTTTAGCGAGACCGTACCTTTGATTATACCCCATTAGAGAATTGGATTAAGATAGGGTGCGATTGGGTTGGATCAAGCCTGAATCCAACCGGGCACCCAGGACTAACAGGCTAAAAATTCACAGATCGGGCATCCGATTGACGCACCATCTATTGCGTTGAGACACCTATGACATGACGGTCCTTTGGGATACTTCTTCATGGGACTTCATGGAAATTGGAGTACCGACCAGTGGCTTGGGGAGTGGATCCTCCCAGAGACTAGAAATCCTAGTGTGGGAACCTAGTAGTTGGTCATGACGTGATGAATGAAGATTGATCCTGTGTGTGTTAGCACCAAGCGATACTGTGTGGGTTATCACCTAACGATCCTGTGTGGGTCAGCACCGAGTGATCCTATGTGGGTCATCACCTAGAGATTCCGTGTGGATCAGTACTGAGTGATTTTATGTGGGTCTTCCTCTTAATAGAGTATGATGATTCAGTAGATTTATATAATTATGTCTACTACTATATCTATGTTATACCTAGTGTGAGGTAAGTCCATATCTCTGTGGTACTTTTCATCATGGTAATACCTTGGGGGTATTCTTTAGTGTGGCATACCTATGTGGTACATGCCTATGTGTTAATCCTTCCTTCGTAGAAGAGTTGAGCTTAGGGGGTTTGGAGTTGGACTCTGTGTTTTCTTCATGATTGAGATGAGTTTACTTGATAACTTAGGTATATGTATGGGCATATATGTAAGTGGGTTTAATGTTAATTTCAGGCTTGTGGTTTATCCTTTATGGATTTGTGAGTCCTTGAGAGTCTCGGGGTCACTACTGAATATCCCTATACTCACCCCTGCATGGGCTACGCCTGCACCTCGTTGGGTTTGGTACAAATGAAGAACAATGTTGTACGAGGCTGAGAGTACCAGGATTGTACGGTGCTCAGAGGTGGACCATACAGTTTGTCGGTACGCAGAGGATATGGGTGGGCATGGAGTTCTGAGGAGGAAATCTGTACCTACCCTTTATGATGGAACCTCATAGGATGACCCAGTAGTTGTCTTTCTCTTTCTTTAGTGGTATTTTATTTCAGTTGTACTTATACTTTTTAGTTGGGCTTGTATTCTGGACCCTTTTACTTACTGCACTCCCTATTTTTACTGTTTATTTTACTTGAGTTCGAATCTTATTTTCTACTCAGTTGCGTGTGCTTACAGGTTATAAAGGCAATCCCTCCCTAGTTTAAGCGAATACGCCTTTGGTTCTAGTTTCCAGCCCCTAGCCTATGGAAGGCGGTTTTAATGTAGTCACAGAACGGGCCCTGGGGGAAGGGTTGTGACAATTTGTTATTAGAGGAGTCGGTTCTACCATAGAACATTAGACTCTGATCTTTTTAACAGCAATAGTGTCAAGTGTAGTGAGTTTTGTTATCAGTTTATGGAATCTTGTGTTGGTGCGGTAGCCGACGTATCCATACACCAGGACCTTGACTTCTGATTTTTGACTCCGTGCATGAAAACACAAATTGCATGTGGGTTTCCAAGAGTTTTCATTTTGGACTCTTGAAGCAGCTCACCGGGTATAACCTATTGATCGTGTCGCACTTGTTTCTTTTCAGGATGCCTCCACGAAGACACCCATCTAGGGTTCCAAGACTTGTACACACTGATAGCCCACCGAGAGACGAGGCCTCGGTGTTGGGCCCTCTTCTAGTAGAGGCACTAGTGGTGCTATTAACCATTGGGACACAGATTCCACTGGCCCTAGAATCAGATGGTGCATGCCGATTGAGTGCGTTGCATGAGTTATAGTGTTATAGGCCGCGCAGTTTCAGGGGAGAGATGGACCGATAGGCGACTGAGGATTCACTGGAGGCTATAGTGAGAGTCTTCTGACTAGTTGGGACACTAGCTGATCTCGTGGTGATCCTTGCCCCTACCTTCTATAGGAATTAGCAAGAATATGGTGGAGCTTCATGCTCCATGTTTATGACACGGTGACACTTCTCTGGGAAGATATCGAGAGTCTGTTTCGGGCAGAGCTTTTTCCAAAGACTCTTTGCACAGTGCGCATATATGAGCTACTTTATCTGTCGTAGGGCAGTATGAATGTGGCTCAGAACTTAGCGAGATTCACCGAGATCTCATGTTACTCCACTAATATGGTGTGGGACCCATTCTTCAGGGCCCAAACCTTCGGGCAGGGGCTCAGGCGGGTGATCAAGGCCTCGATGATCTCACTCATCATCCTGACACATGCAGGGTGTTAGAGAGAGCCCTCTTAGTGGAGAGTTTTCCTAATGAGTAGTCACCAGTAGCGAGACCCACCACCAGTCGTCTTGTAGTAGAGTCTTATGTATCATGAAGTAGAATGATGAAACAGTGTTCCAAGAGTACCAAACCTACAGGTGGATGACCGCAGGATTCATGGTCGGTTGTGCGGGGCACCCGAGGTAGAGCCAGTCATGCCAGGAGCGGATAGTGTCACGCATGCGGCAGGTCGGGTCACATGGCTTGTGACTGTCCGAACTTCCATACGGATGATTGGCATGTGGACGTGGTAGAGGAGCTAACTGTGTTGTAGGATTTGGTCAACGATTCAAGATGTTATAGCCACCCTGACCAAGAGTTCCACCACCACCGCAGGGAGTAGGTGGACAGGGGCGATCTTTGCTCCAGGAAGCAGAGGCCTACGATCACGACACTCTGTATAAGATATGAGGTATGATCTGTGTATAATACACCTTAGCTATAGTACTTATAGACACAGGCTCCAGTCATTCTTTTATTATCACTTCCCTTGTACAGATCTCGGGGATTCCGATGGAGTCGTTGGCTTGATCCTTACGGCTAGAGACTCTTACATGATCTTCTTCGACGATTACACACTGGTTCTGGTAGTGTTAGCATACTCTAGTAGGAGGGATCTTCGGCAAGGATCTCCTAGTAGCTCCATCAAGTCCTTAAGATTTCAACTTGAGTATGTAATGGTTATCTACATTCCATGCTCATATAGATTATAGTAGGCGCAAATTTTGGTGTGTCCGCCTGGATGGGACTAGGTTTACCTTCACCAGAAAAAGGGAGACTTTGTAGTACAGGATGGACTTAACCAGAAGATAGTGTAGCAAATCACTCATCAATTGATTAGCCTTACCCACTAAGAAGCTGGCATGGAGAGTCTGAATTATCCTGTTGTGGTGGACCAGTATGTGGATGTCCTACTTGATGATGTTCCGAGTCTACCTCCTCATAGATAGGTGGACTTTTACATTGACTTTTACCACAGAATGACATAAATATCTACACCATAGTATCTGATGTCTCCTATGGAGCTTCGTGAGCTATGGGTACAGCTAGAGGACTTGTTGGGGAAGGGATTCATTCAGCCTAGTGTTTCCACTTTGGCAGCCCCAACATTGTTCTCCAAGACGGTGGATGGGAGCCTAAGACTTGTGTTGACTATCGGCGCCTGAACCAGGTAACCATCAAGAACAGGTACCCACTCTTGAGTAGTGAAGACCTATTTGATCATATGAACGGATCACGGTGGTTTTCGAAGATAGACCTCATATCATGCTATCACCAGCTCATAGTACATGATGAGGATGTGCAGAAGACGACTTTCAGATATCGGTACGACCATTACTAGTTATTGGTTATGCAAGTTGGCATGACCAACTCTCCATTAGTGTTCATGGGACTCCTAAATAGGATCTTTTATCCATAAATTGATCGATTTGATTTATTCTTCATTGATGACATTCTTATCTACTCGGATACAGAGGAGGAGCATTCCTATCATTTTCTGGCAGTACTTCACACACTCCGAGAGAACCAGCTTTATGGTAAGCACTTTAAGTATCAGTTCTGGATCCAAGAGGTTCATTTTCAAGGACACGTCATCTCAGAGGCTGGAGTTGTAGTAGATCCAGTGAATTTTGAGGTGGTACTTGCATCGGAGCCACCCAAGAGTGTGATGGAGATACAAAGATTCCTGGGTTTGGATAGATACTACCAGAGGTTTGTGCCAGATTTCTCCAGAGATGCAGCACATATATCAGCATTAACGAAGAAGGGGAAACCCTTCATGTGGTCGGAGAGATGCCAACAGAGTTTTTCAGAGCTGAGGCAGAGGCTAACTAGTGACCCCATCTTCAGGATTCCAGAGGAGGGTGTAGGGTAAGTAGTCTACTGTGATGCATTAAGGACTAGGCTCAGATGTGTCTGAATGCAGGAGTGATCATTGATTGATTATGGTTCTCAACATCTGAAACATCATGAGTAGAACTATGCTACCCATGACATGGAGTTAGTAGGAATGGTTTTCTCCTTTATGATGTGGCGACATTACTTGATGGGCAAGCGTTTTACAGTGTACTCTGATCAAAAGAGTCTCTGGTATATCTTCTCTCGGAAGGACCTTAACCTGAGACAACAACATTGACTTGAGTTCATCTAGGACTATGAATTCATGATATTCTATACTCAAGTGAAGGGGAATGTTGTTGCAGATGCACTCAGTAGGAGTTCTGGTATACAGCAACTACGAGAGGCGATAGAGCAGCTGGCTGTTTGGAAGATATTCTTTGTAGATCAGGATGGAGTATCTTTTCTTCAGTCTATTATAGTCACTCCCACACTTCTTCAGTGAGTCATGGAGGCATGGAAAGGGGATGCTGACTGCGAGACACGACATTCATAGATATCCACAGGACAGACATTTGAAGGATTTTTTGAAGGCGGGGAGCAAGTCATCCTCTTCAGAGGACGTACCACAGTACCGGTGTCACTTCGGGAGGAATCGTTGACGAAGATCTATGCATCACCTAGAGCAGTACATATAGGAGTGGTGAATATGCCCTAGTATATCTGATGATATCACTGGTGGGTGGGAATGAAGAAATCAGTAGCAGAGTTTGTCTCTCGATGCCTCACTTGTCAGCAAGTGAAGGTAGAGAATCAGGTACCAACAGGCTTGGTTCATCCTTTAGAGTCCCATAGTGGAAGTGGGATGGGTTATCCATGGAATTCGTGATAGGAATTCCATGTACGTCCAGAATTCATGACTCAATCTGGGTGGTCGTCGACCGACTCACAGTGTCGACCCACTTTCTACCTATCAGAGAGTAGAGTTTATTAGAGATCATGGGACGCCTCTATGTGTAGGATATTGTGCGGCTACATTGAGTACCCTTGATAATTATCTCTGATTGTGATGGTAATTTTACTTCTCAGCTATGGAATGGGTTTCATGAGGCTTTCCGGAGGATGCTTCGTTTTAGCACTGCCTTCCGTCCTCAGATGGATGGCTAGACTGTGTATACCATTCAGATCCTCGAGGACATGTTGCGTTCTTCTGTCCTCGACTTTGTTCGTAGATGATAGGATCACTTTATTTTGGTAGAGTTTTCATACTAAAATAGTTATCACTCTACCATTAGGATGGATCCTCTTGAGGCATTGTATGACCGACCTTGCAGATCACCTTTATGCTGGACTGAACCAAGAGAGTCAGCACTTTTGGGACTAGAGATGGTATGGGATACCATAGAGAAGGTGCAGATCATCCAGGAGTGGATGAAAACTACACAGATCAGATTTAAGTCTTATGAGGACAGGAGACAGAGACCTCTGGAGTTCAAGAATAGTTACCATGTCTTTCTACGGGTCCCACCTTGACGAGGTTGGTAGAGATTTGGCCAAGGTTCGAAGTTATCTTTGAGATTCATCAGAACTTTTTAGGTCCTTAGTATATTTGGCGAGGTGGCTTACTGTTTAGCCTTTCTACCTTAATAGCACCGGTTGTATGATTTCTTCCACGTATCCCAACTATGGAGATACGTGAATGAACCTTCTCACATCATCGACCATGGAAAGCTGGACATCGATGATGGTAAGACTTTTATGGAGGTCCTAGTAGAAATTGAGGATCGACAAAAGAGGGTCATTTGTGGATGTTCGATACCTCTGGTGCGTGTTCACTGGTAGCATAGGAACCTCTAGAAAATCACATGGGATCAGGATGCTCAGATGCGTGCTCTGTACCCCCACTTGTTTCCTTAGTTTGAGTTATGACTTAAGAGGACATAAATACCTGAGGTGGGGAGAATGTATTGACCCAGAATTTCAATGTAATTTTTTTTCAAAAAAAATGGGAATTAAACAAGTCTGCAAAAATTTACGGCATGTGATTTTGAGGCATGGAGTGCCGGAAATGAATTTCTGAACTTTATTTTTGGTACGTTCAGTAAACGTGCGAGTAAGATTTTCTAACTTTTGAACTATTGCTCGGAATTTAAATCTGAGGGAACCGTTGAACTCGCAGCATAGGTATTCACATAAGCAGTCTTTCACATCGATGATAGTTGGTCAAGAGTGAAGGATAGTTTTTGGGTTTTTTTGTAAAAGTATAAAACAGAATAAAAATTGTGTAAAATTTTATTTTATTTTTCTTTAGGATCTCCCATGTGGATGTTTAGAGGTGGGGAACACAAAAACTAAAACCACTCTACATAGGTTATGGTGGTGGGGACCACCCGAGCCTAACCTCTCATGTGGGTTATGGTGGTGGGGAACACACGAGACTTAAACCTCTTGAACTCCCCTCTTATATGTGAGAAACCTCTTGAGGTTCCCCGCATAATTGTGCCAAACCACCCCTTAATTAAGTAACCATACCCATAAATTAATAAATTATGGTAATTTGAATTTTTTCTAAAAAAAATAATAGATATATAATCTATTATTTTGACTATCTTTTCATTTTGGTGGGAATGGGTGGAAGGATCCTTGGGAGAAAAGATCTCCAACAAAGAATGCCAACAAAGAACGCCGACCTCGACTTTGAAGTTTTCCTTGGGACATCCTCTAACATGGGACATCTTCAATCGATGATTGTCTTTCCCTCCTCATCGACGACAAAAAAAAACGAGGTAGGGTGGTTGTTTGAAATTCATCCCTTTTTGTTTCATATCAACTCTTCGAAATTCAAGAGAGATTATAGCCGATTTCTACTACTCTAATGCGAAGAGTGCAGGCCAAACAAACATGGCTCGTCCTATCCACATTTCTTTTGATGATGGGTGGTGTTCATTCCGATGGAGGAGGTTGGAGACCAACCACAAATGGGTATGAGAATGGATGTCCGCACAACCGCCGACCGCGACGAAGGCGATGGCGCAACGACACCACTATACGGCCTGATAGGCTGCCCTGCGGCCTCTTCCACTGGCGGCCTCTATGACCCACGCTGCTCCCCTATTCTTGGCCTCCATGGCCAGTAGCACTCCACCACCCGCGGGCTCTGCGCCCCGCAGCCTAGCTGTGCCACCCGTATCCCTCCGTGCTGACGCGACCCTCCAAGCCACACCGCGACCTCACGCTGTCTACGACCGAGCCACCTCGTGCCCCCACGACACCACTGCAGTCGAACCTCTCTGTGGCTGAGCTGCCCTCGGGATACCCCCATGGCCTCATGCCGTCCATGGCTGATCTGCTCAGCGGCCCCTCATGGCCCTCGTGGACCGCCAGACCCCCCATCGGGTCGGGCCGCTCAGCGGGTAGGGTCGGGTCGGCCCAGGCTGGGTCGGTCCGACCAAGTGGGACCGGACTCGGACCAACTTTGACACATTTATGTTCTTTTGGCCAAAACTATGGCACTAGATGACCATTTGATGAACTGTAAAGGGTGATAGAAACCTTAAATCAAGATGGTCCCTTTGATTATACCCCACTAGGGAATTGGATTAAGATGGAGTACAGTCGGGTGGGATCAAGAACGAATCCAACTGGTCTCCTAGGACTAAAAGGCTAATAACTAATAGATTTGGCATCTTATTGACGCACTGTCTACTGCGTTGAGACCCCTATGATGTGGTAGTCCTTTGGGGTGATGATCCTCTCGGAGATTATAAATCCTAGTGCAGGAACCCAGTATCTGGCTGTGACGTGAAGAATAAATATCGATCTTATGTGGGTCAACACCGATCGATATACTGTGGGTTGGTACCTAGCGATCCTATTGGGGTCAGCACGAAGTGATCTTATGTGGGTCAGCCTTTTAACAGAGTAAGATGACTCAGTAGATACAAATAATAATCTCTACTAATGTATCTAAGTTATACCTAGTGTGAGATGAGTCCATACATGTGGTGTACTTTTCTTCATTGTAATACCTTGGTGGTATTATTTGGTGTAGTGTACCTTTGTGGGGCTTGCCTATGTGGTAATCCATCCTTCTTGGAACAGTTGAGCTTGGGGATCTGGAGTTGGACTCTATGTTATCCTCATGAATGAGATGGGTTTACTTGATAACTTAGGTATCTGTATGGGCATATACCTAAGTGGGGTTGACAGATGATTTCATGCTTGTGGTTTATCCATTATGGATTTGTGAGACCTTGAGGGTCTCAGGGTCCCTACTAAGTATCGTTATACTCACCCCTGCATGAGATATGCCCGTACCTTGTTGTGTTTGGTGTAGATGACAGACAGTTTTGATCGAGGCTGAGAGTATCGGGACTGGATGGTGCTCGGAGGTGGACCATACAGCATGTCGGTACGCAGAGGAGACGGGTGTACGTAGAGTGATTAGGAGGTAATATGTACCTACCCTACAGGTAGAAACCTCTGAGGATTACCCAGTAGCTATCTTTCTCTTTATTTAGTTGTATTTTATTTCAGTTGTACTTGTACATTCTAGTTGGGCTTGTATTATGGCCCCTTTTACTTCCTTCACTCACTCTATTTATTGTTTATTTTACTTGAGTTCGTATATTTCTCAGTGCTGGTTGCATGTGCTTATAGGTTATAAAGGCAATGCCTTCCCTGTTTCAAGGAATACGCCTTTGGTGTAAGTCGCCAGCCCCTAGCCTATGGAAGGTGGGCTTGGGGTAGTCACGAAACGGGCCCTATGGGATGGGTCGTGATACTATTTCCAAGATGCAAGCCTACAACATATCCTCCAACGGTTGGATAGTCATTTCTGTCTTCCCATCTATATGAGTGTGGAATAAAGTGTTGTGGTGAAACTAAGTACCAAAAGTATGCTAAAATCCATTCTAGACTAGTGAGGTAAACTATGAATCTTGATCTATGGTAATAGACCTTCAAACTCTAGGAAACTGCAAAAATTCATCCAAATACTACTTATCCAAATAATATACTTCTTCAAACTCCTTGATCTCTAAGAAGTCAGGTGATTTCATCAACAGATCTATGATCACCCAAATATAATAACAACATCCCCAATATCTGGGTAACCCTATGATGAAATCCATTAATAATTTCATCCCATTTCTACTCATGAATATCCAATGGATTTAAAAAAACCACCAAGGACACAATGTTCAGCCTTTATCTGCTGGAAAACATATCGCTACTCCATACACTCTACCACTTCCAATGTTATCCCAAGACATGAAAACCACAACCTCAAGCCATGATAAATCTTGGAAGCTTTCAATTGCACCACCATGGGTGAGTTATTATACTCAAAAAGGACACCATTGCACACTTCTACTAGAACAAACATCCTTCCATAAAACAACATTCTGTTTTAACAATACTTTGATCATACCTCTTGAGCATCACCATGGTCAAACCGATCATGCATCTCCTCTTCCTATGAGTCTCCCAACCAATATTCATCAACCTGCTTCATTAGATAAGAATACATCATCATCTGAAACAAGCTACCTTTTCCACCATCCACCCTCTTATCCAATTACAAGTCCTCAAAATCCTTCATCGCATTCCAAGAATCCGTATATTCCTGAACAAACTTCTTTCCACGACTTTATAATCAAAGAATCCTGATGACATTTCCCATTCCCAAGGTGTAGGATATCTCAAAATCAAAGTACTAAAGAAACTATATCGACCTCTGCTATCATAGATTCAGGTCACACTGCGGAAATATATACCTCAAGCTCTTATGATCTATAAAGAAAACAAAGAGCTCCCCAATGTGTTAATGCTGCCAAAACATCATATAATAAACAACTTATGCTGGCTCCAGATCATGTGTGGCATAGTTATGCTCATTTGAACATCATTTCCTAGACCCATACGAGATTATTTTACTCTAATACATCAGCTTGAATCCCAAGACATGATGGGAAGAATTATATAACACCTTAAAAATCACCCCATCCTCAGGATAACAGATCATTTGGACACAGAACAATCCCCTTCTAGAAAATAAACCCTTCTTGGCACTGATTGATTCATGAAAAATCATGGTCCTTTCTATTAAAGATGACAATGTGGATGAAACTCGAAATTAATTGAGTAGAAAACTCTGATAATAGCTTGAAAGACTAATGAAATTGAAAACCTCTGCATATTATTGTGTGCTTCCCAATAAACAAAATCATAACCTTTAATGGGTCCACTTCCACACCCTAATAAGACACCACATTCCCATGAAAATTCACCTTTTGTGTCCAAAACCTACACTAGGAAAACTTATCATAGAGCTTGTGGTTTCGAAGAGCCTATAAGATAGTTTGGAGAAGCTCGACGTGCTACTCCTCTAACTCTGAATAGACCAATATGTCATTGATGAATATGATGATGAACTGGTATGGGAACTCATAGAACACAGACTTCTTAATCACCATGAACACAACCTGTGTGTTTGTAACAACAAATTATATGACTAAGAACTCAAAGTTCTTGTTCATACATTTGAAGGTAGTCTTCGGTGCATCACCCTCCTTCACTCTCAAATAGTGATAATCAGAAAACATATTGATCTTAGAAAACCAACTCGCCACTTTCAGTTGGTTGAATAAATCTTTTGTCCTCAAAATTTGGTAATGTTTCTTGACCATCACCTGATTCAACCTTTGGTAGTCTATGAAATACCATGTAAATTCATTCTATTTCTTTACGAACAACACTAGGGCATCCCGAGGAGACACACTAGCCCAGATAAAACCTAGTTCGTACAGATCGTCTATCTGAATACTCAACTCCAACAATTCATATGGTCATATTGGATAAGGATCCATTGAAATTAGAGAGGCACGAAGATGAAATTATATCCCAAAACCAACATCACATTTGGGGGTAGTGTCACAACCTCATCAATAAAAGAATCTATGAACTCGATAATGACCTAGAAACATCTGCTATCAAAGCATTTACTGATTCCACCAACAAATCATCCATCATAGAAAGAAGGGGATTCACACATCAGCTTCCCACCAGACAACTCCTCTCACCGAAAAACCCACACACTGACCATCCACATCTGAAGACCTGACTCTCCTCCAAAAGAATATGATAACAAAATGTATGGAATATGACTAGTTGATGTCGATAAAGACATCGTATCACATCATGAATAGAAAGATGGTATCATCATTGAACTGATGGGGTCCCATCATCATTCTACACCCCTGACACATATCACACAAGGTGGTTTGACTTCCGACTAGTATACTCAACACCAGGGGATGCTGGAAACATAATAGGAGTAACATTATACTTGATAGAAGGAAAAAAATTATCCTCAAGAATTCTCACATGAGACTCCTCATCTAGAAAAATGACTAGAGAAAATTGTAGAAGGTCCCTGAACATGATTCCCACCTCATGCACTGACATACTCCCCTATTAAAGGGAGTGTATCTCTTTCTTCTTCTCTACCTTCTAGGTCGATGAAAGTAATTATATATTGAACTCTTTTTATAATTGAACCCAAAAAACTTATGCCTCTTTCCAATCCCCCATATATAGAGTCTGTAATTTACAGAAAACACCTCGCAGTTCACTAACTGTAAAAGGGACCGAGTACCCCATTGGGTACTGGATCAACCTGAAGGCAATCTCGAGATCCTCCATTATTCTCTCTGTCTATATGTCTAAAACACATCCCTCATACTTCCCCAAGGATTTTTGCTAGAAATCCCAAAACATCTTCTTCCACATATCATCCTCCTCAACTGGATTGTCTATACGGTGATCAGCTGAGTCATCCTTCTAAACATCCAATACATGAACCACATTTAGAAGACAACCCAGAGAAATAGATGAAAGGTAAAAAAATAATTCCCAATAAGTAATTTTCAATAAAATTTATTTTAATTTATTTTATTGACACGATCCTTCCCAATTCATCCCAATTCAAACAAGAACACAATAATTATGATGTATGTACCTATCCATGGTCACTAACCATCAAGCAGGTCGATCTCACATGGTCATTCAATAAGCTCAGAGTCTATGCACTCCATCACAGGGGGCCCTAAAATATCATTTCCAAGCTAGTCTCCCTGGCCAATACCATGCACTAAGGTCAACTAGAAATATTTCCATACCACCCCATGCAATTATCATTGTGCATAACTCAAAACTCCATCTTATCTCTCAACCATCAACCACAGATTTCATTTTTTCATGATCTTTTCCCTCCAAATATAACCCTCCTAGGACGGTAATGAGTAAAGGTAGCTAATGATCCCTAATCCTCGCCTCGAGTAGGACCCGAGTTAGAGACTTGCACCAATAGTGCAAAAATATCACAATATGGGTGGCATTACCCTATTTAAGAAAACATGATTAGGAGATAATATGAATCATCCACAATGAAATGTCAATACATAATATAAATAAATACAAAACCATCATAGAATGCATGTATAAATTGAACTGATATAATAAATTTCTCCAAAGTAAATACCCAAAAGTAAATCTATGTGGCGACACAACAACTATCTAAAGGTCTGAGCTAGTAACACATATCATAGTCAATAAAATCCTCTTGGAACCCTGAAAGTAGGTTAATATACATAGCGTGAGTATACAAGTATACTCAAAAAGAAAACTAATGTCTCTTATGAACATGTGGAAGAAGCATACAAATATTCATCAGATAAAACAACATAACCAAAAAACACGTAAACAAGTATACTTACCATCCCAACCTCACCAAGGAACACTAACCAAGTAATGACAATAAAGTAATATAATATAAATCACTTCGATGACATGGTACCACACACCCCTTTTCCATTGATTAGACACTCTCACACCCAAATGGAAAATATCATTGTTCCCCCACTTATTCTGAATATAACACATCATATCTCCCCCACACACTCCTGGGCCTCACAACACATCATTCACGCACACTCATGGGCATAAACAATATCTACCAAACCCACACTTGGGCCACATACCACATCACAGCCTGCTCACACGCAACTATGCCTCACTGCACAACTCATCTCATCACATATCATCCCAAATACACTATGGATGCCACATCAGAACTCATACCAAAGACACTCAGGACACCACAACACAACTGATCCTAAAGAAATCTGGAAAGTTACTCAAAGAAGATTGGGCCATCATCACCTAGAAGAGGGAGTATGGAAGAGTGGGTGTGCATCCATCCATACTCCCACCCATATGTTGATAAAGACACCCCTATGTGACTATGTGGGTGTTCAACACATAGTTCTCATTGTGGGTGGGACACGTATTGGAATCACAAGAAAAATACAATTATATGTACAGTATCAAACACTACATCCCTACCTTTGGTTTTTCAGAAATTGACCAACACACAACACATTCACCTTTGGTTCTACCTCTAAATTAAATTATTAAGATGTACATCCATCTTTTTAGAAGGTAAATATCCTGATAAGAAAACGCGTGTTCACATTACCCCTATGGTCAACACCCATTCATTTCATTATTTGGAATCAGCCTTGTTTAATCACACAACCACCATTTTTATATTTCATTAACCACTTCCATTTTATTAACTAAACTAACCCGATTCATTCAATCATTAAATATAAATTATTAATTCCTTTCATCGTTATCCAGAAACAATAAAATATTGTAAAAGTCATGGTAATTTAACACACATCATATTAAAGACACATAATACCATGACTTATAGATATTGGGTGAAGCTCTCTACATTTATTAATGGAGAATAACACATAACAATCCCTACCATCCTACTTTGAAGAAATCCCTCCAAATCCCTAATTCCAACCAAAACAACCCCATACTCGGAACCACATCCTGCAACATATTAAACCACAACCAAGTTCGTAGCCCCACAGAACAAACTTACCATGATCAAATCACTGTACCAATATAACAAAACCCATATGCACAATCATTCCCACAACAACATCACAACAACAACAAAAGAAAACATATTATATATTTTAAAAATCATCCCATCTTTAATTTCCCTTTTTTAATTCATGAGTTATCAAAAAACTATATTTCTGGGAATACATTAATTAAATGAATATATATGGAAACAAATTAATATATAAGTGTTCAACCAATGAAAAAAAAATATTAATTCCATAAACCATTCCATGAGAAAATAGGGAACCCAAATGAAAACAATTTTCATTGGGTAGTTAACCTATAAAATTCACAATTTCAACCAAATATAATTATAAATCCAAGATCTTGTGTCACTTTTCCATGTCCGTAAATATTTATTATTAATCCAATTTGATTATATTTATAAATGTGAAATCAACAGTCATAAAAAAGGTAAAAACTTATATATCCATATTTCATGATGAATTATTAAGAAATACGAAGTAGAAACCAACCTTCAAGAAAGATGATTAGAATATCCTAACTACACTAAAACGGGGGTGCATATACAATAGGGAAAAATCTTGGGAAACATGATCCAAAGCCCAAACCGCTTCACTTAAATCATATTGGAAGAATGATTCAAGGAATATCACATCAAGATAAAGTAATAAGGAATGGGAAAGGGGAAATATAACACATCTTTTGGAAGAATTAAATTGATTCATGGGATTAGATAAGATTTTGATTTTTCATTAAAGGTGGGTCTAGTATAGATAAAATGTATTGACCAATTAAAATCCATTAAATACTTAAGAAAATATTTATATGATTTATGAGCTTTGAAATGATATCAATCCCTTTTTTTGGCGTTAAACTCACTTTATATAAAAACGGATGCAAAATAATGTAACTAGAGGAAGTTGAAAATAATGTTCTTGTGGCTCTGTTAGATGAGGCACCTCTCTTTGAGGTATCACTTGTGATCCATTATTAGATAATACATTATAATTATGACCTACTTCAAGGAATGAGGAACTGTTGGAAAACATGAAAAATTGGTAATTTTGAAAAGTATTGAAAAGAGACACTTTGACATCCTAGTACACCAAAAAATAGATTTCCCACAATGAAATGAATTAGATGGATCTGAGCCATTACAATAAAAATTAATTAATTTTTTTTATTTTCTGATATATGTAAAATAAGATAGTGTTAATGGTTTTAAATATAATTTAGGAAATTTTAGTTTTTTTTATTTATAATTTGTTTGTGTATTATATATTTAGTTAATTATAGTATTAAAATGTAATTATCATTTTAAAATTATAATTTATATATATCAAGTGTTTCAATTAACTTTGTTTTGATTATAATATTTTAATAAATTTTTAGTTTTTTTATTTTATATGAATATTAAAACATTACATAGAGGTGATAAAACACATGGTGATTAAAGTGATAAGAGTATAAAATAGAAATTTAGAATAAAAATACAACATAAGATATTGATGATTGTATATTGATGTGAAGAAATTTTGTAAGTACTTAACATAGGATGAATCCATATCATGTTGGTGTATAGTTTGGTAGAGAATAGAGACATATGGGAATAATGAAATAAGGCTACATAATTGTCAGATACTGGTGATGAACAAAGGATAATTAGATGAAATCATAACATAGTAATTGTTGATTTTATCATGGGTTTATTCAAGTAGAGGATATTTTACATCAAAATAATTCCTCAAACGATTGGATCACACCACAATTTTTAGAGATTTCAAATTTAAATTGAGAAAATATGTAAAAAATGGTTTCAATAATTGAATCATGATTTTTATTTGTGTGATGTTTCTATAAATATACCATACTAATTCTTGGGGAGAGAAAAAATAAATCCAGAAATTGATCAAAAAATATTTACATTCTAAGGATAGTTAGTTGTTAGTATATGGTATATAGAATAAAACCTTCAATATTTAATGTTACACTTTTCTTGAGTTTTTTAAAACATGGTGGGGTAAACATTTTTTTTATTTAGAATTATTCATTAAGGTTGACTGATATGTTAGTTTAACTTAATATTAAATGAGGATTTTATTATATATATTCCTTCTAAAATTACATATTTTAATAATTTTTATCATAGATAATCTATTTAGATATTTCAATTTAATGAGAAAATTGGATTGTGTGAGCATGATGTTGATAAAAAAAGAGTTTGTAATATCATTGTTTAAACATGTATTTAAGTAACCTAATTTATTAATGAATAATAATCATTATTAGATTAATTTTTTTAGTAATTGGAGAGAAAAAATTAAATCGCAGGTTTTTTCAAGACCTGATTCCAACAACAACAATTATTCATAATATTTTTCAATAATAATAAATTTATTACATGAGATTTAAAAAATAATAATATTATCTTTCGTTATTAGTTTATTACATTAAATTTTTTTTTAAAGTAATTTCATTCATTTATTTTAGTTTTAGATCAAATAGGTACTCAATGTATTATTATTTCTATGTGCGACCGACCTCATATATTCACTTTACCACTGGTTTTATAACAACCATTCTCATTATTACACACATAAATTAGATTTATTACATAAAACTTCAATTGCGAAAACAATGAGGATCGATAGGTATAGTGTGTTGGGAAATTATGAACATTATATAACAACTTAATACAAAAAATACAACCTCTTTATTGAAAAATTCATTTATGTGACAATAGAAGTCCTTTGTACTTAGCTTTGTATGGGATAACCAGAGGACATGCATAAAAAATTGGTGATATATAAAGCCCATAAGAGTGTAAACAAGGCATAACATGAAGAATATATTACTTGTTAGATAATATGTATATAGAAGGAGAATAATATAAAAATGAACATAAACACATGATATAGAAAGATTATCATAACATGGAAATATGGAAACAACATTTAACATGATATTAGCATGAGACAAGGATCATTGTACATATAGCCTGAGTAAACCCTTATTTCACATGAATTAGAATGATTAAACCCTCATTTCACTTGAATTATAATGATTAAAACCTCTTTTAACTTGAAGTATCATTATAATAATCTTTACCCAATGCATTGGAGTGCTATCTGGGTGCACCTTTATAATCATTTCATATCATGCATAAGTGTGCCACTTGGAACATATAACATGGAATAATTAAATATCATAAGCTATTCTGTCATTAAATAATGTTGAATAAATACATGTAATAAATAATGAATAATTATATGTCTGTAAAGTTTAATACCAAAGATATTAAAATGGGTGTGGTATTCACTTACACGATGATTTTGGCATGGGAATTGTCTTTTGTAACTTCAGCAGCATAACGATGTCAAATTGAAATAGTAAAATGGGTTGATGAGAGATAAATGGGTCCCTAATCATTTATACCTAAAAATTATAGTCATGGGGTTATGAAACAAAATATCCCAACATAATTAATGGAATTTAGATGCAAAATATAATTGAATTTCTTGAATGTAAATGAGGAGAGAGAAATCCATTAAGGAATTTCAGTATCCTAACGAGTGTACATGGGAGAATTAATGAGAGTTAAAGGGGTATATAATCCTTAAAAAATAATTCGGAAAGTATGGGGGAGGTGATAAATCATAGCCCAACATTTTTAATTGAAAATAAGTTTATACAACATAAATAAATTTGGACAAAATGAGAAAAGAAGAAATACCTTACTTGGAAATGTGATCCCAAAGGCTTGGGAGGGGCGTGAGAGAGGATGATTGGGATCTTGGGGCACATTGGGATGATTCTAGAGAGAGGTGGGAAGAGTATGAAAATTATAAAAGGGTTTTTAGTGAATATAAGTTGGCTATTGAGTGGGTTTATATAGGAAAGGAGAGGGAATTCATTATTATTTTGGTTTTGGACACAAAACAATAAACTAATCAAAACCAAAAACCATCCCATGGTTTTTTACCATGGTTCCTCCAAAGGGGAGTAGAAAAAATTCTATTATAATTCCAATGGACGAACATATTAAAATATTAGGCCTGATTATGGAGAGGTGAGTCACACTCTCAAGGAAATCATTTTAAAATGTTAGAATGTTTTATCTGTCTTAGAGGTTCCACTAAGTCCTAGTAAAATAAATAAAACAAATAAAAAATCAAATTATTTTAAATATATATCATATATTTTCTGAAAATAATTTTTATAATATTTTATTACATCACTATTATGTCATTATGATGTCATAAAATATATTATATATTTAAATGATATTTAATTTTTACCCAAAAATTCGACTGTCTCTAAAAATTATGAAAGCATAACTATTAGATAATTTCAACATCCTGAATCCAAAAATAATTTTAATTTTATCTAAATAACATTTTAAATATGTAAATTTTTAATTTTAAAATAAAAACTGACATTTATTGAAAATTCATGGGTTTTAACAAAAACAACATTCAACCCATTATAAAAATTTCAATTAAATTAATAAAGAAATTATATAATAATTCATATCAAATAAATAGTAATTTAGTAATAATATTTTATTAAGATATTATTTATTCAAAAATCCATTAATTCATAAGAATATATTTCTTAATTTAATATTAACTAAAAATATTATTTGTGCTTTAAAAACCATTTACAAAGTAACAATAATAAAATGAATGTATATTATTTATACAAAATAATGAACATAATCATGGTGATAGGGTCCTATTACAAAACCCCTTATAACACCCTCATAATACCTAATGGTGAGGTGTGAGATGGTTAGAGACTCTTGGAGAGACTTGGATAATATCACTCTGGTGATAATCTCTATTAACATCAAGTTCTTTGGTAGGAAGTTTCGTTCAAGCTTAATGTGTTGAAGCTCAGCATGGTCTTGGCCAAGAGATAAACCTAGTGACTATACTTCCTTTCCAACCTCTGAAAAATTTGGTTTATAAGTATCAATTCTACTATATGAGGCCATCACTTCCTTTTTCCGAGTAAATTAGATTTGTTAAAGCTCTATATCTAAACTAATCAATTGATCACTATTTAATAGCTATATTAGCAACAGTAAAAATTCATAATGGTATTTTAAAATCTAAAAAAACATAAAACCAAGGATTTGAATATATATTAAATAACCATATCACATAATAATAAATTTAATCAGATCAATTGGAATTTTTGTTAATAAAATTTTGGGTCTTTACTGCTTTGTAGTTTGTGTTATGAATATTCAATAAAAAATTATTTGTTTAACACTTATAATTAATGAAGTCTCACATGTAATCAATTGAGTATGGAAAGGATGAATATTAAGTGTAAGGAGTTTATTATGTTAAAATTAATAATTTATTCAAATCCATCATTTAATTTGAAAATTACATACCCCCGTGTAGAAATTTGAAATATATTTTGTTTGGATTAAATATTTTTATAAGGAATAAAATAATACCCTATTTTAAATATGATATTCAACAAAATTAAATGATTGATATTATAGGTATATAAATAATTATAACACATATTTATTGGATTAAGGAGCCATTATTTGGAAAATTTCATTAAATGATATAATTATAACTTTTCAAAACATTATATTAATCAATTTTTTATATGATAATTAATCAAGAAAAATTTATATATCTGATAAGAGTGTGTTGAAATTTTAAATTAACAGTTGTAAAAAGTTTTTAAGTTGTGAAATTTGTTTGATAAAAAATTTTAAATAATAGGGTGAAAAGTAAATGATAACCTTTTATGAACCTATCACATGAAATACATTCCAAATCACTTAACAACTATAAAAAATAGTATTTTTTGGTGATTGATAAAGGGGAAATATTTTCTTATCATTCATATACTTTTAAAGATAAAAGGAAATTTCTTAATTCAGTATATTCTTTAGAAAAAATTCTATGAAAAATAAAAGATAAAAAATAATAGGAATGTGTCTTTTGATTCATACTAAAATAAAATAAAAAATAAATTGATGAATTATTTTTAAATAATAATTAGATATATTAATTTTATTTCAATATTGATGTTGGGAAAAAAAATATTCCATGATTTATTGGTTTACCTATAAATTGATGATATATGAAGTTATTTTGATTTGATTATTAATATTTCCCTCATAATGGATAATTATTTAACTTAATTATATATGGTATTTAATAATTGTTTTGATAGATTGTTGTTATGATGATTTAATGGTAAAATATTGAGGAAAATAAATGATTTTTGTGTCGGGTTTTGATAGATAAATTATAAATAGATTTTAATTATTTAGTTACATTACTAAAATTTTCTAATTCTATTTATCTAGGTATTTTATACTTTATATAAGACAGATAGTGGAAATAATAAACTTTGGATGAATTTAGAGAAAAATTAATATAAATGGAAAAAATAATGGAATGTTGGATTTGTAAAATGTAATGGTTCATGCTTTATTATTGATAAAATAAAGGGAGAACCTCATTATTTCCAATATCAAGGGTATTTTTAGGAAGTAATTTATTTTAAGAGGTGATAATGTATTATTTAAAGGGTACCGCATTGATTCCACTGTTAAATATTTTTGGTTCTAAATATAATAACATTTTTAAAATGTATTTTTATAGTGCTTGTGGAAAATTATTAAGGGTGACATAATTGTGCTTTTAACACTCAGTCTCAGGTTGTTTGGTTCAAGTCAGAGTACCTCTTTATCTTGGGTGTTCCACCCATTATACTAGAGGTTTACAACATTTTTTAGGGTATATTCCATACAATAGGTACTTTATAAACATGGAATCATGTAAATCTAATTGTATATAAAATAAACATAAACAAAATCACAAAAATATAAAGAATAATAGCTAAATGGTAATGATATAAATAGAATCATGGGGTGATAACAATGTTATAACCCATTTCCTGACCATACATACAAAGGACGGAAATAATTTTCCATAGGCAGTCAATCCAGTATATATAATAACATAAAAGATATACAAGAATTATTGTAATAAACATGCCCCGGGATAGATCCGAAAATTTCCGTTATCATCCTATAAATACATCCATCATTAGTCATTGACCATAAAGGTATTTCCTCTACCTGCATCTTGAATAATTAAATCTTCACCTCCACCTGGAGGAACATTCATGGTGTGAGTATAAAATATAGTAGGATAATAAAACATTCCATTAACACAGATTTGATTCTATAATTTTTTGTTTCTAAAAATAATCTATAAGAATAAATCAACATAAAAACTCAAATTTGGTCATAATGCACTAGCCAAACTACCATTTCCTCTAACCATACCTACATAGACCAAGTCCAGCAGACTTCATTTTAGTTCTCCTAATAAAACCAATAAAATGCATTATTGATTGAATATAGAATCTAAGACTACATATCTGACCAAAAGGGTTACATCTAGATGATGAAGGTGTAATATAGAAAAACACTTGGGAAAGAA
This sequence comes from Viscum album, assembly GCA_963277665.1. Classification (NCBI taxonomy): domain Eukaryota; kingdom Viridiplantae; phylum Streptophyta; class Magnoliopsida; order Santalales; family Viscaceae; genus Viscum; species Viscum album. Next base: position 1,503,653,926 of record OY728128.1, read on the forward strand.
CAACGCAGTCACACCATGGGGTATGATACTAAAAGAAAACCCAGTAATATTTATGAATTTGAATGAGAATATAAATCATGAGGTTGGAATGATAGATACATCCTCCCATGAATATTGAATCAGACTATTGAACGTAGCGAAGCATTGCCATCCTCACGAGAATAGTGCATTTCAATATTGATGAATGATATATATATATATATAACATCTTGAAAATAGTGTAACCCAATAATGACGTTGTAACATAGGACACCTATTGGGATAGTAACTACACTAGGGAAACATGAATCAAATTTTCATTCCCCCATAAACACTATAACGAGAAGAGAATCAACATAATGAGGAGAGAACAATATAGATAAACTCTTAATATAATTTAGGCACATTATCCCAAAATTCCTATAATCATAATTAAATCAAAGGAATTAAATGTCTAACATTAATAATATATAACATCAATACATCCCAAGGACCAATGGTAATCAATTCCTATACACATGAAATAGGGCCTAACCACCCAAAACACAACCCATACAACTGAATTATATTACAAGAGACCATAATAATGAAAAATATATATGAAATCCTCATGTTTCACATCATCAAGATCATACCATGAAAAACCAACTCATACACCCCCAATTCCATTTATCCATTCTACAACATTAATGCATCCTTAGTTTCCCCATATTTCTATCACTTCTATATTATTCCAATGATTCATCCATCCATGTTGTGTGTCATTACACAGATATCCTACACTACAAAATCATCCCAATCATAAAAAGAATTCTTATTATATACCTTCCTAGAAAGAATATGTTGTCTTTTTAGACATCACATCCACACATAAGTAAAAATATATTACTCAATACAATATATTCCCTTTGGTTCTATACTAAGAATTAAAATACCTAGACACCCAATATTATGTCCACTTATACAACCAATTAATATGATTTACCCCCATATCATCATATATAAACTTTTCCCCTGAGATCCCAATCCAATATGTTAATATTAATCCTAAAACATCTATTATAAAAACATGTTATTCAATAAATATTACCATTCCATAAATTAAATAAAGTCACACTTGATTCCACTTGGAAAACTATACAAGAAAATGGTCATTCCTATAATTGGACACTAACACTCTGTCTATTATAACATAAGAGGATAGTCAAAACCCTTTTCATTGTCTCACCATTAACAATTCTAATATAAATTATAGAATATTACCAATTAACTTGTTAGAAGTAAATCCTACTTTATAAACCCAATAAGTTCTCTACAGTGATTGTTAGAGTTATAACCCCCACCCAAAGGCCCCTGAACTAAAATAATTCTATATATACACAAGTATATATATAATAATTTTGAGGGCCACATTCCTTAAACCAAAATTATACCATCATTAAAGGAATACCATTATCTTTATGATCTCATTAAATACAATTTAACAACCTTCATCCCATTACTCATCTTAAAATCCCTTTTATTTAATTATAAAAATATAAATTATTTATAGATTTAACACAAATTGATATAACAAGATAATTTTCATCATATGGTGTAAACTCGTTGAAATTATATGTGAAAAATTATAAAAAAATCATAGAAAATATTCAATCCCTCCATATGATTAAGTCCCAAATTCATTTTCCCTATTTATCCAACAATTTTACCTTAAACTAGTAAATTCCCATCAATAATTAATAAGGATTGCATACCATTATCCAAACAACATGTAACCACATGTGATCATTATTCCAAGTCCTGTATTAGTCCCCCTCAGAAAAATACACATTAGTTTGGTATGATTCCACCATGAACCAATTGATTCAGTATGCAATATGTATCTTAGAATTCCATTAACAAAAGGATAATAAAGGATAATAGTGATAGAGAAATAATTGGTTGATTATTTAATCAAATAGAGATTGAAACCCCATCTCAATCCATGTAGCCAAATGATTGAAGAAGATAAGGCAGCAGAAATAAGGGGGAATCTCACCCATCTTATTTGAAATATATAAAAAAAACTAAATATGGATTAATAAAGAGGATGAAAAAGACTATTCATACCAAATTAAAAATGTAACCACATGAGTTATTTAGAAATTAATGGGCCTCCAAATGCCCAGTGGACAAGAAAATGGTACAATTCCACTAGCCTCCTTGTCAATTACTTAGTAGTACCTTATCGAGTATGCATGTGAACCTAATTCCACCCTATGATTCATTTAAATATATTTAAACCCCCAAAATAATCTTTGATTCTTTTCCAAATACATTTGAACCTCAAAAACATACTTTTAATGTTGAAATGAGAGTGCTTTCTTTTCATTGCACCATCTGATTAGTGCAATAATTTCTCAGTATCTAGTACATGATTATCAGCCATGAAACTAGGAGATTTGTATCAATTTTTTTTATTTTTTTAAAATATAAATATTTTTTATATAAAAAAAAATCTCATAATATTTTTCTGTTCGTGGAATGTTCTTGATTACATTATCACTAACGAAGGCATTGTGTGTACTTCTGTCAACTTCTAATTGATAGTCTTGAACTGCATGACAAGTAAAAAACATATTTTTTTATTAATTTTCTTTATGAAATTTTATTGAAATTATACTTATATTAAATATTAATTCTCTTATAATTATCTATTGTATTATTTTTTATTATTTGAATCCCATATCATGGAGCATTTTTGGAATTTCATCCACCATATTTCACTTCTATGATTAGTGATCATAGAGTGGTGGGGATACTAATTCACTTCCAAATCATTGATTGAAATAAACCTAATTCATTGATATTGTAGTTTTAATACATTCAATATATTTATACCAACCTATAACAAATAGACGGTTTACACATCATTAAGCTCATAGGGATTGATGAGTTCAAGTTAGTGAATCATCATGATTTCTATATTATGTACAATGATAGGCCTTCTAATTAAAATATATTCCAATTTAGAGAACCAAAATTATAGCTGCATGTCTCTAATCGATGTGATTACATATATTAGTACATAAAACATGATTTTATATACCATATAAGTATAGGATAGGCCTCTATTACTTGTAATTTTTACTGTATGTCATCATATATATTTTTTATTGTTGGTATAAAATTAAATATTAATCATTTTATTGTATTAGGGGACATATCATATTATACAAATCTTTAATCTCTAGGGAGATAAAGTGTTTAATGAAAAATAATTTATAAATAGGTATTGGCCCTTAATGATAATCATCATTCCTTATATGATAGTGTGTACTATCATAAGTCAATGACATATCATGATCCATGTGATCATGAATCCCATATTGTTAATACCACTTAAAGGGAAACACAACAGTCATAAACCACAACAAAAATTTAATGAAAGAACACCAACATCATAGAGAAGTTACCTTGTCTATAAAGTTTACACATACAACAAATATATCATCAATATCTCAGAAACACCCTGTCATGGATATAGGTTCATTGTTTCATTCTTATCTAGATAATTATGGGCTCTGGAGGATTGGATTTTTATTTTATAACAAAGTAGTCTCAATACCCAAATGGGGTTCAAATGGATAACATGTTTGCAATTTAAATTCCTTTTTTTAATCAGACTACTACAGAATCTGGATGAATGAGTGGTGGATTTTCTCAACATTTTTAGTAGTCATTAATAAATAACTCATTTATTAGCATTAAAACATAATGTTGATAAAAAGAAACCTTTATCAATTCTTTTTTAATACTATTAAAATTCAAAAAAAAATCAATTTTATTATTAAATCTAATAAATAATTTATCTTATGAAATAATAAATTATAGAATACACACACAGGCATACCATTATAGGGACTCTTGGTTTTCCCTTAAGTAATGTTCCTTCATATATAATTGTATATATATATTTGTAAATATATGTATATATATATATATGTATATATATATATTTGGAAATATATGTATATATATATATATGTATATATATATATGTATATATATATATATGTATATATATATATGTATATATATATATGTAGATATATATATATATGTATATATATATAGATGTATATATGTGTGTATATATGCTTATATACATATTATATATATATATATTATATTTACTATATTACTATATAATCTATATCAATTTATGAAATTATATTGATTCAAAATATAAATTTAAAATTTGTTAAAATAAATATTATATATCTAGACATATGTTTCAATATTCCCTTCAGTGTATGTATATATGATAATATATCATTAATTCAAGAAATTTAACTTAAACATTAAAATTAATGAATAAACTATACTAAGATATATATTTTTGAAATATTCATAATCAAGAATATTTTATTTAAGAGTAATAATAATATATTATATTAGAAAAATCCAGGGAGGGGGAATATAAATAATAATGTTTTTAAATATAATTAATCGTTAATAATTTATAAATATGTTTAATATTAATATATATAGATATTATAATCTATAATAATATTATATATACATATGTTTAATTATATCTTTTATATTTAGCGATATATTTTAAAATATTAATAATAATATTTTTATATAATTATTAATTATAAAATTTTCCTAGAAATATATAATATTTTATAAAATACATGTAATAATTTAATTATATATAATAAATAATAATAATTTTAAAAATATAAATGATTTTAAATTTATTATTCATATTTAATTAATAAAATATTTAATATATTTTTTTACTTAAATGTAATTATTCAAAGTAATATGTTGTAAATAGATTTGTAATTAAATTAAATTTTTATTATTTTTTAGAGATAAGCATACTTTTATATAATAAATAATTTATTGTAAAAATGTATATAAATATATATATTTATTAATGTTTAAATATAATTTTTCTTTTTTCCTTTTTAAATATATAATTACTAATATATACATATTTTTGATATAATTAGTAATTTTTAAAAATTCAGGATATAAATAATTTTATGTAAATATATTTAGTGTGACTTTTATATATATATTAATTAATGAAAATGTATATAAAGAGGGAATTAGTGTTTTGGGTTCATTGGCACTCCATTTCTACCCCAAGCTCAATGGGGAACTTTGAATCCACTATGTATCCCATGACCTATCATTTTTACATGTATTGAGAATTTATGAGTGCTAATTTTAGCACTCAAAAAATGTTCATATTTCAAAATATTATAAAAAGCATTGATAGAAGTATTTATCCATTATTAATGAACCCAAATCTCTACACCGCTCCTCCAATATCCCCATGATCTCTCGAATACTGCCCCATGTAGATTTTTTTAGAATCAGTTAGATTAACTAACTTTAAAAACTGAATTAACGTAATTTAAAACACAATTTGAGGGATTTATTTACTGATCTTCTATTTTTTTAATGTTGTTATCCATTATCATCATTACATATATACATATACATAAAAGAAATATTTACATTTACTCTAAAAATACTAAATTTATATATATTCAAACTTGACATATCTATTTGAGCATATTGATTTACCTCTGTATAGAATAGTATCAGTGAACTGTTCTATTTCACATATACTATCACAGTATCATAAATAATGTGGAATGGGGTAGTGTAACGGATAAATTGTATTGGTATGTTCCTTCCTGGTCTGTTACATTAGAAGTTTGGTCATTTGAAGTCTTTTGAGGAGGCTCATAATGTGTTTAGAGATGTTTGATTGTTAAAATATATAATCATGGGGGTTACACATCGTGTAACTTGATTTCATGGCATAATGTTTAGTTTTACAAATTATCTTGGAAATCCTCATGACATGTATATTTTAACAAACTGTTGAATTTTTTTTTGGAATATAAAAATTACACCGATTGGTGATGCATTTTTCAGTGGAAGATGACCTTGATGGATTTCATGATGTGAAATGGGAATACCTATCATGTAATCCCACGATGCTATAGTGTTTTAAAACATTCCATCCTCTCTTGTTTTCACAAATCCTACTGTTTCACTAGTATATCTTTGTCTAAACACACCCAAGGCGCCCCGAGGAGTTCTTTAATCTCTCTTCCTCTGTGTTCGATCTATTTATCTTGGTTATCATTCATTGGAAATTCATGATATTATAAGGTACATTACACCTTTGTTTTTTAATAGTTTACCTCAGTTTGGTCTCATTCTCTTCCATAATTTCTCATCCTGATATAGCATGTTCTTATCCATGATTCCTAATAGGGTCTTTCCTTATTTTCATTGGTGTGGTGGTTCCCTGGAGTCCCCAAAAGGATTCAAGTCTATAAGGATTAGTGATTAGAAAACAATTACTTGATCTATTCTCTTAAGAAGAACATTGACACCCCTTTGAAATAGGGATTCTTGTGTATCTATATTTTTTCAATCATATGTGAAGGGGTTTTATTTTGTTACACTTACATTATGGATGTGTATTCATAATCAAAGATAGAAAACTAGATAATTGATTTGAATGTTTAGCTGGGTTTATTTCATGCTTTTTACATCTTTGCATACTGTTTGTGATATTGTCATTATATGAGCTGAACAACCGACTGAAAATCATGGTCATTGGTGTCTTTTTGTGATGGTTATATCTATTGTGTGTGATGCTTTGGTTGTGACTATTATGGTATCACCCAAAATGGAAACTGATAAATCTTATACACTTAGATAATAAATGGATGACCTAGGATTACTCTGTTTTGATGAAAACCCTTGAATTAATAAGTGGTATGTAATAATGGATTCCATATTTAATCTGAACTTTATGCTTTGTTTTCCATGTGTGTTGATATGATTGTGAGTGAGTTTGTATGTTTTGGGGGTGTTTTGGAAGATGTGATGGAATCTCAGGATCAAATATTGATTGATTATGGCAGGGATGAGTATTATTGTGCCATAATTCTACAATCTAGTTTTCATTTGGTTGTGTTTCTGGATGTGGGTGAGAGTTAGGGACTTGTTTGGGTTGGTATGGTTAATTCAAGTAGAGTTCCCTCAGTTTTTTCCTTGGTTGTGTTTCTTGTTATGTGTTGTTCTTAGTATTTTCTCAGACAGTAATAGAATAGATGAATAAATAATTAACTAATAATGTTTTTCACTAGATTGGGTAGGTCTGATTAACAGAATGAATAAATGATTTTTCAATTAAGAATGGTAATGGTTTAAAAAAACTTGTTGGGAATTGGAATGAAGTTTTGGCTTGTTGTGTGGGGATTTCAATTAGAGGTAGAAAAAAAGTTGGAAGTTTTTTGAGTTTGTTGTTTTTTTGATAACCCAAAGGTTGGGAGGACTTTTTTTTATTATATCTATATATACATTAATTTCCTTGGTTATGTCTATACACACCCCACCCATGTTGAGAATTAAGTTTTAAACACCCCCATCATCACAGGGGTGGGTGTCTTTGCCAAACATCCCAGTGGGAGGATAGATGGGTAACCACCTTTTATTCCTTTCTCCTTCTTCCAAAGGTGGTAGCCCAAGATTCTTTGGGGAGGTTCTGTTTTTGGGGCCCAAGTGTTTTCAGGTAAGTTGTATTTTCCCAGATGTCTTTAGGTTGATATGTGTTCTATTTTCCCAGGTGTCTTTGGGATGAGATGAGTTTAAATTTCCTAGGGGTCTTCTGGATGATATGTGTTGTTCATTACTATGTGTTTTCAAGATGTGTTGTAGTATGTAGCCTAGGTACAGTTTGAATGTTATGTGGTATGCGACCTATTTATCTATGGGTGGGATGTTGCAGTGAGGCTCTAGTGTGTGCGGGTGAGTTGTTATGTGGTGTGTCCAGAATAGGTGGGAGGGATGTGATGTCTAATGTTAGGGTGTGAGAGTTTATAATTAGTGGGAAATTGGTGCGTCTCTCTCTATTCTATATTGGAATAATATTAATTTTCTTGACGTGTGTTATTTGGTGAGCCTTCCTTGGTGAGGTTGGGGTGGTTAGCATACCAGCTTTGGTGTTGTTTGGTTCCACTGTTTTTCATAGGTGAATTAGTATTCTCATTTCACAACGGCATGAGAGAATTTGGTTTTCATACTTAGTATACATGTATTCTAACCCTACATATATAAAACTACTTTCAGGTTTCCAAGAGGACTTATTGGATCGTGCCAGACTTTACTAGCTCGGATCTTGATAGTTTTTGTGTCGCTACATAGTTATACATTTGGAACAAACCTTATAGACTTTTGTTTTGAATTAGTTCTATTTTAGATATACGTGTGGGATGAATTTGGATTTATTATATATATATATATTAGAGTTTTTTTGGTATTATACATTTTATCACCTGATCTTGATTATTTAAAAGGGTAAATGTATCCCGTTTGGAGGTACTTGTATCCCCTTGATGCTGGTGACCACCCTGGGGCCCACTGGAGGTCGTACTCGAGTGTTATTCCCCCCATTTCAACATTTCTATCCCAATAGGGGCATATTTGTAGGGAGGGTATGTGAAAAAATGGTTTCAAATGTCATGGTTTAGACATTGGATGGAGTTTGTAGTTATGAACATTTAGGATTGCGTGGGTTGGAAGGAAAATGATGTTTAACGATCATGGCGCATGATATAGGCTAGGGAAGACTGATTAGGACACCATATTTTATGGCCCCACGTGATCTGATTCAATTAATATGAGCCTACTAGATGACCAAGTGAGGATAAACCATTTGCAGGGTGGGGACCTATGAAAGGTACATGAATCATAATGACTTGTGTTCTTATTTGATTTGGGTGTTTTGGTAAATTTGAAATGGGAGAAGAAATGAGTTAAACGAGTTAAAATAAATCTAAAATAAAATTTCATACTAATCAGTATTAGGAATTCATTTTTTTTCCTTTCAGTTATGGCACCCAGTCATCATACACATGTGGATCATGTGGCTTAGGCTTAGAAAGCTGATTCGGTTGATTGTCAGAGGGTTGATCTAGTATAAGAGAATGACTAGTGGTAGAGAACATTATGTTTCTTCTATTTGTAGGAATTGTAAAAGTAGGAGGGAAGTGTTTTGGACATGGATACGGAGGTCTAGATCATGGATCTTGAGATCACCTTTAGTTTTATTAAGGCTTCGGCAGAGTACTGGGTTCCTTTGGTAGTTAGTCAGATATAGGGAGCTATGCATCAATTGTGGATACATTATTTGGGGTATAGGAACGAGGAATACATGTTGTGGTTCAACATTAGGAATTAGTTCTCTAAGGAGTTCCCTTCATCAACCATGAATGATAAGAAAAGTAAAGAGTTACTCTCCCTTCAGAAGAGGAGTATGTTAGTGTGGGAACATGGGATAAATTTTAAGGATTGTCTTTACTTCATCCCATATATCTTTCTAGATGACGATTCTCATGTGAGATGGCCTGAGGATATCCTCAAATCTTCTTTCCAATATTTTTTTACTCCCTTTACATTTTCAAAGTATCTAGAGGTCCATAAGAAGTATATGGTAATTTAGAGGATGAAATCATGGGGAGGTCTATCGCGAGAGGGGATCTAGCAGAGTTCATTGAGAAGCAGGGACATCGGTTCTAGATCTCAGGCCTCGAGACCTTCAAGGTTTGAACCAAAAGGGAGGAAACCTAAGATCTTTCCTTTCCGACCTTCCTGTGCCAGCGAGGTCTGTTCCTCTAATATGTGATTGTGGACCAAGTTTTTCTTTTTTAGGGTTCATATCCATCATTATAATTAATGCCATGTGGCTGTTTGAGCTCAATATGGTGTAAGTGGACAGGTTCAGTGCCATCCTTTACAGAAGTTTCAAACTAGGTTGTTTCTGCAGTAGGATCATGCTTCACTAAGGGGATATGGAGCAGGTATGGTCCGACCTGAGGGTGTTCCTCAAGGACCTCTACCTGGGAATAGTTATTGACGTGGTCATCAGCAGAGGGGAAGAAGATCTTGGATTGGTCCGTTACACACAGTATAAGTAGCTGTTTTAGTAGGGTCATAGATCATCATAAGTATGATCAATTTGTTTAATACCATTTACTATTATTTTCTTCATTCATGAGAATAACTCTCATTTATTAAACATGCTATATCCCATATTCTGGGACAAGTCTTAGAGAGTCTTTACATGCCCCTAATGTTATGTACACTAGTTGGAGGTCAGACCAACTTGTTTGATGTGTGCAAGGGATGTAGAATGATGATGGGAATGCAAAAATATCTTAGGGATATTTTCATTCTACATATGTATCCATATGATGTCATTATCGGTAAAGACTATTTGTGTTCCATTCAGGATGTTATTGAATTCTTACAAAGAAGAGTTGTGTTTATGGATGTGGATGGTTACTATGTGGATTTCATTGGGAAGTGAGGGTTTTAAGTGGGAAGTCAGCATATAGATCCTTTTAATTAACTGTTGGATGATTTTCTAGTGGAATCAGTTGAAACATAGATGGTGCAAGTCCCTAGGTTTGTTGGAGAGTACTTGGATGTTTTTTTCTGAGGAGGTTTTGACTCTGCCTCATCGATGTGACATGGAATTCGGGATATACTTACATCCCTGCGATTCTCTGATTTCGAGGGATCCTTATTAGATAGCATGTTCTGAGTTGCGAGAGTTGAGGATGAAAATAGATAATATAATAAATAAGGGATTTATCTAGCCTAGTGTGTCATCATGGGGAGCTCCAGTGTTGTTCACAAAGAACTTGAATGGTGGTATGAGGTTTTTAATAGACTACTAGATGTTGAATCAGGAGATTTCCAAGAATAGTTACCCTCTTCAAAGGATATATGATCTTTTTGACTAGATGATAGGGGATTATTAGTTTTCTAAGATTGATCATCGGTCTATATATAACTAGTTGAGGGTGATGGTGATCTATATCCTGAAGTCTAGTTTGAGATGAAGGTATAGGAACATCAAGTTCACAATCATGCCATTTGTTTTTAAGAAAATGCCATTCGTGATCATGAGTATCATGAACTCTCTATTTTATGAGGTCCTAGACAGGTTCATCATCGTATTCATCAATGATATCCTAATCTACTCAAAGTAAGAGGTGGAGCATGTTGAGCATCTCAGAACTGTCTTGTAGTTTCTTCGATGCCACCATATCTACATAATTTAATTCAAGTGTATATTCTGGACTTGAGAGTTGTTTTTCCTAGGGGATATGGTGTCTCATAAGGGTGTGCATGTTGACCTGTCAAAAGTTTATGTGGCTATTTCTTGGACAGAACCCAAGAATGTGACATAAGTTCATAGTTTTCTTGGTCTCATGGGCTATTATTATGGATTTCTTCCTGATTTCTCTGTAGTTTTAGCTCTGGTGATAGCTCTAACTAGAAAGGACCAGATTTTATGTACAGTGAGCAGTGTTTGGTAGTTTTCAGTTATCTTAATTGGATGTTGGTTAGTGCTCTAGTGCTTCAATTTCTATCGGAAGGTATGATGTTTGAGTTTTTTTGTGATGCTTCCTATTTGGTATTGGGATGAATGGTGATGAAGTAGTAAGAAGTGTTATCTTGTGGGTATGTGAAGTTAAGCCATCATGAGCATAACTATGCCACCCATGATATGAAGTTAGAATCATTTGTGTTTTCACTGATGTTGTGTAGACATTACCTCATTGGGGAGATCATTATGGTCTTCATAGAGCACAATTGTTTGAGGTGTATCTTTTCCCAACATGATATGAATCGGTGGTACTTGAGGTGGATGGAGTTTCTTCAGGAGATCAATTTTGAGATCTTATATACCTTAAGAAAAAGGAATATTTTGGTCCATGATTTGAGGATAAATTTATGGAAGGAGGTTGTTCAGGAATCTATAAATCCTTGAAAAGTGATGGAGGGGTTGGAAAACTTTCACATAGATATAGGAATAGATGGTGGTAGAGGTTTTTGGTTCAAGATTACAATGTTGTCTTACCTTATGTAGCTAGTGAAGGAGTCTCAGTGTGGAGAATTGAAGGTAGAGGTTTTGTGAGATCTTGTTGTTCTTAGTGATGTGATATAGGGATGTTTAGAAGATGGTTAGAATAGATGTTGTTCTGTTGGAGGTGTTTTTTGTAGCAATGTGCTAGGGAGTTATTCATGAGTTTCATAACTCACCTTTAATGGTACACCCAGGAATTTTTAAAATTTACTGACAGAAAATTATTATTTTTATTAATAAAGACACTTTTGAAGGAAAAGTGAGAAACCATAAAGTTTAACAAACACCAAACATCCCCAAACAGAAAACCAGAAACAGCCTCTTCCAAGCATAAACAGCCACCGCCAAATCCAATGAAGGACCACTCAGCAATCCCATGCAAGCATGGTCCCTCCCGATGGAAAGCCATCCCTCTAAGTCAACTGCATCCCAAATGACCTGCAGTGGAAATAGCAGTGTGCTCTATCCCATCTGACCCTCAAACATTTCCACACACAACGAGGGTGATAGCGCAACCTAGCATTAGTTAGAAAAGGAGTAAGACGAATCATTGAAAACCAATTGAATTCTACCAGAGTCTGTATCCCTAACAACTTCCAGGATATGTTAGATACCTGAGAATGTGGATATCCCCTTATCAGGTCTTCAAAAGAAGAAGTCAGTTTATTCCAGACCAGAATGTACTTCGGGAGCCTGATCATCCCATTATTGAATCCCCAAACCAGGATCGTGTCCTGTTTGTCAACCCAAATATATTGTTATTTATTAAGATCCACTTCGAGATTTTGACCCATCATCTTGGTTGCATCCTCTTCCGAGGCATTGAGAAATAAAACCTACTCTATCACCACATCATCTGAACTCAAAATCGAATCCAAGGATAGTTCAGGCTGACCAGGTGGTTTTATATGACACCTGACCTCGTTTTCCAACATCTCATCCATTAACTTCTTTGCAGACCGAGTCCTCATAGGGGGAGTCAAGGAGGAGTAGTCCTTCGTACCCCTCCTCCTACTATTACTCATGTTGCTCCTCAAACCAGGCTCCTCTTCAGAAAAAACCTTACTGACCTCAATGACTTCTTCCTCCCCGCCTCTGTTAGCACACTCTGGGTAATCGTGCCCCATGATCCGACCTTCCAAATCGGATTCATCGAGGTTCTTCCTGCTGGATTTACCTTCATAAACCAGAAAATATGGTACATCTCTTGATTCTACATCATCAAGTCCTTAAAAACTATTTCTCAAGACGACTAGGGTCCGGGTTAAAGAGTCCGCACTCCCCAGAAGATTTGCATGGCCCGAACCCCCTGATTCTCCAAAACTGGTATTGAACGGCACCTCCAAGACATTCCCATGAAGTTGAAGAGGGTAGCTACCCAGTGCCAGCACCACCCCACTGACCCTTTCATTTCCCTTAACCACTACTTCCTCTTCCCCTATCTCCTCCTGAGTTGAAGATTGATCAAAACCCCTACCCATGTATTGAGGCTGAGAATTCTGATCTTCCCAGCCCCTGGTCGAATGACAGGTGGCCTCAGGTCTGGAAGGTTCACCTGTTGAGAGAGAAGTCCTCACCAAAGCCCCATATTCATGGCCCTGATTCTCTTTCCCCATACTTCCGGTCACCTGGAATCCACCTAAGTCCCTCTTAAGATGATCAAACAATGCCTCCACCTGAGGTCCCGAGACCTTTGATGAATCCTTCAAAACTGGGCCTGCAGGCCTCGCCCTCCCCGAGCCAGTAGGATCCACCACAGAATAATTAGAAAGACAGGGCATGCCCACCCCATGTTGACTAGAAGGCCCCTGATACTGAACACTCCGAGGTTCCTCAACATGATCAAGGGTATCCGAAGACATCTCCCTTGACCCCTGTTTGCGTGTAGCAGGTTCAGTTCCATGGATAGGACAGGCTCCATCCCCCGCAACCTGATTTGAATTATCCTTATCCACCGATGAAGTGTCAACCAAAACTTCCGAAGACCTTTTGCGACACTCGTCAAAACAATGTCCCTGTCTATGGAAGAAGGAATAGAACGACGACCATGATTCATAGAAAATACTTTTCACATACCTGTATTGCCCCTCAATCACGATCTAAACCTTCTCGAGAGGAGGTTGGGAGAGCTCCATTTCAACACACATGTGTGCAACGATCGGGTGCACCATAGAATCATTTTTACATTCCGCACAAAGGAAACATCCCAAGGAATTACCTATTGGACAAAGGAGATCTGGATTCTGAAAGGGCAGCGGTAACCCCGAAAGTTGGATCCAGATTGCCAAAGATGAAGAATCATGATTCATGTGAAAATCAATCTTCCAACAATGTAGATGAAACATAAACCCTCTAATGTATCTTCCTGATTCACACACCTATCGAACACCACAACTGGAGGCCTAAGACGAGCGAACATTGCGACCAGGGCTGTGGAAAGAAGAGAAGAATCTTCAGGTAATTCCATGGAATAAACCGGAATGACTGGGTGGAAGTGGGATGACATATCGATGGATTTCATCGTAGGGTTACCTAGGACTCACAGAGGCTATAAATCTATCTGGGTAATAATAGATTGGATGATGAAATCAACTCAATTCTTGTTGATAAATGAGTTGGGGCCTATGGATTCTTTATCGAAGGGGTAATTGGATAATGTATTATAGTTTCATAGAGTTCTGACGTCAATTCTATCTGATCAGGATGAGCGGTTCACATCACAAATCTAGAGGGGATTATAGTACGATTTTGGCACCCAATAACACCTCAGAATTGATTTTTACCCACAAAAATATGGGGATACAAAGAATATTATAAAAACATTAGAAGATATGTTTTGGTTTTGAATCATACACTTTGGTATATCTTCTGTACAACACATTCCTTTGGTCATGTTTTCTTATAATAATAGTTATCACTCTTCCATTGTTATGGATCTATTTGACGCATCAAATGGTGTATCACATCATGCTCTGTAATGCTGGACAAAGGATAGCGAGACAGTTGTTCTGGTTCCATACATGGTGAAAATCCCAAAAGAGAAGGTTTGACATGTTATTGAGTGGATGAAGTCAGTATAAGACTTTAGTAATTTGACTTCTGATTGTAGGAGGAGGACCTTGGAGTTTGAATTTTGGGACCATGTATTCTTGAAGGTTTCTATTCGACATATGAAACAGAGGTTTGGTAGAGGGATTACTATTTCTCCAATGTTTTTGGAACTATTTGAGGTGTTAGAGTGAGTATGTGAGGTGGCGTATCATTAGGCACTACCACCATAGTTGGAGAGGGTCCATGATGCCTTTCACATATCTCGGATTCATCAGTATCTGTAGGATAACTCCCATGTCATTGACTTCAGTGATTGGGATATCGAGGATGACACAATATTTCTAGAGAAAAAATTGGGATCCAATATCATCAAGATAAGATGATGCATGGATGAACCATTCCTTTGGTTCATGTTTTGTGGATGCAATGTGGACAAGAGAAGAGTATTTGGGAGTGATAAACACATATGCATTCCCATTTCCCATAGTTTTTTAAAAGTATTTTCTTGTTTTATTTTGTTTTGAAACAGAATGTTTGAACCTTATTTTATGAATTAGTTATTTTCCCATGATTTGAAATGTGCATGGTAGTCTTGATGTGTGGAAAGGGTAGGAATAGATTCCTAGTCATGATTCATTAATTTTGATGTGATTAAACTTGTGTAGGTGTGTTCTGATTCTCAGAGTGGATAATATTTTTTCCTTTAAAATGGAATTCCCATGTAGGAACTTTTTCAACCCTCCACACATGGTAACCCCCCTCCCCCAAAAAGTGGTCACATCCCTGAGGTAGATCCCTAGCTAGGGAAGGATCCATTACCAGTCAAGACGTCAGAGTGCCCCGGAGGGTGACAACGCGATCAACGATGGTTCATCAAAGAAATCCATCAGCACATTGGGTCACACCTCATTTTTTCCACCTAGTTGAGACCGAGAGACCCAACAAGATGGGTGGATCCCAGGGGAGAGGCTCACCCCAAAAAAGGAATCCCAGGATTTGAAATCTAAACCTCCCAAAGAACAGTGTTTTTGTACCACTCTCCTTTACCACCACACCACCACCGAAGTGGCTCCCAGAGTGGATAGTATCTCCACATGGAAGATAGAATTAACGAGTTTATGTATTCCGATAGTGTGGCCATTGTGATTTTGTGGTTTTTCATGTGGTCATTTGGGTTGATGTGATAATTCTTGGTTATAGGTGTCGGAGGAGGTGTTCTTGGATGTGGGGGATTTCACTCTAGCTTTCATACAACACATGGTGGTTTATCATCAAACGTTGATGTTTTTGGTTGTTAGTAGTGTTTCAAGTGTAGTGAGTTCCTTCAGAGGTATATCACGATGTGGTTGTTTGTACACCTTTTTCTACTAGTCTTGGTTTTGTATTATCTAGGTTGATAATAATTTTATAGGTATCTAATGTAAGGTAAGATGCCTTCTCAATCCATTACATTGTGATTTTGGTCATTATATGTTATTAGGTGAGGATCAAAGACAGTTTGGATATGTTAAGTTTTTAATAGTTGGAATCATGGAGTTTACACATCATGTAACATGATTTAACAGTGTGAAGTTTGGTTACATGTCATTTACTTAAAAGATTCACAATGTCCATACTTTTTCGTAGGATGAAAGATGGATTCACATTTTGAAATGTTTTTGGGTTTGAAAGACAAAAAATAAACCAATAGGTGATGCATTTTTCAGTATAAGTGGACCCAAATGGATTTCATTGCATGAAAGGGGATTACACATCATGTAATCCCTCAATGTTGTTAATATTAAAAACATTCTATCTACTTGTATTTTCAAAAAAAATTATAGTTTCAGTAGTCTCTTTTATTCTAGATGAACCTTAGGAACACTGAGGAGTTCTTCAAACCCTCTTCCTCCCTCTTTGATCAATTTATTTCAGTGATCATCCTTTGTAAATCAGTGGTGATCCATGTTATATTCCCCCTTCATTTTCAAGTATTTTACCTTATTTCTTTATCGTTACCTTACATACCTCCTCATCGTGTTATGGTGTGTTATTATCTATGATTCCTAATCTGGTATATCTTTGTTTTGGTTTGTGTGGTGGTGCCACATCATCCTATGTTGGAGGTAAATCTTATAGGATAAGTGATAGGAGGACCTTTACCTGATCTGTTATCATGTGAAGAATCTTAACAGCCCTTCGAGATAGGGATTGCCTTGTCTCCCTTTATTTGTACATCATGTCAGTGGGGTTTTGCATTTGTTACCCTTGGATTATGGTTTCTATGTCGTAATCAAACATAGAGAACTAGATAATTGAATTCAAAGTTTAGAGTGGTTTATTTAATTATATTCATAGCTTTTCTTATCATTTGTGATATTTTGATTATATAGGATGAACAACCTATGAATAATGGTGTTCATTGGTGGCTTTATGTGTGCTGGTAATATCTTTTTTGTGAGATGATTTGTTTGAGGATGTTGTGGTATCACCCTAAATTCAAACTAGTAAATCATATACACATGGATAATAAACATATTCCCCATGATAAAAAAGATTATATAATAACCCTTTAGTTAACAAGTGTTATTAATAAGGGTTTCCTTCTTTAATACGTAGTTTATGATTTGTTTTCATTGCATGGTGGAATGGTTGTGAGTGTGGATGTGTGTTGTTAGGGTGGTTTAGATTTTTTGATGGAGTCTTAGTTTGAGATATTGACTGATTTTGGAATAGATGAGTAGTGTTGTGAAATAGGACTTCAATTAGGTTTTAAATTGGGTGTGTTCTTGGATGCAGTTGAGAGTTGGGGATTGTTTTGGCTGGTTTGGGTAATTCACCTGGATTTTCTACATGTTCGGCCTTGGTTGTGTTTCTTACTATGTAATGTGATTGTTTGTTTCCCCAGTAGTAGTGGAATAGATGAATAAATATTTAGTTAATAAATTTTGGGACTGTCTTGGGATTGTTGGTTTAATAGAATAAATAAAATATTTGTGACTGAAAAGTGGTACCAGTTTAACAAAATTGGTAAGGAATAGGGATTAAGTTATTTCTTGTCGTGTGGGGATTGAATTTATAGGTAGCAACAAATTTTTATGTTTTGTGAACTGGTTGTTTTTTGAAAACCCATAGGCTGGGTAAGAGTGTTTGGTGTTATATCTATATATACATGTATTTCCTTTTTTATTTCTCAATCCATCCCATCCTAGTAGAGAGATATGTGCTAAACAAGACCATCATCATGGAGGATGGTGTCTTTACCAAGCATCTCAGTGGGGGTTGGATGGCTAGACACCCACTCTTACTTTCTCCATCTTCCAAGATGCAGCAGACCATGATTCTTCAGGAAGGTTGTAGTTTTTTGGGCCTAGGTGTGTGTGAGCGAGTTGTGTGTTCCAAGGCGTCTTCAGGATGTGATGATATGTGTTCTCCGAGGTTTCTTCAAGATGATATGAGTTTTATTCTCCTCGGTTTCATTAGGATGAGATTTGTTTTAATTTCCCACGTGTTTTCATGATGTGATGTGGTATGTGGCCTAGGTATTTGGGGGTGGAAAGTGATGTGGTATGTGGCCTAGGTGTCTATGGAAAGGGTGTGGTTATGGGGCCCAGGTGTGTGCGGGCGGTTTGTGATGTGGTTTGTTAGGAAGAGGTCGGAGCACCAAGATGTTTTACATTAGGGTGTGAGAGTGGATAATAATAGAACAAGTGGTTTGGGGTACCGTATTATCAATGTGTAATATATTACTTTACTTTACCTTTGTTTTTTGGTGAGAATGCCTTTGTGAGGTTTGGGAGGTTTGTATACCTACTTAGGTGTTGTTTGGTTCTACTATTTATTAAAAGGGGAATTAGTGTGCTTCTTTCACATGTGCAAGAGAGACTTTTTTTCTTATTGAGTATACTTTTATGCCCACCCTGTGTATATAAAATTGATTTCAAATTACTAGGAGGGATTCGTGGGCAATGGTAGTCTTTACTAGCCCGGATCATGGTAGTTATTGTGTCGATGCCTAGCTATACATTTAGTACATACATTTGAGAATGTTTTTTGTATCAGTTATATTTTAAACATTCATGTGGGATGTAATTGGATCTATTATATATATATAAATATATATAGGAGTTTTTTTGGGATGAAACATCTTATCTCCCAAGATTGTTTCTTTAAAAGGAGAAATTCCTCACATTTTGGGATGGTTGTATACCCGTGCTGCTAGTCTCCACCCCAAGACCTACTTAAGTCAGGACATGGGGTAAATTATCTCCCTTTATTAATTTCCATTATATGAGGGGAAACTTTAGATAGAGGGGTTCATGACACAAATAGATATGTTTTTTCACAGAAAACTCTAGGATAATTGTTTTTCCTAATCCTTGACTAGAATTATTCGTCGATTATTTCTCTTTATTTTATAAGTTTCATAATTTCACTTTATTTATTTCATCTATTTATATTTTTTTGTGAGTACTATTATATGATTTAGAGACCATGTTTTATTTAGCCTTAATCATGATTATGGACTGTTACTTTTTTATTCATGTTATAAGGCGTTGTTTGGTGCATCTTTGGTTTTATGACCTTCAATAATTATTCTTGTATTTTTGGAATGATTTTTAATGATGATAAGGAAATGACTTTAATGGATATTCATATTACTGATTATTATACCATGATTAAGGATTCCATTTTTGGGCATTGATCTTATTCCATGTTAATGTTTCTGCACAAATTCTTTGATATATTAACATGGTTTAGGACTGCGTCATTTACAGTAAAGTTGTGATGCCTCCTCTTTTTTTCAAACATTATATTTGATATAATATATATTGGGTGTTCCAATTTCCTCCATCTAGAGAATTTTTAGGATTTAAAACCATTATAATCAAGGTTTCACATCTTTATATTGACATTATTAATATGTGTATAGGTTTTCTATATAATATTTCACAAGTGTAATCATAGTTCTCTATTTATTTCATATATAGGTGTTGAATTTTATTTATGATCAAATTTAAGATATGGGAACTAAGAACACTTGGGTATATATATATATATGTAATGTCTATCTCTATGAGTAAAGAGGCCTCATATAGAAGAGAGTCATATATATTTATATGATTATGAATGTGTGTGTGTGTTTGTTTTCATTATAATGAGAAGATGAGTCGCTTCCATTAAGGGAAATATTTTATATGAATAAATTCAATTCATGCCTATTAAAAGACGAGTATCCTCATTGGAGGGAATTATTTAATATATGTATCTATTATTCATATTTATAAAGACATGACTACCCTAATATGAAGGATTATTAAAGATATATACATATATATGTCGATACTTTTATACATTTGAGTGAGTTTGTGTCTGTGTTCCCAACCTCCTATAGAAGATTTGTTTTGATATAAAAATCATATTTGGTGGACAAGAATTATGTCTTAGATTTTGAACATGGATCGAAGTAGACTTGGTGGATACCAATGGAAATTAATAGTATCTATTAAATAATGATATATGTTTACCTTGTTGGTAGAAAATCATTTTTAAGGTTATATCTAAATCATTATTTTGTGTATACTTCTTGTTGATTACTTACTTCATATCTACTTCATACTTTTTCATTTAAAAAGTGGTTTTATGATAATATGTCATAGGTTGGGTGGTTATTTACAAAGGATACATTTTACTCACAACCTATATGTGTTTCTTTGAAACATGTTAAGACCTTGTTTTTAATGACTCAAGTGATTGAAATTCACCCTTTTATGAGGGATATGGGAATGAAAGAATTGGTGTTGAATAATTTTTTTTAAAAAATAAGGGTTGGGAACTTCTAACAAAATAGTTGGTGGTGTGGATGAGGACATAAGGGCTACCCAAAATTGCTCATAGAAGATATTCTACCCACATGAATCTCTCTTTTATTCTCATTTGGATGTATTCTAATAATAAACTGTTTTTTATTGTTTTACATAGTTACAATTTTAAGGTTTTATTTTTACTATTTTTTATAAAATGTCATTTTATATAGAGATTCTATATTATTGACATTCCATGTAACCATGACCAATGGGTAATTCAGTGATAACCAAGTGTAGGTGTGCATTTATACTATGTAACCTATGTTTATGTTGTAATTTTTGTGTCGTTGAATGGTTATTTCTACAAGAATCTAAATATGTTCAATCCTCCCCCAAAATAATTTAATTTGAACAAAATTATTTAATAAATTTTTTTAAGATCATTAATTTAACTCAACATCTTTCAATTTCATCTTTAATAAATATCATTGAAACCATTATAAAAAACATTCCATTATGATGAAAATTTAATATTTAAATGTCTGTTTTATTTTCTCATACATCCAAAATTTTATATTCAACATTTCATTTGAGTTTTAGGTAATTTTATAATATATGTATGAAAATTTTGATATTAGTAAAAGAACATGGAAGAGGTTTAACGGGTTTTAAGAGTAAAATATTTTTGGACATTAGAAATCATTTTCCACTATTCTCTTATTCTTATGTTCCCTATGAATAAACAAGTAGGACTATTCCCACTAATATATCACTATATATGAAGAATATTATTTTATATTATCTTAATGGTAAAGTTTAGGTAGTTCATTTTACCTCATTTATATTGAAACTGGGTTTTTAATTCCGACCCATCCCTTTCCAATAAAGGATTGAAAGGGATAAGGTTTTCCATTCCTAAATATTGTTTATCTCATGTTATTATTCAATCATGGTTTCTAAATTGGTTTTCAACTCCTAGTGCTAAGGTAAAACTTTTTCTACCATTTCATCCCTCTTGGGTATTCATTTTAATATAAATTTCATCTCAATTAGGGAATTCTATTTATAATATCTCTATAAAATATAAAAACCACCTTTTAACTTTTGGATATTCCTATTTGGGTTAAATGGGAACACTATGGTCTAAATGTAGAATCTATCATTAATTATTCATAGGATTATTTAGTAAATCATCTAATTGATAACATAGTTATAATTCATACATATTGGAATTTTGGTTCTCATGAATGAAATATTGGTATTTATTATTTGAAGGATAGTTTTAATAAGGACAAGTTCATTATTGATACTAAATAGAATTTTTGTTATAGGACATCATTACATAGATATAGTGGTTTTTTTAATTGGAGTAATAATTCCCAAAATCTATTTTATGTGATTTTTTTTTGAAATTAAAAACAGTATAGTGTAAATAAGATACATTTTTGAATACATTTCATTAATTTTTGAATGATATAACCCAGTGAAAAATATTTTTTTAGTTTGGAGGTATATTAATAAAATGGGTTTTCAATAATAATTAAATTGAATGTAGTTGTATAATGGGGAGTTTTACATACTTTTCATAGTGCTACAAATTTTTTTATCTAAAAATTCTAGAAATGTGTATGGGGAAATATATGCGCACTATTGTTTAAAAGCTGAGATGAATTTATTTGATACTTTTTAATGAAAACTATTTTAAGAAATTTTAATATTTCTACTAGGTAAATAAGTGTAATTTTTTATCTATTATTTAAATATTGTTTTTAAATGGTAATGAATTGGTTAGTTATGTAAATATAAAAGTGGTAGGTTTTCAAAACGTTTATTTTTTTTTTATAGTTTTAGACCAAAAAAATATTTTTTATTTTTGAAATATTTCAACCATTTCATGAGTGAAATAGTTAAATACATTTATAACTAAAATAAAATAATGTTTTACTTAATATGGGAAATATTTATAATAGTTATTTAAAATTAATTGTTTTTTTTAAATGGAGTTAGTTTAAAAGTATCTCTGCATTCTGATTTTGGGAAAGAATGTTGAAATTGAATTCTGGATCAAAAGAGAAAGTAAATTTCATTCCACAAGAATATATTCATCTATGAATTATATAAAAACCATTCAATACAATGACTCATCCTTGGATGAGCTTTCATGGTTTCAAAGAAATGTTATTTTAATATTACATACTTATATAAAATGTTGTATACTCATGTTATGATTAATCAATTTATCAAAATTTATTTTTAATGAGGTCACACAATTTTTGTGTGAGTAGTTTAACTTTTACTAATATTAAATGTCAGTTTTATTCTATTATAATGTTTTTGGTGGTGTAATAAAAATAAATTAGAATTTTTCAGATTATTTAAATTATTTAAAACCCTTTTTTTGAATCAAACTACTTTAAATTCATTTATGGTACTCTTTTTCTTATATTTGATTAGACTAATAAATAATAAATAATTTTATAGTGTTTTTAGTCATACATAAATGATTTTTAGAGGAAGTATATTTAATGAGTAGATAATTATAGAATTATTGTAGTTGATGAATGGTAAATAATGCATCTACTGGTGCTGATATTATTGAATTATTTTATGATATAACATGATAATAATTAGCATGATTGTGCTATTTCACTCCAATATTTTATGAAATTTTTTTTTTCAAAAAATTTAATTTCTTCGATAGCTTGTTTTACACACAACACTCAGTTTAGAGGGATCAATACATACTATTAAGATATGATTATTTAATATGATATATATAACATAGAAATTTTAATGGCGGGTATGAATAGGATCTACTAAATTATGTAAATATTTGGTTTACACATATATGTACAATGAATTATTTGGTTTCCAATTAATTAGAATTAAAAATAAAAACCATATTAAAATAAAGAATATCTAGTCTTCAAAAAACTATTTGAAAGTGAAAAAAGTGATTATATCTAAATAAATTAGATAAATATTTTTAGTGAATTATTTAACTGTAATATATATATTATATATTCAATAAAAAATTTTAAATTTAAATATTATTTATAGGTATGAGGTAAGAAAATATATAACTTTAATATCACAAATTATAATTCTTTTTAAAACTATTTTGTGGAATTTTACATGATTATTTATAAAAGTTAACGTTCCCACAATTAGAAATTTATTTTAAAAAATGAAATTAAAATTTTAAATTTAAATTTACAAATTATATTTGAGATAATATTTAGTAATTTTAGGAAAATAATAAATTTTTCGATGAATTGAAAAAAAATATTTTTATTAAATTCAACATTTTCATTTAAATCATTTACATGTTCATTTTATTTGAATATTGTTTTAAAATTTAAATTATTTCAATTATATATTTCTTAACAAAAATTAGTTCTCTATAATTAATTTTATATTTAATTTCTATATTAAACCTTATTATACATATGATGATTCTCTCTTTGAAACCCCACTTTTTCTTCGTGTATGTGGGTTTAACTTTAAATTACATTCTATAATTTATTATAATTTAATTAATAAAAATGGATTACATATTTGGAATAATATTAATTAATATCATATGATATTTTCAACTTATCTTTTTTCCATAATGAAAATAAAAATAGTTAGAGTTAATTTCTGTGAGTAAAGCTAATTCAAGTTTATCGGGTGCATAAACTATGCAGAAAAGGAGTAAAATAACCAAAAAACTTGTAAAACACCAATTTCATGCCATAATTATATCTTTTAACATATAAGGTAGTGTAATTAAATCTTCTGGATTCATTGTTCTTGTGAAAAACGTTAGTACACATTATTCTTTTCAAAACATCCACAGGTGACCTCTCCCTCACTTATAAAAGGCCACCCCATCTCCTCCCCTCCTCAAACATCAAAAAACCATTGGTTTGGGAATAAAATGACAAATTATATTACTTAATTAACTCTCAAAATATTAGAGGCCATATTTTTATTATTAATCCCTCCTGTAAAGGATTTATGTATAATTGTAAATAGGATATCTGAAGAAGACTTAAAATTATAAACCTTTCACTTTGTTTTATTTCTTCCCCAAACTCCATAATAACAACTTCAAATATGATAATATAATAAAAATATATATCCCAAATAATAATATGTTATTTTGATAATAAAATAACCTATATCATTCCCCTCTTCTATCAAATGGGAAACAAACCCGTTGATTATGTGCTCGGTGGACTACTGTCTCAAGAACAGATGTTATTTGATTTCCATCACCACCTATTACAGATGGATGTAATGAAGGATTCAATGTTAATATTTGATATTTAAGATATTATTATACCTATATAATTATAATTTCACAAATATCTATTTACTTTCCATTTCATAATAATATGATAATTTTGTGTGGGTATACGGTGGACTACCGCGTCGCCAAGTGTTGTGATTTGTTTTTCACTTATATTGTAAATGGAAGGTAACAAGGATAAATTAAATTACAAAAAATGATATTTATCAAATCATAATTAATATTTAAATATTTTAACGTATTTTTATTTCTTTCATTCTATCCTTTGAGAAAATGGAGACATTGTTTAAGTTCGTGTACATCCCACCATGTCCATGAAATGTGTAATTCGATTTATATATCTAATTTTTTTTATTACACTAAATACATATTATATTAATATATATGATATTTATATCATTGTTAAAATTAATTATATTATTTATACACTATAAAAATATAATTTAAAATATACCAAACCAAAACATTCATGAAATACAAAGAACTTAGTACACAAAATGTGATTTTAACAAATATTTGTTAATAAACGGGTACTAAAAGGTAATGAGTAAATCATATATGGTTTGTGAAATATAAATACATATTTATTTATTTATGGTTCTATATTAGATATATAATAAATATATATTTATTATATAGGTGATTCGAATGTGTGCGAAGAAATTCAAGACTTAAGTTTGTAGTTTTTTATTTCACTTTTATTTATATGGACATATGCCACATTCAAAAATTGTTTCTTTTTATCATTCAGGGGGAATACGATTCAAAATATATCAATTTTGAATTGTTTATTTTAAAATAGAATTGTTTATCACAATTATTTCTCCCTAAGATTCCAATTATAAAATATCACGGCATATATCTACATAAACTCTTGGATATTATTCTCGTTTTTTAATTCGATAAATTTAATTTTTTTCTATTTATTTTCCTCTCATTATGTATTAAAAATTCTAAAAATATTTTTTAAAGAAGACTAGAAATATTTCTATCTTTGGTCAAAAACTCATTTTATTCCACGTTTTTTATAAAAATGTTATAAATAATTTTTTTAATAATATAAATTGATTTCTTAAATATTTTTTAACACATGTTTTATTTTTTACAAAATATTTTTCAAGGAATCTTCATGTCTCTTTGAAAATATTACTGGTTTTTATTTTATAAAAAATATAAAATGATTTTTTTTATAATTTACAACATGAACAAAATTTCCCACTTTTAAAACTGCTAAATGTTTTAGAGATTACATTATAAGTCTCGATGGTTATTTTTAATGAAAATTATTTACAATTTTTTTTTGGGATTTCTTGTTTTAAAAAAGTGATTTTCATTGAAAGGTTACTTTCCTCCTGAAATATTCTAAGTGAAATTTCAACATAATTTTTAATAAAAGATTAATTATTATCATGTTACTTTAGATTTTATAGGAATATTATCCAATTATATAAACCTTACTCTTTCTCTTGATGGTTTATTATTGTTGATGATGATATGTTTTTTATACCCACTCCACTTCCACTGATTATTCCATAATGAATTGATGAATATTTTATGAAACCAATTTCATTTCATGGGTACTATTATCTTGAATTTTTGACCTTTATGAAAACCATTGTATTGTATTCCTTAATATATGGTGGTTATATTATAACAATGTATAGATGTTATGTCATATCCAAGAATAGTGGTTATATTATAACTAAGGATGGTGGTACTGTTATAACCAATAATGGGGGAACATATATCTCCCAACTATACATTTGGTAATGATTGATATATCATGATATAAAAGTACTAGAATATGTAGTGAAATAAATTTAATTAGGGATAGTGTCCCCTATGATATTTTGGACGTGAACAGTGACTATTACGATAGTTTGGAGAGTGAAATCATTCCACTATTATTTCCTTGTAAAAGAGCCTCATATAATAAGGAAATGAATTTTTTATTCTTATGTTTATAAAATAAATCTATTTATTATTCCTACAATATAACCACAAGTCTTATATTATATGTTTCCGTTATGATTCATGTCATATAAACCACCAGTATTTGTTCCATGAATCAATTTTATGGTTCATGACAAGTAGGGTATATTTCTAAATTATTTATGTCATGTTCTCATACCCTTACTATCATGTTATGCTTATGTGATCATTGATATATCATTTTTTACCCTTACTGATAATCTGAGATAACGACCCCTTATGGTTCATTTCCCTAAGTTATGAAAAGAATATTATGTGTGATATGTCTTAGAAGGGTGAAAATTTTGATGAATGATGTATGATATGGTGTAGAAATCCTATAAAATATTTATTTATTTCGATGATTATAAAGAAACTAAACCTAAATTGTTATGGAATTTTTCATTATGATAAGTAATGAATATATTTATATTATGATGTAGTATATATGTATGAGAAGTGTCAGTCATTGTTGTTCATATCGGATAAATCATTAATTTTCCTTTAGATAATAGGATGAGAAATCCTTACTTATATCACTAAGGATATATCAAAAGATAAATCAAATTATTATTATAAGTATATATAAATATCTTAGAATATTTTTGAAGGATAGATTTAGTAGACTCCAAGAAATTACATCCCTTTCTAGAAACTACAAGTAGCCATGGTTCTGGAACATATATACCTATAGGTAATAACTCCAATATTTCTCCTCAGTCTTTACCCAAGAATTACCTAATAAATGAAAATGGGTACTACTATGGACCTGGTATGACACCCTTAGGGATATTACTTCAAAATTCATAAGGGCTTTACCAACCATCATGAAGGATTTTAATAATGACCATGAATGACTTAGGATAAGCCTAAGGTTTCATATAATGAAAATAAGGTTTCTTGATTAATACATATTATAAGTGATTTTTCAGAACAATGAGGTTTTCCAATGTGATTATTGTTTCTTACACTATGATTTTGGTTTTAGTCGCTGACAGGCACAATAAATAATTCTGTTAACATTAAATGTGATATACAATGGGTTGATGAGAAACCAAATGGAATTATAGATGTAGTAAAGGATATTCTGATATGATTAATTATTTATTAGGATGTATGATTAAATAATTTCCCCTTAACCAACTCTTGGACTCCTGAAGGAAGAGAAAGATAGTGTTCATTAAGAGTGTTGGTTGTGAATATCATTTAGGAAATAATATTCAGTTTTCAATATGTCTTGAATATTGGAAGTACCCCCTAAGTAAATTTCATAAAATAATGAGAATACGGTTTATAGGTGTAGAATAATGGAACAAAGTATGCAATTTATAATGAAAAATGAAAATTTTAGTCATTTCCATGGATGATAATAATGGATTCCCTAATTAATAATAAATGTTTGAATGTTTTAAATGTTTAATTTATTGGCATTATTCAAATTGATGTCCTTGGGGTAAATCTTAGGATGTGGATCGGAAATGTGGTATAAGTAATGGTCATTTTAATCATTATGTAGTGTTTACAAATGATATACTAAATGTAAAATTTATTAGAGAATAAGATAATGAAGCATAGTTAATTTTTTAAAAATGAAATGGAATGATTTCTTTTTTTGTATTGGAATTCATGATAACTGAAATATAGAGTTATTGTTTATGTGGAAGTTTTTCATCATGGATTTGTAAGAATATTTTAATTGGTAATTGTTACATTAAAAATGATTTAATGGTAAACTGATATTTCAAAAAAACTCATGATTAAGGGAAATATAACACTTAATAGATTCCTAATGTTGATATATTGATGTTTGGATAATGGGATGATTGATATTGATAATATAAATTGTATAGTGTTGATTATATTGGATATAATTATTGATTTGATTAAAAACAGTTATGTTATTATTGAAATATTTTAAAACATTTTTGGATTTATGGAATATATTAAATAACACATAATTATATTTAAGGATTGAGGGAAGAGTTATTTTTTAAAAGAATGTATTTTTTCATTGATGGAATGTCTATTATTAGGTGAATATATGGTCTACGTATTCATATATTTTATATGTGAAATTCATATCTAAATAATTTTGTTTGGGGGAATAATGATGATTTGATTTTGGAAATATGGGGTCCTTTATTCTAAATTATTGGATTAATTTTTTTTCCAGATATGGAGGATCCTTATTTTAAACAAGTCATGGAATGGATTAAGTTGAACTTTGTGTGTTATTAGATAAATTGTGCTGACCATTTTTTTGGTAAATATTTTGAGGCTCAATGAATATCTTATGGAGCATATAATTATTTTATATATTTTTGCATGATAAATTTATCATGAGAATTCATTTCATAAATGAAATGGATATCGATCAAAGCATAACCAAAGGATGAAATTTTGCTTCTGATAAAAAAGATAGATGATCCCAAAATATTAGAGTCCCTTTATAATTATTTTTTAAAAAGGTTATATAGCTTATCATTTGGAACTTCCAAATAATCTATCAAAACCCCACTATATGTTCCATGTATCTCTCATAAGAAAGTACGTACTTGATCCTTCACATGTAAAGAACTCATAGGTTCTACCAATGGAGCATGACTATATTTATTAGGAACAATTTGTGGATATTCTAGATCATGGATATATAGTGAAACAAAACAATATCTCTCATATGTTGAATGTTTTTTTGGTGAAACCACCATCTTGAAGAATCTATGTGGGAATCTGAGGAAGTAGTGTGGTAGAATTATCTTTAGTATTTTGTATAAAATTTACTTAATTTTAAAGAAAAAAACAATTTTATAGGGGGTAGAATGAAACAACCATATATTTTTTGATATATTTAATTTTAAATTTAAATAAATTTCTTATATAGGTTTGTGTTACATGGAACACCGAGTTTAATAGAAATATGACATGACATTAAAATATTATCATTTAATAAATAATTATTTCCTAGATATTGGACTAGTGGGTTTGAATATATTTAACTAAATTATGAAAATATATGTTTTACATATATACAAACACATATATATACATATATAATCAATTTTCTTATTAAAAATTATTTTAAAATTAAAATAAAAACCATTTGAAAATAAAGGAAATCATTTTATGAAAATAAAATTTTCATTACAACAAACACATTTTATCTCAATAAATGAAATAAATTATTTTCGGTGAATCATTTATAGGAAATTTATATATTATTTTTTCAATAAATATTTTTAAAATTCAAAAAATGTTCTTTTAGGTATAAGATAAGAATATATATATATACTTATGCTTAATATTTATGTATTTCTAAAAAGTGTTTTTATCCCATTTTCATATTTATTATTAAAAATAATTCTTTCCAAGTTCATAAAATTTATTTCAAAAAACTAATATCATTTTTAAATCTATATTTTAAAATTAACTAAGAATTAGATATTAATAATTTACAGAGAAGATAATTTTTATCTAATGAATAGTAAAAAAATATTGATTTTTTTTAAAAACTGCGTTTTTGTTTCAATAATTTACAATCTCAATTTATTTTCTAATATAAGTTTAAATGTAATTTATTTGAATTATATATTTATATTTCCAATTTATGTCATTTTAATCAATCTTATATTGTACTTTTCTATTAAAACATACTATACTGAAGAGTTTCTTCCCATTGAAAAACTACTTTTCCATCACATCTAGGGGTTTAATTTAAAATCAAATTCAAAAAATTCTATTAATTGAATTTAAAAAATATATATTCAATATTTTTAAGAATAATAAATAATATCATATAATCTTTCCAACATAATTTTTTACCGTTATTAATAAAAAATAGTAATAGTTAATTACTATAGTTAAGTAAAAAATTGATTTACCAGGAATAAAACTAAAAAGATAAGTGATAAAATTACCTAAAACATTTAAAAACTCATTTTATAGAAATATTTTGACCTCATAACATATAATATTCTGTAATTTCCTATTTAATATCCTTTGGGAAGGTAAAATATGTCGGTACACTTTATTCTCTTCAAATATTCCATGTGTGTTCTCCCCACCAAAAAAAGGCCACCCACTCTCCTCCCCTCTACACAATTCCAAAACCCATTGGTTCAGAAAATAACTTCCCTTATATCATTTTAAATTAAATCCCACATATTATATGACTTATTTTTATTAGGATAACCTCTAAAAAAGGCTATACGTCCAATACTAAAATGGTTCTCCAAAGAAGCAGTAAAATTAATTACCTTTAATTTAATATTATTTATTCCTCCACCTTAATAAAATATTCATCAAATGTTATGTTTTAATAAAGATAACATCTATCATTAAATAAGACTTTATAATTTTAATTTCACAACCTATATACCTATCTTCTAACATCAAATGATAGGTAAAACTGTGGATTTTGTGAACGATGTAATACTACCTCACAAATCGATGTTATTTATTTTCCATCACCTCCATTAATAGTTGGATATAATGATGGTTTAAATTTTTAAAAGTGATATTTATTATACTATTATAATAAATAATTATAATATCACAGCATACATCTTACATTTCATTTTTTGAGAAGACGGTAACATCGTTTGTAGGTGTGAGTATACGGAGGACTACCACCTCACAAAGCAATGTGATTAGCTATTCACATAAAATTTACATGGAAGGTGAGGAGGATAAATTAAAGAAATTTATATAAAATATATGACTTAATAATTATTATTTCATAGTTATATATTATTTATCATCCTATATTTCTATCTGTTGAGAAAATCGATACAACGTTCATGCGTACGTATAACTTAACATCACCACGAACTACGTAATTCATTTTCTATATCTAGATTTTATGGATTAGTATTAATAAAAGTATAATTAATATATATGTTATTTATATCATGTATAAAATTGTGATTATGATTTAACAATGGTAAAAATATAAACACCAAATATAAAAAATAGAAACATACACGAAAAAGAAGAATTTTTTACCTGAAATGTGGTTTTAATAGGGAATTGATAATAAATGGGTAATAAAAGGACATAAGTAAATAATATTTTGTATTTTCTATATATTTATGGTTATGGAATATTTTTATAATAAACTTATATTTATTATATTGGATATTTAAATTTTTTTGAATAAATTGAAGACTTATATTAAAGGATTTTCATCGCACTGTTATTTCATTGGGACACATGAAATATTCCACAATAAATTATTTTGTGTAGTGTATATTATTAAAGTGAATTTATTTAATGATTAGTATCAGGAAATTATGGTATCTACATATCCATATTATTCAATTTATTTGAAGGGTAATTAGATTCAAATATTTTCCATGTTGTAAAAGTTTTATATTACAATCACATTGTTTATCGAGATTGTTTAGAATTATGTTTCTAATTATGAGAAAATATAAAATATATATCAAGAATCATATGAATTTTATTCTAATATATTTATTTCTTTAAAATTCATGTGATCCTTTCATTTTCAACTTTTTATGTTCTAATTATTCCAAAATAATTTTTCAAAATTCTACTGACTTTATTTCTCTCTTCAGTCAAAACCCATTTTTCTCCCATGTCAATGAGTCCTAAAAAAATCAAAGAATTTTTTTAATATTATCCATTTCCTGATTAAATAAATTTTTACCCATTTTATAACATTAAAAAAAATTAAAAAGAATCTTAATGTCATTTTCCAAATAATTCCAGTTTTTATTTAATCGTGAATATGAAGGGATTTTTTATAACATGTAAAGTATGAATATAATTTATTGACGTCATGAACACTAAATTTTTTAGAGATTCATTTATAATTATCAAGTTCCATTTTCAATGAAAGTAATTTTTAAAATATTTTATGAATTTTTATTATTAAAAAGGTGATTTTAATGAAATTTTATTTTCTCAAGTAAGGTTTCAAGTGATATTTCAAAATCATTTTCCATATAATTTGAAATCCATTGATGTTAAATATGATTTAAGGGAGATATGATCCAAAGATATGATAATTATTTTTTATATATTTGTATGATTATGAAGAAGGTATGTTTATAAAACCTACTTTTTACCATGGGTTATGGAATGATGAATTAATTAATGTTTATGAAAATCATTTCATTTCAATGGTACTATTATGATGAATGTTTTATCATCTTATTGAACACATATGTATGGTTTTATTTATGTGAAGGTGGTTATTTTATAAATAATTATTGTGGTTATGTTATAACAAGGTATAGATGTTATGTAATAACCATGTATGGTGGTAACATTATAAAAAAGGATGGGTTGGACATGTATATCCCTCCAATGCATTAGATAAATAATTATATCTCATAAGAAAAACAAGACTATAATGGGGAGTAAAATCAACTCAGTAATGGACTATGGAAAACTATGATATAATTTGGAGTGAACAATGACTATTATGATGGTTTGGGGAGTGAGTTCATTTAACTAGGAAACCCTCAGAAAAGAGACTATACTAATATAAATTTTTTTATACTTATTTGAATGTCACAAACCTATGTATTTGGTATATGATATGATCTCATGGGTTATGTTCTTTATTTTCATTCTGATTCATTATTTATGAACATCCAAGATATGTTCCTTGAAAAACAAATTGGTTCTATTATATGTAGGGTACGGGTTTCAAATGCTAATATAATTCTCACACACCATTCTTCTCAATTTATATTTATTTGATCATTGATACCTACCTTATTTACCATTATTGAGTGTATAATATATCCCTTTCTTATGATTTTTCCCTAGGTTATGGAAAAGTTTATTTTGTATTATATATCTAAAAAGGCTTATATTTATGAGGAACTATGTCGGAGAAAATATATAACTCTTATTAACTAGTTTTTTATGTTTCTAAGTTCCCAAAGGCACTGTACCTAAATGATTTTTACATGGATAATTATATTATGAAATGAATATTCATATATTAATTTGTAATATCTGTGTATAATAAGTTTGGGTCTTTATATATATAATTTTTTATTAAGTTGTATATTAACCTTGAAAACACCTAACAAATAGATTTTAAGAATTATACTAGGTTAATTAAGATGAAAAAAATATAATTAATTGATGTTTCTTTTCTTTTTTTTCATTCTAGATCATTTTTTCTACCATAGGGATTTAATGAATCATAACTCATTCTAAAACATTTAACCCTTCATCAAAATTTGAATGATTTGTGACAAGATGATCTTGTTATAATGGTTTCTATACCAGATATTTGTTAAGTTTTCCCTTATTTGTCTCCCAAATAATATTCAGAATTATTGTTTTAAAATATTCATGTTCATATTAATCTAAAAACTGACAATTTGGATCACTCCTTTACATTTATTTTTTCCTTATGGGACTAATAGATATATTATTATAGTATTATATCAATGATTCATTAATTTAGGGGATTCATTATCTCATTGTATTAGAAAGGTAATGTTTCTTATAGATAAAGATGGAGGTACGCATGTAGTTGTTAATTTTTTTGGCAAGTCCTGGGATGTTTCTCGATAACATGAAACCAAAATATGAGGAGGACATAATGAATCTTATTTTCAATTTTATTTATTTCTCTCCACCCCAATATTAACATGTATTTAGATTGAGTCTGTTTAGTGTGTTAAGAAATGGTATCTTATGGAGGAATAGGGGAGGAAGATAATTTAGGTAAAGAATCAAAAGAGGAACTAGGTACCAAATGGATTTTATCCAGACACCTAGTTGAAGCAGGGTGATAAAATTTTCTTTGTTATATCAATTTGTTTCTTAATGGTGTTTTACTTGATACCTAGTAATATAGTGGTAACATTTCCATTAAATATGTGTAATGTTTTCCATTTTTAAAATTAAATATTATCTTTAAAAGTCCTTGTCCTGAGATTTTATCTCCATTTCATTCTTGGATTTTCTATCTAAAACTCTCTTTCTATACTCTGATTCTTATGTGATATCATCTTCTATCCTATTTCATGTATGCTCCAAGAGGTTTTAGGCTCTAATATTCGACAAGGCGGTTCTAGGAGATTCAAATAATCTATTTCTTAAAAAAAATTATGGATGTGACTAAATCTTTTGTCCTTCAATCCGTCATCCAAAAAAAATACCTAATTTCATCTAATTATCTTTTTCCAAGACATGTATGTGGTAAATTCCAGTTAATATTAAGGTATTTCCATTTTTTTATTTTTATATAAATTTTTCTTAAGGCCCCATGATTCTATAAGAAAGTTAAATTCAAGTGTTTTTGTGGTGGAATATCTTGATTTTTTGGTTTATGGATTTTCCACCACATTAGATAGGGTGGGTGACCTCTTCTCTTTCTCTCATTCTTTATTAGTGTATTAAATATAGTTTCATGAGATATATTGATGGGGTACATGATAAATATTTTCATAAAAAACTCTCTAATATATATTTTTTTCACAAAACCTGACGAGAATTGGTTATCCCTTATATCTCTTGATAAAATTCTTGAGTTATTCATTCTGATTTATTGCACCCATGCATATTTCTTATAGTCATTCAAATACATGAATAAAAACACATGTTTCTAATTTTCTTAAACATATTTATCGAATATGATTTTTGTAATTCATAGTTCACAAAAGTGTTGTGTATTTCATTGGTTCAATCAACTTCAAACATAAATTTTTAATTACTAGAATGTCTAATAGTGTTGATATGGCCATATAGTTAGTGAATAAATATGTTCTTAACTATTATCCCATTCATGGTGATTCCATGTATTACCATTGACCATATGCAGTGTAAAATTATTTATAAATGGTCAATGATGTTGTAAGGTACCTAGGACTGCTTTATATAAGTTAATTATGTCACTCTTCCTCTTGATTACAAACATTATATTTGATATATTAAATGTTTTCCATGACTATGCTATGTATATTTGGTAGTATTATGATTTTGACACCTATGTACTAATGCATATAGATCATGATATTGAAATAATTACCAAGCATTTAGGTTTCATTTTATATTTTTCCATTTATATTTCATTAGTCATTCTTGGTATTTTACATGTATGTGTTATTCCATGTTTTATAGCTTCAATTTTATGATATGTTCACAAAGAATAAAAGAGGATATATATGTATATATAATTTATCCACCTATGAATAGAGTGAACACATATAAATGATGGTAATGTATATGAATTTTTATATATATACATGATCATACATATGTTCCTGTATATTTATTTATATGCATTACATTATATGAGAAGTTGAGTGGCCTCCTAGGTGAGAAATAATATAGAGGCATATGTATAATTCCTCACTATAATGAAATGAGTGGCCTTCTAAGTAAATATGATCTCATATATGTATATATAGTTTCTCTATATGAGGATATCAATGTCCTATTAAGGGGTGATCATATATATACATATATACACTTCCTCTTATAGAGTATGGGTTTCGATAGACTTCCGAAACAGATAAGTCCCTTATAGTGGAAAAGTATTGTGACTTGAAGTCTGAGAATGGATTGATTCATGTTTCATGGAGGCCACCATAAATTAATAGTGTATATTAATGCATGATATTACTTTACCAGGTCAAGATAAAAAATTGTTTAATATTATATCTAGTTCATTATATGACTACTCTTATTATTAATTATTTACCACAAACATACATTCAAAATGCTATATTAAACACTTGGTTTTTGGATAGAATGGCTATGGATGGGATGGGGGTTACAAGTAGAATATTGTAATCATTCCCCACAAATGTTCTTACAAAAAATTTATAGGCCATGTTTTCATAAACCAATAAAATTAAAGAAAACTTTTCAAGAGTGTTGAGGACACATGATCCAAGGTGGTTATCATTTATGGTTTTTAGTATTGGGTTAGACACTTTTATATTTTATAGTGGATGACTATTTTTCGTATTGTTAAAGATAGTTCCCTTAGTCCATATTTAACAATACCTTTTTGTTACCATAGAATTTATTTAGAGACATATAGAATATATTTTTCATATTATAATACTATTTTTTCTTCTAATTACACTATTTGAATGATAATATCCTTATATAATTTGTCCTTCCAAAATATTATAATAGTTAATAGCTCTAATTTGAACCTAGATATATTAAAATTGTAATATTAAACATATTTATTAAGTTATGGATACATCATATTGATGTAAAACAGATGATGTATAACTGAAGGTGACTAGGACTCATAATCATGGATACTTCTTCACATGAAGTTCTAACCTGGTGTCTCGAGTAGAGGAAATAACGAGGAATAACCCACCAATAGAAACACCACAGGTTTGGGATATCATTAAATGTTCTTATCTATGAACATGTTTATATATCTCATGACCTAAGATCATTATAAATTTGTATCATTTTAAAATGTACACTGATTCATGATAAAAACAATAAAATTTTATGTATGTGAAAGTACACAAGGAGTTAGGTGTGTCTCTAGTTGTCTGGAATTGATTGAATGGAAAGGCAAATACTTTAAACATAGATGTAAGAAGAACATATTTTTGGATATTTGATTAGGATGGTAGTTCGTTGACTAAATCCATTAAGTTCATTGTTGAAGGAAATTCTGTCCATTACAATCAATAAAAGATAAATAAATAACAAAAGAATGATAACACAAAGTATGAATCCTTCTTAAAAATATGGCATGTATAATGTTGATTATATTACACATTGTGTGTTCCTATTAGATAGTCATAGCTTGGATATATCCATAACTATTTAGGGTATATATTGTGATTATATATACTACTCTTGGTTTTTGACTATGACTCACTACTATTGGGATATGGGCCTTGAGGATTTCATATAGTATTAATCCAAAAGATACAAAATTTGGATGAATTTGAATTTTGGATGAATCAGACCCCATGTATAAGGGTTAATGAATATTTTAGTGTGAATGATATAAAATAAATTAATTAAATTAGGAATTTTAAAAATATAATAATAAAAATTTTAATTTATTTTTTATGGTATTCACGAATTGCATAAGATAAAATTGTAGGATTTTGAGTTCATATTTTTTTAAATAGAATATTTCATATTCATGGTTTATTAAAAAAATACTAGAAGAACAATATGATTTAATGTCTTCTAATTCATAACATTGAATTCAATGGACTCAAAATATTTTGGGGAAATATAAATGCAATTTATGACACAATTACTAAGTCATTCGTGTCATTTTTAGCCTATTTATGAGGATTAAATTGTCTAAGGGATTAAGTGAAATTTTATGTAATTAAACAAAACAATTAAATATCATTTTTTGTCCATAATAGGAACTAAAAACATTTTCTTGAATTGTTTCTCACTATATCTCCCTAATTTACTTTCAAGTTCAAGATAGAGAAACAGAATAAACAACAGTTTTGGATTGATTAAATTTCATGAATCGATCACTCAAAATTCAAAAGATCAAAGGGACATCATGAAGAAAATATTTATTACATTATAGAATATAGGAATTTCATAATAATGATAAAAGTGATTTTCATATATGTGTGGATGATTTAGAGGGGGGTTCAAGGTTCCTTCGATCTATGAGAATTCAGAGATGAGTTCAGTACATAGGGATCACATTGTACCATCAAAGAACAATTTTATTTTTCTTTTTAATAAAAATTAATTTCACAATATCTATGGATGAACCCAAAAAAGGTATACCAGATCAAAACATATGATTCTAATCATGGTTGAATTTTTTTTGAAAATAATATTTATGAATGATTTTTTCATTCTAATGTTTTGAGTTAATTTATA
This sequence comes from Viscum album, assembly GCA_963277665.1. Classification (NCBI taxonomy): domain Eukaryota; kingdom Viridiplantae; phylum Streptophyta; class Magnoliopsida; order Santalales; family Viscaceae; genus Viscum; species Viscum album. The sequence continues at coordinate 1,503,692,816 of OY728128.1, forward strand.
AATTAACATATTCCATGCTATTTTTTTGAGAATAAAATATACACACTATATTCAAATTGTACATGAAATTTTTGTTAGTAGTATTTTCATACTAATTTTATCTTTGGATTCGCAAGTTATGAACTTTATAATTCTAAAAGATCAAATTTCTGAAATATATATATGTCACCCAAATATTATATACAAATAAGAGAATTTCTAGTGCCTTAAAAGTATTTATGATGATATGTAGTGATTGTTGGTGATTCAAAAATACAAGAGAGGTAGTTACACCATTAATCTATAAATGTGGGTTGAGATATTAAAGACTATATGATGAATCATTTAATACAGAGTCAACATTAGAGAGATATGCATAGCTTTATGTTTGAATTATTCTATTTGTATGTGTTTTTACTATGATCATAGCGATTTTTATTATAATAACATTATTATAAAAGAACTATGTTTCTTATTTTTAATTTTTTTTAAAAATGATCTTTTGTAATTGAAGTGATTTTGGGATAGGAACCTCTAATTTTAAATTTTTGTGATCAAATAATTTTTGGGGATAAGGACTTGCTGTCAATGTATGCCCTGCCAGAGAAATCCATACATCTCAAGGATCCCATATGGGAGGATCACACATTGGAAGAGAAATATCCAAAATTAGAGGAAACTATACAATCCCCCCAAACTAGTCCTAAGTCCTTCCTGATATCATCATCCATAAACAAACTAGCATATTGAGACAACTGTCTTGGGAATAAATGCATTCCCTATTATTGAAATCTATTACCAAATAGTGATATCTACTTTGGTACTTAAGTTCCTTGACAGCCTTAGTATGGTGTGAATAAAACATAGTATGACATCACCAACAACATCCCTTAAATAACATGTCTGATATATAAGTGTGTTTGAATGTTCTCAAGATTAACTATTTGATATTTATAAAACAAAATATATAAAATAAATAAATAAATAACATTTATGCATTATGTTTATGAGGTCACACGATATCTATTACCATTTTTGATCCTTGGGTATGTGGCCTTGATCGACCTTACCCACTTTGCCCAGTTTTGGGGTATCTTTGAGCATGTCATGATGATCATAGAAACCATAAATAAACACATTGAATATATGATTTAGAATGGATTTCCTGATATCAAAAAGTATCATATCAAAAATTATAACAAGGATTTAATGATCTCATATCAGAATTCCCATGGTGTCTGGTATCTCATCACATTATTCCCATTCGTAGGTTATCACGTGGAATCTAGGTGCTCAAAATTTCATTCCTTTGGAATATAATCACTCATCCCAGTATTCATTATCACAATAACAATATGAATATACCTTCCAAAGAAAACATTTATCACATGGAATTTGAGTCTACATCTTGGAATCCCCCACTATTGAGAATCATATAGAACCATGTGCTCATCCAGGTATTCCATAGAAATATATGTCATATGGATATTGGGTTGTCATACCATAATTCCTTTAAATGTTTCATGTTTTAATCAATAATTTATCTAACTATTTATTCTATTTATTTCCATTAGGCCCCTATAGACCAATACCCATAATCACCCCTTTCCCTTTTAAAACCACATTCCCAAATACAAACTTCATTTACCATTTTTCAAAATCAACACATATCATCAACCCCACATAATTTACAAATTTACATATCAATTTCCTGTTAAAATTAAGTAAATAACTCTTTTTATCATTTTTATAAAACAATGTAATTTTATATAACATTATCTCTAACCATACATCGACTTAGGAATTATAAAACATAGGGCGTAGGACTACATTAGTAATGTGATTTAGAAAATTTACTATCCAAACCATAATTTATCAACATAATTAACCAAACACTAATTTTCCATTATAAGGTCATAAATTATTATGAAATTACCTTTCAAAGTTTATGATTTAAAACATTGACACTCACTAATAGGTTATCAGAACAAGATACTCAATTTATGTGACCTCATTATTCAAAGGATCCTATAAAGATTAATTACATGGTTGGTGTTAAAATTCACATTTCATTTCTAAATTTATAATTTTAAAATAGGTTATCTTATACTTTGTGGAAAAATTTAAAACATATAGTAAAAATTCTGCCAATGTGTGGTGAGGTTTTCAAGACTACATAATTCAACACTTAATAAAAGTAAGAATATGGGATGAGTATATAGAACAAAAACCTTATACTTAGTGTATTATACTAATCATGTATCATCCATCAGCTTAGTGTAAAATTGAAGATGATAAAAACTAGAACAATTCCCTAAAAATAGGTCATATGATCGAAATCTAATGGAACACTCCTTTACAGTAGAAAAGGAAATATTTAAAGATGAGTGATAGATTCAGTAAAGATTCTCTAATGAATCTAGATGCATTTGATTGTAATAGGGAATAAGGGATATCCCTAGAATATGGGTAGGGTGGGAGGGAGTTTGAATAGGGGTATGGTTGAAAAATATGAGAAATGGGGTAAAAACATAAGGGGCGGAGGGGAAATATTTTTAATTTGACACATTTAAAGAGGTTTATTTTTTTCCACATGATTTCCCAATCCTTGCACCAATATTGGGGACCTCTCTATGTGGGTCACTCCTTTTGGAAGGGTTACTTCACATGTTTATATAGACAGTTTACAAAAAATGAAAAAAACATTGTAATTTTCTTTAGAGATCACATGGTCTCCAAGAGCCCCACACATAGTCTAAAAAAATCCGGAACCTATATAAACCAATATTCACAATTAGAGAATATGGATATCACTAATTCTGAAATAAACTTGTAACCTATGTAGTTCCCCTCATAACTAAAATACCAAACCCCAAAGCTCACAGTACTCAACCAATAAACTAAAAAACCTATCAGTCTTCAAATCCATGAAAAAAATAAAATTAAAATGTTACAAGTGTATAATTTCTTCTTTGGCAGTCAGTTTTTAAAATGGTCCATCCATCAAGATCAAAATTCCAAATTTCCTCAAACCTTAATTATTGTACATACACCGAATCCTTAAAAACTCTACAATGTAACAATTATCTTCCCTAAGAAGTCTTGTTGTTATTCAAAACACATTACCCATCCCACATTGGATTTAAGATTTTTTTCAAGTGGTTATGTTCTGCACCTGATCTCCCAATGCGATTTCAATTGAAGCTCCCAACAAAAGACGCAAGACTGCTATATCTTATGCTATTTCTAGTGACCAATAGTGAATCACCAAAATTGTACTATACAGCTTTCTTAAATCCCAATACACCCTTGTGTAATCCATTGTCCAACTACTTAGAATCTGATTCTCTCTACTATTGGACTTAGTTGGCATGGCTAATTTTGAAACGCGACAACTTCTCCCATCATAATTTACATACTAAGTCCTGATCTTAGTGGTCCATCGACCTAAATAATATAGTTCATAGGGAATAATACCAACACACTTGAGATAACTAGTCAACATTGTTATTACTATAACTCTCCATCTCTAAATACAAATTATTATACCTCCACTATCCTTTTACAACATTACCACACCATCTATTTCTTGAAAATCCCCCTAAAATTTTATAAAATCTAACATTAATGTCCAACATGAAATAAATGACGATTTCATCAACTAACCACATCCAAATATCTTATTTTCCCACACTGAGGTATAACCTGGCCACAAATCTGATTCCATGGTTAGAGCACCAACCAATCACATTATTCCTCCTGGATTCTATATTTGGAAGAATTTTCATATGTAATAGAAACTAATGTTATCATGACTATCAAATGGCTATTCCTATATAATATCAACCCTTCCATCATGAGGGTCTCACACCCCTTAACTTTTTGAGGCTCCCCACTATAGTAGTGTCCTTTTTTAGTTGAGTGGGTCAAAAACATGATCTCACAACCATTATTCTATTATTGAACACAATAGAAGAGGATATATGGATATGTTATTCCAGAAAAATAACATCTAATTATATGGTATATACTTTTGTTTTTATATCTGAATTATTAATTACAAATTTTATGCGGTAAGAGAAGAAGTGAAAAAATATCTTAGAGAATACAGTTACATTCGCTTAGAAAAAACTCTTTTAGATCTATTATTAAGGACCTAACAGTTTTTCCATTAGAAAAAAAATGATCTAAAGCATGGATAAGTATTTTTGAGATATATTTTTCTATATTTTATTCAATCAAAATGGATTAATAGGTTTGAATAACTAAGGGGCGTGTTCCCTTTTATAATTGAGGAGGTGTGTCTTTTTTGTAATTACCCAAAACTATTAAATAATGGGAAGTCACTCTCAACCCATGTTCCTAAAAAATTGATAAATATAAGATTTTTGGGAATTTATGGTTTATATAGAACTCCACATAAAATAATAAACACGTTTCAAACATGTTATTCCATTATCATCTATGATTTATTACTTTTACCATTTTAGTTTTCATCACAGTAACTAGTTTATTAATTAATTTTCCTAGGTAATCTAACATTCTTAAGAAAAAATATAAATGATCCTTATTATAAAATTTGGACCCAATAATTACAAATATTAAATATAATTTATCAAATAAAAATTGTATATGTGTGAAAAGTTAATTTTATCATAGGTTCATGTAACACAAAAACCCTATTTTAACCTTAACCATGTTAATTATTTTTTGTTTTTAAGTATTAATTATTAAAAAAAATTCTGTTTAAATTATTATTTCAAATTAATTATTTTTATTCATAACATATAATAAATTTTAAAAAATTCAAATCACTGATTTCATAGAACATAATTTAAAATTAAACATGCTGACGTGATGAAAAAGTGGTATTTTAAAGAAAAATATTTCATAAGTATGAAAAAATCATATGAAAAAAACGTGAAATTTATTCAAATAACCTAAATTAGATTAATTATATTTAAATTGATATAATTTTACTTTTAAAAAAACTTTAAAAAAATGTAATTTTATTAATTTTTTAAACAAGATTAATTTTTTTAATAAAAAACAGCAGTTTTCACTATTCATTAAAAATGATATTTTTAGAAAATTTTCAAAACATCGTGCTAGGTAAATTTAAAAAGTTTTATTTCAAAAATCGTTTTATGTTGGTAAAATAAATTTTATAAAATTGGATAAAATTTATTTCAATATAATTTTGAAAAACTTGAAGAAATTATTTTTAGAAGAAATATATTTAATGTGCAAAAATAGTCTTATTATTATCCCATGTCTATAAAATAATTAATAGATGAATCATAATATAATTATAGAATATATATTTTATATGTTTCATTAAAATAATTCACTAATAGTGATTAATATAACTTATTATGATCAAAATACATTGCACTCATAAAACGGTGTCTGAGAAAAACATTTCTTTTAAATTCAAATGATTTTTATTTTCATCTATAAAAAATTGATAACTAATGAGTTAATTTTTTTCATTTTTAAACCATATAATTTTTTATATTTAATTAGTATTATTCATACCCTATATATTAACAGTTAGTTTATAACTCTCAAATTAAATAATAATTTTTCAATAGTGTATTGAGGTTCATTTAAACACGGTATTTCATATAATTCAAGCTTTGAATAAATTAAATTTATTGGGGAAAAAATACTTTCTTGACATTTTTGTGAGATAGAAAAAAAATTATAAATCAAATCAGAAAAAAAATTATATATAGGACAACTAAATATAATAAAATAACTACAATACCAAAATTTTATAATAATTTGAAGGAAATACATGTCAAGGATCCCCCATAGAAGAATAACAAAGATCAAAAGAAATACCCAAAATAAAAGAGAACAAAAAAATCATCCCAAAGTAATCATGAGTGCTTCCTAGTCCCATTCTATATACCCAAACTATAACACCGAGATAACTATCATAAAATTTAGGCCTTATCATATACTAGATACTTAAAACAAAATTTTGAATCACCATGTGTAACTATGTTCTATGGATTCTCAAGGAGCATCTATGTAAAACTCAGTAGGCCACCAACAATAGTGTATTTAAAATTAAAATTCTAAAATATATGTTCATGAAAAAATTCTAAAGGTAGAAAATTTAACTTTTATAATAAAATATATGTAAAATAAAAAAATGAATTCCCAAGATCATGATGACACATAAGGTCAATTTCAATTTTTGATCCTTAGGTTTGTAGCCCCGATCAACACTATCTACTTTTTCCAATGTTGGGGTGTCTTTGAGAATTTCTTGACAACTGTATTGATAATAAATAACCTAATAGAACTAAATTGTATCCTATATTTCTTAGTATCAAAAAGTTTTACATGGAAACTAAGCACTCATCCTAGCATTCCAATGGAATTTGAGATCTCATCCCAGAATTCCACAATCGTAAGTAATCACATGAAATCCAGACGCCCATCGTAACATTCCCATTCAATTTGAGCACTCATCAAAAAATTTCCAATCATTGAGAATCATGTGGGTTAAATAAATAATTCAAGATTTACGACTACATCATCAATCATGTAGAATCTAATCACTCATCCCATTATTCCCCATGATCGATCATTATGTAGAATCAAGGTCCTCATTCTAGCATTCCAAAAAAAATATGTTGTATGGAATATAGGTGTTCATCAAGGAATTCATACAAATTTTTAATCTTTCAATCATTAATTTATCTAACAATTTTTTTCTTTTTAATTCCCTTAGGCTAAGTTCCACCATAATCTATATGCATATTTTTTATTTTATAAACTCATTTACAATTACAATTATCCTTTATAATTTTGGAAAACCATACCATTTCAAAAAAACCCACTTCATTTCATAATTTATTTATCTCCTTCCATTTAAAAATTTCAAAAAATTACTCTTAATAATTTTTTGAATGTAGTAAATGTCATTGAAAATGAGTTCCAACTATGTATTCCCTCTAAATTTATAAAACATAAGTTTCAAGATCGCATTAGTCAAGATATTTCCAAATCTCAAAATACAACTAATATTTAATTAATCTAATTTACCTAGATCTAAATTAATATCTCAATATCATAAGTTTTTATGAAATTAAATTTCACTTTAATTTATGGAAAACATACACACTCAAATAAATTTATTAATCCAAGATATTTTAATTTAAATTACTACATTATTCAATGGAATACATATTGTTTAAATACCATATCATGGATCAAGTTCATACCCTTTTAATTTCAATGGGAATCACATTTAATTTGGTCATATAAAATTTTAATCTAGTTCATGTAATATATATATACTTATGCTTAATATTTATTTATTTCTAAAAAGTGTTTTTATCCCATTTTCATATTTATTATTAAAAATAATTCTTTCCAAGTTCATAAAACTTATTTCAAAAAATTAATATCATTTTTAAATCTATATTTTAAAATTAAATAAGAATTAGATATTAATAATTTATAGAGAAGATAATTTTTATCTAATGAATAGTAAAAAAATATTGATTTTTATTAAAAACTGCATTTTTGTTTCAATAATTTACAATCTCAATTTAATTTCTAATATAAGTTTAAATGTAATTTATTTGAATTATATATTTATTTTTCCAATTTATGTCATTTTAATCAATCTTATATTGTACTTTTCTTTTAAAACATATTATACTGAAGAGTTTCTTCCCTTTGGAAAACTACTTTTCCATCACATCTAGGGGTTTAATTTAAAATCAAATTCATACAATTATATTAATTTAATTTAAAAAATATATATTCAATATTTTTAAGAATAATAATTAATATCATATAATCTTTCCAAAATAATTTTTTACCGTAATTAATAAAAAATAGTAATAGTTAATTACTACAGTTAAGTACAAAATTAATTTACCAGGAATAAAACTAAAAAGATAAGGGATAAAATTACCTAAAACATTTAAAAACTCATTTTACGGAAATATTTTGACCTCATATAATATAATGTTCTATAATTTCCTATTTAATATTTTTTGGGAAGGTAAAGTATGTTGGTACACTTTATTCTCTTCAAATATTCCATGTGTGTTATCCCCACCAAAAAAAGGCCACCCACTCTCCTCCCCTCAACACAATTCCAAAACCCTTTGGTTCAGAAAATTAATTCCCTTATATCATTTTAAATTCAATCCCACATATTATAGGCCTTATTTTTATTAGGATAACCTCTAAAAAATGTTATAGGTCCAATACTAAAATGGTTCTCCAAAGAAGCAGTAAAATTAATTACATTTAATTTAATATTATTTATTCCTCCACCTTAATAAAATATTCGTAAAATGTTATGTTTTAATAAAGATAATATCTATCATTAAATCAGACTTTATAATTTTAATTTCACAACCTATATACCTATCTTCTAATATCAAATGAGAGGTAAAACTGTGGATATTGTGAACGATGTACTACTACCTCACAAATCGATGTTATTTATTTTCCATCACCTCCATTAACAGTTGGATATAATGATGTTTTAAATTTCTAAAAGTGATATTTATTATACTATTATATTAAATAATTATAATATCACAACATACATCATACATTTCATTTTTTGAGAAGACGGTAACATCATTTGTGGGTGTGAGTATACGGAGGACTACCACCTCACAAAGCAATGTGATTAGCTTTTCACATACGATTTACATGGAAGGTGAGGAGGATAAATTAAATAAATTTATATAACATATATGATTTAATAATTATTATTTCATAGTTATATATTATTTATCTTCTTATATTTCTATCTGTTGAGAAAATCGAAACAGCGTTCATGCGTACGTATAACATGACATCACCACGAACTGCATAATTCATTTTCTATCTCTAGATTTTATGGATTACTATAAATAAAAATATAATTAATATATATGATATTTATATCATGTATAACATTATTATTATGATTTAACACTGATAAAAATATAAAGACCAAAAATAAAAATTCAAAACATACACGAAAAAGAAGAAGTTTTTACCTGAAATGTGGTTTTTATAGGGAATTGATAATAAATGGGTAATAAAAGGACATAAGTAAATAATATTTTGTATTTATTATATATTTATGGTTATGGAATATTTTTATAATAAACTTATATTTATTATATTGGATATTTAAATTTGTTTGATTAATTGAAGACTTATATTAAAGGATTTTCATCGCACTGTTATTTCGTTGGGACACATGAAATATTCCACAATAAATAATTTGGTGTAGTGTATATTATTAAAGTGAGTTTATTTAATGATTAGTATCAGGAAATTATGGTATCTACATATCCATATTATTCAATTTATTTCAAGGGTAATTAGATTCAAATATTTTCCATGTTGTAAAAGTTTTATATTACAATCACATTGTTTATCGAGATTGTTTAGAATTATGTTTCTAATTATGAAAAACTATAAAATATATATCTAGAATCATATTAATTTTATTCTAATATATTTATTTCTTTAAAATTCATGTGATCCTTTCATTTTTAACTTTTTATGTTCTAATTATTCCAAAATAATTTTTCAAAATTCTTCTGACTTTATTTCTCTCTTCGGTCAAAACCTATTTTTCTTCCATGTCAATGTTTCATAAAAAAATCAAAGTATTTTTTTAATATTATCCAGTTCTTGATTAAATAAATTTTTACCCATTTTTTAATATTAAAAAAAATAAAAATAATCTTAATGTCATTTTCCAAATAATTTCAGTTTTTATTTAATCGTGAATATGAAGGGATTTTTTATATCATGTAAATTATGAATATAATTTATTGACATCATGAACACTAAATTTTTTAATGATTAATTTATAATTATCAAGTTCCATTTTCAATGAAAATAATTTTTAAAATATTTTATGAATTTTTATTATTAAAAATGTGATTTTAATGAAATTTTATTTTCTCAAGTAAGGATTCAAGTGATATTTCAAAATCATTTTAAATCTAAGTTGAAATCCATTGATTTTAACTATGATTTAAGGGAGATAAGATCCAAAGATATGATAATTATTTTGATATATTTTTATGATTATGAAGAAGGTATGTTTATAAAACCTACTTTTTACCCTGGGTTATGGAATGATGAATTAATTAATGTTTATGAAAATCATTTCATTTCAAGGGTATTATTATGATGAATGTTTTATCATCTTGTTGAACACATATGTATGGTTTTAGTTATGTGAAGTTGGATATGTTATAAATAATTATTTTGGTTATGTTATAACAAGGTATAGATGTTATGTAATAACCACGTACGGTGGTAACATTATAAAAAAGGATGGGTTGGACATGTATATCTCTCCAATGAATTAGATAAATAAATATATCTCATAATAAATAAAAGACTATAATGGGGAGTAAAATCAACTCAGTAATGGACTATGGAAAACTATGATATAATTTGGAGTGAACAATGACTATTATGATGGTTTGGGGAGTGAGTTCATTTAACTAGGAAAGCCTCAGAAAAGAGACTTTACTACTATAAATTTTTTTATACTTATTTGAATGTCACAAACCTATGAATTAGGTATATGATATGATCTCATGGGTTATGTTATTTATTTTCATTCTGATTCATTATTTATGAACATCCAAGATATGTTCCTTGAAAAAAAAAATTGGTTCTATTATATATAGGGTACGGGTTTCAAATGCTAATATAATGCTCACATACCATTCTTCTCAATTTATATTTATTTGATCATTGATATCTACCTTATTTACCTTTATTGAGTGTATAATATATCCCTTTATTATGATTTTCCCTAGGTTATGGAGTAGGGTATTTTGTATTATATATCTATAAAGGCATATATTTATGAGGAACTATGTGGGAGAAAATATATAACTCTTATTAACTAGTTTTTTATGTTTCTATGTTCCCAAAGGCACTATACCTAAATGATTTTTACATGGATCATTATATTATGAAATGAATATTCATATATTAAATTGTAATATCTAGGTATAAAAAGTGTGGGTCATTATATATATAATTATTTATTTAAATTTTATATTAACCTTGAAAAACACATAACAAATAGAATTTAAGAAATATACTAGGTTAATTAAGATGAAAAAAATCTAATTAATTGGTGTTTCTTTTCTTTTTTTTCATTCTAGATCATTTTTCTACCATAGGGATTGAATGAATCGTAACTCATTCTAAAACATTTAACCCTTTATCAAAATTTGAATGATTTGTGAGAAGATGGTCGTGTTATAATGGTGTATATACCATATATTTGTTATGTTTTCTCTTATTTGTCTCCCAAATAATATTCAGAATTATTGTTTTAAAAGATTCATGTTCATATTAATCTTAAAACTGACAATTTGGATCACTCATTTACATTTATTTTTTACTTATGGGACTAGTAGATATATTATTTTTGTATTATATAAATGATTCATTAATTTAGGGGATTCATTATCTCATTGTATTAGAAAGGTAATGTTTCTTATAGATAAAGATGGAGGTACGCCTCTAGTTGTTAATTTTTTTGCAAGTCCTGGGATGTTTCTCGCTAACATGAAACCAAAATATGAGGAGGAAATAATGAATCTTATTTTAAATTTTATTTATTTCTCTCCACCCCAATATTAACATGTATTTATATTGAGTCTGTTTAGTGGGTTAAGAAATGGTTTCTTATGGAGGAATAGGGGAGGAAGATAATCTAGTTAAAGAATAAAAAGAGGAACTAGGTACCTAATGGATTTGTTCCAGACACCTAGTTGAAGCAGGGTGATACAAGTGTCTTTGTTAGATCAATTTGTTTCCTAATGGAGTTTTACTTGATACCTATTAATATATTGGTAACATTTCCATTAAATAAGTGTAATTTTTTCCATTTTTAAAATTAAATATTATCATTAAAAGTCTTTGTCATGAGATTTTATCTCCATTTCATCCTTGAATTTTCTATCTAAAACTCTCTTTCCAAACTCTGATTCTTATGTGATATCATCTTCTATCCTATTTCAAGTATGCTCCAAGAGGTTTTATACTCTAATATTCGACAAGGTGGTTCTAGGAGATTCAAATAATCTATCTCTTAAAAAAAATTTATGGATGTGACTAAATCTTTTGTCCTTCAATCCCCCATCACAAATAAATACCTAATTTCTTCTAATTATCTTCTTCCAAGACATGTAAGAGGTAAATTCTTGTTAATGTTAAGGTATTTCAATTTTTTATTTTTATATAATTTATTCTTGAGGCCCCATGATTCTATAAGAAAGTTAAATTCAAGTGTTCTTGTGGTGGAATATTTAGATTTTTAGGTTTATGGATTTTCCCCCACATTGGATAGGGTGGGTGACCTCTTCTATTTCTCTCATTCTTTTTTAGTGTATTAAATATAGTGTCATGAGATATATTGATGGGTTATATGATAAATATTTTCATAAAAAACTCTCTAATATATATTTTTTTCTCAAAACCTAACGAGAATTGTTTATCCCTTATATCTCTTGATTAAATTCTTGAGTTATTCATTCTGATTTATTGCATCCATGCATATTTCTTATAGTCATTCCAATACATGAATAAAAACACATGTTTCTAATTTTCATAAACATATTTATCGAATATGATTTTTGTAATTCATAGTTCACAAAAGTGTTCTGTGTTTCATTGGTTCAATCACCTTCAAACATAAATTTTTAGTTACTAGAATGTCTAATAGTGTTGATATGGCCATATAGTTAGTGAATAAATATGTTCTAAACTATTATCCCATTCATGGTGATTCCATGTATTACCATTGACCATATGCAGTGTAAAAGTATTTATAAATGGTCAATTATGTTGTAAGGTACCTAGGGCTTCTTTATATAAGTTAATTATGTCGCTCTTCCTCTTGATTCCAAACATTATATTTGATATATTAAAAGTTTTCCATGACTATGCTATGTATATTTGGTAGGATTATGATTTTGACACCTATGTACTAATGCATATAGATCATGATATTAAAATAATTACCAAGCATATAGGTTTCATTTTATATTTTTCCATTTATATTTCATTAGCCTTTCTTGGTATTTTACATGCATGTGTTATTCCATGTTTTATAGCTTTGAGTTTATGATATGTTCACAAATAATACAAGAGGATATATATATATATATATATATATAATTTATCCACCTATTAAGAGAGTGAACACATATAAATTATGGTAATTTATATGAATTTTTATATATATATATGATCATACATATGTACATGTATATTTATTTATATGCATTCCATTATATGAGAAGTTGAGTGGCCTCCTAGGTGAGAAATAATTTAGAGGCATATGTATAATTCCTCACTATAAAGAAATTAGTGGCCTTCAAAGTAAAGATGATCTAATATATGTATATATAGTTTCTCTATATGAGGATATCAATGTCCTCTTAAGGGGTGATCATATATATACATATATACACTTCCTCTTATAGAGTTTGGGTTTCTATAGACTTCCTGAACAGATAAGTCCCTTATAGTGGAAAAGTATTGTGACTTGAAGTCCGAGAATGGATTGATTCATGTTTCATGGAGGCCACCATGCATTAATAGTGTATATTAATGCATGCAATTACTTTACCAGGTCAAGATAAAAGAATGTATAATATTATATCTTGTTCATTATATTACTACTCTTATTATTAATTATTTACCACAAACCTATATTAAAAATTCTATATTAAACACTTGGTTTTCTGATAGAATGGCTATGGATGGGATGGGGGTTACAAGTAGAATATTGTAATTATTCCCCACAAATTTTCTTACAAAAAATTTATAGGCCATGTTTTCATGAACCAATAAAATTAAAGAAAACATTTCAATAGGGTTGAGGACACATGATCCAAGGTGGTTATAATTTATTGTTTTTAGTATTGGGTTAGACTCTTTGATTTTATTATGGATGACTATTATTCGTATTGTAAAAGATAGTTCCCTTAGTACATATTTAACAATACCTTTTTGTTACCATAGAATGTATTTAGAGACATATAGAATAGATTTTTCAAATTATAATACTATTTTTTCTTCTAAGTACACTATTTGAATGATAATATCCTAATATAATCTGTCCTTCCAAAATATTATAATAGTTAATAGCTCTAATTTGAACCTAGATATATTAAAATTGTAATCATAAACATATTTATTAAGTTATGGATACATCATATTGATGTAAAATAGATGATGTATAACTGAAGGTGACTAGGACTCATAATCATGGATACTTCTTCACATGAAGTTCTAACATGGTGTCTCGAGTAGAGGAAATAACGAGGAATAACCCACCAATAGGAACACCACAGGTTTGGGATATCATTAAATTTTCTTATCAATGAACATGTTTGTATATCTAATGACCTAAGATCATTATAAATATGTATCATTTTAAAATGTACAATGATTCATGATAAAAACAATAAAATTTTATGTATGTGAAAGTATACAAGGAGTTAGTTGTGTCACTAGTTGTCTGGAATTGATTGAATGGAAAGGGAAATACTTTAAACATATATGTAAGAAGAACATATTTTTGGATATTTGATTAGGATGGTAGTTACTTGACTAAATCCATTATGGTCATTGTTGAAGGAAATTTTATTCATTACAATCAATAAAAGATAAATAAATAATAAAAGGATGATAACACAAAGTATGAATCCTTCTTAAAAATATGGCATGTATAATGGTGATTATATTACACATTAGGTGTTTTTATTAGATATCCATAGCTTGGATATATCCATAACTATTTAGGGGATATATTGTGATTATATATACTACTCTTTGTTTTGGACTATGACTCACTACTATTAGGATATGGGCCTTGAGGATTTCATATAGTATTAATCCAAAAGATACAAAATTTGGATGAAATTGAATTTTGGATGAAGCAGACCCCATGTATAAGGGTTAATGAATATTTTAGTGTGAATGATATAAAATAAATTAATTAAATTATGAATTTTAAAAATATAATAATAAAAATTTTAATTTATTTTTTATGGTATTCACGAATTTCATAAGATAAAATTGTAGGATTTTGAGTTCATATTTTTTTAAATAGAATTTTTCATATTCATGGTTTATTAAAAAAAATACAAGAAGAACAATATGGTTTAATGTCTTCTAATTCATAACATTGAATTCAATGGACTCAAAATATTTTGGTGAAATATTAATGCAATTTATGACATAATTACGAAGTCATTCGTTTCATTTTTAGCATATTTATGAGGATTAAATTGTCTAAGGGATTAAGTGAAATTTTAAGTAATTAAAAAAACAATTAAATGTCATTTTTTATCCATAATAGGTTCTAATAACATTTTCTTGAATTGTTTCTCACTATCTGTCTCTAATTTACTTTCAAGTTCAAGATAGCGAAATAGAATAAAAAATAGTTTTGGATTGGTTAAATTTCATGAATCGATCACTCAAAATTCAAAAGATCAAAGGGACATCATGAAGAAAATATTTATTACATTATAGAATGTAGGAATTTCCTAATAATGATAAAAGTGATTTTCATATATGTGTGGATGATTTAGAGGGGGGTTCAAGGTTCCTTCGATCTATGAGAATTCAGAGATGAGTTCAGTACATAGGGATCACATTGTACCATCAAAGAACAATTTTATTTTTATCTTTAATAAAAATTATATTCACAATATATATGGATGAACCCAAACAAGGTATACCAGATCAAAATATATGATTCTAATCATGGTTGAAATTTTTTTGAAAATAATATTTATGAATGATTTATTCATTCTAATGTTTTGAGTTAATATTTAAATTAACATATTCCATGCTATTTGTTTTTATGAATAAAATATACACACTATATTCAAATTGTACATGGAATTTTTGTTAGTAGTATTTTTATACTAATTTTATCTTTTGATTCAAAAGTTATGAACTTTATAATTCTAAAAGATCAAATTTTTGAAATATATTTATGTCACCCAAATATTATGTACAAATAAGAGAATTTCTAGTGACTTAAAAGTATTTATGATGATATGTAGTGATTTTTGGTGATTCAAAAATCCAATAGAGGTAGCTACACAATTCATCTATAAATGGGGGTTGAGATATTAAGGATTATATGATGAATCATTTACTACAGAGTCAACATTAGAGAGATATGCATAGAATTATGTTGGAATTATTTTATTTGTATGTTTTTTTACTATGATCTTAGAGATTTTTATTATAATAAAATTATTATAAAAGAACTATGTTTCTTATTTTTAATTTTTTTAATAATGATCCTATGTAATTGAAGAGATTTTGGGATAGGAACCTCTGCTTTTAAATTTTTGCGATCAAATAATTTTTGGGGATAAGGACTTACTGTCAATGTATGCCCTACTAGAGAAATCCATACATCGCATGGATCCCATATGGGAGGATCACACATTGGAAGAGAAATATCCAAAATTAGAGGAAACTAAACAATCCTCCCAAACTAGTCCTAAGTCCTTCCTGATATCATCATCCATAAACAAACTAGCATATTGAGACAACTGTGTTGGGAATAAATACATTCCCTATTATTGAAATATATTACCATATAGTGATATCTACTTTGGTACTTAAGTTCCTTGACAGCCTTAGAATGGTGTGAATAAAACATAGTATGACATCACCAACAACATCCCTTAAATAACTTGTCTGATATATAAGTGTGTTTGAATGTTCTCAAGATTAACTATTTGATATTTATAAAACAAAATATAAAATAAATAAATAAATAACACATTTATGCATTATGTTTATGAGGTCACACGATATCTATTACCATTTTTGATCCTTGGTTATGTGGACTTGATCGACCTTACCCACTTTGCCCAGTTTTGGGGTATCATTGAGCATGTCATGATGATCACATAAACCATAAATAAACACATCGAATATATGATTTAGAATGGATTTCCTGATATCAAAAAGTATCATATCAAAAATTATAACAAGGATTTAATGATCTCGTATCAGAATTCCCATGGTGTCTGGTATCTCATCACATTATTCCCATTCATAGGTTATCACGTGGAATCTAGGTTCTCATAATTTCATTCCATTGGAATATAATCACTCATCCCAGTATTCATTGTCACAATAACAATAGGAATATACCTTCCAAAGAAAACATTTATCACTTGGAATTTGAGTCTACATCTTGGAATCCCCCGCTATTGAGAATCATATAGAACCATGTGCTCATCCAGGTATTCCATAGAAATATATGTCATATGGAGTTTGGGTTGTCATACCATAATTCCTTTAAATGTTTCATGTTTTAATCAATAATTTATCTAACTATTTATTCTTTTTAATTCCATTAGGCCCATATAACCCAATACCCATAATCACCCCTTTCCCTTTTAAAACCACATTCCCAAATACAAACTTCATTTACCATTTTTCAAAATCAACACATATCATCAACCCCACATAATTTAAAAATTTACTTAAAAATTTCCTGTTAAAATTAAATAAATAACTCTTTTTATCATTTTTATAAAACAATGTAATTTTATATAACATGATCTCTAACCATACATCGACTTAGGAATTATAAAACATAGGGCGTAGGACTACATTAGTAAAGAGATTTAGAAAATTCACTATCCTAACCATAATTTATCAACATAATTAACCAAACACTAATTTTCCATTATAAGGTCATAAATTATTATGAAACTACCTTTCAAAGTTTATGATTTAAAACATTGACACTCACTAATAGGTTATCAGAACAAGATACCCAATTTATGTCACCACATTATTCAAAGGATCCTAAAAAGTTTAATTACATGGTTGGTGTTAAAATTCACCTTTCATTTCTAAATTTATAATTTTAAAATAGGTTATCTAATATTTTGTGGAAAAATTTAAAACATATAGTAAAAATTATGCCAATGTGTGGTGAGGTTTTCAAGACTACATAATACAACACTTAATAAAAGTAAGAATCTGGGATGAGTATATAGAACACAAACCTTATACTTAGTGGATTATACTAATCATGTATCATCCATCATCTCGGTGTAAAATTGAAGATGATAAAAACTAGTAAAATTCCCTAAAAATAGGTCATATGATCCAAAACTAATAGAACACTACATTACAATAGAAAAGGAAATTTTTCAAGATGAGTGATAGACTCAATAAAGGGTCTCTAATGAATCTAGATGCATTTTATTCTAATAGGGAATACAGAATATCCCTAGAATATGGGTAGGGTGGGAGGGAGTTTGAACAGGGGTATGGTTGAAAAATATGAGAAACGGGGGTAAAAACATAAGGGGGTCGGAGGGGAAATATTTTTAATTTGACACATTTAAAGAGGTTTATTTTCTTCCACATGATTTCACAATCCTTGCACCAACATTTGGTACCTCTCTATGTGGGTCACTCCTTTTGGAATGGTTACTGCACATGTTTTAATATACAGTTTACAAAAAATGAAAAAAAACATTGTAATTTTCTTTAGAGATCACATGGTCTCCAAGAGCCCCACACATAGTCTAAAAAAATACACAACCTATATAAACCAATATTCACAATTAGAGAATATGGATATCACTAATTCTGAAATAAACAAGTAACCTATGTAGTTCCCCTCATAACTAAAATACCAAACCCCAAAGCTCACATTACTCAACCAATAAACTAAAAAACCTATCAGTCTTCAAATCCATGAAAAAAATAAAATTAAAATGTTACAAGTGTATAAATTTTTCTCTGGCACTCAGTTTTTAAAATGGTCCATCCATCAAGATCAAAATTCAAAATTTCCTCAAACCTTAATTATTGTACATACACCGAATCCTTAAAAATGCCACAATGTAACAATTATCTTCCCTAAGAAGCCTTGTTGGTATTGCAAACACATTACCCATCCCACATTGGATTTAAGATTTTTTTCAAGTGGTTATGTTCTGCACCTGATCTCCCAATGTGACTTCAATTGAAGCTCCCAACAAAAGACCCATGACTGCTATATCTTATGCTATTTCTAATGACCAATAGTGAATCACCAAAATTGTACTATACAGTTTTCTTAAATCCCAATACACCCTTGTGTAATCCATTTTCCAACTACTTAGAATCTGATTCTCTCTACTATTGGACTTAGCTGGTATGGCCAATTTCGAAATGTGACACCTTCTCCCATCATAATTTACATACTAAAGCCTGATCTTAGTGGTCCATCGACCTACATAATATAGTTCATAGAGAACAATACCAACACACTTGAGAGAACTAGTCAACATTGTTATTACTATAACTCTCCATCTCTAAATGCAAATTATTCAAACTCCACCATCCTTTTACAACATTACCACACCATCTATTTCTTGAAAATCCCCCTAAAATTTTATAAAACCTAGCATTCAGGTCCAACAAGAAATAAATGAGGATTCAATCAACTAACCACATCCAAATATCTTATTTTCCCACACTGTGGTATAACCTGACCATGAATCTGATTCCATGGTTAGAGCACCAACCAATAACATTATTCTTCATAGATTCTAGATTTTGAAGAATTTTCATATGTAATAGAAACTAATGTCATCATTAATGTCAAATGACTATTCCTATATAATATCAACCCTTCCAGCATGAGGGTCTCACACCCCTTAATTTCTTGACTCTCCCCACCATATTAGTGTCCTTTTTTAGTTCAGTGGGTCAAAAACATGATCTCACAACCATTATTCTATTATTGAACAAAATAGAAGAGGATATAGGGTTATGTTATTCCAGAAAAATAACATCTAATTATATGGTATATAATTTTGTTATTATATCTGAATTATTAATTCAAAATTTAATGCAGTAAGAGAGGAAGTGAAATAATATCTTAGAGAATACAATTACATTCGCTTAGAAAAAACTCCTTTAGATCTATTATTCAGGACCTAATAGTTTTTCCTTTAGAAAAAAAATGATCTAAATCTTGGATAAGTATTTTTGAGATATATTTTTATATATTTTATTCAATCAAAATGGATTAATAGGTTTGAATAAGTAAGGGGCGTGTGCCCTTTTATAATTGAGGAGTAGTGTCTTTTTTGTAATTACCCAAAACTATTAAATAATGGGAAGTCACTCTCAACCCACGTTCTAAAAAATTAATAAATATAGGATTTTTGGGAATTTATGGTTTATATAGAACTCCACATAAAATAATAAACACGTTTCAAACATGTTATTCCATTATCATCTATGATTTCTTACTTTTACCATTTTAGTTTTCACAATAGTTACTAGTTTATTAATTAATTTTACTAGGTAATCTAACGTTCTTAAGAAAAAATATAAATGATCCTTATTATAAAATTTGGACCCAATAATTAAAAATATTAAATATAATTTATCAAATAAAAATTGTATATGTGTGTAAAGTTAATTTTATAACAGGTTCATGTAACACAAAAACCCTATTTTAACCTTAACCATGTTAATTTTTTTTTAACTATTAATTATGAAAAAAATTAGGTTTAAATTATTATTTCAAATTAATTATTTTTATTCATAATATATAATAAATTTTGAAAAATTCAAATCACTGATCTCATAGAACATAATTTAAAATTAAACATGCTGACGTGATGAAAAAGCAGGATTTTAAAGAGAAATATTTCATAAGTATAAAAAAATCATATGAAAAAAACGTGAAATTTATTCAGATAATCTAAATTAGATTAATTATATTTAAATTGAAATAATTTTACTTTTAAAAAAACTTTAAAAAAATGTAATTTTATTAATTTTTAAAACAAGATTAATTTTTTTAATAAAAAACAGTAGTTTTCACTATTCATTAAAAATGATATTTTTAGAAAATTTTCAAAACATCGCGCTAGGTATATTTAAAATGTTTTATATCAAATCTCGTGTTATGATGGTAAAATAAATTTTATAAAATTGGATAAAATTTATTTCAAAATAATTTTGAAAAACTTGAAGAAATTATTTTTAGAAAAAATATATTTTATGCGCAAAAATAGACTTATTCTTATCCCATGTCTATAAAATAATTAATAGATGAATCATAAAATAATTATAGAATATATATTTAATATTTTTCATTAAAATAATTCACTAATAGTGATTAATTTATCTTATTATGATCAAAATACATTGCACTCATAAAACAGTTCTTGAGAAAAACATTTCTTTTAAATTCAAATGATTTTTATTTTCATCTATAAAAAATTGATAACTAATGAGTTAATTTTATTCATTTTTAAACCAAATAATTTTTTATATTTAATTAGTATTATTCACACCCACTATATTAACAATTAATTTATAACTCTCAAATTAAATAATATTTTTTTAATAGTATATTGAGGTTCGTTTAAACTCGGTATTTCATATAATTCAAGCTATTGAATAAATTAAATTTATTTGGGAAAATATATTTTCTTGAGATTTTTGTGAGTTAGAAAAAAAATTATAAATCAAATCAGAGAAAATTATATATAGGACAAATAAATATAAAAAAATAACTAAAATACCAAAATTTTATAATAATTTGAAGGAAATAGATGTCAAGGATCCCCCATAGAAGAATCACATAGATCAAAAGAAATGCCCAAAATAAAAGGGAACAAAAAAATCATCCCAAAGTAATCATGAGTGCTTCCTAGAACCATTCTATATACCCAAACTATAACACTGAGATAACTATCATAAAATTTAGGCCTTATCATATACTAGATACTGAAAACAAAATTGTGAATCACCATGGGTAACTATGTTCTATGGATTCTCGAGGATCATGTATGTAAAACTCAGTAGGCCACCACAAATAGTGTCTTTAAAATAAAAATTCTAAAATATATGTTCATGAAAATAATCTCAAGGTAGAAATTTTAACTTTTATAATACAATATATGTAAAATAAAAAATTGAATTCCCATGATCTTGATGACACATAAGGTCAATTGCAATTTTTGATCCTTAGGTTTGTAGCCTCGATCAACCCTATCTACTTTTGACAATGTTGGGTGTCTTTGAGAATTTATTGACAACTGTATTGATAATAAATAACCTAATAGAACTAAATTTTATCCTATATTTCTTAATATCAAAAAGTATTACATGGAAACTAAGCACTCATCCCAGCATTCCTATGGAATTTGAGATCTCATCCCTGAATTCTACAATCGTAAGTAATCACATGAAATCCAGACGCACATCGTAACATTCCCATTCAATTTGAGCACTCATCAAAAAATTTCCAATCATTGAGAATCATGTGGGATAAATAAATAATTCAAGATTTACGACTACATCATCAATCATGTGGAATCTAATCACTCATCTCATTATTCCCTATGATCGATCATTATGTGGAATCATGGTTCTCATTCCAGTATTCCAAAAAAAATGTGTTGTATGGAATATAGGTGGTCATCTAGGAATTAATACAAATTTTTAATCTTTCAATCATTAATTTATCTAAGAGGTTTTTCTTTTTAATTCCCTTAGGCCAAGTTCCACCATAATCTATATGCATATTTTTCCTTTTAAAAACTCATTTACAATTACAATTATCCTTTATAATTTTGGAAAACCAAAACATTTCAAAAAAACCCACTTCATTTCATAATTTATTTATCTCCTTCCATTTAAAAATTTCAAAAAATTACTTTTAATAATTTTTTAAATTTAGTAAATTTCATTGAAAATGAGTTCCAACTATGTATTCCCTCTAAATTTATAAAACATAAGTTTCAAGATCGCATTAGTCAAGATATTTCCAAAACTCAAAATACAACTCATATTTAATTAATATAATTAACCTAGATCTAAATTAATATCTCAATATCATAAATTTTTATGAAAATACATTTCACCTTAATTTATAGAAAACATAGACACTCAAATAAATTTATCAAGCCAAGATATTTTAATTTAACTCACTACTTTATTCAATTGAATACATATTGTTAAAATACTATATAATGGCTCAAATTCATAACCTTGTAATTTCAATGGGAATCACATTTAATTTGGTCTTATAAAATTTTAATCTAGTTCATGTAATATTACATGAAATAATTTAAAACTATTAGTTTAAATTAGTTCAATTCATGGTGATGCTTACCTGAACACATGACACATCACTTGAAAAACAAAGTGCGGCTATAAGATGATTCTTCAAACTACCTTCCTTATAATTTATTTAGTATACTCATTATGTATCAGCAAAT
Organism: Viscum album; assembly: GCA_963277665.1. Taxonomy (NCBI): domain Eukaryota; kingdom Viridiplantae; phylum Streptophyta; class Magnoliopsida; order Santalales; family Viscaceae; genus Viscum; species Viscum album. Next base: position 1,503,716,113 of record OY728128.1, read on the forward strand.
AGTTCATCCTAAAAAGGGAGAAAATAAGAAACCATTCAAATTCACTAAGAATATGTCATATTTGAAAAAACAAGTCTAAAACCGCATGATAGTGTAAAATATGAAGAATGGGAGAGTAGTAATTTACTAACCAATATCTCTCAAACACATCTATTGTAATATTATACATTAAAAAATAGGGGATATACCACCATGGGAAGAGTGGACACAATAGAGGGAGGGAGGGGTTTTAAAAACATGACGAAAAAATACGGTTAAAACATTAGATGGTCGGTGGAGAATGTTTTTTTGTAATGTGAAACAAATAAAGAGGATCATGGGTTTTCCACATAGTTTTCTAAATTGTGTGACAACCATGCTGACCTTACTATCAGGGACATACTTTTTCACATGTTTACAGCTCAGAGTATGAAAACCCATGCACAAATAGTGTGAAATTCAAATAACATTTTCTATAGAAATTTACTAGGACAACAAGTGCCCCTCACATGGCTTAAAAAATTAATGTTCCTGTAAAAACCATGTTACATGTCTGGGGGTCATGGTTAGAACTAAACATGTTCCATGGCCTATTTCCCTTGAAAATATAATTTCAAATCCCAAATCTCCTAATACTCATGTCATCACCCAAGGTTCCTCTTAGGCCTTAAACCCCTTCCAAAACATAACTTTAAAATGTTCTGAAACATTAATTTTTTATCGGAAACATATTTTAAAAAATGTCCAATCCACCAACCATAAAAATTAAAAATATCTCCAAAACTAAAGACATGTCCATACACCCAGGTTTTATAGTTAATCATCTGATTGAATTGGATCTCTAGGGTTAGATCTTTCTCATCCAAAATACTATTCCAAAATATTATAAGGATGGGACTTTCTTCTGACCATTTTTGAAATCACTTTGGTTAAGATTTTATTCTTCTAAATGTTTTTCAAAGTGGTTTCGTTTTATTCAATTTTTATTATAATTTTGATCAATGTATTGATCCTTCTATCTCTTTAGATCGAAAGAAAATAATTTCAATTATAGAAATTCTAACACCCCGTTAACTTTCAATAAGATATTCATTAACCTTTTCATGTGGTTTCCATTATATGAATGATTAATGAAAAAAATAAATTGGGAATAAACATGAAATGTTTAAGGTATGTATTTTTTGATTTTATCATCTTAAACCTATAAGTTTTATGGATCATTAAGAGATTGCATTCGCTTTAATAGGTATACATGCCATGTAATGTTCATCAAGAAGAAGACATGAACTAGAAACACATCATGATAAGTTTAAACACCATGTAAGGGGTTCATTTTGAGTAATGAAACTATTTGGTTTTTAATAAAAATGTGGTAGTATTTTTAGTGTATTTTATCTTTGTATATTACATAACTTGTAAGGGAAATACACTCCTTATAATAGTCATGAACTCAGATCTTAGGGTGTTTTAAAAAAAGTTTTATTATTTTATTCATTATGTTATTCCTTTATCATGACCTAGAGGCTCTCCCTATGCAATTTTAGATGATTACATTTTATCCAAGACTATTTGTTTAGGGATTGATCACCTTTGGGGTTGGATTTATTCTCTAAGTGTATGTAATTATGTTGTTTTTTCATTGGATTTGGGTATGGATGTTGTTTTTTCTATTTTTGTGTTAAGATTTGATACCAGATTATTTTTTCAATCAATAATTTTAGGTTTCTTGGAATTCTTTGTCTTTATAAGATCATTCTCTTAGTTTCCATACAGAGTGGTCGAACGGAGCAAGGTTTTTACCATGTTGTGGTACTTAATTCTATACAATGGGCTAATTTGATGAATTGAATGTTTTTCTTGATAACTTTATTTTTCCTATTAATTTATAGAGATAAGTGGTTTCAAATTATATCGTGGAAGGGAAATTTTTTTCAAAAGTGGATTTTCTTTGAAAATTAATTTTTTTGATTTGGAAAATGGGGTTTCAAACTCTAAAGAAGATAATATTTGACATGAAATAGTTTTATAAAATTATGATCATGGTTTTGAAATTAATTTTTAAAATTTAACATTTGGATCCTTGGGCCTATAAGGGAAGGGACATGGGTAGCCTTATTATATTTATGGAACCACTAGAAGAAATAAATTTTTGATATCAACAGGAAAAAACTTATATTGGTTTGATCCAACATTATACCTTTTTATAATTTTTAGTATGTATTATTCAGTTTCCAAAGGGATAGAGTCCAAATATGTGAGGTAATATTCCATTTTTTTTATTTATCACATGATAATTTTTATCATGAGTTTTTTTCTAACAGGTTTTTTTATGAGGCTGTATCACATAACATAGAATGATATCTTATTTCATGGATATGTATTTACCTCTTTACCTATTCATGTATATATATGATTTCGTATTTTATCACATCTACTTTTCATATTTCTAGTTTCATAATTTGAAGGGATATTATGAAAACCAAATGGAAAATGATTTACAAATGGATTTAATTGCTGAAATATATTTCAAAAACTATTTTTTAAAAGATATAATTATTTCTTTATTTTTATTTTAGCTTCTATATAAACTTTAGTAATATTCTACTGGGATTTTTATCACACCGTACTTGATCCTTTGGTTGATTTTATATGTTGTATTTTAGGAATTAGGTAAATTGGAGATAATTCTATATCATGTTGTCTTCAATTGTTGAAGTAGAAATCGGTTCAGGTTAGTTAGGAGGTGACTGTTGGTCACGTGGGGTGTTGACATACCTTTTGATTAAGACTATTTTTGACTGGATTTTTTTTCATATCGTTATCTCATTTTTTATATTTTATTGATGTTTTATGTCTTGATTTTATAATATTCAAGACTATTTAATTTTATAATATTTTTCCTATATTAAATTATGGGATAGTTCGAATGGATTATCTATTTGACCCAGGTAGGTTCATCCCAATTTGGTAACATAAGGATGGAGAGCTTGAAGTGTGTGAAAACTACCTGACATTGGTTTTGTGTCTTGGGTATACATGGGCAAGGAAAATTATATTTTGGATATTAATTGTGGAAAAGGGTCTGGTATACTAACATCCATGACTAAAATGGACTTACCAGGGGTGGCCATGGACTTGTGTCACATGTGAGACTTTGAGCTCATTTTTATTTAAATGAACTATATTAAAAGTTTTTTTAAATTGACCAATTCCTTTTTATGTAAGGTATTTCATGGTTACAATAAATTCTTAATTTTTTAGAGCTTTTATATCAATAACTAATTTTGTTCCAATGATATAGTACTTTTCTAATGAATAATTGTTTTGTGTATTTTTTGAGACTATACATCAATGAAAATATCATCCAAATATGATATGGGAATCTACAAGATAGGTTCGATAGGTGAAACCTCCAGTAGACCCTACTATGGTATAATCTGTTATTTTTATTATCTATACTATTGGTCAAGTGGGTGTCAATAACCCATAACTCATGGTAGGTCATTGCTCTAAATTTATAATACCGCATCCACCAAACATTGGTGCTGAAAAATATCAAAAGAATATGAGGAGTGGCATGAGAGGATAGATATGACCTTAAACTTCTTGAAGACTCGTGAGGAATCCATGATGATTTTATCTGAGTATATGCGTGATGGACCGACAAGGAGATGGTTGGACTTTGTTGTGCATGCTATGTTGCATAAAGATCTTATATGGGATGCCTTCAAGAAAATATTTAATTAGTAGTTTTACCCTGAGAAAAATCATGTGTCAATAAACCAGGAGTTACTAACCTAATATTGGAGAAATCATACCTTCATGGAGTATTGTACCCTTTTTTTATTTGGTTCATCTGGCATCATAGATTTTCAATATTGAGTACCTAATGGATTATAGGATTTAGTCAGGATTGAGGCATGACACTCAGTTGATGTTGATAATCATGTTTCTTCTAAATAATGAGGTGGTAGTTCAAAAGGAATCTTTGGAAGAGGCCTAAATATATGTAGATACAGTTTGTATTAAAGATACAGTTGGTTTAGTAGTTACATAGTATTTTTATTCTAGCTAGAAAAGGAAGATTAAATGTGGAAAATTTTCTTCGAGACCAGTTTTAGTTTCATCAATAGGGTAGCATTAGCTTATATGCTTAATATTTATTTATTTCTAAAAAGTGTTTTTATCCCATTTTCATATTTATTATTAAAAATAATTCTTTCCAAGTTCATAAAATTTTTTTCAAAAAATTAATATCATTTTTAAATCTATATTTTAAAATTAACTAAGAATTTGATATTAATAATTTACAGAGAAGATAATTTTTATCTAATGAATAGTAAATAATATTGATTTTTATTAAAAACTGAATTTTTGTTTTAATAATTTACAATCTCAATTTAATTTATAATATAATTTTAAATGTAATTTATTGGAATTATATATTTATTTTTCCAATTTATGTCATTTTTATCAATCTTATATTGTACTTTTCTTTTAAAACATTATATACTGAAGAGTTTCTTCCCTTTGGAAAACTACTTTTCCATCACATCTAAGGGTTTAATTTAAAATAAAATTCATAAAATTATATTAATTTTATTTAAAAATATATATATTCAATATTTTTAAGAATAATAATTAATATCATATAATATTTCCAACATAATTTTTTACCGTAATTAATAAAAAATAGTAACAGTTAATTACTACAGTTAAGTTCAAAATTGATTTACCTGGAACAAAACTAAAAAGATAAGGGATAAAATTACCTAAAACTTTTAAAAACTCATTTTATGGAAATATTTTGACCTCATAACATATAATGTTCTATAATTTCATATTTATTATCCTTTGGGAAGGTAAAATATGTTGGTACACTTTATTCTCTTCAAATATTCCATGTGTGTTCTCCCCACTAAAAGAAGGCCACCCACTCTCCTCCCCTCTACACAATTCCAAAACCCTTTGGTTCAGAAAATAACTTCAATTATATCATTTTAAATTCAATCCTAAATATTATAGGCCTTATTTTTATTAGGATAACCTCTAAAAAAGTCTGTAGGTCCAATACTATAATGGTTCTCCAAAGAAGTAGTAAAATTAATTACATTTAATTTAATATTATTTATTCCTCCACTTTAATAATGTAACACCCCAAGCTTCTATGGTACGTTTCCCTTCGAATAATGCGATAGCGTGTGTTGTACGCAACCTCGAGTTCTAACACACACCACAACTAATTAAACTAGCCATTGTGAATAGTAATACCTAATTTTTGAAATCATATATATTTTATATTTTAAAATGGACTTCATTTTTGGATTCGGAATATCAAAATTAGCCTAGGGTGAAATTTTGGTACATTTCGGATAACTTTCATATTTTGATGAATAGTGAAAATTTCTAAATTTTAATTAAAAACTACTTTTTTAATCAAAATAATTAATAGTGATAAATTATGAATTTGAGTGGTTTTAAAGTATATTTAGAATATATTTTTACCATTCAATTTAATGTTTATCATTGGACATAATTTTACAATTAAACCGAACATAAACAAGTGTCAATCTTTTGATAGTTATTATCTCTTAAAAACACGCTTTTTGTTTTGACAGCGGGAATTAATTTTAAATTAATTTCTGCCACTTATGTGTTTTGAATTTAGGAAAATGGATTACATATTTGGAATCAGGATGTTCAAATTGTGTAAATAGGTAACTTTTATTTTTACACATTTTGAATAATTACTGCGGTAAATATTTTATTTACCATGGTTAAAGGGTAAATCCGGTAAATAAGGGTTAAAAAATAATATTATAATAATACTAAATTACCCTAAAACGTGTCTTAACCCTATTGGTTGATACATGGTCGACCATGGGCATCTTTGGGTCTATTTTGGGACCCCATGGATCCACTTGTAAGTGATAATGACACATTATATTAATAAAGTTAAAATAAAAATAAAAATGGCATAAGCTTACATCTTTTAGAAGAACAATTTTTACATAGGGTTATACATGTTGGATTTTCGATTATAAATATTCATTAGAAAGCTAAAAAGATTTCCTACATAATGATATTTTATTTATAATTTTTAGACATTAAATAAGTTATTTTATTTATGACACAATGATGATGCAGTAATTAATATAATAGTGAAAAATTAAAATAATTGATATTATAAATACCCAAATAAATATAATATGAAACTTTTAATGAATTAAACTAATTTTCTAGGCTAATATGATATATTAGGATTGATTTAATGGACTTTGTTCGAAGTAATCAATCTGTTATGAGTTTCACAAAAATCAACTATTGAATAGTGTCAAAATTGACATAAAAGAGTCCTTAAAACAAATATTATATTATTAATTGATATTAAATTCCTAAAAATCTAAGGTTCGGCCACGAGACTTATATTATGATAGGTTAATCATTAATGGACCACTTGGGGGTCGCTTGGATGTATATAGTAAGTTTATTAACCATATTATTTAAAAATACAAAGAGACATTGTAAAAGTGAAACTAATTAACTTAGAGTTAATACTTAAAGATAAGGTTAATATAAGTACCCAAACCTGTCTAAATTCTATTGGTTGAGTGGTTTGCGACTTATCCCCACCTTAACCTATGAATAATAAGCATTGGAGCCATTAGAAACCGAATATGAATTTATTATAAATTAATATTTCTAACTTTTCCAAAGGTGCCCCTCACCCCTCTTATAAAAGGGCACTCCTCCTTCTCATTTCTTCACACCTTCAAAGCCTTTTGGATCGGCCAAACTCTGCCCAAATACTCTCCCAACATCCCTCAATACAACCTAGAGGCCTTAGTTTGATCATAAAGCCAACCTAAGGAGCCCTTTTGATCAAATCAAAAGGAAGAACCCGAAGAAGAGGTAATGATTTCACCACCCTTTTCTAAGTTCATTTCTTCTTCCACTTCTTCTTCCTTTGTTCTTACCATTCTGAAATAATAACTCCAGTATCTCACATATACTGTGATGTTATTATAAATATGGCACAATCATATTCAGTATTCTATCCACCCTTTGAATAACATGTCACCATACGTGCGTACGTACGGCTTACCGTCTCCACGTCGTGGTGTAATTGTTATTCAATATAATATTATTTGGATGGGTATAATAATGATGTGTAACTCATGTAAATAATAAATATAACATGTTAATGATTCTGTATATATGATATACCATCCATTTATATATTATTTTAATATCAAAAGAATGATATTGTCGCTCGTGCGTACGTAAGGACTACCGTCTCCACGAACACGATGAGATTCATTCTCCATCGTATCCATTCAAGTATAATTATCATTTGATGATTTAAAAATGATGTTTAAGGACTGTATATCATTCTGGATATGAATAAGATACAACAACGATGGCTTATGTAACAAAACATATAAAAGAAAATGAGTAAGTTAACTCCCGAAACGGCGATGATTCTAAGATATTATTAACAAATCAATGTTAAAAGATCATATATGATATCATATTAATATATATGATTCTTGTATAATTTAATAACAACTATTTCACCATTATACAGGAGGTTAACCTACCCCAACCAAGGAAAAGTACAAGGTAAGGGTTATTTCACAATCTCTTCATTATCCGAGGTTGTTTATATGTAATAATCTACTGGGATCTCTTTATCATCCACATCCATGTTTCTTAAAAATGTATTTCAAAACATTTTTACTATTTACAAGAATATGGGTTAAAGTCATTTATACCTTTTTTTGAATTTTTATAAGAGGTTTATAAAGGAATCTTTCCGTCGTTTTCAAAACAAGGTCCTTTTTAACCTTTTCGACAGAATTGAGGTAAGAATGTTTTTTTTAACTTATACGGCGGGTGCGGTTATTTTACGCCGTTATAAAATCTTCAAAGCTTTCCTTACAAGCTTATAAGAATATTTTCAAAGAAAATGTTTTATTTTATATGGATCTTAAATGATTTCAAAATAAAAGGAGATATTTCTTTAAAAAGAATTTTGATTTCATCTATGTCAACATCCTTTGATGGATTTTAAGATTATTTGAAGTTGATTTATTATGATACAAAACTTCTATATTGTATTGAAGGTTTTGTGATATGTTTGACTGTGGATGTGCTATTTTTATACCATTCATAGTTTATTGTGAAAGTATTGACATTTCGTATGCTAGTTTTAATACGAATGTTTATGTTATGTTTAAACCTTTTCATATGGGAATGCATTGGACTTAATAAGTGACGGGTGGAGCCCGCTATAGATCCTCGATGCATCGGTAGGTCTCATGAGACAAACTAGTGTCTTGGCACAAGGCCTTGACGAAATCTTATTTGTAGTCTTGGCACGAGGCCTTGGCTATGTGGTTATGATAGTCTGGCATTATGCATTCCAACATTATGAAAGTGGTTATTTATTTTTGCATGTGATTATTCGATTAGTGGAATATCCATGTGAATAAGTAAATGGCATTATTTCATTTTATTTATGCCATACCATGTTTAAAGTTCATGTTTAAAAGGCTTTTGTTTTAGTTATACATTGCCTTAAATGTTTATTCTTATTGATGAAAGTTTCCGCTATATTGTTATCCTTACTGGGCATTTGAGCTCACCCCTTTTCTATGTTTTATTTTTCCCAGGAAGTGAAGATGTAAGTTATGAATGACCTGCAGGGATATTATGAGGGAATTGTAGTGTGGACTGTGGAAACATTATGTTGTTGTAGTAGTTTTTGATTTTATGATGTAATGTAAAACTTATGATTATATCTAGTGTTTCCAAGGCTACTAAACCAATCGGTCTTTCGAGATTTTATCTTTCTTGTGATCATGCCAATGTTATGTAATAATGCACCGACTCTGGGTAGCTGGGGTCGGGGCGTTACAGTTGGTATCAAAGGAAGTTTAGTACAAACCTTGGAAGCTAGATTTAGATAAACTCTGATTAGAGCACGTAGACCTAAGATGAACTTTGAGGATTAGTATAGAAGAACTTCCTAGAATTTTGGTATTGTAGAGATTTTGTGAGTTTTCCGAGCAATACATCCCTGTCTGGATACGAGCAGGTAGAGGCGGCTCTGGCACAGATGTACCTAGGGGTAAAACCCGAAAACACCGCTTTGAGCTAGACTCGAACGGGAACTGGTGCACGACAACGGGCCTTGCTGCACTCTTGGTTACGACACTCCCGGGGGATATGATTAGGATAACTCTCACTTTCTTTACAAATCATTATGAAGGGTTTATGAGTATATACTTCCTCAAAGAAAACATATTTATGATTATGGATTATATCCATAGATAGTTTAATTTATGTTAAGTGTTTTATAAGTATGGGATTATGTATTTTGATTCATAAACTGATCTAGTTTATGCCATTGTTTAGAAATGGCGCCTAGTGGAAGAAATGGAAACCGTATCAATGCACGCACTCCATGTAGGGATTGCCCTCCTTCTCAAGATAATTATAGTGGGGCTGGTGATGCAACTGGTGCTGATCAGCTAATCACCGTACTGGGACAACTTACTCAGGTTATGAATAATAACCTTACCCGTATGGAGCACCCTGATCCGCAGCGTGGAGGATCAATGTTAGATCGATTCATGAGACAACAACCACCAACGTTCAATGGAAGTACAAATCCCTTAGTAGTTGAGTAATGGATATTTTCCCTAGAGAAAATATTTCAGGCTTTGGGGAGTAGTGAAAGGGAAAAAGTTACCATGGCAGTTTACCGCCTCACTGGAGATGCTGATCAATGGTGGTCATTGATTCAAAACATGAAGGAAGATGATGAAGTATCAAACATGGAATGGAGGGAGTTCAAAGATCTGTTTTTAGAAAAATACTTTCCTCGCGACCATCGAGCAGATATGGAAAGGCAATTTCTGAGTCTGAGACAAAAGGAGGATGAGAATGTCACAAAGTATGAGGCTAACTTTACAAGGTTAGCGAGGTATGCTGGAGATTATATTCGCAACCCAAGAAGTAAGATTGATCGTTTCTTTGATGGGTTAAAACCATTTCTTCTTCGAGCATTAGTCTCACAATCCTTTTCATCGTACGAAGACATTGTCTCATGTGCTATCAAGACCGAAAAAGAATTCTCTAAGTCTTATGACTTTAAAGAAAAGCAAGAGAAGAAGAGACCTGCTGATCAATCTGGGAATGGAAATAAGGGGAAGAAGGGAAAGGTTGAATATCCATCTTGTGGTAAGTGCGGGAAGAAACACCCCGGTGCTTGCCTGAAGGGAATGGGAGTCTGTTACAAGTGTGGTGAAAAAGGCCACCAAGCTCATGATTGCAAGGGGAAGAAGGAAGCTACCAACGTTCAGTGCTACAATTGCAGGGAGATGGGGCATTATGCAAATGCATGTCCTAAGCGTCAGAAGAACTTACCTCAGAAAAGGCCAAGGGATCAAGGCCAGGCTTATGCTATCACTACTGCTGAGGTAGAAGCTCCGAAAGACGTGGTGGCAGGTAATTTAATGGTTTCCTCAAGTTTAGCAAATGAATTATTTGATTCTGGATCATCGCATTGTTTCATATCTTCCCAGTTTGCTAAGAAAATTAGATATTTCCAATTTGATTTAATAAGGGAGTTGTCAGTTAAAACTCCTAAGGGAAGTGTCGTTACAACAAAGTTTTGTGAATCAGTCCCCATTAGAGCACATAAATTTTCTTTATCTGCTGATCTCATCGTCATACCTATGATTGAGTTTGATATAATCCTCGGTATGGACTGGCTTTCGGACTATGATGCGAAGATTTATTGTAAGAAGAAAGAGGTTACGATTCTTGATGATAATGATAAGGAACACCTTATTTTTAGAGCAGAATTGTCACCACCTAATTCTTATTTAGATCCACCCCCTGTAGCTCAACTTAATTCAATTATTGGGGAGGAAGATAATGAAGTAACTATCGGTGAGGAAAGGAATGTTCAAATAGAGGATGTACCTATTGTGAAAGAATTTGTAGATGTATTTCCGAAAGATTTACCTGGACATCCTCCAGAACGAGAAGTTGAGTTTTCCATTGATTTGATTCCTGGATCAAGGCCTATATCGAAGACCCCTTATAGAATGGCCACTGTAGAGCTAGTAGAACTAAAGAAACAACTAGAGGAATTGAGTAATAAGGGATTTATTCGCCCTAGTGTTTCTCCATGGGGAGCCCCTGTTCTTTTTGTTAAAAAGAAAGATGGATCTATGAGGTTATGTATCGACTACAGGGAGATCAATGCTATAACGATAAAGAAAAAGTATCCCCTACCTCGTATTGATGATTTATTTGACCAACTGCATGGAGCTCAATACTTTTCAAAGATTGACCTTCGATCTGGATACCATCAGTTGTGTGTAAAGAAGGAAGACATTCCGAAAACAGCATTTCGAACCAGGTACGGGCATTACGAGTTTACTGTAATTCCGTTTGGATTGACTAATGCACCCTCTGTATTCATGGATCTGATGAATAGAGTTTTCAAGGAGTATCTCGATGAATTTGTGGTGGTATTTATTGATTATATCTTGGTATACTCCAAAACCTACAAAGATCATGAAAATCACTTGCGCATTATCTTGAAGACTCTGAGGAGGCATGAATTATATGGGATGTTTAGCAAGTGTGAATTCTGGCTTCAGGAGATTTCTTTTCTTTGCCATATTGTCTCTAAAGATGGAATCTCTGTTGATCCTTCTAAGACCAAGGCAATCCAAGAATGGCCAGCACCTACGAGTATAACTGAGGTACGTAGTTTTATTGGTTTGGCAGGTTATTATCGACGTTTCGTCCAGAATTTTGCCCGATTGGCTAACCCATTAACGAAGCTCACACGTAAAGGGGTTAAATTTGTTTGGACAAAAGAGTGTGAAGAATGTTTCGAAGAACTGAAGAGAAGATTAGTCAATGCTCCTATATTGACTCTACCATCGGGGAATGATGGGTTCGTTATTTATAGTGATGCATCAAAGAAAGGACTTGGCTGTGTCCTTATGCAGAATGATAGAGTTATTGCCTATGCATCACGACAGTTGAAAATTCATGAACAAAACTATCCTACTCATGATCTTGAGTTAGTAGCTGTGATCTTTGCTTTGAAGATATGGAGGCACTACCTCTATGGTGAAAAATGTGAGATTTATACTGATCACAAGAGTTTGAAGTATATTTTCTCACAAAAAGAACTCAACATGAGGCAAAGGAGATGGCTTGAATTACTCAAGGATTATGATTGTACGATACACTACCACCCGGGGAAGGCAAACAAGGTGGCAGATGCTTTGAGTAGAAAAGACCATGGAGTTTTGAACAATATGAGAATTGAAAGGGATCCAATTTTCATGGATCTAGTGAAAATGGACATGGGAATAACCAGGGAAGGTGAAACATCAATGCTTTTTCAAATGGTTGCCAAACCATCTTTACTAGAAAGGATTAAGAGTTCTCAGACCGATGATGACGAATTCCAAAAGAAGATTAAAGCTGTGAATGATGGGAGATTGAGAGACTTTGTGTATGAAGATGGAATTTTGAAATTCGGGAAGAGACTTTGTGTTCCCAATATACCTGATCTAAAAAGGGAATTGCTGGATGATGCTCATAGTTCCAATTTCTCTATACACCCTGGGAGCACCAAAATGTATAGAGATTTGAAGGAACATTTTTGGTGGGACAACATGAAGAGGGAGATTGCTGATTTTGTGTCAAGATGTATGGTTTGTCAACAAGTGAAAGCTGGAAGGCAACAGCCTGGAGGAGTCATGCAACCGCTTCCCATACCGGAGTGGAAATGGGACAATATTACAATGGACTTTGTCATGGGGCTACCAAAGACTCCTAGAAGGAACGATGCAATATGGGTTATTGTTGATCGTCTTACCAAGTCAGCACATTTTCTTGCTATAAGAGAAGATCTACCCCTGGAACGTCTAGCAAGACTATACATTAATGAAGTTGTGAGACTTCATGGAGTACCCCTATCAATTGTTTCGGATCGTGATCCCCATTATACTTCAAGATTCTGGAAAAGTCTTCAGAAATCCCTGGATACTGAACTTCATTTGAGCACTGCTTACCACCCTCAGACAGACGGACAATCAGAACGGACTATTCAGACCTTAGAAGACATGTTGAGATCTTGCTCACTTGATTTTCAGGGTATGTGGGATCAATATTTACCTCTGGTAGAATTTTCCTATAACAATAGCTTCCATTCGAGTATTCAGATGGCACCATATGAAGCGTTATACGGAAAGAGATGTCGTACACCAACCTGTTGGGATGACGTCGGTGAAAGAAAACTTGTAGGTCTAGAACTGGTGGAGGAAACGATGGAAAAGGTAAAGGTAATCCAAAATCACATCAAAGCAGCTCAAAGTAGGAAGAAGAGCTATGCCGATAATCGAAGGAAGGATTTGGAATTTCAAGTCGGTGATCATGTTTTTCTGAAGGTATCTCCGTGGAAGGGAGTCATGCGTTTTGGTAAGAAAGGTAAATTGAGTCCCAGGTACATTGGACCTTTCTAAATTCTAGAACGAATTGGGGTTGTAGCTTACCGATTGGCAATGCCGCCAAGTCTCTCCAAAGTTCACGATGTGTTCCACGTATCTCTATTGAGGAAATACATGCCTGATCTGACGCATGTACTCACCTATGAGGAATTAGAACTGGAACCCGATCTGTCTTATTGCGAAGAGCCCGTCAGGATTCTTGATACAAGAGAACAAGTACTGAGAAACCGGACGACGCGTCTGGTAAAAGTTTTGTGGAGGAATCATAAGATGGAAGAGGCAACGTGGGAACCCGAGGAACTTATGATGAAGAACCACCCGAGTCTTTTTATGCAGTAATACCCTAGAAATTGCGAGGACGCAATTATTTGAAGGAGGGGAGAATGTAACACCCCAAGCTTCTATGGTACGTTTCCCTTCGAATAATGCGATAGCGTGTGTTGTACGCAACCTCGAGTTCTAACACACACCACAACTAATTAAACTAGCCATTGTGAATAGTAATACCTAATTTTTGAAATCATATATATTTTATATTTTAAAATGGACTTCATTTTTGGATTCGGAATATCAAAATTAGCCTAGGGTGAAATTTTGGTACATTTCGGATAACTTTCATATTTTGATGAATAGTAAAAATTTCTAAATTTTAATTAAAAACAACTTTTTTAATCAAAATAATTAATAGTGATAAATTATGAATTTGAGTGGTTTTAAAGTATATTTAGAATATATTTTTACCATTCAATTTAATGTTTATCATTGGACATAATTTTACAATTAAACCGAACATAAACAAGTGTCAATCTTTTGATAGTTATTATCTCTTAAAAACACGCTTTTTGTTTTGACAGCGGGAATTAATTTTAAATTAATTTCTGCCACTTCTGTGTTTTGAATTTAGGAAAATGGATTCCATATTTGGAATCAGGATGTTCAAATTGTGTAAATAGGTAACTTTTATTTTTACACATTTTGAATAATTACTGCGGTAAATATTTTATTTACCATGGTTAAAGGGTAAATCCGGTAAATAAGGTTTAAAAAATAATATTATAATAATACTAAATTACCCTAAAACGTGTCTTAACCCTATTGGTTGATACATGGTCGACCATGGGCATCTTTGGGTCTATTTTGGGACCCCATGGATCCACTTGTAAGGGATAATGACACATTATATTAATAAAGTTAAAATAAAAATAAAAATGGCATAAGCTTACATCTTTTAGAAGAACAATTTTTACATAGGGTTATACATGTTGGATTTTTGATTATAAATATTCATTAGAAAGCTAAAACGATTTCCTACATAAGGATATTTTATTTATAATTTTTAGACATTAAATAAGTTATTTTATTTATGACACAATGATGATGCAGTAATTAATATAATAGTGAAAAATTAAAATAATTGATATTATAAATACCCAAATAAATATAATATGAAACTTTTAATGAATTAAACTAATTTTCTAGGCTAATATGATATATTAGGATTGATTTAATGGACTTTTTTCGAAGTAATCAATCTGTTATGAGTTTCACAAAAATCAACTATTGAATAGTGTCAAAATTGACATAAAAGAGTTCTTAAAACAAATATTATATTATTAATTGATATTAAATTCCTAAAAATCTAAGGTTCGGCCAAGATACTTATATTATGATAGGTTAATCATTAATGGACCACTTAGGGGTCTCTTGGATGTATATAGTAAGTTTATTAACCATATTATATAAAAATACAAAGAGACATTGTAAAAGTGAAACTAATTAACTTAGAGTTAATACTTAAAGATAAGGTTAATATAAGTACCCAAACCTGTCTAAATTCTATTGGTTGAGTGGTTTTCGACTTATCCCCACCTTAACCTTTGAATAATAAGCTTTTGAGCCATTAGAAACCGAATATGAATTTATTATAAATTAATATTTCTAACTTTTCCAAAGGTGCCCCTCACCCCTCTTATAAAAGGGCACTCCTCCTTCTCATTTCTTCACACCTTCAAAGCCTTTTGGTTCGGCCAAACTCTGCCCAAATACTCTCCCAAAATCCCTCAATACAACCTAGAGGCCTTAGTTTGATCAGAAAGCCAACCTAAGGAGTCCTTTTGATCAAATCAAAAGGAAGAACCCGAAGAAGAGGTAATGATTTCACCACCCTTTTCTAAGTTCATTTCTTCTTCCACTTCTTCTTCCTTTGTTCTTACCATTCTGAAATAATAACTCCAGTATCTCACATATACTGTGATGTTATTATAAATATGGTACAATCATATTCAGTATTCTATCCACCCTTTGAATAACATGTCACCATACGTGCGTACGTACGGCTTACCGTCTCCACGTCGTGGTGTAATTGTTATTCAATATAATATTATTTGGATGGGTATAATAATGATGTGTAACTCATGTAAATAATAAATATAACATGTTAATGATTCTGTATATATGATATACCATCCATTTATATATTATTTTAATATCAAAAGAATGATATTGTCGCTCGTGCGTACGTACGGACTACCGTCTCCACGAACGCGATGAGATTCATTCTCCATCGTATCCATTCAAGTATAATTATCATTTTATGATTTAAAAATGATGTTTAAGGACTGTATATCATTCTGGATATGAATAAGATACAACAACCATGGCTTATGTAACAAAACATATAAAAGAAAATGAGTAAGTTAACTCCCGAAACGACGATAATTCTAAGATATTATTAACAAATCAATGTTAAAAGATCATATATGATATCATATTAATATATATGATTCTTGTATAATTTAATAACAACTATTTCACCATTATACAGGAGGTTAACCTACCCCAACCAATGAAAAGTACAAGTTAAGGGTTATTTCACAATCTCTTCATTATCCGAGGTTGTTTATATGTAATAATCTACTGGGATCTCTTTATCATCCACATCCATGTTTCTTAAAAATGTATTTCAAAACATTTTTACTATTTACAAGAATATGGGTTAAAGTCATTTATACCTTTTTTGACTTTTTATAAGAGGTTTATAAAGGAATCTTTCCGTCGTTTTCAAAACAAGGTCCTTTTTAACCTTTTCGACAGAATTGAGGTAAGAATGTTTTTTTTAACTTATACGGCGGGTGCGGTTATTTTACGCCGTTATAAAATCTTCAAAGCTTTCCTTACAAGCTTATAAGAATATTTTCAAAGAAAATGTTTTATTTTATATGGATCTTAAATGATTTCAAAAAAAAAGGAGATATTTCTTTAAAAAGAATTTTGATTTCATCTATGTCAACATCCTTTGATGGATTTTAAGATTATTTGAAGTTGCTTTATTATGATACAAAACTTCTATATTGTATTGAAGGTTTTGTGATATGTTTGACTGTGGATGTGCTATTTTTATACCATTCATAGTTTATTGTGAAAGTATTGACATTTCGTATGCTAGTTTTAATACGAATGTTTATGTTATGTTTAAATCTTTTCATATGGGAATGCATTGGACTTAATAAGTGACGGGTGGAGCCCGCTATAGCTCCTCGATGCATCGGTAGGTCTCATGAGACAAACTAGTGTCTTGGCACAAGGCCTTGATGAAATCTTATTTGTAGTCTTGGCACGAGGCCTTGGCTATGTGGTTATGATAGTCTGGCATTATGCATTCCAACATTATGAAAGTGGTTATTTATTTTTGCATGTGATTATTCGATTAGTGGAATATCCATGTGAATAAGTAAATGGCATTATTTCATTTTATTTATGCCATACCATGTTGAAAGTTCATGTTTAAAAGGCTTTTGTTTTAGTTATACATTGCCTTAAATGTTTATTCTTATTGATGAAAGTTTCCGCTATATTGTTATCCTTACTGGGCATTTGAGCTCACCCCTTTTCTATGTTTTATTTTTCCCAGGAAGTGAAGATGTAAGTTATGAATGACCTGCAGGGATATTATGAGGGAATTGTAGTGTGGACTGTGGAAACATTATGTTGTTGTAGTAGTTTTTGATTTTATGATGTAATGTAAAACTTATGAATATATCTAGTGTTTCCAAGGCTACTAAACCAATCGGTCTTTCGAGATTTGATCTTTCTTGTGATCATGCCAATGTTATGTAATAATGCACCGACTCTGGGTAGCTGGGGTCGGGGCGTTACAAATAAAATATTCATAAAATGTTATGTTTTAATAAATATAATATCTATCATTAAATAAGACTTTATAATTTTAATTTCACAACCTATACAGTGGAGGATACACTAGAGGATTCTGAAGTAGGGCGAGCTACTATTAGAGGTACAGTTCCTAACTTGTCTTCTATGGTTCTGGATTTATTATATAGATGTTGTAATCATCCTTTTATGTAATAATAGTAACATTATGTATTGTTTTTTAATTTTTCACTTATAAAATACTTTTTGGGTCTTTATATGGCATTGGTAAGGAGTTCTGAATAAGGTTTTCGATTTCCCGCATGTTGGGTGATTATAGATGAATTTGAGGTGGAGTGGGAATTTTTTAAAAAATAACATTACATATTGTTATTGATTATTGGATTGTATTGTATAGTCACTGTTAACAACATAATGGATTATTATCACCATCAAGATCTGTAATTATCAACTAAGGGGGTCAATCATGTTCTCAAGGGTGAGTGGGAAGCTAGATCGGTAAGGGTATGTCATGTCTATCCTTATACTAGAATAATATTGTGACATTTTTCAGAGATGTTTCTATAAGTATTTAAACATTTTTTTGTTGGTCAACATCCAATAGTTGTGTTTGAATATTATGAGGAATTTCATGATAATTTTTTCTATTTTACCACCCCGGCGAATGTTCATGTTTACTATAGACCTTCTCCCAAGTATGATTCCCATTTATGTTCTATCTCACCAAATAGAATCTACTGAGATGGTGGAAATTAATTTTCAACATGAGTAAATAGAGGCTATAAGATTAATTCTTCCTATCATTTCACTACGTTCTTCACTAGTCCTCATTTCTATGAAATATTATGGGAGCCTCATGCTTTTTATTTATAATAAAATGTTGAATCATGTGACCATTAAGAAAAAATATAATTTTCCAAGTATTGATGATATATTTGATTATCTTATATGGGTTTGTTGGTTTTCTATTATTAACATCTCATTAGGGTATCACCAGTTGAGAGTTGGAGAAGATGATATACCTAAGACAACATTTAGGAGTTTCTATGGGCATTTCAAGTTTATAGTTATGACTTTCGGTATCACTAATTATCATGTTTTGTTTATGGATTTCATAAATAGGATCTATCATTGGTTTTTTTACTCTTTATTTGTTTCTTTCATGCTTTATATTTGGGTGTACTCCAATTCAGACGTGGATAAAATGAACCATTTGGATATCATTCAAAAAACCTTCAAAAAACAACATCTATGTATGAAGCTTTAGAAATGTGTGTTTTGGATTTGGGAAGTAAAGTCTCTAGGCCCTATGATATTTGAGTTGGTCATCTTAGTAGATCTTAAAATGGAATTAGTAGTTGTTTCCTTGAAAAATCCTAGAAATGGGTTTATGTTCTGGAGCTTCTTGGTTTTGGCTGGAAACTATAGGTGGTTTCATAAGGACTTCTCCAAGATTGTATCATCAATGACATATTAAACCCATTAGGGTATAAATTTCTAATGGAAAGAAAATAGCAAGAGTTCACTTTTAGAGATGAAGGTGATATGACATCAGCACCATTTTTTATTATTCTATAACTAATATTAGGTTATGATTCTTTTTATGCTTTTGGTATAGGTTTTGGATGTTTCATGATATAGAGAGAACATGAGGTGGCTTATGGATCTCGCTTGTTATGCCCTCATTAGAATAACTACCCTACCCATGATCTTGAGTTGGAATCTACTATTAATTTTCTAAAAACATGGCATCACTATCTCTTTGGGGTGAGGTTTATGGAATATTCTAATCCTAATAGCCTTAAATATTTTTTTTATTTAGAGGGATCTATATTTATGATAAAGATGTTGGGTCGAGAATGTTCGTAATTTAGATTTTGATATTGTATGTACCCATAGGAAAGAAAATATGGTTGTTATTATGTTGAGTAGAGAATTACAGACAAAATTTATGAAGGAATAAGATGATTACTAGTCTCTAATGAGTTTTTTTATTGAGATGAACATTGTAGTGTAATAGGTTGGTGGAAAAGTATTCTTGGATTTGATGAAAGATGAATCATATTGTAATGAGGGAGTTAAGATTCATAAGGTGATAGACATTGAGTACCAAGACATGGGTAAAATCCTTTTTTATTGGGAGACCTTAGGTGAGTGGCCTCATTCTCTTAGTGGAAATATTCTCTTATATAGCCGGTTGGTTTTTCCATTTTCCTAGCGGAATGAAATATTGGATAGTGGACACCATTTTTAATTGTTTGTGCACCTAGGTACTAAATATATGCATCATTATTTAAGATGTTGGTATTGGTGGAAGGGAATGAGATGATTTATTATACATTTTTTATTATTTTTCCTCACTTGTGATAAAATTAATGTGGAACACCATATGCATGTAGGGTTGTTACAGGCCTTACCCATTCCATTATAGAAGATAGATGAGTTTTCCATGAATTTAATCATTATTTTTTCACAAAATCCTAGTGGGAAGGAGCTTATTTGGGTGATAATTGATTGACTCATGAAATCATCTCATTTCAAACCTATATTTAGAAAATTAAATACTAACAACTTATAGACACATTTTCCTAAGTGATTTTTACACTTCACGAGTTTCCCTTTATAGTTTCTTCTAATAAGGATCAGAGGGTCACATATAGGTTCTAGAAAAATTTATTATAGGGTATGGGTTATCATAAAAAATAAATCATAGATTCTCATCAATATATGGGTGGAAAGATAAAAAGAATTTTCTAGGTTATAAGCCATATGATCCAGGAATGTGTGCTTTATTTTGGATGATCATTGGAAAATCATCTTCATTTTATTGAGTATCGAAAATAAAAATAGTTATCATGATTCGATAAAGATGGTTCCATTCGAGTATTTTTATGGGATGACATTTAGACATTTGTTATGCTCGGTAGAGTTGGGAGAGAAATCCTTTGTTGGATTGATTGTTATTCAAGAAACAACATAGATGGTGGAGTTGATTCACATGAGATTGATCATAGAACAAATTCATCGTAATTATTATGTGTACCATCATCATCTACCACAAGGGTTTTAGTTTGGTAACATGGCTTTTATTAGAGTGTCACATCACATGGTACATCATTAGTTGGTTAAGTAGGGTAACTTGGATTTTAGATTTTGGGGCCCATTTAAGATAATTGGATGACTAGAGAGGGTGTTCTATTATTTTAACTTCTCATCTATCTTGAAATCTATCCATTACATGTGTCATGTTTCCCATTTATGTGCGGTATATATTAGGTCCTTCCCATGTGATTATATTAGAAGATGTCGATTGGGATCCTGAAACCACTTTTTCTGAGCAGCTAGTTAAGCTAACAGATCATAGAAATAAGTTATTATATAGTGAAATGATTCCCATAGTCTTGGATATATGGAAGTGTAGGAAGGATAACAATGAGATGTGGGGGTGGGATATGTTTATGAGGCATTAGCTTCCTTCTCTTTTTTTATATCTAGGATTTTGAGGGTTTTATGGGGGTATAAAGGGTTTATGGTGGGGAGATTGTAAAACCATGTTACCTTTATACAAAGTATCTGTTTACCTTTTCTTTTGGATTTTTTATGAATAATACCAAAAATTGATTTGTATGATACCTGTAATGGTTATGTTGTGGATTTTTGGAGTTTCTCAGCTAAAACATACAATTTTTTTTGTTTCATAGATGATTTTTTACTATGTGATGGTCATATATGATATGTAATTTCTGTAGGGAAGAATCTTTTATATGGATACAGGGTGTGATATTATTACCCTCTTTGTAAATGTTTCACATTATTTAAAGAAATATATCATTATTTTATTAAAATTGTGATGATTTTTTATTGTATTTAAGCTTCATGGATTATATGACATGTAAGTGGATTACATACCATGTAATGATCGTAAACTAAACTTCTAGGGTGATGTATGACTGGTTTCATATTTAACTAATTATATGATTACATTATATCAATCTAAAGGTTCTACTTAGGCAATTTTGGGTGATTACATCCCATATGGGATGCTTTATTCATTGATTGATCACCTTTTTGGTTGGTTCCTCATCTTTGTATATGTAATACTTCCTTTTTTATTTGAGTTTGGTTAATGTTCTTGTTTGGGCTAGCGTTCTGTTTGAATTTGTGATCAAATAGTGTTTTATATCAATCATTTTAGGTTTATTGAATATCCATGTCTTTTGAAGGAAATTGATTAGGTTTTCAGAAACATTGGTTAAAGTCGATTATGTTTCAATTATGTTGCGATTGGTGTTTCAATAAAATAAGTAAAATTGATGAATCAAATGTTATTATTGATGTATACCTTTGGTTTTTTAATTTATTCTACGTGATAAGTGGTTGTTAATGATTTATTTGAAAGTAAAATTTTAAAAAAATGGGGTTATCTTCTTTTAAAACGGATATTCTTGGTTTGGAAAAATGGTTTTCTAACTCTTCAGTCGATTTTTTTGAATTTGAATACATTTTATGAAATTTTGGTCATTTATTTTAAATGAGTTTGGAAAATTTCACATTTGGAACCTTGGTGGTGTGAAAAAAAGAGATATGGGTATCCTTAGTGTGTTTATGTCACCACTAGGAGGTAACCTTATGTGATATCGACTGGAATCACTCATCATTAGTTAGATTTAGTATTATTATTATTTAGGATTTTTAGTTTCTAATAAAATTTTTTAAATCAGATAGAGACAAAATATGTGAGGTGATTTTTTATTTTTTCTTATTTATCACTTTATCATTTTTATCATGTATTTTTTATTACATGTTTTTATATAAGGTTGTATTGAAAAATGTTTCATGACAGGTTTTCTCATGGATATGTGTTTACCTATTAACATCTTGATGTATCAATATGATTACCTATTTCATCACTAATTATTTTCAAATTTATGGTTTTAGAATATCAATGGATTTTATAAAAACTAATGGGAAAATGATTTACATATAGATTTAATTACTCAAATTTATTTGTAAATATATTTTATTTTAAAAGATATAATTATTGCATTCTTGATATTGAACCTTTTATAGAAATTGTGGTGGTTTCCTACTATGATTTGGATCACACAGTACTTCTTCCTTTGGGTTTTTATAGATTTTGTGTTACATGATTCAGGAAAAGGAAATTGTGTCTTATATCATTATAGATTATCTTATTACATCTCATTCCAAATTAGGTTTTTCTAGAGGTGACTATTAGTCCTATGGGGTTTTTAAATAACTTTAGGTTAAGTATTTTTGCCTTGTATTGTTCTCCTTTTTTGTGTCTTAGTTTTTTCTTTTTACTGTGGTTGTATGTATGTTTTTTATTATATTCATGACTAGTTTCTTGTTATCCTATTTTTCCTATTTTATTTTATGGTATGATTCAGGAAGACTATATATTTGAATTGTATTGGTTTGTTACGTGAACTATGATATCCTTTAAAAATATATTTCTAGAATAATATATTTTTTTAGATATCAATTTATTTTTTCACTATTTGTTGTTCTTGATCCATTTTTTCTTTAAGATATTTGGCGAAGTTTTAACTTTGAATAGTTTTCTTCCTGTTAAATTAATTTCTATTTTTATTTCTCCAATTTATCATAATCACTATATTTTTTTTAAATTTTTTCGTATATTTATAAAAATATGTCATTTTAATAAATTTTTAAAAATAGAAATTCACCCCCCATCACTCTTGAAGCATAATTTTTTGGATGTTATTTGATTTCAAAGTGGTTCGATTGTTTCTTATATTAATATTATGAAAAACCCCCAATGATACTCAGATGGGTTTGGATCTGAATATAAGTGAAACCATCAAATCCTACAACCAATTTCCCAAAAATTAGTGACTATAACCTAGGTTTTTAATATATATTTTAGGGAATTGATGAGTTTTTAATACTCAAAATGATCATAAAAGTGACTTCGGCTTTGACACATTAGACATAATAATATGTTTAGGAATATATTTGAAGCATGGCATAGAGTTGGCATAGTATTCTAGGGCATGAAGAGCCTTGGTGTGGTGATATGAGAAATATTAAATATATTTTATCACATCCTTGTAGTATATTTGGAAACATGGAATAAATCCCATTTTGGAGTCTCAAATCAAAAATCAGAGCCTGCAGTTGAGTTGAGAACATTGGTTTTTTCCTTCGGTGTGACAAAAAATTTGTTGACATTGGGAGTTCAGTCAAAGGTGAGTTGGAAGGGGTTTTAGAGGGAGTATAATTTATTTAGTAGAACTAAATCAATTAAACCCTCACCCTTTTACCATTTGGTGTGAACAACACGTAGGATATTCTATGCCCTCTCTCCATTTTTAGTAACAGATGAAACCTAGGAAAATCATAAAATAATAGGTTCCACCAAACTCTAATATTGACAGCAATCACTCCCAGATCATGGAACAGTAGCTTAAAAGCATGGATTGACAACCGAAGTAGTGAATTTTCTCCATAAGGTAGGAATATTTAATTTTTTACATCCAACCCCAATTTTTCCATCACATTAAGGTTGTAGATCCCATAGAATCCTGAAAGATACTCCTTGAGGGTTGATCTGTAGGATTCTGGGAAATTCAGGGAAATTCTTATTTCACATAAGAAATTCACCATCATAAATTTAGATCACACGATGTGTTGTGAAGGGTCAAATTTCATGGGTTATTCCTATTAAGAAAATTGAGTATCAAGGTCAACATGTCAATTCCTATTGTTACACCTCGTTTAGTGACCCATGATCATGTGTCCAAGTGACAATTCTAGGGAAGTCATGTGAGGATACATGGTCACATAGAAATTTAGAGAGAATCTAAATGGACACTGGGTGATCGAAATAGGCTCAAGAATAGACATGGACATATGGGGCATTTTTCTTGGACACATTGTGTTCCATGGGTACAAGCCATGTGTCAGACATGACTGGATGAACTATGTGAGGGAAGACATGTCCAGGGTGGCAGGGGAGGAAAGACAAGTCATGTGAAGCCTATAAACACCATACACTCCCACATGCCTAGCGAGGATATGCATCTAGATGACATGGTCAAGTGTTTTGGTGGGGTTTTATGTCATGTGGTCTCCCTTACATGTTATGTAGTTCTTTTTGGAGGATCCTCCACCTTTCGTAACTACTTCTCTATGGCTTGGATTTAGGCATACGGGTAGCCTATCCTGAGTAGTTTTTCATATTGAAAATGATGGTGGAATTCGTAGTTGAATACAAGATATGATGTTTTATGGTCAACGAATGACACTATAGTAGCAGCGATGGACCTTGGTTAGTGCTCTAGGTGGATCATTGGGTTTAAATTGCAGTCGTTTCCATTACCTAAAATCTTAGGGTATGGGTACTGTGGACTCTTTAAGATGGTAGAGTGGTGATCCCTTATCATAACAACGCATGTTTCTCTTACCTGTGGTTGGGTTTGGATATAAGCCATGATGGTTGTGATTTTCCATTGAGAAGAACATGATCAATACAGGTGATCGGTGTGGATATTCTATAGAGACAATGGGACTAGTACTCCCTTGTAGTATTGAGGTGTGAGTTTCCCTTAACTCTCATTTCAGTAGATATAGGACTCTCTTTTTATGGGGAGTGTGTCCGCTACTTAAGAAGTAGTTTTCCGGGGACATAACTCCTCTGTCATACCAAGGTGCAGGTCCCCCATATCATTCATGTTGTTTGATCAATAACCCCTCAATCATTTTTGGGTATGGAACTTCCAAACTATTTGTATAGATAAAGTGGTTACTCCCCGATCATTCCAGGGAGTGGGTCCTCTATCCATGGATTTGGGACTCCCCTATCATTCTAGGGTGTTGGTCCTCTATCCTGGGGTTAGTGCTCTCCTTTCTTGTTAGCATGTTGGTTCCCCATAATGATTATACTAGTAGATTGGTACTCCCCTATTGTACTAAAGTGTTGGTCCTCTAGCCATAGAGTGGTACTCCTCCATCATACTGGGGTGAGGGTCCTCCATTTATACACTAGTACTCCGCCATCATTGTGTAGTGATGGGGAGCGGGTCCTCCATTATAGTAGAAGATCCATCAGATGAGGTGAAAAGTTATGAAGAGATGGCCCCTCCACTTAGAGATTGTGATAATGGATTAAGAGTAAGTTCTACCACAACATAGTGTGGTGTAGGTCTCTTCATACGAGAATTTCTATCTTTTCATGGATTTATTATGAGTTAGTACTCCCTCGATAGTAGGTAATCGGCAATATGTGATTCCCTTATATCGCTCTTTAAATATGATGCTTGTGGTTCTTGTTTCATAGTATTTCTCCATTACAAGTATGCATTGGTAAGGGTAGGGCCTCTTCACATGGGTTCATATGATCTTGAACATGGCGCTAGACAGAGGTAATAGGACCTCTAGTTTTGGGCACTATATTTGAACCTATAGATTTTTTCTCAATGGATTGTGTTCTCTCATACATACCATCGGGTATTTTAGAGCAGTTCCCAATGGAGTGCCTCATGAAGATAGGTTCTGTTAGGGATGGTTGAGAATATATAGTGTGTTATCATGGTTTTTTGTTACCATGGAGCCCCAAGAAGATGGTTATTGTTGTCTATAATGTTGGAACCTCATGAGAATTAATGTGTGAGAAGATTATATCATTCTTTTGGATTCATTTTTATGTTTTCATAGATCGTTATTGAATCCCATGGGGGAATATATGAATAAGTAATGTATTGATGAGGATGTATTGAGATGGAGTTTCTCTCTCAATGAGTTTCCCTCTAGCTGGGTTGAGTGCATTGTTTCCAATCAGTTTCTCTATTTTTATTTGGGTTTTGGGACCCGTACTCAGTACTATTTTATTCACCACTGCATGGTATTTTCCCACATATTTTATTTCTTATGAAAACCTAAGTCATGTTGATGGAGTCCCCAAGGGACCCAGAGTATGTAGAGCTTAGTGGACAAGAACAACTGAGGTGTTTATTTGATATTTTATTATGATAATTTTGGATGTTTCTTTTTTCTGTGATCCCCTCCTTCAGAATGGGTTGGATGCTTTTAAAATTTTTGGTGGGTGTGTATTTTTCCCTTTATATTTTATTATTACTATGGTTGTCGGATACATGTGCGCATGAATTTCATTTGAGATTACTATTATCCCATCATTGTTTTCATTGATATTCTTTTTGTTGCATGTGTATAGGCATCATAGAATAATTCCTACCATTTAAGTGGTAATCCTACTCGGTTCTAGACTCCATCCATTGGCCTATTGGTTATGGGATTGGGGTGGAAATCTATCAAGCCATGTTGGGTTGGGTCCTGAAAGGGTGGTACTAGATTAGGTTCCACATTATTACTGTAGTGTTTTGATCTTGGTTTAGGATTTAAATCAATAATGTTAATGTGTTTAGAGTTCTTCACTCATGCTAGTGACTCCATTGTTGGTGTGTCAGACGACATATCTATGCACAATGACTCTGATGACCTACTTGTCGAATTATTACATTTAGGCACTGGTCACGGGAAAATTTTTGTACACGCATCATATAGGACTGGTTTTTTGTTTTTTATATCCTTCTTCAGTAAGCAGCCAAGATATACTCTTTGATTGTGGAGTGTCTTGATTCTATTTTTAAATTCATCAACAAAGGCTTTCATATAGGGTTTAGTTGTGGAATGATGATGAGAATCCACCTAGAGATGGGGATTTAGTTCATGACACATGTCCCAAGGTTAGACCTCTAGGTGGTATTCCATCTATGACACCACCCATTGTGTATCAGTTTTTTCTAGGAGTATAGGATGAGGATGTGCGCAGGCTGAGTTCACTGAACTACATTCAGAGGCAGTGACCTCTGAGGTATTAGGAAGATCTAGTCCCCCGAGAAGCTAATGATTTGATATATATAGTCATTTTGATTTTCTTCCTTGTATAAAAACCTCCTGATCTGTTTTTGGACCTAGCAGTGAGCCTTCTATTGATTTTTTATAGGCGATGGTGGAGTATAGTGATGCAGACTCATTAAAAGGTGGCGTTCACTTAGGTGGAGTTTGAGAAACTCTCAGGGAGTAGTTCTATCATTCTACTTTGAGAGCATTCTATAATGAGGAGCTTCTATAGCTTCTTCATGGTTTCATGGCCATGACAGAGTACATCTAATGGTTTACTGAACATTCATAGAACATTATATATATGGTTTGAGAGATATTCATCAGAGATCAAAACATCGATCAAGGCCTCTATAGAGACATTTTTTCAGTTATGGCCTCTTTGTGCCTTCCCCCTTACGCAACGGTACTAGAGTAAGATTTGTTATTTGAGAGATTACAAGTAGAAGGACTTCCAAATATGGAAGGTAGTGTTCATCTACTGGATGAGTTGTTTGTAGGAGATAGTAGACGATTGTCAATAGGATCATGGTGCGGGAGGCATAGCAATTAAAAAACTCTGGAACATGGGTTTGTAGTGAATGTTTTGTGTGGGTATCTAATCAACCACATGATAGGTGGTGTTACACTTTTTATTATTTTGGGAATATTTATTGACACTATTTTTCATTTCATAATACTGAGAGTGAGATGGTTGATGAACCACCTTAGTAGAGGAATCATTTGATGGATGGTGATTTTTAAGAATTCAGATTGGCGATGGAAAATGGAGATTAGTATGAGTTGGAAGACGGTTCTTATTGTCACCACTACCCCTAGTTGGTCCATGCCACACTTAGGAATTTAGAGGATGGGGTGAGGACAGCTGAATTCCAGAGATAATTCTAACCTACAGGCTCTGAGGATGATTAGACGTACAATCATTGTCATTTCTAATTTATTATTTAGTATTGGATGAAATTGTTGAATGGAACTCTATTCTTGCAACTTCTTGATCACAGTTTGTTCAGGGTGAAGTAGTGTATTGGTATAACCTTCTATTGGTGTTTTTCGATGTATCTTCTAATGCATAAGGAAGAGAAATTCTTCCCCCATAGATACATGTTCTTTTACATGGGTAAATACATGTCAATGATTTAGTTCCACCCAAGTTGGATACTGTCAAGGTGTGGTGGAAAGTTCCCTCTGACTTGTGTGTTAATGATGGGGTTGTGTCTTGGGAGTCCATAGATGCAAGGACTAGTAAGACAGAATAGTTTCACATAGACATCCATGTGCTGTTTGTTGGTTCCCTCACGTGTTTCGCACCAACTTTGTATAAAATAATCTTGAGGATGATGTGGTGTGGTTTTACATAGAATCAAACTGACAAGACATAGGGATTCATTACTAGCTAAAAACATATCTTGATATGTGAAGAAAAACTATGTGGTAGAGTCAGTTCCACCCAAAGTGGATTGTATTGATGTTTCATGGATTTCTCCCTTATCTTGTGTTTGGGTTAGTGGGGTGTTGTGAACCAAGTCCCTTTGGTGAGCATTATGCGGTTACTTGGATTTTTTCCACCATTCATAGCATGGAGATATGTTCCTACCTTATTTTGAAATGTAACATGGTTGATCTATACATGGGTATGGTTTAGCGTTTTTTGTTTCCCCTAGGTCGGTGCTAGTAAGTAGCATGTGAACCGGTTGGGGACCTCACTCGTGTTGGTGTCTAAGTGGGGAGCTATAATTTTATCCTTCTACGCAATCATTTTTCTAGGATAAAAATAATTATGGTGGGAGGATGTAGTCCTTGAGGATATGAATTGTATGTCTTTCGAATATTTCTATAAATATTTCCTAAGCCAGGTGCATAGTCAGCATGGGATTCCGAGGTTTAGAGAGCCTCGGTGCAGTAATATGATGAAAATTAAATATAATTTATAACACCAAGGTATTTTCGTAGGAAACATGCAATAAATCTAATGTGGAGTCTCAAACTGGAAATTTATGATGATAGTTGAGTTCCCAATGTCATGTTTTCCCAAGGCAGAACATCAAATATTTTGACACATGAAGTTTGGTTAGAGGAGAGTTGGTGGGGGGTTAAATGGGAGTTTAATTTATTTAATAGAATTATAAGATTTAAACACCCCCCACCTAGAACAAAACATAGAATAGAGGAGAATCCATCATCTCATTTATAGTGACTAATGAAACTGAGGTAGATATGGGGAGAAGAGGCATCCCCAATATTAATAATTGATGGTGTTCACTCCCATATCGTGGTGTAGTGGCTTCAGAGGGTGGATCTACACTGGATGATTCAATGTTTTACAAGAGTTATTTATATTTTATTTGTATTTCCTAATCACCTTTTTCTCATAATTTTATTATTAATGATCCCTTATACTCTTTATAGAGATCCCTTGAGGGTCGATATATAGGTTTCAGGGGAAACCATGGTGACTCAGGTGGCTCTCATGGAAATTATCACTGTAATTTCTGATCTCATGGTTTGTAGTGATAGGGAACAAATCATTTATTATTCTCATTTAGGGAATATGGGTTTTGGGTTCAACACTTAATGTACTGGGGATACACATCGTGTAGTGACCACAGGTCGTGTGGCCAAGTGACATGGCCATGGACACCATGTGAGGGGACACATCCCTATAGAACTACTTATAAAAATTAAATGCACATGGGGTTCCATACTTAGTCACATGTAACAGAAAAATCCAACGGGGATGTTTTCTAGTTCATGACACATAGTGCGTGAAACACAATTGGTCGAGATGTGTGAGGGAATACATGGTCGGGGCCGGTGAGGTAGGACACACCATGTAAAGCCTATACACTTTCTGTACACACACATGGCCTACCATTATGTTCATTCATATGACACATATAGGTGTTTTAGAAGCATAAAATGCTGTATGTATAACGACCCACACTTTACATACATTGTTAATACTACAAAATTGAATCACACTTATTACAACATATGACAAAACCACAAAGGACCGTATAGGTATAGTGTCTTTAGAAACTGGGAAACATAAACAACTGGTTCATAAATCTTCTACAGTGTCTCCCATTTATTTCATCATATCTAGGGTCCCTTTTAGCATATCTTACTTAATATCCATCTTCCTGGCCTGGGGAAAAGAAAACATAAAAGGGTGAGCTCAAATGCTCAGCAAGGGCAAATAAAGGAAATAAAAATCATATCATATCTTTTTGAAAATTAAAACCTGCAAAAGAGATCATAATATCTTAACATGGAATAAATCATAGAAGTGAAAATGAGATCCCCATAATCATAACATAAAACTTGAATCTTTGTGGCATGCACACATAATCATGGAAAATCATTTCTTGTTAGTCATGACTCATTGCCAAGAGTATCTTAGTCGACAAAGTCCCTTTCTGAACCGAGTTCACTCCTCGTTTCAGTCCTGTATCACTGAACCGAAATAACCTTCCGTTCCAGCCATGTCTATCTCATGAGATATAAAATCATTACCCAATGCATTGGAGGGAGATATAGGTCCCACCCATCTTATAATGAATCCTTTCTTATGTGTGCCACATAATCATAAAACATACATCATCGCATAACACATATAACAAAAATGGGATTCTTGAAACATCATGACATCATAAATCAATTGATATATGATAAAGGAATTAATAAACATAATTCCATCACAACATAGTCAAACCAATGTAAAAATATGGATCGAAACAGAACCCTTTATTATCTTAGATGGAAAATAATTTTGATAAAACACTTGAATTGAATTCTTGAGGAAAATATCCTTTCTTCTTCAAAAACATTTTTCCTTTCATAACATGTCATACAACTTTAAAATAAAAGAAGTTGATTAAAAATAAACTTGAAAACTTGTAAAGGAAGCTTCTTTGAAGTAATGTTTTAAAAATCCATTCATGCCGTATAAGTTAAAAAAAACATTCTTCGTACTTTTGTCGGAAAAGTCAAAAAGTACCTCGTACGAAAAACGACAAAAGATTCCTTTCATACATATTACTAAAAACTCACCGAAGGGTAAAAATGGATTTAAACAATTTTAGGTGGATGGAAATAATATTAAATATTGATGAAACATGGATGTGGATGATAAAATACACCCCATTAAATACTTACGAATAAACAATCTCGGATAAAAATGAGATTGTGATATTTCCCTTACCTTAGGTCCGATTTGCTTTGTTCGTGTCCGAAGCTCCTGTATAATGGTTTAAATAATGTTATTGACTTATTCCAGAATCATACATATTTATATGAGATCATATATGGTCATATTATTAGCTTCTTGTTAGTAATATTTCATTGTTACTTGTTACTCGGGTCTTTATAACTTTTTGTTCTTATGCGTGTTTTGTCGAATAAATTCTTATTCTTATCTTTAGGTTATAGATAATTCATTTCCAGAATGGTATTAGTGTAGTATATACCATATTCATTCATTCAATTCATTTATATAATCATTATGAAATGAAGATCATGTAGAACGAGTCGCATCACATCGTGGAGACGGTATTCCGTACATACGCACGAGTGATGATATCGTTCCTATGATCGTGGAATTGTATTGGAGTATATATATATATTATTTCAGTATCAATATTACTTAATAATAATCATATATAGTTACTGATTACACCATTATACCCATCCTTGTAAGGTGATGGTGGAAAATAGATTACACCACGGCGTGGAGACGGTATTCCGTACGTACGCACGCGCGGTGATTTCATTTTTCCGTAGGATGGATAGAAGGTGAATTAGGGTTGTTTCATATTTATAATAACATATCAGTATGTAAGTAATACTGATGTTATTACTTTATCATGAAACAACTAAAGAAGAAGAAGTTGAAGAAGAAAGAAATTGAAAAGATCGGTAATGGATATTACCTCTTCTTTGGAACGCCTTTTTGAATCCTCCACTTAAGGAACTAAGATTGGTATTTGGAGAAGACCAGGACCTCTAGGATTATTCTAGGGAAGTGGAGAAGGGAAAATGGCAGGGGTTGGCCGAGCTTGAGTGCTCAAATTGGTGTGAGGAGGAGGGGGAGGAGGTGCCCTTTTATAAGGGAGGAGAGGGGCACCTTAGGAATATCTCAAAATATTATTTTATATTAAAGTCAAAATCGGTTTATAATGGTTCCAAAGGGTCTTATTTCGAAGCTAAAGTGGGGATGGGTCGAAATAATATCAACCAATAGGATTTAGACAAGTTTAGGGTATTATTTTAACCTTATCAATTAGATTTAACTCTAAGTTAATTAATTTAACTTTTACCGTGTCTTTTTGTTTTCTTTCACTATATGGTTAATACACTTACTATAACATGCCAAATGAACCCCAAATTGTTTATTATTAATATATATATCCTTATCTAAGTCATTTGGCCGAACCTTAGATTTTTAGGAATAAAATAACAATTAATAATATAATATTTGATTTAAAAGCTATTTTGTGTCAATTTTGACACTATTTGATATATGATTTTTGTGAAAGACATAACAGAATTATATGTTCGAACCAAGTTGATTAAATCAATAATAATATATCATAGTAACCTATAAAATTAGTGGAATTCATAAAAAGTCTCAAATTACATTTATTTTGGTATTTATATTATCAATTTTGTCAATATTTCATTAATAAGATAATTACTGCATCATCTTTGTGTCATAAATAAATTAAATTATTTGATGTCTAAAAATTACAAATAAAATACCATCATGTAGGAAATCGTTTTATCTTTCTAATGAATATTTACAATCGAATTTATCTTATGTATAACCCTATATTAAAAATTATTTACTTATTAAACTTTGATTTTAACTATTTTAACCCTTCTTTAAATAAATTAATAATAAATGTCCTAATCTAATCCAAGTGGGCCTAAATGGTCATATTTTATTCCTAAGTTTGTTTTTGGTCGAATTACACTTGTCCAATAGAATTAGGACATGTGTTAGGGTAATATTAATATCATATTTACCCTTAGATACCCTATTTACTATTAACCGCGGTAAAAATAGTAAAAAGTTACTATTCACCAAAAAATTATTTTCATCTCATTGAACCACATTTTAGTCCTTGATATTAACCGTGTCTCTCGGATTTTGAAATTCCATTCACAGAAGCGGTAAAATTAAGTTTTATGCAAAATTCAGTTTTTAACCTACCACTTAGTGGTTTCACTATTCATCAAAAATTGAAAGTTTTCAGAAAAATACCAAAATTTCACCCTAGTATAATTTCGATATTCTGAGTCAAAAAATGAAGTCCATTTTGAAAAATAAAATTTATAAAATTTCAAAAAGTGGTTATTACTATTCATAACGGCTAGTTTTAATAGCATATTGTTGTTTAGTGAAACTCGGTATTGCGTACGACGCAAGCTGTCGAGGAAGGTCGCGATTGCGTGTAAAGCAAGCCAAGCAAGTGTTGTGTAGACAAAGATTCCTTTGATGATTTATATAACATAAAAGTCTCGGGTGTTACAGTATGGACCCCCTTATATGTCGAGTTGTAATTTTTGGAGGATCTTTATCCATTAATAACTCCATATCTACAGCTCAGATTGAGGCTTTCAAGTAGCCTATCCTGAGCAGTTTTCCACATCGATCAAATTGGTGGAATCATTAGTGTCCTATGAGAGATGATGTGTTGTGATCCAAGAATGAAATCTTAATATTGATGTAAGACCTTGTTCCTCGATCACGGTGGATCATTGGGTTGACATTAGGTTCTATACCCATCCCTAACATCTCTTTTTATGGGTCCCCTAGTCTATTAAGGCTAGTAGAGAAGTGATCCCCTGTCCTAATAGGGTTCAGGTCCCCTACATGTGGTTTTGTTATGATGTAAGATGTTATGAGTGTGATGTATCTTTGAGAGGGACTTGACCGATGCCGGAGATCAGGGTGGATGTTCTAAAGAGGAGTTTTGAATAGTACTCTCATGTTCTGTCTATGTGTGGGTTTCCCTTAATTCTTGGATCAGTAGAGATGGGAATCCCATTTTTCTAAGGAGTGGATCCTCTAATTTAAGAGTAGACCTTCTAGGGTTGGAACTCCCCTATTGGACTAGGTGATAGGTCCCTCGTATAATTCATGTTTTTGGAGCCAAATATCACCTATCATAACAATGTGCAGGCCCTCCATACACTTGGATAGATAGATTCAGTACTCCCATGTCATACCCGGCTGTGGGTACACTATACTAATGGTAAAAAATCCCCTATATTTCTTGGTTTTGGTTCCTACATACAAAAAGTTTAGGAAAAGTGGTATTCCACTATCATACAAGGGTGTGGGTTCTCTAGCCAGGGGTCGGTACTCCAATTTCGTGTTAAGGTACGGGTCCCCCATAGTTATCATATTTGTAGAGCGGTACTCCCATACCATGTCAGGGTGTGGGTATTCTATCCATGGAGTGGTACTCCCCTTCCATATTATGTTGTGGTTAATATTTTTAACGAGTATAACTCATTGGTCTATGAGTATCTATGGAGATAAGGTCATCAATTTGAATAGGATCTCCATTAGCTTTGGGGAACAGTTACAAGGAGCATGCCCTAATACATAAAGAGTGTGATTCCAGGTTATAAGTTAGTCCTAACTTAGTGTGGGGAGGTGAAACTTTCTCCCTATGGGTATGTCAGTGGTTTCACGGGTTAGTTAGAAGCTAGTAATCCATTAGTAGCAGGGCAGTAACGAGGTGTGGGTACCTTATATCACAATTTATTGAGGATGCACATGGTGAATGTTCTTTAGAAGTGATCCTTCAACTTTATGAAGTTGTGAGGGAATTTCGGTCTGTAAAGACACAAAGCTTGACGTACATGGATATTACATTATTTTTTTGGAATACTTAATACATAACAATAACCAACACTCAAGGATCGTAATAGTTTAGTGTCTTTGGAAACTCGGAACATAATCTTCTAATTGTGGTGAAAGATCTTCAACATCTGTCATAAAGATCTTCCCCTTGTTTTCTTACCTAAAACCTTTCTTTAAATTCTGGGGAAAAGAAAACATAAAAAGGGTGAGCTCAAATTCTCAATATGGGTAATTATGGATAAAATAAAACAAATCATATACATTTGAACTTAAAAACATGAACATAATTTTTAAACATCAAAATCTTGAGCAATGACGTAAAAAATTGAAGTACGTAAGGCATAGATCATAAAGAAACATCCATCATGATAAAATAGCATGGGAATAAAACATGTAATTGTGGAAAACCATTAAGAACATGATATGATTTTTATAGTATCCAAGGCATTGTTCCCAAGACTATCTTAGTGGACAATGTCCCTTTCTGAATCGAGTTCACTCCTCATTTCAGTCCTGTAACACTGAACTGGATTAACTTACCATTCCAACTATGTTCATCACATGATATATAAATATTTACCCAAAGAAATGGAGGGAGATATAGGTCCCACCCATCTCATAATTAAATCATTCTTTTGTTTTCCACAAAATAAAAATACATCATTCATAATAACCCAACAAATAAAATGGGTTTCCTAAAAATCATCCCATCATAACATAGTCCATATAAAAGATATGGATATCATTTCATCATAAGAAAAATCTAGCCACATAAATAATAGATACATTATACTTGAAACATACACATACTTAATAATTTCATCATAGATGGAAAATAGTTATGATAAAACACTTGAAAAGAATTCTTGTG
The DNA here is from genome assembly GCA_963277665.1 of Viscum album. NCBI lineage: Eukaryota > Viridiplantae > Streptophyta > Magnoliopsida > Santalales > Viscaceae > Viscum > Viscum album. The sequence goes on from OY728128.1 coordinate 1,503,752,462, forward strand.
AAAAATATCCTTTCTTCTTCAAAGTCATTTTATTTTCTCAAAACGACATGAAATTTTAAAATAAAAGGATTTTGTTGAAAATAATCATGAAAACATGTAGAAGAAACTTCAGAAAAAGTAGGCGTTATGAAACCGTAAAAATCCATTCATGTCGTATAATTTAAAAAAACATTATTCTCGTACTTTTTCCAAAAAAGTCAAAAAGTAACATGTATGGTGAAAAAAAGAAATATTCCTTACACACCATGTAGTAAAAGTCAAAAATGTTTACAAAGTACATTAAACATATATGAAAGCATTTTTATAAAACAGGGACATCGATGATAAATATAATCCTAGTAATACATACGAATAAACAATCTCATATAAAAGAGAGATTGGAAAAGTTATCCCTTACCTTATGTCCAATTTCTTTCGTACGTGTCTTATACTCCTGTATAGTGGGTTTAAACATATTTTTAAATTGTAACGGAACTATACTAATATTTATTATATCATATATTATTCGCATACGACTTTATATTATCTGTTCATTTGTCAATTCCATGTTAAAGAAGTGTTTTGGGTAGAATCGTATCATTTATCATCCGTGTTTTGACTTGTAATTATTAATATGATTACTTAGATCATGATTACTTAATTACATAATATAAAACATGATTTATATATAATATATATTCTGAATATACATATATATAATAGATTGATAAATGTAAATAAATACACCGTTCATGGAGACGGTAGGCCGTACGTACGAATGAACGTTGTTTTTCGTTTCCTTATTGAATTGAATGGAATTAAGTAGATTCCAAACATATATATATAAATAAATATATTATCATTATTATTTCATATATTTCATGATTACTTATTACATATACTTTATAATCATTCTTTAATTGTTAACATGGAAAATGAATCTCATCGCGTCATGGAGACGGTAATCCGTACGTACGCACGAGCGATGATATATTTCCCATATTTATTGAAATGAATTGGAGTGGATGATATAATATATTAGAATAAGTATGATGTTATAATAATTAGATACACTTATTCTTTACACCATTATACACATCCAAGTAAGGTGGTGGTGGAAAAACTAATTACACCATGGCGTGGAGACGGTATTCCGAATGTACGCACGTGTGGTGATTTCGTTATCCGTAGGATGGATAGAAGGTGAAATAGGGTTTTTTAATATTTATAATAACATAAAATTATATAATTAATACTAATGATATTACTTTATTATGAAACAACTAAAGGAGAGAAAGTATAATAAGAAAGAAACTCGAAAGAGTCGGTAGAAGAGATTACCTCTTCCTCGACGCACCTTCTTTAAACTTCTTCGTAGGGCACTAGAGTTGGGCTTTTGAGAAGAACAGAACATCTATGATATAAATATAGAGTTTTAGAAGAGGAATTGGCAGGGTTTGGAAGAGCTTAAAGGCTTAAAAGGGTGTTAAGAGAAGAGGGAAGGGGCTCTCTTCTTATAAGAGAGGAGAGGGGCACCTTTGGAAAAAGTTAAAATATTATTTTATAATAAAGTCATATTAGGTTTATAATAGCTATAAATTGATTTATTTAGAAGATAAAGTGGGTATGGGTCGAAATAATCTCAACCAATAGGTTTTAGACAACTTTTGGTTACTATTTTAACCTTATCATTTAGATTTAACTCTTAGTTAAATAATTTAACTCATACCGTGTCTTCTTGTTTTCTTTCACTATATGGTTAATAAACATACTATAACAAGACAAAATAACCCCAAGTGGTTCATTATTAATATATATAACCTTATCTAAGTCATTTTTTCTAGCCTTAGATTTTTAGAAATATAATAACAATTAATAATATAATATTTGTTTTAACAACTATTTTATGTCAATTTTGACTCTATTTGGTCATTGATTTTTATGAAAATCATAACAGCATGATTAGTTCTAAAAAAGTTAATTAAATCAATACTAACATGTCATATTAACCTAAATAATTAGTTTTATTCATAAAAAGTCTCAGATTTCTTTTATTTGGAAATTTATAACATCAATTATGTTAATATTTCATTAAAAAGGTAATTACTGCATCATCATTGTGTCATAAATAAATTAATTTATTTAATGTCTAAAATTTATAAATAAAAAACCATTATGTAGAAAATCCTTTTATCTTTCTAATTAATATTTATAGTCGAATTTATTTTATGTATAACCCTGTATTAAAAAAATTTAATTATTAAACATTGAATTTATCTATTTTAACTCTTCTTTAAATAAAATTATAATAAGTGTCATAATATAATACAAATGGTCCTAAAGGGTAATATTTTATTCCTAAGATTTTGTTTTGTTCTAATTACACTTATCTAATTGAATTTGGACTTTTGTTAGGGTAATAATAATATCATATTTACCCTTAATTACCCTATTTACTTTTAACCGTGGTAAATATAAGTAAAAAGTTACTATTCCAAAATATTTATTTTTATCTTATTGAACCACATTTTACTCTTTGATATTAACCATGTCTCTCAGATTTTTGAAATTCCACTCACAGAAGCGGTAAAATTAAGTTTTATGTAAATTTTCAAATTCTCTTAGAAGGTGGGTAAAAGACGGTGAAAAGTTCAATAGACTTTATATATATATAATTATTATAAAATGACTCCAATTAATTATGTTGAACATATATAGGTATTATGTATCAATTTTGACCTAAAATAAATTTAAATAAAATAAATAATTACTTAAATAAAAAGTCGGTTTTTAAGTAGTAACCATGTGTTTTCACTATTCATCAAAATTGAATGTTTTCAAAAAACTACCAAAAATTCACCCTAGGATAATTTCAATATTCCAAATCCAATAATGAAGTCCATTTTGAAAGATAAAATTTATAAAATTTCAAAAATTGTTTATTACTATTCATAACGGCTTGTTCATAATAATATTATAATAATATCTCGTTTAGTGAAACTTGGAATTACGTACTACACACGCTATCGAAGAAAGTCTTGATTGCTTGTAAGGAAAGCCAAGTCAGGGCAGCGTGTAGGTGAAAGCTTCTTTTGATGTTGCGTATAACATAATCAAAACATATTTCATTTATACATTAAACAAAATCAATACTTAATGTTGTGTAGAATAATTTCCACAAAACGAACTTGAATTTGTGTGTAACACGAGCCAAGAATAGTGTTGAGTATACTGCATGCTAATACGGTGTTTCGTATAGTACAAGCTAATTTTGGTGTAGCGTACAACACAAGACATCAATGAAATTAAAAAGAATAATTCTCATAAAATCTCGGGTTGTTACATGGTCTACTTGGTTTCTTATGAGCATGACAAAGGCACAAGACAACCAAAATAGGACCTCTGTGCATGGAACTAGAGTTAGACCTAGAGATTTGTCCATGATAGAGTGTATTCTCTCAGATGTACCATTAAGGATGGTAGTGTGGTTCCCAATGGATTGTATCTATCATAACAGTACTATTAGGGACGGATGAGTTCATGTGGTGTGTTCTACTGGGTGTGTGTTACCTTCCGACCTTGAGTATAATCACGTTGCTGGCTATGAGGTCGGAACCTCAAGAGACATGGAGTTTGAGATGAGTGTATCTTGTTTCTTTCTGGAGGTCCTTGCAGGATTATCACACATATCAGTTGACACCCCATGTAATTTGATATTACAAATTCATGTATATCCAATGATGCATTGAGATAGACTTTCTCTGTATATGGTGATCCCTCTGGATGGGTCGAGTAGACTATTTAATTTCAGTTTCTCCCTTTTCTTTTGGGTATTTGGGGTTCCAAATGAGTATTTGTTTACTCACCCCAGAATTTGAATTTTCTATGCATGTTGTTTCTTGTGTATACCATCAGCCTAAGGATGAATTCCTTAGAGGACTCAAAGCAGCTTCATCTTAATAAACTAAAACAACTGAGGATTTTAACTGAGTGTGTCTTAGGAGCTTTCTGGAAGTAGCTATTGAATGTAACCCCCTCTTTCTTAGAATGTTGAATTCTTTTATAGTTTTTTTGGGTATTTATTTTTACCTTTTTATGATTTCAGTACTATGTTTATGGGATAGATGTATGCATGCATTTCTTTTCTATTTACTATACTATTTTCATTGTTTTTATAGAGATTATGGTGGGGTAGTGCATATAGGTACTATAGGCTAATTTCTCCCATTTTTATGATAAGACTATTCTTTGCTAGATTCCATCCCATGGATAATTGGAGGTAGCCTTGGGGTGGTCATGTATTGATCCCCATTAGGTCGGTTCATGATAAATAAATCTTGAATATTTAAACAATTGTAGTTAAAAGGAAATTATTTTAATATTTTGATAAAAAATAGGTTTATTATGTTAAAATGATAAAATGTTCATGTATTCAAATTTCATATTTTTAATGATTGAGTATTTTAATTTATGATGGAGTGATTTTCCATTAAACATATTTTTTTCAAAAATAATTTGATTTTGAATTTATTGTACGAATTTATTCATATTTTCCGTTTTATATTAGAAATAATATGTATAATTTATTGATACTTTTGCGGTGTTTATTTTAATCTATATATTATTTTTCACTGAATAATTAATTCTGGGGATTTTTTAAGGACCCACAAAAAGGGGTTCTAGGCATTCGTAAAAGGGGAAAAGTGACTGCTTGTGGGGTCCAACTTCCATTGGAATAGTTATATGACAAAAATGGAAAATAAATTACATAAGGCATAATAAAAATGATGATAATAAATGAAGGAATGATGAGACCATTTGGGTTAATATACCATGCTTGGAAATTAGAAAATAGAAGAACTAACTTTAAGTGGAAATGAAGCTAATGTTCATTGATAATTAGTTTTCCCAATGTATCCACGATTACATAATGGAATATACAATAAGATAATCACAGCCTTCTAAATTTTGTTTACAAACTAATCATGTATGATCAAACATACCATGAACTAATGAACTTTTCATAATAAATTAAAATTGGATCTCATTTGAAGAGATATTTTTGAATATCCATGAATAATTAAATATGGTAAAAATCAATTCAATTTCTAGGGATTTTGGATGATTTAGACAAATGAATCAAGGAAGAGAGGGATGATTATGCTGGACGGAGGAAAACTCAAAACAAATCTCGTGAACTAATTTATGTTTTACGATGAATAAATTTGATAGATCATATGAAATTAATCAATGAAAACCAAATATATAGGTCTGTGGTTGGATGAATAAGACATGAAATATGATGTTGATTCCAAGATAAGTCAGTGAATTCTACTGACCTATCATTGATTAAATATGTTGATTATTTGATCGCATCTTGCCAAAAAAAATGATATGACACTGGAAGGGGAATTAAGAATTTGGTTTTGTGTTTCCAAGATATTTTTTTATCATATTTGAATAATTGAAGAAAAGATATTTATGGAAAATATTTGGATTTCTAGAGAATATTATAAACTTTTTCATTCCAAAAGTGCTCAAAAAAACTAGAAAGGCATGGCCGATTGATTTTTTTAGGAAAAGTTTATTAGTGATGTTGTGGAACAATGTTTCCTTGCGTGTTGTGGATTTGGAATTGAATTTTCATACAAAAAAATTGTTTTGTGAATATTCTAAATTATTTATGTTGATTATCTCTACACATGTTGGGAGAATATTTATTCTTTAATGTAAAATCATAACTAAGGGGTTGCTTTAATGCAGGTATATGAATATTGTAGTGTGATAACTCTACTATGTTGGATATATTTTAACTTTTTATAATATGAGTGATGATCATGTTTACTTTAACCATAGAGATTAATCTTTAAAAATTATTGGGATCGAAAAAAATCCTTATTTGAAGAAGGTGAATAATGTAGATTTGATTGTGAATTTATATCAACAGGATTGTATGATTGATTGGATTTATTGATGATCACCATGGAAGGGTAGTTTTTCTCCACCGAAGAAATATAACTGAGGATACATTTCACTGGGTTTTGAAAGCATTCTTAATATGGTAACAAATATATATCAATGAAATAAATATAATTTGAATGATTTTTTGATCTAAATTCTAAAATAAATATGTTGAAGTAAATGATTTTGAACTAAAGCCCAAAAAATTGTAATAAAATTATAAAATATATTAGAGATAGCTAAATATACTCGATTCCTCTATAGAATAACTAATCCCATATGAGTGTAGTGGAACTTAGTGAGAGAGATCTATTAGGATCACTACAAACGGGATTCTGAATTGTGAAGGCACACCACATGGAAGATAATTTCTGATAACGCTAGCTTTGAAGGATATTATTTTAGAATGAAATATTATTAAAGATAAATTTTATTCACTAAGAATTTAAATTTAAAATAACGATGATCACTTGGGAGTATTCCATGTGGATGTCACTACCTATTTGTTTGGATGTTTCTGTGTTTGTTTCTAGAATAAAATGAGGGTTTAATCTCTTCTTTCACTATTCCTATATATATGATCATATTCCAAATATCCATAACTAATTACTATTCTCATTTTTTCCTTACATATAATTATATAATTATAATTATAACTATAAATATTATGTTTTTTTCATTCTTATTACCTTTTGGTTTCTTCTCAAACCATTTATATTAGAGGGATACTTTTAAATTCTAGATTATGTAAGTGAAACCTGATGATTCCTTGATATTTGAACATTTTATTTATCATAATTATTCATCCTCACTCTAAGTAGATACTGATAGTGTAGTGGATATTTGTCATCAAATATTTTATAAAGATGTTTTTAATAACATTTAATAAATTTACATTTTCTCATTTCCCATCTATTTTACTAACTTTTTAAAATTGTATGATTGTTGAACACCATAAGATCACTTTATCCAAGAGAAATTCTTGTTTAGGGTGATTTCATTGAGTAGTTATTTCAATTTTTGGATAACTCTAATGGAATGAGAGTCATTCTATTCATTAGAGTTTTATTTTTTCGTGTGAGAGTTGTGTGTGTTGAGGAATCAACTAAAAAATGGTTTAATATTAGTGTTGAGGATCTTTTTTCTTATTATATCTATGATAGGTTGTTGAGAATGGATCAACCTTGATTAATACTTATTATTTTGTTAATCTCTATTTCTATCCTATGGATTCTATTTACATTGTTTCACCCCATCTCATTTAATATAGGATTATAAATTACAGTTTTAAACCCTGTTTTCATGTCTATTTTTACTATTTAAAAATTTTCAAAAACACAAAAAGATATTTGTAGAATTACTTGGATATTTGACCCTATTTATTTTAGATTAAACCCTTGGGTACAAAATTTGATTTATATTATGAGATTTTAAATGTACCTCTAACTAATATGATTATATGGGTACACTTGATTTTGGAACAATTTCTATGTTGAAAAAAATTTCTTAGCAATTATTTGATTTTATTTATTTATTACCCATATTAATCGAAACGGACTCATACATTCTTCAAAATTTTATACTATTAGAAAAATATTAGGTTCAAAAATATTCCAAAGAACATGAATATTTGGTGAACAAAAAATATGTAAAAATGCTTAAGGTGTGTAATATGAAGAACCTATAGGTTATTGAGTGATTGATGGACTTCCTTTGAGATTCCTATATAGCCTAATTGAACCCTAAGAAAACGGAAGATCTTCATAACTATTTTGCGAGATGAATCTAAAGAGAAAAGTAAATAATATATGTGTGTTCCAATATTTGAACATAAAGTACCCACTGATGATAATCCAAAACTAAAAATTCAACTTTCCTAGTATCATTTTGATGGCTACCAATAAGAAGGACAAATTGAAAATGGGAATGTTATATCTATATTTGAAGATCAATTGATGTTGAAATTTATTTGAAATTTATTTTCGTATACCAATTTTCCCAAATATTTTCTTAAAATATGGATATTTTTTACTATCTCAAGAAAACCTCTCTTATCCTTTAGAATACACCACTAATAAAGTAGTTTACTTTTAAAAGTGGTCAAAGGGTGAATATTCCTTACACCAGCCCAGGGAATACATCCATGAGCTCTAATTAAACATAATGAACATAAATAAAACATATTCATGGATATTGTTACTTAATGGAAACATTTTTTTTATTGCATCATGATGTTATAGAAAATTATAATTTTGTTGTTCCTCCCTTTATAGATATTGAAGAACCAAGTCAACCTTTTAATCTTCTAGAATGTCTTGATAGAGCTAAACTATCACCTATAGTGGAAATTTTTGAACTCCTTGTTTCTATTGAAAATAAAAAACTGGGAACTACTGAAGTGATAGAGGAGGTGTCAAATCTATTCACTGGTGTTAAAGATGATATTAGAATATATATATTGACAAATATTGAATATCAAATTTTCAATTAAGTAGAAGATAAGCCACTTCAAAAATCTATATTTTCCCAACTATTTTACTCTATGCATAAAAGTAAAAATGGTAAGTGTACATATTTCTTTTTAACCTCTTCAGTACTCCCTAAAAGCTAAAATTTTGAGTAGGTGGGCATCATGGAAGGGGTACTCCACAGTTTGAATTTTTTTGAATTAGGAATGAAGCATGTATGGTGGTTATTAAGGAAGAACCTACTCCCTCATTCAGATGGAGGATATCCCAATGAATGTTGAGTTTTGTAAATTATATATAGAGGGCCCAATGAGGGGTTACCCATAGTTTCAAATGTTTTTAATTCATTTTTCATTTTTAAAAATTAATTGATATTTAAAAAAAATTAAAGATATGGTTGATTCTGCGTGGAAGGAAATCTACAGCCTGATGTTTCAACTATTATTTAGAACATAGAGGTGTAGGATTAAAATAGTATATATATATTCTCAATTATAATAGGGGTGAATTTTTTGATTGAAAACATTCATTTTTAACCTTATAGAAAAAACTATGTTTAACAAAGTTAAAAAATGTAAATTCACAAAACCTATTTTGTTCATAATTAAAGAACAAACATGCTTAGGGTCCGGAAATATTGATCCAAAAAAGTAACTTAAGAAAAGTCTTCTTAGAGAATGATTCTACATTAAAGCATATAGATTATTATATATTAGAGTATAGAAGTATAAAAAAAGTATAGTAAAAATAATACTTTCTATCTTTAATAAAATTATAGCAAAAATAACACATGTAACAACAAAAAAGTAAAAACATATGAAATATTTTAACCCCAAGAGTTCGGTATCCAAGAACCTTGGATAAAGGTCCCTTAAATTATTCATTAAATAATGTCGATCTTAATCACCCCAGGGTAATCACTCAATAAGAATATCATATTCTATATATATATTCCCTGAAGCCATCAAATGTTAAGATTATCGAAACTTATGTCTTCTTAACCACGAAATCCTTAGATTTCACTCAGCAGTAATTAGAATCGCACGAAGAAAATTGAAAAAGATGTTCATAGTTGGACAAGGTGTTAATAAAATGCATAAGGCATGAGATTATTTCTCTCTCTTTGAATCACTTCACATCATGCAATCCCTAGGATCATCAGTCTATTGATTGATCTCAACCTGATTCAAATGAGATATTATTTATAGGAAAAACATCAATGGTTGGCTCCCTCCTCCAATGGTTATATTTTTTCCAAAAAAATCTTAGAGGGACCAGTTCAAGTGTCACTCAACCAATAGTTACTTAGAAACCAAGTGTACGACATCTTCTTATAATAAAAATATGTGTAAGTAAAATAAAGTTGATTAAATAAATATAAATATCCAAAATCTAGGGAAAAATATAATATATATCCTAAACATATAAACAATTGGATTCTAAAACATGTGTATTTTTATTGTGTTTTTCAAATAATTTTGATCCTGAATTCTAATGAAATTATTGTATGAATTACGAGGAATTCGGAGTCTGAATTCTAAGGAATTATGAGTCTGAATTCTGAGGTACTTGTAGTCTCAATTCTAAGGAATTTGGAATCTTAATTCTGGGGAATTTGGAATCAGAATTCGAAGGTATTATGAGTCTGAATTCTGAAGAATTTGGAGACTTAATTTCAGAGAATTCAGATTCTGAATTTCATAGAATTAGGAGTCATACATTTAGGTAATTCAGAGTCTGAATTTTAGGGAATTGGATTATGGATTCTGAAGAATTTGGAGTATAAAAAATATAAGACTCGATATTAAAGGAACAATAATATTCCGAGATTTTAGATAAGGATCTAAATATTTTACTTAGTAAAAAAATGAACTTGGTTTTCAGATTCCAAAAAAATAAGAAAACATGGTACATATACAACTTTCATTAGAGAAAGAAAATTTTCCTTAAGAAAATAATCCTTAGAGAAAGATAATTTTCCTTAAGAAAACGTTATTGTGATTTTCAAAACATAGAGGAAGAGAAAAGTCATAAGTAAACCTTATACACTCAATCAATATTGTGTTGTTGATAGTCTATATAAATGACCTAATGAGAGGTTACCCACAGATTCAATGGGGGGTTACCCAATGAGGGGTTAACCCCAGATTCAAAACATATACGAATTCAATTAGGAATAAAGCATGTCTGGTGGTTATTAAAGAAGAAGCTACTCCCTCCTTTAGATGTGGGCTGACCAAATAAATATTGAGTCTCAAATAGTCTATATATAGGACCCAATGAGAGCATACCCACAAATTCAACTATTTTTAATTCAATTTAATTTTTTTTAAATTAATTTATGTTTTCTGTTTTTTTTTTCAAAAAATTGAACATGTGGTAGATTATTCATAGAAGGAAGCCCACCACATGATGTTTCAACTATTTTTTTGAACATAGAGGGAGTTTAAAACAATAATGAATTAGATTAAACTCCTTAAATCAAACATTACTTGATAATTACATTGAGATTAATCTGATGTGTTATAATGTTGATTTTGGTAACATCTTATAGGGACTTGAATGTAGTAGCATGAGATCTTTCACATAGAAAACAAGGGTACATACATTTTAATGATCTAAAATTCACAAATCCTCTACATATAGAGTATTCTTAGATCAATACACATAAATGAAAAAAAAACATTTGTGAGGTTTTGTGCTATTTGTTGTATCTATTGTTATTCTTGGGGGTCAAAACTACTACCATGATCTCACTCTGTAATGAAAATTGTGTTTCTTATTTCTTTTTATTATTAAATTTTGAAAATAATCTCTGAGCCCTTTTGATTTAATAAAAAATTTCTATAAAATATATTTCAATAATAAATATATAATTTGTGGTTAGTAAAACATTTTTTGCATTCAATGGAATTATATTTTTTGTGGTTAATTGATTTATAACCTTAATGAAAACTTGTAAAAGACAAATCATTACACTGTATTTCCAAATCTATTTTGAACCAAATTATTTTAAAATGTTTCCTCAACTTTAGGATTCAACATTAGAGAAATTATTGATTTTTATAGATAGTGTAAAGGGTCTTAAATTTTGTTATACAACACTTAAATAGTATATGTATCATACCCCACCCCCCTTAAAACACAGATAATGAAAAAAAAATCAAGATCGGTAAATAAAAAACTCTAAATATATTCTTTGTTATTTTTATGTATTTTTGTGTGCTTTATTATTAGAAAAATTAAACGTCATTATTCTACTGCCTAAGGAAAAATTACATGCTTGTTTTGATGGATTCCACTTTTTAGGATATTGTTATATTATTATGATTATCAATTGATGTTGTCAACTAATTTTATAAATATACTCTAATGAAACTAGAAATGGAGTGTTTCTGAAAAGTTTAATATGGAATCACTTTTATACATTAATGGAAATAAAGTTTGAAATTTTACCTAGTATCTTGATATTCGAGAAATAGAACAAGTATGCGATCCATGTCAAAATTTTCATATAAATCTTTTGAAAATGGGATAAAATGGGTTATTTTAATCCCATAATGAACCTCTATGATATTTGAAAATATGTGTGTGAGTATATTGAAAAAATAATTAAATAAAATCGATTTTGGGATCCAATATGTATCCTCCACATCTAATGATGGTAAAAATTTAAATAAAGTGACAAAATAAAAAAAATCAATAAATTAAAGTAAGGGAAATATTGAACCAAAATAACGCAGGAGGAAAGTGACTTATACAAAATTAGTTAAGTTGTATCAATTAAATGGGGAATGGATTTTTGGTTTGATGGATCTGAGAATTATTGATAATTGTATGTTCTTATAATTATTATTTTAATTCCAAAAATATAATATATCTCTGAATTCTTAGAACAATATCATGAATTTTAATTAAATTAAGGGAGTGAAGATTAATTTATATAGGATTTATATCATTGAAATTAATTAATGGTTATTTTCATTCTTCCGTTTCTGATGTGAATATGAAGTTGGGAAGGTTGGTCATATTTTTAAGAGGCTTTTTAATTTAATGAAAATCATTTTATTTCTTAGGAGTGGTGAAATTCCCTAATAATTTTTGAAGGCTTCCTTTTAGTTGTCAACCTTGGATCTTAGTGTGATGATCGATGTTTTTCTATTCAATGAAATCAAGGAGATTTCTTTTTCTGGGTATATAGACATTTTCGACATCGTATTGTATGTTTTATTTGAGTTTTTTGAGATGGTATAGATTTTATTTGATAGAGACCAAAAAAAATTTAATGTTTATATTTTATTAAAAAAAATAGTTCCAAGTCAATGTTGGCAGAAAAAAAATGAATTTACCTTATGTCGAGTTACATATTTAAATATGTTTACCCATGTAAGATATTTAATATATGTGATAATAGTTGTGTGTTAATCCCACTTTGAAAAAGGTATTTATCTTGAAAAGTCTATCATTTAAGATAATTCTCATACATAGACCATCCTATAATCTAATTTAAAGTTCATAGAATAATGATCTTACACAGACCATCTTGTATGATGACATAGGTTCTTAAGATAAATTTATCTTCTGTGAAAAATATATTATATGGGAAATATCCTATGAATTTTTAGAAAGTATTCAGATGATTTCTACATTGTTTTATGGGATGCCACTTAGAAAAGACACACAATTCCTTGCATGTGATCATTTCAAATGATTTTAATGAATCATTATTTATAGATTATTTTTAATAAGGTAATGCCATATTCAATTGTAGAATCCAAAAAATATTTATTTATAAGTCCTACAAGAATTTAAATGAGAATGTCAGTATTCAGATATATTGTGATATATGTAAATAATCTAAGAATATCTAGGATATTAATGAATATTTCAACAATCATTAAAATAATTTTGAATATGTTTAAGAAAGACGACATAACACTATTTAAGATTGTGGAGGTTCAAAATTTTATTATGAATTTTTTCTTATAATTAATTTGTGAGAATAGTGTGATAAAGAGTCCCCAATACTCTTTTGTATCGAAGAAAGATTGGTTGAGGAAGATTGACATGTGCATTAATTGTTTTTATGAGAAGGTTAGGCATGGTGATCAGGTTTATTATCATCAAGATGATTGTCGGTGAGAATGGAGAACACTTGTTCTTCATTGAGGACTTTTACTGAAACAACCCATAATTTTATCGACGAAATTTCTCTTCTTATAATTATTTCATGTAGTATTAATCACATAATTATAATAGAGAAACCATCAAAACATTATTCTTATAATTTAATATTGATAATTTATTCATCAAATAATGCAATTATAATTCCAAATATTATATTAGGTTAATAAATACAAAATAGAAGAATATGAATTTGAAATTTTGGATATTCTAGATTCACCGGAATAACTGTACTCACAAACAATGATGGTGAAATAAAAAATAAGGTTAACAATAAAATATTCATTTTGAATATGGAAGTATATATGAAAGATATAGAAAATATAATTGAATAATGCATTAATGGAATAATAGGTATTTATAGAAATTATAGAACCCATATGACCATTATAAATCTAACTTTTAGAATAGTAATCTGACTATTAGAATAGTATGTTGATCAACGGAATAGTAATCTGACTGTTAGGAATAGTAATCTGACTATTGAAATAGTAAACTTGCCTATATAATTGTAAATTAATATTTATTTACATAAATATTTAATTTATTATATATTTATATCATGGTAAAAGTAAATAAATTCGTTAAAATGGTAAATTAAGTGTTGGTTTACTTGTAAAACCTAACAAATTTTTTCAATTTTATAAGGAATAAATAGATTTAAAATAAAATTTATTTTCATAAAATTGATTTATAAATTAATATTATTTTGTATTACAATTACAGAAAAAATTATGTGGCCATATGTACATTTTCGAAGCGTTATACAATTAACTATAATATTAAAAATCAGTATTTTTCTAAAATATAGAGATTTTTTGAAATTATATTTTTCATATTATAAATGTAATTTGAATAAAATGTATTATAGTTTTTAAATCTATACATCAAAATAAAATTAGGTTGATTTTTTTGTATTTCTCTAAAAAAGATGAACTTTTGGTAAATTATGAGAGATATTAATTTATGATTTTTACCATCATAAGACAAATACAACAAAATGATTCATGGATCTTGTAAGAACCCATTAGTTCAAACTCACATGAACTATTTACTATACATATATTAATATATTCAAAAGAATAAATATTATTGATATTCTTGATCCAATGATATAAACTAATGCATATAATAATAAAAACCCTCCCCTCCACCCTAGATAAATATCACACCTCACCACCCCTTCTCCCCACACCTTTTAAGACATGAAGATTTCCATATATCTATAAAATCTTATCTTCCCATCTATACCCACTTCCATTTTATTATACTCCAGACAAAACACCAATTCGAAGTTCCTCCGGGGGTCCTTCAAGGAGGTGATATTAAAGAGGTAACATTCTCAAACTACCTATTTTAATTTCTTTTTTTCTTCTAAAATCTACTAAACTAATTCATCAATAAATTCATAATAAATATATAATCATTTATATATTTTAATTTGTTAGTTCTAATTACGTATCTTCATCCATCCCTTTTCTTATATCCTATTATTCAAGGAAACAAACTCATTGTCTAAATTATAACAATTAGCATTCTATGTCTATATCAAGTTTTCATTCTACATTACCATCTTTAAGGAATTTCATAAAACTATTATTATCTTAAAATAATATTTTTACCTTTAGATTACTTCTGAATTAATGTTCTATAACTAATATATATCCATAATATTAAATAAAAGAAAACTAGGTTGAGATGGTCAAAAAACAACCAAAATAAACTAACCATTTATCATTTATGTTTTATTAAATTAATCATCCACAAGTCAAAAAAAAGAAAAGTATATATAGTACAATTTAAACTTATAATATTTTGTGGATTCCATTTCATTTCACTTATGGAGATTTATTTCCATTTGGCATGAACTTCTTTAATTACACACTAGTGAACCGACCATGAAACCATTAAACGAACATTCTCAGAACAATGAAATTGATCCTTAAAGATAATAAAAATGAGAGAAATTGAATTTAATATAATTATAATAAATAATATATATATTAAATATGTTCTAAATTAATCAATTACTTAATATAATTTGATTATTCTAGATATTAATTGCATGTTTAGAATGCATTGATACATAAGGAAAGGGGTCTCTTTGAACATCCAAATTTCTTTTAGGAAACACTTTATCTCTCTTTACCCCAATTTATATCATAAATATTATTATATTATTATCCTATATTATGTATATATAATCCATGTATATATATATATATCAATTTATCTTTTTTATGGGGTGATACTTGTTTTAAAAGGTTACCATATCAATTCCTCTCGATATGAAAATTGGATTAAATGGAACCTCTTTGTTTCTTTCCTCTTTTCAATTAAACTCCAAAAAATATTTTAATCCATCAATATTTTATAAAATCAATAATTATATCAAATAAAACTATTTTAGTTCATTTAAAGTTATATGGTAATAATTATTTCTTTATCCTCTTCAAAATCCCTTCATTCGTTTCCCTAAAACTATGCCTCTGTGGAACATTTATAAAGTTAACTTTCCACTCTATCATATATTTTCACTTTAGTTAGATTTCATTATTCACAATATATTATTATTTTTAATTTATTAATGGCAAATAATAATTTAAATAACTTATTTCTTTGATACCATTATGATACACCTTTTGGTTTTTTCTTATGGAATGATTACAAACCCCATTTCTTTCCACGAGAAACCCTTTTTTTTATTCCTTATGTTTGATTTATTTATATATCACACATATTCATGTACACGTTATAAGGGGTTCTCCCAAATAGCACTCAAATTCATTTCGTAAGAGTTTAGTCTCATGAGATGTTATGCAAGGGATTATGGAGTAAACCTAATCCATTATGGGACAATATCCACCATGTAATATCGTCTTGGTAGTGAAAATTGACTCATGTTTATGCCCTGATTTATTTTTCTTCTACATTCTTATTTTTATATAATCATATGATTGAATGTTCTAAATGTTATTCCACTATAATTTTGTTCATTATCCATGCTTTTATGTTATAAATTTATTCCTTTTGACTCATGGTTTGTCCTTTATTTCCAAGTTTATAATATTACTGGTCTTTTTATCTCATACATTTTGGATATGTTTTCCCCAAGTTATCATATATTGTTATTGGATCTCAAAGGAATTTAAGAGTTCATTATTGATATTAATAAAAATAGTTTTTATTATAATTTTATGTTTTCTAATTACGTACCCCATCTTATAAATACACATGGGTTTTTGATTTGTGGATTGTATTTAATGGTTAATTATGCTTAAATACATGTAATAATATGTGAAAAAGGTTTGGTATATATGGTTAGTATCAATGGTTGGACTAGTTATTTTTGGGAATTATGACTAGAAAACTCTAGTATGGACCCTAGGGATAATTCTATCACCATGGATCACCTAGGTTAAAACCTAGGAAACCATATGTTAGGATATACTCTTAATTTATAATTTCATCCTTCTAAATTAATATTTTCATTTTTATATTCTCATTAGTTAGTTATTCAATACCCCCTGATTTTATTTTTATTTTTTAGTTAATTTCTAGAAATAAAAGAACATCTTCTAACATCAAATTTGATAGGCAATGTAATTATTTACCTAATGATAGATCAAACCTAATAGAAATGGGATCTCGAAACATAAGGAATGTATTGGCTCAACTAGCTTCAGTTGTGAATAATAACCTAAATCATGTGGAGAACCCACTTTCTACTAATAAAGATCAAGTAGAGGTTTAATCCATTATAAGTAAAAGACATTCTACCTTTAGTGTAAATTTTAATTAAATCATTTTGGAATAATGGATTAACTCCATTGATAAGATATTTATCTATCTTGTTGTGATTAGAAGAAGAGAATATCTGGATGGAAGTATATTGTTTTGATAAGGAATCAGATTAGTGGTAGAAACTGGTAAAAAAATAGTACAAATACCCAATTTATTCTAGTGAATGGGAATAATTCTATAAAATACATTTGAAAAAATATTTTCTGTAAACAATTTATATTAAGACATTGTGGGAGTTCCTTAGACTGAAGCAATATGAAGATGAGTCTATCAGGGTGTACAATGAAAATTCCACATGGGTTTCTTGATATGCATCAAGATTTTTCATTAATACTTAAATGAAGTTCTATTACTTATTTATTTGAGTAATGTTGGGTCTATGAAAATACTTATTGATTTGAGACTTTGAATGCTATGAGGATATTGGTCATTGTTCTCTTATGGATGAGATGGATATAGGAGACTCTCAGTGATATCATGGTCTTAGAGTCAAAAATTGTAAACTAAAGTTTAATATGGTAGGATCAATATATAATTACTATGGAGGATAGAAAACCTAACATCCCATGTGTAAACAGAATAGTAATAACCATATGGGAAACTATATAATGGGAATCAGGTGATGCCTAAATTGTGAAAAAGGAGGGGCACCGAGCTAATCATTTCATAAGAGATATGAATAATAACACTAATGAGGAACATTAAAGGAAGGATCATATATAAAATCATCCTATAGTATAGTTTTTCAACTAAAAGGAACATTGACATTATACAAGATAATTCCCTCATACATTTCATGTCTGATACAATAAACAACAACAACCTTTATGTTACGAGGAATGACATATATTATCTCTTCTACTAATGTTGATCTTGATAATGATGTGGTGATATGTACATTTTTTATTCAATTAATAATAAATAAACATAATATTTAACTCTGGTTCAACACATTATTTCATATATTTCATGTTTAGTAGAACTATTCAAACAACACATCAAAATATAAAGGTCGAATTGTTCGTGATTATAGAAAATGGGTCTATTTTTATTTTAATGTATAAAACCCCTTCCCTATAAATTTTTTTGTGGGAGAAAATCCATAAAAATCTCCTCAATTAATTTGTTAGAGTTTTAATATATATTTTACATATATTAGCTATCCTTATAAAAACAAAAAACATCTTTCAAGAGGGGGAGATAACTATTCACATGCTGAGGCATCCTCCAATTCCGTAAAAAATCAAGTATAAGGATGAATATAATTTTTAATATCCTTCTCAATAATGGATACTATTCCTTATGAGGAATAATATATATCTCAATTCATTGATAAAGAGGATAAGATCATGCATGAAAACAAGCTCATTGTATTGGACTACACGAAATTTTTCCCTAAAGGATTGTCTAGTATTATGATCGAGAGGTTGAGATTTCAATTGAACAAAATCCTAGATATCTATCCATATCAATAAATCCTTGAATTATGGCCAGTATTGAGTTAAAATAAATGAGGATTCAGTTAAAATATAACATGGATAAGGGTTTTATATTCTTGAGTGCTTCCCCATGTCGTGTTTCGGTCCTCTTTGTAAAAAATTAGATTGGTTCAATGAACATCTTCACTGATTGTTGTGAGCTCAAAAAATCATTATAAAGAAAAAGTATCCCTTGTTGGAACCATGGTTGTTCTATGCTTGAATTGGAGTATGGTTTGTGTTTGTTCTCAATACTCGGTGGAAGTTTAGAAGGTGTGCCAGTAAACTGATCATAACGTTCATGCAGAAATAGCGGAGTGAGGTTTTTCTTTCAAATAGTGTTTCAGAATCAGAACGTCGAAATTTGGAAAAGGCATGGGCAGTGCTAAAAACATGGAGATGTGCGCGAAAAACGGTACCTGTGTGAAATATTATGTGCTGAATGAGAGGTTTTTTGTACCATAGGGTGTTTTGTGCATGGGGGTATGAGAATCATATAAATAAGAGTCCCCCCCCCTCATTATGTACAGTTTAAGACTTGGAGAAGATATGAGATCTGATGCATGTAAAAGGTTCGTGTAAATGGAGTTGCGTGAAAAATTCTGAGTTGCGCGAAAAAGTTAGAGCTACACAAAAAAAGTCCGAGTTGCACAAAAAAGTTCGAGTTTCATGTAAAAAGGTTAATTTGTGCGAAAACACAGACATTGCATGAGATATTTGAGGTTGCGTGAAAAAATTCAAGTTGTGCGAGAAATTTCGAGGGGCGTGGAACAAGGTTAAACGGTGCAAAAAAATAGACATTGCATGAAAAATTTGAGGTTGCGTGAAGAACTTTGAGCAGCATGAATAAGGCCAAGATGCACAAAAAAGGTGTTTCACGTAAAGATTCACGTAAAAGATGTTGTTGTGCAAAATATTTTCTGTGCTAAAATCAAGTATTTCGCGCAAAGGGTAGGAGTTCCGCGAAATCCTCAGTATAACCTGTTTGTGCATTTTTTTATTATTTGGTTCAGTGGTTCAGTGTGTTCGAGTGCATCTATTTTGTTCTTCTATGCAATCATAGTCTCATGCTACGTAGAGGCAAAGACTTCAATGCGAATCTATTGAAGAGACCTTCACGTCTATAAACTGACTAAGACTTCACTGAGGGCAGTGAGCTAGAGGGAGTCAGCGGGAGTGACCCGAGGGATGTAGTGGGATATCCCTGAACATTTGTAAACGTAGTGAGCCTAGGACAGAGTGACTATTCTCCAACCATTGTAATCCGCAAATAGTGAAGAATAATAGAATTAGTTACGACCAATAACCTGTCGGTGTGTGCTCCTCGGACGTAGCCCTTACTGGGGAACCAAGTAAAAAGTGTTGTGTCATCTCTTTGCCTATGAATGGTATATTTCTGATCATATCCATCATAAAGGTTTGACTAGTTCCTACCAACATGGGAACAAGATCCATCAGTTTAAAAGAATATTTGACACCCTGATTCTCCCATCCCCTCTTAGGGTGTCCCGGGGTCCTACAAGTTGTATCATAGGGTTAAGGATGATGGTGTTAGTTCTATCCTTTTTCATCGTGGAGAATGTAGTAAATCTAGGGGAATACCTCTCTTCGATGTAAGTAATTATTTGATTTTGAAAAATAGAATGAAATCTCATTTATTATCCCTGGGAATGGAAGTCCTCTTTCCTATTATGAAAGGAATATAGGTTACTTATCCAACAGGGCATGCTATGACTGATATAGAAAGGAAAGTTTTTGATGCAGATGCTAAAGCTCATAATGCTATCATTGCGGCTCGTTCAGATCATATATATCTAAAGGTGATGAGTTTCACCTCAACAAAGTCTATGTCGGATTAACTTGAAAACATTTATGAAGGAGACAACAAAGTGAAGGAGGTGAAACTTCTAGTCTTACACAATGGGTATGACGATGTAATGATGAATCCTAATGATAATGCAAAGTCATTCTTCAATCGAAGTACTGAAGTAGTGGGAGAAATTCGAGGTCATGGAGATGAAATCAAAGAAATTGATATCGTAAAAAAATCATGAGAAGACTTCCTCTTATGTACAATGAAAAGGTGTCAGCCCGTGAAGAAATAGATCTATCTAAACTATCTCGGGATAATCTGTTAAGTCGTCTAGTGGAATATGAGATGAGAGTCAAACCTGAAGATTCCACAACTTGTGTAATAAAGGAAATGGAATTCAAAGGCAAGGACAAACTAAAAATTTCAGAAGATAGTGGTGGTGGAAATGATGAGGAAAAATAAATTTTTTCTATTATCACCATGAAGCTGAAGAATGGAAAAGGTAAATTTAAAGGTAAAATACATGTGGCATGTTTTCATTGTGGAGGAGTAGGGCACACTGCCTCTCAGTGCCAAAGAAAGATTGATGATGATGAGAGTGAAGCTGAATACATCGAGAAGCCTCAGAGATGGTTTTTCAAAAAGGGAGACATCAAATATGGAAAGATAATATAGAAGAGGAGTTTTTTCTATGAGGAGGAATATGATGATATTGAATTTTTTGAAGAAGAAGAACTATAATTTGAACTAGAAACCATGCTTCCATGATGGCTACCATTGAAAAGTCAGAACCCTCGATCAGTAAAGGCAGTGATAATCAGATTACTCTTAATGGTGATCCAAAGATTCAAATTAAGGATGTCTTTTCCAAGCATGAGAATAAATGTAATAGATGCATTAAGTGGAAGGAAATGGTGTAAGAATCATCGGAATATGTTGATGATCTTGAAACAGAAATTGAATGACTAGATGAACTAGTGAGAGTTTAGTCTTCAATCCTTGAAAGTACTGATGACGTTATGGAACTAAAGCATAGAATTGAATAAAAAGAAAAGGGCATAAATGACCATTCATCCATACTGGAAGAGAAGTCCAAGATTGTTGAGGGTCTTGAGGAATAAGTTGTTACTCTTAGGAGTAAAATCAAATTTCAATCAACCACAAATGAGGGTATGAAGAAAATTCATTTTGGAAGATTCTCATATGCTAAATTACAGGCAAGAGCCAAGTGTGGGTTGGATGGGGTTAGAAAACTCTTGAGTGATCAAATACCGGCTTGCATAAGAATGAGTAGAATTGGATGTGA
The DNA here is from genome assembly GCA_963277665.1 of Viscum album. Lineage (NCBI taxonomy): Eukaryota > Viridiplantae > Streptophyta > Magnoliopsida > Santalales > Viscaceae > Viscum > Viscum album. The sequence continues at coordinate 1,503,774,455 of OY728128.1, forward strand.
AGCTGAGACATCAACTATTGGAAGTGAAGAGAGACAAAAGAATGACTAGATGAAAGTTGGACAAGTTGAAATGTTTCCTGAAGTGCAGAAAAATAAACCCTCAATTAAAACTAAAAGAAGAACTGAAAATTGTCCTCAAACTTTAATAAATGATAGGTAGTCCAACTATTCTCCCAAGGAAGAAGGATTGAGGAAGAATTCAAGTGAGAAGACATTTCCTCTCATGAAGTGTCAATGTTGTGGCTATCTAGGCCATAACCTATCACATTGCGAAGATGCAAGGAGCTACTTGGATGGTGATGATCTGGGACTTCAACAAAGGAGACTGACTTTATATCCTTCATCTTAGAAAAGAAATAGTTTCTATAGATACTGTTTTCATTTTCCTAACTTTGTCCATAAAGATAAGTATTGCAGGTAGAGATTCAATATAAGAGATTCATACAACTCTTCGAGAAGGGTCAATATCCACCCTCCTGATGGTGTTGATCTCACAAATAGGTTTTCTACTCTAGAAGAATATTATGGGTATGCATAATCTGATTATGTGGAAGAAATAATTAGAAGTCCATGAATATATTATACTCAAACAAATATCTCTTGGAACGAAAAGAAGAAGATCAAGAAATCCAATCTTGCCGAAGTAGCCTTCAAAGCTATAAAGAGTAGAAACACCTGGTTTATTGGTAGTGGATTCAATTCATATATGACAGGAAATGTTGACCTTTTGAAGAACATTAAAAAAAAGGTTTTTGTATCAATGATGTTCGATAATGATGGTGCTTTGAATATTAAACGTAGTGAGAATACTGATCTCTCCAATGGAGAGCTGACGAAGACATATGTTCTTTATGTGGACGGTCTACGCCATAATATTCTCAGTGTGAGTTAACTCTGTGACTTAGGGATCATAATAACTTTAAATGAAAAAGGATCCACTATAAAGGTAAAAATAGGTAATTCTCCTATGAAATGTTGTAGAACAGATGGAAACTTATATCAGGTTGAAAACAAAGTAAACTCTTGCTCTCTATCTATTGAAGAAGAAGAAAAACTATGGCATCTAATTCTAGGGAACATTAACCAAAAAGACATGGAAAAAATATCTAGGATGATGAGTGTCTGGATATCCCCATTCTGAAATGTGAACGGGAAAAGGCTTTTGATTCTTGAATATAGGGGAAGCTAGTCTTCAATTCATATCAACCAAAGAAGAAAAGGGCATCACACCTGCTTGATCTCATCCATACAGACGTATGTGGCCCAATAGATGTCGCAGGAACTCATGGAGAGAGGTACTTCAACCTTTTTGTTGATGATTATAGTAAAATGGATTCTGTAATGGTTATTCACAAGAAGAAACAAGTACTTGATTGTAGGAAAACATATCGTTATATCGCCGAGAATGATACTGGACAGACAATAAAAGTCATGCGATCTTACAATGGAGGGGAATACACATCCATTGAGTTTAATAATTACCCAGAAAAAATAGAATAAAGCATGAGGTAGATGATGTGAGAACTCCACATAAAAATGGAGTTGTTGAGCCACAGAATAGGTAGGTCAACAATATGTCTAGGTCATTACTAATTGAGAGTTTTATCTCTCACCATTACTTGAAAGATGTTGTTGAAGCTGTATTGCACATTCAGAATCAAATGGTGCTTTATATGGGAGAAACAAAGACACAATATGAATTGTGGCATGGAAGGAAGCCTTCATTGAAATACTTTCATGTTTTAGGAAGCAAATGTTTCATCTGAAATAAAGAAGGAAATCTACGGAAGTTTGATGACAATACTGATGAAGGAATTTTTCTTGGGTATCCAATGAACAACAAAGCCTACAAGTGTTTTAATTAATTCTTGGGGAGGATTGTGGAAAGAAATGATGTTAAGATCATAGAAGTAAAAACCCCAAATGCTTCAAATAATTCCTATGATGATGAGATAGAAGATGAGGATGAATGTGAACATGGAGTAAATAAAAATATAGAAATAGATGAAGGTGTAAAAAACTCAGGAGTCACATCATGATTTTGACTCAGAAGAAGAATATGAAGAGGAAATCTTTCCTGGAGAGAATGCGACTGAACCTCATAGGAGAAATCGAAGTGCATAGATTGATAAATCTAACATAATTGGGGATAGAAGCACACCATCATGAACAAGAATAATGAGGAACAACACACAATCTGCATTTCGGTCAGTTGTGGAGCCATCCTCATTTGAAGAAGATGAAAAGGATGAATCTTGGGTGAAATCTATGAATGAAGAGTTAGATCAGATTGACAAGAACCAGACATGGGATCTAGTCAAGAGACCCGATGATCAAAATGAGATTGGTACAAAATGGTTCTTGAAGAACAAGTTTGATGAGAAGGGAAGCATTATTAGAAACAAGTCATGACTGGTATGTAAAGGATTCTTCTGGATTTAAGAAGTTGATGTTGAATAAACCTTTTCTCCAGTGGCTAGACTGGAGTAAATCAGGCTTTTCTTTTCCATGGCACTCCAAAGAGGATATAAAGTATATCAAATGGATGTCAAGACAGCATTCTTGAATGGTTTACTCGAAGAATAAGTCTACATTGAACAACTAGTGGGTTTTATTCTTGGTACTGATGAAACGAAGGTTTTCAAACTAGATAAAGCTCTATATGGTTTGAAGTAGGCACCACAAGCCTGGTATTCCCGAATGGACTCTTATCTCAAGAAGCTAGAATTCCAAATAGGAGGAGTATATCATAATCAATATGTAATGAATTCTCTAAAATATCAGTTCATGGTTCTAGTCTACATTGATGAAATTATATTTGGTGGCAGCAGGTATAAATCAGGGGTTGAATTTTCCAATCACATTAAATCAGAATTTGAAATGTCTATGATTATGGAGTTTACATATTTTTTTGGGCTGTAGGTGATTAAAAAGTAGTATTACACTTTGATTTCTCAGGAAAAGAATGCAAGAGAGCTACTGAAGAAGTTTAATATACAGGAATCCAAACTAATGTCAACTTCGATTACAGTTTGAACCAAACGTGGAAGGTATGAGGATGTGACATCTATAGACCCCACCATGTACAGGAGGATAATTGGGAGCCTATTATACCTGATAGTGAAACAACCAAATATTGTCTTTGCAACATGTCTAGCGGCCTGCTTTCAGAGTAATACAAAGTATGAATATATGGAAGAAGTGAAAAGAATCATGAGGTATATTCAAGGTACTCACAATTATGTATTATACTTTTCTGTAGGAAGGGAGAGTGAATTATCAACATTTTCGGACGTTGACTGGACTAGAGATGTAGTGGATATAAATTTCACTAGTAGTGGAGCATTCTATATTGGGAAAAAATGTGTTGGATGGCTGAGCAAGAAACAAGAAAGTATATCTGTTAGTATTATTGATGTTGTGTATATATCTTCTACAAAGGCATGCACTCAACTGATATGGATGAAGCAACAACTAACAGATATTGGTGATGAGGTGAAGCACACAATGGTAATTTACTGTGATGAAAAGAGCGCAATTGATCTTACGAAGAATCCTATTCAGCATTCTCATACAAAACATATTGAAATCAGGTATCACTTTATCAAAGATAATGTTGAGAAAGGCGTGATTAGAATGGATCATGTGGGAACTGATGAGAAAGTGGCGGATATCCTAACCAAGCCACTATCAACGGTTGCGTTTGAGAAGCATATGTTGAACCTCGGTGTTCTGCCACATCCCAGTGCATAAGGAGGTAACGAAATACCCCTCCCAGTTATGTTAATGGTTTTTAATCTTTTTTTGGATATGATGTAGGTTTATGGGGGAGATACTATCCAGGGGGTTTGTTGTGATGTTCAATGAGAAAATACCAATCTCTGCATTTATTGCCAATGGGGGAGAAGGAATAAATCCAGGACATGTTTGGTATCATGATGAGATTTCGGTGATAGGATAAGAAGGAATACATTGGACATGTAATGCTTCTGGGAAAATTTAAGAGAATTTCTTGGGCGTCATTGAGAATTAAAAAACACAGTATCCTAATTCATGCATCCCCTCTTGTTTTCTACACTAAGCATTGATCATGCTGACTTAGAGTGTTGGATTATTTGATTCTTTCATTTTTGGGTTTTCATGTGGCTGGTACTCTATTGAATTTATATACTGATTTCCAACAAACCCAAAGGGGGAGATTTTTGGAACCATGGTCATTATATTCTTGAATTGGAGTATTGTTTGTGTTTTCTATCAATCCTCAGTGGATGTTCAGAATGTGTGCTAGTAAAGTGATCGTACAGTTCACACAAATAGTGTTTCAGAATCAGAACGTTGAAATATGGAAAATGCATGGCCTGCGCTAAAAACATGGAGATATGAGCGAAAGATGGTACTTACGTAAAATATTATTTGCCGAATGAGAGGTTTTTCGCACCACATGGGGTTTTCCGCAAGGGGGTCAGAGACGCCTATAAATAAGAGGTGACCCCCCTTATTCTGTACGGTTGAAGACTTATAGAAGATCTTAGGTCTGATGCACGTAAAAGGTTCACATAAAGGAAGTTGTGCGAAAAAGTCCGAGCTACGTGAAAAATCTGAGTTGCACGAAATTGTTTGAGTTGTGCGGAAAAATGTTAAGCTGCATGAAAACGCAGAAATTGTGCTAAAAAATGAGGTTGTGAGAAAAACTATGGGTTGCGCAAAAAAGTTTGAGGTGGGTGGAAAAAGGTTAAAATAAGGAAAAATGTAGACATTGCACGAAAAATTTGATGTTGCTCGAAAAACTCCGAGTATCGTGAAAAGGCCATGTTTTGAAAAAAATGTGTTGTGCGTAAAGCTACGCATAAAGGAGGTTTCTGCATGAAATATCTTCCGTTCGAAAATCAATTATTACATGAAAAAGTGAGATATTTCACGCAAAGTGTAGGAGTTTCACAAAATCATCAGTATAAACTCTTCGTGCATTTCTGATTATCCGGTTCAGTATTTTAGTGTGTTCAAGTGCATCAATTCTAGTCTTTGATACAAGAATAGTCTCGTAATAAGCAGAGGAAAAGAATTCAATGTGAATCTATTGAAGAGACCTTCACTTCTATAATATTACTGAGACTTCACTGAAGTCAGTGAGACATAGGAAGTCAATGGGAGTGACCTGAGGGATGTAGTGGGATATCCCTAAACATTTGTAAAGGTAGTGAGCATGGGACAGAGTGACAGTTCCCCAACTATTGTAATCCACAACTAGTGAATAATAGTGGAATTAGGTATAAAATACAACCTGTCAGCGTATTCTCCTTGGACATAACCCTTAGTGGTGAACCAAGTAAAAAAGTGTTGTGTAATCTCTTTGCATGTGAATGTTTGATTGCCGATCATATCCATCATTCAGTTTTGACTAGTCCATACCAACGTGGGAACTAGATCCATCAGTTTAAATGAAAATTTGACACCCTAATTCACCCCTCCCCTCTCAGGGTGTCACGGGGTCCTACATCCCCTTCGGTGGATATATAACTTGTTTGATCTACTAAATGGGGCCATCTATTTCTCAAAGGTGGAACTTCGGTTGGGATATCACCAATTAAAGTTGAAGAAGGAAGATATTACCAATACTTCTTTTCTAACTTGGTTTGGACACTCTGACTTCATAGTGATTACCTTCAGATTGAACAATTCTTCAATAATGTTCATGTACCTGATTAATAGAGTCATTAGATATTACCTCAACAAATTTTTGGTATGCTTTATTGACTATATTTTAATATACTCAAAGGGGAATTAGGATCATGAGGATCATTTGAATACTATGATAAAGGCTTTTTTAAGGGACAAACTATTTGTAACATGTAGTAAATCTATCAGATTAATTGAGGAAGTATGTTTATTAGGACATCTAATCATCACTAAAGGAATATATTAGGACCCTTCTATGATAAATTCAACTGAGAAGTTTCATAGAATAGAATCAGTAATGGAGATCCATAGTTTCCATGGTCTAGTTATATATTAGATATGATTTATGAGAAAATTCTTGCAATTTTCAATCCCCAAAACTAGGATGAATTTAAATTTAGTAATTTTTTTCTGAAGAAATTAATTTAATACTACTTCAATGAATAAAAAATGTGTCTTATCAATGCACTAGTACTTTGACTACCCATAATTCAGTTACTCTTTGTGGTATATAGTGATGCATCAAATAAGATTTTAGTTTTTGCACTAGTGGAATTTGAAAAGGTGGTAGCCTAATATTCATGGAATCAAAAAATTCATGAGAAATACTATCACATGCATTATTTATAGATGAATAGTAGTATCTTTACAATAAAAATATGGTGGCATTATCTCTATGAGGATAAGTTTGAGATATGTACTTATCACATGATCAAAAAATAAAAATTCAAATATAAATACCATAATATGCGCTAGTGATGATGGTTATAGCTCATTAAGAATTATTAATTCTCAATCCAATATCATTTTGGTAATGAAAATAATGTGAATATTATTTAATTAGAATTTATCCATAAACTTTATCAATGATGTGAATTGATAAGGATTTATTCATCCTAGACATGAAAAAGATGGGCATGGGAATCCTAAAGGTAGTAAAATCATCATTGTGTTCTCAATGTATTTTCTAACTATCCCATTTATATAATTTAAAGGATACTCAAATAGATGATGTGGATATTTAAAAGAATGAAGAGTCTATCAGAAATGGGAAATCATTTTATTTAAAATTGGTGACAAATGAATTATAAAATTTGGGTCCCTACTATTTTACCATCAAATCCAAATATAAAGAGTGAGATTTTGAATTGTACACATAGATGGACCTTATCCCTATATAGAGGGAGAAAAAAGATGTATCAAAATCTATGAGAGAACTATTTATGGGAAAATATGAAGAAGGAGATCCCTGAATATAAATCAGTGTTCCAGGTATGTCAGCAAGTGAAGGAAAAAATGGAAAATTCTATAGGGATGATGAAACCATTACCCATACCTATATTTAAATGGGAAACCATCACCATAGTATTTTTCACTATACTTATGATGAAATATATATGATATAACACTACATGGGTTTTTTTTTGATCTTCTTATAGATTCTACTCACATTATTACAATTTGGGAGCACTTTCCACTTTATCAACTTGCACGGAAATACATTAAAGAAGAAGATTGGCTACATGGATTACACTTATCAATTGTATCTGATTGAGATCATATATTTGCCTAATGTTTTGGAAGAGTCAAAAAAAATACCTGAAGACTAATATGAACATCAGTATAGATTATCACCCATAGACTAATGACCAATATGACCCAACTATACATACGTTGGAAGACATGTTAATACCTTGCTATATGGACTTAAAAGTAGGATGGGACTAACATATTCAAATGGTGGAATTCTCTTAAAATAATAATTTTCACTCAAGTATCTAAATAGATCCATATAAATAGATTTATTTTAAAATATAAAGAACAACTGCATTCTATGATGAAGTTGGTGAACATTAGCTTCTAAGACCTGAAATGGTTGATGAAATGCAAGAAAAGGTGAAGAAAATTCAGTATCACATCAGGGATTCCCAATATCGATAAAATATCTATGAGGGAAATCATTAATTGGGCCTGAAAATTGAGGTTGGTGGTACTGTCTTCACCTAAATATCTCCTTGGAATAGATTTATGTGATTTGGGAAGAAGAGAAAGCTATGTCCCAGGTCCCCTTTGATATTCTTAACCATGTCACATCTTTAGAATATTGACTAGTACTTTCAACAAATATGTATCAAGTACATTATTTATACCACAAAAAACTCCTAAGGAAGTAAATATCAAATCCCACACATGTAATAAATTCTGAGGTGGTACAGCTCGAAAATTATTTCTCTTATGAGGAGCATTCGATGAAGATCTTGGATAGTTCAAATAATGTTCTACACAAAGGGACTACTCACCCGGACAAAGTGCTATGGAGGAACAATAAATACAAAGAGATGACATGGGAACTAAGTGAATAAATAAGGGAGAATAACACTCACCTTATTCCACCTTATAATGTAAAATGAAATTTATGGAAAAACTTCTTTATGGTGGAATAATTTATCACTGAAAAAGTTTATCAATAAAATTTCCCTTCTTGTAATTATGTTATATAGTACAAATAGCATATATCACATAGATAAACCCAAAAAACATTATTATCATAAATGAATAATGATAGATTATACAGAAAATAAACTAATACAAATGAAAAATATTATAGTTATATAATAAATAGAAACTTAAAGAATAAGAATCATACAATTTGGTTCTCCTTGATCCACCAGAATGATTACAATCACGAACAATGTTGTATAAATAAAACATTATGTTAATAATAAAATGAAATGAACCAATATTTATCAATGGAAATTCCCTTCTTATAAATATGTCATAAAATCACTTACAAACACAACATAATGTACTACTATGTTCTAAGGGACCTTTAAGCACATATTTTTCACTTCTGTATTTGGAATTTTGGAAATCTGACATACATGGTTGCAATCATTATGTTATTTGGATTTGGATAAGAAAAAAATTTGGTGAATGGTAACAAACCCTTATGAATAGTGATATACCCTAATGAATAGTAAATTTACCTATGATAATATATATATAACATTCAAGTTGAAAATAAATTATTCCTATATTTTAGAATATATAAATATATGTTTTAAAACCGGTTTTTGATAATAAATTATGATTTTAATTAAATATTAAAATATTTATATTTATAAAGTTATTTTTGAAAAATGGATTTCATTTTTGAATTCTAGACATCAAAAAATGGTTAGGGTGAATATTTGATATTTTTCTGAAATACTTGAATTTTTTATGAATATTAAAATATGATATTTTACGATAAATGCAAAATAATGTATTTATTGTGTCATTGATGATGATCTGCTGATGTAAGCCCAATTGGTTTGAAGTCACATTAATTTATTACAATTATTGGTCATGTAATACTTACTATTATTTTTCTGGTGAGGAAATAACAAATTAATGATTATAATATTATGAAATCCTTTCTCTCATCCTCTATCCCCCCCTCACTCCCTATTCTCTTCACTACTCTAAATCCTTGTGCCCTTCTAATATTCTGTCCAAATCACTCCCCAATATCCACCTCCACATCCAAAATCCCCTTTCCACATCAAAATACCAAAACATCCCCACTTAAGAGTTTCTCAAAGGAGGAATTCTCAAGAGGTCTTTGATAATAAGTGGAAAACACCAACGAATTTAAGGTAAAGGATCCTCTCCATTTCTCTGAAAATGAAAATTTTCCTTTATGCTATGCCTTTTTATATGTAATAAAAAATGATGGGGTATTATTTCTCACCTCCCCCATACTGCACCATACTGATAATCTGTAACAAAATCAACCCGAACCTACTTTGTTCTTTCGGGTTGACTTGTCTTGATTTATATCAAAATGGATTTATCTTATTTTTTTCATCTTCTAAATTAGGTTTAGTTGTACAAATTTTTTTATGAAGACCCTTTCATCACACTCTTTTTTTGATATGCATGTTTTTAAAAGATTCTCTCCTTAGAACATTCAGATAAGAAAACCTCTATTAAGGGAACTTCCCAAATTTTTTACCCAATTTCAAGTGCACTCTATCCTCTTTTTTTAAGAAACCATTATCATTATAAAAATATTATTTTATTATCAAAAACATCTGGGTTCTATTCTGGTTTAATATAAAAGTTTTTCCTCCTTTTTATTTTAAAATATCTATAATATTTTTCATAAAAACCGCACAAAAATGTTTTAATTATAATGTTTCTAAAATACATTTCTAAAAAATTTCACTCCTTTTGGACACAACATACTATGTTATATTCCCATTTTCCCTTATAAACTTCCATTTATGTTCTAGATCATTTCTTTCATGGACACTTTCATGATACACCCATTGGATATGATTTATGTCAGGATTGTGGTACCCAATTCTTTCCTTGGGTACCCTTATGTTTATGTATAGTTGATTATGTTTAATTATGTATGTGGAATGAATATTCATGAAAATTTTGAGATCGTTTCACCCAGATAGTGTTCCCATTCCTTGGTTAAGGCTAAGTATCATGAGATGCAATGTGAAACGGGATTGGCAGTTAGCCGTGACCCGTACTAAATTGGGAAACGTGATTGGCTGTTAGCCTTGAACTGTACTAAAGACATATTTTATGATTCTTACACATTTATATGATTCTGTGTTCCTATGATACAATGTATATATGATGCGATTTTATAAGTTCCATGCATAGGATATCATTCTGTCATGCAACCAAATGCTTGTGCTTAAGATATATCCTTATGTTCATTCCCTTACTGGGCTTTTCAGCTCATCCCTTTGTTCATGTGTTCCCCAGGGTACCCTATATAGATGTTATGGATCAAAAGATGTTATGAGATATTTATGGATATTAAATAAGGAAATGTTTTTTGGCCCCATGTTTTAGGTTTTATGTACCTAGTCTTCCAATACACTAGAATTAATGATCCTTGGCTTATAATCAACTATATAATTATGCTTAAATTCGTGTAATGTTATATGAAAAAGTCTTAAGTAACTAGAGTTGGTATCATAGGATGGTCTGGTTATTTTTGAAGATTATGAATAGAGCACCTTTGTGAGAACCTTAAGGATGAGACTAAGCATAAGAAAATAGTCCTAAATTTTGGTGATAATTGAGTAGGAGGTTTATCAAGAAAATATGTCCATGTCTGGATTCGAGCAGGAAGAGGCAGCTCTGGCACAGATGTACCTTGTATTGAAAACTCCAACAAGGAGTTTCTGGCTTGACCCTAGGTATCATGGTACATTACAATGGGACTTTTTGTACGCTTGGTTATGACACTCCTGGGGGATATGCTTTGGTAGATTCACGAGCTTATCATAAACCATTATTAATGGGGAAAAATATCCCATAAGAATATAAGATAAGAAATATATTGAGAATAACCTAGATTTAAACCTAAGGATTCAGAAGTTAGGATATACTTCTACTTCATAAGTATATCCTTTTATGTTCAAATTGTTTTTTTAGGCTCAATAGTTATGTATTTAAGACCACTAATTATATTTTATTTATCATGGTTAATGGAGGGAAATTGAATAATTTGTTCCAAAATTCAATGTGATAGGAAATGTGAAGATTTCCTTAATAATATGCCTGAGAGGATGGGATCAGGTGCTCCAAAATTCATGACAGTACTTTCTCAGTTGGCTCGAGTTATGAATAATAACATGAATCATGTGGATCACCCTCCTCCCTCAAGGAAATAGAAATATGTTGTATAATGCTTTATATAGAAAAGGCCACCCATGTTTAGAGGATCTTATAATCCCCTCCTTTTGGAACAATGGATTTAATCCATTGGAATGATATTCTACATCCTCCGGTGCTTGGAAGAAGAGATGGTTTTACTGGGGTTCTATCACTTTGATGGGAAAGCTGAACAGTGGTGGACACTAATCAAGAATACAAATTCCCAAGAGGAAATTAATTCCATTGATTAGGAGGAATTCAAGAGGATTTTTTTCAACAAATATTTTCCTAAAACCCTCCATCGAAGGATATAAAAAGTGTTCCTTGGACTCTAGAATAAGGAAGGTGAACCATTGGGGAATATGAAGAAAAATTTACATGGCTTGAAAAGTATGCCTATGGCTTTTTCATGAACACTAAAATCATGGTGGATCACCTCATTAGCGGACTAAATCCTAGTCTATGAAAAGTGTTATCAATTCGAGACTTTGACAGTTATGATGATATTTTCCATTGTGCCCTCATGGATAAAATGGAAATTGGAGACTCTCAGTGGTCTAGTGGGACCAGTCAAAAGAAGTAGAAAATGGAGAACAACATGGGTGGTTCGTCAAACAAAGACCACAATGGAAAGAATCCTGACTTTTCCCCTTGTAAACATTGGGGGAATAAGTATCCTAGTAATTGTATGAAGAGAACCAATAATTGCTTCAAATGTGGAAAGTTTGGTCATCTCGCAAAGAACTGCTATCAGGATATGAAGAATCCCACTAATGAAGAATAATAAAGGACGGTTCATGTCAACACTCATCCTACAGTGTAGTGTTACAATTACAAGGATCATAGGAATTATTCGAACTTTTTATCTAATCCAATGGTTATTGGAGGAAATCAGGAATAACTTCCAAGGAAACAAGGAATGGCTTATGTTATCACTACTTCTAAGGTGGATCCATAAAATGATGTGGTGACAGGTACTCTAGTTATTCATTCAAGAATAGAGAATGTACTATTTGATTCTGGTTCCACACATTCTTTTATATCTTGAAATTTAGAAGAACTATTCAAAAACCACCTCAAAATTTGGAGGAAAAGTTATCTTTGAGAATAGAAAATGGAAAAATTATTGTGTCAGTGGTTTATAATTCCTCCTTGGTTAATGTTTGTGGACTGAAACACCCATCCAATCTCATCATACTTCCATTACTGGAGTTCGATGCTATCTATTGCATGGATTGGATATCTTTGAAAAGGGCCAATATTAATTATCAGGAAAGGGAGATCACACTTCACATCCCAAAGAATCCTCCGAATCATTACAAGTGTAAGGAGGAAAATAAATCTCTTTTAGAATCGACATCTCTTGTGTGAATATTTCTACCCTAGGAGCAAGAATATCTATCTCAAATGATTGAGACAAAGGAGAGAATGTTTCTTGGATACATTCCCATCATGGGGGATTACACTGATGTTTTCTTTGAAGAGTTTTTTGGGATATCAGAACTTTAAGATAGTACTAGCTCAACTAGCTCCAGTTATGAAAAATAACTTAAGTCATGTGAAGAACCCACTTTCTAGTAATAAATTTCAAGTTGAGGATGAATCCATTATAATTAAAAAAAATCCTACCATTATTGTATCTTCTAATTAATTCATTTGGGAATAATGGATTAACTCTATTGATAAGATATTTATTTGTCCTATTGTGATCAGATTAAGATAATAACTTGATGAAAGTCTATTGTTTTGATAAGGAATCTGATCTGTGGTGGAAACTGGTAAACACATTTAGTATAAAGATCAAATGTATAACAATTAATGGGAATAATTCAAGACAATACATTTAAAGAAACATTCTCCCTAAACAATTTATATTAAGATATTGAGGGAGTTCCTTAAACTGAGGCAATATGAAGATGAGTCTATCAGGGAGTACAAAGAATATTCCACAAGAGTTTCATGATATGCCTCGAATTTTTTCATGAATTCTTCACGTTATATTTCTTATTAATTTTACTAAAGTTGGGTCTATGAAAATCCTTATTGATTTGTGACTTTGAATGCTATGAAGATATTGGTCATTATTCCCTTAAGTATGTGATGGTTACTGGAGACTCTCAGTGATATCATGGGATCGAAGTAAAAAATTTAAAAATAATGTTTAATATTGGAGGATAAATAGATAATTACTATGGAGGATAGAAAACCCAACATCCCACTTATAAAGAGAATGGGAATAACCATCTAGGGAATTGTCTAATTGGAATCAGGTGATGCATAAAATGTGAAAATATGGGAATCATGTATATCATAACCTAAGAGATATGAAGAATAAACCTAATGAGGAATAAGAAAGGAAGGTTCCTATTAGAAATCATCATATAGTATAGTGTTTCAAATAAAAGGAACATTTACATTTTGCTGGGTAATTCCTTCATAAAAGTTTGATCTAACACAATCAACAAAAAAAGCTTTAACTTACAAGGTATTGAATATGTTATCACTAATGTGAAGGTGGATCTTGAAAATGGTGTGGTGATAATTACATTGGTTTTTTTTTCAATAATAGAAAACATAATATTTGACTTTTTTTATACACATTCTTTCATATATTTAAATCTTAGTATATTATTCAAACAACACATCAAAATATAGAGTTTGAGTTAATCGTATCATAGAATATGGGTTTATTTTTCTTTTGAAGTACATAAATGTTTCCCAATCAATTTTTTGTGGAAAAAAAATCCAAGAAAAAATAATATTACATACTTTGGTAGAGTTTGATGCTATATTGTACATGTATTTTCAATATTTATAAAAACAAAAAACAGCTTTCAGGAGAGGGAGATCACTTTTCACATTCTGAGGCATCCTCCAATACCGTAAAAATGTAAGGACAAGGACGAATATAATTTTTAATATCATTTTCAATAATGGATAATATTCTTTATGAATAATCATATATATCTCATCTCATTGATATAGGGGATAGGATCATGCTTGAAAACAAGATCATTGTGAGGGACTACATGGATTTGTTCCCTAAATAATTGTCTAGTCTTATGACTGAGAGGTTGAGATTTCAATTGAACATAATCCTAGATATCTTCCCATATCAATAAATCATTAAATTATGGATATTATTAAGTTATAATAATATAGGATTCTGTTAAAAGAGAATCAGGATAAGAGTTTTATATGCCTGACAGTTTCACCGTGGGGTGTTTCAGCCCTCTTTATAAAAAATAAGATTGGTCCAATGGACACCCGCACTAACTATTGGGAGCTAAAAGAAGCCTTATAAAGAACAAGTATACCATAAATGGATATATAACATTTTTGATATACTATATGGGTCCAACTATTTCTCAAAGGTGGAACTTCGATTGGGATATCAACCATTAAAGTTGAAGAAGGAAGATATTCCCAATATTTCCTTTCTAACATGGTATGGACACTATGATATCATAGTTATTACCTTAATATTGAATAATTCTCTAATATTGTTCCTGGAACTAATGAATAGAGTCTTTAGATATTACCTCAACAAATTTTTGGTACTCTTTATCAGTGATATTCTAATATACTCAAAGAGGAATGAGGAGCATGAGGATCATGTGAATAATATGCTAATTACTTTTTAAGGGAGAGACTATTTGAAACATATAGTAAATATACGATATGTATGGAGGAAGTATCATTATTGGGAAATGTTATAACCATTTAAGAAATATATTAGGACCCTTCTATGAAGAAGGCCACTGAGGAGTGTCATAGAATATAATCTGTAATAGAGATCCATAGTTTCCTTGGTCTAGTAAGGTATTATAGATGATTTATGAAAAAATTCTCATAATTTTTTAACCCAATAACCAGAACGAATATAAATGGAATAATGTTTTCCTGAATTAATTAATTTTAATACTACTTCAATGAATCAAAAATAAGATTCTTATCAATGCACTATTACTTACATTACCCTCATATCGGTAACTCTTTGTGGAATACATTGATACATCAAATAATATATTAGTTTTTTTACTAGAGGAATGTGAAAAATTTGAAGCCTAATATTCAAGGAATCAAAAAATCCATGAGAAAAACTATCACATGCATGATCTATAGATGGTGACTAGTATCTTTACCTTAAAAATATGGCGGAATTATCTCTATGTGGAGAAGTTTGAGATATATATTAATCACATGATCCTAAAATAAATATTAATATATAAATATCATAATATGATCTCTTAATGATGTTTATAGCTCATTAAGGATTATTAATTCTCAATCCAATACCATTTTTGTAATGAAAATAATGTTCATATTCTCTAATTAGAAAGCATCCATCAACTTTATCAATGATGATAATTGATAAGTATCTAATCATCCTAGACTTGAAAAATATGGGCATCAGAGTCATAAAGGTAGTAAAATCATAATTTTCTTCTCAATGTATTTCCTAACAATCCTATTAGAGAATTTAAAGGATACTCAAACAGATGATGTGGATATTTAGAAGAATGAAGAGTCCATAAGAAATGGGACATCATTTGATTCAAAATTGATGAGAAATGAATCATAAAATATGGGTCCCAACTATCATACCATCAAATACTGATATAAAGAGTGAGATTTTGAATTATATATATAGATGGACCATCTCCATATATAGAGGGAGAAAAATGATGTTTCAAAATCTCTGAGAGAACTATTTATGGGATAATATAAAGAAAGAGATCACTGAATTTAAATCAATGATCTAGGTATGTCAACAAGTGAAGGCTAAAATGAAAAATTCTATAGGGATGATTACACTATTACCCATACCTACATGTAAATGGGAAAATGTCACCATAGAGTTTTTTACTATACATATGATGGAATCAAGATGAAATAACACTACCTAGGTTTTTTGGGATCTCCTTATACATATTACTCACTTTGTTACAATTTGGGAGCACTTTACACTTGATCAACTTTCATGGATATACATCAAAGAAGTTGATAGTCTATATGGATTACACTTATCAATTGTATCTAATTGAGATCATAGATTTACCAAAAATTTCTGGAAGAGTTAAAAAATTACCTAAAGACTATTAGGAACATCATTATGGCTTATCACCCATAGACTAATGGCTAGTATGATCTAACTATATAAAAATTGAAAGATATGTTAATAGCATGCTATATGGACTTAAATGTTGGATGGGAAAAACTTGTTCTTATGATAAAATTCTTTTCAAATAATATTTCCCACTCAAGTATTATCAAATAGATCCATATAAATCCATTTTTTAAAAATATAATGGAGTCCTTCATTATGTGATGAATTTGCTGAACATAAGCTTGTAAGACCTAAAATGGTTGAGGAAATTCCAGAAAATGTGAAGACTATTCAGAATCACATCTATGATTCCCAATATCGATAAAATATCTATGAGGGAAATCATTAAAGAGTCCAAAAAATTGAGGTTGGAGGTACTATATTCCCCCAAATATCTCCTTGGAATAGATTCATGAGATTTGTAATGATTGGAAATCAATTTACCAGGTACATCATCTCCTTTGATATTCTTCATCATGTTAAATCTATGGAATATCGACTAGTACTTCCACCAAAAATGTATCAAGTACATTATTTATACCACAAAAAATACGGGAGGAATTAAATATCATATACCTCACATGTAATAAATTCTGAGGTGGTATAGTTGTAAAATGATTTCTCTTAGGAGGATCCTTTAATGAAGATCTTGGACAGTAGTGATAATGTTTTACACAACAGGACTACTCCCCAGGACAAAGAACTATAGAGGGACTGTAAATACAAAGAGATGATATGGGAACTAAGGGAAGAAATATGGGATAATACCATCACCTTTTTTCTCCTTTTATTGTAAAATGAAATTTACACAGAAAATTTTCTCTAGGAGGGAATAATTTGACACCCCAAAATTTTGTCAATAAAATTTCTCTTCTTGTAATTAAGTTATGTAGTTCAAATAACATATACCAAATAGATAAACCAAAAATTTTTTGATCAAAAATGAATAATGATAAATAAGTCAACAAATAAACTAATAAGAATGAAAAATATTATATTTTTATAATTAATAGAAACTAAAAGAATAAGAATCATATAATTTGAATCTCGTTGATCCACCAGAACGATTTCACTCACAAACAATGTTGTATAAATAAAAAATTATGTTAAAAATACTATGTAATGACCCAATATTTTTCAATGGAAACTATGTTTTTATAAATATCTCATAAAATCACTTACAAACAGAACATAATGAACTACTAAGTGCTTAATGACCTTTATACCTATGTTTTTCACTTCTGTGTTTGGAATTTAAAAAATCTGGCATATACTGTTGCAATCAATAATTTATTTGGATTCCGATAAGAAAAACATATTTTTTGGTTAATAGTAACCTACCCTTATGAATAGTAACATACCCTTATGAATAGTGATATACAGTAATGAATAGTAACCTTACCTATGATAATATATATATAATGTTAATGTTGAAAGTACGTTATTCCTGTATTTTAGAATAAGCATATAAATGTATTAAAATGGGTTTTTTATAATATATTCTGATTTTAATTAAATATTAAAATAATCATATTTAGAAAATTATTTTTGAAAAATGGATTTCATGTTTGGCTTTTACACATTGAAAAATGGTTAGGATGAATTTTTGAGATTTTTTGAAAATACATGAATTTTTTATGAATAGTAATATACGATAATTTACAATAAATGCTAAATAATGTATTTATTGAGTCATTGAAGATGATCTACAGATGTAAGCCCAATTAGTTGGATTTTACATGCATTTTTTACTATTTTTGGTCATGGAATACTTACTATTCCTTGTCTTATGAAGAAATAATAAATTAAGGATTATAATATTATGAAATCACTTCTCTTCTCCACTATAATCCCCCCCTCACTCCCTCTTATCTTCACTACTCTCAAGCCTTGTGCCTTTCCAATATTCTGACCAAATAACTCCTCATGATCCTCCCCCATGTCCAAAATCACCTTGCCTCTTCAAAATACCAAAATATCTCTCCTTAAGATGTTCTCAAAGGAGGAAGTCTCTGGAGGTCTTTAATAAAAAGTGGAGAACACCAACATATTTAAGGAAAGGGATCCTATCCATTTCACTCTAAATCAATATTACACTCAATGATATTATTTTCATGTGTAATAACATATGATGAGGTAATATTTCTCACCTCCACCATACTGCACTCATGTTTTATAAGTGATGAGAAACCTCTTCTCTCTCTCATCAATCCCTCTTACGTGCACCCGACACCATGTCGATAATCCGTAACAAAATCTTCCCGAACCTCCTTTTTTTTGGGTTGGCATACATTTATTTATATCAAAATAGAGTTATCTTATCTATTTTCTGAATCTTTTAAATTCTATGTATTTGTACAAAATTCTTTTATAAAGACTCTTTCATCACACTCTTTTGGGAATATACAGGTTTTTAAAAGATTCCCTCTTTAGAACATTCAGATAAAAAACCATGTTTTAAGGGAACTTCCCAATTTTTTACCCAATTTAAAGTGCACTCTATCCTCTGTTATAAGCCACCATTGTCTTTATAAAATCTGTATTTTATTATAAAATCCTTCTTGGTTCAATTCTAGTTTAATATAAAATATTTTTCTCTTTTCTATTTAATAATCTCTAAAGTATTTTCCTTAAAACTACACAAAAATGTTTTAATGATAATGTATCTAAAATAAATATCTTATTTTTTCCACTTCTATTTGACAAAACTTACAATGTTATATTCCTATTTTACCTTTTGAACTTTCATGTATGATCTAGATCATTTATTTCGTAGACATGTTCATGATACACCCATTGGTTGTCCTTTATGTCATGATTGTGGTTCCCAATTATTTACATGGGTACCCTTATGTTTATGTATGGTTGAATATGTGTGATTATTTATGTGGAATGAATATTCATGATATTTTAGAGATTGGTTTACCCAGATAGCGCTCCAATTCCTTGGATAATGCTATGTCTCATGCGATGCGATGTGAAATGGGATCGGTGGTTAGCATTGACTAGTACTAAACTGGGAAACGGGATTTCCAGTTAACCTTGACCCATACTAAAGACATGTTTTGTGATTATTCCACATTTAGATGATTCCCTGTTTATATGATTACATGATTATATTATTTTATTTTATATTTTTCATACTTTGGATATCTTTATGTCATGTTTCCTAACTCATGTGCTTAAAATGTATCCTTATGTTCATTCCATTACTGGGTTTTTTATCTCATCCCTTTTTCATGTGTTCCCTAGGGTACCCGATGCAGATGTAAGGGTTCAAAGGAAGTTATGAGCTCTTCATGGAGATTATATAAAGAAATTTTTTTTAGTCCCATGTTTTAGGTTTTAAGTACCTAATATTCCAAGACACTAGACCTAACTATCCTTGGCTTGTACTCTGATGTATAATTACGCTTAAATTCATGTAATGTTATATGTAAAATCCTTGGGTATCTATAGTTGGTATCAGAGGATGGTTTAGTTTTTTTTGATATTAGGAGTATATAACCTTAGTGAGAACCTTAAGGATGAGAATAAGAATTATAAAATATTCCTAAATTTTGGTGACTGTTGAGTAAGTTGTTTATCAAGAAAATACATCCATGTCTGGATACGCGTAGGAAGAGGTGGCTCTGGCACAGATGTACCTTGTAGTGAAAGCTCTAACAAGGAGTTTTGGGCTTGAATCAGGGTATCATGGTATACAAAAATGGGCCATGATGCACTCTTGGTTACGAAACTTCCAGCAGAGATGCTACAGTATATTCACGAGCTTAAAAAAATAATTACTAAGGGGAAACCCCCCATAAGAATATAAGTTAAGAAATAGATCAATCATAACCTATATTTTAACCTAAGTAATCACAAACTATGATATACTTATTCTTTATAATTATATCCTTTTATTTTGAAAGTTTTATTTTTATGCTCAATAGTTATGTATTCAAGACCTCTAATTATACATTCTTTTTCTTTGTTAATGGAGGGAAATAGAAGAACACGTTCCAACAACCATTATGACAGGAAATGATAAGATTTCCCAAACGATATGCATAATAGGACGGGAGCGTGTGCTTAAAACATCATGACAGTACTTGCACAGCTTGATCGAGTTATGAATAATAACATCAATCAAGCATAAGACTCTCTTCCTCCAAGAAAAGAGCATGTTTCCATAGAATCCTTCATGCGGTAAAGGCCTCCCATTTTTAGTTGGTCCTCTGATCCCCTCCTCATGGAACAATGGATTTACTCCATTGAAATGATATTCTCTATCCTCCAGTGCTCGGAAGAAGATAAGGTTGAATTGGAATTCCATCGTTTTGATAGAGAAGATTAATAGGGGTGGATATTGATCAAGAATACAGAGGCCCAAGAGTTAATCAATTCCATTGATTGGGATGAATTGAAGAGGATTTTTTTCAACAAATATTTTCCTCTAACCCTCCATCTCAATATGTAAACAGAGTTCCTAGAACTCAAGTAGATGGAAGGTGATTCCATGAGGGCATGTGAAGAATACTTTACATGGCTTGAATGGTATGCCTCTAGCTTTGTCATTAACACTGAAAGCAAGGTGGATCGCTTCTTTAGTGGACTAAAGATTATTCTATGAAATGCATTGGTGATTAGAGACATTGAATATTATGAGGATATTGTATGTTGTGCCCTCAAAGTTGAAATAGAGATTGGATACTCTCAGTGGTCTTGTGGGACAATTAAAAAGATGAAAAAATTTAGAACAACATGGGAGGTTCATCAAACAAATACAATGATGGAATGAGGCATAACATTTTCCATGTTAAAAATTGTGGGAATAAGAATCCTAGTAATTATCTGAAGGGAACCAAGAGTTTCTTCAAATGTGGAATGTTTGGTCATTTGGCCAAGAACTACAACTGAGATATAATGAATCCCACTAATGCGGAATAAGAAATGAATGTTCATGTCAACACTCATCTTGGAGTGCAGTGTTACAACTACAAGGAGAATAAGAATTATGCGAACAATTTCCCTAAGCCAAGGGTTGTTGGAGGCAATCTAAAAAAACCTCCTTGGAAACAAGTAAGGGCTTATGTTGTCACTACTACTTAGGTGGAGCCAGAAAATGATGTGGTGAAATGTGCTCATGTTATTCATTCATGGATAAAGAATGTACTATTTGATTCTGTTTCCATGCATTATTTCATATCATTCATGTTTAGAAGAAATATTCAAACACCACCTCAAAAATTTGGAGGAAAAGTTATCCGTGAGAACAACAAATGGGGCAATTATTTAGTCCATGGTTTATAACTCCTCCCTCGTTAACATTTGTGGACTGAACCTCCCATTAATTTTCGTCATACTTCCCGTAGTGTATTTTAATGATATCTTGGGCATGGATTGGCTATCTTTGTATAGGGCCAACATTAACTGTCGTGAAAGGGAGATCCCACATCACATCCCAAAGCCTCCTCCGATTCATTACAAGTGTAAGGAGGAAAATGAATCTCCTTTAGAATTTTCATCTCAAGTATAGATATAGCTACCTTGTGAGTAGGCATATCTAGCTCAAATGATTGAGACAATAGAGATAATCAAGCTTTATGTCAAGCCCATCATAAAGGATTACACTGATGTTTTCCCTAAAGATATTTCTGGGATATCAGAACTTTAGGATAGTATTGGATCGACTACCTCCAATTATGAATAATAACATAAATCATGTGGAGCACACACTTTCTATAAATAAAGATCATGTTGAGGTTGAATCCATTATAAGTAAAATACATGCTACCTTTATTGTATCTTCAAATTCATTCATTGTGGAACAATGGATTAACTGCTTTGAAAAGATATTTATCTCTCCTCTTATGATCATAAGAAGAGAATATCATGATGGAAGTCTATTTTTTTTATAAGGAATATGATCTGTGGTAGAAACTGGTAAAAAACCACTAAGTATAAAGATCGAATTTATTCTAGTGAATGGAAAGAATTCAAGATAATACATTTAAAAAATATATTTTCTTAAACAATTTATATTAAGATATTTAGGTAGTTCCTTAGAATGAAGCAACATGTAGATGAGTCTAACAGGGTGTACAAAGAAATTGCCACTTGGGATGCATGATATGCCTCAGGATTTTTCATGTATACTTAAATCATGTTATATTGCTTATTTATATTACTAATTTTGGGTCTATGAAAATCATTATAGATTTTAGACTTTTAATACTATGAGGATATTTTTCATTGTTTCTTTAAGGATGAAATGGATACTAGAGACTCTCGGTGATATCATGGGCATGGAGTTAAAAATTGTAAAATGAATTTTAATATGGCAGGATCAAAAGATAATTACAATATAGGACAGAAAACCCAGCATCCCATGTGTAAAGATAATGGGAATAACCATCTGGGAATTGTCTAATTGGAATCATGTGATGCAGAAAATGTGAAAAAGAGGGGCATCAGGTTAATAATTACCTAAGTGTTTTGAAGAATAACACTAATGTGGAACAAGAAAGTAATGTTATTATTAGAAATCATCCAATTGTATAGTGTTTCAACTGAAAGGTACATTGACATTATGTAAGATAATTCCTTCATACAAGTCATGTCTGACACAATCAACAACAACAACCTTTAATATACAAGGAATGGCATATGTTATCACTACTGCTATGGTGGATCATGAAAATGATGTGGTGATATGTACATTGGATATTCATTAAATAATAAAATTAACTTTTGACTCTATTTCTACACATTCTTTCATGTATATACTATTTAGCATAACTATCCAAATAACTCATCAAAATATTGAGGTTGAGTTATTTGTGATCATAGAAAATTGGTCGATTTTTCTTTTAAAGTACATAACTCCTTCCTAAAAAAATTTTTGTGGTATAAAAATCAATGAAAAAAATCATCTTACTTACTTTGGTAGAGTTTGATGCTATATTGTACAAATATTGGCTATCTTTATAAAAATGAAAAAAAAAACTTTCACGAGAGGGAGATCATTATTCACATGCTGAGGCATCCTCCAATTCCGTAAAAATGTAAGGACAAGGATGAATAAAATCTTTAATATCCTTATAAAGAATGGATACTATTACTTAGGTGGAATCAAATAGGTCTCAACTCATTGATAAATAGGATAAGATCATGCTTGAAAACAAGCGAATTGTGAGGGACTATGTAGATTTATTCCCTAAAGAATTGTCTATTCTTATGACTGAGAGGTTGAGTTTTCCATAGAACATAACCCTAGATATCTACCTATATCTATAAATCCTTGAATTATGTCCAATATTGAGTTAGAATAACTAATGATTCCGTTAAAAGAATATATGGATAAGGGTTTTATATTCCTAAGTGCTTCACCATAGGGTGTTTCAGTCATCTTTATAAAAAATAAGATTGGTTCAATGAACATCTGCAAAGATTATTGAGAGGTCAAAAAATCATTATAAATAACAAGTATCCCCTTCGGTGGATATATAACTTTTTTGATCTACTATATGGGGCCAACTATTTCTCTTAGGTGGAACTTCAGTTGGGATATCATCAATTAAATTTGAAGAAGGGAGATATTCCCAATACTTCCCTTCTAACTATGAATGGACATTATGATTTCATAGTGATTACCTTCAGACTGAGTAATTCTCCAATAATGTTCATGGACCTAATTATTAGAGTATTTATATATTACCTCAAAAACATTTTGGTAAGCTTTATAGACGATATTCTAATATACTAAAAGGGAAATGAGGAGCATGAGGATAATTTGAATATTATGCTAAAGACTTTATAAAGGGAGAAACTATTTGTAACATATAGTAAATATATGATATGTATGGAGGAAGTATCATTATTGGGACATGTTATCCTTAGTAAGGAAATATATTATGACACTTTTAGGAAAAATGCAACTGAGGAGTGTCATAGAATAGCATATATAATAGATATCCATAGTTTCCTTGGTCTAGTTAGGTATTATAGACGATTTATGAGAAAATTCATTCAATTTTCAAAACCAATAACCTGGATGAATTTAAATGGAGTAAAGGTTTTCTAAAACAATTAATTTTAATACTACTTCAATGAATCAAAAAAGAGTCTTATCAATGCACTAGTACTTACACTACCCACATGTCGGTAACAATTTGTGGTATAAAACGATGAATCAAACAAGATAATAGTTTTTCAACTAATGGAATGTGACAAAGTGGTAGCCTAATATTCAAGGAATCAAAAAATCCATGACAAAAACAATCACATGCATGATCTATAGATGGCCACTAGTATCTTTGCATTAAAAATATGGTGGCACTATCTCTATGAGGATAATTGTGAGATATATACGGCTCACATGATATTAACATAAATATTCATATATAAATATCATAATATGCACTAGTGATGATTTTTATAGATCATTAAGGATTTTTAATTCTAAATCCAATACCATTTTGGTAATGAAAATTATGTGCATATTCACTAATTAGAAAGGATCCATAAAATTTATCAATAATGAGAATTGATAAGGATATAATCATCCTAGACATGAAAAATATAGGTCTGAGAATTATAAAGGTAGTAAAATCCTAATTTTGTTCTCAATGTATTGCCTAACTATCACTTTTAGAGAATTTAATGGATACTCAAAAAAATGATGTGGATATTTAGAATAATGGAGAGTCTATCAAAAGTGGGACATCATTTGATTCAAAATCGATATGAAATGAATCATAAGATTTGGGTCCCAACTACATTACCATAAATCCAGATATAAAGAGTGATATTTTGAATTATACACATAGATAGACCTTCTCCATATATAGAGGGAGAAAAAAGATGTATTAATATAACTTAGAGAACTATTTATGGGACAATGTAAGAATGAGATCGCTGAATATAAATCAATGTTCCAAGTATGTCTACAAGTGAAGGCTAAAATGAAAATTTCTATAGGGATGATGATATTGTTACCTATACCTACATGTAAATGGGAAAACGTCACCACAGAATTTTTCACTATACTTATGATGAAATCTAAAAGAAATAACACTACATGGGTTTTTGTGGATCTTCTTATAGATACAAATCACTTTATTACAATTTGGAAGAACTTTACACGTGATCAACTTGCATGGATATACATCAAAGAAGTGGATAGGCTACATGGATTACACATATAAATTCTATCTGATTGAGATCATAGATTTGACACAACTTTCTGGAAGAGTCAAATACATTACCTAAAGACTAACACAAACATCAGTACATATTATCACTCCTAGAATAATGGCCAGTATGATCTGACTATACAAAAATTGGAAGATATGTTAATAGTGTAACACCCTAAGCTTCCACGGTATGTTTCCCTAAGAATAATGTAGTAGATGGAGTTGTACGCAACTTGGAGTTTTAACACACCACGACCAATCAAACTAGCCCTTATGAATAGTAATACCCACTTTTTGAAATTTTATAAATTTTATTTTTCGAAATGGACTTCATTTTTGAATTCAGAATAACAAAATTAGCTTAGGGTAAATTTTTGGTATTTTTCTGAAAACATTCAATTTTTGATTAATAGTGAAAAACACTACGTTATTTTTTAAAACCAACATTTTATTTAAGTAATTAGTTATGTTATTTTAATTTATTTTAGGTCAAAATAGACACATAATACCTATATAAGTTCAACATAATTCATTGGTGTAATTTTATAATATGTTTAGTATATAAAATTTTATTGAACTTTTTACCGTCTTTTTTCCCACCTTCCAAAAGCATTTGAAAATTTTCATAAAACATAATTTTACTTCTTCTGTGAGTTGAATTTCAAAAATCTAAGAGACACGGTTGAAATCCGTATGTAAAATTTGGTTCAATAAGATGAAAGTAATTTTTGGTGAATATTAGCTTTTTAATTTTATTTACCACGGTTAAAAGTAAATAGGGTAATTAAGGCTAAACATGATAATATAATGACCCTAACACATGTCTTCATTCTATTGTATAAGTGTAATTCGACTAAAAACAACCTTAGGAATAAAATATTTCCCCCTTTGGTCCACTTGGATTAGATTAGGACATTTATTATTATTTTATTTATAGAAGAGTTGAAAGAGTTAAATTTAAAGTTTAATAACTAAACCATTTTTTAATATATGGTTATAAATAATATAAATTAGACTATAAATATTCATTATAAATCTAAAAATATATCTATGTAAGGGTATTTTATTTATAATTTTTAGACATTAAATAATATAATTTATTTATGACACAATGTTGATGCAGTAATTACCTTATCAATTAAATATTAAAATTATTGATATTGTAAATATCCAAATACCACTAAATTGAGACTTTTGATGTATAAAACTAATTTTTTATGTTAATATGACATTTCATGTTTGATTAAATAGCTTTTATTCGATGTGATAAAGGTTTTATTACTTTAAAAAAATACTAAATAGTGCCAAAATTGACATAATTGTGTTTTTAAAACAAATACTATATTATTAATTGATATAATATACCTAAAAATATAAGGTCCTAAAAAAGAACTTAGATAAGGTTATATATATTAATAATGAACCACATGGGTTTATCCTGTCTTTTTATAGTATAGTTATTAACCATAAATTATAAAAATACCAAGAGACATGATAAATGTCAAACAATTAAACTAAGACTTAAATCTAAAACATAAGGTTAATATGGTGACCTAAGACTATATAAAACGTATTTTTTGAGAGGTTTTGGATCCTACCCCACATTATCCTAGAAATAAATTATTTTGGAGCCATTTGAATCCAAAAAGTATTTTTTATAAAATAATATTTCAAGCTTTCTCTAAAGTTACACTGACCTCTTTTATAAAAGGGTACTCCCTCATCTCTTAATTTCACTCCTCAGAATCCATTTGGCTCATCCAACCCCTACCCAAATATCCTTCCAAATTCCCTCACATAAATATAGAGCCCTTACTTTGATCTTAAATCCAACATAAGGAGCCCTTTTGATAAACTCAAAATGAATCCCCAGAAGAAGATGTAATAATTTTACAACCTTCTCTCAAGTTATTTTCTTCCTCCACTTACTCTTTATTTTTTGTTCCCATACCAAAAAAATAAATCCAATACCTCATATATACTGTGATGTTATTATAAAGATGGTATCACTATATTTATTATTATATCCATCCTATGAATGACAAAGCCACCATATCTGCTTACGTATGGCTTACCGTCTCTACGTCATGGTGTAGTTTGTTATTAAAACACTTCAGTATTTGGATGGGTATAATAATGAGAATAAATAATATAAATAATAAATATAAAATTATAATGATTCTCCATATATGATATACCATCCATTTACATATGATTTCACCATGAATATAATGATATTTTCGCTCGTGCGTATGTACGGATTATCGTCTCCATGAACGGGATAAGATTCATTCCCCATCGTAATCATTCAAGAATAATTATCATTTTATGATTAAAAATATTGTTAATAACTTAATATAATTATGGATATGAATCAAATACATCCTATATATAACAAAAAAGTCTCCTGTAACCTTGCATAAAATAGAAAATGAGTCAGTTAACACCCAAAACTATATGAATCAAATACATCCTATTCTCAACTGCTATAACATCGTCGAAGCTTTCAATACAAGCTTATAAGATTATTTTAAAAATAAATTTGTCATTTTATAATTAAATTACTTTTAAATTTTTTTAAAATAGAAAGATATATTTCTCTAATTTTTTTTTGATTTCCTCTATGTCAACATCCTTTGATGATTTTAATCTTGGTTGAAGTTGTTTTATTATGATTCCAATCTTCTATATTGTATTAAAGGTTTTGTGATATTTTTTATTGTGGAAGTGTTAATTTTACACCATTCATGGTTTATGGATAAAGTATTTACATTTCTTATATTAGTTTTAATATGAATTATTATGTTATGTTTGAAACTTTTCATATGACGAATGCATTGGACTTAGTAAGTGACGGGTGGAGCCCGCGATAGCTCCTCGATGCATCAGTTGGTCTCATGAGAAAAACTAGTATCTTGGTACATTTCCTTAACAAATATCTTATATATAGTCTTGGTACAAGGCCTTGACTATGTGGTTATGATGTCTGGCATTATGCATTCCATCATTATGAAATTGGCTATTGATATTGCATGTGATTATTCGACTAGTAGAATATCCATGTGAATAAGTAAATGGCATTATTTGATTTATATTTCCCATATTATATAGAATTATATGCTTAAAAGGCTTTTGTTTTAGTCTTATACATTTCCTTAAATGTTTATGTTTATTCTAGAAAGTTTCCGCTATATTTTTATCCTTACTGAGCATCTGAGCTTACCCCTTTCTATGATTTATTTTTCCTAGGATGCGAAGAAGTATATTATGATTGACATATAGGGATGTTCTAAGGGATAAATGTGGTCAATGGAGAAACTTTTGTTTTTGTTTTTAATTTTATAATATATTTTAAAACATATAAATGTATCTAGTACTTCCAAGGCTACTAAACTGATCAGTTTTTTTTGGATTTGATCCCTTGTAATCCTTCCAATGTTATGTAATAATGCATTGACTCTAGGTAACTAGGGTAGAGGCATTACAAATAGCATGCAATATGGACTTAAATTTAGGATTGGAAAAACATGTTTTTGTGGTCTAATTCTCTTAATATAATATTTTCCACTCAAGTATCTAAATAGATACATATTTTCCATTTATTTTATAATATAAATAACACCTAAATTCTGTGAATAAGATGGTGAACATAGCTTCTAAGACCTGAAATAGTTGAGCAAATGCTAGAAAAGGGGAAGACCATTCAGTATCACATTAGTGATTCACAAAATCGATAAAATATCTATGAGGTAAATCATTAATGGGTCCTAAAAATTAATATTGGAGGTACTGTCTTCCCCCAAATATTTCCTGGGAAAAGATTCAAGAGATTTGGGAAGAAGGGAAAGTTATGTCCCAGGTACATCATGCCCTTTAATATTCTTCATCATGTCAAATCTGGGGAATATCGACTATTACTTCCACCAAACATGTATCAAGTACATTATTTATAACACAGAAAACTCATGAGGAAGTAAATATCAGAACCCACGCATGTATGAAATTCCAAGGTGGTAAAATTTGAAAATGATTTCTCTTATGTGGAGCATTCAATGAAGATCTTGTACTATAGAGATAGTGTTCTATACAATAAGAATACTCACCTAGAAAAACTACTATAGAGGAACTATAAATACAGAAGATGATCGGGGAACCAGGAGAAGAAATAAGGAAGAATTACCCTCACCCTTTTCACTTTATAATGTAAAATAAA
This sequence comes from Viscum album, assembly GCA_963277665.1. Lineage (NCBI taxonomy): Eukaryota > Viridiplantae > Streptophyta > Magnoliopsida > Santalales > Viscaceae > Viscum > Viscum album. Next base: position 1,503,804,303 of record OY728128.1, read on the forward strand.
ATTCACATGGAAATTTTTTTAGGGGGGAATAATTTAACACCCCAAAATTTTATCAGTAAAATTTCCATTTTTGTAATTATGTTATGTTTTACAAATAACATATATCATAGAGATGAACCCGAAATAACGTTATTATCATAAATTAATAATGATAAATTAGTCTTAAAATAAACTAATAAGAATGAAAAATATTATAGTTGTATAAAAAATAGAAACTAAAAGAATAAGAATCATATAATTTGGATCTCCTCGATCAACCAGAATGATTGCAATCACAAACAATGTTGTATAAATAAAACATTATGTAAATAATACAATGTAACGACACATTTTTTTTCAATTAAAATTCTATTCTTATAAATATGTCATAAAATCACATGAAAACACAACATAATGAACTACTATGTGCTATGTGACCCTTAAACATAAGTTTTTTACTTCTGTGTTTGGATTTTCATAAATATGACATACATGGTTGCAGTCTGTAAATTGTTTGGATTCCGATAAGAAAAGACTAAATTTTGGGTGAATAGTAACATAGCCTTATGAATTGTAACATACCCTTATAAATAGTGATATACCCAAATGTACTGTAACCTTAACTATGATAACATATATAGTATTCAAGTTGAATGTACGTTATTCATAAAGTAGAGAATAAGTAAAAAAATGTTTTAAAACAGGTTTTTGATAATAAATTAGGATTTTAATTATAATCATATTTAGAAAATTACTTTTGAAAAAAAGATTAAATTTTTGGATTCTACACATCAAAAAATGGTTTGTGTGTATTTTTGATACCTTTCAAAAATACACGAATTTTTTATGAATAGTAAAATACGATAATTTACGATAAATGCTAAATAATGTATTCATTAAGTCATTGATAATGGTATGTTGATGTAAGCCCCATTTTTTTGAAGTAACATGAACTCATTAATATTCTTGGTCATGGAATACTTATTATTCCTTGTCTTGTGAAGAAATAAAAAATTATTGATTATAATATTATGAAATCTCTTCTCTTCTCCACTATAACCCCCCTCACCCCCTCTTCTCTTTACTATTCTCAAGCCTTGTTCCTTTATAATATTCTACCCAAATATCTCCCCAAGCTCCTCCTCCACCTCTAAAATTTACTTGACACGTCCAAATACCAAAAAATCTCCCATTAAGAGGTTCTCAAAGGAGGAAATCTTCAGATGTCTTTAATAACTAGTGGAGAACACCATTGGATTTAAGGTAAGGGATCCTCTCCATTTCACTCAAAATCAAGTTTTTCCTCTATGATATGCCTTTTATGTGTAATCTGAAATTATGGAGTATTATTTATCGCCATCACCATACTGCACTAATGTTTTATTAGTGATTAGATACCATTTCTCTCTCTCTTGAAGCCCTCTTACGTGCACTCGACACCATGCCAATAATCCGCAACAAAATCTACCTAAACATACTTTGTTCTTTCTGGTTGCCTTATCATTATTTATATCAAAATTGAGTTAACTTATCTATCTTTTGCATCTTCTAAATTCTATTTTGTGGTAAAAAATCTTTTATGAAGACCATTTCATCACTCTCTTTTGGGGATATACATGTTTTTAAAATAATTCCCCATTAGAACATTCAGATCAGCAAACCTGTTTTAAGGGATGTTCCCAAATTTTTACCCAATTTCAAGTGAAATATATCCTCTCTTTAATCCACCATTGCCTTTATAAAATCATTATTTAATTATGAAAACCTTTCGGGTACAATTCTGGTTTAATATAAAATATTTTCCTCTTCTATTATAAAAGCTCTATAGTATTTTTTGTAAAACTACACAAATATGTTTTAATAATAATGTTTCTAAAAAAAATCATGTATTTTGTCACTTCAGTTTGTCACCACTTAGTATGTTATATGCCTATTTTACCTTATGAACCTCCATGTATGTTCTAGAACATTTCATTTTTGGTCAATTTAATGATACACCGATTGGTTATGCTTTATGTCATGATTGTGGTACCAAATTCTTTCCTTGGGTAGCCTTATGTTTATGTATGGTTGATTATGTATCATTATTTATGTGGAAATAATATTCATGAAAATATTGAGATGGGTGTTCCTTTATAGAACTCCAATGCCTTGGGTAAAGCCAAGACTCATGAGATGCGATGTGAAAATGGATTAGACGTTAGCTCGGACTCATACTAAAATTGGAAATGGGATTGTCAGTTAGGCTTAACCCATACTAAAGACATGTTTAATGATTCTGCCACATTTAAATGATTCCATGATTATTTAATTCCATGCTCATATGATATGATTTTATATTTTCCATGCTTTGGATATCATTATGTCATTCCTCCAAACTCATGTGCATAAGACGTATCCTTACGCTCATTCCCTTACTAGGCTTTTCAGCTCATCCCTTTGTTCTTATGTTCCCCAGGGTACCCTATGCAGATGTAAGGGCTCAAAGACAGTTAGAGAACTTTATGGAGATTAAATAAAGAATTTTTTTTATCCCCATGTTTTCTGTTTTATGTACCTAGTCTTCCAAGACAATAGACTTTAAGATCCTTGGATTGTACTCATATGTATAACTATGCTTAAATTCGTGTGATGTTATATGTAAATGTCTTGGGTCACTATAGGTGGTATCAAAGGATGGTCAGGTTATTTTTGTAGATTAGTAATAGAGAACCTTAGTGAGAGCCTTAATAATGAGACTAATCATAAGAAAATAGTTTTAAATTTTGGTGAGTATTGAGTAAGGGGTTTGTCAAGAAAATACATCCATGTATGGATACAAGCAGGTAGAGCTGGATCTGGTACAGATGTACCTAGGAGTGGAAACTCCGACAATGAGTTTTGATCTTTACTTAGGGTATCATGGTACACAAAAACGGGCCTTGCTGTACTCTTGGTTATGACACTCCCAGGGTACATTCTTTGGTAGATTCACATGCTTAGCACAAACCACTATTAAATGGAAAAAATCCCATAAGAATATAAGTTAAGAAGTAGATTGAGAAAAACCTATATTTAATCATAAGGAATCACAATTTAGGATATACATATTCTTTATAAGTTTAACCTTTTATTTTTGAAGTTTTATTTTTATGCTCAATAGTTAAGTATTTAAGACCTCTAATTATACGTTCTTTTTATGGGGTAATGGTGGGAAATAGAAGAACATTTTCCAACAACCAATGTGATAGGCAATTTGAAGATTTACCTAATGATATGACTGATAGGATGGGGTAGGGGGATTCAAACAGCATGAAAATACTTGTGCAGCTAGCTCGAGTTATGAATAATAACTTGAATCATGTGGAACGCCCTCATTCTCCAAGGAAAGATCAAGTTTACATAGAATCCTTAATGCAGAAAAGGCCTCCCTTGTTTAACGGATCATCTGATCCCCTCCTCAAGGAACAATGGATTATCTCCATGGATTGGGAGGAATTCAAGAGGATTTTTTCAACAAATATTTTCTTCAAACCCACCGTATCAAGATGTAAATTGAGTTTCTCAGAATCATGGAGAAGGAAGTTGAGTACATGAGGGTGAGTGAAGAAAAACTCACATGGCTTGAAAGGTACGGCGCTGGCATTGTCATGAATACTAAAAGCAAGGTGGATCGCTTCTTTAGTCGACTAAAGCCGAGCCTAAAAAAAGAATTGGTGATTCAAGACTTCGACAGTTAAGAGGATATTGTGTGTTGTGCCTTCAAGGTTGAAATAGAGATTGGAAACTCTCAGTGGTCTTGTGGGCCTGGCCAAAAGAACCAGAAAATAGAGAACAACATGGGTGGTTCATTAAACAAATACCATGATGGAAAGAAAGTTGAGTTTTCCCCTGGTAAAAATTGTGGGAATAAGTATCCTGGTAACTGTCTGAAGGGAACCAAGAATTGCTTCAAATGTAGAATGTTTGGTCATCTAGCCTATAACTATCGTCGGGATATGAAGAATCCCACTGATGTGGAAGAAGAAAGGATGATTTAAGTCAACACTCATCTTGTAGTGCAGTGTTAGAATTTCATGGACAATAGGCATTATGAGAAGAATTACCCCAAGACAACGGTTGTTGGAGGAAATCAGGAACAACCTATAAGGCAACAAGGAAGGGATTAAGATATCACTACTGCCAAGGTGGAGCAGGAAAACGACGTGGGGACAAGTAGTCTAGTTATTCATTCAAGGATAGTGAATGTACTATTTGATTCTATTTCCAAGCATTCCTTCATATTTTTCATGTTTAGTAGAATAATTCAAACACCACGTCAAAATTTATAGGAATAGTTATCTGTGAGAACGGAAGATGGGGAAATTATTGCATTCATGGTTTATAACTCTTCCCCAATTAACACTTTTGGATTGAACCTCCCATCAAATCTCATCATACTTTCATTAGCGTAGTTTGATTCTCTCTTGGTCATGGATTGGCTATCTCTATAATGGTACAACATTAACTATTGGGAGAGTGGGATCAAACTTCTCATCCCAAAGCATCCTACGATTCATTACAAGTGTATGGAGGAAAATGAATCTACTTTAGAATCGTCATCTCAAGTGTGGATATTTCAACCTTGTGAGCAGGCATATCTAGCTCAAATTATTGAGACAATGGAGAGAATAATTCAAGAAGACATGACCATAAAAATGGATTTCACTTATGTTTTCCCTAAAGTGTTGTCCAGTCTTCCTCCTAACCAAGAGGTTGAGTTCTTAATGGAAATTCCCTTTTTATAAATATGTATTAAAATCACATGAAATCACAACATAATGTACTAATAAGTTCTAAGTGACCATTAAACATAATGTTTTCAGATTTTTGTTTGGAATTTTGAAAATATGACATACATGGTTGCAATCAGTAAGTTATTTTGATTTGGATAAGAAAACCCTAGTTTTTGGTGAATAATAACCTACCCTTTGAATAGTAACATACACTTATAAATAGTGATATAACCTAATGAATATAAACCTTACCTATGATAATATATAAATAATATGGATGTTGAAATTATGATATACCGATATTTTAGAATAAGTAAATGAATGTTTTAAAACATGTTTTTGATAATAAATTTTTATTTTAATTAAATATTAAAATAATCATATTTAGAAAATTATTTTAGAAAAATTGATTTCATTTTTGGATTCTACACATTGAAAAACAGTAAGGGTAAATTTTGGAGATTTGTATTGAACAATTGAATTTTTGATGAATAGTAAAATACGATAATTTACGAAAATGCTAAATAATGTATTTATTGATTCATTGATGATGATCTGCTAATTTAAGAAAAATTGGTTAGAAGTCACAAGAATTTTTTTTATTCTTGGAGATATAATACTTACTATTCCATTTCTTGTGAAGAAATAATACATTAATCATTATAATATTATAAAATCCCTCCTCTCCTCTACTATACCCCCCCCCATTCTCTTTGCTCTTTACTATTCACAATACTTGTGCCTTGACAATATTCTACCCTAATATCTCCCCATGCTCCTTCCCCACATACAAAATCCCCTTGACTCTTCAAAATAAAAAATCATATCCCCTAAAGTGGTTCTCAAAGGAAGCATTCTCTAGAGGTCTTTAATAATAAGTGGAGAACACCAATAGATTTTAGGTAAGGGATCCGCTCAGTTTCACTCTTAATCAAGCTTTTACACTATGATATGCCCTTTTATGTGTAATACCAAATGATTTGGTATTATTTCACAACTCCCCCATACTGACCTCCTATTTTATAAGTGATGATACACCCCTTCTCTCCCTCACCAGGCCCTCTTACGTGCAGCTGACACCATGCCGATAATTTGTAATGATATCTACTCGAACCTCCATTGTTCTTTCGGGTTGCTTTTTATTTATTTATATAAAAAGGAGTTATCTTATCTATTCTTGGGAATCATCTAAATTCTGTTTAGTTGTAAAAAATTCATTTATTAAGACCCTTTCATCACTCCATTTTGGGGATATATATGTTTTTACAAGATTCCATTCGTAGAATATTCCGTTAATCAGACCTATTTTAAGGGAAATTCCCAAATTGTTTACCCAATTTCAAGTGCCCTATATCCCCTATTTTAAGCTACCATATTTTTTATAAAATCAGTATTTTTATTATTAAAACCATTTTGGATCAATTTTTTTCATATAAAAGATTGACTTCTTTTCTATTTCAAAAGCTCTAAAGTATTTTCATTAAAACCACAAAACAATGTTTTAATTATAATGTTTCTAAAATACTTTTCTTGTATGTTCTCACATCTGTTTGACACCACATACCATTTTATATTCCTTTTTTTACATTATGAACATCCATGTATGTTCTAAAGCATTTCTTTCATGGACACTTTCATGATACACCCATTGGTTAAGCTTTATGTCATGATTGTGGTACCCAATTCATTCCATGGTACCATTATGTTTATGTATGGTTTATTATGTGTGATTATTTATGTGGAAGGAATATTATTGAAAATTTTGATATGGGTGAGCCCAAATAGTGCTACAATTCATTGGGTAAAGATATGTCTCATGAGATGCGATGTGAAACGGGATTGGCGATTAGCGTTGACTCGTACTAAAATGGGAAATGGTATTGGCAGTTAGCCTTGACCCGTACTAAAATGGGAAATGGAATTGGAGTTTAACCTTGACCCATAATAAATACATTCTTTATAATTATGCCACATTTATATGATTACATGTTTATATGATTCCATGATTATATGATACGATTTTTTATGTTACCTGCTTTGGATTCATTATGTCATCCCTCTTAACTCATCTTCTCAAGATGTATCATTATGTTCATTCCCTTACTTAGCTTTTCATATCATCCCTTTGTTCATGTGTTCCCCAGTGTACCCTATGCATATGTAAGGGCTCAAAATAATTTAGGATCTCTTTTTGGAGACTAAATAAAGAAAGTTTTTTTAGAACAAAGTATTATGTTTTATGTACCTAGTCTTCCAAGACACTAGCCATAACGATCCTTGGCATGTACTCTGATGTATAATTATGATTAAATTAATCTAATGTTATATGTAAAAGACTTGGGTTTCTGTATACAATATTTATTTTGATTATGAAATTGAAAATAAACATGAGAAAAGATAAAATTTAATCAAGAATTATAAGAATAAGAGGTATATGTATGAAGTAGGTAACCCATATGACCATTATAAACATAGCTATTGGAATAGTAATCTTACTGTTGAAATAATAACGAGACCATTGGAATAGTTAAATGACCATTAGGAATAGTAGTATAATAATTAAAATAGTAAACATACCTGAAATGTAAAACAATATTTACATATATTGTAAAATTAATATATGATATATTTCTTATAAATAAAAAGTAAATAAATCATTTAAATATGATTAGTTAAGTGTTGGTATTTTTTGCAAAATGTAATTTCTTTATTTAAAATTTTATATTGAATATAATGATTTAAATTAAAAAAATTCATAAACTGGATACATAAATTAATATGATATTTTATTATACCTATAATATACATTTTTGATATCACAAATAATTTTTTTGGGGTAATAAAATTTATTATAATATTAAAGTAAGTATTTTTTAAATAAATGGGGATTTAAAAAATAAATATCTAATATTTATAAAATTATTTTAAAAAAATGGTTTTCATTTTTTAAATATTGATATTGAAAAAGGGTTAGGGTAAATGTTTTTTATTTAACTAAAAGAGTTGAAGTTCACGTAAATTCCAAAAAATGGTAATTTACAGTATTTAATATTATAATCCAAATACACAAAATTTTGAGTCAGGGATAGTGTAAGAAACCATTAATTAGGTATCACATGAAAAATTTACTCTATATATTCTCAATAATCATTTATACTGATTTTATTTTTCCAAAATAATTAATTAATTAATATAATAATAAATTACTCCCCTCTCCTCCCATTATAAATAACACCCCTCATAGACACCTCTTCACATAACTTTTAATCATTTAAACATTCCAAATATATTCCAAAAACATTCCTCCCCACTCTACCCATGTAAATTTTCTTATGGACTCACCAAAATACCAATTATGTGTTTCTCATGTGGCTTATCAAGGAGGTGATATTTAATAGGTTAGATTCTCAAACAACCACATTAAATTTCTTTTATTCTTATATATTCTCCTCACCTCATGAATCCATACAAACATAATAAATAAAATATTATGTATATACTATAATTTGTTACTATTAGTTTAATATATTCTATCCATCCCTTTTCTCATCCCATCTTATACAAATAAACAAAACCATTGTCCAAATTATGGTGGTTAAACATCGTTATGGATAATAAGTTGTGTTTAACACAACCACCTCCAAGGAAGTTCATAAAACTATTATTATGGTTAGATAAGATTTTAAGAAAAATATTATAAATTATTTCATGTTTTGAAACTAATATATATACATAAACCTAAATAAGAAAAACTAGATTGAGATGGTTAGAAAAAACCACCAAAATTAAATAATCATTTATCATTAACATTTTTTAAATGAATAATTATATATGGGGAAATTTAGCCTTATATAACTGCATGAATAACATTTTATTTCAATTTTTGGGGTTTATTTCCATTTTAAAATAAATTTCATAATTTTATCCAAGTGAACTGAACTTGAACCCATGAAACCAATGCTCTAGAAACAACGATATTGAACATTATAACTCATTGAAATGGTCATAAATGGACTTAATAAAATTATAATAAATAAAATATATGGGGAATAGGTTATCAATTAAGTAATTATATAATCTCTTTTTATTAACTATAAAATTAACTCTATGTGTAGAACTCATTTGGGCATAAGTTAAGGGATCTCTCTAGACCTCTGTATTTTCATTAGGAAACACTTTATCTTCTTTTTCCAAAATTTATCTCTTCATTATTATTATATTAATATATTATATTCCATATATATATGTTAAATATATATATATAGAGCTAAAATCATATTTTTTATGTGGGAATGCATGTCTATAATGTTTTACGTCTCAATTCCTCTCTACAAGAGAAACCGATTAAAGGTAACTTCTTTATTTCTTACCCATTTTCAAGTACACTACAAAAAAAAAATTTAATCCACCCACATATTTTATAATAAGTCATTTTACCTTGAAAAACTACTTCCTTTCATTTTTGGTCTTCTGTAAAAAATTATTCTTTTCTCAACATTAAAGGCCCTAAATTATTTTCCCTAAAACTATTCTCAACTGGAACATTTCTAAAGTTACCTTTCCACTCAATTTCAAATTTTCAATTCATTTTGATTATATAATTAATGATCTCTTCTAACATTTCCTTATTAATTTTTTATAATAATTTATGTCCCTTCATTCAAAGATACTATTCTGATACACCCATTGATTGTTTTCTTACGGCATGATTACAAAACCCATTTCATTCCATGGGTAACCATTATGTTTATTCCACTTGTTTTATATATTATTTATTAAACATATGATTGTATATTTTATTATAGGTGTATCCAAATATTGTTCCGATGAATTGGGAAATATTTTACTCTCATGATATTTTATGTAAGGGATTAGGGAGTAAACATAATCAATTATGGGACTATATACGCCATATGATATCATCTTGGATGTTATTCTTGACTCATGTATATGTAATGATATATATTTCAACATAATTTCAATATTCCTATGGTCATGATATTCCATGATCTATATTTTATATCTATATATGTTTATTTGTGATTGATTTTTTTAGTTTCTCATGTTTTTCCTTTATGAATCATGTATTATGCTTGTGTTCCATGTTTATTAACTTAATTGGAATTATTAGATCACCCCTTTCTCCTATGTATTCCCCAAGTAATCCTTTATATCTGTAGGACCTAAGATAGAGTTAGGTTCTTATTATGTTGATTAAAACAAATAATTTTTATTCTAGTTTCATGTTTTTTACTTATATATCAATCCTTCCAAATTAACAAGGCTTTTTGATTCTCAGTTTTTATTTGAATATTAATTAATCATAAGTCCATTTATGTTTTTTTAAATTATTGGTTCCCTATATTCAAAAATAATATCTACATTTTATAAATAATTATAAATAAGGTTGGAGAAAATATTATTCATCAAATAGTGAAGGGAAAACATTTGAATAATTGGTGGTTATTGTCTAAATAGAGCCAATATTTCTTAAAAAGAGAATTTTATAATTCATTTTCTAACTTTGGGTACCAATTTTAGGTATTTTCAATCACTACAACTTAATAGTGATTAGAAAATCTTTTAAGTCAACAATAGTTGAACACATCAAGGCGTAGGGTCTCGCATCAAGGAAAACATTTTAAAATTTCCAATGTGTTTGTTTTTTTTTCAATATGGCTAGTAAGATTTTCTTAAATGTAAAATAATTAACATAATTGGTCACATTGGTTTATTTCAAAAAAACATTAAAATGAAATAGGTATTTCTAATTCACCCCCCTAACTCACATCACATGTGATTTGGCCTCCATAACTGGCATTAAAGTAATGGTTTCTCATAATAAGTTAATATAATAATAATTCATGTAGAACCTAAAATTTGTAAAGAGTAGAGGTGTTCATTTTTATGGAATGAATTTTCATTGGTGGAATCATCATATTCAGTTATTTATACTATCATTGGGGATTAAATTTAATGATTTTGTCGTTATAGTTTATAAAAAAATATTTACAGAAGGTTCAATGGAATATATAAATAAGATAAATATTGATATATATGATATAAAATCAAATCAAATTTTATTAGAAAAATTAGAAAAATTGTATAATAAGGTGATGGAACTATAATCGGCTAAGGAAACACGTGATAATATTACAAACATGTATGAGTGGAACATTAAGATAAATGTAGATGTTTTGAAAATTTGGTTAGAAAATTTTAATAATAGTTGAAAGGATAAAGAATAGAATATTGATGACTTTTTCACAAGGGATATTGAGATAGTTATTCAAATTAAATGCTTCTATGAAAATTTTGATGATTTAACTGTGGTTAAAAAATTAATGCATAATTTTCAAAATAATTTTGATCTAAATATCTCATAATAAGAATAGATTAATAAAAAATACTTGATAAGCTACACAATACCCTCATGAACTTTTATATCATAGAGGGAAATATTTTCAAGAAGAATTATAAGTGGTAAATTGTTTTTAAATTCTTGAATTAGTTAAAGAAAAAGGAAAAGTAAGATAGACCTTCAACTGATTTAGATAAAGATGATGAGAGTGATTAGAATAATGAGAATATTATAGCTATTATCAATAAAAATATGAAAAAGGTCAAATTTATATATAAAGTAAGCCTTACACTTATGTTTTTTTAAATGTGGTGGAATTAGTCACTTTGATACCAATTTCCTAAATAAATATAAAGCTATGGAATTAGAGTATGAAGAATAAGAATTGCCAAAGATAAAGTAAAAAAATCAAAAAAAAAAATCAATATCATAAAAGGGATGCATGTTAAGAAAAGAAAAATAAAGAAATATCATCCTAAAGTTTTCAGTTACATGGTCATGGTGCTAGAATGTTTTATAGCTTTATATAACTTGTTAAAGGTGACACAGTGATAGTTGTGGATAAAAAGAGTAAAGCGATGGATTCTTGATTCATTTGTTAAAAATAGAACGTGAAGTATATCCTGAAAAGAACAATGAGCTAAAAAGGAAGAAAATAGACTCAATAAAATATTTAAAGGATGAAATTAGTTAAATATGAGTTCATGTAAAAATAAAACTAATGCATTTAATAGATTAAACTACTCAAGGTGAATATGGCTGAGAAAGATAGAGTTTTATAGGAAACTAAGAAGTATATTGTGGCTCAAAAAATATAACTTGATAAGGCTAAATCAAGATCTATTAAATCTAAGAATAAACTTGTAAAATTAAAGGATGACATTAAATAATAATATTATATAAATGATTATTCATCCATGTAAAATAATTTTAAGGTACTATATGAACTAGAAAAAATAAAAAAAATCTAAAAATCATCAACCTGATTTTGTATGTTACATAAGAACATATAGAAAAACTTGGTTTGAAATAAATATATATAAAATTCATACTATTTTTGTAATAATAAATAGAGACCATAATAATCTAGTTACTTTAATATCTATACAAAATAGACCTATCATTATGTGAAGGAAACAATATGATTTTTAGGGGTATACTCAAGAATTTTCAAAAAGGATAAGCTTCATAAGATACTATTATGGATACAAAGACTATGGACACAAATATTATGATTATTGGTATAAAATTAATTTTCCATATAATCACTATATTTTGGAGTTTACTGGATGTTATTTGTAAAATATAAGCAACAAACATTTCAAGAGATGATTTGAAAATGAAAACATTCATATAATACCTATCCAAAATTGGTTTGAAGGGATTAAGTAAGTGTTAAATGGTATGATAGAAAATAACATTATAAAGAAATTTCTTTTCACATTATTCTATAGAATAAAATATTTCAATATTAAAGAATATTCAATAGTTAAATAAAGAAGAAAAACCATCGATTGTGGAGGTTTCCTCAAAATCTAAAAATTTGAAAAACCATATATTATTAGTAGTGGATTCTCCTAAAACATGGAATAAGATACTAGGATATTAAAACCTGTTAACGATATTGATTATCTTTTATTTTTATTTGTAAATTAATTCTCATTAAAAATAAAAGGAATTAGTTCTGTTGTTGTCGAACCAAAGCGGATAAATTCCTAGTAGGTTTTAACTATTTATGGGATCAAACACAGTCTTTTAGGTGTAAGTAATTTTTGTTATTATGAAAATGAGTTGATAACACATAAGTTTTTTTTTCAATAAAATATTTTAATTTTGAATTATTTTCATTACATGAGAAAGTAATATTGAAAAAAAAATTACATTGAAGATTCCTATAATTTATGTTTTCATTGTAATAGAAAAGTAAAAAATAAATGGAATTAAAGACTTTGACACATTAGTCAAAGTAATTTGATCAATATATAAAATTAAATTGTGGTAATGGATCTACATCATTTATTTATAAATTGATATTATATTTGTATCACTTTTCAAAAGGAAAAAATGGCTAATGGGAGACACAAAAAATTAAAAAAAATAAAAACCTACTAAATTAATTCACATAAATTTTTTTGGGCCCATGAGACATAGACACAGAATTGGTGGATCTTATTCTATCACATTCATTGTTGACTATAAAATATAAAAAGTGATTTATTCATGATACAAAAGTCACGGGAAGTGGAAATGTTCAATATCTATTGAAGAGAAGTTAATAGAGAACATAAGATAAGAATCAAGAAACTAAGAACTTGTCATGGGAAATAATATGCTAAAAATATATTCAAATCCTATAATGAAAATTATTAGATTGAAAAAAAATAAAATACCCCTTAAACACCTCAGCATATTGATGTTTCTGTAAGAATGAGTAGGACCATTTCAGAAATGAGATGAACAATGCATACAGAATCTAAATGATCAATGTTATTTAGGTTGGAGGAGGTTTGCACAGCTATACATATTCAAATTCAATGATCCTTGAAAAAAATATTAAAATATAACCTCATATGATATTTTTTATAATAAGAATCCAATATTTAACTACATTATGTAATTTTTTATTCCTTATCTCATTATAATAAAAAGTTTAAACCAAACAATGTTTGATGAAAGATTTAAGGATGGTAAATTTCTTAGATATTTGTCGATTGGGAAGGTCTATAGTTGTTGATATATAAAAATCATAAAAATTCTTGACATATGTGATGTAAAAATTAAGAAAAATAAGAACATGAATAATGAATAGGATATAATTTATTGGAAAAATATATTGGAAACCACAAACCTATTTCTAGATAGATTGGTGAATATCATTCGGAAGCTGAAACCAGCATTAGATGTGTTGAATCATTCAAAACTAATGATGAAGGAGAGATTTCTAATAATTCAAAGTATAAATATCATAATATGAGGAAACATTAGAGGCATAAAATATTATGCAGAGTTAGTCAAGAATTTCCAAACTATAACATGGTATCATGTCAACAATCATATTTATTTAATTTATAATATTGAGACACATTTAGTGACTAAAACAATTCAACATAAGGAATAAATTGAATCTGCAGATGAGGATCTAAATTAGATCCAGAATAATTACAAGACCTATAAACAAAAAAACATTTGACCTACGTTTTTATTCATAAAAAAGTAATATAATTGAAGAAAAATAATCAAAACAAATCCAAACTTGTGTGAAAAGGCTATTCTCAAGTTTAAGGGGTTAATTTTGAAGATACCTATTCTTTATTTGCAATGTTAGGTATCATAATAATGTTTTTTTTGAAACATATATAAAATATATAATTTATCAAATGCATTCCATATATTTCTTATTTAATGGGGACCTCAAATAGTATGTTTATATTGTGAAAACAAATGGATTTTTAATTGAAACTAATGGAATAGGAGTGAGAAAATTGAAAAAAGTTTGTTATGGATTTTAAAAAATCCACATTTAATGGGGTTCAACAATAAAATATTACATTATTATCCCAAGAAATGTACTCTAAGGAACTATTTAAGAATTTGGGGTTATAGGAGTCGAATATGGTATCTACACCAATTCATGTGGTATTGAAGTTATCTATATAAGTGAATGGGTTGAGTTCCTATAAAAGTGACTTTATAATATTTATTAAAATATTTATTTATATAATATCCTCTAGAATAAATATATATTTCTTGTGATTCCTTCTACAAGGTAAAAAATTGACCTGAAAGAGTCACATCCTATGGCTAGTAAAATGGTTTTGTGTTATATCAAAAGGAATGTGAGTTATGGGTTTCTTTATATTAAGAGTAATAATTTAAATATTTATATGTTTCTAAATGTTGATATAGTGGATGTTTTTTATTATATAAGATCCACTTTAGGTTGTATTTTCATCTTTGATGATAGCTTAGTAAGTTAACACAACAATAACTATAACTCAATCACACTGAGTACTATTGAAGTTGAATATGTTATTACTACTAGTTCATGTACTCGATCAGATAGGATGAGGTATAATTTTGATAATTTAGTGGTGATAATTTTGAAACATATTATAATTCACTGTGATAATAAATGTGTTGTATATGTCTTGAAAATTATTTTTCAAAACTCAAGGTCCATTTAACTCGTGATCAAATATGATTTAATTGTAGAGAAGGTGCCAAATGGAGATGTCGAGATGGAATTTGTCCCAATTCATGAGAATCAATACAAAATTTTCATAATGGTTTTACTTAAGTACATATTTGTTCTCTTGAGGATGAACATGGGTGTTTATCCCCTACCACATCATTAAGAAGCATTAATTGGGTCCCCCATATAGCCTTCGATTATGTTTTAAAATGGGGAAAAATGCTACCACAAACCATATGAAGAATATTATATATTATCTTTATATTTTAATTCTATAGGTTCTTTTCATATTCTATAGGGTATGATATTTAGAGGAGTGGGGCCTTATAAATGGAGATAAAATTAAGAGGAATAGATCATCATTTTACATGGAAAATTTTTTTCATATCACCATGGGATGGAGTTCTCTATAAATATACTACTCAATCCAATCATATAGGGTTATGATGTTTTTATTTTTAAAAAATTTGTGATTTGGTGACTATTGAATGAGTGGTTGAAGATGATTTTCATTGTTTTGAAGAAAATACAAATGGGGGATTAAATTGTCATGTAATAGTTGAAGGTGTTTTCTTTATTAACATCCTTGAATATTAACGTGTTGATTAATGTTTTTTATTCTATCATTTCAGTAAAAAGTTTCATTGGAAATAGATATACTATATGCATCATGTTAGATGTGTTATTTTAGTTTTTTTGAAAAGGATTAAAGTATACTTGAGAAATATTATAAAATCTTTTCATCATGCTGAAAGTTTATTAGGAAAAATTATGATAGTACTATGCCAAATATGATAGATAATAAAATAATTTGTCTTACATGGATAAATATAAGTAAATTTAGGTATTCATGTAAAATAAATCACCTACACAAGAATATTTGGGCATTGAGCCATATTTTAAAATGTAATTTATCTTACGAAGAATTTCTCGTAAGATAATTCCCTAGTATGGAATGTCCCGAAGTATAACTGAGAGATCAAAGGATAATTATCTTACATAGAAAAGATCTTAAGATGATTGTGGTTCATAAGATAAATTTATATTACACAAGAAATATCTTATGTAGTACATTTCCAATAGAGATAAAGAAAGTAAAAAATATGAGTTCCACACCATAGAATGAGATTCCACGTGCTAAAGATGCATAATTCCAAGTATGTGAGGATATTAAATGGGTATAATGAAAAAATATTTGTAGAGGATTTTAAAGAATTAAATACCCAAGATAAGTGTAAAATAAAAAAAATATTTTTTAGTTCGTAAACTATTTAAATTAGATGGTGAGTACATGGATATCGTGGGAGAGATAACATTAAACTACGCCTAAAGAGGGAATTAATAAAGGTTTAAACTCATACTAAAAATACTTTTAATGAATTTAATATGGAGTGAATATCACTATTTATGATTACAGAGTTCTTAAATTTTGTTATCAATTTTGAATCAGTTCAGTTGTTTATAGTTGTTTGAGAGAGAGTTCTCAAAATGTTATTTTATCATAGAAATAAAATATGAGGAAGATTGGGATGAAAATTAATTATTTTCTGATATGTTTTTTGAAAGCTTATAATTTTTTTGTTTATCTTGAAACTCATTTTCGAGGAGGGGTAAAACTAGTTTTACAGCATGGGCCTTATATAATAATATAAAAATTTGGTAAAAAAGCATCCACGAGATTATTTAAGATCATATTCACCAAGTAGTGAAGGGAATATCATTGAAAAATTTGTAGTTCTGATCTTAACAACAATAATAATTCCTTTAATGAAATGTGAATAATTTTTTCTTGAACCTTATGCATTAATTTTAGGTGTTCATAATTACTTAAATTTTTTATTGTCAAGAAAAATCTATGTAATTGAAAATATTCAAACACAAAAATGACAAGACTCTCATATTAATGCTAAACCTTGTAAATTTTCCTATATTACTCTAGTATTTTATATTTTTTATAACAAGAGGAATATATTATTATGATTAATGTCATGAAATTAATCCATTTTTGTGATTTTTTTATAAATACATAATTGACAAAAAATAGGTGCTACTAATTCACCCCCTCACCTTCCCAGTAGTATCCAAAAGTTATCTGGGATCTACAAGTTCATTTGATTATGTGTTGGTTAATTTTTTGTTTCTATATTTTGTTACAATTTTATCATCTCATCCTAAGAGTTGATTATTTTTTAATACTAAAAATGATATTTAAATAGTTAATTATTTAATATTTCATAAATTATGAAATAAATGGATATTTTGATAAAAATAAGGATTTTCTGTGGTAGAATCTTATTTATTTTAATATGAATAATTTTAAATAAAAAGTATTTTAATATATATATGTTTTATTTTTTATTTCATTTATATAATTCTTTTAATTTCTTGACAAAATTAATTCATTAATTCCATTTTTTATAACAAAAAATATTTTTGGAAATAATTGATAATCTTTTGTTGGGAATTTTAGTTCTTATTGTGAATTTATTTTTTAAAATAATAATTAATTCTTTGGATTTTGGGGACCTTTAGATAAGAGTTTAAAGATTCTATTAAAGGTAGATAGTTACCAAATTATGATTCAACCTACAATGGGATGTCATAATAAGGCAAAAAATTTAAAGGTAGGACTTACTGCATGAAGAATATGAATCTACCACATGACATAATAAAGTGAATGTTCCTACCATGAAATAGTGTAGGAAAATAAATAAAGAGAATAGATGAATGAAATTGGAAATAAAGTTATCATACATAAAGATTTAGCATTCCCTATGATACAGCCAAAATTGAGTGCAAGATATCAATAGACTGTCGTAACCTTCTGCATATTGTTCACTAACATATTGTGTTTTCCCAAAATTTAAATGAAGATATCGAGTTTCAACATTAAATCAACTATGGGACTAAATGATGAAATATTTAAGCATACCCAAGCATGATTGAAAATTGGAACATCCATTTATGGATCTAGGTTTTGTGGATGAGATCAAAGAATTTTAGAAAATAATATAAGAAGAGTTAATATGTAAGAAGGAACTTCAATAATAAATATCAAGTATAAATCTATATTTGAGAATTAATGGTTATGACCAATCATAAAAAATAGATTAATGAAAATATATGTGGTGTATCTGAGTTTGTTTGAATAAGACATCGAAAATAATGTCGCTATCACACTAAATCGGTGAAGGTGATTGGGAAATGATTCACTAAAGCTATTGATTCTTTGACCATATATTGTTGAAGAAAAAAAAGAAACTAGGAATGGATTAAATAGTTTGATATATTTTTAACCAGATCTTTCTTATCATCCTTGATGATTCGAAGAAGTAATATTTGGGTAACATTCATAGATTTTCAAGGAATAGTACATACTTTGAGTGTCTAAAATATTTTCAATTAATTATAAATTCATGTATGGTAGATACTTTTTTTCTAGACTATTTTTTTATTATGGGGACATATATTTTCCCAAGTAATAATGTTTTGGAAATAATTATGTTCATTCCAATTTTTGGTGAATGTAGTCAATAAAGTTTATTAATGAGATCAACCCAATTTGGGTGAATGTTAAATCTTCAATATAATATGAAACCTAAGTGGTTTGTTTAATGCTGAGACATCAATCTAATAGTGGGATAGATTTTTTGGAATAACCAATTCATTTCCACTGAAGTAATGAGTACTAACCATCTATGACCAATCCTTGGGAATTTGAAAATATGAATTACAAAGATTGAATGAGAATTATTATTTGAAAAATATTAATGAAAAAAATTTGATAGGGAATTTTTCTTAAGATTATGAAAGGATAGATCATATTTTTTGTGATGAATATCATGGAAGTGTAGTACACCTATTATATGAAAGTTTTACTTGGTTTGTATTTCACTAGGCTTCAAAAGGATACATCATATGGGCATGAACCAATGTTAAGGTCATAAGTGTAATTTTTAATTCTTAGGTGGGATAAATTATAAAATAAAGAAATAAAATTCGAGGAAACTGAGCTCATGAAAGTGAAGTTGTGGGAAATTATAGAAGATTCAAGATATAGTTCTCGATGTTTGATGCTTCTATTAGGTGATTAATCCCATGTGCACGGAGCATAGTTTTTTGTGGGCTTTATATTTGGAAAACTACAAAGGGTATTCTCAATAGTGATGGAATTTCTATTAGATGAGACGTAATGAAAATTCCAGTGGTGTGGGATGTGATTTTAGAATCATTGCATGAATGAAGTGGATTTTGTTGGTGTCACTATGAATTTCACTAAAAGTGTTTTGGATTAGATCAGTTCCTTGTTATTTTAATGATCCCGAAAAATATACATATTTTGAATTGAATATGAAGTTAAATTGATTGGTCATAACCTACCACATGGTTTACTCGAATTGACCACATGAACAAACTACCCACAAAGCATGAGATGAGAAAATTCTATCCAAGTAATGAATATAATGTGAATTTAAGAACCAATATTGCATTGATAATTAATTGTCCATAAGAAAAAACATCCTACTATATGATGTGTTAGTTAATTTTCTTTAAGTTCTGTATTGGTAGTGTGTCTCCATTTTAGTAGTTATGACAATTAAAATTCCATATCACATGAAATATGTACCTTACATGATTTCAAACAAACCTATCATGTGATAGAGTCAAGTGACCACATTAAGTAATGAATCTACCGCATAAAGTAATAAACCAACAACATGATCAAATGAACTCACCAAACAAAGGAATGAACTGACCATTCCTTATTTTCGAGGATAAGATTCATTCCAACTAATCATTTCAAACTATGATTTGATTATGTAATTATTTCTTAGTTGAAGATAACCTATCATTTCTAACTTAGTTGTAGAGATTATTCAAATCTCTAATGATTAGTTCTCAATGAATTAATGTCATCATCCAAATAAGTAATGTTGCATTGATTATTCTCCAATGGTTACTTTTTAATGGATTTATTTTTAAAGAAGAAACAATCATTTTTATACATATGTTTAGTGAAATATATAGATAATAATAGATGAATATGATTTTGAATCTATGTTATATATTCTACAATGAGTACTTGTTCAGATTTTTCCATGACACTCTGTTTTTTTAACCTACTGTGAAACATCATTGAGCTTATTTCAAAAAAACTCAAGGAATCCTATAAAATTGAAGCTATATTTATTGAAAATCATCCCATATATCATCTATTTCCCATTTTATATATTCTACAAATTTGAGATTTGTTTGTATTGGTTTATTTATCAGTAAACATAGTCATCTACACTAAACTAGAGAGTTCTTGTCACCCTCTTAAATTAATTTCATTTTCAATACCACACACAACTATGGAATAAGTCTTGTGTTCCCTAAACTATTATTCCTCAATTTGAAATAATAAAATATTACTTTATCATATAATTTCCAATATAGTTATTTTTAATACTTAACCCAAGTTATATATTAGTAAATTTATTAATATACTACATGGATAAGGTAATTTCCATGTAAAGGGGATTATATCTTATCTTAAGACTGAACCCATTATTTAAAATCTCAATGTGGTTTATCTGTTTTTTCTTTATTATTTAAAAAAACTAACCAATATTATCTTTAAAAGTAATAAGAAAACATTAATTTGATAGTTTTATTTAACTTTTTTTTATATAAAATGTTTGTTTCAAACAAAATTGTTTCAAAAGATAGAAATATTTTTCAAATGTGCTTTTAACTAAGTTCTGATCAATCATATACAAATTTTATTAAAAGAAAAAATTATACAATTCTTTAGTTTTAGTTAACTGTGAATATTTTATAATTTTATGGGTTTTAATTTTTAATATTTTTATTAGAAATTTTTATTTTTAAACAAAATTCTTCCCCCTCATTATATTTTCACTCAAACAAACACTTGGTATTGTAGAATTTTGAAATATATTATTACTCTGGTTATGTTTTATTTAAATATCATAAATTTATATTAGAGATAAATTTATGTCTTTATGGATAATGCTTGATAAAAATAATTTCCACTAATTAGCCTCATTATGTTCATGGAACATTCTATGTTCAATTTAAAATTAATTTGAAAACCCATTTAGAAAGTATAAGAACTAATATCTTGATTGTTATTGAAGATAAATATGAAAAACATGAGGCTATGAGGACTAATTATAGTTAGGAAAATAAAGCTAAATGTGATTGAAAATATAAATAAATGAATTAATTATGTTTTTATTAAAGAGAATATGAATTTAATTGAATATATGAATATTCAACTAATTTTTGTATTTTGGATACTCTTTTTATATCTCCCAATGGAAACTCAAATTTTAAATAAATACATTTAAATATCAATACTTTTAAATATAATACATTTAAGATGAATCCTAAAAATAAATCTATAATATTTATCATAGCTTTAATGAAATTGTGAACATGATGCATTCACTGAGAATAAAAATTATTGATAAATATCAAGTAATAAGACTTCTCAAATTCTTACAAAAAAGATAGTGAGGAAATTTAGTATCAATCAAAGAACCATAAAACATCAATGCATTAACAGTAATGGAAAATATTGGATAAATCCTGATGTATGAGTAGGAATTACTAGTTAAAAAAATAATATTATGGATTAATTAGGAAGTCGGAAGCCTTTAAGTCTTCTAACTCAAAACTGAAAGAAAATATTAGAGATGAATGTTTCGAGGATGAGGAATCACCGACTGAAATTTTTAATAAAATGGTTTGTTTATCCATATTATTCAAAAAAATATATAAAAAAATAAATTCTTCAAGAAATACAATTATATAGGTAAATATGATAATATGGTAAATTTCAAAAAAGGGTTGGATAAGAATAATTCAAAAATTGAGATAAACTATTATGAGGGTAAAATAGAATGACAAATTAAATTATAATATCCAAATAAAATGTATATGAAAAATTATCAGGACAAATATAAAAATTATATAAAATCCACTGAGAGTGCTTATGATGACAACTCAAGTGATCAGACTCAAGAAGATATAGAAAAATGATAGATCCAATATGTGTTTCTTGATAAGCGCGTATAAGGTGTCATATATTTTTTTGAATCTAAAATACTTACTTATATTCTATTTGATACTAAAATAGTGATTGAAAAATATACAATGAGGATTTATTCAAATATTGTAATATACTGGAGTAAACCTTTATTGAACATAAGGATAAAACAAATGATTAATAAGTATAATGTCATATTTGGTCACTTTAAAATTGGTTTTCATATAGAAAAGTAAATGAGTTATCAACTATCAAAGGAAAATATAAAACTTAAAATGTCTAATTAAAAAATAAGAAGTATATAAAGATATTCAATTATGGTTAAAAATATCTAACATAGATTCTTTTTAATAAAACTACACTAAAATTGACTATATGAATTTTTTATGATCCTAGACCAAGAAAAATTTATAAGAATATATTTTTACATAGTTTCAGTTCTTCTATATATAAATCCAATTCTTATGGACCCAATAAGGTGTTATTTCTAGAAGTTTTAATTCTAGTTATTAGAAACCAATTAAAAAATTTTCTATTCCTAAATATCTTATTAATAATACTTTTGGACCCTTGTAGATATGGGTACAAAAATCATTTCCTATTTAATATTTTTTAAGAAACATGCATGAAGAGTACCTGTAAGAACATATGGTATCTGGATAGTGAATTTTCAAGACATGTGATTGGGTTCCACTTGAGCTTTTTGAACCTTTTGAAATTTAATGGTGTATCTATCTCCTTTAGTGACAATGCTAAAAGAAAAATAATTGGACTCAGACAAATCTGTAACTCTAGTACAATTTTAATTTCTAAAGTATTATTTTTATATCGATTAAATTATAATCTTTATAAAATCTCACAATTATGTGATGATGGTTATCATATTATATTTAATAATAATTATGATAAATTTTTTGATTCTAAGAATGTTTAAGTCTTTACTCCTATGTCAAATTACAATGTATTTTTTATTGATTTAAATTCATTATTTTCTCATAATATTTCAAATTTCGGTTCTTTTCACAAGGAATATTAGATTTTTAATCATAGACTCGGCCTTTGAAACTTTCAGTAACATAAAAAGATATCTAAAAATGGATTATTCAAGGATATACCAAAAGAGAATTCTCAAAAGAAAAAAACTATAACCCATGTAAACAAGTTAAGTAGTATAAAATCTCTTTCCCACAAAATAAATAAGGTTCCAATTTTTAACCCCTTGGGAAAGAGCATATGTATTTGTTGAGAGATTATAGATTTCCTTGCATTAATTAAATTCACTATTATTATGTTCTTGAAGATAAATTTTCTATATACACATTGGTAATATTTCTAGCACACAAAATTGAATCTTGTTCTTACTTTTCCAAGTATGCTTGATTGGAAAATCATTTTGGTCTTAAAATTAATACCATATGAAGTCGTCAAGGACATTAATTTTAAAATAATGAAAATTAATCTCATTGATCACAACATGGAAGTAGTCAAAAATTCGTTTCTCCTAGGACCCCACATCTGAATAGTGTATTGGAAAGGGGAAATAGAACCCTTTAAGAAATCTCACAGACCATGTATAATGAGTATGATTTACCTGTCTATTTTTGAGAAGATTCTATGAATTGAACATACTATATTTTTAATATAGTTTTAGTTATAAAACCATTAAATAAAACACCATATTAATTATGGAATTGTAGATATAAAAATTTAGTTACATTCTATTTTTTAGTTATACAGTCTTTATACTTAGAAAATAATAGAATTAAGAGAAATTTTCATCCAAAAGTAATGAATTAATTTTACTTAGATATTATTACTTAATTAAATCATTCAAGATATATGAAAAAATAACCAAAATTTTGGATAATTAAATACATTTTAAATTTTATGTGACAGGTCGACATGATCCTAAAACCCCTTCAAAAAATATTGAGTATTCTTTTTTCAACCATGACATCAATTCCAAATCCAGTGTCAAATCTATTAAACATATAGAAAAGTACTATAGTTTTGAAGAAAAACATGAACCTGTACCTATAGAATATAATGAGATATCAAATTATTCTAATACCTAAGATATTTGGCCTAATAAGGACCATTGTTTAGATTATTTTGTAGCATGCATAAATAGAGGATACAGAATAGATATTCACTTAGGAATTAGGTTGAACATCAAGCTTTATTATCAAATATTTAACCTAAGAAATTCACAGAATAAATGGTTACTGAGTTATGAGTAATAAAATCGAAATAATATATAAATCTGTTTAAATGAAATAGAGTCTACTATTTTATTAAAATACATATTAACTACCTTGCCATTAGCACTAAAAGGGTTTTTAGGAACAAGGATGATGAGTGAGAAATAATAATTACAAAAAAATTGTATAAGGGTATATTCAAGAGTAATTCATTGACTATGAGGAAACCATTACACTGGTATCTAGACTTGAATTCATTAAAAAGTTTCTTCCCTATGAAGCACATTTAGATATAAAATTATACCAAAGTGATTTTAATAGTGAAATATTAAATTCTTATATATTTACGGATGTTTTTATGGAACAACCCATCTATATTACCATACCCTTACATTCCAAATCATATCTTAATTTAGAAAAAAAATATTTATATGGTTTGAAAGAATCTCCAATAGATTGGTATGACAAGAGCAATAAATTTTTTATTTATAATGGTTTTTCAAAAGGAATAGTTGATCCTATATAATTTATTAAAATAATTTTAAAATGTGATTTATTAGTACAAATATATTCTAAAGATGTTATTTATTTTGTCATCAAAAAATTATTTTCTGATTGAATTTCAAAAAATGATGCTAAATTAATTTGAAATGATTTCATTGGTGATATAAAATTCTTCCTTGGTTTTCAATTTTTCCAAAACAAGGAATTATTTCTAATTAAAGAATGTAATCTAAATATATATTAAAATCTTTTGGTATAGATATTACTAAATTTAGTTTTAATTTCAGGATTACAATATATAAATTTTATCTTCAATAAATTGGGAAAATAATTTATTGACACGCTTATAGAGGTATGATTGGATGTTACTATACATAACTATTATCTTACCAGATATAATGCTTTGTGCAAGTTTACGTGCATGTTTTCTATAAAATCCAATGGAATAAAATTTATTATATGTGAAATAGAAATTCAAATACCTAAACATTATAACTCAAATAATTCTTGTTTATTTTGTAGGACATTAATTTTATCTAATGGGTTATTACAATGAATATTTCATTGTTTATATGTTAAATAGAAATATAATTTTTGGAACATGTCACTTTTTTAGAAATTTCCATGTCCAATTGTGTAAAAAGATATATAACTAAACTGCATTATACACTACTAATGTTTATTAAAAGGATGCAGGTAGTTTTTGTGAAAAAATTATATAGATAGAACAAAATTTACAAGACTGTGGATATTAATTTTGACAATTCCTTATTAATTTTGATGATACTAGTTCATTAAATGTATCTATGAATCTTGTATCAAATTCATGAACAAAACATATTGGTATAATAAATCACTTTTTTAGGGATCATTTTTAAAAAGAATATATAACTCTTGAATTCATTTTTTATAAAAATTTTCTTACTGATATATTTAAAAATTCATTGAATGTAGAAGGAATCAGTTATATAAGACAATAATTAGGTATGAAAAACTATTCCCAGTACATTCCATTGATTTTTATCCTCCATAATTATTTTACATTCTTTATTTAATTTCCTAGGTTGTATTTAAAAAAATCTAAAAGTAACCAATAAGTATTGATCAAATGGCCAATGAAATGACACTGTGTTTTTATTTATATAGTTACTATACCTACCATGAATAGTTTATCATGTGGTTACAATACATATTGTGGAAATTAACTCACACTGTCACTATACTTATCATGAGTACTTACCCACATGATCACTTATTACCTTCCATGTATATTTAATTCATAAATTTATTTTACCAATTTTGATTTCATGGTCAGCTTGTCAACCATACCATTATTATCAAAGTATATATGGTCAGTGTACCTATCTTTTCTATTTTTACATAATGTTTTACATGAATTTATTTTGGAGGTATTTAAATTTAGTTTATTATTATTTTAATCCATAAATGACAGAAAATAAAATTCCAATTGGAGTGAAAGTTGATATAATATTTTTTTATTAAAATCTCATCCATCGTTTTGAATCATTTAATGGAAATTGATACCTAAATTTATTGACCCCTTTCTCTTATAAACCTATAAATATAGATAAACTAAATAAAATTGAAAATTCCATGGATGAAGCTCCATGTCAGTTCCACTCCTCCTATTTCACTTCCTCCAACTACTATATCAAATAAAATATAATTTAGTTCGAGTGAAATAATGAATTTGGGGAATCTGCATTTAGTCAATTTTCTAATATCTACAAAAAAGGATGTCGATTTATAGTGGTTAAAATTGATAAAATAATTTTTAAATTGATTTAAAAATTTAAAGGAGCTTCTTTAGTATAAGGATAATAGTATTCCATTCATCCCAAATCCAGATAAATAGTTTTATGCACACCAAGAATTCAATCCTTGAAATAAAAAAGACTTCATTAATCTGATTAATGGTGGTGATGTTTTGGGGTTCTCATCAAACCATTGGGTAATGTCATTGGGTTTCTGGTACAAAGAAATATTTTTGTATTAATAAATATATTATCTTGTTAATAATGTTTATTTCCAGTTTTAAATTTATTTAAATTGCCTTACTTGGTTTTTAACCCCTGTGATACAGACTTTTGTTGAGATAAATGAATAATATATGATACAATTCATATTTACCCAACACCTAATTATTCTAAGAAAAAGTGATATCATCGTCCTGAGTAACCAAGATATTTTTTACATATTTTTTATGTAAAATTAATTTCAAATAAATTTATGTAGATATGTCATGATATATATGTTTGTGTTTTGTATTTCTACTTTAATTTTTATTTCTTTACTCTAACTGAAGCATATAATATTTTTTTTGAATTGAAATGGCTCCGTTTCTCAGGGAGAAGAAATAATAAACTCACCATATGTATTTTGACTTTCATAAAAAAAATTATACTAAAATGAAGGTGAATTAGAACCCATGGAAAAAAATGTGTGTGGTTGATCCAAGAAATTTATATTAAAGGCATTATTAGGTGATGTTTACTATTAGGCCAAGTGTTCTTGTTGATCTAGGTATTGTACCTCATGACGTGGTACATTATTTAGATGATGAGGTAGCAACTAGTGAGAAAGTAGTATAAGAAAAGGAGGAGGATGTAATGGTTTATCTAGATGAGTAAGATATAGCTACTCATTAGGGAGAAATGATAGTCTCTCCTGTTATATATTTTTGACCACATTCTTCTCCAATTACTTTACCATCACATGAGGAAGAGATTGATTTAGAGGATATAGTTGAAATTGAGGTTTCTATTAGTAATTATAAGGATGAACTATATTGGGGTTAGTTTGAAGACTATGAAGATATTGAAGGAAGACAAGGTGGACCTCATATTATTTAGATTACTATCAGATTACTTGTACTTGGTTCACCTGTATATCAAGAGTAGTCTACTGGATCTATTTTTGGGGGTTATATTTTCAAGAATATGATATTTAAAATGGAGGAATTCCACCTAGACATGGTGGACCCTACACTAAAACTTCTTAGAGAGTGTTATAGGGATCTCTTGTTATGATCATAGACTCTGAAGAAATACTTGAGGTATCCCCTTTGAGAAATTTGGTTAATCAAATAGTCAAAGAAATATTTGGCCCTAATACAACCAAAAAATGTGAAGAAACTGAGCAAGTAGGTTCACCAAGAGAATATGTTTCTAACGATGTTCCCATTATTCTTGAGGAATAATTTGATATAGATTTCAGATTTGATGATTATTTTCTTAGAATGAGATATGGGGAGGATTTAGCTGATATAGACGGTATGTCTCTAGCTCTCGATCCATCAATGAATATTGTTTTTACAACATATGTTATATAGTATGATTTGAATTAATAAAAATAGGATCTAATGGGTGTGTTTGAGGAATTATTTCTTGGTTTTTAAAATTACTTAGAGCCTTCTAGAAAATAAAATATTAAGTGTAGTGTTTTTTATTTATCATCTCCAACCAATGTTTTATCTTAAGTTGAATTTTGTGAAACATGATATTGAAGATATGAAGGAATAATATGGAGAATTTTAAATAGATCTATATAGTATAGTTTTTTAGTTGGATCAGAGGTTCATGAATGGAGTGTTTTACCCTCCTCCTACTCCTATTCTGGTGCCTCCTCTTTCTCCTCCTATTCAATTAGTTTATGATAAAGTGACAATTAGATAACTCATAAGGTATGAGTTTGAAGTTCTAGTTGATTATTTCAAACAAGCTAGGGAATCTATGTTTGACATCTTTTTTTAAAAAACTCTTTTAAAACCTTGTCTCTAGTTACATAAGGTGTAAAAAAGCTAAAAAATATAGAGACACCATAAAGAGGGCTGTTGATTTATATTATTTCAAAATATTTACATTGACGGATTTAGATGGTATATTTATAATGCATGAATAAGATCTAAACATGAATCCATTGACTCAAGATTTCAAGTTACATGTTGAGAAACTCGAGGCGATTAATTTAGTTCTAGAATATTTTAGGGGACAAAAGATATGATTTTATTCAGGATTTGGAGCACAGTTCCTAGGTAGCTGGTGATTTCAACAGATTAGTGCAACCATATCTCTACACAACCTATAATGCTATGTTAGCATATCCAGCTACCCTTATGTCTCTAGATCCATCATATACATCATCTATCATCAATCCTTTTTCCTTTTCTCTTGGAAAATAAATTAAAAAACTATATTCTGTTTTGAGGTGTATAGTTATTTGTGATACCAGGAAGTTCAAGTGGCCATGTAGAATCTACTACATGTTTTAAACCAAATGAATTCATGAAAAAACTACCAACTGTGTGTGAGAATATAATTTTTTTTTCAAAGTATAGAACATATCGATTGTTTAAGGATCTACCATGCATTTAGAATCAATCTACCACATTAACAACCAACCAATCATGTTTTACGTAAGATAAATTTATCTAAGTCTAGTATTGACTATGTGTATTTTTATTTTTAGTTTCCACAAGAACAACTCTCTATCGCATGAAAGAATGTATATATCATGAGTTCAAAAAAACCTACCATGTGATATATTTAGGTGACCAAATGAAGGGAAAAAGTAGTTGTATCAAATAATGAACCTAACAAATCATTCAATGGACTAACCTAATGAAGAAATAAAAAAATGGTCCCTAGTTTTAGTGGATAGTTTCTATACCACCAGATCTTTCCAACATACTATGAGATCAAGTAAATGTGTATAAAGTAGAGATATCATACCATGTCTAACATAGTTCTATAAAAATTTCAAAGTTCTAATAGCTAGATTTTAATGAATTAATTACATCACTAGTACAATTATGGATTCATTTATTTTCCTCTAGTGGATACTTTTGGATTGAGTTAATTTTAAAGAATAACTAATCATGGGTAAAAAAATTTAGTTAAATATATAAAGAATGATAAAGGAAAATATGTTTGAATATGTGTTATATTTTATACACATAGGAATTGTTCCGAATTATTCTAGACACTTGGTTTTTCTAAATCTATTATTAAACATGTTCATGCTCCTATCAAAAAAATATTGAATAAATATTTGAAAATTGAAGCAATTTAAATTGAGTTTCATCTCATATCTCATATTTATCTCTTTCTATTTGTTCTTAATATTCGAGCTATGTTTTTTTATGGATCTAATTATTTATAAACACATTATTTTACACTAATATAAAGATTTTTTTATACTATCTGAATTTATTTTCATCTGTAATCACATCCATAAATGGGGAAGAGGTCATGTGGGACCAAGAATATTTTTATACACCATAAAACTATCTAAGATTATTTTATCCAGGACTATCTATAATATCTAGGATTTGGATTGCTTTGATTATTAAAAAACTATGTGGAAAAGGGTGACTTCCATGGGAATGGAATTAAGTAATATTTTAGTAATGAAACCCTTATTTTCAATTCAATTAAGATTTATCTATTTTTTGTAGTTTAAAATGACTAAAAATCAGATTTAAAATTAATAACAAAAACATTACTATGATAGATTTTATTACCTTGTGTTTTAAATATGGTTTTTGCTTCAACAATAATTGTTTCAAAAATTAGAAGGATTTTTTAAAGTTGTTTTAATTGAGTTCCCATAAAACTGATAAGCATACTTTTGAAAGTAAATATTATGTAATTCTAATGAATTATTTAAATGGTATTATTTTATATATTATGGTATTTAAGTTTTAAGTATTTTGAATTGAAATTTTCTATTAGTAAACACAATTCATGCAAATTTATTATTACATTGGGACTAATAAATATGATAACAACCACCTGAGATCATCCACATGGATTTTTATACATTTTAGTTATAATGCCACTATGTTTCATTATATAATAAGAGTAGGGGTTACCCTATATGTTCCTTATTACTATATATAGAATCATATTATTGATAGTTGGAACTAACTATGATTCTATTTCATTTCTTTATATCATTCAGTGATTTTGGGTTATAACTATAAATTCATTATTTTGTTCATTTTATACCACAATATTTTTTTATCATACCATCAAAAATCGATGGATAATTTGAAATTCCATATCTAGGAAGTGAATATTTATGCTTTCTAGGGATTTGATCATCATGTCGATCATCATTCCTCTTCTTCACTCATAGATGATAAAGGTGGTTAAGTGGAGATGCAATATCAAATCCACTCACATGAAGTGTTTTCTACTATTTCTATAATGAAATTTACCTCCTTATTTTTATATTTTTCAATCAATGTGAGGTTTTGTGATTTTCCAACTCATGATGATCACACTAGATAGTGTAAATTTCTATATAAGGTCGTTAGTTATTCCTTCACAAATGGGATAGTTCTAGTGTACTGTAATTCATTTTCTACTATTTGAATAAATGTTTTAGGTGCGAGAGGTGTGTGCTTGGTTATAGAAATAAACCATGAATTGTGTGAGGTTGAGTATTGATGGTCATTTTCATAAATATATCTATGATAGGAAAATTAGAGTGTATCATCCTTGACCTGGACTTTTTCTTACTAGCCCTATATTCAACTTTCTTGACTACTATTTCTCTTTTTTCTCCTTATCACATTTCATTTGTTCTTTGAAACAACTATTTAAAACCGTGTTTTTATATCAGTTTTTACTACCATCAAATATAAAAAAATCATTAAAATATATTAAAAGAAATTCTAGGAAAAGACACACTACTTCCTTCAGACTTTCCCTACAATTTTTTATTATGTTATAGCTTAGTATATTGTAAATGTTTCTATGACTACTATGATGATAAGGGTGTATAAGTAAGGATGATTAAAATATAGGATGCATTACCATCAATATATATCCCATGAAATAAATAAGTAATCAACCTATAAAAAATATAATAATAAATCACTAATCCCAATATATAAAAATACATACAATGTGGAAGCAAAAGAAAATACTAGGAATAATTCCTTGGTAGTGGTCATGAAAAATAGTAGCAACTAAACAACCTAGATGAGAAATAAATTCCAAAATAAATCTCACACTGCCGCATAAAGACATGAAAAATAGATTTATATTTATAGTTTTTAGTATACTTGTATACTCTTTAGGGTCCACCACAAAACCACTCTTGAAAATGTAGTAGGACCATACTAAAACCCTAGTAAATTAATAGTGTAAATTAATTTGATAAATAAAAAAGGTGGACTATATTTACAACCACACCAAGGCTTGATCACTATGTAATGAATAGAAATAGGTGACATGAAAATGGAAACACACACACATAGAGATATATATAAGAAAGTTAGCCCACTACCACTTTCCCACTGAACTAGTCACCTTAAAACCTAATTTATTTTGTCCTGCTAGTATTATCCACTCAATAAGTAATAATACAGATCCTTGAAAACATATAATAGCCACATCATCATCAATAACTACACATCCATATACACACATCCCAACAACATCATCATCAAATTTCCATACTCGCATAGTAAAACTGATAGCTATAACAACCCATGAAAATAAACACTACACCATTATCCATTCTAGACCATGCATAAATAAACATGAAATAATTATAATACATTATATCTTGGATATGAGTATATTATAAAACCTTCAGTCACCACAATTTACTTATATATGTATATCATAATGCAGAGCCATTATATCTTGTATGAGAGCACAACCTATACCATAAGCCACCACAACATAGATATTTCAAAAAACCATACTAATTTAGAAGAGAGAGTGTGGTAGGGGAGAAGTAATTCATTTGAATCCATGAAAACAGTGATGTTGGGAGGAACACCACGAACCAAAGGCCAAATATGGGCATCAATTTCCCCAACAGACATGGATGGTAAAGCATAATAAGTAACATATAGTAATTATATCATAGAATACAACCAATATCTCTGGGAAAGTACATTACCCTAGACTCAAACAAGATAACACATCCAATAAGAAAACTCGAAGGCCATTGTAATGAACACGAAAGATAAAATAATCAAGAATAAAATAATCAAGATCCAAAATCAAAATTAATCATTTGATAATGAGTAATTACCATTAATTTTACATAATAAATTATCAATTCTACTTCAATTAATTAATAATAAAATACAAAATTCTTTTATATTCAATCATTCAATTTATATTCACAAACTATGATTTAGATAATTTTTCTAAAACAATTCATGGTTACCATTTAATATATCATTACCATAATCAACACCCCTTTTTATTTATTTTTTTGAATTAAATATCTCTCTTTAATTCTAGTTATATTTTCTCTCAACCAATCCTATAACAAGGAAGAGATACATCCACAGTGTAAAAATTGATCTACCCAAAATAGAAAATATACACAATAGAAAAAAAATAAGAAAAGAATCCACCAAAAAGGACCCCCAACTCAAGCCTACCATATTGACATCATCATTGACACATATATGTATCATCAATACCATCCCATCATCAATCACAATAATACACTACCAGAATCTAAGAAAATTATCCCAACCATGGATAAACAATACAACTATACCG
The DNA here is from genome assembly GCA_963277665.1 of Viscum album. Classification (NCBI taxonomy): domain Eukaryota; kingdom Viridiplantae; phylum Streptophyta; class Magnoliopsida; order Santalales; family Viscaceae; genus Viscum; species Viscum album. The sequence goes on from OY728128.1 coordinate 1,503,837,909, forward strand.
GGTTTTATTTAATTTCATTGAAATTACTATATCATTTTAATAAAACTATGGACTAGAAATATTTTCATTAATATAAAATTTTAATAGGTATTAAAAAATTCTTCAATCAATCATACAAGAATTTTTAATAAAATATATCAATGTATCTTGGAATTATATTTCAATTCCAACAAACATTATCATTCATAACCAACTAAATTTATCAGTTTATTATGTTCATTTTTCATAAACAAAAAATTTTAATTAATAAATACCTAAAAAAACTTATATTCAACCCATAAACATACTAAAATAAAAACTTCATCATGTCAATAAATTTCAAGGTAGGATTAATCAATTTAGTAAATGAATAATTCATTAATATCTATTTCACAACATACAATATGAATCTTGTTTAAATAATTTTACACATTTTCAATATGATTTGTAAAATTAATAATTATTTCAAAAACCATTTTCACTATCTCATAAATCACATGAGACAATAATACTGAGTAAAAAAATAATCACATGTGAATAAAAACTCCTTATCAAGAACTCTAAATCCTTAAAATTAATAAAATTATCATCATTATGTAAACCATATCCATTTACTCAACGAAAATAAAAAATTATAGTGACATAGTAAACATATACCGAATAAAGGTCTTGAATACCCTACCTCAATATCGAGCTTCAACGATCACTAAATTAGAATGGGAAAATGGATGGATAAAAATATCAAAGACCTTCACATCATATCCCAAAATATAAAGGATATCCTAAACATATAATAATGTATCAATATTCATATAAAACCCCCAAAACCAAGTGGTTATAATATACATAAGTTTTAAAAGATTAAAAAGACAATAACATCAATCTAGAAGGAAGAAAAAAAAAGAGATAACATGGTTTGAGGATCAACATCTCCAAAAGTAAAGTCCTATGAATCGATCACAAGGCCTTAGATCATCTAAAACACATCCATAACATCCTATAGTTTTATATAATATTTATTAAATATAGATAATTCATGAATTACCTTTAATTTATATAAAAATTTGGAAAACACTATGACACAGTGGGATAACTCTCTCTCATTTAAAGATATCCAATATTAAAAAATGAGAATGTGAAATGTCCTAGTATATCCCATATATCTCATTTTCATTTGAAATTTCCATGATTAAAAAATGATAATATTTTGGTTAAGAGTTTCAAATCATGACATTCCAATGCCCAAAATTCATTATGTGTTTCCTTAAACATCATCCTCATCGTAAATTTCAACATTATTATCCACATATCATGCCATTAATGCCACAATTCGATGACCTCAAATATTAAATAAGAAAGTATCGCAACCTCGAAACCATTATTTAATGACAAAGAGGATTTATATTGAGTTTGAAAAATTTTTGAAGGAAAATAATAAGATAAATTTCATATGTAATATGATTATATCTATACATAAGAGTATTCCCAAAAACAATTTTACAAAAAAAAACTCAATAATTACCAAAAAATTATGAAATACATTCACATGATGAGCATACTCCTAACCCAAAACAATTTGGTTCTTCACTCTCACATCTTACACCCCCATGTTGTGACCAATTTCAATTTTAAAACAAACTTTACTGGAAATAAATTACGACAACAACACAAACTCTCCCGCAATTGAATATATATTCCAATATAAATCTATAACATTGGTATCTTTATTACAAACTATGTTTTTTTGAAATATTTTGTATGAATAAATTTAATTTTTTTGATAACATGTATTACATGCAATACTGAGTTTTGACAGACAGCAATACACTATTAATATTATAATTTGAACAAGATCATTATGAAATAAATGTTAAAATTGGAAGCATGAATAAGAATATAATCATTATAAAAATTAATTATGAATATTTTAGACAAATAAAATATATAGATAAATTAGTGCTTAATTTTTGGAAAATTCTTTATATGCTTCAATAATAATTTTTTCTCAAAAAATGATTTTCATTTTTTTAGTGAACAAAAAATAAAATTAATTTTTTCTAATTTTAGAAAATATATTTTCAAAAATAAAATTAATTTTGGAAATAAAATTTTACTAATTATCTTAGAGTTAATTTCTGATAATTTTCTTAAAAGATTATTTTTTCGATTAATAGTGAAAAATACTAAATATAATTAAAAACAACCATTTCCTTTAAAGAATTTTAAAAGTAAAATATTTTAATAAAATGGTTTAGAGGTATAATTAGTTCAGTTATATTATTATTAATATAATTTATATAATTTATATCAAATTAATGATTATTTCTTATATAATAATGTTTTATACTTATGAAAGAAAATCTTTTGGAAAACCATTTTTCTTCATGTCTTTTGGATTAATTTTAATTTAAATTGAACTAATTATTTGAACTAAATTTGAAAAAAAAATTATATTATTTGAATATAAATCATTAATATTATTTAAAAATTTCAACTTATTTTTTTATCAAAACACATATAAAAACATTTAAAATTAATTACGGTTGTTAAAGTAAAAAAGGAATTACCGAGGGGATAAACTACTAGGATAAAAATTAACATGAACTAAAATTTGTAAAATTATTTTTCCGTGGACTGATACATACCCTTTATAATTTAATATTTTATAATATCACATTTTAGATCCTTTTTCACGTGTAAAATGTGGTTATAACTTTTTATTTTCAGACATCCAATGTGTGTCTTCTCCCCTACTTATAAAAGAAAATCCTCATTCCTCTCCTCTTTAATGATACTGGACATTTTTAATTCACTAATACCTACCAAAATATAATTATTAATTTTCTTCTGATATCCTAGAGGTTCTATTTTAATTATTAAACCCTCCAAATATGCATTTTAGGGAAAACCTACGGATGTTTTCTAAAGAAGAGGTATCATTATTAACAGCCATTTTTTCTATCATATTCAACCTCCTTAAAATAGAGTTAAAATGTGATGATATATTTAAATAAATATATTCCATACACTGAGATATTATTATGTTAATTTCATAACCTATATCCATATAATCCTCCATAAAATGGGAAAGGAAACTATCAATCGCATGGATGGAGGACTACGACCTTGAGAAAGCATGGTTGGGCTGGCACCCAACTTTGATTTTTACCATGATCAATGATTATTCCCAGATCAATACGACAATGAATGCCAGTCTCCACAGAATATAATCAAAGAATTATATAAAGAAAGAAGAGTTCTGAAACCATCAGATAGGATCCTTCCCATCATGTTTATAATTAACTTAATTAATGTCATAAAGAAAATAATACCTGGATCTGTGGTATTTTCTTTATTGATGATTTTGATCATTCGGAATGACCCTTCAAGATTATCTTGTTGTGTTTGCAAGGATCAACACTAGAATCTTTCTAGAGGTGATCCACATGTGCTCTTATGGCCTCTGATCGACACCACTTGTTCTTCAGGTGCCAGTGCAGCGAAGCGAGTGTCTTGTGTTGGTCGTTCTTGATCTCTTGTTCTTCAACCTCAAATAACATCTCTCACTATTGTGAGGGGAAGGAAGAGGATTCGAGAGATAAATTGTTTTTCACCACAACTCTCAATTCACTAGGTGTGCAGTTTGGTACATGGCACACTAGAAGTATGTGTTTTTTTTAAATGGGGTTGTGGTTACAACATTTAACTCCATAATACCAATTAAATACATTCATAACTATAGATAAAACCCATTTTATTAATAATAATATAGATTCATTATTTATGGTGTGCCAACTTGCGCAGAAAATAATTACAAATAAACTTATATGTCACAAAATAATTGAAATGTTACTTTAATTTATGCCAACTTGTTAAACAATTATTTCTCACCTTGCAAATAATTATTTTACTACAAGACCGACCATGGTCCTCTTGAACTTAACTTCCATTTATTGAACACCCAGATAAATAAATAAATAATTTATTCTTTTAGAGAAACATTTTATTTACAAAATAGTATGTAAATATTTATTAAATGTTCAATAAATGAAATAAAAATATTTTAACCACAATCCTGTGAATAAATATTTATTTAATTTATGCAATCATTTTAACTTGAATAATCTTACTCCATTTTCTTGAGAACAATATTTATTAATTAAATTTAAATATAATTTAACTGAGACCACCATAAACACTTAGTGTTTAACCCTATAAGATTCTTTCTCATTGCATTAGGAGGGTTTTCCTGAAGTCTAAGATTACTATCTAGTAATAGGTCAAGGCACCCAAGATAAATAACTTAATTTCAAAATAATGACATCCACATACGAACTATAACTGTGTAATATAATCTCTCTATCTCAATATCTCATCAATCAGGTCTCATGATAGTGTCATCAACTTTTATGCTTGATACGTCATTCTTAAAATACCTGAAATTAAATCATTGTTACACCATGGACAAGAAATTTTGCGTGACATTTATTTTCAAATAAAAGGTCCAAGATATCAACTTCCATAAATGGAAGGGAAGATCCTTCCTTGACTTATCCATTAATAACATGCCACTCGTAATGAACCCAACGTACCCTACTACTTTCAAACTATCTATGTCACGGTTTTCATCAGTAAATGAAAGTGTGTGAGTCATGACATGTATTAATGATAATCTTAAATTCCAAGGATCATTACACATGATCATAGAAAGAAATATCTGATGACACCAAAATTTGTGGAATTCTTACTGGCAATTCTGTTCTCATAATCTCTTTTCTTAGAGATTACCAAGTGTGAACATCATGAGAGGATGTCAAATCTACTTAAGAGTACTCACACCTGATGGTCTACATTCTATGTGTCCCAAAATAGTATGTCATCCAACTATAGAATTAAATTTAATAATATTGTTATAGAATTTCAAGGTTCTCATCATAGTGGGGAACTTCCATGACCTTATCAATGAAAAAAATACTCTAGGACATTATTACATCATAATCATGAAAAATAATGAACAATATGAAATAATATGTTTAATATTTATATACATTAAATATCCATGTAATAAAAGTATAACCATTTGGTTATAGGACACCAAATTTTACAAAAACTTTTTATCATCCAATCTTTTGGCAAATGATAACACAGACTACCGCCTCTAAGAAGCGTTGTGATTCATTTTTCAGTTCTTTTTTACATGGATCATAATAAGGATATATTTAATGGATATATATGATATATAAAAATTAAAATGATTCCATAAATGTGATATATTATTTAACATTATTTTTTTCATCATTTTTTAAAATTGAATCAACGGTCAAGCATATGTATAGCCTATCGTCTCCTTGAATTGTGTAATTCATTAACCTATCACTGAATTTTTTGGACGACTCTAAAAACAAATAAAATGAATGTATATGATATTTATTTAATGTTTAAAATTATACAGATTATTTAACCATTACCAAATTAAAAGGACCAAAAATACTAAGCCAAAACATACATGAAAAATGAATCAGTTATTACACGAAACATGATTTTAACAAGGAATTATTAATAAATAAGTAATAAAATTTCATTAGAAAATAATATATGATATTTTCATAAATATTTATAGATTAATGATATAAAAAGTAATTCACATGTTTCAAATATTATTTTAAATGAAATATTTTTCTTCAATATTTGTGAAATTTTTAGATTTTAATGAAGTGATTTCAAAATGGAATGGACATTGTCCTCAATAAATGTTCTCTGTGATTATTCAAAATAATTTTCCATCTAAGATTCCATAATTTTAAGTTTCATAACATTTAATGTGGATATAATAAATTGATATAATCCATATTGTTTTTATGTGTGGTTTATATTTATGATGAAAAGTTATTTATGAAACTCATTCATTTTCCACTAGTAGTGATATGATGAAATAATGAAATGTTTATGAAACTGGTTTCTTTTCAATAGGTTATTTTATGATTAAATGCTTATGAAAACCGTTTATTTTCCTAATTTAGTATATAATAAGTTTTTTATGATATTTTTAATCACTCTTATATGATTTTAATTATGTTATGGGTGGAATTAGAATTATACACCTCTCTAGTTCATATCTCATGCGATAAATAGGGTTATGGTTAGGAGTGAACACTGTTCAGTAAGGAACTATATACACTATGATGTTCTTGGTAACGAAAATTTACTACTATGTTGGTTTAGTGAGTTAAATCATCCCACTATGTTATTCTTGGAAATTAACCTTAAATTCTAATTAAATAGTTTTCTATGATATTGTATATACCATAAATTCTTGTATTGTAAATATGTTATTATTCTTGTGATCATGTTCTTTGATTCCATTATGGTTAATGTAATATAAATGATAAAACATTATTCCATGAATCAAAATTAAAATATTTTAAATGTAGGGTATGATTTTCAAAATTTTAAGATCTTTTTCCCAACCCATTAGGATCATATTATGCTTATCTGATCACTAATACCTTCCTTCATTACCCTTTTTCAGCATCTGAGCTCACCCTTTCTTACATTTTCTAAACCTAGGTTATAAAGAAATATATTAAGTATAATATATCTAAAAATGATTCTATTTATGATGAAATTATTTTGAGAGAATGTAGTTTATTAATTTACCATTTTTCCATATATTCTAGTTTCCAAAGACAATAAAACTAAACGATTTTAGTCTAGATCAATATGTTATACAATGAATATTCATCCCAAAATATGTAATATTTATGCATGAAAAGTGCTGGTCACTATAGTTGGTATCATAGAAATTTACCTTTAGAATCTAGGATGACAAAATATTAGTGATAACCCTAGTAATAAGTCTAAGGTTATGTCTATGTATTGTAAAATATCATGGAATTTTGGTGAAGGATATAGTTAGTGGTTTCCAAGGAATTACACCCATATATGTGTACGACAAATGGATGTGGCTCTACAATAATTGTAACTATAGGTAATAAATATAAAAAGCATGCATTGGGATTTGAAGTGATCATCACCTTGTGTACAAAAATGGTCCTTGTTGTAGACCATGTTGGAAACTCCCTGATGATATGTTTTTTAAGTAACAAAATTATTTATGAATAATCATGAATTATTTGTATAGTTGATGACCATTAATGACCTAGTTTAAAATTAGGGTTTCATTATTTGAAATTAAGGTTTCATGATTTAGACATACAATAATTGATTTTTTATGATTATATGGTTTCCTAGTATAATTATTATTTCTCATATTATGATTTTTAGTTTTAAAAAATGAATGGAATTAAGAGGAATCTTGTTAATATTGAATGTGATTGAAATTTGGATATTATGAGAAACCAAATTGGATGATTACTAGAGAGAAAGATTATGTGATCATGCCTAATCATTTTACATTATATATTTTTATCAACATGAACATTGGTAAGATTCTCAATGCATCGAATACTAGAAAGTTATGAATCTCCATGTGGTAGTTAACATATAGGAAATAATATTAGGCTTCTTATATGTCAAGAAGTTTGGGTGAATCACGTAAAAAATATCTAAAATATAGGGGTATATATTATCTATGTCTAAATCAAGGTCATAATAAAATATATTTATAATGAATTCAATGTATTTTATGTGGGGGGACATTCTAATTATCCAAGATAGTTCCCTAAACTAAGGGTTATTTTCAAGACTAAATGAGTACCAATGTTATACCAAATAATTTAAGTAAAAGGGTTGTGGTATTTATTTATTTGGATCGAATTATCATATTTTAGAAGTATTTTTGTAAATGTCATTTTTTTATAAGAATACTAAAACGTCTAAGGATTGAGTTAATTTTAAAAGCATATATGCCTTCATGAAATATTAACTTAAGAGTTATGGATCACATCATGGGTTTTGGATTTTGAGATTTATCATATTTTAATGTCCTAAATATCCATTTTTAGGTTCTATTGGATTTGGTTTTAATGTAATTATTAACATTTTGGGAGACGTGCTATTGGAATACATTATATTTAACTGTTACATTAAACATGAAGTGTTATTTGTTGAAGAATAATTTTTTCATAGGTTTAAAAGAACTAAAAAAATAATTGATTGTATTTACTACCATGATTAATGTTATTTTTAAGGATGTTCTACATATTTATAGGGATGTTATAAGAATTTTATCAATATATTTTTAGTAAAATGGAAAACATATCAAAACTAGAAAGGTTGTGGGACTTAAAACAACAACAGAAATGCAATAAGGGTGAAACACCTTCTACTTGACTACATAATGTCTTGGTTAGTATTAATTGTGTTTAAATGTTGTGATGGATGATGTTCAATTCGATTTTGGGAACATATATATTTTGTACAGACAACCATATGATTTAAAAATAATATAATGTCAGTTTATGTCTCAAGACAATAGATGGTTCATGAAAAAAAATACCAAACTCATGATTTTGAGTGAGATATGTTAATTTATCATTAATGGTATTTAGTAATTAACAATATGGATAAATGTGAGACATATATACAAATAAAAATAATAGTTTAAAGTAAATATTCACAAAAAAAATAGATAAACATGTTAAAGAGAAGATAGTTGGAGCTCGTTAATGATTAAGATTGATCAATAAATTACCACCTTGTGAAAGTGAACAAGGTATATGATGCTTTGAGTCCAAATAACTAAGATAGTTTATTTTTAATTATTATAAAAAAAGGTACAATATTTTTGGATTTTACAAATATGGATCAAGAAATCATGATGTATGGGTGGAAATATTATCTTTCTCAAATGAGTGTTCAGACATCTATTGAATTAATGATTAAATTCATGCATAAGGAAGATATAGAGCTATATAATAATGTCATAAATGTTCAAAAGTTTAAATTGGATCAGGATGGAATCATATATTTCATGAATAATGTAAGTGTTTCATCCATTTTTTATTTGAATGAGTTGTTAGTGGATTCTCATAGTTATTTATTCTCTATTAATAATTGAATAACAAAGATAGATAAAAATTTTAGGGAGTATTTATAGTGGGATGGAATGAAGATACATATTGTAGAGTTTTTATATCATACCTTGGTATGTTAGAAAGTTATGGATGAGAGATAAAAGTATTAGGGGTTTTTACAACCATTACACATATCATAATGAAAATTCTAAAACATCACCACAGATGTTTTATTTGAATCCTCAAAAATTCTAAAGCGAATAATGCTATTTGGTTTGTAGTCGATCGCCTTATAAATTCATCACACTTCATCGCTGTTAGAGAAGGATTCAATTTGGAAAATAATATCAGGATATACATTAAAGAAGTGGTAAGGATGCTTGGAGTATCACATTATTTTACATATAATAGGGATATATGGTTTACCAAGAAGTTCTTTTCAAGACGTCAGCAGGATATGGATACGAAGATGGGATTCGTCACTATTTATCATCCATAGAAAGATGATAAATATGGGAGAAAAATTCAAACCTAGGAGGTAATTTTTGAGATATTGTTTTATGCATTTCAAAGGTGTTTGGGGTCACCATATTCCTCTTGATGATTTTTCTTACAACAATTTATTTAGCCCATCATTATGATATATCCATATGAAACACTCTTCAGAAGGAAGTGTAGAACTCCAATGTGATTGGATGATATTATATAAAGAATCCAAAGTATCTGTGTCTGGGTGAGAAAATGGAAAATAAAGTCAGAAAAATTAAACAACACATCAAAGCAGCGCATAGCCAATTGAAAATTTATTCTCACAATCATCAATGTTATATATAGTTTGAATATGGTGAGAAGGTTTTCCTATGAATTTCTCCATGTAAGAATGATATGAGATTTATAGGAAATTAAATTTGAACCCATTATATATTTTCCATTTTTAGATTCTACTTCAAGTAGGGATGGTTTCATATCTCTTGGTGATTCCACCAAATCTATGTTTATTCCATGGTGTGTTTCATGTATCTCCCCTACGAACATATATACATGATCCTTCACTTTTACTAAAATCTAAGGTCATTCCATTGTATCAGGATCTTTCCTATAAAATCTAACCTATTGAGATTTTCTATCATTGAGAGAAATTTCTACAAAATAAGACCACTCACCGAGTAGATGTTTTGTGGTGAAACCACCAATTGAAAGAAACTATGTGAGAACCTAAAGATGTGATGAACAAAAATTATCCTTATTTGGTTGTATTATAATGAAAAGATTTTGAGGGAATAATCATTTTATGGTCGGTGTAATATAACACCTCAAGTTTTAATGAAATATTTTTTTAAAAATAAATTTAACTTCATCTATAGGTTGTTTTTCATGAAATATCATGTTTTAACAATCCACAATATACTATTAATATTATTATTTATACATGGCTCTTATTACCCAGTCGTTAGACTTGGAGGTTTGAATAAGAGTAAAAAAAATTAATTTAAGTACCAAAGTTATAGTTAAATAAAATATATTGATAAATAATTGTTTAATTTTTTTGTACACTCTTTATATGCTTTGAAAAATCATTTCTCTCAAAAAAACCACAATTTCATTGGTTTTTGTGAAAAAATAATAAAATTAATTTTTTTTAACATTTATAAAAAAAATTGAAAAAATTAAATTATTTCTTTAAATAATGACCTGAAAATTATCTTCGAGTTAATATTTTATAATCTACTGAAAATATTAATTTTTTAATGAATATTGAATACTATGGATTTTTATTAAAAACAATATTTTTGTATATAGCATTTACAAACAAAAATATAGTTTTAAAATATTTTAAAAGTAAAATCAGTTTAATTATACTCTGATTATTCCAATTTATAACATTTTAATAAAATTATTTTTTTATTTTTGTATAATATATTTTTAGAGCTTTAATTTCTTTTTTTGGAAAACAGTTTTTTCATCACGATTGTAAGTCTAATTTTAAAAATAAAATTTGAAAATTTTTTAAATATAATTTATAAAAAGAGAAAAAATATTTATAATGAGCGTAATTAATATTATATAATAAATTAAAAATAATTTATATTTGAAATTAATAGAAAAAATAGTGATAATTAGTTATCGCATTTAAGGTTAAAACCGGTTTACCAGGGTGTAAAACTAAAATGACAAGAGTTTAAATGGCCTATAAAATTTAAAATTCAGATTTTATAGACATAATTAATCATTATATCATCCAAGGATCTATAATTATCTATTTTTATTCATTTTTGATTTGGTAAAACGTGGATATAAATTATTCTTTTTAAAAATTCCAAGTGTGTTCTCTCACCCCACATATAAAAGGGAACCCCCTCTCAACTCCCCTTCACACTTCCAAAGGCTTATAGTTCATAAACTACCTACCAAAATATCTTTATTATTTACCCCCACCACACCCATGTCCAATATTCCTCATTTTAATTATTAAACCTTTCTATGAATGATTTTGGTGCTAAACTATTGAGGTTGTCTAAAGTAGAGGTATCGTTCCAAACTGAGCATTATCATTTTATTTTTTCTTCCACCTATTTCAAATACTCTAAAAATATGATTATATATTAAAATATGTATCTTAAATATAATTATATATTTTTATGTTTATTTAATAACTAATATCCCTCCCTTCCTCCATCAAATGGGAAATAAAACTATTGATCGTGTGTATAGTGGACTATCACCTGAGGAACCATTGTAACTCAATTTCCATATCTATCTATCATGGATAGATATAATGAGTAATTTAATTCTTGTATATTATATTTATTAAATATTATATTCCATTTTTATAATCTCACATCAACCTAATTACCTTCCAATCTAATGGGAAAAAATAAGACTGCTTATGCATACGTGCGGACTACAACCTCCACGAAGTGGTATCATTTTTTTCTTTTTATATGGAAATGGATAGTAATATAGATATATTAAATTAATATATATTATATTTAAGAAAAAAACTTGATTATATAAAGTTTATATATTATTTATCTTACTTTCTCTCTATCCATTGGGAAAATGAAAGGAGCCTTCAAGCGTACATATGGCTTACCATCTCCATGAATAGTGTAATTCATTTTATTATACCCAAAATTTATAGGGGAATCTAAATACATATATAATTAATATATATGATATTTATATCATTTTTAAAATCATGGATATTGTTTTTCTATAACTAAAGTAAAAGTTCCTAAAATACTTAAACAAAAATACACATGACAACTGAAGTAGTTATTGCCCTAAATGTGATTTTAACAAAAAATTATTAACAAATAGGTAATAAAAGATCACAAGTAAATAATATATTCTATGAAATATATTATAATGGTTCTGAAATAGATATATAATAAATCATTATTCGTTAAATAGGAGGTTCGAACCTATATGAATGAATTCAATACTTAAGGTAGGGTATTTTTGTCACACATTTATTATTATGGGGCACATGCTATATTGACCACTTGTTTCCTTTTTGCAATATAGATAATACCCTTGAATGCATTTTATTAATATTAATATGAAAATTATGTTATATACATATCGATATAATTTTATTTCATTAATAGGACTTATGATTCAAAAAGTTACAAAAATGGAAGGGGTTAAATGATACAATATCATTGTTTATCGAGATTATTTATGATTATTATTTGATTTAAAATATTTTGATTAATATATTTAAAAAATAATATCAATTATTTTCAAATGTTTATTTCATGAAAATATTAATTTACATTTCATTTTTCAATATTTATGTAATCAATAGACAAAAAGATTGTTTTAAAGGAAAACTGTATTTATTTCTATATTCGGTCAAAAATACTTTCTATTCAATATCCATGTCTTCTAAAGATGTTTTCAAGAATGTTTTTACTATTCTAAAAATGATTTTTTTTAATTTAATTTCCACCTTTTTTTGAATTTTTTTATAAAAAAAGTAATTGAATCTTTCTGTTTTTTCAGACGATGGACTTTTGGATTTTCAATGATAATGTGAAAGGAATCATTGTTTTAAGATGTATATAATTAATGGAATTTTCCCAAATCATGACCAATAAATTATATAAAAACTCCTTTAAAAATTTCAACTTTATTTCTGAATAAAAATTTTCCATATAATTTTGTACATTTTGAGATTTTAATGAAGTGATATTAAAATGGAAAGATGTTTTCCATAAGATTATTTTTGGTTTTCTTTCAAAATATTTTTCAATATAAGATGACGTAATTTCATGTTACTTAGGAATTTCAATGGAGATGATATAATGAAACTATATTTACCTTAATCTAAATGGTTTATATTCAAGATAATAATATTTTTATGAAACCCATTCCTTTTCCATGTGTTATTCAATAATTAAATGATACAATGTTTTTGAAACCCATTTCTTTTACAAGGGTTAGGCTCTGATGAAAAGTTTATGAAAAAATGTTTCTTCTTATAGGTTATGATATGATTAATGTTTTCTTATCTTGTGAGACACATTTTTATAATTTTAATTATCTAATGGGTGGGATAGAAATTGTATACCCTATAATTAAATTGGTAAATAATGATATCTAATGAGATAAACAACACTAGAATAACACGGAATCTAATTAATAAGATAATTTTTTCGTTATGATAGCCTTAGGATTGAGCCATGACTACTACATCAGCCTATCAAGTTAACCCATTATACAATGATAGTTTATAAAATAATCCTTAACTACTAAGGAAATAAATTTATAAACTAATTTTTATTCCAAATTCGATATCTTATGATAATGTTATGCTTTCATACAACATGTTCTTTGTTTACTTTATGATTCATGTATTATTAACTTCCAAACATTTTTTCATGTCTCAAGATCATGATCACTGATATGTAAGGCTATCTTTTAAAATAATAATATATTGTTTTAATTCCCATGTATTCATGTTATTCTTATGTGATCATTGATATCTAAAAATTTTACCCTTACTGAGCATATTATCTTACCCTTATTTGGTCTTCTTTCCCCAGGTTATGGAGAACTATATTAATTATTCTTTTCCAATGTTATGTTCCTGATATTTTTTTGGAGTTTAATCCCATTACATGGTCTTGGAATGATTGGAAGAACATATAAGGTTTTTTATAAAGGATTGTTTTGTTTGATGATATTTGAAATAAAGGTGACATCACCAGGTTATGCAAATTTTTTCAAACTACTATAGATATTTTCGGGGAATATAAAAATGGAAGGGATACTCAAGAAAGGATAATTTTAATTTTCCATGGTATGAGGAAAGTGTCCCAACCACACCAAAGTTAAATTAAGAACATGGAATGGTAATAAAATTGGGAGATGAATTCAACAATAAGAAGTTCAATTATTATTTAAATTTAAATTCTTTCTTATTGGGGAGGGTGAGGATAAAACATTTCATTGAGGTATCTATAGGAAATATAGGTTTTACATTGATCTTTTATAGGAATCAAAATTAAAGAGACCTATATGTAGTTCATTTGTGGTGGATATTTAGATAAATTCATGAATTATCAAGGAAGAATCTTACCATGGTGTGAAATGGATCAATAATTATCTAATATTATAAACTAGGATATCTACCTTGTTGTACATTCTGTGGTGTGAAGAAAGATTTATTATTTGAAACAATGAGTAGACAACATCTCATGGAACTAGCTATTTGGGAAGAGTTTAAATGTAGTTAAAAATGACTATATTGGAATAGTATAAAACATGTAATGGAAAAATATATGGTTTGTAAAAAAATTTGGAAACATCAAACTACATTCTGCGGTTAATGGGGATAAATTTTTAGTCATAAAAATCTCTTATTTTTTAATCAATTCAATGATATTTCTCAATTTATTTCCTAAGGTCTAATTAAAACCAATAAATTATTTATTTAATCTTATCATTTGTCACTAATATATCATCAATGATCTAAAGGATAAATAGAATGTGGGGTAAGTTTAAAAATAATTGAAGTTGCTTATTCATTTGAATTAAAATGTGAATTTGAAGAAAAATGATATTTTTGGGAAATGGTAAGAGTGAACTGAAAATAGAAAATATCTAGAGAAATAATAAAAAAAATAAGAAATAGATATTAAATATCACTGTGAAATAATAATAAGATGATGAATAATATGAATCAATATAAATAAAAATTGATGTAATTCTGATATAAACAATGACTCCCATTTTATTGTAAAAGACAACTTTAATATATTTAATGTTTTTTAGAGTCACCTTAAATAGTAAGGAGACCTATTTTTGACTTGATTTATAGGATATTCCCTACTTGTTTTTTATTAAATTGATAATTTTAATAGATTTTATTTCCTTGTGTGATTAATGAATAATTCAGGGGGTCTAACTTCTCATTTTGATTAGTGAACAATGAAAAATATATATTGATCATAGTTTTTGTACTTGAATTAATTTAAAAATAATAGTGTTAATCATGTTAATTGGGGGCGAAGGTTATTTATTTATTAAACATAAAATGTAATTCAATTTTATGATTAATCCCTCCTGTTACTAAATTTCCATGCATTTTTTGTTCATATGTTTCCTTGGAAATGATAATATTAATAACTTTAACCGATTGTGATGGTTGTTTCAGTATGAAACATAAAAATAAATTAAAAATAAATTATTAAAACCTCCACCCCACCCCACCCCTGGTGATTTTTCAGTGATTATATGGGTTTTTTAACTAATAGCATAGCCTTATTTCCATTAATGTCCATTAGTGTTTTTATAGTTTGAAGAAAAAGCATTCCTCTATCATCAGATTAGTGGAACTAAAATTTTATTTTTAACCAGATAAAAATAAATTATTAGTAAGGGGATTTCCAATTTTTATTTGAAACCCTATTGTATATGGAAATATTGAATGTTTTTATATTTATTGTTAAATAGTTTGTATATTTTGGATGTTGAAATAGATGGATATATACAACATACAAAAGATTATTCTATGAAAAATGTTTAGATAAAGAACATATATAATGCTGAGGGTTATTAGAATTATATATTTTCATATCTATTATAAAATAAATTTCTCAAGTTAAATGGTACAGAGATAACTAAGGGAATATAGGATAAGTTATAAAATATATATGAAGTAAATAAACAGTTGAAATAATAAAAACTATAAGATTGTTGGTTGAAGTATGAAGACCTAAAAAAATGGATGATGAAATTGTAAATCAATTACACACTTGATTTAAGGAAATAATGATCATTATTGGACGGTTAGATAAAAAGATGGAGGATATAATGGTTTTTGAGAAGATACTATGCATTTTGTATAATATTTTTTATTAAAGAAATATCTGAAATTAAATAATGTAATCTAGGTACAATTACATTAGTTTATTTTGTGTTAGTCCTAGGAATGGTAAGGTTCACTTATAGTTGGTTAGAATAGTGAATAGTTTTCTATTATTCTTTTTAATTATATATATTGAAATCATCCTTTTTTAATTATTAGATTCATTGATATCACTAAATTATATGAATACAATCAGAATAAAAAGGAAATTTTTATTATAAGGTTCACTAATCAGAATGAATAGTTATTTTTTATGATTATCTATCCTCACTGGAGACTATACAATCCACTATAATCACTATCATGGATACAAATAAGTATGTAATATCCAATATTTATGATACAAGATTATAGTACTGATATCTTCTGATAATAATCCATTAAAAAGGAACCACTATCTTGTATTATTGAATTAAGGATTATCTGGGTCATATAGTGATTATCTCTTGACAATATTATAGCTCTCACACACTTCTTCTTTGTTATAAACATATGTGACTTATACTTCATCACTAAACAACAAGGTTGTGATGATCATAGAAAAATATAGTCATGTGAACTATTTATCTATATCTTATACTACATACACAATTAAAATCCTACTACATAATGAGTGTAATTAACATCATAGTACACTTTTTCACTCTCTAGATTAATCTATTAAATAATTATATATACTATACCAAACAATATTTCATAATTATAGTAATCAATCTCCCCATATATACACTACCATGCTTATAATTCCCTATTCAATTTACTTCATGTAGAAGAAATATCATTTTCATGTTTGAATTGGAATTTCAACTTCAAATTCAAACTAATAACCTCTCCCAATTTCTCTAACATCTTTTTATAACTACACTTATCCTTCTTGATTAATTATTATTATTTTATTTTGGTAATTGGATCTATCCAAGTATCCTCAAGAACTACTTTTAGTGTCATTGGATACAATATAGTGAGGGCAACTAGTTTTCTCAAAATATGATTAAAACTTATTCTTCTTTCATGCGCACCAACTTTCATCAAAATATGATCCATCTTATTCAATATCAGAAATCAAAAACTACCTTTGTGATATGTATAAAATGATATAACTAAACCAATATAATGAAATTAAATTTCCATTGAATATTTATATTACAATATCTCATATATTTCATCATTTAGAAAACTCATAATTTTCTTTAAGTATTAAAAAATCATTTTTCAATATAATTCTTACACATCACAGTGATCGACTTTTTCAATTTCCAAATTCTTAACTAGTAGAAAATTTTTCATTAGACTCGGTAAATCTTTCAAAATCCATATTGTTCCATGACGTTTTTGCATTTTTTTTAACTTGAGTTTATATTTCACAATATTTGGTATGTTTTAATAATTCATTTAGAATGATTTATGTAATGATATTTTTCTATGTTTATGACTCTAGATAAGTCTTATGAACTCTTCTAAGAGTCTTGCAGTCTCATACCTTTTCTAAATTTTAACACACAGAAAAGTGTTATGTATTTTCAAACAAAGTCTTATCTATTTTATAAATATTATTCGGCATCTCTTAAAAGGAATTATTCACCACATACAAAATATTACGCTATAGAGATGAAGAATTACACTCCATAGAAATTTCTTTACATTTTTTATAATATCTCATGAAATATAAAAAATATTTATATTTACCTCTTCTAGACATATGTATTTAATCTTATGTATTATGAAATAATATGATTCCTAAACAAAAAAACCAAATAAGAATTATAAATTCATTAAGACTCTTACTAAATTAACAATGATAACCTTCTTTGGATAATCTTCATTGTTGTCTAAACAAATATCATATGTAGGACTGGGAAATCAAAAACATTTCCAAATTTTAGCCTCAAATAGTAATTCTATAACTTGTGAAAAAATTCTCAAAACATCATTATATCTTTCTTGAACATATTAAAATTAATTTCAAACATAATAAAATAAAAGAAAAACCTTAACCTCTCTTAATAGACTTTATTTTATGGGTGTTTAAATATGATTTATCTATTGAAAAAAAAGTATGACACATTATAAATTTCCACTAAAAGATTTACAAAATATACTTATTTTTCTTTAATTATTCTTACCTAGAAAATTTTCTCAATGTTAAGGGATTATACTTCAGAAAAAACCATAAAACCATCAAATTTGGGCTCAAAAGTCCTCCTAAAGTCTCAAAATTACCCAAAACACCTATTAGGCTCAACAATATCATCTATTGGAATTTTTTGTTTACTAAAATACATAAATCACATTAAAATTTAATATTCCTAAAATTAATCAACACTTAGTAATTCTAATCTTATGAGATAAAACATAATTTAAGGGAAAATAAAAATGACCAAGAATGTAATTTTTTTAATAAAATAACTACTTACATGAAATACTTCATAACACATGATCTTCTTGATACCAATTGAAAAATATTCTTTTTGTATCCCCTAATACCACTTGATTCTAACCTCGAATAATTTTTCTATATCTCAAATATAATATTTTATCATATAATTAACAAGTTTCTAAATAAAGAATCACCAAATGTGTTATAATAGTTCACAAATCCTAAAACGCACAAGCCTGGAAAATGACCAAACAACTTTCTACTTTTAATATCACTCCCTAATTATATTCTACCACTTAAATAAGATATAAATACACTGTTATATTAAACACACATATTTGGATTCTACCCATTTTTAGGTTCCTCCCACTATGTATAAACCCCAAATATATTAACCTAGAGTAAATATTTATATTACTACATTGGAATAAGATACAGTGTGTCTTGTCCCAAAGGATTAATTAGTTTAGTAGTCTTGACAAACTATGTATATAAATGTTTCTCATATTAAATTGGAAATATAAAATAGATAGTATAAAATTTATTCTTATAACCTTGGTATTATTCTTAAAATCCTTATTTAAACCATGGGGAAAGGATAAAAATAAATGGTTAGATCAAATTCTTATGATTTGTTACAAAAATAAGAGTCTATCATGAGTAAATAAGGCATCATCAATAGAGAAAGATGAATAACTAAAACACATTTTATTTAATCAATAACTTGAGAAAAAATTCTTTTATGGATAATATCAATGAACTTATCTAATGGATAGTAATAACTAAATTCACAATAAATAAGATAAAAAATTTGGGATTTCATGATCTCACATATCATGATATCTTTACCATTAAGTGCTTGTTATAACAAATATAAATTTATGGGTAGGTATGTACCAAAATCCCATTTAATAATTTTGTCTAGTTGATTTGTCCTATTAGATCCCTTCATGAATAAAGAGGCTAAATATAACCAATCCCAACCCATCATTGTGTGTACAATGAATTATACATATATTTAATAGCCAATTTAATTCATAAATAGTATTCAATATCAATAAATATCAATATTTTGTAAAAAATAAAATATTAATATTTCCCCAATCAATAAAAAACATTTATAGTAAATCACCATAGGTAAAAATGGTATTGGGTTTAGAAAATAACCAAACCCATTGTAAAAATATTATAGATATTCAAGTGACATATAATATCTAATTTTAAATGATCACATGAAAATGAACGTTTCAAGATAATGTTAATGGAAAAAAAATAAGCGATAAAGGATGAAAATCAATTCTTCAAAAATAAAGGATTTTTAATAAAATCATGTCTTTTAGAGTAATAAATAATACAAACGAAAATAATTGTAACAAAAATTCATTAAATTGTTTTATAATTAAATTAATTTAAATTCTATACAAATATATAAATAGTATAAAATGGATATAATGGGGGAAAATATATTAACACCATATATGTGAAAAAACATTACTTTTGATTTTTGTAAAGAAAATCGAAAATGAATATTTCAAAAAAAATTGAAATATTCATTCAAAACATTTTAAAAATTCAAGGATAACATAAAATTTCATTAATAAATCATTTAATTAAATAAAAATAAATTTTTTAAAACAATTTTGTTATATATAGAGATGAAAAAAAATACGTAATTAAAAATAGAAATAAGATCAATTTTTTAAAAAAAATTATTTTCTTGATTACAATTCCAAATAAGAAGAAATATATAAGAAAATATGGAAAATAATTAAATATTCTTATGATAAGAAAATAGATGAAACTAATGACAGATAGAATATAATATTCTTTTAGTGAAAATAAGAGAAATACTAAAAAATGAGTTTTTTATATAAATTCTAACCTCTTTTGTAACCTTTAAATTTTAAAAACATGAAATAATAAACTTGAATTAAAACCTTAGTCAAAATAAATAAATAAATATTCCTATAAAATACAACAAAACATAATTATAAACACAAAAATAAAATAATTATGTTTCTAATACCAAATATGTATCAATGGTGTAAAAATAGTGACAAAATACCTTACCACAAGTTCATCATTCCACATAGGTGCTCTAACAGTAATGACCCATTATTTTCATAGAGAGATATTATGTAATATTAGATAAATATTCAATAAATTTATATAACAAACACCTGATTACTGTAATGCTTTAGTTTCACTGGAGGCTTGATATACAATATTCATATTTCATGAATTATATTCAACATCACCCATGAGGATATTACCACATAGTTTACTTCATATACATACCCTACTAAAAAAAATTCTTCACAATCTCAAGAAAGTAAATATAATAATAGTTGAGATCATATGCTCAGTAAGGTTTAACATTTTGTGTATCAACAAAACATGGGCATAAGGTTATAAGAACATGAGAATAAAAATTGGAAACCATACCCTATATATCATAGATCATAAACACGAGTCTTGGAATAAATCTTTAAAGTTCAGAATACATGAATCATAAATGAATTGAATAACATTATATTTGAGAATATATAATTGGAATAATATATGTATTTTTGTCATAAATAAAATAAGAGTAAATAATTTCATTAGAAATAAAGTCTTATTTTCTAAGCTATCATAGTTGATTGGGTTCACTCACTATACTATTGTTGTATTCAAGTTTCACTCCCAATAATATCATAGGAGACAAAGTCCCTTACTAAAATTGGTTCACTCCCCATTATATTATTGTTTATCTCAAAAGGTATCCATCATCACTCGATGCACTGGAATGAGATATACGACCCACCATTACTTGGTGATAATGTGGCCACCATCCTTGGTTATAATGTTACCAATATCCTTTGATATAACGTAGCCATCATATTTGGTTATATCAATACCAAAATACATGGTAATAATATAACCACCATTTTATAATGAAAACCATATAGGTGAGCTATAATATCATAAAAAATTCATCATATCAGAACCTATGAAAAGGAAATGGTTTCATAATCATTTTATTATAGCATAACCAGTGGAAAAGAAACATGTTTCATAAAAATTTCGTCATTTCATTATAAAAAATCCAAATGAAGGATACAATAATTGGATAATGTCCCTTTTAAATACTATGTATCATCAAACTATATTATCTTATATTAAAAATTATTTAAAAAGATCACTTAGACCATTTTTAATGAAAATATCCTTTTCACTTTGAAAATAAACTTTTAAAAACTAAAAGAAAAAAATAATTTTGAAGTTAATTTCCATTGAAAATAATCTTTGAAACATATATTGTAATACCAAAAACATTTAATGGTTATGACGGTGTAAAATACTATTCATGTGGTAAATGTTAAAATAAATATTCTATCACATTTTTATTAAAACTTAAAAGTAAATCATTCGTAAAATGACAAAAAGATTCATTTAAAACAATTTTTAATAAAGAAAACCTGTGTAAAATTATATTTAAATAATTTATTGATAATTTTTGTAACAAAAACTTTAAAACATTTTTAGAAAACAATTTCATGGAATAAAAATGAGATTCGACCGAAGAGGGAAATAAAATCTGTCTTCCTTTAAAAAATTCTTTTAGACCATGTAATATACAAAGAGAGGAAAATGAAATGAATATTTGTATTTTCATAAAATAACCATAGAATAAAAAAAATTATGTTGTTTAAATATGGATTTTAATATTTAATCATCAAAATCATAATAATAAATAATCCCTATAAATAATGAGATTGTATCATAAAACCCTAACAACTTTGGTAACTTTTAAATCATTAGTCCAATTAAATAATGACATAAAATCGAACATTAAATTTCCATAAAATTACTATATTAATGATATAACAATTAAATGTTTAATTAAATATATCTCACTAAATAAATTATTATTGAATGTGGTATATATCTCCAAGGACTACAATAGATACTATAAAACAATTGCCTTTAGTCTCAACCTTATTAAAACACATTCAAAACTCCTATATAATAAATATAGGTTTATTATAAATTTTATCCAAAACCAAAATCATATATATCATAACATATATAAATTATTTAAAACTTTTATCACCCAATTTTATCAACACATTATTAAAATCATGTTTTAGGTACTAATTTCTTTGTTTTTCATGTATTTTTTAGTATGGTAACTTTATCCGTTTTACATGGATCATGGTTTCATAATATCTATAATTCTAAAAATTATATTAATATAATAAATATACATTTTCTGTTCATTTTATATTTATTTTTTTATTCTATAAACTTTAGATAAAGAAATTGAATTACTCTATTCATAGATGTGGTAGGTCGTACGTACGCATGAATGATGTTTCCATTTTTTCAACGGATGGAATGAAAGAAAATTAATAATTAATTACCTTTGTAGAATATTCATTGATTTATATATATAATTTATATTAATCATATCAATATTTATTATCATCCATGAAAAAATAAATTAAAACACATTTCACATTGCTTTGTGGCAGTGATAGTCCACACTTACACTCAAGAAAATTTATCATTTTTAAAAAAACTGTATATTAAAAAGTTATATGTGATATTACAATTAAAAAGTATAATAATTTCACAAATATAATATATAAAAATTAAATACATCATCATTTTCAGTTGTGAGTGTTGTTGATGGAAAATGAATTACATAGGGTCACGAGCCAATAGTCTTCGATACCCATGATATATGGTTTTTCCTCCATTTTATAAAAATGTATTTATATAGGTTATTAAATTAACATAATAATATATCATTTTAAGGTATATTTGTGATATTATATTAAAATATTTGAATAATATTTCAAGGAGTTCGAATATGAATTAAAAAATGAAAGGTTAATAATTTTACCTATTCTTTAGAGAACCTATTTATATCTGTAGATTGGGCCCTATTAAGAGGGATTCCAAATAAAAATAAGTAATATAGGATGTGTTCAGTGAATAATGGATGTAATTTTTTTATTAATTGGCTGAAACAAATGGCCTTGTATGTTTGGAAAAGATATTAGAGTTGGTGGCCTTTTATAAGTGGGGGATAAGACACACTTGAATTTTTAAAAAAAACATATACTCACATTTTCACCTACCGTGTTACACTAAAATTGAACATTCTTGGACATTATATGTTTTAAGGTGAAAATATATATAAATATAATCATAAATGGATATGTTTTTCTATTATTTTGACCATTATATTGTTATTTTACTCCCCCCACCAACCCTCGATAAAGAAATTTTAACCAAAATTATGTCAATTAGTTATATCTTTTTACTATTCATTATGGAAAATAATTATGTACACCTTATTAGAAAAAATTAATTATTATTATTCAAAATATAGTACCAATTTTTCAAAATTCCAATCACAAAAGTTCCAGAATTTAATTTAAGATGAAACCCACATACGCGATGAAAAAGCAGTTTTCTAGCGAAACATTCTTATTAAGTATATAAATGTTTAGTATGTAAATTAAATATAAAATTTATTAAAATGAACTAAATTGGATTAATTACAATATAATTGAAAAATATTACATTTATTTCTATTTAATAAAAAATAGATCCTTTTAATTTGTTTACTGTAAAAGGCAGTTTTCAATTAAAACTAACACATTTCAAAGAACTCCAAAATCATAACCCAATGATAATTTTGAAATTTTGATTCAAATAATAATTTTTATTTTTTAAAATATATTTTCAAAAAATGGGAAATTATTTTATTATTTATTCACAAAATATAATAAAAACATATTTGGGAAAATTTATTTTGAAATCATTTTGAAGACATTACTAAAAAATAATTATTTATATATAAATATATGTTATTTACCTAAAACATTTATAATCAATTTCAAATTTTTTTTATTAATTTTTATACCTCGAAGTTTAATTTCTAGGTTGTAATGGTAATGTTTCTATAACAGTATATTGTGGTTCCTTAAAACTCGGTGTTCCGTGTAACGTAAGTTATCAAATAAATTAAATCTTTTTGAAACAAAATATTTCATACAATCATAGGTTATTACATTAAAACCCCTTAAAATGAATTTAACCCTAAAAATATTATCACTATGGTATAAAAATGAATATACTTCTACTTTAGTACATCCTTATGTTCCTGGGTCTCTTTCTCAAGAAGGATGTTTCACCTAAATATTTGACTAGGTGAGTGGTATTATTTCATAGAACTTTAACTGTATAATGTTGAATCTCCTCTATATAATAATAATAATAAGGAAAATTATCCATAATATACTCTCTAAGTTTAATACATTTATTTATATTTTATTTACTTCCCAGTGAGAAATACATGGAAAACATTGGGAACCTGAGAGATGATCAGTGGAAGAATGGATCAATAAAAAAAATCTATATTCGATCAAGAATATAAAAAGGTTAAATATAACAAGGGAAAATTTTAATTTCTTCCCAAATATAATAAAAAATTTCAATGTATAAATTCTTAGAAACACTATCTCAACTACATTAAATTTTAGATCATAATAATAATGGTCATCTTGGATTTTCTATAAACCCTGATCTGCCTTGATGTGATTTTGAAGGGATCTAACATTACCTTACATTTATTCCGATAGATCAAGAGACAATAACTTTATTAAACTAATGTCATCATGGCATGTTATATTTCTACATGGATTTCCATAGAGGTGTCTATATAGACCTATCTGAATACTAAGTGATATTTTTTATTGTAATAAAACTCAACTAGAAAAGGGTGTTCATCCCAGCCAACTTTAAAACCCATAGAACAAGATATTGATATATCCTATAGGGTTTTAATTTTTCTCTCAGATTGACCATTTTCCCAAATATTATAAGTTATGTTGAAAATTAAATTTATATCAAAATCATAATGAATTCTTCTTTATAACATTTAAGTAAACTTGGGATCCCAATCAGATACAATAGAGTGTATTACTCTATAAAAACTGACCAATTTTTTAATTTATATTATTGAAAGATAATCCAGATATAAATAATATCTACTATTGATAATGTGTGGTTACATTTAAATGAAATTAGCTACCATCAAAATAACAATTTTCCCTTTAGAAATTTTGGGGAGAAAATAATAAAATTCATGGTGATGCTTTTCTATTTCCATTATGGAGTTGTTAAATTCCTCTTATACTTTTTTATTAGACTGAACTTGCTGACATAACATATAGTAAGATACAAAGTCTACAATATATCTCTTTATTCTATCCCCCCAATAATACTTTTTAAAATATCTATACATATTTATACTTCTAGGATAAATAAAGTATTAATAACTACGAGCTTCCTCTAAAAGAACATTCCTCAAATATAGAATGGATATAACACAAATATGGTTCTTTGAAATTGTAATTCCATTATAATCTTGTTTAAACTTACAATAATTTCTAACCTTATTCTACATCTCTCCATCATATTTCTTCACCTATTAAAACATCACTTAGATATATGGATAAAGACTTATTTGATAGAGATTATATTTTCCCACTTCCTTCATAATTCCTAAATCTATCATTTTAAATTATATAAATATTATATCCTTTTTTATCCTTGATATAAATAATCTTGCATGATCTCTTTTAATAAAAACATTTTACACCTTGTTTTCTTTCCCATGGTGGTATCATATCGAGTAGTTACAATCATTAATTATTTACAACCATCTTCTATAGAAAAAATTTGACTTCTTCTATGTGAATATATACTTTCAAATTTTATGATTAGTATATATATCACAAATTTCTACATAAATATAATGATTCTATATATTTAATAAAAAAATATTGAATCTAACTCTAAATCATGAGCAGGGTAATTTTTCTCATTAAACATCAATTTTCATGAGGAAAAATCCAGAACTATATCACTTTTAAATCTCATGGTTATCTCTATGATAAAATTTATATTCTTAATATCAACTTAATCTTTATGTTTAACATCATTTGTACTGACCAAAACACCACATATGCTAGTTATAGGTATTTCACCCTTATCACCATTCAGTTCTGGGTTCAAGCTTAATTGAATTTTTAAATTTGGAAGGTTGTCCTTTTTAATTAAAAAAAATATTATTATAATTCTTATAAGGTCCCCATAAATATGATGAAAATATCTAAAATTACCCTTAATCCTAAAATTTAATATAAACCCAGAATTTTATCAATACATTTAAACATATGAAAATATAGTTCATCCTCAAATAATACTTCATCTTAAAACTATTATTTACATATACCATTTTCCAATAAAACAACTTCCAAAATATCATTAATCATATTAAAATCCCATCCCTTAGAACATAAAAATAAGTTACTAATAAATTGATCTTATGAAAAACATTAAACCCATAAACCCATGATGGTATTAATAATTATTTTGTTAATATTCCATGAAGATATATATGCACTCGAAATTAACAATCCATAAACTATCATGATTCTTATACACAAACCGCAACTGATAAATTATTATACAACACAATTCATAAGAACATAAATACTACAACACTTTTACTTTAATTATTTTTTATTGCATAGGTACTCCCTTAGTCTAGGGGATAACCACTAGTTTAGGTCATTGATTCAGATAATTCCAACATTACTCAAATATAATCAATCAAAATACATTAATTTGATTTCTCTAGGACCATCATTTTTACATAAAAAACAGATTCCCCTCCATTTTATATATTCTATTAGGTGATTTTCCCCCTTCTTGAGATGTAATAAGCTTAATCTTATTCTATTTATGTTCATTACCACATAAAAATTCATAATATTGCTTGTTCCACTTATTTGATGCAACAATAATCCCACGTAACTTCACATAGTTAATCATATATCATGATATTTGATTACAAAAAATCACAATATCTTTCTCTCTGGTCACAATTATATTTGGTTTCTAATAATCACCAATTTTTTCATCACATTTAGGGTTAACATTATTCCTCCTAGTTCTATCCGTTCACTAAGACCTAAAATCATAGTATGAGAAACAATAATCATTGTGATAAATCAAAAAATAATGAAAAATAATTTATCAAATTTCTAAATCATGACACCTTTTTTTCAATATATAGTACCTTATGTTCAATTCTAGTTATTAATGGTTATTATTTATTAAAATAGTTTATTATGATTCATAAAGATTTGGTTAATTTTCAAAAAATATCCCCCGGGAGCATCAAACCAAGTGAAAAAAAGACCATTTTCATGTACCAGGTGATGATCGAGTCAATGACCAATATTCTAATTTCTATTTTATAACCCCTAGGGACCAAAATTCTAGATCTACATCTAATTTAATAATCCTAATACAGATGTAATTTATTGAAAAACACTGGCTATATCTTTCACCAAAATCATTGACATTTTCCTTTTCCCTAACAAATCCTTTGACTTGTCCTTATACATATCCTTAGACATATACATGGGGATGTTATTAAATTATTATTATCCAAGTTTAAAAAGGATAATTAAACATTTTATATGAGACCAATAGTAACAAACAAGGATTTCCAAACATAGATATTATATCAAAATATATGTATCTTCAATTCATTTCACAAATACATTCTTAAGGACTGTAATGGTTACTGTATTTGGATGATAGATATGAAATATTTTTATTTAATGACGTAACTTCAATATATCCCATAAATATCATCCCACATAGTTCACATAGTAGACATAAACTACTTAAAACTACTCTTCATAACCTTGGGAATGTAAGCCTAAGAAAGTATGAGATCAGATGCTCAGTAAAGGTAAAAATGCGGGATATCAAAACAACATGATCATAATGGTATAAAAATATTAGAATAATATTTGGAAAAAATACCTATTATATAATAGATCATAAACATGAGTCATGGTGTAAATCAGGGAATTTCATAAGACATAAATCATAAAAGAATCAAAGAAAACGATCCATTAGATTATAAAATGTTCAAATGATATAGCTTTGTGGAAAACAAACGAGAATAAAAAATCATTTCCTTAGTATTCAAGGCTCATTTACAATGCCATAATAGTGGGTTGGTATCACTCTTCAAAACATCATAGTAGTCAAGGTTCATTCCCAAGACTATCATAGTTTAAAGGGTTCATTGTTGAATTGGTTTCACGCCCCATTCCATTCATTTTTACTACATGAGATATTCATCATTACACATAAAATTGAAGATAGATCTTTGTCCGGCCCATCCTTGGTTATAATTTTCCCACCATTCATGGTTATAACATCTCCATCTTCCTTGGTTATATCATAACCACTATCCATAGTCAAAATATAACCACCATCCTTGGTTATAACATAACCACTATAATATAATGAAACCCCCACATAGGTCTTCCAACATATAATAAAATATTCACCATATCAAAACACAATAAAAGAACTTGGATTCACAAACAATACATCATACCATAACCAATGGAAAAGAAATGAGTTTTAAAAAAAAATCATTATTTCATCATAGAAAAGACCATTATAAAAGAATGAGTTTCATGAAAATATTTTAATCATAATAATAAACCACCTGGGGAAATAAAAAGAATGGGATAATTAGATAATATCCATGGAAAACATAACTAACATAAAATTATTTCATATTAGATGGAAAGTGATCTTGAAGTTTCACTTGGAACATTTCTTGAGAAATATAATCTTTTCACTTTATAAATAAACTTTTCTAAACTAAAAGTTCACAAATAATTTTGAATTTTATTTTCATTTAAACTAACCTTTAAGACATGTAAATTAATCTTTAAAATTTTGATTTCTAAAAATAGTGGAAAATATAGTTCATAAAACAAACAATAAAACAATGATTCCTTCAGCATTTTCGGTAAAAGTCAAAATTAACTCATTCCAAAAGAGAGAAGGTGATTCCTTAAAAAATATTTATTAAAAAATAAAATTAAGAATAATTTACTATAATAAATATTATTAGAATAGTGAAAACTATCTTCAATTTTTTTTTATAAAAAATGGGCAAGGAAGATAATATTTTGACTGAAGAGATAAATAAAAGTGGTTTTCCTTAAAAAATTTATTCTAGACTGTTGAGTAGATAAAGGTAGTAAAATGAAAATAAAAAAATAATTTTATAAAATAACTAAATAATAATAAAATAAAATAATATATTGAGTGATTTATCATATTATTTCATCATAAAAAACATAATCCTAAACAATAATGATAAATAGTTAGATTGTATCATAAAACCCTTACAACTTCGGTAACTTTTCAATCGTAAGCCCCCATTAAAGAGAAAAAATATAATAAAACATTAAATATTATAAAAATAATTATATTCATGGGATAAAATTCAAAAATAGAATTATATAAACCACACACAATAAATAAATGGTGAATAAGGCATATGTCTCCCAAAATTAGAAGTGATACTAGAAATATCTTCTCATATGTCTCGAATTTATTCACACATGTTTAAAACTCCTATATAATAAATATAGGTTTATTAAAAATATTTTTTAGAACCATATTCAAATATATATATATATATAAATATATATATATCATTCCATATATTATTTACTTATAACAATTCATCCCCTGTTTATTTATAATTCCATGTTAAAATGACATTTTGGGAAATAATTGGTTCGTTTTTCATTTATGTTTTTGTTTCGTACCTTTAGTCCTTTTCTATTGATCATGGTTTCTTTAATCTCCATAATTCAAATCATGACATAAATATCATATATATTAATTATATATAGAGATATTAATAGGTAAAATTTAGAGATATAATATGAATTACAAGGTTCATGGAGACGGTAGGCCATAGGTATGCACGAATGGTGTCTCGATTTTATCAATGGATGGAATAAAATAATTATAAAAATTAAATAAAAATTACAGAATCACTATTACTTCATTTATATCATTTATATTAATCAAATCCATCCTTATTACAATCCATATATAAATAAGAGGAAAATTTGTTTGCATCGCTTCGTTGAGCTGGTAGTCCACACATACACATGAGCGGCATTACTATTTCTAATAAAATGAAAGGTATGAAGGTATATATGATATAATAATTAAATAAGTATAATAATTTCCTAAATATAATATATATAAACCTTAAATAAATAATTATTTTGATATTTTATCGGTGGTGATCGAAAATGAATTGAATCGGTTCATGAGACGGTAGTCCACCGTACACACAATTGACGATTTGGTTTTCCATTTGATGGAAGAAAAGATTGATATAGTTTATTTAATTTAAATAATAAAATATAAATATATTTGAGATAATTTGGATGTTTTATTATCATATTTGAATAATATTAGGAGAAGAGTAACAGGAAATAAAACAAAAATGCATGGTCAACAATTTTACATCTTCTTCAGAGAACCTCTTTAGGTGTATACCTAAAGCCTTTATTGAAGGTTCTCCTAAAAATAAGGCCTATATTATGTGAGTACAGAAGTATGTAATTTATTTTTTCAGGTATTTAATGAACTAACGGGATTTTTAATTGTCTATAAGATTGGAGAGGAGGTGGCCTTTTATTATTGGTGGAGAGAACACACTTGCAATATTTCAAAATAAATAGTTATACCTATGTCTTTCACATGGAAAAGGGTCCAAACTGGATCATAATTGAATATTAAAAGTGATAAAGTCAATATTTGACAATAAAATAGTAATTACACAATATTTTAGTATTATTTAATCTTTATCCTTTTAGTTTACCCCCCCCCCCTATATAATACCGTTTTAACCTTAATAGAGGTCATTAATTTTTATGCTTTTTACTATTCATTATGGAAAAAAAATTAAGTTCACCTTCTTATATAATATTAATTTTTGTTATTTCAAATATTAAATCCAAGTTATAAAAATAAGATCACATAATTGGCATAATTTAGTTGAAAATTAAACCCATGTACATGATACAAATCTGGTTTTCCAAGGAAGTATTTTTTCATAGACAGAAAATGTTTTAATATCTAAATTGAACATGAAATTGATTAAAATGACTAAAATTGGACTAATTATTATATAATATAACTATTTTTCTTCAAAAATCATTTTCAAAAAATGGAAAATTACAAATTCTTCTAAAGAAAAGGAATCTTTTAATAAAAAATAGTCTTTACATTATTCATCGAAAAATTAAAAAAGTTTATTGAAACCCCAAAAATTCCCACTAAGATAATTATGAATTTTGGATTCAAAAATTATGTTTTTTTTTCAAATTAAATTTAAAAAATTTGAAAAAAAAAACTAATTTTATTATTTTTTTCACAAAAATCAATAAAAATCATTTTTTGAAAAGTATTATGGAAGCAAAGAATTGACATTACTAAAAATTAAGTGATTATTTATTAGTATATTTTATTTATATAAAAAATTAGAAATGGATTTTAATATGCGGTTATTACTATTCATACCATAAATTATAATAGGTAGGACAAACATTACTTGTTTAAATCATAGTATATAGTGTTTTATTACAACTCGATGTTGCGTGTAATGCAATATATAATACAAATTAAATTTGTATTAAGAAAAATATTTCCTAAAATATCGTGGTGTCACACTAACTGCATATATAATAATTTTCAATTTATAATTTTAATATAAAAAATCATTTTTATATATATAATATCATATATGACCCAATTATAACATTTTTAACACTCGTTTATATATAATACATTATTAAAATTATCATTTCCATCTATTAACTGTTTCATTTTTAAACATAATTTCAATTTGGTCATTACAATCCTTGAACTTTTATAATAGCTATAATATATTTAAATTTTTTATAATTATATTAATATCATATATATTCACTATATATATATTCTTCCATAATAGATAGAGATAGAAAAATGATTTACACCATTCATGGAGCTTGCAAGACGTACGTACGCATGATAGTTGTTTATTTACTTTTCTATTGATGAAAAAAATTAATGTTGAAAAAACTATTTTCATTTATATAATCCTTATTATATCATATATTCCATAAATATTTCCTCATTGCCATCTATTTAAATTGGAAATTAAAAAATGTATCACATTAATTCGTGGAGGTGGCAGTCTACATGTATAAACAAGAATCATTTTCATTTTCCAACAGATAGTAGGGTTATAAGTTATATATGATATCATTATCTAATAATTATTATTATTTCAAAAATATCATATATATTTATTATATATATCATTATAAACATTCATGTAAATTGATGATGAAAAAATAATTACACCGCTCATAGAGACAGTAAGTTGTATGTACGCATGAGCGATGTTTTCATTTTAAATAGGATTGAAAATAGAGGAAAATGGTTATACCATGATTAGAATAACATATAATTATATTAATTATACTGTATTTATTTTTTTGGATTGATTCAAAATATTTTTACAAATTACAATAAGAAATAAAATTAAGTGTATGTAAATATGAGTACCTCTTCTTCAGTTGATTTTTAATAGATTAATACTTAAAGACGCTTTGAAAGATATTTTAAGAATAATAATACAACTCATTTTTGGTTAATAAACATAATAAGGTAATTGGTTTGGGTTATGTTAACTTATATTGTAGAATATAGTGTAATTAAAAGAGATAAGGGTTTTCTTTTTATAAGTGAGGGAAGGGAAATATTTATAAATTCATGAAATATTATAATATGATATGTGTCTAACTCATATCATGTGGTCCCAAAATGTAATATAAAACAATATAAAAAGAATATGGTCTTAATATAATCATGTATTAAAATATTTATATGTTTATATATCATTTAAAACCTTAAACTTTTCATTATCTCCCTGGTCAACAAATATTAATCTTAACCGTGGTAATTACCTTTAAATATTAAAGGGTTATAATTTTACTTATAAGGTGAAAATTGGCACATAAATGAAAAATTGATTACATTGTAAACCATATTGTTTTCCAATTTTCTTATTAAAATATTTTAATGATTTTAAAATAATTTATAATATATTATTTTTAATAAAATATCATTAATGTCGCTTTTGAGACAATTAATTTAATTTGACATTGAAGACACCCAGAAAAATATTTAATTTGAATATAATTATTTCACACATATATAATATTACATATTCGTCTATAAATTTTTAATAACATAATAACACATCCAAATTTTATTACATTTAATATTTTAAAAATTAATGATTTTATTTTTATTATAATTTAATAATTATTTTGTCGTCATTGCATAAGAATTTAACATAATTATTTAATCACAACACGTTTAAAAATAACCATAATAAAAAATATTCATGTTTCAAATTAACATTTTAAACCACACAAAACCAATTTTTTCCCCAACAAAAAAATATAATAGATATTTAATACAACAGTGTGGCATTTTTTAGTTATTAGTTTCTTAAAGAAAAATTAATGTCCATATCAAAGAAAAATGGCACAAAGTTTACATATTTTCTGGATTTATATATACATGGATGAACTAAATTTATCTAATAGTATTAAGGAAACTTTAAGATAAATTTTAAAAGCCTTCTCCAAAATTGTTAATACCGTTTTACCCATTTTATCCTTAACAAGGGGACGTACATCCACCAATGATATGATTCATATGACCAAAAATAAAATGGAGAATTTTGAAAATTTTGAACCACGTGATTCTAAATATTAAATCTATTTTTTAAAATTCAATCCAAAAAATTGGAAGAAACTTATTTAAGATAAAAAAAAATCACACAATGAAAATGTTTTTTTAGAAAAATGTACATTTAATTTCAAAAATGAAATTATACAAAAATCAGATATAATGATGATTGAAATGTAATTAACTATATTATTTATAACTAAATGAGTATTATTTTAATTTTTAATTAAATTCAAATCACTATATATATTTTTTCAATTAAAATAAAAGATAGTTTCAAAAAATCAGTATTTTTCATGATTCACTAAAAAATAAATGCTTTTAGAAAAATAAAAAAAACCACCTAAGATAATATTGACATGATTAATTGAAAAATTATATAATTATCACATAATTTTATTTTAATCATTTTTTAAAGTTATTCTGAACTCGGTGTTACAGGAAAATAAAGTTGCCGATAAAATTTAATTAAAGATATATATATCCTAAAATCATGGGTTGTAACATTATACGAACCTTATAAGAACTTCACCTTCAAATTTAAATTTTCTATAATACAAAAAATTATGAATAATTATACTCATATCGTCCATATTTTCTCATGTATCTTTATAAATTTTATGATTTCACCCCAAAACATTAACTATATTAATGATCTTGTTTCATGGTGCTTTCTCTCTATGATCCGAAGTCTCCATAGTTTTCTCTTCATAAATCATATTTTACTCTATTAGTATATCCTTTGAGTTTAGTACATGTTGTCTCAGGAGATATACATGGAACAAATCAAGAACTTTAGATAGATTTTGTGGAATATCCAAAAATTTAGTTACAATCCATTTATGATAAAAAAATTTATAAGTGAATGATATATCTTGAGCTCATACATCCCTTATTTTAAAATATGATAACCTTATTCCAATGACATATTCATAAGGATAACTTATCACCAACATCAAACATTAGATGATTTCAATTATTATAAACAAAATATTTTTTATCATCTCTAAGATTCCCTTATATATTGATGAATGTGTCTAACCTTCCCCACTATTTCATCACATAGATCTGGTCCCAATAAATTCATTTCCCTAAATTATTCCTAAAAATTTAGAGTTCTAAACTTCCTTCCACATAGGTCTTCATATGGATCAATCTTAATGATTTTGAGAAATCTAATATTATAATAAAATTCTACATGAGGATGTTGTTTATAAAAACCACATTTGAGATCAATAGAGGAATCTCTTAACATGTCTTCTAGAGCTATAATGTTCTTCTCGGGTTTGACATATTTTTAGGATGATAAGTATTATTGAAATTCAACATTGAATCTAGAGCCTTCGAAAGGCTTCACCAAAAAATTTAAGAAAATCTCAAATCTAGGTTAGATATGATTGAGAGTGGTACTCCATGATATATCACTGCTTTATTAATATAAAAATATACATATTATCAATATAGAAATATAATATATTAGTGATGTGTTTCACTTATTTTGTAAGGTGGTCGATTACAACCCAAACAGAATTGTTCCCATTAGATTTTTTGGGGTATATGATGAGAAAATTCTTCGAAATGGTTTCCCATTTCCATTATGGTATGGGTAACGGTCATAACAGCCACTTATACATCTTTTTCTTAGTATAAACATATGGGAACACCTATAAACAATATACATAATCAAAAGTGTATTGTTTCATGTTTCCCTCCACAAACATTATTTCAGATCTCTATGAATCATTTTACATCTTGTATGAATTGAAAATGATGTACTATTAGCTTATTCCAAAATATACTTCTCCAAATATGGAATTTATGGGACACATAATTGATTCCTGAAACATGTATTTCTAGCATGATCATGACTGGACTCAAGAAAATTAATAACCTTATTTAATTCAACATTTTTTTCGTTTCTTTATTAAACATCCCACGGATGGATGGTTAAAAAATCTTCTAAGAAAGATAATATTTATTCCCTTTATTCAATTTTTAATGATCCAACATCTGAAAATACATTAATATTTGATCTATTTCAATCCACATCCTGAAAAAACTAGTATGATCTTTCTAAATCGGAGCATCAGCCACCTCGTTCACCTACCCAATATTGTAATGTATTAAGAAGTAAAAATATGTAATCATCTTTAACTATATTCTCTTGAATATAGTAAATTATTTATTCATAAATATATTCTTTATGATATTATCATCATTATATATATCACACCTTTCACCATAAAGATAATTCTTCCCAATATTCAATGGAAAAATTACCACTTCAAACTCCAAATTGTTAGTTTAGTAAATATTCTCATCGATTTCAATGGAAGGAGGCATGAGGTATCATAATATCATTCTCCATGAGGAATTATCTTTTTTTTCTTTGATGAATCGATATCGATCATAAACCCTTCTCTACTATAGGGTAGCATAAGCATAAGTGCATTAACCAACCATCTCGTTGGTTCTTTGAAATTCTACTCATATTAATATATCCACAATAACATAAACCCATTATAAATAAATATGGTGAGTGCCTTATGTAGTCATGATAAATCTATTAAAAATCCTTAGTAGTATCTATCCGACTTAAGAAAACTATGGATCTCAGTTACTGTGGATCGTCTATTCATTTCTCAATAACTTTTGGCTCTGAAGGATCTATAGATATTCCTTCACTTAAGGTTATATGACCCATGAATGAGATTTTTTATATCCAAAATTCACAAT